>JAYKPI010000006.1:25815000-27065000 GCA_037305975.1 Chrysolophus pictus | reverse complement strand
AACTTCTTCCTGCCAAGTCCAGTCCTCTGTATTCATTTGAAACCTGATATGTGCAGACTGCTTTGCAGTGATAATATAATTCTGGTAAGAAGAGAAAAAAGTAAATAAGTTTCCTCTTGAAAATTTCTCAGCTTGGTGATGAACAGTGCAGTCTTTTGCAGCAGCTTTCTAAAAGTTTTTGCTTTTAAGAAAGTTGTGCTGGTTTCAGCTGAGATAGAGTTGATTTTTCAAATTCTGTCTGGTCTGATGCTATGTTTTGGATGTGGGAAAAACAGTGTTGATAGCACACCAATGTTTTGGTTATTTCTGAGCAGTGCTGCGTAGAGCAGAGGATGTTTCAGCTTTTCATGCTATCATTATGGCACCCACAGGGACCTGGGGTGGGGGAAGGAAGAGGTTGGAGCCAGGACAGCTGGCCTGGATTGGCCAAGGGGATTTCCATACCTTGTGACATCATACAAAGGCTGTAAGGCTGTAGGGAGTTGGCTGGGAAGGCGGCCACTGCTTGGGCGGATTGTGTTTATGACAGTGAATGACTGTGTGGTGCTAAGCTGCCTGCCAGGTTAAACCGCAGCAAAGGTGACTTGGGATCCTGACTCAATATTTAAGTTACTGATATCCTTCAGAATCCATAGATTTTTAATGAGTCTGGTTAAAGAGCATATACTTATTCATGAGGCATCCTAATAGGCATAAGCTCAGATATGCTGGTAGAATTAAACAAGGTGTTATGAACACCACTTTTGGAAAACTGGTCAATGTCAAAGCAGATATAATTTTAAACTTAACTTTTGATTTTCTGAAAGTGTTCCTCCTATTCCCCATCATATTTGTTACTGAAACAGCAGGCTGTACGCTTACATGAGAAATGAATTCCTGCAGATTCACAGGTAAGCTTGAAATCTTTGGTATGTGTGTTTACTTGGTAGCTCAGGGTGCTCTTAGGCTTTACAAACCTGCCCACCAACCCTTAAAATAAGGTGGTATTCTGCTGGCTCAGCTCCATATCTAGCTCATTCTTTGGTCACAGAAACACCAGTACAGGTGAGAAGAAAGGAAGGCAGTGATAAAGAGGAGAAGGCACAGTGATTTGAATATGACCTAACAATCCCATGGTTTTGACATAAGAGGGAGAATTGCTAGGAGTGATAGCATAACCCCCCACACATAGGCAGCTTCCAGGAATGTGGTGATCAGGATGGCAAACAGGGCATGTCTGTAGGGTGTAGCTTGGCAGTTGGCACAGCTGTGTGCTCAGCAAGGGAATAAGGCGGTCTGTTTTCTTCCCATCTGGGAGTAGCATTGTATCACAGCTGTTTGCACAGACAGGGTGCTGTACTTTGCTTGCAGGTTTGCAAGTAGGGGAAGCATTCCTGATCTCATCCAGTATGGTGGTGGACATTTGGACATTTGCCAGAAGGTTAAATCCAGTGTCCTTCAGGGAAATCCCTAGAGATGCCAGATACATTCACCCAGATAGAACTGGTAAGAAAGGAGTCTTCAATTCAGGCACCATTTGCACCAAGAGCCTTGTAGCTGAACAAGATGCACACAGGTGGGTGATCTTTTACAATATGCTGAGCTGCAAGAAGCAGTGGAAAGGCTTTGTACTATTTGAGGTGCTGAGAGAGGGAAAGACAGGTTGTTTAAGAATCATATACCAGCAGTGGACAATACTGAGAAGCAGGCACCTTGGTCCCTGGTGACCTAAAAAAGCGGAGCTCTGCTTCTGTCCCTACTCTCCAGCTTCACTATCAAAAATGGATACTTAAGAAAGGCTTCTGACACTATCTCCCATAGCATCCTTGTAAGTAAGCTTAGAAAGTGTGGGATAGAAAAGTGAACAGTGAGATGGGTTGAGAACTGAGTGGTATAACTCAGTGTCATGATCAGCAGCATAGAATCTAGTTGGAGGCCTGTAGCTAGTGGTATTCCCAAGGACAGCACTGGATCCAGTTCTGTTCAACTTCTTTTATCAGTGGCCTGGGTGAAGGCATAGAGTGCATCCGCATCAAGTTTGTTGATTATATGAAGCTAAGAGGAGTGGCTGACACACCAGAAGGCTGTGCTGCCATTCAGTTAGACTTGAACATGCTGGAGAGCTGGGCAGAGAAGAACCTTAAGAAGTTCAGCAAGGGCAAGTGCACAGCCCTAGACTGGGACAGAACAACTGCATGCATCACTGCAGGTTAGGAGTTATCCTGCTAGAAATGAGTGGAGGGTCACAAAGATTATTAGGAGCCTGAAGCTTCTCTCTTTTGATGAAAAGCTAAGAGAGCTCAGACAGTTCAGCCTGGAAACGAGGAGAATGAGGGAGGATCTTATCAATGCTCATAGATATCTAAGGGGTAGGAGTCAAGTGGATAGGGCCAGGCTCTTTCTAGTGGTGCCCAGTAACTGAATAAAGGGACAGTGGGCACAAACTGGAACATAGTTCCAAGCAAACATAAGGAAAAATGTCTTTACTTTGAGGGTGACAGAGCACTGAAACAATCTGCTCAGTGAGGTTTTGAAGTCTCCTTCTCTGGATGCTTTCCTGTGCAACCTACTGTAGGGATACTGCTTTAGCAGGGGAGTTGGATGATCTCCAGAGGTCAATTTGAACCCTTACAATTCTGTGATAAAGTATCTATACTGAATATAAAAACAGGCTACTATAATTGCAAAGTAAGGTAGAATATAAGTAAAAAGGATGTCAACTGTATTGATATGTATTTCCTATCCAAACTTACTATCTTCTTTGATTAGTATCCTTTGGTTTTTATCAGAAAGTATAGTTAAGTATTTTTCTTCATAAGTCATTAAGAAAATTGAAGCAAAATTATTTTATCTTATTTCATGTCATACTCAGCTACAAGAGTTGAACTAACTATCTGCAGTGACTTCAGAATTTAAAAGTGACATTATTAATGTAAGTAATATAAAAATGAATTAGAGTGATCAGTGAATCCGCTGGTTTGAATTTACACATTCGAAATTACACATTATATACTTGAAAAATTTACACTATATTTGAAGTGAAACAAACAAGCAAAAACCTAGTAAGGTAATGCGTATTGGTAACAACAAGTTGATTCTATGTGCAGAGTGATAAGCCTGCTGTTTTTTGCAGCAAAAGTATTGCTTTAGTTACTTCATGTCAAAAAGCAATAACCCATCTGGAAATAATCATTCTCTTTAAGCTGTTTTTTTTTTTTGTATGTGAAGAGTTCCTCCAGTATTTGATAATCAAATAAAATTTGTGTCATTGCAATTTCCACTATTGTTGTTACACATAGACATAGAGACAAAGGCCAAAATAGACCATGCTGTAAAATGTCCTAGGTCTGTCTGTTTGAAATGTATAAACATTGTAGTCTAACAGCTGAGGCCTGTACCATTGGAAAGAAAGTAAGGAAGGGCAGGGATTATTTGAAAGGCACAACTGATTAACGGTGCTCGACAAAGGTAAGGTACAATCATAGTGTAGTGTTTTTCCTCCAGCTACAGCAGTGAAGCACTTGCACAGCATTGAGCTCAACAAATAAGCCATCAGCTCCAGTTCATTGAAAGTAGACTGTGTCTGAGGAGTTTACAATAGTGTAGTCAGAAATTAATTTAATTATTTTATCTTTTTTCTTAATATGAATATGGTGGCATATAGTTCATTTGCTTGGGCACAAAGTGAATGATGTATTGGATGATTAAGCCACAGGATTTATAAAATACCTGGAAATACAGGGGATGTGTAGACAGTTGTGCTGTTGGTATGCTTATCATAATCATTGGTTTCCTTCGGTAAACTTAAAATTGAACATAAAACAACTTTTCTATTGATTTTACTTAGATTTAGATCAGACCTAGATGCAAGGAGGCAGGGGGGTACATATGTTTTAAGGATATAGAGTTCTGCAAAATCCTGAATATTTGAGCAGTGAGAAAGTATGAGATGATCCCTTCAGGTTGGCACTTGTCTCTAGCAAGTAATGTGAAGGCTGCTGTGTGCTCTGCTTGGTGCAGATACTGTGTACCTGAAAATACCAGCTGAACTAGAAGTTTTGGGGTCCTACAAATGCTCTTGTAAGTGTGTAAGTATGACCCCTGGTTTTCTTGTGGAATTGTATCAGTGTCAGGAATTGGCAATAGTAGAGGCACCCAAGACAATGTGCTCCCAGATTTCACCCAGAAGATTTAGGGATGGGGTGTGTTTAGGAGGAAGGCCATCAATCTGATGCTTAATTCCTCATGTTGATTTGATAAAGCTTGGGGTTTGGGGAAGAGAATGGCTTCTTTTTTTGTATATCCGTGAACTCTGGGTTTCCTTAAAGGAGTAGTCCAGCCCTAAATACAGGCAAAGAAAGTTGGGAAAAAGTGAGAGAAGGAAGGGTAGCGTATGATGAATAACTAACAAGTAGAGAGAGGTAGGTTACTAGTAATTGTAATTCTTCACAGCTATAAAACCATTCAAAATTTTGAAAGAGCTTTTAAATATTTTTGATCATGTTAGTATTACAATCAGACTTTTTTTTTTCCAATATTGAAATTGAAGAAAACAAGCCAATCAAATAACCCTTTTGCTTCTAAGTGTTCAAATTTTGATTCTCAGTACTAAAGTTCTCTGACAACCTAAGGATTTAAGTTTCTTCTTTGGAGCTTGACTAATTCTTTACTCAGAAAGGAAACAAACAAACAGAAAAGAAGAAAGAAGAAGAAAGGAAAAAAAAACAAAACAAAACAAAAAAACAACACAGGAACTAAGCTAAGTCATTCTGGCTTCTATTCTCCCTCTTTCTCTCCCCTGTTCTCTCTTTCTACTTTCTCACTCCACCACTTGAATGTATCATACTGTGTTGCTGGTTGCTGAGGTGCTGCTTCACCTTCTGCAATGTTGCTTGATCTTTGATTTCCTGTGAAGCACAATGAATCTTACATTAGAGTGTGCAGTCAGGTGGTGTGCCATCTGTTCCCAGGCTCTGAAAACACTGAGTAACAGAGAGCAATAGAAAGCAACACCAGTTTCATCAGAATATTCATATTCACACAGTAACAAACAGGCAGATGACTGTTTTCAAGCCCAGAAAAGCATTTTAGTTTTCCAACAGTTACCTATTAAGCCTAGCATGTTGAGGTGTTTTTTTTTTTTTTCTTTTTAACTTTATTAAAATATGTTTAATATTCATTAACAAAGCTCAGTCATAACATATGTTAACAAATTCATACTATTTAGGTGATTTGATACTATGGAAACCGTATGACATAGTCTGCAAAGTAGTGTTACTTTAACTGTATTTAATAGCGTCTCTGCACGCAGTGACCAAAAGATAGCTGGAACAACTGCAAAGCTGTGATACAAACATACTGAAGGGCAGGTAATGCAGAATGTCAGTGTCCCTTGCTGATCCCCATCCTTGCTGCTGTTTTTCTTTTTTTCTGTTGCTTCTTTTTTTTTTTTTTTAATGTGCACTAACATTCTATTAAGAAAATATCATATATACCTGTCTTGCAGTTAGAAATTTGCACACTACCTTACCAAACATTTGACTACATATCAGAGGCTAGAACTATTTTACTTATGCATTTTCTTAGCCATAATTAAGACAAAAAATAAATACTTTGAGTGCCTTACAATATGCTTATCAGTTGTGAATAATTCAGCTCTCAAAGTTACTAAGATGTACGTCTCTAATTCTTTAATGTTTCACTCCATATTAATGCTAGAATAGCTTAAGTCAGATTTACAGGAACCCAAAATTGCTTTAACTACTTTGCTAAACATTGTGCTTATTACAGAAGAAACTAGAGGAAAGATTTATCACATTTTTAGAAACCATTTAAAAAGCTTCATTGATCTTCCTGCACTTTAACTTTCCAACGCACTTGTTTTGAAGCACTATATTACAAGAGAAATATAAAAGCTTAGAAAAAATGTTTCTGCCAGAAAAATGAGGAAATGAAGGAAAGAAAGTAGCAGATTTGTAGTTCATGTTGGACAGTGTTGTATCAGTGCCCTCACTAATGCCTTCCATCTCTCAAAATACACCGCCTTGTTAATAATAAAGTGTGTCTCGTGGCTGAGTTCTACTTTTCCCAGTTGTGCTCATAATTTGATGAATAATCTTGAGAAAGTTACTATGTGCTACAGTTTACTTGTATATATGAGTAACGATAACGATGATAGTAAGTTCATATATATAGGACCTTTTACTCAGATATTGTCAAATATTTTACAATGTTTGAACCTGCCCTGGGCAGCCTGGTCTAGTATTAAATGGGGAGGTTGGTGGCCTTGTATGAGGCAATGGGGTTGGAGATTCATGATCCTTGAGGTCCCTTCCAACCCTGGCCATTCTGTGATTCTGTAATTATGAATTCATTTTTCTTCATAATTTCAAAGAATTGTAGAATGAGTTGGGTTGGAAGGAACATTAAGGTTCATCTAGTTCCAACCCCTCTACCATAGGTAGGGTTGCCATGCATAGATAAGATTGCTAAGTGTCCCATCCAGCCTCACCTTGAGCACCTCCAGTGATGGGGCATCCACAGCATCTCTGGAAAACCTGTTCCATTGTCTCCAGTGATATAACTGCATTGAAAGATTACATGCATACAGCTGGCATTCACATATAGATGTCTGGATCAGAGCTAGCACAAAGAAAAATTTCCTGCCTAAAAAAGTTGCTGAGCCCCTCAGTGTTGCAAACAGAGCAACAGGGAAAAAAGTCAGATGATTTAAAAAGCTGACACAAACATAGTCTGTGGGCTTGGCAAATGTAGGAAGCAAAATTGATTTTGCATTGTCTGAGTTTGGAATGACTGATGTTTACATCTAACTGTTAGTTTGCAGAGGAGTTAGGACTTCTTTGTGGATAGGGATAAACACAGAATATGAAAATAAAATGTAAAAGGGAAAAGTCAGATAAACGAGATGTGGCTTCTGATTTTCTGTCTGGGCAGAGTTCAATGACTAGCTGGCTCAGCTCTATGTTTCATGTCTAATTAGGATCAATTAAACAAAAGATTTCTCATTGCTTAATGTGCAGGTATGTCCTAGATCTATGAGGCTTAGAAGTCCTGCAATCAGATATCTTAAGCTTTTAACCTTAGATAATTGAACTGTAAAAGATGCTTCCTTCCCATTCTTCTCCTTGAGGCCTTCAGGAATATGCATCAGTTTATTCTTCATTTATTAATGACTTATCTGAATATAACATTCTGACCCTACATTCACCGAATTAAGCAGCAATATTTCCATTGAGCTCAATGAGTTTGAGTGCACTGTTGCTGACTAGGGGGGTCAGTTCTCTCCGAAACAATGTAAATGTCAGACCCACATTGTCTAATTCCAAGTAGATTGAAAAAAAAAAAAAGCAAACAGCTTATCTCAGATAAGCGGGAGAGTAGGTCTTATATTTTTTCCCTAGCCTATGTAGCAAGACCTGTGAATATAAACCATAGTGAGGAGGAAGCTGAACTACTTCTGAAAGAGGAATTAGGAGTGGTCCAACTGCAATCATTTCAAGTTGCATACTGGCTAATTATTTTGCTCTCAAGGCAAATGAGGGATGTTTAACTAGTCCAGCTCTCCTAATACTTTTGCTTGGCTGCAAAAGATCTAATCCTTCAGATGCAAGGAAGTACAGCTTCTGCTCTAAATGCAAGCTACTTGAGGCAGTCTGGGCTGTGAATTTAACTATACTCACCCTGGAGGTCTGTGGCAGAGCAGAAATCGGGTAAAAACAGCACTGTCAAGGTGACTGAAGCCCTCTGTTTTGGGTTAAGAAATTGAATCCTCTCTCTCTCTAAATTACATATTCATACATGTAGATTGGCCCAAGTAGTGTTCTTGTGGCCATGAGATAACCCTGCTTTGTTGGAGCAAAGCTTGGGTTTGAACCTGCTTGTTTTCTTTCAGGTATGAAAAATATTTTCTAAATAACAGTGATTGCTAGGACTGTTAGCATTTCTTTCGATTACAATGACAGTGTTTTTAATTTAGACTAATACTCTATCTGGTACATATTTATCTTTCTTCTGCCAACTAGGATCTCTATGGAGAACCTATGTGATTGTGACATAATTAGTAGAGATAATTTTCAAAATGCCAGAAGTAAGCAAAGTTGTAGGCAGTCCCTTCTCAACCTTATTCTCCTATTTTATTGTTAGAATGCTATTTTTTCAATTTGTTTAGTATTAATAAAAAACTGAAGTATTTTTTTTTCAGTAGGTATACTCTGTGTTAATCACATTTTTACTGCTGTACTTAGTTATGACTTCATTAATAGTGCTATGTTTATATTTATTTTGTAAGCGTATTCCTGTGTTAAAGGCTGTTTATTAAAGAAAGTGACAATGAAACATTTTGAGGCCCATATATCATTGATATATATGTTGCTCATCTGTCTTTCTAATGTACTACAGAAACTTGCAGTGATAGATGCAACTTGAAGTTATCCCAGAGCTGAAAACCTGCTGTGTAGCAGTTTTCACTGAGTTGCATGATAGAAAATGCTAGCAATCTCTGTTGCTACGTATCAACCTATATGTTTTGGTTTAAACTTACCAGGCTGGATGTATTCAGTCTGAAACATCAGAATGGTTTGGTCTGAATGACAGTTTAACATATATTTCTTTGTATTCAAACTACTGCTGGGATAAAACCTGCTCAATATGAGATTTCTAATTTCAGAAATACATGCTAGGATCAATGCACTCTTACCTACGTTAATTCAACTGGCTGACAACTGTCTACTCAATGACTAGAAGAACAGAAAGTTAGTTACTTCTTTTAACAAAATTAAGTCAAATATCTGGTGTAACACTCATATTTTGGAAGGAAAAATCACATGAATTGTTCATTCATCTGCAAATTATCCCTTAAAAATGAAACCTCATTTTGTACTCTACTGTGTGTGCTTAAGGAGAGAAGTTCATCTAGATGTAAGACAGTTGTGAATATATCAGTCAAAGGTTTTACACAGAGTTGACAAAAAACCTTATTTGTCAAGTTATGTTTCCTTTATCCAGCGCTAATAACTAGTTTCATTTGCATCAGCTTCAGACAAGTATGTGCAAAGCTGACACTGGGATTTTGCCTTTTCAGGTTGAAAACAAGCAGATGAAAAAAAAGGAAAGGAAAACTCACCAGATTTTAGAAAAATTCTAATTGGATGGTGTTCATTTTGCTGAAGAGTCTTCTTGCTCTGTTTTTTCACAGTTGATCTTGACTTCTTTTCTGACCTGTCATATCTTTTCAGAAGATACAGCATGTCTTGAAATTGACACTAAAATGTAAAAAATGTAACATTGAGATAGAGCAGCGATGTGCAATATGTTGGCAATGCCTAATAACTTGTCAGCTCTGAATATTTTTGTGCCTTCATACATGGGTGGTAGGTTGCCCAAGGTAAGAAAGAAGGGATACCTTATGAGGTAACATGCTTTGTTGCTAATAGTGCCTACAGTTATGTTGAACATTTTGGGTCTAGTCTGAAAATATTTGCTGCTTATTATACTTGAATAGTAAGTAGGTTTCATTTTCAAAAATTAAAGCATATAAATGCCTTTTGGCCTTCATGTGCATTTGTAACTGATGTTTGACAAATACCTCCTTTTCACTCTACTTGCTTGGACTATTTTAATGGCTCAGAGATGTGAATTAGCATTTTCAGCTCTTTAGTAGTTTGAATGGCGTTGGATATGAAAGAGGACAAGAAATATTTTTTTCACAATTTGTTGAAGTGCTATAGAAATGCTTTAGTTCTGGGTAAATCTGACAAATATATAAGCTGGAAAATTTATTGAACATGAGCATAATTTACAGTTCAAAGGAAGGATCATTCCCTCTTTTTCCCTCTTCCTTCTAACAGCTGAGATTAATACTACAGCAAACTGTAAATGACAACCCTTTCATATTTAAGATTTATGGAATAGAGTAAGGAAAAATTGGGCAAACTCTTCAACTTGGTTATGGTTCTGTGAAGCTGCCCACTCATTTACAGGGATACTGATATTGCTCAGGTACCCTTATAAGAAGTGGGATGACCCAAGAGTTGTATATTTTTCTGTGTATGTAAATATTTTCTGAAGTGAAAAACAGAAATAACAGATTTAGAAGTACAGTTGCCCATATTTTGTGTGGCCAGTGAACAATGTTTTACACTTAAACTCTTTTTTTTTCAGATATTAGAATCTCTGGAGATGACCACCAGCAAAATAAAACAGTATTCATCTCAAACATGAATCATCTTGAAGGTAAAATAAGACTGTTTTTCTGCTTGTCCTCCTGATGCAAACTATACCTTGTAGGTCAGAAAAGAAGTGTAAATTGCATGATAAAACAAACACAAGTTCTAACAGGAATTCTGTCCTTTCAGAACTATGTAATTTATGTCACAGGAAACAAACCCACCAAGACTTACAGAAATGGCATGCAATAACATAAGTTAATAGTATCTGAAAAAAAAAAAATGTTGAGTTTTTCAGGAATAACGTATTATCGTAGGTCAGTACTCTCTCAATTTGTAAACTTTTGACATCTCCACGTGCACTGCTGTTCTCTACCAATGATGGTTGGTTTTTGTTTTTTTTTTTGTTCTTTGCAGTCTCTTTAATTGGAAAATTGTTTAATAAATCCTCACATTTTATCTCATCAAAGAGAAACATAGCGTGTGTAAATATTCATTACCACTTCATGTTTAAAACCACTCTGATAAATTAACTTCATAACCTTTAGAGAACAGGAAGAGACAGGAAGCCTGGATGTATCAGAGACAGTGCATTTAAAAAAAAAAAAAAAAAAAGAATTAAAAAATATATCTCAACACAGTCATTTGAAAATGTGCTTAGAAAGATTTTGATTGTGTCTAGTAATATAAAGCAGATTCACATCAGCTCTCTTCAATGGGAAGACTAATTATCTTCCTGAGCTGTCAATCTCACTCTTTTGTCAGTACAAGTTAGGCCACTGGCTTCATAATGTAAGACTAAGACCACAGCGTACTTAAGTTCTCTGGATATTTATTAGCCTAAAATGATGTCATGGAATGGGAAAGTGTAGCTGTGCTATACGAGTTACAGATAAAATCTCTGCATGTTTCTTGTTCCTTCCGTTTGCATACTTGTCATCCAAGACTTTAATGATAGAATATCTTAGCCCATATTTGACAAGGCCTTCTGGTCTCACTTCATGAAAAATGCTGTTAAGATTATTTTCTTAATTCACTTATTTGATCAAATTGCTCTTTCCTCCACATAATTTCCCATGGCTTTTGTATGAGGGTTGCACTGCTTGCCTTCACCTTTCCTATCTCTATGCCTCTATATCCTTCTTATTCACATCTGAGTAGCCAATAATAACAACTTCACTATTCACATTTCATATCTTTCTTCTTTCTCTTCCTCTGCTTTTCTTACCAAGGAGAAGCTCCATATAACTGAATACAGGTTATTTTATCATTCTTCTTTTTCTACTACCTTAGAAACCTTTTTTGGGGGGGAGCGGAGCATAAATCTTAGTAAAACAACTCTAAAGTAGCTATGATTTGAATGTGCTTCAACTCTTATCAGTCTTAGTGACCAATATTGTTACTCTTTCTTTTTCCCCCATTTATGTGTATTCATCAGTTGTGCCTTATCATACACATCTTTATGATGCATAATGTTCACAAAGCTAGCTGCAGAATAGAGAGAAAATATAAAATGGAATGGTAAGGTCATGAGCAGAAATCTTATGTACAGTGTTGATGTGTCCTTTAGTTGTAAGCTCTCTGAAGCTGTGACTATCTTTATGGCAGGAGTGGCACAGTTACAGTTTGTAAACAGGTCTCCTAAGTAAGAAGAAAATATGAATAATTATTAATAAAACCAACAGAAAAGCCATCCTGTTTGTAGACAAGTTGATTAGCAGTTGTACAGTAAAAACAGAGGTCTTGTCTGCATGAAGTCTTGAAAAACAAGCAAATAACATATCCTTCATCACTTTGTACCAGTCCACTTCAAGGTTTGCTTGTGCTAACACTTAACAGCCTATGCACATCATGCAGTTTCTTATGGTTTAATTAGAGATCTGTGAGGAGTGAATTCTCTCGAGATAAAATCTTCGGCTTATCCTATCCACTAATTATCTGCTGCTTCTTTGAACAGATATTTGATACAAGAATCTACTGTTCTTGAGTAGGAAAAAAAGCTATTCTGACCTTTGATGTGACATAATACATAGTGACTGAATATAGAGAATATGATCAAATGTAGTTAGATTGGTCTTTGGAGTGCTCAGGTATAAAGCACATATCTAAAAATAATTATATGAGGATTTATTGGGAGTTTTCTACCTTAAAAAACAAACAAACAATATCAATTTAGTTGTAAACCACTAGATTCACAAAACAGTGAGGCTTGCTTTCCTAACTAGTTTGGTTCATTTCTGTTGCCAGGTGTTTTACAATATAACAAGGCATTATTGGGCTTCTCTAATTAAACATTGTAAATGAGAAATATTTCAGGTGTCATTTCCCATTAAAAGAACTCTCACAAAAACTAAGGAGGTGAAAGCTCCTTAATAAATAATTATGAAATAAAAAATAAATAATTATGAAAACTGATAAGACTGGTCAATGTTAGAAAAAGAACAGTACTTACACAGTAACAATTAACAGCATTTAGGCATTAGTGTTCATGTACTATCTGTCAGTTTTGGAGATGTTTATATTTCCACAGTTTCCTTTGTGATGCTACTGAATGAGTTTCATTTTTGCTATAAGGAATATAAGTATGGGGCCTCTTTCTGCACTATAACGGGTAGGACTGTGATGTTGTGGTATAATAAATTCTCCTTCAGAGGAAGTCAGAATAAGAAGGTAGCACAACTTGTGGCCAGCCACCACCTCGTTGGTTAGAGTGAAACTATACAGCCTGCTATTCAACACTGGTCTTGAAAACTGTGTTTGCTTTGCCCTCAGCCTCATGCTGCTCAGCTGTGCAGCCTTGAGTGAAGTGGGAGGAAGCGTGGCCCCTCGGGCCTGGTGACTGCAGCAGCTCCTGGAGCTGCTAATTTGATGCCCCCTCAGGCTGAAGAGGACATTGTCCCTCTCTGCTCTCCTAGGGGAGTGCCTCTAACCGCTAAGCTATTACGTGTGGTTCCTCCTTCAGATTTATTTTTGAAATAAAACAATGAGATCTACTCCGAGAGCAATTCCTTAAGGAAAGGATTTCACGCTCGTGGTCCCCAGTAGAAGGGGAGTGTCTGTCTGCTCACAGCCCCAACCTGGGAACTGAAGTTCCAGAAGAGAAAAGGGATATTGCAGATATGATTGGCATTTCCTATTAGCTTGAAATAGAAAATTCCCAGCCTCTCAGGAAGCTTTCCTTTACCATACTAATTTCTGGGGGAATGCATTACAGAGGTGCCAAGTTTTCCACCTTAAAGGCACTGAGAGACTAAGCATCTATGTCCAGTTTTGGGCCTCCACATGAGAGGCTAGAGGTGCTTGGCACTAGAAATAGCAAAAATAGTAGCAACAGTTTCTAGTCCTGGGTCATGCTCTTTTCCTTCACCCTGATTTATTAATTATCTTGGATACGATAAAATATGACTCTTTTCAAAGGGCGTGGGAAGAGGACGTTAAGATATTAAGCTTTATTATTAGATGGTTTCAGGTTGTTATTACCCTGAAAATTGAACTCTTTTTACATGGCAGCCACTGACTTCATAAATTTTTGACCTGTCCTTAATAAGTAGTACTTGTGTAACCAGGCAGAGGACCAAAACTGTAATTTCACATGTAGGAAATCTCCAGCCAGAGGCCTTGCATCAATTTTATGCTGGTGTGAATTCCTGGACTTGCAAGGAGTTGCTTCTGACATGTTCTAATCAGATGAGATCAAAATCAGGCCTATAATACAGCAAGAAGTACAGCTTCCTGCCTGCACTTCTCTGTATGACACTCTTAATTATGAAGTTAATGTATTTATGAGGAAGACATGAATAAAATACTGTCGGAGATCTTGTGAAAGAATATTTTCCTTTAGAGAAAATACATATGTGAAATAAAATAGACACGATCACTTGACTAAATACCAGAATACTTTCACAAAAGTATGAACATTAGCTCCAGTATCACAGTGGATTTTCATTTGTCTCTCTTCCCATATGAATTGCATTAGTTAGAATTAGAAGTTAGAATTGCTCTTCCCTGCACCTGGTGTTTAATGCTTCCACTACCCAGGCTGAATTTTCAAGAAATGCATATAGGCATATAGGGAAATCATAGCTTCCCGATGAACAGGGACAACTAATGACATTTTTGCAGACAATGCCACTCAGTCTGATAAAATGTAGATATCTACATTCAAAAGAAGGAGTCAGAGAGTCTGCTTTCCATCACTGCTTAACTCTGATGGCCAGAATGAAAACAGATAAGTGGGACAGCAAATCTTTAGCTTATTGATTGAGGATGCTAGCATGGTGCATGTGAGATCTGGATTTTGATCTGTGTTCACTGGACTGTTTATGCCTTGTTACCTTCCATGATGTAAGTAAATAACAAACAGATAAACAAGACCTGACCCTGAGAGCAGGCCCTGATCTTCTGCTCAGATTAGCATCAGAGGCCAACAAGGACCGCCATTGCCCCAAAAATCCAGGATGCTCATTTAACCATGTGGTTACTGAGTGCCTGAATGTTGCCAACAAGGCAGTGTGGATGCTGCAAGGGGTCCCAGTGCACTGGGACCTTCCTTCAGTGCACTGAGACTCTTCCTTCATCCTTCGGAGATGAAGACGTATATCTGAACCCCTCCCCAAGCTCTACTGAAGGAACTGAACCACAATTTCAGTGCTTTTTAGGCAGGACTTGTGTAAAAGAGACAAACTTCTTAGGAATTTTGTGTTAACCATAAGGGCAATTATGAGGACTGCTATAACACAGTGATACCTGATCTCTTTATTTTGAAAGATCAGGAATGGAAAATTTGAGCTAGACTCTTGTAACTAAGTCTTGGTTCTCTACTCAGTTTGCAGGAGCATAGTCCCCTGCCTTGCAAACCATCAGCCTGTCTTCAGAAATGACACAAGGAAGCTGGACATCTGCCTATGCAATTTTATTTACTTTTGTAGGGTGAAGGGGCATCTTAGCCGTTGGCATGCCTACATTTCATTTATTATTGTCGTCTTGAGTATAGCCTGATGTTAAACCTGATGTTTACATTTCAGCTGAGATTTGAGAAGCTAAACCTTGGAACAGTATTTCATTCTGCCACTGGAAGTCACGCAGTCTGTAATAGGCTAATTTACCTTGTTCAGTTTACCTGGAGTTAAGCATATTGGTTTGAGCTACATGAAGGTGTCTCTCTGTCAGTCTGAAGTTTGTAGCGAAAACAAACTCAGTTGTGGAATCTTCTGCAGACTTAATTCAGTACCAAGCTGCTGAAAAGGAGACTCATGAATTACTTTTTTAGTAATAACGTTTCTGATTTTAAAAAATCAAATCATCTTTAGAGATGTTGACCTACATTTATAAAAATAAATAATTTTAAATAGAAGCTATTTTACCACTGAAGAACTTTCAGGAACAGAAAAATGTAAGAAGAGCTTGACAGAAAAAAAAGATGCTGACTCTGATAGACTTGATTAGAAATCCTGTAATTGGGTATCATGTCAGTTATCATGTTACTGGCCACAATCATTGGGAATACATCTAAATTTTCTTTCTTTCTTTCTTTCTGAACGCTGTCATTTGTTTGGGTGTCTATTCATGCATAACATAATAGCCCTGGGGTGCAATTAATTTTAGTATCTACAGAATTTAGTATGACAAAAAACAGTAGCATTATCATCTGCTTACACATTTTATTGAAAAAAAATAATAAAAAAAAAAGAATTTAATCAAGGAAACAAGTATATTAATTAATTTATTAATAGTTTACACATGAAACAAATTATGTTTTCCAAAAATACATTCTATTATTCAAATCCTTTGGATATCCTTTGCCCAGCAGAAAAGGTATTCAGCTCTCAGAAGAATGGAGAGAAGATAACTCCAAAAGTAAATTAAGCATAATTGAAGTTGACTGTCATTTTCAGATTGCTGCTTAACATAGGAATCTTATTTATATGCTTTATAAGCAAATATGAAAGAGATGTTCTATAATTTAAGCTAACACATGAAGCTGCACTAACAGTTTTCCCTGTAAAATAAAGAAAACTCATCTAACGGCTAAAATTTCAAGTTTTATATTAACAATTTTAAAAATGTTGTTTTTTAAAAAATCTTATTTTGATTACCCATGACAGCAAAGAAGTCCTGGCTCACTCAATTTACAATTTCTCCCGAAAGAAATTAAATGATGAATAGAAAACTATTGCAAAGCTGAATTAATTTTTCATTTATGGAGAATGTACCACTGACATGACTACCTTTGTGGCTGGCTGGTTCATCCTGACTTCTTGTAAAAGAAACAGTTCATTCCCATGATGCCCTCCTAGGCGTAAAATCTACCATTATAACAATTTTCAAAGTTTTCAAATTTTACTAATATGTATGTATTGAGCAAAACAGTGGTTGAGAAAAGAACAGAGAATTGTGATCCAAAACTTCTCAGATTATGTCTTTGGCTCTTTCTCCAGGAGTCCAGAACTTAGATGAAGAGTCTTTCCACCTCATTGTCAAGGAGAGAGTTGTTTTCCTTCACCATCCTGTCAGAGACACTAAAGAGGTGAGTGAGTTTTGTCAGAACTACATCATTTTTCCTGCTACTGCCGTTACTTGTAAGAGGACATCCATATAAGCTCATATTTATCTCCCTTTCTTTCTCAAGACAGAGGAGGCCATATAGACACGTGTTTTTTTACTGTTCCTAGCAGTCATGGTAGAACTAGTCATGTCTCATTCTATTTGGTTATTGTATGTAACGAAACAGTTACTTGCAAGGGCACTGGAAGTTGCTCAAAACTGGTAAGAAAACAGCTCAAACTGATGGTTGAACTGGTGCAGACAGTTTAAAAAAATTGTCATTATAATAACAATTATAATAATTTACAACTTAATTAAAATTCAGGAGTCTTCTGAGAGTGATGAACAAGCCAATGACATACAATGCAGTGTATGTCTACTTCTAAACTTTTAAATCTACTTTTCATTTTTATTAAATGAAGAAACAATTATTGCGTGGTTAGCACTACTAAAACTGTAAGGGCCAGATGGAGCTCTTCACTCGAATAGTTTGAAATACAAAGACTTAAGTAAACGATACAGTAAATCTTGTTAATTTTCATTCTGCTAATCTGCCCACTATATAATTAGCATAGAAAAATACATTCTCTTCTAAGCTTCTCAGCAAGGATTTGATGTTTCACTGTTATATTATGATTTTGAATTACTTACTTTGCTAGTTGTACAAGTTATAATACAGAAAATGTAGTGTGAGATAGCATTATAATTATTAATTTTTCTATGGCAGAATGCATTACATTATTGTATTATTGTGTTATAATAGGAATATATATTGTCATAAATTGTATGGATATATTATCAAATAGAATATTGGTATAAACAGTAATTGATTTTTTTAAAAATATGATTTGTTGTTCTTTTATATACCTACATGGATTGCTCTGAAATAATACCTCCTATTTATTTCCATGGAAACTATAACGGATGCAAAGGTCACAATAACACTTTTCCATAGAGAAAATTTTAGACATAACTTAAGTCCTTCAGCATTATCTGATTCCACCTGATATACAATTGTATAAGAAAAAAACAAAAACAAAAAACAAAAAACAGATAATTTCAAGAAAAGTAAAGACTGAAATGTGAGTCTAGTTCTTCCATGGCAGTTACTCAGTGATTCATTACAGTTTGTCTCTCATTTTCTCAAGAAAAACCAGGAAGACAGTGGGAAAAAAATAGAATTACTCTTCATGACTGTATTATAAAGTTTCTTTAAAAATCTAATGCTGCGATTATATATGAGGTAAAAAAAAAAAAGTCTTCAATAACTGTACTTAAAATGAATGATGGCAGGAAATTTATATTTTGTCTGGGCTAAACTGTCTACTTTTCCAGTGGGAATGGCATTTTGAAATTACAGAATATTCAATAACATAGGCAAGAAATTTAATAAATTACAAAGCATCTTGTAATATGTTTTCAAATGCATAAGGCCAGTGAACATCAATAAGGCTGAGTGGTCATCATTTCTGTAGAGAACCAAATGCTCTTGGCTTTCTGTTAGTATATGTCCTCTGCTAGAGAAGCCCTTGACTGACAACGTCAATCTTACTTGCTTTCCACATTTCATACTGAAAAATGTTGTGATAAATTAATCCAATCAGTCCAAATGCCCTGAGATTACGTACTGATTCAGAAGCATTTTCACCATTTTGATAGAAGGTAGTGTAGAAAGTCCGTAGGATGCCTACTATTATTAGTAACTTTCCACATATGATTGGAAAAGGGAGCTTGAAAAAGCCTGTTCTGCTATGTCAGCAAGGTGCATTTTTTTGTTACTGAATCAAAATTAGCCTCCGTTGGTTCCAGAATGGGAATATCCACTCAAGGGCTTCATTACAAATTTCATGCCAAATACTGTAGTGCTCTTAGGGATCTATTCAGCTGAAATTATACACTGACTTCTACAGATCTGGCTTTTGTACCTAGATGAGCCATTCAGCAGGGAAACCACAAAGTACAAAACCACATCTTTATTGAACAAGATGGTGTCTTCCTGGATGGGCTATATGTGTGTGTGTACAGATGCACACATTTTATCTTCTATCAGTGATCCAGGAATCAGAGCTTTGTGGGAGAAGTTGCGTTCCCAGGTAGTTATAGGAAATGTGGCTTAATTTAAAAAAAAAAAAGAAAAAAAGAAAAAAAAAAAAGAAAAAGAAAAAAAAAGGATCTTCTCTTTCAGCTAGTTTAATGACAGTGTATTCCTTTAACCGTTGGCACAGAAGCTCAGCACAGACACTCTCATTCCCACATACTTGGATGAGATGCTGACCTAGTGTACTCAAACGTGATGCACATACTGATTCTCAGCATGCCAAAACTCATGCCCATCTGTTAGGATGGCACTATGCCCGCTGCCAAGGTGGGACACATTCTCAAGAGTCCTAGGTGCCAATTGCCTATAGGTTTAAAAGGATAGTTTAGAGAATACAAAAAGTGACACATTCTTTGTATATGTCCCTTATGATGCTACGAACTAATTGAAACATTGCCTGTGCCTGGCAAAATTCTGCCAATTCTGCCTTAAAGAGATTATCATCAGAAGTACAGTTACTGAAGCACTTTGTAGACAAAAATTCTATGCGCAGAAAAATGTTCTTAATTTTTTTCTAGGCAGACTCAGCAACCACAAGATAGAAACTCCCCAGAGTTGCCCTTATTTTTAAAAGTAAACAATTAGAAAACTGCTGAGGGCATGAAAGCTAAGAATCAAATATATGGAAAGAGGAAAAAAAAAAAACAAAGCACACCCACTGCTGGAACATGAAGATTCATACAGCTGTGTCTCTCTTTCCTCAGCTCTCCTTGCTTTATTTTGGAAAATGCAGTTTCTTTCAAATCAAAGTTGTTGCACACAAAGCTCAATATGCAATCAGTCTGATTTGCAGAGAGACTATGTGTGTACCAAAACAAATGCCTATGTTCCTCTCTGGGAGAAATAAAGAACTGGAATGGGGAGGAATATAATTCTCAGATAATTTTAACTCCTTTCACCTTTTTCTTTTGGTTTAGTCAGCTTTAAGGATAGGAAGTTTTAGTTTGCTGAAGTCTTTTGGACATTAAAATCTTCTGAACTTTTCTAGAAGAAAATAAGTACCGTACTTAGATGTTTGATGTCTGGATGCCAATAAATTTACATTAGAAACATCATTCTGGGGGAAATATAAAAGATGGGAATGGGAAATCACATAGGTTATAGCACTCTAACACATGCTAGGAGAATCTGGAGAGGAAAAATAGTGAAAAGTCGGCACTGATAAAAGTGAGATGAAGCAAATACAGGTGAATTTTTTTGCTGAGTTGGGTCTGTGTCTGTTACTCATCACCACTCAGATCACTGCCTTCTCTGGTTCAATATTAACATAGTTATGCCCCCAGAATGAATCAGGCATGTTTGACATCCCAGTCACTCCTGTGGGAAGAGTGACACTCCAGAGAGCGTCAGTTAACTTTGAAGGGGGTTCTGTTGCTTTGGTTTGTTGTTTTTTTCAATGTGTTTGGTTCTGGGTATGTAGAGTTACTTCCAGTGTTTGTACCACAAATTGATATTACTGAAATCTGAAGGAGCTGAGCATTTTCTCAGTATCACATAGCTGGCTGAAGTTATTCCTTTAAAATGTGAATTTTGGTCAAATTAGTATGTTATTATTTTCACACTGAATGCAAGAATATTATGATTTATTCAGGTTAAGCATTTTAAGTTAGGATTTAGTTTGCACAGAGCACATGTTTCCATACACGTTTATACACTCATTGTTTTCTGCTATGGATTTTAGAATAAATATTGAAAAGTTTCAACTGCACATGAACAGTATGATGTAGAATCACAGTATGGCTTAGGTTGGAAGGACCCTTAAAAATTGTTTAGTTCCAGTCCCTTGTCATGGGCAGGGTTGCCACCCACCAGATCAAGCTGTCCAGGGCCCCCATCCAACCTGACCTTGAGCACCTCCAGGGATGGGGCATACACAGTTTTCCTGGGCAACCTGTTCCACTGCATCACCACTCTCTGAGTAAAAAATATCTTCCTAACACCTAACCTAAATCTCCCCTCTTTTGATTTAAAGCCATTCCCCCCTGTCCTATCACTGTCTGCCCATACAGAAAGTTGGCCTCCTTCCTGTATATAAACTCCTTATAAGAAGTACTGGAGGGCTGCAATGAGGTCTCCCCGAAGCCTTCATTTCTTCAAGCTAATCAAGCCATTCTCCCTCAGCTTTTCTGCATAGGAGAAGGTATTCCTGATAATTCCAGTGTCCTAAGCCCAAGCATTTAATTATAATTTAAACCCATGACATTAAAAGTGAAAGCAGAACCCCAAATGTCTAATCTGTAAATGTATTCAGATTACAGCCTTAGCAAAAAGAATGAAGAATCCCTTAACTCCAGATAGTCTTTCACACATGACACGGAAAAGTAGAATGTGTCTCTCTTGTCTACAGCAACAAGGAAAAATCAACAATTTTATATCTTGTTGATATCTTAATGTGGCTTAGAAAGTTTCAGAAACAAGTCTCAATTTCTTCTAACTCTGTGTTGACCATGTTGCACACTTTGCATTTTTAAATTTTGAAAGTATTACTAGCTGCCTTTCTGTATTAGTTGGTGTAATCAGATATTAGCACAAATTATTGAGCTCAATTCAGAATTTACTGGATTAAATGTAATGGCCTGTGATTTACGCACGTCAGACTAATGCTCCCTTCTGGCCATCAAACTTATGAATCTGATTTCCTCTGAAAGCTTTTGCTCAGAACATTATTTATAAAATAAACTAACTGGAATCAGAAGCAAGTTTGAAAAGAAACTGCTTACTTCTGATTTCTATTTCAACTGCCCATCTTGGTGATAGCACAATCAAGATACGGAAAATAATCTGCACATTAAGCATGTATACTTAGCTAATTTTATAAATAGCTTTGAGGTTATATTTGTTATGTCTGGCTTATATATAATGAATGGGTTTATTTTCCCCTCTTTCTTCATCTTTGCTTTCCTGCAAAGCAGACTGTGCAAGTGGCCTATTCAAATTAATGGTATCTGCACAATTAACTACTAGAAAAGAGCCAAGCCCACTAGGTAGATGGCAGCTGCTTGAATTTAGGTTGACACCTTGACACCTTTAAACAGGAATAGAGATACCAACCATATCTTATGCTGGAATGCCTTCATGGGAAATATGGTAGATTAGCTAGCTCATTATGTAACTTCTGCTGCATAAATACAAACTACTGAGTATTTTATGGACTTGATTCTTTGAAGAACCAGAATCCATATCCAGATCCTTCCCACTGAATGTGAGGGAAAAATGAAGACAGCTGTGTTATCTGAAGCATTTCCTCACATTTTCTGCTCTTGTGGATCAGGTCAATCACTTGTCACCAAGCTAATAGGAGAAAAGTCTTTTAGATGTTTGATTACATACATAGAGAAAGGAAGAAAATCAGACAGTGGACAAAAAAAGCACAGAAATTGATTCACTGTCTAACCACAGTGAAGTAGAACTGCAGGGCTGAATTGAACAGCAATAGTTCATGACTGGATGAACTTCACAAGCAACACAGATATTAGCATGAAATAATTTAACCTTCAATAAGTCCTTCTTTCTTCCTTTCTTCCTTTCCTCTTCTTCTCCGTAATGAACAGTGTACTGAGAAAAGAGTTCTAGAGCTAAAAACATTCAGAGTAAATCAAGAAAGGGTGCCAGATTTATCTTTTCATGCCACAAGTCTTTCCAGAGTCCGCTGAGAAAGAAGTGACAGATTTCAAAACACCACACCGAAAAAGACCAACAGGACTCACTGTGCTGTCACTTTAACCATTCTATTCAAATTAATCATCTCAAAAAATAGCTAAGATTTCCTAGGTTGTTACGATATATGCATTGATGAGTTAGGAACTGGAACATGATTATTTATCTTAAAACTTTGTGTAACTGATCCTGCTAAGGCTGGCACATCTGGTGCAAGTATTGAATTGATACCTGGAAAGCAGTCTTTGCCCTCAGGGTTTTGTGCTCTAAGGAAACAGAGAGAGGAAAAGAAATATCAACATTTCCATCTGAGTGAATCAAATGCAAGGCACTGACATTTTGAGCAATTAGCAAATGACCATGCAGGAATAGGTGGCAACTGTAAGATTCAATCCATCTCCAGACTTTCTATCCAATCCAGCTCCATAGTTGCTCATTTCATTAGAAAAATGTGCCAGCAATGAAGTCATATATTATGCTGTTAGGAGGTTAAGGATGTAGATCTTTATGCAAGAAGTTTTGCTGTCACTGCTAGCATACAGTATGATTTCAGTAGAGATATAATCTGAATTTTCTTCAGAATTCCTTGAAAATGAAAGAATGTCTGACTGACAATAGCTTTTCATATCCTCCAGATTCAAATGCTGAATATAACAGTTTCTGAATTCTTACTTGCATCAAGAGTTGCTTAGGGCCTTAGGCGTTTCGTTTTGTTTTTTTCCTTTGTAGAACTGAATGAGAGAATAAATCTGAATAGCTTAGCGGTCAAGAGCATAACCAAAATATATATTATGGGTATCCTAACTGTTAATGACCATGACTAACTTTGTTAGTCCTCATAATTTTTGGCATGCAACAGTCATTGACTGATACAGATTAGTCTGCCTTGGTTTTGGGCATATAAAACTAACTGAGAGGTTTTATTCTGTATTTAAAAAAAAAAAAATTCTTCAAACCAGAACAGCTTTTCCAAATAATTTATTCTTTATTTGACCAATATACATCTATTGTTTCCATGCAGCTTACATTCTAAAAGCTGTAGTACCAGTATTTAAGTGCGTTAGTTTTAATTCCATAGCAAACGGAAGTATTACAGAAAATCATATCTCATTTTTGGTTTGTACATGAAAACCTAAACCAACTAAACTTTGTTTTGCTGACTGATAGGAATGAAGCATTTCTAGAGGATAAGGTATATTTACTGTGTATGTGATTACGTGCCTTACTTACTTTCTTACAGACTACCAGTTTTCTTTGTTGCTTCTAGTTTCTCTTTCCCTCTCTCTTTTTGTTGGATTGCCTCTCTTGTTCTTCCTACACTTCACTACTTCCAGTCTAAAGCAATGAACAGTGAACATGTTTGATGCTGATATTTGTAGTAGAAGACATTTTTCTCTCTTACTCAGTAATGAGATTAGGTATGAAAGTGTTATGAATTTAATATAATCGATGAGATGTCTACTCCAAAGGCTAGATTGGTGCTGCTAATTTGGATCCCAGTAACATACCTCAAAAGAGAAAGAGGTGCCAAATCCAGTTCATCTTATTAACCCCTTGTTACATCTGCTAAAGGTGGATATTCTTCACTCTTTTTCTACTGTGGTGAGACTGTACAAATGGCTGCTGTTTTTTTATCTTCTATTTAGTGGTAGGGAAATGCTTTCTCTCAGTGTGTTTCACAGGAAAAATCTGAAAACCTGAATTCTGTTCTGTGTCTACTGTTCAGTGTATAACACACAGGGAGATAGTTCCTATAGTACAGGATTTGGATGAAGGTGTTATTTATGGTCCTGTCCTCAGGCTTGCTTGTCAAGAAGACCTTTGGGTCTTCTTGGCTACAGCTTTGGACTGGAAGCTGTGATTTCCATAGTGCTGAATGTAATTACACTACAGTTACATCAGTGTTGTCCTAGTAGTATGAAGACATCTCTGCTCCACACTGATTGTAAATAGTCATCATAGAAGATAGTTCCTTAAAAGTATCAAATGCTTTTTTAAGATGTTAGTAAAGCAATAGAGGAAGACTCATGTTAAGAGGAAGACTCAGTGGGAAATAGTGATGTGGTAATCAGACTTGAAAAGACTGGCCTTGGCAGCACCTTGCTCTGCTACCAAGAGTTGGCATGGTGTTGGACAAACTAACGGATCTCTGCTGTCAGAACACAGTAAGAAATGTGGACAGAGAGCAACAGGCAAGCAACAGAGAATCTCAGGCAAAACCTGCCCCAGATACAAATGACTTCGTGTCTGTGAATCTGAGGCGGCTCAGAGCTTTCAGCATACCATACATAAATTGGCCCCTGAATACTGAAAAGTCTATATTTTCCACCTGAAATTGATAAAAATAATTTCCTAGATCCTGTTTCCTGTTGCCTGTTTCTGTCCTGAAGGCATATCTAACAGCTGCTCTCCTGCAGGCAGAATACTGCAGCTGTGGTTAGGGAAGGTATGACAGGAGAGCAGAAAAAATAGGCTGCATACATATGACAGGAAACAGAGGTACATCTAGGCACTGCAGTGCATGATGGAACAGTGCACAAAGTAGGAGGCATGGGACTGAGTATGGGAAGTAGATAGATATTCAGGCTGTGGTACTCTTTATTTGTTCTTACCACAAAAGGCAGATATGCACCTTCAATTTTTGCTTTAGGAATGGTTTTCACTAGCTCTGGGATAGTTACCAAAGTGATGATGATGATGATTATTGCCATCTATTGTCAGTAAGACAGACATTTTTCTTTTATGCCTTCACACCCCTTAGTTGCCTCTGCAGCAGCAGTATTTTCCAGTTATTAGCAGTGAGCAGGGAGGCACAGCTCTTTTCTAGAAGCTCTTTCTGAGACCTCAAGCAGTTTCCTGGCCTGATGAATACTGCTTCTTCACTGTAACCCTGAAAAGCTTGTTGTGAGTCATATTATGCTTGGACTCTACAGCCGGCAGCACAGCCGGTGCATGGGGCTTTCTCCTGACCTGAATTTTCTGATGAAGGGCCAGACATGTTCATAAGTGCCATGCTGACAAAAGCACGGGAAGTTCTTATCTCCATTCTCTGCACTGGTGGAGGGGGCAGTCTGATGGAGGAGGAGGAAAGAAGAGGTTGTAGCCAAAGAAGATGAAGGTCCTGACTCTCTCCATGAATTTATATGTCTCTTGGAGCTGTACCTTGGTAGGAGTGTAGCAGACTCGAAGGCTGCAAGAAGCGTTCTGCCTCTGCAGCTGTGAGGAGACACTTGAATTAATTTGTAGATAAATGAAATGGAGTATGGAGTAATCAAAGGTCGTGATTTTCCGAGTCAGTTTCTGAAGGTTTGCAACCACATTTGTTCTAAGCAAACCAAACAGAGCTTTTACAGCTTGAGTCACTGCTTTGTGCAAAAAATTGTAGTAACAACACAAGCCTTAAAATATCATAGGGAATACATTCCCATGCTAAGATACAATTTGAACTAACAGTCTTATGCTTTCTTCCTAGGCTATAGCAACAAATAGACCAAGATTTCCACATCTTTAAGAGGGTCTTTAAGAGTTTTGAAAATATATATAACGAATTAAAAGCATAAAAAAGAGGCTTTTTCTGCATATTTTAAGGTAGTTATAGTCTCTAAATATGAGATCTAATAGTAATTTCCAATGAAGTGCATATTTCGTCTTTTATATGCCTTACAGCTATTGGAAGCATATCAATATTTATCTTTCAAAATACTAGTTAGGTTAGGGAAGGAAAACTAATTTCCACAATTTGGGTTTCATCTCTTTTTTTTTTTTTTTTCCCCTTTTTCATTATTTTTTGAATTCAGTCTCATCCTCCAAACTTTTCACGATGAATTTGGATCTCAGTCTAATTGAAAGAGAACCAAACTTTTTCTTCATTGTCTGCAAGGAGGTCTTGATATTTCCTTTTGTTTTGTAACTGAATCAAACTAAAATGTGATTTTATACAGATTCCTTTTGTCAGACTTCCCCAGTATTCTATCTAAACTGATCTGTGCATTCACAGTGAAGCTTCGTTAAAGATCAGGCCAAGCAGTCTTTAAAAAGTACAGGGTTTCAATGATAGACAGATGGTGGCTTTCATGATGTCAGGAAGTGTCAAATATTATGGTTGGCTGCAGAATGATGGCTACTTTCCAAACAGATTGAGAAACAGACAGAAAGAGCAAGAACACCATTTGTTGTATTTAGATACATTGTGAACAGAAGGAAGCAAGACAGAGCATACTTCTACACATCTTTTTTCCACTCCTTGTGAAAACAGTTTAAGATTTGTTATGTTATATTAGTCCTATCATTATGCAAACCCATGTGAAAGCCAGGGATTTAAAAAAATGTTTCCATTGTGACTTTCTGTGTTTTTATCTGCATTTACATGCATAATTTTTTTTACATTATAGACAGAAATATGTGATTTCTCCCTCCCCCTTCTACCCCCCCTCCTCCCTGAGTAAAGCTGTGCTATTAAGATAGTGTGCAAAAATATTATTTTAATTAATTATTTTAATTAATTTACATTCTCTTCAAAGCCCTTGTTTGGGAAAGCATTCAATTAAATATTTAAACTAAAATAACAGCTTCCATGTTGAGTAAGGGTGCTTTTGTTCAATATCTATGATGACGATTCTGGAACTAAGATTTACAATGGAGTGGTTTTGAAATATAGTGGGTGTCAATAGCTAAGTAGCAAGGATCTTAATAAAAACACTTGAAGGTTGTGCAATGGCCTGTGTTTAGAGATATGCAGAGCATGAGTGGTATTGACAAATCAGAGATGGCTGGTGTTTCTACAGGATGGCACAAATATTTTTTTCCTAAAAAAAAAAAAAATATGGAATTCTGTTCTGGAATATTTTTTTCCCCATGGAATTCAGTGTGAAAGATGCCAAAATAAGTAACCTCAATGCAGGATAGGGATGGGGATGGGGGTGGGGGTGGGGGTGGGGATGGGGATAGGGATAGGGATAGGGATAGGGATAGGGATAGGGATAGGGATAGGGATAGGATAGTTCAGTCGGAAGGGACCTAAAAAGATCATTGAGTTCATCTGCCTGACAACTTGTTTTGTAGTGTTTTCCTTTGAAGTCTATCAGTCCAGCAACTCTGTAGAGCAAACTGACTGTTTCTTATAGCTGTCATCTTGAAAAGTACACGTCCTATATGAGTTTTATGTCCCCAGTACAATTACTGGAGTGGCTGTCTGCCCCTATGTCTATAAGGAAGAGCAGTAAGGTTCCTCCTTATATACACACGTACAGATTAACCAAATAACTCTGCAATTGCTGGTCCCTAAGCAGAGACTAGGCCTGAAGAAACACAGTGTGTAACCTGGGAAACAGTTGAATGGAGCCCAAAAAGTGGAGTGGCACAAGCTAGCCTGTGCTTACTTGTGGTCTTGGTGAGGATTGCCTATTTGTTAGGTGGTTGATTAAAGGAAAGGGAAGGAACTGACCTAAGTGAAGAGAGAGAAAGAGGAGCCTGTATGGAAGCAACATGTAGAAACTGGGAACTAGGACAGCTGCCCTGTGTGTGTTCATACTCATTTTATTTATTTATGAACTTTTCCATGATGCTATTTACTATCTGTATATAATCAGTCCTTTCTTCCTTATTGCTCTCACAGGATATCTGTTTCTTTCTCTGAACTATCAAAATTCTTAGAGAGAAAATATACGTTTATGTTTAGAATAATTAAACCCCTGTAAAAATAAATGACCATATTTGGGAATATTCTCTTTACTTGTTCACTGTTCGACTGTGGACTAGCAAAATCCATGGAACCGTCATGTGAGAATAATTTTACACTTCCAAATTATATCAACATTTGCAAACAGCATAGCAATTACAGTCCACAAGGAACCCCCTTAACCAGAATCCTGTTGCTCTGTGGAAAGAAAACAAAAACTGTAGATTGGAGCTTGTTCCTGGCTTGTTAAAGTGCAGTTTTTGATAAATGGTGCACAATAGAGGAGCTGATTTTTTATATTTTTCTGCTTTTGCCAAATTTGCTGTAGGACTCAGCAGTCCCCTCTTGGAACAGTGGATACATTTACTGTTTATGTTTTCCTTAGTTTGATACTTTTCTGTCATTGTAAGAATGTGATGTGGGTTGCAGGCAGTTTTACCTAATTCATTTTTGTCTATAAACAAATGCTGCGTGAATAACACAAAAAAGTCCACAAATAATCATTAAAGCTCTGAAATGAATTATCTTCCCCCATCGTCACAGAGCCCATTCATATTCACTTTTCTGTGATAGAACAATCAATTGAATTTCACGTTTAGCAGAAAAGTTTATAAAAAGCAATAATGTAAATTCTGTTTGCACGAGCATTTATAGAAGAATGATTTTGTGAGGGAGCACACAAGTGTTTGTACAAGAGTGTTTCTCACACTCATTCAGTCAGAGAGGACAAACAGCATGACCTGATTTACCAATCCCAACTAAGTGATGCAGCTTGAATTTCAAATATTTGCAGTCAGTAAAATTCAGATATATTTGTTGAGTACATTTAAACTAGAAAAACATGATCTGCTGATGGATATTCCATGAGAAGAAAAAGAGGCAAATTTAGTCCAAGAAATTACAGGCAAAGGATTACGCAGTCAGTGCTCCTGGCAAATATTAAATGAGTGGCACCAAGGTTTTAATTCAAACATATGACAAAGAAAGCAGCTAGTAGCATCTTCCTTTTTTTCATCTGAAGTACTATATAGCAGAGGGCTAGCCCTTCTGCCAAATTGCTTTCACAGGCATGTGACTTCCTCATTCATTGTTTTTACTCAGATTGCCTTACTTAAGAAGAAACTCTTTCCTTGACTTTGATGTTCTCAGATTGAGTATATTGAGGTTCATCTTTATGGCTTTACCTCAGATACACTTGGGCTCAGGGTATTCTGGGAAAACAACTTATGGTTGCTCTTGCAGAGCCTACTCTGAGTAAAATCTTTCTCTGTGGACTATTTATGTCATTTGGACTCTTATTTAATATATGGATGTTGATCAAGATTTCAGTTTTTTACTTTGTTTCCCAGTGGTTAGTAATGAGATAATTTAGTGATTGCATCAATTCTAAATAAATATTGCAAGTAATGCTACAGCAGTATGCTAAAAGATATATCAATAGATTTTGGATGACTAATGAAATATCATGATGATTGGGCCAGGTTTTGGCAATATCAAAAGCATTACTCTGTCTCCAGTTTAGTGGTGAAAATAACTGACTTTAATCTCTTTTCTGTGAAGGAACTTCTCTCTCAAGCTGTGAATTCAGTATGATACAAGAAAAAGAAGTGCTGAATGAGTCTCTGAAAAATTCTAATCAACTTGTGGTATAAGCAATTCTTATATTTTTAATGTGTAAGTCATATATTCTCCATTGTGATTATGGACCATGCAAGTAAGAAAGAGCAGCAGATAACTTTGGTAAAGTTTTTGACACTTTTATGTTAGTCATTATTTTATATTTACTCAAAAGAGCATGGTCGTGATTCTATTTCTAGAGAAGAATTGTAAAATAGTGAAAAATACACCGACAATGTTAGCTTAAAAGGCTGTGAAAATATGTGTGAAGAGTTGGTTCTTCAAAGGTCTCTTGCTTGTGACTGTGGTCAGTGCTTTTATTAATGGGCTAGATAAAGAACCAGAACCTGCTTTTGACCTTTGCTTATCACAACATAATATGTAGTAATAACTATGCTGAAGTACAGGGTTAGGAAGTAAAGCAATCTTGACAGGAAGCAATTTGTGAAAGCAAAACAGAAGAACTTAATCAGGAATACGTGCAGTGTATTGCACTCAGGCAAGAATAATCAACTATGTAAACAGAGGTTAGTGAATTTGTTCAGGATCTGTTTGGAAAATTATCAGGAAACAGTAAACTGAGCATTGGTCAACAGTTGAAAAAAGGAAAATATTACACTAGGTGGTGTGATGAGCTGTCCCACGAAAATAAAGAATATGTGAAGCAAACTGTTGTAGTTAGAGCTGACAGAGATTTTTCTTTACCTGTGTACACTTCTAGATAAGAGGATTGAAATGAGAGGGAGTCAAAATGAGTCTAAACCAGTTTCTGAAATGTTAGGGGCAAAAGGATAAAAAAGTTGAGCTGTTCATAGAATCACAGAATATCAGGGATTGGAAGAGACCACAAAAGATCATCTAGTCCAATCCCCCTCCCGGAGCAGGAAAAATTAGACCCAGCTGAGTCTGGGGAAATCTGGATAGATGGGAACCAGGATAAAAGCTTTTAAATTAACTCAAGAAAATAATCTATTTATAAGGAGGATAGGACAAGAGGTAGGTTTAATTTTCTAAGCTTAGCTTAGACAGCTTTTTTTTAAGTTTCCATCAAGGATAGTAACGCCCATACAGCTTTCCTGGGGATATGGTGGAAGTGAGATAATACTTACTAGTTGCAAAAGATCTATGTACAAGTTCTTCCCTCTCCTAAAGAGCAGGAAGCACCCATATAACTCCCAAGATCCCTTCAGACTCTTGTTTTTGCTGGATGTGATTACTGTCTTATTCCAACTTGTACATACCAGGGTACAGCTGAATGTTATGAAGTTTTTGTTAAGAGGGACTATCTGTATTAACAGATAGTGAAGGTAGCTCAATTTCACATCATCTGATTGCAAAAGAAATACATTGATTAAACAAATTTGGAAGCTTTCAGTTTATCAGCTACTTTTTCTGAGAGCTTATTTCCTTGCAGACTCTTTCAATAGCTATCAAGTTTCTGCAGAATATAAATAAATGGCTCTCCATGAAAATGGTGCCATTCTTTATGGAACTGCATCAGTGATAGGTCGAATTTATTTTACTTTGCAGCATGATTTTAATATCATTCTGGCCTGGTTTAAGCATAATCAAGTCTTCTGTTGAAAGAGCTTTGTAAGGAGCAATTAAGCATTAGTACTTTAGCTAAACCCATATTAAATTATATCTTGGAATTTAAGTATCTGGGAATCATCTTAAATCTCAGCATGAATTTTAGGTGGTATTGTATCTGCAATTTATATTAAAGTATAAGATAATCTGTTTGCATCTTGATTTAGTATTTATAGCCTGAAATGTTATTTTATTATTAAGTGTTTTGTATAAATGCTAGTAAGGCCACTAATAGATAAAGGTACCATTATTTATGATTACAGCTTCTGCTTTTCAATGGGAAAAGAAGCTAAATATTCAGCAGGCAAATTTTAACATGCTTTTTGAAAGCCTTGAAGTAAATCAAAACTGACTGGATACTTTTCAGCAAGCCTGAATAGTGATACCAGCCCTTATCTTCAGTTGTAACCCATAGAGGGCAGTGGACTCTGGACTGCTGTAACACAGAAGGCCCAACATGAATTTGCCTTTAGGCACAAGTAGGAGGGCAGTATCCAGAAAATATTTAAATTAATTTGTCTCCCCCTTCCCTTTTATGTGAGCTGAAGGGATTAGCATTAAGTATTCTCATGGATGAGCTGATGTGTCAGAACACAGTGGAGTACACTGTGACACTGAATGGGAGTTTCACTTGCTCCAGAAGTTGCCCTCCATTAGCCCTGCAATAGCAAGTCAGCAAGTATGTAAATTAGATTGATGCAGTACTGAAAAAGCAGAAAATTATGGTGTGTGTTTTGACCAGGATAGATCCCCATTGAACGATATGTTCAAAATAAGCACAGGAAAATCTTTATGTATGTAATAGTTAATTTGTTTGCAGATTTATTTTAGCATTAGATATGTCCATTCTTTCTGTTTTAAAATATGTTCAATTTATGTCAGTATCATTTTGATCACTGGTGGAAGCTTGCAGGTTAGTTTCCCCATCGGCACAGAGATGTCTCAAAGCATTAGGCAAATAAGTATATAAAAAATCTAAAAAAATAAAGAAAAATAAATTAGTGTTATTTACAGCATTAGACAGGTTCTCCTCATGAATCTCTCATGTTGAATAGGTTATGCTTATTTATTATGTAATTGGGGTTTATTTGTTCGATGGAAACAAGTAGAATCCTACTTGCTAGACCATCTATATTCTTGTTAACATAAACAGCAACAGGGGCTTAGAAATCAGTTCAACAAAGGCACGTGCCAATATACAAGTTTGGGATAGAAAGAAATACGCCCAACTTTCCTAATCTGTTTACTAAGGAATTTCTTGTTTTCTAGTATTTGGGCTACCTATGTTAAGTCACCAAGGTGACAACATCTCTAGAGGTTATTCTAATTTCATAGCTGGGAATTCTAGTTCTCTTGTCCCTTATATTCAGCTTTAGCTTTTATTTCTGAATATCATCCCATTTTTTCTTAAATCTATTAATTTTGATCCTTTTATATTTTCAATTAAGATATACCAGCATTTTAGCTTCTTAGGGACATGGGATTGAGAACAGGGGAAAAAAAGTACATCATCCTGGTGAATTTACTATTAAAACAGCTGGGGAGAAGCATAATTACTGTAGTCCTATCCAAGCTTAATATTAGCTGCAAAACACTAAGGATGGCATTTAGCTGAAATGTTTCTCTGTAGAATTTCACTGCTTTACTTTTATTCATAGCTAAAAGCTTAGTTTAATGAAAACTGAAAATTTACATTACATATTGTCTTTTAGGGTAAAAAAAAAAATTAAAACATCATCTTTACCTGCAAAGATGGTTCAATTCCAGCTGCTGCATTTAGGGAAAGAAGTGTGTGCAATGCACATGCATTATTGAAGTGCCTGTGTGCCCAAAGAATGGATGAAAGTATGTTTTTTGGGCATAGATCTTTGTTTCTTTGGAGGATAGTTATGATAATTTGCTGTTTGTACTAAACTGAACCATAAGAATGGTTTTGTATGCAGTATGCAAACTGATGACATCATTCACATATTCTATTGGAAAGAGATAGGTCAGTGGATTATTCAGTGAGCTTCCTACTTGAGTAATAAAGAAGAAAATACCTGCAAGTGATTTCACTGTAGGAGTCACCCTTGTCTTTTGTGGCTTTTGTTCCTGTTCCTGACTGTCACAGCTGACACAGCAGTAAATAGTGGTCCAAGGAGTGAATTTCAATTTTCTGAAGAAATGTCAATCTTTCAGTGGTTGATCCCTGGTCAACTACTTTTTATGTCACTAAGAAAAATTTCTACATGCTTACCTTAATGGAGGGCAATGCACAGCATTGCCTGTATCAGTTTTTTCTCTTGTGCTTCTCGGAACAACTTTTGCATCCTTATTTCTGTGAGCACAAAGTGATGGTGATACCATTTGTTAATCGCCTCTAGCTTAAAGTCCACTATCTTTTGTGTGCAGCTATCAGGAGTTGTCCTTTGCCATCAAAACTTCATAATGTCACGGCCATATTTTCTACCAGAAGAATTCAGCCTTATATGCACTTTCTTTAGTACAAATATAATGCAGTGAGGATGAACTTAAAGACTTGGAGAATAAAGTACATGAATATATTAAAATATTTTTTATATATTTATATATATATTTATTACTGTTGCATATCTCATATCTTTCATTTGCTATGTGGTATTTAGCAGCTTTGCCAGAGTTCCTTCAATTACTTTGCTGATACCTCAGTTCAGCATGAATGATTCAGATCTGTAAATACATTAGGCTTGCTAGCAATGCTTTCTTTCCAGAGTCAGCAGTTGACAACATAAGCTTTCTACCATTAATAGCTGCTTTTCAGTTTACATTTTTGTCTCCGAAACACGTTCAAAAAGCAAGAAGCAGCTCTCAAGCAAAAACTGTACTGTGTTTCATCTTCTCCTGGATGTCTTGAACGAGGTACCATTCACAGTGAATAAAAATAAGTAAATTTTTTTTAATTCCTTAAATCCTTTTAATAGAAGACCAGGAAAATATGTAAGAAAACAGATTAAGAACAAAGAAAACAAATTGTAAAATGTTAAGACATGAAATGAACACACATCTCTGAGAATCCCTAAGACAGAATCTGACCATCAGACACAGAAATTCAGTGTTCATATCAGTGCTCCATCCTTCAGATACTATCATTTGTATAGTATACCTTCATTATCTCTTCCAGAGCATCTCAACTCATTCCAGTTATTCTCTTGGGGACCTTGTTTTTATACAGGGTTAGTTTCTATATAGGTGAAAATGCAGGCTGATCAGTATGGAGCTAGACATCTGTAGAAAAGGAAATTTGTAGAAAGAAACCATTCTTAGTTCATTTCCATCAAACAGGCTGTGCCTCTTCTCTGAAACTGCTCTTGACTTTTTTTCCTGAGACAGAGTATTCTCCATACTCAAAGACTGTTTTCCATATAGAAGGGCAATTCTGGCCAATATTATTACTAGAGATACAAAAAATCTACTAAACTCCAGATGTGGGTTATGAATGGTTAATGATACCTGCTGTATTACCATCTTCCTGTAGGAACCACGCATGACATAACATTAACAGAGATGACAGATCTGGTTATGAATTACAGTTCTAGGAGAAGAGCAATCTTTAAATCTCATTTCTCAGGGATTTCTATGTACTAGCTTGTATCTGCTTTCTTTTCACAGATCAGTCATGATGTCCTTCCATAAAATTTGAGATGCATTTAGGATTAGTCCCTTTACAGTTAGCTTTGCAAAACAAAACAAAAATCTGAGCAAATATGCAGACATAAAATATAAGGTGGCCTTATGATTTAGGAAATGACCTGGCTCTTGGGAAATCTAGATTTAAACTCTATCAATGATTCTTTATTTATTTCTGTTGCAGAATAACACATGTGCTACAAATTAGTGACATACTTAAGTGCTTTGCCAAGTCCCAAGCTACAGACCTTGGGCAAACCATTTTCTCTTTCAGTCAGATTGTGAAATCTTTTATTCAGCTTGGTGAGCAGTTTCATATATAAATAACATCATTGATTTTAATAAAGTTAGTCTTGATTTTAATAAAGTTAGTTATGATAGTAACCACTTGTCAGCATAAGGCCAGTATCTCGTCTCTCTTCATCTGTAAAATGGGGTAATTTCTTTGCTGTATCTCCCAGAAATCATACCATATTACAGGCTGGTAAGTTCCAAAATCTTGCTCTCTTCAGCTGGCCAAAATATTTTCACCCGATTTCTGCATATTCTTTGAGCAGATAGATTGTATTTTATTTTCATTCATTAGATGGTCACATAAATAATGGTATACTACCATACTTAAGAAAGATGCAGTGCTATGATAAATGATTAGATAACTCATTGCAGAGAAATATGATCATTCTGTTTGCTATGAGTTTAAGACATATTTGGGGAAAAAAAGCTTCACATCATACATAACACCAAGACAATCTACTTTGTGTCCTCTATTCCAGGACAGAAGCCGGAGGAAGGATTTTAAATAAAAAAGAAATTGCCTGCATTATTATAATTATTTGTTTTTAACTGTATCTCATTCAATCTTGTTCAAACTTATTTTTTTTATCACTTGAGCTCTTTTATCATTTGAGCCCAATCAACTGAACTATGTAAGGTAATCTATTCTGAGCTCTCCTTTATGTTCCGTAAACGAGGGCTTTTGTTCAGGCAATTTTTGAAAGAGGAATGCTACAGAGTAGTTGTACAGAAAAAAAGAAGAAATAAAAGAAGAAAATCTGAAACCTGAATCCAGACTTCAACTTCACTTGGCCTAACCTTTTATATGAAATACACGTATACGTATGTAGGCAACTCTGAAAGTATTACCTCCTATGTTACTACGATGGCTCATGATGTCAGAGGTAGATGTTGGTAGTATGGCAGTAGAAGGTGAACCTTCCCACCAATATTCCATTACATTTCATTGCTGTGCAGAAAATGTCAGCAGAGGGTAATTTGATAAAATGGCATCTGACACGGAAGTGTGTATGATGCAAAGGTATGGCATTGAATTCCTCCATGCAGAAAAAATGGCACCCATTGACATTAATTGAAACTTGCTGGTACTTATGGGGACTGAACAGTGGATGTGAGCACAGTGAGGCAGTGGGTGGTGCATTTCAGCGGTAGTGACAGTGGGACACTTCTGCTGGTGCAGATTTTTATGAGTGTGACATGCACGCTGTAGGTCATTGCTGGCAAAAACGCACAGCTAATGGTAGTGCCTGTGTTCAAAAATACTGTTTTGTAGTGAGAATTTTCTCTGTCTCATAGTGTTGTTCTCTGTATCTATTACAGTTTCCAAGGAAATAAGTAGGAGGCATTTCTTTTGGAGTAACAAAAGTACTCCAAGTATAATGATACAAGTACATTAATGTATCATATTTAAGTTTCACTGTCCTATTTTTTTCTTCTCAAAAATCAACAAGGAGTGGCTGATTGCAGACTTGTCTTTCAAAATCATTACTGATTCCTTCAGTACATCCAAAATAAAATAAAGTCTTTTCTTACACTGTTACTATTTCTAGTAGCCCCAGAAAGAAATTTTTGAATGTTGAAACTGTCAGAATAGAGTCAGTCATTAATCTGTCTAATTAAATGCTCTAGTCAAATACAGTAAACACTTGAGTGAACCTGGACAATTATTTTATAGAAAGGCTGGAATTTTAAAGGATAGAAATACTGGCACCACAAAAAGTCAGACATCATGGATGTGTTTTTGAAGTAACCAAATTATCTTTGTGAATTTGACTCCCTTCTTTTAAATATGTTAATCTCAAGGCTTGTAATGAAATTTGTTCCACTGTATGCAGTCATGTGCAGCCCTTCATCTCAAGTTAGCTGGGCCAGTGGAATCTTTTGTCAGCTCCTGTTCTCTATTGGCCTCTAGTACCTGGCTTAATTTTGCTACTCTGAACTGTGTTTGTTCCACTCTATGCAATTAGGCTTACTCCATCCACCCAGTCCACTTGCTCTCATGTAGGTCTCCAAAATGTCACAGGCGATGAATATTTGTCACAAAGATATGAAAATAATTGAATATCAGGCTGCCATGAAAATCATGAGAAAACACCAGTACAAAAATCCCACAGCATACGAGAGTATACAAGTTTGTGTAGAGGATACAGGAGAAGGCTTGGTATCATTGCTCCTCCTTTGGATTGACTGAGTAGAGAAAAGACAGTGCATAGTTTTTTGCCTGTCATACACCAGCCTTCTCAGCTCTTTTTTTTTTTTTTTTTTTTGGTGCAGAAATTACTTTCTTCCTTTACCTTGTATGCAACAAGGGATCTAAAGTTTGTTTATTTAGATATATATATTTGTAGGGAGAGAGTGAGAATCTTTCGTACAACCCTCAACTGTTGGGATCAGGAATTAAGTTTTCATTTGGTAATTATGTTAGCATGGTCTAAAATCTGCTTCCAAGGGTATGGTGCTAAGGAAAGATGAGATATGCCATCAACTTCTCTCTTGTATTCTGTGGTCTCTTCCTGGACTGAAATCTCATCAAAGCTTACCGTATTAGTAAATTAGTAAAATGTATCTCAACTGTGATAAATATCCACTTCCTTTTTTGGAAAAGGAGATGAGAGTGGAGGTTTCTGAGACTTAGCTAAGGAAAACTGTATCTGAGATAATCCAGTGAAAAATATGAATTCAAGGATATTTGCAATGAACAATTAACCTGTTAATGATTCAGTGTGGCCTTGTAACCTGGAGTTAGGAAGGTACCTCTGGAAAACTACTCATTCTGTATAAATGTTATTACTGTATAAATTAAAGTATTCCAGGCAAAACTCATGCTGGCATGCCATTGTCATCAGATGAGTTTTGCCTGCTATGTGGTTATGTGGTTATTGTACTCCATGGTTCCATATGCTACTTCCTGAGGTTTTGCCTCACAAAGAACATGAAATGTAAAATATTAACCTAAAACCCAGGCAATGTCTGTGAAAATCCTATTCGGATTGAAAGGGACTTCTGAAAGCATTCTGATCTAATGTCCTGTCAAAAAGTTTGCATGAGGTTTGGGAACACCTAGGACAGAGATTATACAGGTCTGTTGGACTACGTGCTGTTCCATTGTCTCCTGTACATACTGTTTTCACAGCTTAATCTTTCAAGTTGCATTCTGTGGTCATTGTTTCTTGATAGTTCGTCTGATAGAAGAGTATAGCTCTGTCATCTTTGTAGCTATTTTTCAAGCAGTTATATGTGGCCACTGAAGTGGCTGTAATGCAGCATATTCTTTTCTAAAGACCTTCTGCAAAACAAGTATTAGCTAGAGAAGGTTTTTCTTCTGAACACTAAGAAAATATGTGAAACTCAGACGTTAGCAGGGTCTTCAAAACCTTAGCTTTATTCTCTCTGTATTCCAGTGTTTGCTTAAGGCTGCCATGTTTCTTTGCTTGCATTATGTGCAGATTTTGCTTTAATTCTTTCAGGGACAAATTTGTCCTACAACTTAATCATCAAGCATGCAATATGAAATGGTTTATCATAAGCATTTGTGACAGTTATTTTAGCGATTATATATCAAAATAGAGCATTTGGAGGGAATGATATGGAAATTAGTCTGCTACTGGGAAAAGCTGGAGAATGCTATTAATTGTGTTGATGAATAAGCATTCCCAAGTGTCTCTTGGGAAAATCATGGTTAGACGGAGAAGTTTGGGTAAAAATATCTGAAATGCCTCAGCTGCCTAGCACATCTTCTGTTCCTTCCTGCTAGTACTAGTGTAAGTGGAAAGAGAGTCATGCTGCCAGACAAAACTACTGAGACGGAAGAAGGCTGCATGTCAGATTTTTTTAGACAGTTGTCACCAGGTGATGCTGTTCATATATTAGTTCCTAATGAATAAATAACACATATGCTATTTTCAAATGTGTATATAAATATAGTATAATATTTTGATGTTTAGGAATCAACTGCAGTAATAAATGCAGCAGTTTCAAGTTGTCTTTAAGTTACCATGTTTGTGATTTACATGGGGCAAACAAAAGCATCAACTTACGCTCTCAGCTTTTCAATGAGAACTTATTCAGTAAAGGTCCTTTTGATTGTTCACTCAGTTTTAGTTCTGTAACTCTTAAGCTACCCGTATAGAGTTGTTTTGTAGTCACAGTGGAAAATGAGCACCTACAGAGAGAGACTTACTTACACTGTTTTAGATGATAGTTTCACAAGAATGAAACCACCCAAACTTGTATCATTAAGAAGGGCAGTCCCACCTTCTACCACTCTCCAGCTTCTTATTTTCAGATTTTGACATCTTCTCTTTCATGTTACTGTATGTAACTGTGGGCTACATCAGGGAACCAATCTGGTTTAGTCTTTTATTTGCCAAGATAATTTCAGCCTGGGTCAGTTGCCTGATCTGTTCATAACATTACTATACTAACAATTATGACAGCACTAGAAGTGAGGATTTACAATGGTAATGAGCAACCCCAAAGGAATAACCTTAAAAAATGATGCTAGGCACCTCAGCTAGAAGGAGATGAATCACCATCTGCACACTACTGTTCTGGTAGCTTATAGCCAGAGTTGCACCAGCTGCTTTAGAAGATAGTAAACTTACATGAAATGAACTCTGCTTGAAATATCCACCATGATTCACACTTCTGGGGACTACTTTTTTCTCTGAATCAGACAGCTTGATCCACTGATTTGTAGCATCTTGGTACCTTGCACATTTTGAGGGCTTCATTTTTTTCCTTAAAGTTTAAAATCAAGGAACTGCTTAGAATGACTTCTCACTGGTATCAAAACCAAATAGAAAATAGGCAAGAAAAGGCAGAAATTTGACTAAATGGGCAACCTTTACCCTACACTGTCAAGTTAATGAGTGATTATTAGGTACTTTCATGACCTTCATGATCAACTATCACAGAAAAATAGGGGCTGTTACACAAAAAGTTCTATATAACAAAATTGTGACTGTTTTATGGCTTTTTACTGGAGGGCTTGTAAATACTTGAGTATTGATCCTCTCTTATTTTTCTTGGTGTAGTCTCATGAATGACTACATCAAATGTACAGATGGGAACATTGCCTCTTTTGGAAGAACTTATGTAAATGTGATAATACTTTTTTAGTCTGGGTACAATCCTGTTTCTGTGTACATAAGAGGAATCAAGTTGTTTTTTTTTTAAAAAAAAAGATCCTTACTGTTAACAGTTATAATTCAATCCCCAAAACTCGTACACCTAAATTTTCTCAAGACCATAATGTCATTGCTTCTATAATGTTTTCAAGAGTTGTTTTAATGCCATCTTGTCATACATCTATGTATTAAGATTTTTTAAACTATTCTGATGATCCTCTCACAAAATCTCTTTACTCACAGAACAGTTGGAAGCAATGGTATTGTTTTAGCTCTTTGTTTTTATGACTGTAGTAACTCTCCTAAATAAAAAAAGATCTTTTCTGCTAAAGAACTTCAGGAAAGTACATTCCAACTTGAAACATTATATTCTAGATGTCTCTGATACTTACATAATGTTTAAAATGCCTTATTCATTGTGAACAAGCGGAATTGCGGTAAAAATTATCAAATACATGTACAACAAAGTTATTTGAAAGCAATATACAGCAGAAAAGATAATTATAGTGAAAGGTAAATATAATAGCAGCTATAATTTTTTTAATCTTTAATTTTTACAACCAAGACTAAGAAAAGTGAAAATAAAAGCCATCAAAAATATAAAACATTTTATTTACCAGTTCTAGCAAATTCATCATTTGCATTGTGATAGCTGATACTTTACTGAAAGTCCCTGATCTTGTGGTACTTTGCTTTTATTGAAAAATGAAGTACATTTCTAGATCTCATAGTTGCACAGAAAAGTCTGTTAAAGAGAGCTGGTTTCACTTCAGCATACTGCAAACCTATAGTTAGAAATAAAAAGAGAGGAGAATTAATGTCAGTTTTTTGAGTTTTGAAAGGTTCTCTAGAAGTTAGAGTTTTATATTGAAGTACTGTGAATATTACTTCTGGTTCTAAACTGCAGAATACTGGAATATTAATGCAGTGTTAGCCAATTGCATTTTTAAGACTGAGAGAACACAGAAGGAAAATCACAAGATCATATAAAAATTTAGGTTATAGGGAGTTTTGGAGGCCATCTGGTCCAGCCTTCTGCTTGGATCAGGGTTAATCTCAAATTGGATCATGTTGCCCAGGGGCTTGTCCAACCAAGTTTTGAAAAGTCTCCAAGGACATTTCCCACAGCTTGGACAACTTGTTCCAGTGCTCTTTATGTTGTTTTGTTATTGTTGTTGTTTGGGTTTTTTTTGATTGTTTGTTGTTGTTGTTGTTGTTGTTGTTGTTTTTCCTTAACTCCAGTTGCAATTTCTCTTCTGCCTATGGCTCCTTTCCTTTCACTGTGCACCCTTGTGAAGTATCATCTGTGTATTTTCTGTGACTCCCCTTTTGGCAACTGTATGTTCAAACAGTTGCCATAGGATTCAGGTTTATCAAACCCAGTTTCCTCAGCTTTTCCTCATATGTCAGGGACTCCAGCCCTCCCTAAATCATTATCAGCAGCTTCCTCTAGATTCTCTCTAATCTTTTGCACTAGGGAGTCCAAAACTGGTCTGTGGACATGACGTCATAAGGGCAATACTCTGCTGAGCAGTGGGATTAATCATTTCTCTTCAGCTGCTGGCAATACTCTTGTCAGTACAGACCGTTCTGCAGGGAGCCCTGCAAGGTGCCCAACACATTTGTATTCAAGGTATCATCTACTAGAACCACCCAGGTCTGCTGGTGCAAACTGACTTTTATAGCCAGCTGGCTCTCAGACTTCATTGATACTGCATCTCAGGCACATGAGTTTGGCTTTGTCTTTGAGTTTCAAGGAGGTTCATGTCTATTCATCTGTAAATGAGTGCTGAGTTCTCTAAATCATCTTCTTATCCTTCATGGCTTCCCTAATGATCTTTGGGAGAATCATTTGAAGTGAGGCTGATTCTGATTTTCTTTCAATCAGAAATATTCAAATTTTTCTGGCTGACAGAGATCTTTCATACCCCTCAAAAATTTTAGAAGCTGCTTGACAGTGGCTATCTTCCAGAATGCTCCACATGTTTTTGTGTTGCTTCTTTTAATTTCAGTTCAAGAATTGTCTGTATAAGCATACTGTCTCTCTCTCTTTAATGCCTGCTTTTCTTTCAGGTCAGGATGAATAATTCATGTGATTTGAAGAGGATGCCTTCAAAGTTTGATCCTCTTCCATGAGTCACATCTTTGGACTCCAGAGAGTCCAAATTTTGATCTCCTGAAGAACCTATAATAAGAGTATTTCTTCCATCTTCTTAAAAACTTCACCTATCTCTTCTGTGTCCTTAGGAGTTCTGTGGCACACATCCACTGCAATATTCCCCTTTCTATCCTCCCTCCTAATCTTGATCCTACATCCTCTCCCACCCAATGGTGGAGAACCACAGCAATTTGTTATGAAGAGCACAGAGCTGCTCCTCATCTCCCCTGAAGAATCTGTATCAAACCATTGCAGATATTTATGGTGTTCCACATCTCCGTAATTTCTATGACACTATAAATCTGTAACTGCATACAGGCATTGCTGTTCCCTAAGCTGTGTGCATTAGTATATACATACATACATTTGAGATGAGTCTCAAGTAGCCATGTTTTCTTAAATAGAGTTTAAGATCCTTCCCTGCAGCCCTATCTTGTATCTGATTCCTTAACCTGTTCTCCCTCACTCTCCCCAGCTTTGGTCCCACTTGTACTAAAAATCTAACATATATAGGGTTGAACTCACAGATAGAACAAATGAAGCTCTAGAACAACAGTTGAACAGCACTTATACCCATACATTGCTAATTTTATTTAACTCATAAAGCGCTGAATTTCGACTCTTTCCAGCTTTCTTTAAGACAAATAATATGATGAAAAAAGACCCAAATTTATCTCAGATACAGTGGTAAAATACCTCTAATATTAGAACATCCAGGCCAGGTCAGAATCTGACATGATGTGTTGAATAAGCAAAGGGAAAATAAAAGGTAATACATAATATATTAGAAAATGTATACTGGAAACTATTATTGTATGCTTGGAAAGCTTTGCGCATTTTTTAAAACGATGAATATCTCTGCCATTTTCAAAGATGATTTAAAACAAAGTTTACTTACAAGCTGTAACTTGAGACTGTTGTGAGTTATACCACTATTTTATTATTCTTAATAGCACCAAGTCAATCCATAGATATTTCATCCTGCAATTTTCTTCTGTTATGAAAATGCATAATGTTAATCTTTGTAATACTTTATAAACTGACCATAAACATTGGTTTATGGTCAGTTAATCATTGTATTACTTTGCTTTAGGTAATTTAGTACATTACCATAATGTAACAATCTACTTAATATAAATTTTAAAGCGAGCACAGTGTAAGTTGTAGGGCATTAATATATTATATCTTCTAACCAGAAATTCAGAATCACAGCTGAAGTTTGGATGTGGATCAGATATTTTCTGCTTTGATTGAGTTAGTGTTTTGCCTGGAGGAATATTGTAGTTTTATTATGGTCACTACATTATTATTTACTACTACAATATGCCTTACAGTTCATTTAGAAGTCCCAAGAGGATTGGCGCAACCATTGCAATAATCATGATACTGCAACATCATATGAGAAAATATGCTTGAGCACTGCAAGTGTAGGGTACTTTCCACAAACACTGAAACATATAAAATCCCACTAAAACCTGTGAAGGTTTTAAAATTGTTTCTAGTAGGAGTCCAAGTGAAAGACATTAGTGCTAAGACATGACATTCATGATTTTTTGAAATAAATGAATACAGTGGATGGAGGATGATGTCAAATTTGTACTACCTTGTCCTTATGGAAGTTAATTCTGTGAATTTTAAATGCTAGGTGTATTGTTAGATAGTGAATTGAATATAATCTGAACTGGTGATATCACCTGTATCAACTACCAGAAATATGTAGGGACCACTGTGTTTCTTAGGGAAATCAGACAATTAAGACAAAAGAAACTTCCAGGCAAACTGAAAGACCTTTCACCATCTAAAAACAAAACCCCCCAAAACACTCGTAGCATTACTTATGATTTTGAATAGTATGACTAGTGATAGTTTTCATTAAGTATTTTTTGATTAAATCTCTGCATGTGTGACATAGAAAAGAGCACAGACACAGAACACTCCCCAAGAAGAGGAACAGTTTGCAGAACATAGAGAATATGAACCTTAGAAAAAATAACAGAAAAGAACTAAAGGTTAAATCACAGAATCACAGAATTGCCAGGGTTGGAAGGGACCTCAAGGATCATGAATCTCCAACCCCCCTGCCACATGCAGGGCTACCAACCTTCCCACCTAATGCTAGACCAGGCTGCCCAGGGCCCCATCCAATCTGGCCTTGAACACCTCCAGGGACGGGGCATCCACAACCTCTCTGGGCAGCCTGTTCCAGTACCTCACCACTCTCTCTGTAAAGAATTTCCCCCTGATGTCCAACCTAAATCTCCCCTCCCTCAACTTAAAACCATTTCCCCTCATCCTGCAGTTATCAACCCTTTCAAAAAGTTGATTCCCCTCCTGTTTGTAGGCTCCCTTTAGGTACTGAAATGCTGCAATGAGGTCACCCCGCAGCCTTCTTTTCTCCAGGCTGAACAAGCCCAGCTCCTTCAGCCTGTCCTCACAGGGGAGGTGCTCCAGTCCCCTGATCATCTTTGTGGCCCTCCTCTGGACCCTCTCCAACAGTTCCCTGTCTTTTTTGTACTGGGGGCTCCACACTTGGACACAGTACTCCAGATGGGGCCTCACAAGAGCAGAGTAGAGGGGAACAATCACCTCCCTGTCCCTGCTGGCCACCCCTCTTTCAATGGAGCCCAGGATACCATTTGCCTTCCGAGCCGCAAGGGCACACTGCTGGCTCATATTAAGTTTTTCATCTATCAAGACCCCCAGGTCTTTCTCCATAGGGCTGCTCTCAAGGACCGCTCCTTCCAGTCTGTATGGATGCCTGGGATTCCTCTGGCCCAAGTGCAAAACTCTGCACTTTGCCGTGTTGAACCTCATCAGGTTCACCCGGGCCCAACTTTCTAGCCTCTCGAGGTCCCTCTGAATGGCATCCCTTCCTTCAACCGTGTCGACCGCACCACTTAGCTTGGTGTCGTCAGCAAACTTGCTGAGGGTGCACTCAATTCCGTCATCGATGTCATTGATAAAGATGTTAAAGAGGACCGGTCCCAAGACAGACCCCTGGGGGATGCCACTCGTTACCGGCCTCCACCTGGACATAGAGCCACTGATGACCACCCTCTGTCTGCGGCCTTTCAACCAGTTTCTTATCCATCGAGTGGTCCACCCATCAAATCCCTCCAGTTTGGAGATAAGGATGTGGTGGGGAACCACATCAAAGGCCTTGCTCAAGTCCAGGTAAATATCATCATTAAAATGATCTCAGTATGATTTCTGCTATGGTTAGAGGGTTAAAAAGCTGCTTTTTAAAATTATTATTATTTTTTTTTTTTTTTATAAACAAAAAACAGATCTCATTTTCACTATTTTCTATGGTATATTCCACAACTCAAAGACATCAAAAATTTACTTAAGTGTTCTGCTTAAAATAAGTGTTGTATTATACGTATCAGGAATACTGTTACTTCTTTATGTAGCCAATAATGACTACTAATCTACTTTTTTATTATCATTATTTTTTGTTAATATAGCCTGCTCTATACATGAACTGATATATCACACAGTCATAAATCTTCATTTTAGCTTGAGATTGTTGCATTTTAAAATTATGGAAGTAATTTGTACATTTGCAAAGCTAAGCCTCTGCTGAAATTGGTACTGTTTGCAATTAAATAGAAAGACATAGTTGAAAATGGAACCAATCTCTTCTGACTACTGCATGGAAAAGAATGAATTTTAGATGTTGTGCTTGATTGTTGAAGACATGAAGCCAGCAAAAGCTTCATATTAATTATAAAGGATAATACATTAGTATTAACTTAGTCTTTCAGAAAAATACAAACAATACTCATAGAAATCAAACACTTTCAACAGAAATAATTGTTGCAAGGTTTTGACTGCTCTTGAGTCCTGAACAAAACCAAGCATATTTTTGCATTGCCTTAAAGTAAATGGAGAGATAAATTGTGACTCAAAGATACAATGAGTTTCCCGGCTTTCCCTTTCAGTGCCTGAGCTCTTACATGCTGGTGCAACTAGGTCATGCAGTGCAAGATTCCCTGTTGTGGTTATTCTTTTTATTCACCCTTATATCTCCCCTGGGTATTAGTAATAAAGGAGTGTTTTATTCCTTTATTCTCCCTCCTATCCTGCATAGCCATGAAAACTGGGTCAAAATTTGGAACTATAATTTATAAAATATCCACGGATCACTGCAATATTTTATAATCTACATAATTTTGACATGCCCAGAAAAGCTTGAAAGCATTTTATTTGGGAGCAGCAGGGAGAAGTTTGAAGTGGAAAAGATCTTATTTTTTTAATCCTTTAGGAGAACCAAAACGCTAAAATGGTTTTCCTTGTAATCATGTTTACTTCATGTGTGTCACTACATAGCAACATTAATAGGGTTGAGATAATGAGTATGATTTCACAGTTTAACGAAATGAGTTAACATTTAAGTTTAGCCAACATTCTGATTTCCCAGATTCATTACATTTTATCTGGCGTTATTTACATTGCTTCTCTGCAATAAATTTGGCTATACATTTCTAAATGTATCCTGAATTTTAGATTTATATGAGCATAGTTTTTCTCTGAAACAGTGTCTACATTTGATTTTATTAATAAGACAAAATCCTTAAATGTTTACTGAAATAATTAATTATAGCCATTTAAATGCACTTCTAACGTTGCTTCTGAAATTACTTCTATGCTTCAAAAAAAATTATGCTTCTATGATTACTAGGAGAGAAAAGCTATATATATTTTTTGTTTTGGCTCTAATATCCATTTAGACAAAGGTGAAGGCTATGCATTATTTTATATCCACCTCATCCCCAAATATATGGAATAGTTTTAAATGGCATGAAAGGAAAGATTATGTGAACATGTAAAATAGAAATGTAATCAGAATAAGATATAAGACTTGAATTAAAATATGATGTTGCTTTCAGTTCAGTCATTCAAACAGTGGTAATAGAAAAAGTCCAGATACTTTACATAATCCAAATGAAAACTGGATGTATTCAAAATCCAGGACTAAAGGGGTAGACCAAACATATTTCATCATTGCTTTGTGCCTTGCTCTTGCGCATTCACATAAACATTGCTGAAGACAATGTTCAGCTAATAGAACTCATACCAGAAGGCCATTTTTAATTATTATTTTTTTAAAGAATCCAATTCTCTTCCAACAGATATAAATTGTCCCTTCTTGCTGTTGTGGTGGGCTGCTGGAATTCCCAGCAGCAGCTGGACAGTCACTGCTTTCTTCTCTTCAAACCTGAGTGTGATGCATCAGAGTCTACCTACAGCAGGACATACTGAGAGCTAAGTGCTGACTTAGTTGATATGCCTTTGAAGACCGAATATTCATCTCATGGATTTGTGGTAGCAAATCTGCTTCTGACGAGGGCCAGATAAAATCCTGCATGCCTATGTAACTAGAGAGGCTGGAAATAGAATTGATCTGAAAAATATATTTTTTTCCAGTTAAAAAGTGTCAACTTCTCAAAAAGAACTATTGAAAACAGACATATTTTAGTTAGAAATAGTACAAGTCCTCATGGGAGATGAAGCCTGAAGAACATAATTTCTGGTTTCAAAAAATCTCTAAGTTTTCCCTCAAAAGAGCAGTATAGACAGTGTTGTAGACTAGAAATTAAAATGAACAAGAAAGCCAGATTTAATCTACCTCTCTTAGCAATTATATGCAGGACACTGCCTACATTCCCTTATTCTTGAAAAGGCTTTGAAAAACAATCTTGAGACTGAACATCATTCTCCATTCAGAAAACTACATTAGCCTAATGCTGCTACCTCAAGAAATGAACAAAGGGCCAACTCCCTCCAACTTCCCTTCTGTGTTTCTGCAAATTAGAAACAAACCTGGCATATTTTTGGAGCAGCATCAATAGTCTAAATCCAGATTTTTTTCCCTGGACCTGAAAATCCTGCAGAAACTACTGTGGCAGTTCTATTTCCAAAAATAAATATCAGAGATGCATGAGGTCTTGAGGCCTAGGGGTGGGGATAAAAAGAGAGGAGTGAAAATGAAGGTGGTTCTATCCAGGAAAGAACATAGGTGGTGGCTGTGTCTTAAGGAGTAAATGTATCTCCCTCAGTTGGATATAGTGCTGTAGAGCATTGCAAGGCAATCCATTCACAGGGGCTAGTCCAATGCATGTACATTTCTACATGAAATTATTGTAAGCTATAAAAACAATACTTTTAATACTTTATTTTTTTTTTTTAAAGGGGGGGGAAATGAAACTTAGTGTATGTAATGTGATCCGTCTGATTTTCATGAAAATTTGATAAATACAACATTTTGGCTTCAAATATGATATTAATAAAACCAATTAAAACCCTTTAAATCTGAGATAATAAGATAATCAGTGTGTAACAGCCTTTTCCCTAAAACTTCCTGGGTAACGTGGGAAAAATTTGTCTAAATCAAGCTACCTGGGTATAACAAACCTCCTTAGTCATATCAACATTATAAATTGTATTAAGTTTTCCAATTTATTCAACCCATTTTCCAAATACTCGTACTGATATTGGATTTTTTCTTTCCCTGAAAATCCTAACGTCTATCTCTCTTCATCTCCATTCCCTATATGTTACGGCAAAACAAGCTCTCTCTCCTTTCCAACGTCCAAGTGGAATATTTTAGCAGTTGTTCCCTAAGCTATGCTTACCTATAACCACTGAATGTGAAGTAATAGTCTCTTTTTCTGCTTGTGATACCATTCTTGTTTTCCTTGTATATCCTCTTTTGGCTCTGTCTCCTCTCTTGGCTGTGTCTCATATATTTAGAACTTGGTTCTTCTTCCATTTGCTTACAGGTGTTTGAAGTGGCCTTCCTGCAATTGGTGCCTTCTTGTGGATAAAAGTCTCAGCTGTAATAGCAACACCATTTCAAAAAATAGGGTTTATCAGAGACAAGGGCAAATTTCTTGAAAGCATTTAGATGAGAAAATGCAGCATCATCTTATTTAAAAACAGACAAACAAAAAACAGAATTATTTTAGAAATTGCAAAGGGCTATGGTTTGTCATCCACAGAGAATTTCTGCCCGAATACATTCAAGTTGTGAATACAGAGATGCTCAGTAGAAATCTCTTGGTTTGGCAGCAAATTCTCTTACTTTTCCAATCCCACTGAGCCTCCCAACTCTTGTGTGCCAGAAAGTTTGAGCATCATCAGAAAGTTGAAACATTTTCTTATACTATAATATATTATTTCTTTTAAAATAATATCTCTAGAGACATGTAATGGCATGCAAACACGTGCCACCAGTATCTCTTCTGTAAGGAAAGGTGGTACTCCAAATTTAACTTGCCTAATAAAACAAAGATATACATACATACCAATCAGAGTTACAGAAAGGATGGGAAGTGGAAGGAGGTAAAAGAGAGACTTTTGGAAGGAATTATTTTCAATCCCTGTCCTAAGCAAGGTTCCAAGCTGATCACTTCATTTATTACCATGACACTATGGCAGTGAAGTGAGAACAACATTGTAGAAAATTATATATTTTTTTCCCCCAAATGCAATGTAATGAAATGGGCCAGCAGTGTATTCATTATTAATAAATTCCGAATAAATATGGCAGCTCTTTTGAAAGAATATTGTTCTTGTTGACTTGACAAGGTAAATCCCTTCCATTTTAATATAATAAGGTCTAAGTCTACTTTTTACATCATGCAGTAAAAATAAGCTCAATTTTACGGTATTTTATATTTTCCCTGCTATATCTTAAAACTGCCACATGTGTGTATGTGTGTTTATACATACAATTTCTTGGTGCTCAAGAGTTAAATCATTGCCTCACAATAGCAGGAGCAATAGAAATAGTTACATCTTTTCATTCCATGGAAAATAAAGATGGTCTGTTACTTTCAGTAGGCACTGGGAGGGACTGTGCATAGGTCACAGTATGTAAGCTATTAAGATCGAAGGAATCTGCACAAACAGCCTTGACTGCTTTTTAAAGGCTAAGCTGCACAATTTGTCTTTCATTAAGAGCTGTTGTGCAGTTTTGTGATTTGTAGCCAGCTTTGCTGAGCTTCCAGAGTGTGTACTTCTATTTTGAGATCTCGTCAATAAACAAATAAGACATATGCTTCAGTGAGTCATCTTAGCAGAGCAAACTATCACAAGAATCAGTTGACCTGCACTTCCTTCCTGCTACTGAATCTCTCTCTACCTTTTCTTGTTAGCACAAAGTGTGCCCCTGAACACCTCACGAAATAGAGAAGCCAGGGATGGGAAGACAAGATCTCTTTCATCCATATGGCTTTATTTGTGTTCTGCTGGCACCGTTATAGTCATACAGTAACCAACATAAATTTTTAGTTTTATTATCACCTCTAAAAAGAGACAGAAATGTGAAAATTGAAGCCAGAAGGTTTGTATCACAGGATTAATTAGGCAGGGCCAAGTGGAGTCACACTCCTCCTGGCAGTGAGTGCCTCAAGAAGGTGCCTGCCTTCAATTATGGAGCACACAAAGCAATTAAAAACCCTGTTTCTTTTTCCTGAGGTGTTACTTGTTTCTTGATAAACCTCTTTTTTTTTTCTTTTCTTTTTCTTTTTTTTTTTTTTAAATTCTCTGGAGATCTGCACTGGCTTGAGGTATAATCTACTAGGGTAGATATTCATGAAAAATTGATTTAGCTGGAACTTAAGTGCAATAGGTTTAAAATAAACCTGAAAGGAATGAACAGTGTGTATCTTGGCTGACATTTTATTGGCCATTTTTTAATACACACACACCCCAAAAGACCAGATAATTAAGAACTCAGATATTATGGATCTCCAGGAAAGAATTTTGTCACTGGGACATATGAATCAAATCAGTCAGCCATACTGTGCATTTCCTTAAGTTGTGCTGCACTCTTGATTAACCTTTTCTTCAGTACTATATATGGAAGTTTTTGAATGGAAGGGTTGTATGCACACATTAATTTTAAACATATATATCAGGCAGCTGCCCCTCTTGCCCATTAGAAATTAGTATTCTGTTTCACCTTCACCTAGTTTATAGAATGTGATAGTCTTTTGCTGGATTTACGAGCCTCTTTGCTCTCTTGGTATTGCCAAGAGTCCTGCTGCCATCACTGCCTCTGACCCTTTCTACCAGGACTCAACATCTGATTTTGTGCAGCTGGACCCACATGTTAATGCTTTTGCCACATTCATTTCAAACACCAGCTAACTCCTTCCTCTCTAGTTATTCCCCATGATGGATAAATAATTCAAAGTATGATATAAACTATGGTGCATATCTGGTTTGAATAGTGCTCTATCAAGACTTGTTTGAGCTGTAACAATTACCTCATACTTCCTGTTGAGGAGGGAGAAGCAAAAGGATATTTAAATCAATAGAATAAGGGAACCATAGCTGTGGCTGTCATAGTACATGTAAGATTTCTTTACAGGTATTATGTGGAGGAAAAGAAAATAACCATACAATTTGACATTACAAGGATGCAAATAATGGTCATTAGTTTGTTATTGTTTCTAACACTAGAATGCTTATTTTCCCAGACTTCCTCATTAATGCTGCTTAAGAAATAATTATATATTTTTTAAAAAAAAGTAATGAGGGAGATTTTTTTCTCCCATTCTGCACTTTATTATTCTTTAGTTTAAATAGAACCCACAGAAGAATGAGAAAATTCTTTATAAAGGTTTTTAAATAAATGCTAAATGCTGCTGGAACAAATCTTTAAGCAGGATCATCACTGAAATGAGAAGTTACGCATATGGAACACTTTTACTTGTAGTACAGATTAAATAGTTGGCAAAATAAAGCTTCAGATTGCCAGACATTATGTGTCACTGGAAATCAATTCTGACAGATTTTATTGAGCCTTTTACCCATATTATTGCTGTTGAGGTTTTTTTTTTTTTTTTTTTTTTTGATTGGGAAAAAAAAAAAAAAGAAGGGAAGAGAATTGTCTTTATCATTACAGGTCAGCCTACTTGGCAAATGTTACCTTGTCACATGGCACACTTTTATACTGATTTTGATTTAATGTGCAAAACATGTTTATCAGAGACGAATGTCAAGAAGATGTTAGTTTCACATTTCTGAGACACTGCCAGAATAACTTAGTCACCCTCTTTCATGGTTATTTCAGGACATTTTAAAAGTTTCAGTAATTCTATCATGCACATAAACCAAAACAAAAACTTTTTTCTTTCTTTCTGTTCCATTTTACTTTTCTTTTATCTGAGGGGAATAGAGCAATATATATTCTTAAACTCTATTTATTATCTTATGCCAAAGAAGTTTCATTACTGGTATAAAAAATTTAGTGTCAGTGGATTTTGGAATGGGCTGCCAAATTATCTGTAGCATATCTTCTTCATAGATTCATATCTATTCATACAAAAAAGGTGGAACAATTTTGTAAAGAACTAGTAATTTTCACATCAGTCAGAGAATTATTGACACAATTTACATAAGATGTGATATATATATATATATTTATATAAGAAGAACTGCAGAAGAGATATATAAAATAATACATGGTATTCATGTTGTAAAATTGATTCTGGTATTTACTGTTTTATTGCAAGAACTAGCTAGGATTAAGTTGCAATTCAACACTCTTGAAAATTATAAAGGAAAGCTTTCACATTCTTCATCCATAATTGGATTGGATCCCACTGCCATGAGGTGTAGGTGAGGCCAGAAGTTTCTAAGCTCCAAAGAATGAGAGAGATAGTCATACTAATAGTGAAAATATTTTCAATAGACCAGGGGGAAAAAAAAAAAAAAAAAAAAACACAATGTAGAATCAACGGTAAAAATACTCTAGGATATTCATCAACAAATAGCAAAATAACAAGCTGGAAAACAGGCTGTGGGTCTTCAATTCACAGCTGCAGCTGGGTCAGAAGTGAGCTGAGTATGGCATTTTTCACCCACTAACATCAAATCTTAGCTTTATAAAAGTATCACTGTACTTAGAACTGAGGCCTCATTGTGTGAAAATGATCAGTCCTGCTGGTTTTCAGAAATAAAACCCACGTTTTTAGGCATCTTGCTTACTTTTGATCATCTTTCTTCCTCTCCCTAGTTTTTCTTTAGTCATGAGTCAAGTTCAAAAGGCTCATTTTGTTAGGATAAAAATCATAAAATTGTTAAAGTTATGACTTGGTCTCTCTGGTTCCAGCATAAGGCTGCAGTCTTAAGTAAATGCACATCATCTTGTCAAATAGCCTCTGATCTCTGATGTTTCATACTGAAGAGGTATTATAAGACAAATTATTAGGTACCAAAGCTTAATAAAATACTCCTCCATCCTCCAAAATAACTAACCAACCAAGCACAACCTACTGACAGACCAGAATCAAGCCAAATCAAACCAAAACAGCTGTACTTTCATAACTCAATTCCTGTCCCTGGGTATTGCATCCTCTTAGGTATATCCAAATGTCCTGCTCTAAATCTCCTTTGTAAGAACTTCCAACAAGAGCAGCAAATGTGGAGGGATTACTCTAGCCACCTTGCTGTTCCTTCCTGCTGTTCTGCTGTTACATAAAAAAGATATCCACTATAACATCAAAATAAAGGTCACTGGGGGCATTTGAGGTGATTGCAGTGGGCTATGAAATGGAAATGTGAAAGTACATCATACAAATATAGGCCAGTATGATGTGAATATCTTCATTTTGCTTGTGTTTCAGGATAAGATGAATTTTAGCTTTCACGTATCTACAAAAAGGTACAGTCGTTAGTCCATCCTTGCACTTAAAAGCTCACCGTGTGGATTACACATTTTCAGTATGTGTGTTGTAAATCTACTTAAATGGAAAGACATGCTCCTTAATAATACTAACTAAAGCAGTGTTCATAAATTATTCTAGCACATTTGCATGCAGATGAACTTTATACACACCTGTTGTTAGATCTTTTGTATTTCTAAGTAGCATTTTTGATAGCTAGAGAAAATGATTCTTGTCAGATTTAGCAGCTGTTATAACAAGGAGCTCTACTTGTGCATATGATGAGAAAGGGACACAAACTGAAGGAAATCAGATGCTCAAGACAGTTCAATGGAATATTATTCCATGCTACTTTATTTCAGATATTGATACACATTAATTGAACTAAAAATCCTTAACAATGAGGATAAGGATGCAAGCCTTGTGAGCACAAAGCTTCAACTGGAGAACAGTAGAGACTTATGGAAGAAAAATCTACAAATTATTTTACTTTTAGTAACTTCTTTGAGAAAAAAAAAAAAAAATCGATGTGTCCTGTGTCATTTCAGGGAGAATTTCAGCATGAAAATAATTACAATTTTATATCTCTTATTCTTTCTTAAATCCAATAAATAAACTTTAGTATAATTATTTGTTGAAGATAAAATTAAGCTACTACTGAATGGAAGTACCTGATTTGAAAGTTGTCATGAGCTGAGAACTGTCCTGTTTGTGTGTAAAGAACAACATCCATACTCAAAATACTTCTAGAAATATTTTTGAGGACTTGACCTTTGTGATACTCTTTTGTTCCATGTTTTAAGAAAGGAAAATTAGCACTCTAATATCATAAAAGGCAGTTTGTATACAGTACATGGCTTTACACTAAGCTATAGAAATACTTACTTGATAAAATATTTAATAAATCAGACATCAGATTGGAACCCAGTTAGATAACATTTATAAAAATTAGGGCCATTTCACTATATACTGTTCTATATCAGAAATACTTGTTCTGGAGTCAATAGAACATGATAAAACTGACTTTTAGAAAAGTGGAGAGCTGTGCTCCGTGGGCCATTTTAAGAGCAGTCTTGGAAATGTGGTTCTAAGGTCTCCTCCCATGATTTCACCAGTCTTTAATACAAAAGCTATCCAGAAATTTCTAGTAACAAATTTGCCAAAGCAAAATTACTTCCACACTGTTGATTTGGTCAATAAGAGTTGCAATCAAGCACAAGACATACTACTTTGTACTCTTTCTGTCTCATTCTCTACTCTTAATACTAGTTGAATAATAAAAGGGGTCGTAGGAACACAGCAAATCATAGTGGTTTTATTACAATTAAGCACCTTTTAAGAGCCTCATGAACTGTTGCACAAACTATCCAAACTTTGCATTCTCTGGTAAATATTTTTAGTATATTCTGATGGGTGGGAGAGCCAATCATAACCGCTATCAGACTAACAGACAGAATGTTTCAATTAATAACAAAGTTTAAAAGTGCTTTTGGCTAGGGATCTCTGATTACAAGATTAGATCTCTACTGCCTGTTATTAATAATAGCTTACTTATTTAGGCTTCTTGTGCACAACTATTTACATGCTACATGTTACTTTTAAGATCAAAACTAAGTCTGGTCCAAAACCAGCAGATTTTGAGATGTGATAAGTCAGTCATTAGAAGTCCATGGTGATGTAAAGACTTTTTGGTTGCTTGATGAACAGACCAGATAGTTTTCAGTTTCTCCTATTTGTCATTTTTAAAATCTTCCTATAAACTACATTATTTATTAATCCTGCACTTGTGGGATTGTGTTATTATTTTAAATTAAATCTTAAACTTAGATATAGTTTGATCTCTGTATGCCCTGATCAGAATATGTTTCTTCCATCATCTGCACAAACACTTACCCTAACAGTGCACTCAAACATGTTCACAGCTTCAGCTTTATCTCATGATGTTAAGTGATGACTAACACCACATTTTAACTGTCCATTAACTGTTACCACCAATTTAAATTCTGAGAAAAGTTGCCCTTATAAATGAACATCCTTCCTATGCTTTTATATAAAATACTATTGGTCTAATAATAAAGCAAGTGCATTTTCTTTAATAAATTAAACAGGACTTTCATTGTCCTTTAATAGCAAGATAGGAAGTCTGAAACTTATTCTTAAGCCCTTAAATTTAGGGGAACATTAAAGTAGATGCAAATTCTCAAACTTAACAGTATTTCCAGTCAGTTATATAGAAAAATTCACTAAAAGGCACATAGAATACCACAATTTTTAACTAGATCTAGATAGCTCAACACAAGCCAATAAATTTTGACTGACTGATTGTTCTTCATTGGGGAATGAACAAACCATACTGCCATGAAAAAGAGATATAAAATAAACTAAAGTCTTAGCATTAAATGGTTTATTCTCATGTAGGGACTGTCTGATGGACAAAAAAAAAATTAATAATAATAACTTTTCATCAGAAAAATCAATTGGACTGAGACACTAGGGAGTTGTTATTACTATTTTTAAGCAAAAGTTTTATTGACAGGAATTTGCTTTATAAGTAAATGCTTTATAAAATTTTACTTCACAAAAATAAATATCACAAAGAAAAGGTGATCTTGAGTTACATATACTTCTTAAATGCAACTACAGAATCAACTCATGAAACAAAAAATAGCCAAATTTTCTGATTTCCACTAAATAATTTTTTTGATGCATTCAACCAAAAAAACCCTACAAACAAAGCCAAACCTTACCAAAAGGCACAAGTACTTACAACATATTTGATAGATAACCTTTTTTTTTTTGGGGGGGGGTGGGGGGAAGGGGAGAGGGACAGAGGGTGATTTAGAAATATACAAAAGATTTATGCAAGTAAATAAGACAGAGACTACAAGTATTGGTCATCCTATATGGCAGTGCCACAATTTCCAGTAGACAACAAATTAATTCTGTATTAATGAATAAGGAAGATATATATTTTCTTGTTATGAAAATATGCTTATTATGAAACCATTGCATAAATAATTATGGCAGGAAAAAAAACAAAAAAACTTAGAAAGTCTTTGCACGAACTGAGTTGAGGAAACCTAAGAGTAGTCTTCCAGCACCTGTAAAGGGGCCTAGATGAAGAGGTACTTTTTATAAGGGCAGATAATAAAAGGATGAGGGGAAATGGCTTTAAACTCAAATAGGGTAGATTTAGACTAGATCCAGGCATCTTCAGGGATAGGGTATTTTCCCTCCTGAACAGGACTCTTCTCTGGTGGAGCGACCAATGTTTCTTTTGGTGCATCACTATGATACACCACTGGGCCTAGGATCTTTTGAAGTTCTTCTTTCAATGGTGATGACAGATTACTCCTTTGGCTGAGGCGGGTGGACCTATCGTGCCACCATTTGTGCTGGGCCACCCTGTCTTAGGAAGGTGGGTCAGATCTTTCACCCACCCCTGAATCGGCAGAGTGGTCTTAAGTATAACTTCAGCCATTTGAGTTATTGGCTCTACTGCCTGTAATGCAGAGTAGGCAGCCAATAACTGTTTTTTAATCACACTGTATCTTTCTTCTGCTCCATGCAGAAACCAGAAACCAATGGGGGTCCAAACAGAACTCTGGCATTGCCACAGACCCCAACCAAAGCCATCTTGAGTGGCTTGGCTGGGAGGATAGGATCAAATATACCCAATGCCCGGGCTTGTTTTACTGCTAGTTTTGCCTGTTGGAACACATCCTGTTCTGTTTTCCCCCAATCCCATAGCTGCCCCTTTTTTGTGTGTCTGTACAGTGGCCTTAGCAGCTGCACTATGTGTTATAAAGGAGCACCAGTAACCCAGTATACCTAGAAACTCTTGCAGCTGCTTCAGTGTTATGGGAATGCCTGAACCTTATCTGTAAAACACTGGGTAGTACTTTGGTCTTTCCTGACCAAACCACCCCCAGGAATTTTACAGACAGGCCTGGATCTTGTACCTTTTGGGGATTTATAGCCTATCCTCTCTGTTGCAAATAGGCAGTTAATTAATCCTCCGCCTGCCCTACTGCCTCCAGAGAATCAGATGTCAACAGGAGATCATCAATATAATGATATAAGTTAACATCATCAGGTTTTTTCCAATTAACCAGGTCATGCGCCACTAGATTATGACAATATGTTGACAAATGCACATACCCCTGTGGCAGGACCTGAAAGGTCCACTGCCTGCCTCCCCGTGTAAACATAAACTGATCTTGCGATTCTTCAGCAATTGGGATACTGAAGAACGCATTTGTTAAATCTAGGACACAATGATATGCTTTTGTCTCTCTACTTTATGTGTCCATTAGGGAGGCAATATTGGGTACGGCCTCATGAATAGGTGGCGTAACCTTATTTAATTCTCTGTAATCCACTGTCATTCTCCACGTGCCATCCGACTTCCGCACTGGCCATATGGGGGAATTATATGGGCTGTGTACAGGTCTTATAATGCCCACCTTTTCTAATTCCAAAATTTTCAATTGTCCTTTAGCTGTTTCCAAAGCTGGAGGAGGACATGAATGGGCTGGTGGTCAATCTTAGCAAATTGGACCACAGACCAAATTAAATCATTAAACGTTTGTTTTCAGGAAATCCTTATGGGTCCCTATTGAGGAGATCGAGTAGCCAGCCTCTTGGTTTTGATCACCGGCAGGATCTCAGCTTCTTCTAATATCAGAATGTTACGCCTAGTCCATAGGTGTTCTGTTTCTCCTAGGTCAGCCACTAACTGGGCAGCTTGCTGGACTACTGCTTCTGAGGCCACCAAGGGGATTTAATATAGAGACCAAGGTACCATATAGATGGGAGGGGGCTTGCTGTGGAATCAAGTCTCTCATCCCTGCTGAGAATTTGACCATATCAGGGCCATCAGATGTATCTTCATAAATTGCTTCCCTTACACCTAGTTCATGGATATAATTTTGAAGGTCCTCCATGGAGGATCACATCCTTGCATGTAGAGGTATATCAGATTTATTCGGCCATACCATATGGCAGGCTGTCATTAACCATTCTATTATAGAATGGTTTTCATTATGATAATGAACACCCGCATATAATCTCTGCTTGAGGACAGGATGGACAGTCACGGTGGCCAACTTGGATATTTCACCATAACACTTTCTGCCCCAGAATCCCAGTCTTAATAACCAGGCTGGCACACTTTCTCTAGGCTTCTGCTGAAATCACTGTACTAAATCCATCAATTCCACTGTCATCTATGGCCGGGCTGTTATATGCAAATGAGTCTGGGCAGGGGGCCACTGATCAGGTGGTACCCCTGCTGGTCTATCCTGTATTTTCTTCTACAGGACAGACCTCTAGTGGATCTATTGCAATCAGAGCTTTGAGATCTAACGAAGTCCATTGATTCAGGTCATTGTCTATTGAAATATTGTGAACTTGACCTATTGAAAGATGCAGAATTGGTTTCTTCCCTGTTAATATGCCAAGCTCTTGCTTGAACTTTTCAAAAAAAAAAAAAAAAAAAGTGGTCTCTCAAAAGTTGGTTTTCATTTTCTAAAGCATTATTCCTCATTTCAGCGTGATTTAAAGTATTTAATAGCGGCTATACTCCTGTGAAGGCAGCTAATTGTCGTTTTTTCGTGATTAGTATATCTTTACTAAGTCCCTGAAAGTAGTCTGCCATGCGATATGGGGAGATATTTCCCATAACACATATGGGACCTCATTTTTCAATGATAACCACTAGTTCATAACAGGGAGATCCCACAAATCTTGGGATCTGCCCCAGAATCATTTTATCATGGAGGTAATGTTCTGCCCCCTGACCCATTTATAGAAATTCCATAAAAAGGACATGATGTAAATTTTAGTATATTTGGCCTGCTGGCTCTCCAAGTGTGTAATCAATGAATATATGGATGTTATAATTAAGAAATATATAGGATAGTTAGGCTAAACAGGTTTTCACACAAAAGAAAAACGGATAGAAAGCTTACCCTTGTCCTAGGCTCACCGAGAAGACTCCAAGAGGAACAGTCTTCAAAAGAGATTCTGCCCTAGTGGTAGTCAGCTCTTAAATGGGGTCCAGGAGAGATAGAGCCAGGCTCCACCCCTTCCAGTAGCACAGGAGAATTGTCTTCACCTGTGCTCCCAGGGTTGACTCATTACTTGCCTCAGGTGGTCAATCAGAGCCATGATTCAGCAGTTCCCATACACAGTTTCAGCAGTTTTCCAAACAGTGGCAACATTTCTATTTTCCTTCGAGCACACTTGAAACCAAGCTCCCCTTACTACCACAGTGCCTGGAAAGGCATGAGCTGTGCTGCAAAGATGGTAGGACAAGAGACATGGGCTAGTGTCTTCTCTTTTGACAGTTACGCTCTTCATTGCTTACCCTTGATGTTTCTGCCAAGCAAACTTCTTTCTCAGTTTGCAGTCATATGCTGCCATGAGGTGGATAAAAGAGTCAGGATCTCAGAATTCCTTTTACAAGGCTGCACAGTGCAGGAATTATAGGCAAAGGAGCAACAGGTGCCCACACTACTGCACTAGAGACATGCTTGACTTTAAGCACAAGCATGATGCAGTTATCTGCAAATAAGTGAATAATAGGCAATGGACATTAGTGTTTTTACGAGCTACAGGGAATGAGTTATTTTATGTATGTGGTGAAATAGTTCTGCTTTATTTCAGGATTTTTTTTTTTTTTTCTCTTTTCATGGTATTTCATCACTTCTCATTTCCCTCAAAATTAGATTATAAACTAGATTGTTCATTCTTTATTCCAGTCTCACAGAAAAGGAAAAAAAAAAAAAAAAGTCAACTATGAAAAGCAAATCTGCAAAATAAATATTGCAGATGTGTACATAATGCATAGATTTCAATGTACGGTTTATGCTTTTTAGCACATAGTTATGATATATTGGTTGAAATAAACTCAGTAATGTTGACAAAAGAATAAAAGTGTTGTTTAATACATAAACAAAGAGAGATGCGGTTTTGAAAATGAGCTTTTTTTGAGAGAGAGATTTTTTAAAAAAAGGATATTTCCATATCTTCATTCTAAAATGTGGAAAATAAGTAAATAAAAAGTGACAAAAGATAAGTGCTGGTAAACTTTCATCAGTTGGATAGGAACATTTTTTTCTCATTCTAAGATGAAAAGCTTATCTTAGAATTGCTTAATTTGAAAGCTTATACTAAGCTAGTAGCAGAACAAATGCTAACATTCAACAGTAAATCACAGGGAAAAAAAAAAGGGGTTGAGTTGGAATTCTGTAATTTGCTAAAAACATGCATTTCAGAATATTTGTTAATTTGAAGATCACTGGAACCTGTAATATGTTACATTTCTTTTAATCTGCAGCAACACTATTGACAATTTTAGCAAAACTCTAAGGAATGTGACTGCAAAGGCACAAGAACATTGAGATTAAAAAAAAAAAAAGAATAATAACATATATAATATTTGAAAAATAGTTATGTAATCCACATAAGTTTTAGTCCGTTAAGACGATAACCACAATATTATCTGAAATAATTATCCTCACCTCAGTTTGTCGCAAACTGTAAATGCAATAATAGTTTAGGAATGCTAGGTCAAAAGGGACATTTTGGGGAACATGGAAATACAAAGAGAAATAGTATTATATTTAACCAAGAAAGCTCTCTTCTAGAGTACTCTGCTGATCAACAAAGCTGTCTGTGAAATTCATGATGCTATACAAATTCAGACTGGCAGAGAATAAAATGTCCATTTGGAGATCAGTAAATTTACTTTGCTGGCGAGAGGAATGCTTCACGTCACTGAATAAATGTACTTTGAAATATATTAGAACTTACATTCTGCAGACATAGTCTTTTTTTTTTTTTTTTTTTTTTTAACCAATTAGTATTTCATTTTAATTGCATGCCTGTATAATGCTGTGATAATATATGAGCAAGCTACTTTATGGAAAGTTGAGAGAGAGATCAAAACCTGTCACTTTGCTAACAGACAATGCTCTTGTTATTCTCTCTTTTTTTTTTTTTTTTTTTTTTCAATTTAAAAGGCAAATAAGAGGTCCCAAAGAAATCAGAAAATATTAGGAACAGCTTTGTTCTATTCTTATTAGCAATATTGTAGTTGAGACAGCAATTAGATCTGGATAAAAAGTTTGTAATTCTTATAATATGAAGTACTTGCTAGTGACCATTCTGCCCACCTGACTCATCTATTTTATCAGATTATTTTCTCCTGGTAGGTATTGCATGTGTGTGTTGGAAAATCCTGTGGAAAGCTCCTTGTAGCTCACAGAACTACTCATTAGTGGAATCTAGTGCATATCCTGTATTCTCTGCAAACTGTCTGCCGACTCTTTATGCTGCAAATCAAGAGTAAGTTTTAGATGAAGTTTAGGATCCACTCAGAGATAATTCTTTATTAGAAGAATAGTTAAAAGCAGCATCGTTTTTTTGTCAATCACATCTAAGATTGTAACTGAAATCATAAATTAACTTATAAGACTTAATGTATATCTTTATTGCCCCAGCCTATTTTTATTTTATTCAGAAACCTTGCATATCATAATGCATCTTGAAATTGGAAGGTTATACAACCAAGCCTACTCTGAAAGGTATCCTGCATCACGGGTGACTAGCTGTATCTGCTTGAGGCAAGATGTCCCTTGTCCCGGTCCTTGGAAGGGGTCTTGCTTCTTGATCCCTTCCTGTTGAATAGAGAGGGAAACCACATTGATAGAAAACCAGTGACAGTATATTGGAAGAATGGTTCGATGTTTACTGTCATACTACTGCTATCCACCTCTAAAGTCATGGGCCAACATAATAAAATAGGAGGGATTACTTTTGAAACAGCCCTCATAGACTGAAAGCACTTTCTAGCAGAAAGGATTTTGGATAGATTTTGGTCAGGTCACTGAACGCAGTATTTTTGCATTTACTGCTTTTAGAACACATGGACACAACAAAGGGACTAATTAAGGTATTGTCCATCTCAGGACAGGACAACTGAATGCATCTAACATGATCAGAAGAACATATAGGTGATCTAAAAGGTTTGTTTGGGGTGTTCTTTTTCCTGAGCGAGAAGCAAAATATCCTATTAGAAAAAGGATGAAATAATCAATACAAACCTTGCAATATATTGTAAAGCTCAAGAAGCCTCTTAAAATAAAATAAATAAAAAAATAAATGACTAGTGCTATAAGAGAAAAAAATATCTTTAGTGATCTTCATGAACTCTGCATAATAAAATGGTAGTAAATGAACTAATTCTTGAAAGCAGTGGCTTATTCTTGGTTACACACTTGCTGAATTTTGTGTAAATATATCTGCAAGAATTTTAGTGACAGTGTCTGTTCTGGAAATTAGTTGTTTGTTGCTGTTATGTTGTTTTCTTTTTAAATTTTATTTGATCAATGTTGGAGAGTATAAAATGTCAGAAGTATTATTTTCTATTAACTGTATCTGGCATTGGCATAAGCAGTCAACTTTGCCAAAGAGTTAAGTGGATGAATTGAAAAAAAGAGAAGACAATGTTTGAATGTTTGTTACAGTTAGTAAAAACTTTACAATTTATATACAAAAAGACCTCATTTGCTTGCACTTTTTTTGTTGAAAAAAAATAGTTTATAAGTACAAAATCCTTTTGATATTATTAAGCTAAACAAAAATAATCTCACACATGTAAGGGTTTGAATGTCTGGCTCATCACAATTTTAATTGTAAATCCCAGGAAATGCAGAATATGAAAATTAAATTAGGAAGTGCTCAATGGATTGCAGAGTAGTAAATTTTATTAAATTTCTTTACAAAATAACATTTGGAAAATAATTTAATAAAAAGCTGTATGTGCCTTACCAAGAAACAATAAGAAAGATTCAAGCAATTTTTAGTATATCTAGAATATTTTTACAATGTCTAGAGGCTTAAGCAAACTCTAGCTCAAGAGAATTGATGAAAATCTATGGAGTTTTACTCTTATACATCATCAGTGTATCAATTATTAAAAATTTGATTTATGACAATGATGATTTAAAGCTAATTTATACAAACACTTTATGAGAATATAATAAATTGTTTACAACAACTCTGAGGGTTGTAATTTAGTGTTTGTCACAAACAACAACTTTAATTTCAACTTTTAAGAAACTATATAATTCCAGAACTGTATAGACTTGTTTAGTGTATTTATCAGAATTCATATCCTGTTGTCCGGATTTTTTCCAGTGTAGAAATGCACATTTCAAGAAATGGGCAAAAGATGAAATTTAAGTATGCTTTTTTTTTGTATCAGTTAAGTGGTACATCAACACTACACAAAGAATACAAAATTTTCCATAGTTTGTCCTTGAAAACACAAAACAAAAATCTTTTGTTTATAGTAACACTATTAACTAGATATGAAAAGAAAGACAACTTGAAAAATACTTATTTGCTATTATCTTGGAATAATTCTACAATCTTAAAGAAATTTATGGTACTTTTACCATTTGGATAAGTAAAAAGAGAATTTCTGGTTGGATGGGAAGATGATATTGAACCTGAATTTAATCATTCTGGTCAAATTAATATTGCAGTATTGTCTTTCCTGCTGCAGCTTAATGACAGACACAACAAAGACAAAAACATGTCAATCTTCCTTTCAGGTCAGTTATCATATTGGGCAACTGTAATGTTTGCAGAGGTAGATCTCCAAATCCTCCAAGCCTACAACTTCTAAATCTATTCCACTGACAATTTGTAATGCAATGTTTTTGAAATCAATTTACCATGTTAGCTTACTGAGCCAGTAGCAGAACTACTTCTGATATAAGTGACAAATGCACAATAATATTCCTTCAGATTAAGAGAAAGTTCCAATGTTAAATAGCAAAATCCTGTTTTTTTTCCTACAGGTAGATATTCAAAACAAGCCAGAACAATTTTCAGAATCCTTAGCTTTTGTTCATAAAACAGCTAGAACAGTGCTTATATTTATCCACTTGATTAAAATAATTAGTATGAAAAACTATATTATGAACAGAGAATTACCTAATGAATTGTTTGTGGCACTGTCACAGTTTACAACCTATTCAAGAAACTTTTTTTTTAGATAAAAAAAAGAAAGAGGAGAAAAAGGAGAAGGAGAAAGAAAGAGAGAGAGAAGGAGAAAGAAGGAGAGAGAGGAGGAGAAGAAAGGAGAGAGGAGAGAGAGGAAGAGAAAGAAAGAGAGAACGAGAAAGAGAATGAGAATGAGAAAGATAAAGAGAAGGCCAGGAAAAACTTTCCTAAATCCTGCAAAATCCTGATTTTTAGTCCCTGGCATTACCAATAATAACAATAATAAAAAAATAAAATAAAATAAAATAAAAACAAGTGAGATATTTTGTAGGTATCACCTGCAGAAGCACAAAATGATAGCTCAGAAGACACTGATGTTGTCCTCTGTTCAGAGGAGAGTGTTGCACAGAGGACTGACCCCTTAGTCCCTTACTTAATGCCTGTACACTTCTCTGTGATACATTGTTTCCTTACATTCCTGAGGATCCGCAGAGAATGAAGGAAAGCTTTTATTTCATATCTCATTTCTTCCAATATCCTTAGAATGACTTACCTCATTCACGTTCTCCTAGCAGCTATGGAGAAGAGAGAGAGTTGCAAATGAATCAGTATTTCCCACAGGTGGATACACAGGTGCAAACATCATAGCATCAGAGATGCAGCAACATCTTCCTGCAACATTTTGTTGATGAACATGATCATCCATGATTAACAGGCACTTGGCTGGCCCACTTGTATGGACTGAGAGCTGATGGGGGTCTTTTAGTCAGTATTGATCTGCTTCAAAGAAAAATACTATTGATTTAATTAGGGTTACTTGATGGGTCATCAAGGAGGAAGGTTGCCTGCTTTCTGTGCCCCAGACAGGCCAACGCATAGTTACTGTCTGAGATACTTTGAATCGCTTGCGTGTCACTCAGTCAATATTTACATGACATCTAACATCAAAGTATCAAGACATTTTGGAGATTATACACCCTTTCTCAAATCCAAAAAAGGGACATGTGTGCCAAAGAATTTTACTTAATGGATCTGAGAAATCAATGATTTTTAATGAAATATGCAAGGGTTTTACAAAAGAATTAGTGGCCTGTCAGTGAAATATGCTTCTTATGTAGACACATGATAACTCCTTATCATTTGGGACTGAGTTTTGATCATTTTTCAGACATTATTTTAAGAACAGTTCCTGAAAAGCGCCACTACTGCCTATAATACCAGTAACCAATGAAAAGGTAATTAATTAGATCTGTAATCTGTAAACTTGTGTTAACATATAGTATTGAAAAATTAATAAACATTAGAAAAGTTCCACAAAAATCTTAAATTTACCAACATCTTTTTACTTTAAGTAACTTTCAGACATAGTCTCTTCTTCCCCCTTTCAGTCCCTCCCAGCTTTTCATTATGAATGATGGATTCTGGTACCCCCACAAAGATCTGTTGTATAGCAAAGATTGCTCTCTTACCAAGAAGTCTCAAGTTCCAGTGGAGAAGGACGTTCCTACCAAAAGCTGCTGATCATCTCAGCTGATTCCAAAAAGGGAAAAGTGTGATTAAAAAAAGCTAATGTGTACCTAAAACAGTTATTATATCCAGCCTTTTAGCTATACTAGCGATGGAATCAGTCTGTTGTCTTTTTTTCAGGCAGATGAAAGCTGTGAGTAGATATAGACCAGTTCTGCAGTTCCTAGGAGGTTGCTTGTGTAGTGCATATTAGCATTGAACAGTAACACCGTAGTAGTGTTTAGACCACAGGCGGGACAAGATGCAATAGACTAAAAGGGAGTTACAATAAAATTGTAAAAATTGTTTTCCTACAGTAGCATTGTGTGATGCCTGAAATTAGCTACAAGGTGCAATGTCAATCTTCAGTCTTTGACTACAAATTCTCACCTCCCATTAGGGTATGTCCAGACAATATCCTGAGAGGAAAGAACTTTTACAAGCAAACAAATGAAATGTAAAACAGAACCATCCTTATTTCTTCTTTATCTCTACTTCATCCTTTCACATCCTTATGTATTCTGTTGAAACTAAAATCAACTATGCAGTATTTATAGTGATGTTACTCTCCTGATAAAGTATTACAGAGGCTGTGGCAACAATCTAGGGCTCAGCAGGGAAGCTGTAAGACAGCTATTTTTGTAATGTTTAAAATTATACTAAATTAATAAAAATAAAATCCCCTGCTGGGCCTCCAGTTTTAAATAGCACATTGTGGTGTAAATGATCAGACATCAGGGCTCTGTTAATTTAGTACATATTACAACAGTGAAGACATTAAAAGATCATAGCATTTTCATTTTAAACAACTCTCTGTGAACTGCGTGAATAATTTCAGATTATGCTAGGAATTGCTAATATGTGGTCAATAGGAGAGAGGGAAATGGGAAACCTGCATATGGAAATTTAAGGGTTGGAAGGTATAATTGTTTGAAATTCTGACAGGAAGGACTCTTATCCCCAGATTTGAGCAGTCTAACTTACTAAATTACTACCTCCTAATATTAGAACAGCCCTTTAAAAATAATAACTATATTTAATCTTTTATTAAAGCAAGATGAAAGATTTCCTTATAAAGAAAGAAAAAAAAAAGAAAGGAAAAAAATATAGGGAAAAGGACTGCTTTAGAATCAGAGAACTTTTATTGTCTCATACTTGGCTGCAACCAAGTAAATAAAAACCGCACCTCAAAGATAGTTCCCACCCAAGTCTTTTAGAATCAGAAGAAAAATACCTACTAACTTCACCTACAGAGAATATACAAAGGGAATGAGTTGAAATCATTTAGTTATGTTTTGGACAACATGAAATGTTAATGTGAGTGCAGGACCAAGACCTATACAGAATAACAGGGAGGTGATGATGTAAGTTTTCATAGACAGGAGGTAAAAACTGCAAATATTCACTTCACAGAAAGCGCACATACTGTCTCATTAAATTTCCCCACGATACTAAAACCTCTGCTTTCATTGTGCCAATTCATTCCTGGCTGAAAAGGATCAGAGTAACTGTAAGCAAAGTGGGCCACCACAATTAAGCTGTCTAGTAGGCTTTGATGAGATTAGACAGATGGATAACAACCACTGCTTTGCATATGCATATTACTATCACCCACAGGTGGAGCTGTGCCTAGAGTAATGAGAATAGGACATTTATAAGGGAAGTACAGGCAAGATCAGGCATTCTGGGTCATCTCTTCATCATCTCTGTCTCCTAGCACTTTTTCTCACTCTTTAGCTTGAAAATGCCAAAAGCTGCATGTGAAAGCATGGAAAAAGACTTCTGACTAGGTTTGGTAGAATTTATGTTTTTTCATGTCTGACTTTCTTTTCAAAACTACTGTTTGTTAGGTAATTAAAAGATGATATAATTGGGTTAATGATTATGTTTACAGGGAGTTGGAACAAGGTGAAAGTCACTAGCATTCTTGCTGAGCTAGCTGATAGAATGCAACCTGAAATAATATGTTACTAGTGAAGTCATGCAAAAAAAGTTCCCAGACCAAATACACTGAGACCATGTCAGCCTTGTGAAGAAAGTAATATTCATATCACACTGTGAAATACTTAATATGTGTATATCTTAAAATATTGAACCAGAGACTAGAAGCAAAATGACTGCAACTTTTTGAGATGCATTTTAGACAGCAAATCATCAAAACAGACACTCAAAGCAACTCACTATTCCTAGACACCCTGAGCCTGAGCAAAGCGCTTTTTAAGCCAGATCAAGTAGTTTTCTGGCTCACTCAAGCTTTGATAAATTGTGAACTGATTTAGCACATCCTTGCATTCAATAAAAAACATAAAATTTAAATCAGTCTCACTGTAATGAACAAAACTGAACTTGAACTTCAATATTTACTTTTTTCATCACTAAGTATCAAATTTTCAAAAGCTGGAACTTTTAATAGACAAATGTAATGATTGGTAGTGGGGCCTGATTTACATCCCCATGTCCACCATCCTTGTGGCATCTTGGAAGCCCAGTTTGTACATGGAAGAGTAGCTAATAAAATATTGGTCTGGAGAGATAATTTGAAGCTGGGTTTCCTATACAGCATGTCAACATCATGATTATGGTTCACAATTTGTTAAGAAGCTGAATAGCTGTTAGTCATATTGTGCACAAAAGAGCTCTGTCTGATTTTTGAGTTTTGCTAAACTGCCAAAATCAATATTTTTCTGAAACTGAATTCTGTTTTATTAGCTAGCACTAACGCTATTTTTATGTACCCTTTAAAAAAATCTAGACTTCTGCAGCTTCACCACTCATTCTGCAGAGATACTTTTTTTTTTTTTTCTACAAGACAGTAGCTCTGTGCTTCCTTTTCAACTGTTAATGTGAGGACAATGCATTTCCAAGGACAGTGCATTTCCCCACCCTTCCCTGGAGGACTACAGGAAGAATACAGTTTTATTCTGTAAGGTATCCCAAAAACAAAGACCAGAAAGATAACTCCTGTACAAGTAAATGCTGTGGAAAAAAGTCTGTTTTTCCCAGAGGCCATGTGGCATGACACAACTGATGCTCACCTAGCTTTGCTCCTTACTCCTTGGACCCAGCTGCTGAGATCAGAGTTCTTGGTTGGGAAGTCTCACTCCACAAGTTATGCTGTACTGATATCCTGCCACTGAGTGTGCCAATCGTTAAACAGTGTGATAAATAAAGTACTGGTGTTGTCTTTGTGCAGTTTATTAACATAATAAACTTAGAAAGAGAAGCAAGTACAAGGAGGGAGGAAGACACATGCAGATCCCTAAAGTCTTAGGTAGATTTTGTCTTAGATATATCTCTTGACTCATGCTTCATTCTTCTCATGTTTCTGATGTCTTGTAAGGTCCTACATTCTTTTCCATAGTCTTTGTTCCCCAGAGCCTTCTTTTGCTTATCACTTGCACAGTGTCTGCCACACTTTGTATACAACTGGAATATAAATAATTTCAAATAAGACATACCCATGTGAGCACACAGAAGGACAAGATTCTGTATTTTTTCAGCTGCAGAAATCAGCTGCTGAAATGCATAGATGCATGGAGGAGCCAGTTAACACCTTAGCCTGCAGGGCTTGTAGAAGAAAGGAGTAAACTGTGTGATGATATATTTAATCTTCATAAAATATGACTTGATCTTAAAAAGACCTTTATCTCAGTTGTTTCTTCCCAAAGCTTTGTAATAGAAGCTTCTGTCCACCTCACAAGCTGATTGCCCGAGTCTCCACCATTATTTTGAAGCACTTTTTATTCTCTTTTCCAACTGTTTTTTGAAACTGCCTCCTTCCTTGTGCTGGCTTGTATTCACATGGATTTCCTGTTATTAATTACAGATAATGTTTCTTCTTCACACTTGACTGCAAAACCAGACTAAAATGGACATTTATTGAATAAAGATGCAATGCACTTCACTACCAGCTCATATGCTGCTTAGGCAGATTCTGATGCCTTCCTTCCCCTCTCTACTGCCCCTGTCTCCTTTGACCATAATTTATTAAGAACAGCTCTGTCCAAAATCTGAAACTGCAACTCAGCAGCACTAATTGCCACTTCTGTTATTAAAACTGTGATCCACGATCCCTTGATGCAATCTAACCAAACAGCAGCAAGACAAAGGAATCATTTAAGGAATCTTTTGCTCTCTAACAAACAAACAAAAAAAAGCTGCCAAAGCTGCAAATTCTACCAAAAACTTACAAAAATCCAATAAATACAAACAACAGCAGTGGGTATTTATATAACCTGTTTCTGTTTGGTTTTGAGGAGATCAAACTCAGAAAAATTGTGCTAAGAAAACATACAGGATTTTAGATAATCCAGATTCTGAAGCATTGCAGAAATATTCAGATTATATATTACACTAAGATCTCCTTCGAGGCAGAATCATATGAGATATTTACATGCATGAAACAAAGTATGGTAAAATACTTTCTTTCTTCTGTCAAGTTAAGAGAGGGTTTGTAAAGAACAAATACAAGACTCACATGGGATTATTGCTTCTGCGACACTAGAAGTAAGAACAAAACATGTAGATAGCTTAGTTAGTAAAATGCTGTGGAAATTTGAGATAGCCCCGGTGCTTTGTGATATCTCTAGAATCTGTTTCCAAGTGACAGTCTATTTGCAGAGTTCTTGCCAAACACCAAACAATTCTAAAACCTTTGGGAAGTGGTAATAAAAATGAGTACTTCCTTTCTGTATAGACATATAAAGTAGGGAAAATGTTTACCAGGAGTGAAGAAAGGAAAGAAACGAAAAAGACTGTAAACATATAGCATCACTTTCACATCAGAGAGAGATAACTTCTGGATTTCTACAAGGACCTTTGCTAAAATTCATACTGTCCAATGTACTCAGAGGTACCACAACAGATGTTGAGATGATCATGTATATTGATAACACATTCGTATGACTATGTATGTACAAAGGAGATTGTGAAGAATTGACAAAGGATGGGGAGAGAAATGGAGGATAAAGTTCTATGCAGATGAATGGTACAATGAATCTTTGGGGAAGAGAAAGAATATTTCTTATCACTGACTACTGGCTGGAAAGGTGAGCAGCCCTTACAAGGATACAGTCTACTGCCATATCTCCTGTTGCCTCTGCTCAGCTCCAGGAAAAGATTCTTTCCTTCACTTCACCACAGACCCATATCCCAGCTCCGTTCCTGCCCTATGTACCTACTTCTGCTCCATGGACTGCAAAATACTATTCAGCTTGTACTGTGGCACTCTCTCACACCCTTCTCCCCCTTAAAAAAAAAAAAAAAAAAAAAAGATATCTGAGAAGATCACATTAGAATTTGATATGACCAACAAAGCTATAGGACACTGCTATGAACTTGATCTGGAGTGCATTTTTTTGTCTTCTGTCCATGGTAGGAGCAGAAGAAGAAAGTCCAAACACAGCAGAAACTGCAGTGATATTCCTGTGAGTAGTTTATAAAAATAATAAACGCCAATATTCTGTTCATAGCACACTATCACAAAACAAATACTTCGGAATATCAGCCTTTAGAATTTGTTAGGAATACATACACCCAAACAAAAACGTAACAGGACTGTGTGTAATTAAGATCAAAATCTCCGAAAACTGTAATAGAGTGTAAGACAAGGTGAAGACCTCATAAAGTAACTGGAATATGATGTTCATAACCAGTCTTCTAGTCACCATAAAAAAGGAACAATTCTTCTCTGACAGAGAGTTGATCATTTCCGTGAACAGTGGTATGCTACCCTTCTTTCTTTAGGCTTACCTTTTTATCTAACATCAGCTTTTACCTATTTTGAATCCTTACTTCTGAACTACTTTATTTCATAGAGAAAATTGCTATAAATTATTTGCACAAGTTCAGACTTTCTGTTGAAGAATATCCATAATCTAATTACAGTCTTGTCTAATTTCTTTCTTTTTGTAAGTGTGAAGGATTTTAACCCAACAGATAAATCAGGTGAGAACTGTTTAACTGTCTTGAGGTAAGTCTGATGCAGAGAACCTACATCCAGACAAATGAGTGAACTTTTAAAAATATGGTATATATTAGCTGGGATAAAATGAGACTGCATTTAAGCTAAAGACCAAAATTTTGGGGGACCAATGTTATGTTGCTTATCCTTTGTAAAAAGAATTATTCTTTGTGAAAATTAAATATTACTTGGTTAGAATAGACTCTATGCACTGAACAAATCTTGAAAAAAATGGCATCTAAATTCACAAAATAATCCAAAATTATTATTGGATTTATTTTTCTTCTCCAGAAGCAGGGCTGTTGTGTTGGTACTAGAGTTAGAATTCTTTGAGTTGGAACTCAAGAATTTTCTCATAACATGAATTCTTTAGGGAAGACTGGAAACATATTTAGCTTTAAAAAATCTAGATTTTTTTGGTAATATAGATGAAAATTATATTTATAGATATAAAAAAGTAGTGAAAAACTCAGGCTGACTAGGAAAGACAGAAACAGAAAAAGCTTCATAAAGAGATCTCTGCCAAAATATGTCCGATTACTTTGCCCCTGCGTGGGGAGTCTTTTGCAGCCTTGTTTCAGACAACTTGGTGGCTTTTTGATTTACAGCAAACTGCACAGTAGCCTTTGATCTGTGGGAACTTATTGTTTCTGCCATCTCTAAAGCCAAAGCTGTTTCATCATTGCCTTTCACAGCAGTCTCCAACTGTCTCCTCAAGACACAGAGCCCCAGGTCTATTCTGTGACTCTCTCCTGATTGGCTTATTCTCTAAACCAGAAGTTTCTATCCTAAGTGGAATTTGTTACTCCCTGAGAGTGAAGGAATCTCTTTGCCTAACAAATCATAGTTTCTTTCCTCCCCACGGCATGCTCTCATTCAGTTGGCTTTTCTTTTCCCAAAGTCCGAGTTCTGATAATGTCCTGGATCTGCCTGAGCTGTCTGCTTCTTTCATAGCTTCCTGCTGAGTTTGTCTAAGTGGTGCTGGAGTTGTAAACACAGCTGTCTAAAACACAGAGAAGCTTCCAGGCATTGGAGGAGGCAAAAGGAAAAGGATAATTCTGCTTTCAAAACTCTAAGATAGAGGCAAGGTAGGAAAGGGATAGAAAAGGCAAGAGGCAAGCCAAAATCAGAGCCCTTTCATACAAGACACTCAGAACACCCAAATCCTTACAAAAATGCAGGACAAGCATATTTTCATTAACTATGCATCATGGAGATGAAAATAAAGACCATCAGATGTTGAGCTTTTAGAATTTGTTTCAGTACACAGTTCAGAGAAAGAGGTCACAACCTTTTTTTCATCTGAGACTCACCATTTCTCCCACTCAGAAGTCTCCCTCATGAAAATGGGAAGCAGCTTTGTATGCTCCCATTAAAATTTTCATAGAAAGCCCTTGGAATTGTTACTAGCATTCAAGTCTAAATAATGTAACAGACTTAGACCAAATAAACCTTAGTTAAACAGCTACATAACCACAAAAGCATCCAGAACGTTCAGTAGTCACAAGTTGTATGAGACCACCCAATATGTCCCATAGGTTACCCTTTCCCAGAAGGAAATTTCACACTGTAGTTTGCGTTCTCTGCACTAGACTTGGTGACCTCTGAGAGAATACAAATATATAAAGATGAGCCACATTTGCACCAAAAGGGATAATTAAAGAGAGGAAGGAAATTAAGCAAAGAAAAATACACTGCAAATTTCAGAAAATCTACCTAATAGTGGAATAAATGGATTGAGGGATAAATGGTCTCCCAAGAGATACAACAGAAAGGCTATCTGCTTGGATTAGTACTAAATGGAATGAACAAAACACTAAAAATTGCATTGCAAGAAATAATTTTGCACTGACAGGGGAATGGTCAAGATAATCTAATAGTACTGTTCATTTTTAACCCACAAAAATACAAGATATATTATCATGAACAACACTTTTTGATTCTCTCACTTTAGCACACCTCTATAGTCAAACTTTTTAATCCTACCAAGAAGTGCTTGTTATGTGATATGAAACTGCTTCCAATCCATAATGAACTGAAGAGTCTATGATATACTTCGGGAGGAGCAGGTCTTTACTATCCTGAAGATTTCTGGCAGTTCTAATATGTCAGAGGGAATGACTGTTCTAGCAGGTGTGATGTTCTAGCAGAGAGGCTGTATTTTTCTTCTTTTTCATTCACTGCTTTGAAAGAGGGCTACAGAATCCTTTGCTGTTTTGAGGAAGTTGTTCCAATTGCTTGCAAACGCAGTGCTGGAATTAGAGTATCTTGACAAAGAAAATATAGATTTGTAGGTTTTGTTTCTGTTTTTCAAGGAAGCACGCCTCTTGGGAAACAGCCTTATGACAGCAGGACAGAGGGGTGACATACGTGTGAACATATGTCACTACCCCCTGGGGTAACGTACATGCAAACATATGGCACTGCCCTCCTGGTGCATATTAGTTGTCAACAGACACAGGAAGGACCTTGCCCTGGTTATGTTTTTTGTCATCCATATGGTTTTCTATTGCTCCTGATAGCAGATAAATTACAACTACTTCCAAAAAATCTGTCTAATAATAGTTTGTATTTATTCCAAATATAGATGCTTACTCTTTTCCTTTGGTACTTCCACAGAATTCATTGAGAATAAGCAATGTCTTTTCATTTCACTGCAGGGGACCTGATGAATTAAAAACAAAGGAAGGAAAGGAGAGTTGTCTGCAAGCACACAGTCAGTGAGGGAAATAGCCAAAAGAGGACGTACAACCTAACCTCTGTAATTTCATTTCCACACTATCTACACACCATTGTGGTCAACAGAGGGAAATAATATAGTGGCTCTAGAGTTTCCCTGAAGACTTCTCCAAAATTACGATGTATCAAAAGAACAGTTGTAAGATAACAAAGTTAAATGAATTAACATAAAGATTCTTCTTCATCCAATGAGAAATTCATCTACTGGAATTTGTTATAGTCAAGGCTTCACTGGCAAAAGATCAGGTCAGTCTAGATAGTGTTGATGTTTATGCTTTCAAGGACTAGTTGCATAAACGAGGCGGATAGGGAATCTGAGGAGTAGTTAGAAGTGGTTCTGAGTTTACTTACTACTTTACGGTCTCTTTTCAGAAGTAACACCAAATCCACAGCTAGTCAGTACAGTTGCTATAATAAACAAATCCTAAAATGCAAGCATCCAAAATTTTGACTTACGTAAAAGTGTTGTTATAAATTGTGTTCCAAACTCAAAATACATGAAAATCTTACACATTCTTTTCCATAAAATCAACCTCCTTATCTCTTCCATTCCTCATCCCCAAACCTCAACCGTACCGTAGCAGTTAAAGCATCTCCCAAACATACTGATTGAGTCATGGCTACTACTGAGAAAATAGAAGATCATAGAATCATAGAATCATAGAATGGCCTGTGTTGAAAAGGACCTCAAAAATTATCCAGTTTCAACCCCCCTGCTGTGTATAGGGTTACCAACCACCAGAGCAGGCTGTCCAGAGCCACATCCAGCCTGGCCTTGAATGCCTCCAGGGATGAGGCATTCACAACATCCTTGGACAACCTGTACCAATGTATCACCACCCTCCCTACGAAAAACTTCCAGCTAACATCCAACCTAAATCTCCTGTGTCTTAGTTTAAAACCATTCCCTCTTGTCCTATCACTATTAACCAATGTAAACAGTTATTTCCCCTTGTTAATATGCTCCCTTCAAGTACTGGGAGGTCACAATGAGATCTCCCCAGACCATCTCCAAGCTAAACAAGCCCAGTTCCCTCAGCCTTTCTTCATAGGAGAGGTGACACATGCATTGCACTAAAACAAGGGAGAAAAAATTTGAAATCTTGAAACACAGATCTCAGCATAATGATGTATTTAGAGATCTGATCTCTCTGCTGTTTGAATGGTGAGTACATGAGCCATAGCAATTCATAGAATCATAGAATGACTTGGGTTGGAAGGGACCCCAAGGATCATCAAGTTCCAAACCCCCTGCCACAGGCAGAGCCACCAACCTCCAAATCTGGTACTAGATCAGGTTGCTCAGGTGGTCTTGAACACCTCTAGGGACAGAGCACCCACAACCTCTCTGGGCATTGTTCCAATGTCATTACAGATGTCGAATTGTGTGGATTGTGTTTGCACAAGTGCAAGAGAACAAGGAGAATTAATCATAACAACATAAGTTTAAGAAAAAATTAAAATGCTGTAGGCTTGTACTACAATTCAGATTAGGTGATCTTGTGGCATTGAGAAGTTTTTCATGTCAATGAAATACATTTGAATACTTCTATATAGGAGGTCTCAGAACAGCTTTTGATGGAGAGTTCATAATGTGATTATTACAAAAATGCTCTTGTGCAATCAGACTCCTGGGCCGTAGATCCTTAGGATGTTTTCAAAAGCATTTTGGTGGATCAGAAATTCTGCTGTTTTTTTTATCCAGATTTAGTACAGTAATTAAGAATGGGCAAAAGATGAGCATTGGATGCGAAGGCAAATGACAAATGGACATAAAGATTTCTCCCTTGCAGTCACAAAAGGATTTTGTAGAGTCATGTTCAGTGATTATTCTAAACTAACTGCATTCCTAGCAAGTTAAGAATATTAACAAAAAAATCTAATAAACACCAAATTCGTAGGACACCTTGATGGTATTGTCTTTTTCTATCAGGTGAACAAAAACTTTATGGCAGGAAACAATGATAGGCTAATGTAAACAGCTTATTTTGCCTACCTTTGTAGTTCAGTACAATAGTTCAATATAACCACATTTCTCCAAAGACTCGTATTCTGTTATTGAAAGGTAATGGTGGGAATGAACTTAAGAACATGTAAAATGCAAGATTTTTTAATCAATGAGAGGCTATTAATTTAACCAAGCCTTCCTGTAATAATATTGAGACAGACTGGCTGCCTGTTTTTACATTATAGCTAGCTTTGCAATCTGTATGGAATCTAATGAGGTGTGTACATTTTGTGAATTTATTGTTTGAGAGTAGTCCTTAGGAATTTAATGTTGCCAAAAACATAGTGTATCTCCTTGATTTTTTGAGGGGTTGTTTTCTTAACTATGTCTGCTTAACCAACCTGATCTCCTTCTATGATCTAGTGATCTGCCTGTGGATGAGGGAAAGGCTGTTGACTTGGTCTACCTTCAGCAAAGCCTTCAACACTGTCTCCCACAGCATTCTACTGAAGAAGCTGGGAGCCTATGGCTTGGACAAGTACACTCTTTGCTGGGTGAAGAACTGGCTAGAAGGCCAGGGCCAGAGGATGGTGATAAATGGAGTCACATCCATCTGACAACCAGTCACTAGAGGTGTTTCCCAGGAGTTGGTACTGGGGTTTGTCTTCTTCAGTATCTTCATTGATGACATGGATGAGTGCATTGAGAGCACCTTTGGTAAGTTTGCAGATGACACCACATTGGCTGGAAGTGTCAATCTGCCTGGGGGCAGCAATGCCCTACAGAGGGACCTGGACAGGCTGGGTTGCTGGGCTGAAGACAAATGGATGAGGTTGAACAAGACCAAGTGCCAGGTCTTGCACTTTGGCTGCAACAACTGCAGGCAATGCTGCAGGCTTGGGGCAGAGTGCCTGGAAGACTCTGTAGAGGAAATGGACCTGGGGGTATTGGTCAATGCTTGGCTCGACATGAGCCAGCAGTATGTTCAGGTGGCCAAGAAGGCCAATGGAGTCCTAGCTTGTATAAGAAAGTGTTGCTAGCAACAACAGGGAAGTAATTGTACCTCTCTACTCAGCACTGGTGAGGCTGTACCTCAAGTACTGTGTTCAGTTTTGGAATCCTAACTGCAAGAAAGACTTTGAGCATAGCCAGAGAAGGGCAACAAAACTTATGAGGGGTCTGAAGCACAGCCTTTTTGAAGAGCAGCTGAGAGAGATGGGATTGTTCAGTCTGGAGAAGAGGAGGCTCAGGGGAGACTTTGTTGCTCTCTACGACTTCCTGAATGGAGGCTGTAGCGAGCTGGGGATAGGCCTCTTCTCTCATGTAACTAGTGATAGGACTAGAGGGAATGGCCTCAAGCTGCACCAAGGGAGTTTCAGATTGGACATTAGGAAATACTACTTCTCCAAAAGAGTGGTCAGGCACTGGAATGGGCAGCCCAGGGAGATAGTGGAGTCACAGTCCCTGGAGGTGTTCAAGGAACATTTAGACATTGATGTTGAGGGACCTGGTTTAGTGGGAACTATTTTTGATAGGCGGATGGTTGGACTGGATGATCTTGTAGGTCTTTTCCAATTTTGATGATTTTATGATTCTATGTTATTGTATCAGTTAAGAGATACTGGCTTTTTCTTGTCACTGCATATGAAACTCATTTAGATGTTCTCAACTTGATCACATTTAGCTCAGACCTGATGTGACCCAAAGCATCAGTGATCTAACTAACGAAGATACATACTAGGAGTACATATCCTGTGTAAAACATATCATTTGGTAGGCTTATTAAAGTTGTTTTGCACATGTGTGACCCAGTAACAATATGCATAATTAAGTGCCCAGATACAGTGAGACATATCTGTAGTTCACTAAAATCTCGAAGGAAAATTTTGGGTAAGACAAATACATTTACCCACAGAAACTCAGTAGGCCTTTCTATATGTCTTAATCCTAACTTCATGGTACATCACCGCTGATTTTAGTAGAATAAGTTCACAGGTGAAATCCAATGCATGTTTTTTTTGTACTTTTTTAAATTGTAGCTTTCTCATATTAATATTTTTAAAAAAATTGACTAATCTCTGAAATATAGTACATACTCTGGAAAAATTTTCACTTTGTATATGGAAAAACAAAGAAAATTATTGGCATGCAGAAAAAATATAATCAGCATATATCCCTCACTCTTGAACAGAGTTGTCAGGAAACAAATATTATCTTTTGTGAAAATGCCAAGATATTACAACTTGTTTTTATCCTTCATTGGAACAAAACAAACAAAATACAGATAGATAGATCCCACCTATAGATAGATTCACCTTATTCAGGAGTATGTGTGTGAGTAAGACAATTTTATATATTCTCTTGAAAATGAGAGACATAGACGAAATTTCTCTAGATTAGCTATCAAAGACAACAGAATTTCTGCTGTCAAGTATGTACATTATCATTCCGTTGTTTCACTTCTCTGTAAGTTCCAGTCTGAGAAATGAACACTTTGAATGATGGAAGTGATGTTATTGAGACCTCTCTTGGGGTCAGTCTGCTCCAGTGGATGTCATCTCTCTTCTCACATGGCAGCAACGTAGACAGAGCTAAGGAAAAGCTAAGACCTCAGTATATTTAGGGAAGTCATATATCGTACAGTCTAAAGATGAATCATGCATTAAATTATCTGAATATATTAGTTTGGGTACCTTGTTTTATTACTTATCTACTACAATTCTTTCCAATTTAGTCTACACATCAGCTAACTGAAATATAGTTTAAAAAAAAAAATTGTTTGGAGTATTGGAACACTTATTTCTGTTTAATAGGAGTAATGAAGAGAATTTTGAATTCTTTCAACAAAAAATTCTTCTAAAATGTTTTGCTAGTATACATCAAGTGTATAATAGCTAAAGCTAACACAAAATTATTTGAAAGTCGAAATACTTAACTAGGGGTTTTTCTTGTAATCAAAGGAAAAAATTTCATCAAAATAAAAGGCAGTTTTACTATTGTCATATTTTGGGCCAGAAATTTATGCTTTAATTTGAAGAAAACAGCTTGTTTGATTGCAGTTTATGCTTTTAAAGCCTCAGGTAAGTCTTTTAATCTCACTTTTCAAGTGAGACTAGGCTGATCTACATTCTGTACGTATCTATACCCATTAGTTACAATTAATTTTAACTTAAAAATAGAAAGAAATCTGTCTGTTAGTGATTTTCAATACATGGTCTTTGAAATCTCAAGTTGTCAAAATACCTTCTGAAGGTGATTCTTAAGCTTTTTTTCTTTAAAAAGAAAAAGTAACAAAGAAAAATAAAGCGTGCTGCCACATTAGGCTACAGCTCATTGTAAAACAATTTCCTCTGCACAGTGTGTAGGTATCTGCAAACTATTTAAGGTGTATAGTGTTAATTTGCAAATTAAAATATACATATAATCTGAATCTAAGCAATTCCAAAATGAATTCAGTGGCTTTCTCATTTTTTATGATGTGCTGTTAGTTTCTAATAGAACATTTATAGAGATGCTAAAAATAATTATGTATTCAAATATATGTTATTTGGTATAGGGCATTGATTTTTACCCCTTTAGATAAAATGAATATAAAAACAAAAGTGTAAAAGGAGTTAAATCATCACAAGAGAAATAAATATCAAATAAGAATAACCTCTGAATGTGTTTCATGGGGAAAGGAGACATGAGGTGACTGGATATGTACCCACTAGCTAGCAGTGTATGACAAATGAAACATATTTAAGTAGCCTAATTTTCTTTCTGATTTAATAGGATCCAATAAATGGAAACTGTATGGCCAGAATAATGAAAAGAGCACAAAATTTATCTCATTTTGTTGCGTCCTCTCTGTGTTCTTTTGTCCTTTGATTGCACTGGTGGATAATATTATTTTGTTCCCAAGGAAATATGTCCCTTTGATTAGGTTGCAGATATTCTCTCATTTGTCACTGTTCTATCAAGCTATGCCATGTAACAGCAGGAACCCTTGATTATTTAATTGCTTGTAAGAACTCATTAAATCTTGCTATCAATCATTGGACATATGGCAAATATCACCCAATGGCATGAGAGGCTTTAACAGTGATCTGTCACTGGGGCATACCCTTTCTTTAGTATCACAGACCCTTTGTTTAGTTCTCAGATCATAATAATTTTTAATTAATATTGATTTGCAAAAGTGTTCTGCAGTAGCCTAAATCTGTGGTACAAGGATAACCTTCTAACAGAAACATTTATAATTCCATATAAATAGCCAGAAACCCCATATAAGAAAGTTGAACCATTTTACAGTGTTTTGTAGATGGTATTAGTCTGATGATAATCAAATTTATTCTTCAAAATGGTTATGGCTCATTAAGAGAAATACATCACGCAATAGGCATTGCATCAACGCCTTAATGAAAGTCTATGAAGTAGCTATGATGATATGAAGGAAAACATTTTATCAAAATATGGAACACTATAACCGTAGCCAGTAGGGGAAGCAACTTATACAGCTATTTATTTTGGCTATAACAAAGAGCAAGTCAAAGAATTAGGAAGAAATTACGTCAAATACTGTTCAGTTTCTTCACAGATGCCAAAGTTTTAGTAATTATATATAGAGAGATGGATAAAATTTGAATCATGAAAAAAATCCTATCCTGGATTTATTTTTTACATGAGCAAAATTTAGACTTCACTCTTTATAATCAGACCTCTAATGGCACTTAATTTTACCTAAAGAGACAGAAAATAAGCAATGCCCTAGGGACAAATAAAATTTCAGTAGTGAAATTTTACAGCCATTGTCAACTGAGTTACTTCATATTTACAACTGTAAAAGTTAGAGTAACATTTGAACTTCTTTTTATGTTGACAACTGTTACTGCCCTGAACCCAAAATCTTTTAGTATTCTTTCTTGTTTTTGTTTTGCTTTGTTGTTCTTTGTGGCATTTACTTGAAAATCACATTATTAGAAGATCAAAGGAAGGAAAAAACTCACCACAAACAAAAAGCAACAACAACAACAAAAACCCAAACAAACAAAAACAGATAAACTCTTATTTGAGCAATACATTCAACAAAGCACTTCCTTTCACCTTCCTTATTTTGGCTATGCTCTTCCTTGGAAAGAAACCCATGAGATCTGAGCAATTACTTTGTAATAATTTTGTTTTTACTTTTTTATTCTTTTAATTACTGAGTTTACAAAACATAAAGAAAAATAAAATAAAAAAATAGAAAAACAGCAACTGGAATAATTCTCAGAGTTGAGCTTCTATTCGTGTATGCTGTATGTGAATTATACTCTTTATTTGATGTGTGGCTCTTTTTAAGATGACATCTAAGTTTTGTCATAGCAACAATTTAGGTTTGGACATCAAAGGGTAAATTCTAAAATGTTATTTGAAGGTTCTTGGAATAAATTTTTGGATATGGATCACAGCTGATGTCAATCTGGTTTGTGGTTTTGGTTCAGTGGGTGAGCTCTATAAATGACTATGTGGAGATCTGAGTCACCATAAATAGTAAAAAGCTACAGACACTTTTCTTTAAAATAGAGTGGAAAGGAAGTTCTGAGAAGAAAAAAAGAGAAGCAGGACCTAATTACCTGAGATACGTATCTGCGTTTAGGCATGGAAATTATGAAAAAAAGAGACAGAAAAGGAAGAGAGAGATTTTTGTTTTGTTAATATTTCAGGCTGCTTTTTCTTTCTTTGTGAACCACTGCCTCTATATGTTGCTGTGTATCCATCTCTGTCATATTAATGGTGGTATTGTACCAGAAACACATAGGCCACTTGTTTTATGGTATGCTGTTTAAGGATTATAGCACTGTTTTTGCTATAAAAAATTACCAGTTTCATGTTTTCACAAGCACATGTTGAGATTCCCATGTTTTCATACAGTTATTTTGATCTAGAATATACATTTATAATCTTAATTTCTTAATGTTTGACCTATTTTCAAAGTGGATTTACCTATGTCTAAATAAATGTATGCAGAATAGAATTATAGAATAGCTTCATTCAGAAGGCATGTTTAATATTATTTAGTTCCAAGCCTCCTGCCATGGGCAGGATTGCCAAACAATAAATCAGGAACTAGATCAGGTTACACAGAATCTCATCCAACCTGGCATCCACAACTTCTCTGGGCAACCTGTTACAATGCCTCACCACTTCCTGAGTAAAACATTTACCCCTAACATCTAACCTAAAACTCCCCTCTTTTAGTTTACAGTCATTCCTCTTTGTCCTATCACTATCAGATTGTGTAAAAAGTCTTTCTACCTCCTGATTATAAGCTCTTTTTAAGCACTGGAAGTCTGCAGCGAGGTCTTCTGAAAGCCTTTTATTCTTCTCCAGGTTGAACAAGCCCTGCTCTCTCAACTTTCTTCATAGGACAGGTGCTCCAGACCTCTGATCATCTTCATGCCCCTCCTCTGGACCCACTCCAACATCTCGGTCTTTCTAAGTTCTGGGGTCCCCAGGCCTGGTTGCAGTACTCAGATGGGGCCTTACAAGAGCAAAGTAGAGAAGAACAGTCAGATTCCTCTCCTTGCTGATCATCTCTTGACGCAGCCCAGGATACTGTTGGCCTTCTGAGGTGCAAGCGAACACTACTGACTCATGTCCAACTTTTCATCCACCAGAATTCCCAAGTTCTTGCTCTCAGTGAGTTCTCCCAATTTAGAAGTAAGGGTATGGAGCAGGACCACGTCAAAGGCCTTGCACAAATCTGGTTGGATGACATAATTTGCCCTTCCTCTGTCCACTGATGCTGTCTCTCCGTCGTAGAAGACCACATAGAAGATCAGTCACGGACAATCAGCCCTCAGAGAAGCCATGCTGGCTATCTCGGATCATCTGCTCATCTCATGCCGTGATTTATGATCTTCCCAGACACAGAGGTGAGGCTCACCAGCCTGTAGTCCCCCAGCTCTTCCTTTCTCCCTTTCTTAAAAGTGAGAGAGATGTTTTCCTTTTTCCATTTACTGAGAACTTAACCTGACAGCTTTGACTTTTCAAATATGGTGGAAAGCAGCTCAGCAACCATATCAGCCAGTTCCTTTGGGACCCTGGGATACATGTCACCCAGCCAGATAGATTTGTACACATTCAGTCTCATGAGATTGTAGCAGACCTGCTCTTCTCTTAGAGTGGAAAGGATATTCCTCCCCTGACTGTACTCTCCTCTCTAAGTACAGATTATTCAGGTGCGTTTTGTTCTGTAATAAATTAAACTCTGTTTCATTCCTATGCAGGGAAAATTGACCCCCATAGCAAGGCAAAAATCCTTCATGACATATATGCAACAGTATCTAATATGCGCTTAACAACACGATAGTAGTCTAAAGGATGTAAAACAGTCATTTTTAGAGCAACTTTCTTGGAATACTCTGTTAGATGGTCTGAATGTTCTGCTTAGCAGTGCTATCTATGGAAACTATCCCAAGGAGCAAATCATAAACCATAGTTCAGGAAAATCTTTCAATGATAAATATCTTCACTTTACATAGTGTTTTGTTTTGTTTTGTAGTTGACATACATACTTTGATACAACAATACAGACACATTAATTGCAAATTTAAATGGCTTTATAAGCATTCGGTCCATAATTTTCATCCTGATTCTTTCCAGATACCTTTTGAGTATACGATGTCAAGCAAATTCAGGTCTTCTGTTTTACATTCTGAACATACTAAGGCTATTTGTTTTTTAATTTTTCAGAATTCAGAGAGACTAAGAATTTCCATTTTGTCTCATAAGCCTGTACCTTTATATTAGTGCTACAATTTTTGCAGGGTTTTTCAGCTGACAGTACATTCTGAGTATCAAAGAAGGGCTAATGAAGTACTGTTTGATATCATAGCATTATCAATTAAGATTGAGGGTTTTTTTTTTTTAAATTTAAACCAACCAAAAACCGAACACAATAACTCTCAGATTTTGCATTATCATCTCAAAATACTTGTTTCCTATGTCCCAGCACAATTGCTTCATTATTGTCTAGAAATTGGCCAAACTTCTTTCCTTTTCTGTAAAACAGAGGAATAGATCTTTGCCAAGTAATTTGAGATTATGCAGAGTATTTCCTTAGCCACTCAGAGCAACTGGAAAAAATATTAATTCCCTGAAAAAAAATATTTTAACTGAATATTACAGTAACTTCTTTACTTCCAAGATACACTTGAACCAAACACATCAGCTTGGGAGTAATGAATGATGCCTTCGGGTAATAGAGTTATATACGTCCATGGTGATATTTTGGTGGAAGCATACTGAAGACACTGTGAGATTATGCCACAAAGTACAGAAAGTCTTCCAGGAACCAAATGAATAAGCTTTGCTATGTGAGTGTAGAATAAAACCCATTAAAACCCATTAAAAGAACCCAAACTGTAGAAAAAAAGGTAGAAGAGGATTGATTTGTTATAGCTGTAAAGGCAATACAATGTCCATTTATTAATTAAAAGTACATTTTATGTATTGTGATGTGATAAATAGTTTGACTGTTTAGGTTAATTCCTTCAGAAATGTGCCGAAGGCTATTAACACTGATAAATTATGCACTACTACTTTTTACATTTCTGATAGGCAGTCTTCACAAATATGCTCTATTTTATTTTCAGTTTTAAAGAGCAGTTTTGTCTAATCATATTTGACATTTGGCTATTGCCACTAAAAGCTTCTTAGCCAGAGGAAAAAAAAAAAATACCCTGAGCTTTCACAGTTTTAACTCTGCTCTTTTTCCTTATTTTCCTATCAAAAATATATACATATGAAATACAGTTTCCTGTTTTGAAGGATTCCACTAAAAAGAAATAATGTATTGTTAACTTTGTACTCCCTTGAATTGATACTCCTTTAACTTGAGGATCATAAATCAAGTGTCTCCTGCATAGAAGAAATGTTTAAATTATGATAATAATATTTTTAGATATAAAAAAACAGAATACTGAAGGTATACATACATGAATAAATCTGTGTCCCAGGAAAAATATATCCATCTCTTTTTCTTCTTATAGGGTATTAAGTAAATCAGCTATAGGTGAAAAAGAAAATCATTTTCAGAGAAATTCTGTTTCTTTGAATATATAATGTTTTAGGTCAAATATCTATATTTTTACATGCATATGTATAAATTCAGTGTCTACATTCTGATATAGACATATCTATATATATTCTGTGTATTCTGATACTTAGTACTGAGTCTATTTCTGAATAAACAGATATCTATTTAATACTTATCTAAACAAGGTCAATATATCTGCATTTTCTATAAATTTCAATGCTTGATCACAGGTATCCTTCAGTGTGCACATATGGGTGTGTTAGTGTGTGTGTATTCCAAAAAATAACTTTTTATTGTCACATTCTGATGGTGGCAATGGAGGGATACCTTTCTCTCTCCATAATTTCTAGAGGCATTTAAAGGGTTTGTTGTTTCAAATCAAACAGCTATTCATAATAACTTCCAATAAAATGCAATCCATCACAATTCTTCATGAGCAGAAGCTTTCAGCTTGTGCGTATTTTGTCAGGAAGGCAATTTAAAGCTTATAAACACAAATCATATCTTTGGGTTTTAACCACAAAACATTTACAAAGTACTGACTTACCACCTACGGTGTCTCAATATACAGCAAGAAACAGAGCATTCCACCTGAAATAGCAGGAAGGAACATGAAGAAAGGACTTTGAGACAGTGTGGGGGGTTTTGTTTAAGACCAAAGCGTATAAGGCATCAATTTATGGATAATAAATACACAGATATAATTCCTGAATCACAGTCATGAAGATAAAAAGACATTTGTTTCCTCACATTTATATCACAGTGTTTATTGGATATAGTAATTAAAAAAATCATTTTGGTGACAGACATACCTGAAATATGGAAGAAGATCTCTCGACCTCTTATTTACCCCCTTTTATGTATGCATTCTATTATGGTGCTTGTGAACTATTAACTACATTGACTAGAACCACAATTGCTATAGTATCATAGTATCTCTGCTCAGTTGATAGTTTGGTTTAGTCTGTTAAAAGAACAAAACAAAACAAAACAAAACAAAAAAACCCTAACACGTTAAATGAATGACTCTTAGCAAGAACATAAATAAATATTTACACCTATTTACCAGGAGAAAATTGGAACACAGAGATATTCTATTGGTTACAAATATTACAAGCAGTTTAAGTGACAAACTACTCAAGATAGTTTGAATCAACTCTTTTAGTGGAGTAGCCCACCTTGATGTGAAAAGATTGCTCGTTTATTTATTTATTTATTTATTTATTTATTTAGCAACTCCTCTCTTAATATTTCCTATGTTGGGAGTCTTGAAATAATGGCAAAGATTCATCTTTCCAGGGAACTAGTATTCACAAATTCATTAATCATTTTACAATCTTAACTGAAAGGAACCTCTGTAGGATGTCTGATCAAACCACCTGTTTGAAACAGGGCCAACCTAAAAGTTATATCAGGTTAGTCAGGGCATAATCTGAGTTCTGATGGTCCAGTGAAAAGTCCACAACATGTCTTGGCAGCCTCTCCATTCTGCCCATTAGCTATTCTCATTGTGAAATCTTTTCCCTCTGTAAGTAATTTCCATTGCTGCCCCTTGTGATCACTGCCACTTGTTATTTCATTGTTCATCTCATCAGAGAAGAGACTGCCTCTATTTCTTTATAATCATTCAATATGCAAGAAAGTAAATACCTTCTTTTCCCTCAAAAAAATTAGGAAAAGTAGGGTAACAGAAGATTATTTGAGATACAGTTAGTTATATTTCTGGAGAAAGAATGTATTCAGTGTCCTCTTAACATGAAATTACAGTCTGACAATTACTAAATACCTTCCATTTCCCATTAAGATTAAAGGAAATTTCAGCTTTCAAACTGGTGTTAAAACAAACAAACAAACAGAAAAATGATTAGTAACAGAAAACTCAAGTGTCTATGTGACAGAAAAGTAAATAGTCATTGTAATCTATAGTGAAGTATTTATTAAAAATGGCGTTGTTCGTTTTTCAAAAAAAAAAAAAAAAAAAAATCCGAGTTAGCAAGTTGATTTCAAAACGACAGATTTAGTGTCTCGCACAGAACTGGCTCTTTCCCACTTGTCATTCTCCTTTTTTTTTTTCCTGCCCATTTTTGCTCCATGTGCCCTTTGACTTTTCTAAATGACTGCATATTGATTCTGGAATTGTCAGCTGTTACTAGTTTGTTTGCACAATTGAATCAAGATCCCAAATGAATATTTTGTGTTATGAAATGTTTTCCAAAGTATTAAGCAGCCAACCAAAAATGAAAAAGAATGGCTATTCTAAAATCTTGTCTTCATTTAATTCTAGCAAATTATTTTAAAAATTCTATTAAAAAAAAAATGGAGCCTGATGCCAGCTGGAGTGTTTTTAAAGCACATATAACTCTAACCTTTCTTAATCTAATCTACGAATGTTTGTGGCTCCAATTCAATTCATGGTGATCCTGCCATGGATATGCGGGAAGATAATGTTTGAAATAATAATAATTCTTTCCTCTTTCAGAGAACCAAGTATTGGAAAGAAGAGTTCAGAGTATGTCAGGAAAAGAGAGAAGGCCTGAATTCATTCAGTTGTGGGTTTTTTGGTTATTTTGTTTTTCTAAAGTGGAGACATATACAGAATCACTATATACACAGTGGAAGTTGTGAACTGATAGGCTGATAAATAAAGAAAAGAAAGTAGTCAGATAAAACAGAGTTACTTCCATGTTGTAGAACGTAGCTGCACAGGGAAAAGACAGTGACTCGTTGCCATGAGAGCAGGGATAAGGATAGCTGATACCCTGGAGACAGCAACTGGGCAACAAAAACAACAAAAAAAGAGGGATAAATGTTGCGTGTAAATGGAACATACTCTCTGATGTTTCAAGAAGCTTGATTTGTCTTATTCTCAGTTTATGTAATCAGATATATAAGGTGAATTTGTAAAATTCTGCAGAAAGAAAATACTAAGAACAGTTACAGAAATAGTTGTGGTTTTTTTCTGACCAGTTCGGAATTCAAAGCTCTCTCTTCCCTTTGCACGCTTTTAAAAATATACATATCTCACAAGATGCAAGGTGAATATCTGCACCTGGTACCTGGTATTTTGTGGATCACTAAGGAAACAATAGATGTGTTTATCCATGAGAACAGAAGATTCACAATTTCTTGCCCTAATAAGCCATAGACTGGCTCATAGGAATGCAGTACAATTCTAATACTACTAGGGTTTAATTTAGGAACAAGTACTATTTCTTAAAACTTTGCTCAATACTATTTACTGATAGTTTTCAGTAAAATATAGCAGAAAAAAGTCAAGTCATGTCCATGGACATAACAATGGTTCAAAAGGGATAAAGTATGCTTTAGGATTTCAGCATGTTTTTTTTTTTTTTTTTTTTTTTAGTTTTAATGTAAGTTACTTCTTACTATGTTGTCATTTCCCATCATCTCAAATAGCAGACATTAAAAATATATATATCAGATAAGGAATAGACCCACAAAAGGTATAGATTATTATATTTGGTAGCTTAGTTAAACACCAAACTTTGGGTCTTCTGACCCCAAATTTAACTTCAAGATCTTTTTCTCCTTTTTGCCTCACAAGACGGTCTTGCACTCACGAAATCTTCCTGTATCACCTTATGGCATGATCTAGATCTTCAAAATCTGCGAGCAAACTCTGCCAGTTTGTAACCTTTTCTAAAAGAGTAAATAAATAAACACAAGCAGGACTTTTTAGTGAAGCTAAAAAATAAAACTGTCTGTTATATGCAAAGCACATCTTTAACGATGATTAAAAAGGAGCTAAACATCTCAATGGGAATTCTTAAAACACTTATCTCTTAGGCTCTTATTTAGTTTTGCTAGTCTTTGTTGTTTAACAAGCTAGAGAAATGGGTCATCTAATGTTATATTAATCAGCAAATTAATATTTTAATTTGATTTTCTTTATAGTTGAAATGCTTGCGGCATCTTCAGTGTTTTCTCTCTCTACATGCTGATGTTAAGCACTATCATTATCATAATGTACCTTGGGGTTGTGAGATAACAGGGTCCAGTGATAGCTCTATTCTTAGGAGAGTGGGAGGTTTATGATGACACTTATACATTTTAAATGACATATGGAGGCTCTCGTGTAATGAAATGTCTTACAGCTGAGTCATAGGCTTTTCTACATTGCACTTTTCAGTTCGTATACTGAAAATCACAGTTTTAAGGTCCAAGAAGGAGATACATTTTGTTAATCTTTTGATAAGGCCTTTATATTGTATTGATTACCTCCCTCATTCATTTATTTTTTTAATGAATAGTTGTATTTTGAAGACTTTTTCAAAAATCAGTAAAAAAATACAGAAGAGATAAAAGCTTTTATTTTGGACTGTGAGCTCTAGTTACTTTTTGAGTTCTGCTTGGAAAAAATCAGAATTTGTGATTAGATTGGACCAGATTGTCTCTGGCCCTTCTGCATCTATACCGCAGATGACAGCGAAAGCTTTTTCCTATTTGCTGTCTTATGCATGACCTTGTAACATGTCAGAATAGTGCTGACGGAAATGGTCCACAGGTCACTCTTAGGTGAGTACAAAGGAAGAAACGGTCTTTGTTCCTTTTACCTCCTTAGACAGTCACTATCTGACCTTCTCGCCTCCTCCTTTCCCTCTAGACTTCATAATTGAGGATATTTACTGCATGAAAGATCGCATGCCCAGTACAGGCCTCCTCCCTGTGTTACAAATACACAAATCACACATTCCAGTGCATGTTTCCTTTGGTCCAATGGTAAGTTGTATGTCTGAGAGAGAAAAATAAATGCTTGGTGATGCTCTCACCTATCAAGGTCAAAGAAAATCGCTTCTCATATTACAGTCATTTTACTGGCCATACTTCAGCACATCCACCACAAGCAGATAATGACTATAAAGTAGACAACTCTTTATAATTTCTTGAGTTTCATTTTCTCGGTAATGCAGTCATTCACAGAAATACATTCAAATTCAGGTTCTACTTATGTTCACAATTATTCAGTTACAAAACAGGACCAATGGAAGTGAAAGCGTAGTGACACTTCCTTATATCCTTCTCTCTTCCTCCCTCTTTCTTTTTTAAAATAACTCGAGGCTTGGAATGTGAGATGACATTTTAAACATTGCACAGTGGTGGATATGGGGTTGGGGACCCAGTCATAGCTCTGAATATCTCACTATACTTAGCTGCAGTTGTAAGATTTTTCCTATTTCAGGGTACCATACCAACATTCCTGGAGATAAGTGAGCCTGGTTTCAACCAGCCTGAAATGAATGTTCCAGAGACCAGAAATTATATATGGGCCATTGGCTGGATGATTCTTATCAAAATATTGTGAAGTTAAAATTAATTCAAGAATCTAAATGAGTGTACTTGTACAACAATAGTTTATATGTGATCAGATATGAGATTTATGAAAAAAATAGTGATGATACAATGAAACCTTTTTCACACTGGTTTTGACTGGTGCTGATTTTCTCTTAGGGAAGTACTATTTCACATTTTTTTCTTTTTAACAAAAGCTTGTAAATAGGATAAAAAAACCATCAGTAGGTTTTAACAAGGATGAAGTTCTGAGCCAAATCCAATATCAAAATGCTTTTGAATTCAAGAGTAGGTTTTACTCTTGCTTTAGCACAGTAAACTTTTAAACAAGATGTTTGGCTTCACTGTGAACATTTCTTGCATCTCCAGGATAAGGTCAGTATTTACTAATATCAACAGAACTTGCTTCTGCTGCCAGTTACACATCACTGAAATTTGTAGGAACAGATTTGATTTCCTATATGTTCTTTAAGCCCCTCCACAACAAATAACGTGTTTCTTCAGAGGCAGTCTGACCAGCATCCAGAACTTCTGAAGGAGAATGCTAGTGGATTATTTGAGCAGAGATAGAAGATGTCATAAAATTATAGGTGCTCCAGAAGTGAATATATGCAAAAATTAATGAAATAGTTTGCTTAAGGAAAAGCAAATAACCTAAGGGGTCTGGCTACACTCCCATTTCTACAGTGAATACAAAAGCAAGTTAAGAGGATGCTTGCTTTAGCCACTTAAAATATAGATTGAAATTCCAATTTTTCTGTCACAGAAGCACAGCAACATTTTTTTCTCTATTGATTATCATTAGATTTCAGTTGAAACAGTCCTGACTAAGATCAAAATATCTTTGAAAAGCTGACTTTAAACTTAATGAAGTACCAGCACTATTGCACTGTGCTATCATATAAGTATTTTTGGAAAATGAAAGTAAATCAATAATAATATAAACCAGAATTTGATTGATTTTGCCATTAAATTATGTAATGGTGAAAAGCCCATATCTAATGATTTTTGTTAAAGTCTATAAGTAACATATTAATTAAACTGGATTCATGAAAATGTCTGAAGACATTTGTAAGACTTACTCGGGTCAACCAATTTTTAAAAGTAAAAGTTATGCCATTAATAAATTGGAGAAGGAACATAGTCATTAAGCAATAGGGATGAAAGTTACATGAAAGGATGATTATGAGAAATTCAGAAGGAAAAAAAAAAAAAAGAATTTGCAGTCTCCATCATTCTCTGTCTCTCACAGTCTAATAAGTTAACTTATACTGACTGGCAAGAGAGGCGATAAAAACTGATAATTCTTTAAATGACACTAATTCCAGGATGTATGCAAAGCCTCACCAATGCCTTAGCATCTATCAAGGACATATTAAATAACTCAAGATAGTGGATTAATATTGTGTAACTGTCTTCAGAAATTCTAAACCATCTATTCCGACATCCTTACTAGCATTGATTATGAACCATTGAATCAGTACTTTATGTTCATTTCCTTTCATTTGCTTTATTTTACACCAGGGAGTATTTGCATTTGTACTGCATTCCTGCTTCAAGTCAAGCACACTTTAAAATTCATACCTGCCTTAATGCAATAGTAACTTTGCCAGCTTATTTTTATCTTTGACAACTATGCCTACCTCGTCTAAATAATAAAAATGCCTGTGATTTGATAACAAAAATTATAAATTACGGAATCACAGCCTGTGTTGGAAGGGACCTCAAGGATCATGAATCTCCAACCTCCTGCCACATATTAGTAGGTAACTGGGAGCTAATTTCAAAATTATCAGCTTATATATACAAATAACGTTCTAGTAATGCCTCCCAAAATAAAGTTAACGAAAGCAGCACCAACAAAGTAAGGAGTTAGAAAGCACAATACAGAAAGCAGTAAGTCATTTTGAAAAAGAATCAAAATCACTATACAAAAGTGAAAACCACTAAGTCAATCCTTATTGTCAAGCCTAATGTGATCCGAGGTACTGTAGTGAGTGAACAGGAAGGAAGTGTCTACACCACATGTTGAATTAAAGGGAATCAACCAGCCATTTACTTTCATTTATTTAGTAACCTTCATGATGAGATCATCAAATATATCATCTCCTCAGGAGTCATAGAAGACTACTGTCTCTTTTTTCTAACCCACCCTTTCCAGTCTGATTTTACTATCAGACTGTTCAATCTGTTAGCATGGGTTTGGGTTTGCTTGCCTGTTTTTCAGGTGAAAGGATGTTTCTAGTCTTTACAAAGTAGAAAAATATGTATACAGATAACATTCTAGCAGATTATTATTAAGTGACTGTGAAGAATACACTTTCTGGATGTCTGAATATTACAGCAACATGCTTATAAAGTGTAAAGCTATTGTTGGGTAACTACATTAACTGAGGCCAATAAGAAATTATTTTACTGCAGAGAGTAAATAAAAAGAAGTTTCCTGATCTGCAAAAACAAAATGAAACACAGATAAAAAAATCAGTGTTAGGCATCCCCTTCGTATGCAAGTCTTCTGCTGTTGAAGTAATTTTCTGCCTATGATGGCTCAGACAATCTGCATTCATCTTTCTTCTTTCTCGTTCCACAGAAGAAACCTGAGGCAACAGCCTCAGGGGCAGATTGATATTCTGTACTTACCTAAAAGTAAGTGATCTGAATCATAATGGGTAAAAAGATTTCTGTTCCCTAGGCTCGTTATTGTAACCAAAAATCACTGGGACACAAGTATCTAAAGGATTCAGTGGGTATCTGCAGTTCAAGATGAATGATCTGTCCTACCTATCATTGATTTACTAAAAGTTACTCAAAGCTTGTAAGAACATCCACAAATATTTTCTTTTGTCACTGCAGTCTCCTTAGTACTCTTCACTGTCTAGACAACACTTCCTATTGTGGTTTTGTAGTGAATCATATTCGCTCTCCAGGTGTTTAAGCATGTATTGGAAGCAACAGATTAAATACTTTATCTTTACAGTTTCCTTCATCTTCTTCAAATCTACAGGAGTTCTTATGCATTCAAAAACCTGGCTATTTTTCTCAGCTATAGAACTCAGTCCGAGTACAGATACTACCACGCTTTGCAAATCTTATCTCAGTATTATCAGAACACTGTGGCAAGCATTGAGAGAGTTTCCTTTCTTGGTTCTGTACACATAGTAAGACTAAATTTACACTTCATGTTATCTTTAGTACTTGCACTCCTACATAGTTTAAAAATGATATATTAATTGAAATATGAAAGAGATTGAAGAGATATTACATTAAAAGGATTTACTTATTTATTTAGGAACTGTGCTTAAATTATCTTCTCATAGGAGTAAACTGGTGGTATGAGTTCTATTCCTTAACTGCTTTCATGAAAGAAGCAACAAAACCTCAAATTTAAAATTCAATAAAGGCAAAAATTAAACAAAAGAAAGGTTAGAAATGCATCATGGTTTTGTAACCCAGATTATTTCACTATGGAAGAAAGCCACAGCTTAAGTTCTTCATTTCTTCTTTGGAATAATTTCAGGGGCTTATTTCCTCTCTGAAATAGCTTCTTATACAATTCTTTGTAGTTTTAATTTGGTAGTGGTGCTGACTATGTGTAACTGAACAGAGTTGTTTTTCTTAAAAAAAAAAACTTCATAGAATTTTCAATTTTTTGATCAAACAAGGCCAAATTATTTTTATTTTTTAACATACAAAACTTCCAATTAGTGATAACTGAATTATTCAGAGTGCCTAAATTATCTAAAATAGTATATTATGTTATTCTGTTCCAGACTGTTAAAGAACTTGAGTTCCCATAAATTTATTCATTGTTTTTATTAGATCTATGAAGTTCATGTACTGAACTTCAGTATGTGGGGTCATTTGCTGACAATTTACTTTGTTCACCATTTTGTAGAACAGAACTGCTAACTAAATAATTTGTTTTTGTTTTGGCTTTCTAAGTAGGCAAATAATTTTTAAAAACAAAAAATAATAAATACTGATCAGCCAATAAAAAATAAAGAATAATTCATATTCTTTCAGTGATTTCCGATTCCCTTCTTCCTCATATTCGTATAACAAAAGATGTACCAGTGAATATTCAAAAATCAAAAAAATAAAAAGCACACAGGAAGAATGGATTTTCAATTGGTTATTTAAAAGTCTTCCATTAGGTGTCAGCTGATTACATTTCTAAACATAATATCCCACAGTAATGAATAAAGGACTTCCTAATAAAAGAAAGGCTTTTAGAATGAATGTTGTGAGTACGTACTGAAGACTGAGGTTAATTTCATGTCTTGTGTGAGCACTTTGGCTGGTAGATACAGAAAGAATTTGATTTAGGAATGGATCACAATCTTCAGACATGAGATATCCATCTGTCTCATGAACAGTCATACTTGAGAGTGAAAGAAATTTCTCTGACCAGATCAGAAGAAAATAACTGAGAATTTTTTGCTATTTGATCTCTCCCCCAGCCGTGAAGACCTATTGAAGCAGCTCTACTTATTATACATTTGTCAGAATGCTAATTGGAAAAATGACTTCATAGTGTGAGTCATACAATCACCTCTGTGGACCTCATTAGATGTAAATGAACAGACTGAAGGCCTGACTGAAGAGCAATCACTCTGAGCACAATCATATGTTGGTTAAGAAGATCGCTCAGAAACAGGCTCTTAGCCAACTTTGGGTACTTGCAAATGACTACAGGGAAGATGGAGGTCTTGGTGACAGGAAATACATTAGAAATACATATGTACAGCATTCCCCTTCACAGCTAAGGACAATTTAAAAATATATCTTCTTTTGAAACAGCAGATTTTCTATCTGGTAATTTTTAAATCACTTGCAATGTTTTGAGAGCAGTGATTTGGCACATAGCTGTGTGGTTCTTTGTAGGACAGGTTATAGAACTGGTTAGAAATGTTTAGAAATGCAACACATTTTTTCTATGGGGTGAGATCATTCTAGACAGATGTGAAAAGTTATCAGCAACAATCATAATAAATTATTAGTTGACAGCGAGTTACCTTGAAAAGCTAGATTTATAGAGCTTCTGACCTCCTGCATTTTAGAATTAGGTAGATCTGCGTGAGGGCATTAGTAGAAAATAAGAGCTGTTTCCCACCTGGCACTTAAAGATGCAATCTCCAGCTACAGAACTAGTGCAAAGAGGAAGACAATCTATTGCTTCCTTTACTTACTTTTTTTTTTTTTTTTTTTTTTTTTTTTTAAATCAGAGAGATTCCACTAGCAGATTCAGAATGGTTCAGGGAACTACTATTGGAAAACAATCACAGTAAATAATACTTGATAATAAAAGCCATATAGAAGCGATGAGGAATAGTGATCATCTTTTGAAGTCATCTAAATTTAATATAAACTTTAAAAACTTAGAAATTTTGATTAACAAACAGGAAATTAAATTGCATTTACCTTTTCAGAGAAGTAAAAAAACAAAGAATGTAGTCATGAAGATTTATGGAATAATCTCATCTAACAGTTATTGAGCTACAAGATTTTTATGATTATAGACATGTCTTACCTTGAATATATATTTTTGAAGCTGCAGATTAAAGGCATTTATGTAGTTTTGAAAATCTCACCAGTTTCACCTTTATGAATTTTATGTCAAATACTCATATATGACTGAACTTCAGAAAAAAACACATCTTGCTTCTGAGTTAATGTGAGTGCAGTTCTTCTATTTGACCTTGAAACAAACAAGCATGAAGAAAACATTTTCTAAAACTGACATCTCACTATAACTAAGCAGAAATGGAATAAGAGACTTTTTAAAACCTACATTGTTACTACAACATCTAAACTAGCAGGTGAGGTTCAGAAAGCTATTTTAAGTAGAACTGCAAACAAGACTGAAAATCTTGACATTCCCATCATCACGTTAGATAGAGTTGTATCTACTCAACTACGCCTTTCTGCATGATGAAAAATAAATCTGACACATGGCCTCGAAACACCAACCCCCCCAAAAAACCTCTGCTCATGTGAGTTATGTTCTTCTTACAGAAGTGTTTCTATTGCTCTTCTCAGTGTCATAATTGGTAGCACAGAGGTGAAAAGCATCTCACAAAAATGGTCACAATTCCTAAGTTCCCATATAAAAAGCATACAAGTCACAAACAATTTGTAACATAACAAGAAAAAAGCTAGGAATCAAATACATTGGCCTCCAAGAGAGAGAGGCTTCACATCCAACAAACACATGGAACTAGCTATATTTTACTTACCCAGCAGATAGAAACCAGTGATTAGAACACAAGACTGAAAAAAATCATTTTTTGAATGCATATAGTAACCTATGTATTTGCACCAAAACATCAAACTTTTAGAAGTTCCTGCAATACTTCCGTGAAAGTATTTGGGGAAACTTTGTTTTCCTTTTTCCTAAATCTCTGAACAGTTCCTAAAATAATCTTCTATTTCTATAGTTAACTACGGATTTAAATATAGTTACTGTTGTCCCCACGACTGAGGTGCATTCTGCCAGGGGCTAGCGATCTACCCTTGCTAGGGCCATTGCAGCACAGACACCAATATGAGGATGCAGCAGATGGCATTTATTATAGCACGACGACTCCTTAAGTACACCTCTGGCTTCATCTACGCCCCCTTAAGCATATGTCATATGTCCATCACAGAGCAGGGGAGGTCCTACCCCGTCACATCCCGAGTCCTTGTTAGCGCCTACTATAACAAGTTACATCCCTAATCTAACTGTTATTACCTAGGCAGGTACACATTTCTAGTCTTCTCTTTCAACTGTAATAAACTTTATTAACTGTGATGGTGTGTCTCAGAGATAGCATGGGTAAATGGGAATGTCTGCATAAACAACCTGTACAAAGGAACTTGGGATCAATTGCTTGTCTAAATAATGTCTCCTCAGGGACATCAAAAGGCTATCACATTTACAGATTACTAGCTACTTGAAATGTGTAGCTTTGTTCTTGGACCCTTATGTAAAAGACATATCTCATGTCATCCTGTCAATCATGAAATAGGTATGAAGCCTTGATCCCATAAATAGAGTGCCCCAACACCAATTTGGGTTTGCTCTCATTGTCTGGTCCAGGGGTGCTAACTGGCAAACAAGACATCTGACATCATGATGGAGAATATGAGAAGGTGACAACTGTCCCTGCTGTGATTTATCAGTGACTAAAATTAATCATTATCAATACTGTACCTTGTCTACATGGCCAGTGTTATTTTCTTCTTCCTTTGTTTATGCTTATATTTCTCATATTCTGCTTGGGCTTAATTATGCAGGTAATCAGTGTGTGTTATAATAAAATCAATCGGTCTGTGGTCTGTTGTCATTTTGTCATCCAGTATCCAAAGAATTTTGTCCTGTGAAAACAACTAAATTACCAAGCCAAAAAGTTGTCATCTGAGAAATAATTTCTTCCTCAGTTTTGAGTCTCTTTGCACTTAGAGATGCTGCTTACAGAATAAACCTGGCATGCATAGCCAGTTTCACCCTGACTGTTGCCAAATTTGAGATTTTTCTAGAAACAGACCCAGGAATAAACAACACTGAACATTACATGAAAAATTATTATTTATGTCAGTACTACAACATTATGTTGATATCAGTCACTCAGTCATAGTATCACAACCCCTTTGGTTAAAATATTCTTTGTCCTTCATATACCAACAAATTTGTTTCCTCATGTCAGTCTGTCTTTGTGTCCATTATGAAATTATTAACAATTCATGGCAGTGTCTCCTCTGAATATACAAAAATTATCTGCCATTTATTGTTACATGAACTAAAAATGCTTTTTTCATAATCATATTGCTAAAGAGAAATGTGAATATCTACATTGTAAAAGTCTGTTGTTATTAATGAAACACAGATTAAAAAGCAGAACTGTCTTTTCTTGAAGTGGATATACATGTTCAATTTTAGTATCTAAATTTTTCTTTCAGTGGTCGTAGAATTTATTGGAGAACGTGTTATTTTCCACACATAATTTGCCACTTGTATAACTTTACTTATGATAAGTATCGATAAAATGAAACTGTGACGTGAACATTTTGAAACACAGGTTCAAGCATCTTCAATGTTCTGATCAGTTACAATATTTGCAACTATTCCTCCAATGAAAATAACACATTCCAATTGCTTTTTCCCAAAACCCTTTTTCTCATTGATCTTTTTGTCCTTTTGGCAAGAAATAATCTTAATGATGAATTTCCCCAACCTTTCATCAAGCAGGATAAATGGCAACATCAACATGGCTATCTGAGGTAATTTTTAGGATTATTTGTTTCCCAAACTGTGTGACAGATAATAGTACAGAAGGTAGTTATTAGTTTGCTAGTTAGTCTTAGCAAACTTCCATGTTGTTTTTTTTTCTGGAATTATCTCATTTTTAATAGCTTTGTTGCCTGTATACATATTCTTCAGGCATATTGCCAATACAGAACTAACATTTGAAATCAGCAGGTGGAATTTAGCTCCAGTGCTACAAATATGTGTGTCACTACTCAACGTGCTGTATCTAAATTTCTAAACTTCTGACACTATCAGTGTTGTTCAATGCCCTTGAGCCAAGTATAAACTTCCAATAAATGGAGAAACAATGCTGTATACAAAAGTGGATCAATATTTAGAGACTAGTCCTTACAAATAGTCTCACAACTCTCACATTGCATCAGACATAGAAAATGAACTCTCTGTCTGATTTGAAGTTTTTTTCAGCCTGACCGCTGTCTCTATCAAATTTAAACAAATAAGGAAATGAAATGCAAGAAGCTAAAATGTCATGCATCATTAAAGATGTTAAGTAGTTCTTTCAGAAATGCTAATTTCTTCACATAGCATATACTGTGGGTTTAATTTAGAATTAGTTATGTTATTAAATTGACTGAAAATCTATCATAATACCTCAATAAATCTATTTTAGATGTAAAACACACCCTTAACTGTGTGATGGTCTCATTGTGTAATACAGACATAGTGTACAGAATTAATGTACATTTCAACTGTTCATAACATTTTAAATGCCAAAATATTATTTTGTTACATACACACACACAAAAGTATCCTTTTTCAAAGTTTCACAGATCATACTGCATTTCAAACGATGATCCTCTTCATAACTTTGGATAGATGCTTTCAAGTTCAAAATAGTTAATTTTCTGGTAGTCCAACTTATTTCATAAATCTTCAAAATGCCTCACATAACTGGTAGGCAGATACTACAATTGGTATTACATACATTTTCTCCCCCTTACCTGTCTTCTTGTTAACAAGTCTACAGAAGATCCAACATAGTATGCAAATTAATCTATGGAAGATAAGGTTAAATTCATCCACTTTACCACATGGAAATGAAAGATCTTCAGTACCAAAATCTTGCTCACCCTAGGGCTTGTAGATTTCTATATGGCATATGTTTCTACATTTATTGTTTAACTGCTGTTTTGGAGTAATTTTTGGTAAAGTTTAGTTACACAGTAATAATTCTATTGATATATGAAAAACACAGATTTCAAAATCTTGGAAATACTTGCTGTAATTAATAAAGAGTGTTTTGCAACTTTTGTTTGTTTGTTTGTTTTGTTTTGTTTTGTTTTCACATTACAGAACTACCCCAAACATCCACTTTCCACAGCCAAGGTCAGTTGGTGTACTGACTGTACTGGTGGAGGTGGTTTGGTCCTGTTCCCCACCTGGCTGCTAAATCCTGCTCCTTGCAAGCTCCACTCCCTACATCCAAGAGCTGCTGCACATATGCCTGCCTCTTTATTCAGCTTCTCCTCTTCCGTATCCCTGGCTCCCTGCCCTCACCACCCCAGGAGAGCCTACTGGTACTTATTTTGCAGAGCAAAAGCAAGGCTTGATGGAGCTACAGTGCAGGACTCAGAGCTGGCTTTAGGCTGCAAAATTCCACTGAAATCAAGGGGATTTCTTCTGCTGACTGGAAAGCATGCAGAATCATGATCTTACGTACCACACTAGAGCAGAAAAAGGAAAATAGAAATCTTTCCAATGAGTCTGTTTTCTTTGTAATATAAATCCATATAATGAAAGAACATTCACATCATTGTAATTTTCTAATGTTTTGTACTTTAGTCTTATTTTTCATAGCAGTATCTCTGATTTATCCACTTCAATTTTTTATGTTATTTCTTTCTTTTTCTTTCTTTTTTTCTTTTTTTCTTTTTTTTTTTTTTTGTTCCCTGTTTATTATTGGCATATATTTTTAGTATTTTCCTTTTGATTTTTTTTTTTTTCAAATTGACAAGATTTCATCTCTGTTTGTTAAAGAGAACCAGCTGTTTTCTTCAAAGATAATTTTCTGAAGCTGTTGTGCGCCATAATTACACTGCAATTACACAGCAATATCCATAAAAGAAAATGAGGATTCTATGTGTCCTTCTGACTCATTAGAAGTTGCAAAAATGATGGATGCTGTCTTTCTAGTTTGACTATTGCCCTCTGTTGGCAAACCCAAGTCTTGTCATGTCAAGAAAGAGTGAGAGGCTTTCTCTTATTCCCTGCTTTAAAACTGGATAAATTTCAGTTTTGATTATGGGAACAGTGAAACAATATTCAATTTCAGAAATATTTTCTAGATGCATATTATAGAGAACATTCTGAAAGATTTAGTTAATGTTAGCAATAAACCAACATCATATATATGCTGCACTCTATTTTCTGATGTTTTTTTTCTTACAGGTCAATTATTTGAACAATTGCTCTCCTTTTAAATCGGTCTCAGATCCATGTAATTTCCATATGAAAACCTTCAAACAATTGCTTGTTTTCAAATATGTAATCAGATTCGGTTTAGTTTCTGTTCAGCTATTCTGAAATGTGTTAGCTGCTAAAAATCAAAAATATCTTTCTACTGATTTTGAATACCTAAGACTTCAATGCTATATATGTGGAGACCAAAACCAGAGACCTTTTCTTCCTTCAGACCAAATCTATTTCCATCTGAAAAAACAGTCCCAAAAGACTTTCAGTTTCAAATAAGTTATCCATTTTTTCAGATGGCAGAAGATAAATTTACATTGGTGGGAGAGTGAGGGGAAGTTTGAGGGTTTTTTTTTTTTGTATGGCTTTTTGTTGTTGTTATATTGACTTGGAGGAGATATTCAGTTTTCTAGCTTCATTTTCTAGTTAGGGGTTAGGTGGGTGATTTTAAAAGATCTTTCATGATAAGCCTGAGCCAAGACCAAGAGAAGCAGTGAAAGTACCTGCATTCACTTTCAACATACTCTTGTGCACTCCTGTCACAGCTGACACCGAATCATCTCTGACCTTGACTTGTAAGAGAGCTCTGTATGGGGCAGAATGTTAAAAAAAAAAAAAAAAAAAAAAATCACTAAGAGTTTCATTAAGACCTTGTAAAGCTTAATCTGAGTTGTAAGTCAGGAGAGACCTATCAGCACATTCTCTTACATTCTTTCAATTTTGAACAGAGATGGATACTGATAGAATTTCAAAACACTTTGGCTTGGGTGATGGGGAATATTCTGCTTTTGTGGCCAACTGGTCAACCAAAACACAAAAGTGATTATTACTCTTCTAATAAGTTTTAGCAAAAGGATTTTGTTTAAACATCAAAGTTAAGCAAAACACAGTTTGGAGAGTTAAAATAAAATAAAAAAGTGAAATGAACATATTTTCAGTTATATTTCTAACTGCTATAGCATCTCTACAACTTGTAGCATTGTAGCAACTGCTACAGTGCATCTCTTAGCTTGCAGATTTTTTTTTGTAGATACTCAGAATTAATGTATTTCCTTAAACTCCAGGTAACGACCAGTCTTTTTAAGGCTAACACAATCACAGGACTAAATTTTCTAATATACTCAGGTTTTTTGGTATTGATAACTTAGGAAGCTTTATACTTCAATTGCTTCTTGTTTAGCATCATCAAATTGATCAAAAATTATTTTATCACATTCCTTTCTATTCCAGAACAAGTAATTAATATTTCTTAGAATGTTTTTCCCATGAACTTAGACTTGCACACTAAGACACAATGAAATTAAAAAGAGACCTAAGCGACAAATAATTGAATTTTGGACAGATACTACTTTTTAATATGAGGAACTAGCTGTCTTTGTTCACTGCAAACATACCATCAATTTTCTGTTCCTGTGTAGGATAGTGGTTCTTCCAATATACAAGACAATTGCATAATTGCAGGACTCAGCCTTTCTTCCATCTAGTGATTGTTGATTGAACTGTCTTGATTAGCTTTCAGTACAAGGCTTGACAATGGTTCCACAATCATTCTCTGTGGCTCAAACCAAGCAGTTTGTTTCTTTGTTATGAGAAATACCTGATGTATTGTTGCAGGCACAGTTTTTAATCTGCTAGTCTTGTAGAAGCCACCCGTTTTGGTGCTGAGTGATTTTTCTGCAGTTCCTTTGCAATTTGCTTCTACAACCACTTTTTATTCAAGACTTGATTTTGGGGAGTTTTCTTTTGTTAGCTTAATTAGCAACAACAACACAAAATAAAAAGATATTTAAAAAAAAAAAAACTTAAAACAGTATATTCTTGGTTCTGTCAAATCTCAAATAATGAACAAATATGAGTCACCTCTGCAAGCTCAGTTTGAATATATTTGGCATGGTATACACTTAAAACATGAATCGATAGGAAATTATAATTCAACCACCAATGTCACAATACCTTTTAAAATGGATCATAAAAAGAAAAAAAACTGTTGCACATATAAGTAAGAAAAAAATATGTAGCAGTTAGACTTTTCACTTTCTCCACATTCACAGAAACTATCTTTCCTTTCAAATTGTAAATAATTAAAATAAATATTATTTGTACAAACTCATCAAAGCAGTTGAAAAGAGGTTGATCCAAAAGTCCTTTTAACCATCAACATCTGATGCAGAGCAATGTAACAGTTAAATGCATTTATTTTAACAATGCTGAAATGTGTTTACAGGCATCTAAGTTTACATAAATTCTCAATTTTTGTTGTCAAATTTTGCATACAACTCAATATAAGAAATTTAAGAAAAAGTGACTGGAAGATATACACTCTTCTTGTTGTATAAAGGATCGGTAAGGGTCTTCAATTCAGAGATATGAAAGGACGCTCTATTGCTGTAAGAATCACAGGCATCAGGGATCAGAAATTCAGGCTTCTGCCAAAGTGATGTTTTATATTTTTCACTGGTTGTTCTGAAATTAATATACAAGTAATAAAGTTTTTCTGGAAAACATCTTACAGAGAACAGTGTCGTCTAAATATTAGAAACTCATTTTGAAAGAGTGCTTCTGTATCGCCATACCTGAAACCCTCAGTGGAAATTGTTTGAAGATGTGAGCAGTAAAATTAAAGTGCCAGATGCTTAGCTGATATATGTCACTGTAAGTCAATTGACTTGGAACAAGTAAATGCCAATTTTCACCAGCTGAAAATGTGGTGAAGATCCTCCCAGATAGTTACCTACCTAAAATCTGTCATTTATACCCATAAATTATCTGCTTATAAATGAAAGTAGCTTTTAACCCCTCTTAAGTGGAACTAGCAATGATTCTTTCAGAATGTATTACAATCTACGTGTTATTCAACAGCTCAAGATACTCTAAAATATTTTACTTTTCCTTTTGAAAGTACGTAATTCATATTATTTTTTTTTTTACTATTTCTGCCATCAGATTATCTTCAGTTTCTTTCTAAACTCTCTATTGCACTGGTGTTGTGTGCTTAATGATGTTATTGTTCCCAAACACCATTAGTTGTATTATTTCTTATTTAGGGTTAAGATTTGTCTTTCAAATTCACAATTTCTGTCAACTGCAATCACTTTCTGCCTGCCTTTACACATAAGATCAATGCTTTTAGAGTTCAGGTTTCTGTGAATGTCATCCTGAACTTGATGGTATTTCTGGTTCTTTATTGCCTTCCGACATATCAGTACACTTATGTACAATTTTTCTTCAATGCCTGAGGCTGAGCTGACTGAAGTGGTCCTTCAGTTGCATTCTGTCATCTGTGTGTTGACCATGACCTTCATGGTTTATTTATGATCAGGAGGTTATGTCTTTCTTTACTCTAGCAGTGCTATTATACTGTGGTCTTTTACAAAGTTTCTTACTTCTGCAAATAATTTGCAAACTTGCAGACTCCTCTGCAATATTCTCCAGGAAATAATGGGAAGCTGGCCTGAACTTTAAAACAAACAAACAAATCAAAACATTTCTACATATATATCCAGTCTTCACATTAAATTAATGCATATCTTTTAGTTATGCCTGGAGAAATGAAATGAAAGCTGCAAATCAAAATGTCATGTAGAAGAAACAGTCAATCAGCTCCATCAACAGCTTTAGAAAGGTCATCTGCATACTTGGCTTGTCACTAATTCCTACCTCTTCTTCCTCCTTCAACCTTCAGTACAGATCACTGCTAACCCTGTTACAAGACTTGAGTGAATATATTTTTCTGAGGATGAAGGCCATACCTCTTTCTAGAGCAGCTTCGACACATCTCTCACCGGAATACAAGAAACAGACCTGTTCACCTCAGCTTATAGATTTTTAACTTCATCTGAGTAAACTCATCATTGGTTAACTGTTCCATACCATACTGTCTGAAAACAAAGTATTAGGAGAGATCTCCTTATCTGTAAAGTGGATGTGATTAGTAATGCTGCTTTAAACTCTTCCACTTTATACACTGAGAAGGTAAAACAAACAAGACAAGTCCATGAATGTGTGTCTTAGTCCAAAGTACATAAACACAGCTAATTTGTAAAGCTGTTAACACACATAACATTTACTATCTTATTTAAAAATCTAGTGTATTTAAAAACTTTCTGGAGAGAAAAAGCCAATATTTGATGATTCATTAGTCTGAAAGTCATACATGCTCTTCCTTGTTAAGATAGTTAAAGCTTTGGTCGCAAATCCTTCTTTGGTTTTATTGATTTGCCAGAAATCATAACTTCAGCTCATTTTACACTTAATACTGAAGTGCTCTGAGCAAAGGGGAAGATGGCACAGAATAATTACTTAACCTATTTATATTGACTTGGTCCTTCAGATCACTGTTCAAATGCTGTACCATGATATGATGTGGCGGCAACTGCCATCCACCTTGCTGAGAGAGCAAACACAAGACTTCTGTATTAATAACTTGAAGAGCTAATAGCAAGTAATGATTTTTTTTTTTTTTTTTGGTGCAGATTTCTCGGGGTACAGTCTTCTACACATAGTTACTTTGATTTATTAGTCATCTAAATAAGTATGTTGCTCCAAAAGTTATGCCTCCTACTTATTTCCACAAAAACTATATCAGATATAAAGAGTACAATAACACTATTTGATAGAACAGATTCTCAGCTACAAAATGCTATTTTTCAACACAGTCACCACCATTAGCCAACTATTTTCACCAGCCATGAATGAGAACCTGCACTCATAAAAATTTCCACCGGCAGAGTTGAATCACAGTTTCACAGCTGTTATGGTAGTATAATTGTTAGGAAAATATTGCCCATGCAGTCCATCTTCATTGACCCAAACAGATGGAAGTTAATAGGTGCCAAACCTGGACTATACAGTTGGTGTGGTAAGACAGTCCTGCCAAGACTGGCTACGCACTCTACAGTCTTCAAACTGATAAAGTTCCTGGAGTTATCATATTGCAAGAGAAACTTTGTCTTCTTCTCAGGTCTGATCTTGAAAGTTTGAGCCTTCAGTTCAGTCAGCATTGCAATGTAGCAGTCAGAATTTATTGTTAGTCTAAATTTCAGAAAATCCAGAAGGATGATCCGTTTCCCATCCCAAAACAGTGCACATCACCTTACCTGTGAAGGGCTGCATCTTGAACTTTTTCTTCAGTGGGGAATTCACGTCACCATTCCTTGGTCTGCACGTTTTGGCTCCAGCTTACTGTGACACCACTTCTTGTCACAGATAATGATGAGATCCAGGAAACTGTCACTTTCAGCCTCATGTTGGTTCAGTAGGTCCTCAGAAATGTGCTAACGATGTTCCTTCTATTTCTATCTGAGCATTTGTGACACCCACCTGGCATAAACTCTGTGCTTTCCCAACATTGCCATCATCATTTCCAGTGCATTGAAGAAGATATTCATTTCTGTATACAGTTGCCTAGTTGTAATTCACCAATTTGTGTGGATGAGCTGTTTGAAATGCGCTTCATGTTGTGAAGTGAATGCTGTGCAGTGCTGTCCAGAACATGGCTTGCCTTTCACAACACTGTTGCCACTGCTGAAATGTACCACACACCAATTAACTCTGTGCACATCCACTGTTTGGTCTCTGTAAGTGTTCCGCAAGCTTGGATAAATGTAAGTGGGTGCAATTTTTTCCACACAGAGGAATTCAATTCTACAACTTTGCTTCATATGGACTTCAATGTCAGGTGCCATTTTTTTAAGACTACCCCACTGCTGCCATCTGCCACATAGCAACAAAATGTAATGAAATATCAGTGGAAAGATTCAATCTCTACTGTTGCACCACCACCCAAATCTGCCTCTGATGTCATGGACCAACATAATAAAATAGGAGGCATTACTTTCAGAGGAGTTCCCATATTTCCCATTCATAGAAGATAGAAAGCATTACTCACAGTGTGCCACTTCACTTTCTTTGTAAATCCACTCCAAACGATCTGTTGAAATATGCCTTGCAGTCATTAGGTTTTACTTATGAAAGAGTTCTATATTTTACTTCAGTAAACCTTATGTTATGTCTCAGGCACATGAAAACTTCATGACTGAGAGTTACTGCTCAGGAAAGAGAGGCCAGAGTCACCATGGATAGCTCTGTACAAATCATAGGCTCAAAGTTCAACAAATGCAAAACAAACAAACAAACAAAACAAACAAACAAAACAAAGCACTGGACATCATCATGCCCTTTGAGAAAGGACAGAAAATGTCATATTGTCACTATAAGTCTGTGCACAGTACTGATCTCTGTATCAAGGACATAATGGAGTTAACAATGATAAAAAGATGAAGAAAAAATGATTGAGAACATGGTGCAGGTGTCTTAACAGAGAGACAGTCTAAGAAGTGCTACGCCTTTTCAATTTGGAGAGCTAAGGATGAGCAAGGATATGATATGAGAAAGGCTATGATGAAGGTGATTGAAAACATGAATACAAAAATACTGAAGGTTTATGGTCTTCCATTGCCTGTGCGGAACAGTGAGCGAGATGGACTTATGGATCAGCTCTGCTCAAAAGCACATTTGCTTGAGCAATTGAAGGGATATCTTACTGCTGTGAAGTTTCCTTGATTCTAGAAAAGTTTTATATAAATAAAATATATAAATATATAATATATTTTCAAAGAAAATAATTTTTGACAGTTATTTAGTCCTTTCCACTTCATTTTCTATTTTTTATCTTCACAAAAATACACTACAAAAAGTAGTGTAAAATATGATTGTCAAACTTTAAGCAAGTACTAGGGACAGTTTTCAGAAATTTATTTGAAATTCACTACTTCAATTTTATTTCTTCCTGCAGAAATCTATTGCTGGATGTTCTATTCAGAATACTAAGATAACAAAATAATGTTGTCTAGTCAGGGAAATATGAAAGTTTAAAACAAATTTTAATTCTTTTTGAACAATCTACAGTCTCATTATTTACATTTTGGCTAGAAGCAGTGGGCTGTATTTAGGAGACAGACAATTCAAGATCAGCAAATGTTTCCATTTTATCTCCTGATTAATTTGTTATGGATTATGAAGCTAATTCTAAACTTACTGTGCAAGAAGTGTCTTGAACAGAGGAAACTGGCACTGTCCAAAATGCTTTCATTTAAAAGTAGGACCTTCTTCATTTTAATTAACAACTAAAATCATTTCACACCAATGACAGGATCTTTACCAACTCAAGAAGTACGTTATCTGAAACTTCTAATACTATTCAGCCTCAATATCTTAAAATAAGTATGAAGTTTATTAGAAGAAAAAAAGAAGTGGGAAACAGCAAAACTTAAAAAACACATGCAAGAAAAAGTCTCTCAGTTTCTTTGTATCACCACTGTAAGTCTATTTTTATTTGTACTTAAACCACATTTCAGGATTCACCAGTCCTTTTCTGTCCCCAAATAGTTTTACAAGTCTAGCTAGACTCCTTACACAGATTTGTCCACAGAAAGTCTTGACTTAATGATCACTCTGATGCTTAATATGTTTGCTTTTCATGAGTTGTCACAATGTCAGTAATAAGTGCAGAGTAACAGCTTCATTCATGTTCTGTAAGAAAAGACAAAGCTGCATGCTCATAAGAGTCCTAGGTTGTTATCTTTGAAGATGTTGTCATGGCCAGGTAGATAATTAAAAACTAAATCTTTCAGAGAAGGACATACAAGTATTTTAAACATAGCACTAATTTAGTTGTATATTCTGAGAGAGATTTGCTCATGTGATAAAATTTTCTTCTACATATACATTTTGCAGGAGCAGCTTCACAAACAGCAGCTAAAGGTAAATCTAGGTAAAAATAGGCAAAACATATATTAACTGAGTTGCAGAAAAAAGAAACAAACAAACAGCTATGGCTTAGAAGGAGATATAACACCAAAAGAGATCATACCATAAACAATAACAACCAAAATGTTTTCAATTTCATTTGATTTGTGAGTTGTATATAAGTAGAAGCTAACTGAAAAGAAAATTTTGCCTCATATTAAAGGGGCAAAAAATTCTAATGAACATTGCAAATTCTGACCCCCCCAAAAATCTAGAAAACATTTGAAAAATGATCTTAAGCAATTTCTGTTATTAAGACCTATTTTGTAAGGCACATCTAAACAGTCCATGCATGGAATAACATCAGATCTACAAGAACTGAAAGTGCATGTCTTTTTCTTGCTTTCCTTGTCTTTTTATCAGAAGGAAAGACATTTAAAAAGTCATTATTTATTTCTAAGCTTGATTGCAAAGAAGTTATCATTTCTAGCTGCATCCTTTTCAAGGGCTATTATCATCCTTCTACACTTGAGTTTGCGGCTTGCATAACTGTTTGGCAAAATTACGAAAAATTGGAAACATGCCTGTAGCTGAGGATCTACCATACATAAAAACTCATTCACAAAGACTTTCATTTCAGTTTTGCCATTATGTCACTGAGTAAGACAAGATCATCAAATAGCAGATTACTCAGAATTAAGACCTTCTCAGTCTGTAGGAGACTGCGTGTCAAAGCTTTCACTGGTGCTGGCACTTGGACTAACCTGAGTCTTTCTCGGGTTATGTAAAATGTTTGATTAGTTGTCTGCAGAACAGTTATTCCTCTTGGTTTCTTATATACAACTTCCTAAGAAGTAAACTGAAAGAGTCTCACAATAGCCAGTAAGTCAAGCGCTTTGCTTCAAGCATCAACCATATGGGTCTGGACACTTGGTTGACAAGTTTATCTGACTTGATCAGAGCAACAAATTGAAGATTTTCTACTCATATTGTACCCTTTTCCTACTAGTTAATTTGAGGCAGATACTTTCAAAATTTTGCAGAAGCATTAATTTTTCCATAGTAATAGTTTTAAAATGTATACATATATTTTTTTTTTATTATTGCTAAACATATCACTATAGGAAGAAATACGAAAGAGCAAGGAGCACGTATCTGGTACCATTCAAAGCAAATGTGAAGCTGTTATTCATAGAAATCAGGGAAAATTGTTCTACCAGGAGAAATAACACATCAAAGTAACAAGGTAACAAATGCATACACAAGACTTCAGGGAACTTAATTTTAATATGGGGTTTCTGTGTGCACTTTGGAGGAAGCAACACCACCTGTTAAAATGTACTGTTTGGTTAGTAATATCTTAGAAGTTAATAGGGAATTAATCATCTATACACCAGGGGAGAGTGGTTTGATCAATACAGAAAGTATAATCTTCACTAAGGCAACACATCGAACAAGTACATCTTGAATAAAATTCCTTTATGCACTGACTCATTTTTCTTAAAACATGAAACCAATAAGCATTAGAATCCGTTTGGAGTGAAGGTGATCTCAGCAACACTTCTGACTGGTCTAACCAAAGTGTACCCATCTATACATCCACAGATCTGCAATAAGCACATCTAATACATTATTAACATGGAGCAAAAATAATAATGGACCAAGAATTAATCTTTCATGAGCACTATGAAAGTCTGGTGTTTTGTTTATGAAAAAAAAAAAAAAAAAAAGAAAATACAAAACTGCAGTTATCTAAATTATCAAAACGAGTTAGAAACTTCCTTCTCAATTAAGTAACTGAAAAAAATCATATAATTTGAGGCTATTTCACTGTAAGAGCAAATACCGTAAGTAGTATTATACAAATTAGTTGATGCATTAAAGAAGGGAGTTGTTGTATCTCAAAAGTGTGATGCAATTCCAAAGATCCTTTGATTAATTCCCCAATTTTTCTTTCTTTCTTTCTTTTTCTTTTTTCTTTTTTAAATTATTTTTAATAACTCGATAGAATCTTAGTTGGAGTAGAAATTGAAGGCCGGCAGTAAAACCACACTTTATTTAGTATATCCAAGTGAACTCAGAAATACGATCAAGTTGTTCTCCGAATTGGTTATTAAGTAGTCAGAGAAGTTGCTCTGATGAAGTTTCCCTGGGATCTACTAATAGACTTACATACACTGCGTCACCCTCTCATGCACATTCCATATTCTATAATAATGAAGAAAGAGGAAAGAGGTGTAAATGTTGAAAGTTACCTTGTTACAAAAGTTACAAATGAAAATGGCAATAAAGCTACAACATTTTAAATCTGTTCCCATACTTCCATATTTTCTGAAAACATTTCACCTCATTGAGACTGCTTTGGTGAAACAGACTGCGTATAGACAGATGACTTGTTCTTCATTTTTTCCATTGAGAAAATAGAGAGAGAGAGAAAACAAAAAAGAAACCTCAGCTTGGAAGTTCAGAGCTGAACTTCTGCCTGCCTCATCAAGACTAAAACTCTCCGCCCTGCTCCCCCTGAAGTAGATAAAGCTTCACTATTTCAGAGGAATCATGTTGTGTCTGCTTGGTTTGAGATAGGAATGAATGTAGCTTAGAAATACTGCTACATGCACATTTAGTTACAGATACATTTATTACTACCTTCAGTGTTCTCTAGTTTTCCTGCATTTCTAGTGCAAACCATTCTGTTGGAAGCTTAATGCCTTTGCCAGATGTTTAATACACTCATCTCCTGACATATATTTCCAAAAGCTTACCTAGAAATCCTGTGCTTATTTTCCCCTAACTCCTACATTTATTCATCTTTAATAGAAACATGTTGAAACAACAACTAGGTAGTAATAGTTCAAGGACAGGAAAGCAAATGTTGAAATATAAACACAATATACATCAGTTTTGCTCATAACTTGTTTAAGATTTCAGATCCAAAAAAAAACAAAAACAAAAAACAACAACCAAACAACAACAACAAAAAAAAAAAAAAGAAAAAAAAAACCATCAGGAAGTAGTAAGGGAGACTGAAACAATCGTCTCTGATCTGTCACTGGGAAAAAAATTATTTTATGACTACGGTGTGGCACTTTCCCTGTGTATTCACCCTGTGCAAGGATAGATAACCTGCTCATCTAGAAGTGAAAAATCAGATATTGCAGATTATGTATTCCAGAAAATGCCAAAATTGATAATTTAACTGAATAGCCTGAACTGTTAAATGTTGTCATTTACTTTTCTTTATAGAAAAGAAAAGGCTGGAAGCTTTGAAGATAGGGTAAGGTGGACGATCAAATAAAAAAAAACAACTATAGATATCCAGATAGGAAAGCTATTTGATGTCAAAAGTGGCCGAGGTGATGACTTTGTTCTTACAAAGTGAAATAATTTTATGCTGGAGAAAAATAAGGGTATTTGGAGTGGAGGAAAAGGGATAATAAATAGTAATATAATATAATACAAGGTTATTGTTAAGGTTTAGTGAAGGTAAAGTTTTGACAGTGTAATGGATAGAGAGATCTGGAATACCAGTTGTAAATCCCAGTTGACTATTCAGAGATTTATTTTTTTATTATTTTTTTACAAATTATCTCAATATCTTACTGCCTTTTACTGAACTTTGTACTACATAACATGCCTAAGATCTCTGTGCCAGTACTGTTTGAAAGTGGATAAGAATGAGTTTTTAAAAGAAACTAACTCTTTGGAGAATCTAGAAGGTCTGCTGAGAACAGAAGCCACCCTCCCTGGGTGGATGATTTTTTTGTTCCCATGAGACAGATACTGATACATCATGTGTGTTTCACTTCTTCAAACAGATATTTCAATCATGAATGTGAATATTAATCACTGTATACTCATTCTTAAATATTTGATGGTCCCAAACAAGTTTGTATTCCTGAGGAAGACTATGGTAGGATTGCACAGAACAGAGATGTTCAGCTAGGGAGCTAAGTCTGTTGCAGCTCACAAGCAATTCAGAATTGTTTTAGTACTCAGGCTCTGTTACGTGACAGGCAAAGAAAGCTGTGCTGGAATGGCATAAGCCAACTAAATCAAATCAGAAGAAATGAGTGCTGCCATTGGCTCAGGTACACAGTCAGTGCAGTGGCTTTCAGGTCTGTGAAAAACAGAGCTTTTTGAAATTGTGATGACTGGCAGCACCTGCCATTAATAGAGTGGTAGAGTGGATTTATTTATTTGCAACAGCATAGCATCAAAATGCTTTTTTTTTTTTTTTTTTTTTTTTTTTTTTTTTTTTTTTTTTACTACAGTGATATGTAAGGAGCAGTGTGATACTTCGTGACAAACTATAGAAAGAAGATGCATGAGCTGCATAGGGCAAACATAAAGCACAACAATGAGATAAGACTGTACACTACACAGCGTTATTTGTGCATATCTGTGGATAGCTACTCTTTCATTTTGTCCCCAAATCTCCACTAAACTAGCAAACCAGTACCATGTTATCCTATTAAACAATTATGAAAGTACACAGTAAAAAATGTAAATGGATGGAAATAAGTAACTGTTGTCAAAATTATTTTAGTTTTAATTATTTAAATAACTAGTAAGAATGTGAGAGGCAAAAAAGTCAGAAGATAATCATCTTGGCAGTGTCTAGTCTAATGGTATTTTCAGTCCCACAGTTATCTTCACTATCTCATGCTGTGAAGAGTTTGTCTTGTCAAGTTGAGGTTAACAAACTCAGTAAGTGATGCAATATCTCACTGCTCGTTTTCACAGCATCAGAAAATAAATAGTAACTATCATTTGCTGATAATTCTGAGTGTGTCTTTGAATCTTGTACCCTGACTTTTTTTAAAATACAATTTTCAATAAATCAATCTCTTAATGTAATATGTCCTTTTTGTTACAGTATCTTCACTTCTAAACAGATTCCTTTTTTTCCTGACCCTTGTTTGAGATTAAGGCTGAGCCTCATAATTAACATGTTTATGCTTAAAAATGAGCTCTGTATAGTGGAACTTAAATTGCATGCAACCAGGTGCAATTTAGAATATTAAAAAGATCTAAACACCTCAACCTTAGCATCCAACCTGCATTTAATATCTGAGTTTGTACTACGGTCTGAACACACTGCGTCCTCTGAACACACCAAAACAGTGCACTTCCATGTAACGTAGAAGAGTCACTTAGAGCTGAGAGCTACCAATCTTGAAATAAAACACCCTCTTTTTCTCACAGAGCTATAATCCAGAAGGCTGAGTCAACTTGAAGCACTCTATCCCACTTGTAGGCCTGATAGCCTACAAGCCAACAAAGCAGGAGTTCATCAACCTTCCACATGAAGTTTTGTAACTGTGAAAAATGAAAGGGAAGAACAGGATGCTCATTTATAGAATCACAGATTCACCAATAGTGGAAAAGACCTCCAAGATCATCCAGTCCAATTGTCCACCTACCACCAACCTTTCCCCAGTAACCCATGTTCTTTAGTACCACATCTAAACTTTTCCTGAACACCTCCACAGACAGTGACTCCACCACCTGCCTCAGCAGCCCATTCCAGCGTCTGACCACTCTTTCAGAGAATAATTTTTTCCCAGTATCTAACTTGGTGCAAACCTGAGGCCATTCCATCCAGTCCTATCACTAGTTACACAGGAGAAGAGGCCAACTCTCACATAAGCACAACCTCAATTGTAGCAAGTGATAAGATCTCTCCTGAACCTCCTCTTCTCCAGACTAAACAATCCTAGTTCTCTCAGCTTCTCCTCATAAGACCTGTGCTCCAGACCCTTCACCAGCATTGTTAACTTTCTCTGGACATGCTCCAGGGCATCAATGTCTTTCTTGTAGTCAGGAGCTCAAAACTGAAGATGCAGCCACACCAGAGCTGAGTACAGGGGGACTGTCACATTCCTGCTCCTGCTGGCAACACTCTTTCTGATAAAAGCCAGGATGCCATTGGACTTCTTGGTTACCTAGGCACACTACTGACTCATATTCAGCCAAGAGTCGACCTACACCCCCAGATCCATTTTCTCTACAGTGTGATACATAACAATTTGTGCCTTTTATTTTATGGCAATATGATGTGAAATACAGAAGTACAACTTTGAGAATGAATCCACATGCTTCTTTCATCCAGATCCCCTGATTACTGGACTGTACAATCAGGTGTACATCTAGTTAATTCCTGTGACCTAGCACATAATTGATTTGCTTCTAGAGAGAAAGGAACTGAGCAGATGACCTAATCTCTAGGACTGTCTATAAAAAGACAATTGCATCACCACAACAGTCTTTGTGCTTTAAAGGAAAGATATGAACCTTTCCTCATTTTCATGAGTAAAGCAAAGATATCCCATTATGAAGAAGGTTTCTGAGAATTCTGGTCCTCTAAACAGAAGAAAGGCAGGATTTATCACTTAATATTTTCATCAGAAATCACTAGGTAAAAAATTGGGTCATTAGTTGGAATATTGCTTAATCTTAATCCTTTCCACCCCTTCTTTACACAGGGCCACTAACAGCAAGTCCCTCATACTGAGTGCCATGTGCCCATGAAATCAATGCTGTAGCACTTAGTGCATTTTGCATTTCATTCATACTGTAGGATGAGATGGAAGTAACAGATCCTTAATACTAACCAGCTAAAAGTAGACACTCTTGTATGCGTAACTCTTCTGAAAGGCTTTAGTGGCTCACTTCAGTTCAGTTTTCACCCCCTCATTCCCACAGTCATCTCTATCCAGACTTACAAATGAAGCTTGCCAGAACCATATAAATCCTGAGACTAATGAGCTGGAGTTTCTGTCTTTGCTTGTTAATACTGCATTATTTTACAGCATGAAATCAGAGCCTGACTTCATGAAATTCTGTCCTTTGTCTCTTTATCCTCCTTCAAAATGGGAGTGAGAGAGAGCAAGAGAGTAATTAAAAAAAAAAAAACAAAAAACCAACATATAAATCAGAAGCATAATGTTCCTTTCAGTTTACTTTACGAATTCATACTTTACCAAGCGTAAATATGCATCTTGAAATGCAGACAACATATATAATCTTAACTCCTGTTCTAACTTTATTTTGCTTAGTTTCTAACTGCAGGTGTTTTTTTTTTTTTCCTTCCCCCTCTACATTTTAAGAAGTTATCTGTTATGTGCTTGTTGCATCAGAGTAACTTTACTGAGCTACTGAGTTCCTTTACACATACAAAAGTACAATATCACCCCACAGAACACTTCCAAGCTTCATCATCTGAGTAAAGATATGACAAGGCTGTTTATCAGTAGGTAATAAGACAGATAATTTAACTGTACAAGCTCTAATTGGTCTAATTCACTAACTGACCTCTCACCACTTGATTCACTAGTACAATTGAGCTCTGATAAAGCCTTTAATTGTAAATTGCACACAGCTGTGAGCTGCTTCTCACGCTGGCACAAAAACACTATCATCGACTGTTTCATCTCTGCGACCTGCTAATTTGGAGCATATGTAACTGTTTTTAATGCTGAAGGCTTGACATACCACAAACAGCAGATGTTGCAGCTGCCCCTGAGACGCTTTATTTAATTCAATTACGTCTTTTGGAGATATGTAAAAAAGCTAGGCGAGATGAGAGAGGGCAGGAGAATGTTAAAAATGGAGCCCCTGGTTGAGGCCCAGGTGGCTCGATAGGCAAATGATTGGGTGAATGTCTAAATGATCTTTTTAATTGAGTAGACTGACGGCTAATCAGGGTCATGAAGTGTTATCACACTGATGAGCTGAGTGGAGCCCTGGGCTGCTCTGCAATTAATGCTGCTTTTGTGAAAGGAGAAAAAGGGAAGATAATGTATACCATCTGGCAATTGTTTATGATAAAAGCAGCAGTTTGCTACAAATTCAAGTTAAATGCTATTCATAGCATTATTACTTCTGCTACTGCTGCTTGTAGCTTGTAGTGGAGGGCAAGGACGTAGAGCTCAGGTCTTTGTCTGACTTTCTCATTCTCTTTCAACAAGCAAAACATTCATTTGCTTCCACGTGTGTTGTTATTAATTATTTGCCTGCTTGTTAGTATATGGCCTGAATGACTCTCTCTTCGAAATGCCACGAACAAGTTCAATGATCTATGTTTTGGATGCTTCATGCCAAGGCATCTGATTAAGGGAAAACAAAAGAATGTCTGAATTTGTAGTTTGAAAACTGGAGAAAACAAGTCAGTTTTTTTGCTTTTGGTGGGTTCCCCCACCTCCTCCTCTCATTTTAAAGAGCTTTCCTCTCTGGCGGACACATTTAAATTTCAGAGAAAAGCATTTTTTGGAGAAAGAAGGGGGATGGCTGAAGTCTGAATACCTGTTCAAAGAGTTTTCTTTTGACATAAAAAGGCCAGATTTTACAAAAGAGAAAAACAGATAACCAGTGATCCAAGGGACTTGATTCTCTAGCAAGTGGTATAGAGGAGTAGACAAATATGAATTATAAGAAAGCACATAACTCAAAACTAACATCCCTATAAATTTTCTGCTATTAGATACAAGGATGTGACTGGTGAAAAATGTAATCCTGACAAGTATTCTTTAGGTTTTAACTTAGTCGTAAGCTGGAAATAATACTGCTGGTTGCCTACCTAGAAGGGACATCTAGCAACTGAGTTAGAGAAAATCAACCATATATAGTATCAATTTCTTACAAGTACCTGAAGACAAAGATATGAAGCTTTGGCTTAAAACTTAGATGTTAAGAATTTGTTTCTTACAGGTAAGTTCTGAGAATCAATTTTTCAGATTCCTTTCCTAGTCTTGTCACAAATATATCGTTTTTCATTAAACATGTAACTTAACTTGTATGTTCTTTATCTAATGAGATCATAATTAGGAAATACCCAGTTTTACCTGTTTGCTTTAAAACTTAAACTAATAGTAACAGAGTGTCTGGCCTTGCTACAGAGGATGGAAGGAACTGAACATTTTAAAGTTCCTTTAATGCTTGGGGGAGTCAGCAGTACTTTCATTTTTTACACCCTTTTACTACAGGACTGAGTTTAAGCAATTCCTATCTTGCACTGCTTTAAAGAAAGGTGCTTCTGGATTGTAGTCTAGTAAAAGAAGGCATAGCCTCAGAAGAAAAGAACATCTCAGAATCAGCCTCAAGCTTAGCTGTTAAGACTTTCTGTTAGTTTTAGGTTCCATGGAGGACATGGAGACAAAATACACCACTAGCTTTTTGTTTTCACTTGTTATTTTCTGTGATTACCAGTTACTACATATTTCAGATACAATAGCAGTAATGTTTATAGGCACCATGTACTGACATCCACATACAGAAAATAAGATTTTCCTGCCACAAGGATTTCATTCTGTAGTTTTCATGCTTAAACCAGGTTTTCAAATAAACTTGTAGCTATGGTTTTAAGTTGTAATTATATACTGTATCCCCCTTAGCAACTTACCATCTTCTCCCTACTCTCTTCCAGATTCTTCAGTTTAGAACTGAAGAACTGGCTGAGAAACTGTTCTCTCTCAAGGAAAGTTTTGGAAGATTTCTTAAGTTTTCTTGCCTTGAACCAGGAGAACAATATCAAATTAAATCAAAGGGAAACAGAGAAAGAAAAATAAATTAAAAAAAAAAAAGTGCAGAGAAGGAAAAAGGTCAGCATCGTAAAGCACAATCCACAACAGGATTTATCTATGTATACATAGATATGTATTTACTTACTTACCTAATGCTGGTGAAGAGATCCTGAATTTCAGCAGACATAACCAACATGGTGCACTGTACATAAACCTACTACACCACCACAAATAGGCAGAAAAGGGAGTAATATGATTTTGAGCTAGTATGCTGAAATCCTCAGCACAGCTAAGTTGTGTCAGTCCAACAGCAGGATGACATAACCATACTCTTTTTAGATTTTTATTAGTCCATGCTACTCCATTCCATATATAAACAAGCAGTCATTGCTTCTTTGTGTAATCTGGAAAATCCCTAAATATTGATAACAATTGAATTGATTCTACAATACTTAGTGAAATAAGGCACTTTACATTCCTATTTGTTCACAGATTCTGTTCATAAATTTTAATATTTTATATGAGCCATTGTATAGTGAGTCAGTGCATTTGTTTTCTCTCAGTTAAAAAATTCCTTGCTTTATTGAAATAGTATAGTACCTATGATCTTAAAAATAAATATAAAAGTCTCTCTTTCAGCAAAATGTGTATTCTGAGAAAAACATTTCAGAAGAAAATTCCCAACAGTGTATCTTCAACAACTGCTGTTCACAAGGCTATTGCATCACTATTGTGCTGGCACCAACAATAGCTTTTTTTTTTTTTTTTTTTTTTTTTTTTGTTCTGGACAACTGAAATAGAATATTGCCCTACTTTATTTTTCAAGAAATGCAGAAGGACAAGACATTAGGGAGCAATACAGTGATAATTATATGTTGTGAGTTGGGTTGGGAAGAAGTGCCTGCTGAGGGTGTTTTGACATACAGATAGTTATCAGATATCATAGCAGGCAGCTTCTCTTGTTAAGATAATGGAATCAGACAGAAATGCTACTACTAACACTGTGCTTTAGAAGATAGCTCAAAATAATACTTAAGATACTCTTTGTAGCACTTTGAAAACACTGTATTAAGCTCAGAATTATGGATGAATGCTGCTTTACTTTAGTTTAATAAAGGTATCACATTCCTTCTCTCAGGCTAGTATTAGACACAATAAAAAAGACATAGTCTTTCCAAAATTTAATATGTTATTTGAGTTCTCTTCTGCAATCAAAATTTCCTATTCCTTTTCTGATATTTCAGATGTAAAAAAGAATTTGTGGTAACGCTTCTACTTATTTTTGGAAGGGTTGAGGAGTCCTATATTTCATATACATATTATGAGATTGTATGTGAATTCTACTGCTTTAATATGGTTGTTGTGGGTGTGACAGATCTTTTTTCAGGATTACTGGGATTGTAAGAATAATTTTAATTTTAATTGTGATTGCCAGATCTAAGTATATATATATCATTTGTAATGAAATTGATAATTTGTTTCAGCTCAAACAAAGAAAAAGAGATAGAATAAATCCCTCTCAGCACTTCGGGTGGTCTCCTGGAAGTGTAAATTCACATTCTACCTTTTGTATCCAGGAACACTGGAATGCTTTGTGAAACTTATTTCAGTATAAGAGATCAAGAGAATACTATCTGAAAATATTCCCTTCCAAAAAACTTGGTCCAGAATAATTTTTTCTATCCAAATAAAGAATGCCAGTGCTCCCATTCACAGACTTGTCACTTGATTCTTAGGTAGTACTACAAATATTTAGCAAATTAAACTAACTTTTTTTAGTTGGTAATGGTATTTCAGCTTCCTTGAACAGGTAATTGATATGCTTTGCATATAGCTGTAGAACAAAGCAAGATACTGTTTACAACCCATAGACCTATCCAGTGGGTTCATCAAATGTATCCTTGTGGCCCAAGAAACAAAAGAGAAAGTCACTCTAGGAAGAAAATCTTCCTTTTTCAGTTCAGTGTTACTGATTGCCAAATTGTTTCTCCAAGTAGTAGGCTAGCCAGTACTCTGATCCTAAAACTACCACTGGATGTGTCCATGGACAGTGCCAGAGCACTCTATAAGCAAACTATATCAGGAATGTAATGTTCTTATACAGTGGACTGAATTCCTAGCAGGAAATTACATTGAAACTCCTGCTAAATACAATATGTTCTCTAAGTAAAAACACAGCAAACGGGAAATGTAAGGTAGACTTACACTGCTGCCCCTTTGAACATGAGAAAGGAGATACTTTTGCCATGTTTTCTTCCCGATTTGCTTAGAAATGTGAATGTTTAAAGTGAACATATATGCCACACGATGAGGAAATATTCATGCTGTCTTTTTTTCAGGCACTTTACTGAGTTTGTTGGAATAATATTCTGGAAATTTTCATGTCCCTCTGTTTAGTATGGACACCTAACTTTATCATACTTTGGGCTTCTGACTAGGGTGATATTCAGAACAACTACAGGAGATTGTACGAATACTTACATGGTTCAAACTGCAAAAAGTAGCTTTGAAAAAATCTTGGTTGCTAAGTTTACATATTCATCCAGTAAATTTAAATTGGGTAGAAAAAGGCCTATTGTGTTTTGCTATGCAGAGTATAATGCTAATGTAAATTCAGGAACAAAAATATCCAACTGTAAACACAGATTGATATAACTCAGACATTCTAGTTGCTCTTGGAAACTTGAGTCTCACACAGGACTTATAAACTGTGTCATCATGACAAAAAACACCCGCAGATCCTGGAGTTTTCTATTGAGATTCTGTTTTAAGTTTCTGCTAAAATAAAAGAGAACCATTTTCAAAGGCACAGTAGATGGTTAGATGTTTTATTCCAGACAAAGAGAACACCTGAGATGATATTTTAAAAGATGGTTTAGCTATCTTGGGAACATTTCCAAAGAGTCTAAAAGGAGATAGGGAGAATTCAACCACTGATATCTAAGAGTGGTTTTGTATTCTATGTAAGACAATTTAAGACTGTTCTGCCAAAAAGTCTTTTTACAGCTTCTCACTATCCCATGGCCATATACTTCATTGTATTTTTCCTGTCCTGGAACTAGACAACTTGCAAAGGTTTTTTGTGGGATAATTTTTAAGTTAGTCTGTAGGCACATGCGTGGAGGAAGGTAGGAATGCTATGATCTTAAGATACTTCTAAGGTTGAAGAAAGCAAAGCAAAATGTGACTGATTACGCTTGGAGCTCTAAATTTCCTATCTTTCTTGACACTAGTTAGGTCTTCAGAAGGGCTATTAAGCATGTATTGCATATATTAACTATTTCTAAGTATATTGCATATTTATATTATAAACTTGAAGCTTTCCAGATATTTCAAGATAGAATGGGTATAGGAACATAGAATTTATTCCTTAGCAATCAAGGTTCCTGATATTGACTTAGGCATTTGCTGAAATTAGAAAGAAATATTATTTCTGAATCATTAAAAAAAGAGGAGAGTCAGAAGGATCGAAAATGTGGATAGATACCTAAGGAGAAATCCCAAGCTGCTTATGTATCTATCCTCAATCCTCAACTACACTGAAATTTTTTCCAAAGTTTCTATTTCCATTTTGTGGTGTAATACATTTCCAGGGTAACATTTTAATCTTTTTAAAAATTAATAAATAATAATTTTTTAAAAAATCTAATTCTGAGGAGCATAACAGTACTCATTTTATCATTACCTTACAAGACAACTCTCTTCTCACAATGGAATTGAAAGTTTGTCCTCAATATTTTCAAAATAAGCATATTAATTTTTGAACTCACCTAAATTTTAGTTTTATTCCATACTATTTTTAAAGAAAAAAAAAAAAAGAAATGCATGGCATTATCAAAACATAATTTGTTTTAACATTTTGACTTCCTCTTTTTTCTATTTCAAAATGTAAACTGACAATGATGAAAAATATATATGTTTCCCCATACAGTTTCAGCCTTTCTTTGCATTGAATACAGTATTTCAAGCTGCTTTCTATGAGTAACAGCTCAGTTTTGATGAGATAACTGAAGTTTAAAGTCTTCATTGTCTGAAGAAAGTGCATATATTTGAGTATCAGCTGTTCTAGTATCTCTGTTCTACCAAACTTTAAATCCAAAGTTTCCTTTCATATGCCTTAGATAAAGTACAAATACAGGTTGCTTTTACAATTTTGGAAATTACAACTATTAATGTCTGAGTATAAAAACTGAATGCAATAAAACGTAACAGTTTAAACAGTGCTAATAAGGTTGCAAAGAAACTCCTCTTGGAAAAATGCTTTAGAAAGACATGGGATGTAAGCAACACAAAGCTTGGAGATATTCAGCGGTATCAGTATTTCCAAGAGGGCTGAGACTGGATTGCAGCAACAGAAGGCTATATCAACTCCTGTTTAGCCAGTTGCTAAAAGAAATATGATCAGGGTCTCAGGGGACATACTTATCTTGAGTCACTTTCACAAGAGATCACTGGCAGACACTATGCAAGATGACGTTCTGCAGGATCATCTACCAAAGGAAATGTATACTCAATCTTGTTCAAAGAAATCAAGCCCAAAGCCTTGCATGATTTCTTGCCCAGAATAAATCACAAAATATCCAAAATCACATTATGAATGCATTTTCAGGCTACCAGAATTTAAATAAGTTTTTCAAAAAATACTTTGAAGCAAAACAAATTAACTTTTAATGATAGATAATTTCTGTGATCTTACCCTCCTCAGTTCCAAGGTTAACAATCAAGGGCTTGAACTGTCTGCCACCCTTCAAGGGGTCACAGTGGGAGCACAGGTCTGTTCCCTACCATCACCATTGATTCAACAAGGGCTGGCCGCCCTCCCACTCCCCTTAGTCATCCTGTAGTCTGGGGATGTATGATTTGCACTGGTGCGAGAGAGCTCATGCTAATGAACCCTTCTCATCATGCGGATCTTTATGCTTAATTCATCAGGCACTTTAGAGTGTGATCAACTCATCAACAGCCATACACTGAATTTTTTAGCTCAAGGCTGGCGTATGCTCTCTTTTCTGAGCACAATTGTGGCTAAAGAGATTGAGTAGATCAACTGTATGTTAATAAATAAAACACTACAAAACTTCAGCTCACTGGCCTACCACCTGATGGAGTTCTTTCTCCCTACTTTCTGGGGGACTTTTTGTCCTTGATTATATGAAAGGACAATATTGAAGAGAAGGAGGGAAGAAGAAAAGAGGGGAGGGGAGGGAAGGGAAGGGGAGGGGAGAAAAGGGAAGGGGAGGAGACTGATAAATCTTCTTTGGGTAAATAATCTTTCCTAGCGTACAGGTATCAATTAATTAGAGTTAATTAGAGAGTTCCTGGATGCTTTGTTGGTTTTTGGGAAAGTGTTGAATACACTTCCTCTGTGATTGCATATATGCATACATATCCTTTCTGTTTTGTTTGCTGTGTTTTTCTTGCTATATAGTACTTGTCAGTTTGCTGTTTGCTAAGCTCTGGCTCCCTGGGACTCCTTGGAAAAGATTCTCTGCACCAGCATCAGGCTCAAGGTATTGCCAAATTCACAGATACACACAGAGAACAAATTTTGCCTCAGTTCTTTTACCGACTTTAGATCATGTATACTAATGTGGTAGACCTTGATTCTTCTCATGGAATACTGGAGGCTTTAACATTTAATTTGGTAACTCACTGATAAGTCATTTCCTGCTGTGACTGGAAACTTTAGTCATAATTCATTAGAAAGAAAAAAAAAAAAAGACATTAAGATACAAATAAACAATCTGTAAAACTATTAGGAAACTAATCTGATTAGCAAGAAAAACAAGGTGTGCCTAGAAATAGAAAGAAAATCTATCCTTGTTCTGTGACCTGTAGACTCTCCTATGACTTTGATATGCAATAATAAACTGTATTTGCCTTTAGTTTTTGAATTCAGCAAAATATTTACTGAAACAGAAAAGGAAACAAATCTAGACCAAATCTTATAAAATAATATCCCAGCTCCCCCATCCTACAAAAGCAAAAAATACCACCAACCTTCACAAGGCAATGTCTGTATGAACTTACTTGTATGAATTGCATGTAGTTCTGGATTCTCCTCATTTTCTTAAAACGCTTATTTCTTAGTAGATTAATACATCCTTTCTTGCTGTTGTGCCTTGCAACTACAGCAAGGCAGCAGACCTTTGGGGAAGAACTTCAGAATGTGCGCTTCTCTCAGGGTCCAGATCTGGTGCTCATACTTTGGCTGTTTAGCATGGATGAACAAGGACAAGATCAGAGCTATTCCTCAGTTTCATAATACAAGAATATATCTGAGAGAGTGTTAATGTGCTTCTCTTCAGATGGATAGGAGGTTTTTGAATCTATCTAGCCTGCTGAAGTGTATAAGATTATAATATATATAAATATAAAATATATAATAAATATGTGTATATGTATGCAATAATATATATGCACTATATATTACTTTTTATATGAAAATTTCTTCACATCTGAAATGAATAATTTCAAGAATTTCTACATTGCCAAAGCACCCAAAGACCAGTCTGAAAAAAAAAACAGGTCTCACTGATGAGGAGCTGTTCTAAATTAGGTATCTGATGATGGAAAACATGATCAGAGATGCTCACTGTATTCTCAGAATTTCCCTTCTGTCCAATTTGGGGTCTGGGTGCCCAAGCTGGCCAGCATGTTTTTTCTACCTGTTGAATTCTGCCTGTCTTTCACTGCATCTTATTCCCTTGTAGAAAAATGAAGATTTAAATTGGTATCTTTGGTAAAAGTTTTCCACCAGTCTAAGAAATTCAATCCTCTGGTCAATTCCAGATGTCTGGACAGATGTTACCATAGTCCTTTGAAGACTTACAGTTTCAAATTTTATTTTGAAAGGGTTTGAAGCTGGAGCAAGAGAAGAGCACGTGTTTTTCAAAATGTCTAATAAAAATGAAATAATTTGTTATTTATTAAATTTACCAACTTTTATATATATATATATATATATATATTATGGTGTGTCTTCTGTGGTTTAAAAACCTTCATTGCATTTATAACTGATCTTCAGTAAGGCATTTCTAAAATTGGTAGATAGTATAGTTACCTAACAGGAAAATCTGTTACCAGTTTTATGTCTCACATATCTCTCTCAATACGTTCTTTAAAACTTGAAATAACTTTTTAGAAATTTTGACTGCAGAAGATCCAGGCTGAAGCAGAACTGTTTGCAAAAGTTGAATAAAAGCATTTAAGTCTACTTGGAATCATTTCAGTTCTTTACAAATCCATTACATGAAAAAATCACAGCTCTAGGGAGCTAAACTATTGTAACTGAACTGGAAGGTCTGACCCAGATATGAATTGTACCCATTATGTATAGGCCATCGACTGACAAACAGTTGAAAGTGTTCAGGCTAACAACAAGAATAAAAAAGTAAAAAGAATCCATTGGCCAAAAACTTCATAAAATGTCTGAGAACTAACAAAGAAGCAAGTGCTGTTTTACTGTGAACAGACATTTTCAAGAGTCTTGCAGTTTTTATTTTGTTTTGTAACAACCTTAGTGGAATTCAAATAATAATAATAAAGCACCTGGCTTTCAGATATAATGCTTCTATTACAGATAATCTAGAAAGTTATGCAATGATTCTGGATGTATGATCTGGGCCTTTGAAGTACTGATATAATCAGGTGAAGATTATCATCATACATGAAACTGTTGCTAATGCAACATGCCTTATATATACCTTGAAGTTTTTTTGTCTGACATTCATACTAAAATAAAATATTACTTTCCATTTCCCTCAATTCAGAGTAGAGATAAAAACTACTGGAGTCACAGGAGTCCTTCCATTGATTTCAATGGGATTTCATTCAACACTTTCAAAACAGCCTGGATTTTGTATAAATCTAATGTATAAAGCAACCTAAGTTGAAAAATCCTTCTTTTTGAAGATGTTAATAATTCCTGAAAAATAGTAAAAAAAAAAAAAAAAAAAAAAAAAAAAAGATAAAATCTCTGTTGAATTTTTTCCTGTGTAACTTCCTCAGTTGCAGTCTAAAGCAGAGAATGAACTGCAAGCTTCCTATGTGAGCATGATATTGAGCATCACAAATGTTCAGCTTAGAACTGTCAAGCTGCACATAAAATATTGATACCTCACATTGGCAGGGTTAATACAGTGTTATTTTAATTGCAAACATGCTGTGTGTGATTAGTCAAAGTTGGTGCATCTTGAATCCTAAGATAAAGATGCCTTCTGGCTGGACCTCCTATGCAATTAGCACTATGACCCTCATGTGCTCTGCTCTGTTATTAATATGATTGGTCTAATATGAGATATCATTCATTAACCTGTTGTGAACCATCTTAGAAACCATCTTCGAATAATAGACTGCATTTCTTTTTCTAAATCCATTTACAAGCAGGGACAGAGAAAAGGATGAAGACAAGCTTTCTCCATTAGACTGATTGGTATAGTGTTAAGCAAAATATATAGTGTATGAAATTATGAAAGAGCAAATTAAATAACAGGGCATATCTGGCTCATTAGTAATGGATGATCAGGTGCTCATTATGTTGAATTTCCACCCTGTTCAGAAGATGAATGCTCATGCCAGAACAGAAATATGCTAACTGACTCTGCCTGAAAATAAACTAATGTACATCTGGAACTTCACTGTTTTGCCAGCTTACTACTGTTTGTGCTTCCTTTCTTTCATTCTTTCCTTCTCTCTTCCTTTATTTCTTTTTTCTTTTTTTCTTTTTTCTTAAAGCAATGAGAATTTGAGTATTTTTATTAAAATTACACTTACCTACATGTTAGTTATTAAAAAATACAGACTATTATTAACATTAGGTAACTAAATGAAAAACAGAAATGTGTTTTAGTAGAGGCATAAGAGCCAAATCTTCAGCTACTACAAGTCATATACTCTGCTGGCTTCAATAGAATTATGGTTTTTACGTCAACTGAGGAAAAATAAAAGCAACAGAAAATAACATTATAAAAGGATAATCAGACTGTCAAGTGGAACTGACTTCCCTGGTTCAACATTTTGCTTTAATAGCACTCTGAATTGATTATTGCTTTCGAGTTCTTACATGAAAGCTTGATCACTTCAAATTGTTAACCCACCTCACACACATGACACGCTTGGCTTCCAATACATGAGGCATTCCTGGCTGTTCTTAAGACATGTACACAACATGTGGCAGGGTGATTGCCTGAGACCAGTGTTGAGTTTATCTGAGCTCCATCACAGTGGAGAGGATGATGTTAAAACACTGAAAGTAGCTTTCAGTGGGATGAAGGATGTTCCCTGGTCTCTGAACCCCTTTAGAGAGTACTCACTAGTGGTTTTGTGAAATGCCATGTACTTTCTCCTGCTTCATTACAAGGGTCCAGCTGTATTCTGTGCACTGGCATGAGTGGTACTGGGTTGCAAATGTGTGAGGTGCATGCCAGCATGAGAAGAATACTCTCCAACACAGCAAACTCAATGCTGACACCTGACAGATAAACATAAAAGAAACAAAGTCATCCTGCATAGCAGAAATCAGTGTCACTGTTCCATATTCTACATTTCTTGTTTGAAGTGAGACTTTCAGTGCAAAATTTTTGTGTTTTTAAAGTGGATGAACTTTCCCTCAATGAAAATGTATGTATTCTAGTTATCCAGCATGTTTTCATTTTTTTTTTTTTTTAAGGGCATATCAGAATGATGACTTCCTTTGACATCTAAGTACAAAACATTTGTTAAAGAAATAAAGAGCACGTCTTCATCAAATGAGCATTGTGATGTTTTCACAGAGGTTTTCAGGGCTGCTTAGAAAGAAAGACAGACATATTGCTTAAATTAAACCTTGCAATTTATGACTTCTGCAGAGATCAGCTGCTAATGACTTAAAACAATTGTTAATCATCTTCTAACAACCTAGAGACCAGATCAATTGTTCAAAATTCTAGCAATATCAAAATTACTACTGTGTTGAATTATTAAAGTTTTGTATCAAAGAATGAGCTTAAGTTGCTTTGGTCTTCTGTAAAAATTTCTCTGATCTTTGGCAATCATAATTTATTTACAGCTTCCACACGTTCTCCTTCTTTCACAAATAGGGTTTCTTAAGTATGGCCAGGAGGCACTGAATTTTCATATGTAGTACTGTCTTTCAGTGAAGAATTGCTGACTTGAAGATTCAGCAGCCAGTTTTTCTATGTGAAAGGCAGGTTATCTAAACATTTTCTTCCCCTGAGAGAGATATTCATAATATTTATTCTAAAATACAAATATTAGGGCTCTTTGCTCCATGTGAATTATCCTTAGGTATAGTGTATACAGTTCAGGTTAAAATAAAATCAGAGCATAGCAACAGCTAATGTTTACACTTACAAAAAGTACATGTGGAAATTATTGTAGGAAAATGTTACAGAATTTATTAAAAACTCTCCCTTTTAGCTGGATAAGAAACATTTTAATGTTTGGACTTGAACCCAAGTTGGCTGTAACGGTTCATTGTGGCTCCCACAGAGTATCTCTCTGTTTAATGTGGACACCTTCCCAAAAATTGGGATTAGTTCATTTTGCAGAAATTAGATTAATACCAAATGTCCAGGTTTATAAATTACACAGGACAGGATTTTCTTTTTTTTTCAATTCAGCTCCAATCTATCAACCAATGTCTTGACAGTCCTTTAGAGTCAAAGAGTGATAGGATCACCCGTTTATCACTGTAACTTGTCTGTGTTAGACATATAATTACTTCAAGCATCTGGTCAGCTATAGCAAAAATGGAATAGAGGAAAGAAGAGGGACATATTTAATAAACCACTGCAGATCATACTTAGAACTGCAATACAATATTAAGTAGTGTATGACATTATTTTACAAAGAAATGTATATAGAAATATACATTTCTATTGTTAAAGATAATTGACACTATGTTATTGTTTTGAACTGATGTCCTTCTGTTGATAATGTGTTCACAATAGCTATGTACAAAGACTTGATTTTCTCCATAAGCAGGATATAGCAAATGTTTTGAGCAAAATGCTTGCCAAACTTTTATTCAACTGTTTTCCTTTCTGACATTTTTTGCTTAAAGCTGCTTTTACTCAAGCAAATAAGAGGAATAGGGTTTTTAGTTGCTCTATCTTTCAGTCACTAGAGAGTAAACCAAAAGGCTGCTTACTAATTTTGTATGGTCTAACTCATATTCTTAATAGGGTTTGGTGATTACAGAAGTTAAAAAAAAGAATCACAAGGAGCCTCACTGGCTATTTAGTTACTATATTCTTTTATCAATCCTAAGTAACATAAAATAGCACTAGACTCTTTCTCAAACCCTTTTACTTTAACGCTTAACATTTTTGTCCTAAAGATAAGTTCTGTCTTCTCTCTTTTGTAGATTTTCCCATACATTTAAACAATCTAACTATATGGGAGGGTTGTTCTTAATTACAACTTCTACTACAATGCCCCTGGCTTGCTTATTTTTACTCTATATTGTTGTTTCTTAGGAATATGTATTAAATATAAACACTTTCAGTTTGCTCTGTGTCTCAAGCAGTCTTACCTATGATAAGACAACCAGAAAAGTGTTTTCTAGAGCAGAAATCCACTTTTCACCGAATCAACAGCTTTTGGCATGAACACATAGGAAAGGCAGGCACACCACTGACAGGCAAAAGGCACTACCAGTTGATAACCCCAAGCATTCATGTAGCATGCATCTCTATAACTTTCCCTAACAGTGCAATTCTTTCCAAACTGCTAAACCACCATTATTTCCACTGAAATAACAGCAATTAATTTTCCACTGCAAAGAAAGTATGAACAAAGCTGAACACTCTTGTATAAAGATAGTGTTCAGATGAGGTAGGCAGCTTTAAATGGCTGAGAATCCTGTCAAATCAACATCAGTTATCATCAGATCACTCTAGCATGTTTCTCCTTGCAATAACAAAACATATTTCACTTTCTGACATTTGCAGTTTTCCATCATTAAAAAAAACAATACTACTTAATTATTTTCAACCTTCAAAGACAGCAACTTCTCCCCTAACATTCCCTACTAAAAACCTGTAAAATTATATATATATAATAGCAAAATTAAAACAAAATGCTAAGCAAAAGTTAAATACCAAAGATGGCAAAAGACTATGTCTTAAAAACATCCACTCAAAATTAAAGACTTTAGTAAGTTAAGAGTAGCATCTAAAGGTTAGAATAAATTCACTTTTAAGTGTTATTCATGACAATTATTTCACTGTCTTTCAGCACTCAATCAGGAAACAACTTCTTATACGATTCCCTACCTTAAAGCTGAATTACATATTTAAATCCTCTTGTTAAGTATGCAAAATGTAAAAGGATACTTTTTAAAAATCCCTACAAGAGAATGACCTTCATGAAGGTAGCTCCTTCAGATGCTGAAAAAAAATAAGAATGCCTCTATCTCTTAAAATATGCAGAAATTTTAGGGATTTTTCTCTGTTCTCAAGAAATACATTTTTTAATATATGCTGTTATATGATTACATACAAAGAATTATATTTTATTTTACAGTATGTAAGTACACTGTGTTTATCAAAAGCAATCCTCAACACTTTTTCTTTCATTTGGGAAAATTAAAAGAGATATTTTAGAGCTAACTGTGCAATATTATTGTATCTTACATGATTTTAGCTGAGAGAAAACAAATGAATGTAAGCTTTGGGAGAACGCTTTGAGAAAAGGCTCCTTTCATATTTAGAATAAGTACAGCACTTTTTTGACAATCAAGACAAATACTCTGATTAACCATGAATGAAATTAAAACTCCTCTGTCATCTCAAACATAACAGCCCTATTTGCTGTTTTCATCCAAATAGCCCAGGAAAGTGAGGTTTTTGACCACAATCTACTTTCACATACAATGAAAAGCCATATGTCTGGAAATCAATACTATACCACGAAAAAGCAATATTTGAAATCAAAATCAAATAATAAAAAAATAATAATGTTATGTTCCTTCACTCACACAAAAGCTCTTAAATCCCTAACTGTTTCTTGCAGGTCAGCTACACAGTCAGTCTGCCATGGAACACATTACACTGGAGTTGAGACAAGTTTTAGGTGTGTGTAATTTCAATATGAAGCAAAAATTTGTTCTTTCTGAAATTAAGTTTTTATTTGCTTTGTATATATCAGTATGTAGCTATAAAATAATGCATTTACACTGGCAACCAAAAGAGAGATCATGTGGTTATTCAATTATTCTTTCTTGTTAGCAAAGGGATTGGTATTCAGATTGGGGCTAGGAAACATTTTTAGATTTAAATCCCTTTTTTCTGTCTGTTTTTGTTGTTGTTGTTGTTGTTTGTTTGCTTTTTGTTTGTTTTGTTGTGGTTGTTTTTTTTTTTTTTTGTATGACCCAGCCATCTCACATTCTGTTAATTTGAGATGAAATACTCCAAATATACTAAATGCAGTATACTCCAATACTCTGGTTCATAATGTGTGCTTTAGTCTGACCTCAATTACAGTCAATTTATACAAGGATATTTGTAGGAAAATTTAAAGCTTTTTTAACTTGATCATTCAATATCAAATGTGTACATTATTATGCAAACATGCCATCACCATGTTATTAAACAAAGATCATCTCATTTTGTTTAAATACAGATTACCAAGAACAGTCTTGCATTCCTATTTTTTTTTCTCTGAGGTATGAGAAATAAGGATGGTCTTGCTCATTTTTTTAAAAAAAAACTGTCCCAAGTAGAATACAGACAGCACTGAAGACTGACTGCTTAGGAAAATCAGTAAACATGATTTCTGAGTTTGTATGAGCTGATTAAAGACACAGCAAGCAGGAAGTGTTGGCCATGTAGAACATTGAGTTCTTTAAGTTCATCAAATTAAAAGGATTCTAGTTTTCCCCTACTCCTCAAGTGAACTCTGTTAATCTAACTTCAGATTATATGTGCACAGGAATCTGACATCATCAAAGCCTCAGTAGTCAAGAGCTACTTACAGTGAGCAGTCTCTGTATAGGATGACAGTCAACTGATTTCTGCTTTCAGAAATCCACGAATGTCAAAATTCATCACAGACCCGTTATGGGAATGTATATTTTCTTCCCACTACTTATGGCCTTGCAAACTTTTCCTACTATTATAATTTTGGTGAAAAAGTTTTATTCATTCATTAAACTGAGTGAAGAGGAAGAAAGTTCCAGAAACTGTCTATGACAGCATAAAACTAATAAGAAATTCAGGTAACCAAAATAAATTGTTAAAAACAACCTAAGCAAAATAAATAAATAAATAAATAAATCATAAATTTAATTCAAGCTTTTGATCATTTTTCAGCCATTTCTCTTGGGACTGGGCTTTATCAACACATCTTTCCAGTAGTTTTAATCCAAGGCTATATAGTATTACATTTATGATGACACAGTAAATTATTCAATATAGAAATTCAGGTTTCAGTAATGTCTTTTTTCCTTTTAAATTTATGCAACAGTATATATTTGCATGTTGCTATTTATCTGTCCATTGAGACTTTCTAGTACGAGTGCCTCCTAATGAGTAAATAGTCAAAATCACAGTAAAGTGGTGCCTTCTTCCTTTTACTTTCTCAGTTGACTAAAGCTATTTTTTTCTCAGTATCTATCCAGTGGTTCTTTTTCTCAACTCTCTAAATAACTTCACTCATTCACATTTTTTATCACTTCATTCTTAATTTTGATTACTTTATAGGCAGTTATAAAGCAAATCAAAATCTTACTTTTTCTTTCCTTTTGATAATAGTCATATTTATGATGGCTTAAATTTCCTTTACCAGTAAAATACTTGGAATAGCTTTTGCCCTTTGCACTAAATAGACATCTAGATTTTCTTCAAAAATGGCTGAAAAAGTAAAAGTGCAACTGGAAGCTAAAAAGATAGAAATCACCATTCCCATGCCACCTAAATGGGTTTTATGAAAGTCTGTCATCAGCCTTTCTCAGGCTTTCTTAAAATGGGACAGCCATTCTCAGGATGCAGCCTCTGAAAGTTACTGTGAGTTCTCAACAAGATGATCTAAAAAGGAGCAACTCAAACTTTTCAGTGTTCTGGACATAAGGAAGCATTGCAAAAACAAAAACAAAACCAAAAAAAAAAAAAAACAAACCCATAATGAAAGAAAAAATCCTTATATTCTGCCTTATGAGAAATTCCTGGAATAGTTAACACAACCTGATCTACAGATGTACTTCCATGGTCTGTAAGATGCATAACGATACCCAATAGCAAAATATATGCAATACCATAGACAGAGCTGAACATAAGTACTTTAAAATAGAGATGGATCATTCTACAACTAGTGAAATAGCTCTTTAATATTTTTAAGCAAAGATATGTAAATTTTATTGAAAAAAAAATATTTTCACCCTGTTTAAATTTCTTCCCCTTTTTTATTTAATCTCTCAGAAGAAAAAAAAAAACCAAAGAGAAGGTTAAAATGTCTAATCTTTAAATCTATCCTCATTAGTAAGTGGAGGCACCAAAAATAAAAATTTAGAGAAAAATATTCTCACCTGCAGCTTATTACTTAAAATATGGAATAAATGTTATTTTCAAACCAAAGAATTACAAATATTATTTCTTCTGATTTATCTTTAATGAAATTTAGGCCTTTTTCCTTTGCTTCTACATTCAGTAAAGAAACAATACATTGCAGGTGATAGTCTTCAAATGTTTCAGAATTCTGAGTTCCTGTTTCTGTAGATCAGCTGAAGTCATGAAAACATTATTTTACACATCTTGTTTTACAGTGGAGTTGTCCAGTGATGCTGTTTGACAGTGGTGGTAATCCAGGTAGCACATCTTCCAATAAAGGAATTAGCAGTAGAAATTATTTCAAAATAAATAAATCAGGGACATAATTTAACAGGTTGTTAGAGTTAGGGTGTTATGGTTAGGTTGCAGTTGGACTTGATGATCTTTAAGGTGTTTTCCAACTGAAGCAATTCTATGATTCTTTTACTATGACTGACATGCAGAATGGGATATATGCAAGATTTTTCTTTCCTGAAACAATCATTGTCTCCCAAAATCAGTTGATCTTTTTCTGATTTTAAGATTTCAGGAAAAATTCAGAGAAAAGTAACTTCCTGCAGTTCGTTCCTCTGCTTCTTCCATTTCAAAATTATAGAAAGAATAAAGAAATTAAAGCACAGTCCTGCTGTTACTGTTTATTAAGTAATATCTTAACCTGGGAAAGGCAAGAAATTCACTGCCTTGAAATAATCAGAGGCTCTGCATATATCTCTCCTTATATTCTTGGAACAGAAAGCAAGGGGAAAGAGATGGCAGTGCAATATGTTTCCCTTTTCTCCACATTTCCTACTCCTGGGGAAAAATTAAGTTGGATTATCAGCAGATGTGTGCTTATATAATACTCCTGCAGATAACACATGTTTCCTTGGAGGAAAGGACGGGATATAGCTCACTGTAATATTTATCTTCATCATCACAGAATCTGAGTGGGTATTTTTCAGGTGTATCATCAGCAATCATGTCAGTGTTTCATGAGACAGTAAGGAAACCTGATTGTTTCTGCAACGCCGTGAGGTCATTTATATTTTATGGCAGACTTTAAAACTGAGTCATGTTTTTTAAGAAATTATTTTCAGTAAAGACTGATGGATTTTTAAAATTTTTTTCTTTGTTTATTTTCAACTAAGGAACAATAGAATTACAAAACAGAAAAAAAATGGGCATTCAAATTCAGTGGGGTACCTCTAGAACATATGTCTTAGTTAGTACCTTGCTCTAGCCTTACCTTCTCAAATAAGATGAACAGAAAAATCACACTTTGATCCTCTTAGAAGTCCTTTTTATTAAAAACTAGGGAAAGGTGAGAATTTTTATAGCGATAGAAGCAAATGGAAATTATTTTAGGCTTAGTTTCAAGATGAACAGAAGGAGACAAGCCCTCATGGGATGAAATCCATAGAGTTATAAAATTTTGATCCTGTATTATTCCATAAAAGCACCCAGGCACCTCAACCAGGAAAAGTGCCTTTGGAACCTTGCTAAAGTAGGGGCACACTAGCTACAAAAAATGGTAAATGCAGAGGTTCATTTTTTTTGCATTAGAATCATGTGTTCCCTCAACACTGAAATGAAAAACAAATTTGCAAGGAAGCCTTTGTTACAGATACACAATCTGAAAACATTAAGAATTTTATAGTACTAGTTGTGCTTGAAGTAAATGTTGTCTGTCAGTGTTAGAGATGGTAGCAGAATCTGTTAAAAAGTAGAAATTGTAGTGCTTCTAAAGACATAGAATGTGTTTAAGCCTTTGATTGTGTGAATGGAAATTTAGAATTGATTTACAAGTTGAAATTAAATGTTTAAGTGTCTCAATTTTAGATTTCACCCACAAATTGGAAAATTCCCATTTTCATCAAGACAAACCTAAAGGTTTTTAAAATGTAAATCATAAAAATAAATAAGACAGTCTAGAAAAATTGAAAGTTAATACCAGTAGGTTCAATATGTTTTTCCCTGTCTTGGAGTTCAGCCTCAGATCTCACATCAAAAGCACTGGAAAAAGAAGTTTTCAGTATATCAGTCTCAGTGAAACTTATTGCATAGCTGGAAAAAAAAAAAGTCACCCTGAAATACCTGATTTCATGTGCATAAACTTCTTAGATATTCAGCATCCACTCAAAGCTACTGTTTCTTCAAAACAATTCAGACACTCTCATCTTTAGATAATATGAAAAAAGAATTCCTGACTGGTGGTGGTTTTCTTCTGGAGTCATGGAGTCATGACATCACATGATCAAGCAGCCAAATTTTTCTCACTCATCCAACTTTAAAATTTCTCTTACTAAGATACTATCAGCTAAGTTATCCTTCATTTGGCTGCACAGAGCCTTAGTTCCACAGTGGAAACAAGCTCATTTTTGTAAATTTCACCTTACATTACTTACACATGTCTTAAGTGTATTTACATTGTTTTTTGTCTTGTTCGAGAGGAAAAAAACATGTTATGCACATAGAATAGAGGCCATTAACTGAAAAAAAAATAAACTGATTTCTAAAGTTTCTATCTTTTACCTGCAGGAGGTGATCTAGACTAAGTCCTCTTCTTTAAAATATTAAATTTTTACTACAAAGTAAAAAATGTCCATGAAAAAAAAAGTAAAGCATAAGAATTAGTCTCCACACAAATCAGTTGTACAGCTTATTTAAAGGTCTTCCTTACTGTCAACTCCCCTGCTCTTTGGGGAAGCAGGTACCCAATGCCATTCAGGTTTTAAAACATTTCATTATGATGCTATTGCTAATTTAGACACTATCTTTAATGATCATCAGCATTGTTCAAAGTTGGGAATGCATTTTTTTTCTTTGCTGCATCCTAGGAAGATTTCATTTACTTCAATAGAGAAGTAAAGAACAGTCACACAGCCATTTGGTATCTGGAAGAACTTAGCAAGAAGGTTCAGAAGAAAATCACTGGTTGGTGGCACATTTCTTTACATACCAATACATAGCAGGAAAGCAGCACTTCAAACATGTTCATGATGTAATTTGCTTTAGATAGGTAAAAAGACAAATACATTTTAGGTATGTAGTTCACTCAGAAATAATTATTCACTTGTACTAATTAGCTTCACTAGTGAGATTTTAATAATTTCATTTTTTTTTAATACAAATGTTTGGCTAATAGATGTGAAAGGTATTTATTTTCGTTTGGCTTTCTTTCCTAGGATTAGTATAATGTGACAGATGGCTGATGTCATCTTTACTTGGAAGAACTCAGCTGGCAATAATAGCATGGTACGTTTCTGGGGATTTGCAGTACTGTATGTCATGAAGCGGTTTTCAACCAAAAAGAGTCCAAAAGGGAATTCCCAGAAGTAAATATCTGCCTATGATATCCTACTGAGTCTTGTTGATGCATCACAAACAGAAGGAAGCGTAGAGTCTTTATAAAACTCCATAAATATTTACAATATTGTTGGAAATACATTGGAAATGCTACAGATTGCAAATGGTATGGGTCCCCTTGGCACTGTATCTTTAATTTCGCTGTTGAGTGAGAACAACAAAAACTGGCGCTTTATATACATCAAAATCTGTTATATACATATTTGAAGTTCAGTGATTTTTGTCACATCTGACATTTGTGTGTAATAGAGTGAAAGCATTCATATTATTAGAATGTAGATACCCTAGTTGATTGTTTTTCATTTTGCTAATGATTGCAGTGATGAGTAGACTAATGTCACGGTCAGAGGGTTAAAGCTAATGAGAGCTTTCCATTGCACCAATGATTAATTGTAGGTACCATACTGAAAAATTTTCAGATTCCTCTTTTACATAAAGAATGAAGGCACAAATGCACTGACACCAGATTAAAAGCTATCTACAAACATGTTTATAAACCTTCAGTCATAATTACACCTAGACATGATCAAAGTTGTGAAAAAATATATAATAATATGTATGTTTTATCAATTTTGATTGATAAGGATTTGAATCAACTTCTGCTTTATAAATCTATATTTTCTCCATCTGCCTTATGCTATGATGCATTAGATTTTATATTCCTCTACCTAAAAGTATGTTGAAAAAAAAGCATGTAGCTTTTTCTATACGTGCAAAAATATGTCATCTTATAGCATAACATGTTTTTAATATGAAAAAAAGATTTTTGCAATAGCTGATTTTATAATTATACTTTTAAATAGTTTAACTGGTTAATATTTGCCACCCCTTTACCAAAGAAAAGGCTTGGTTTTCTAGATTCCAAAGGGAGTGCACTCAACTGACATCCATAAAACTCTAATACTCTCAGACATATGGTTTGATTTTTGAGTGGTCCAGTGTGGAGCAAGGAGTTGGACTTGATCCTTCTGAATCTCTTTCAGCTAGAATATTCTATGATTCCATGATTCTCTAAGACCTCGTAAAGAAAATAGACATAAATGTAAGAGAGAAGACCTATATCCAGAACAAATTGCACAAATATTTTAAATAGTGATTTCTCACTTCAGTGGTTTTTCCCACTCCCAGCTTTCACAATAATAAAAGTTAGCTTGGAAGATACTGGAAAAATAGCTCTTAAAAAAATGAAATAAACTAACATTACCTTTAGAATTTCATATTGTTAAACAAATTGTGTATATTGTTTTTACAGTCCTGCTAAGAACTTTTCTAAATAGATTCTGTTGGTTTTCTTTTAGCAAATAATATCACGTGGATATGGCAGGTAAAGCATGAGAGAACTTAATGACTTAAAACAGATGTCTATACCTGTCATATTAGTCTTTGCTTATATATCTGAGAAATGCCCAAATAAAATATGACTGTGATATTTATATGAGTATTTTTATTCCTTTTTCATATCTTATTAGGGCATAAAATTAGATGGTTGTATATGCTATGATTAAATCCTGATCCACCACCTGAATATTATAGCCAGTGAATGGCAATGGACCCATGATACCTATTAGTACCAGTGTAGGTTTTGCCCATTATATGAACAAATTTGAAACAGGTCAGCCTTATAATGGGCAGCATAATGCTGTTCCAATGCAGTTATGTTGATGGTGCACTGAAGAGACCATCATGCCCTGCAACACTGAAAATTGTAGGCTTGTAGGATTTTTAATGCTCTTCTTTTGTGATACTGTGTATTTCTTTCCAAAGCATGATTAAATAATCATAAGAACTCCTCTAAGGGCTAATCTGCGTTATTTCCCAGATTTTCACCTTGGGGACATATTGTCCCTTGTCACTGAAACCTCAGGGACAGAAGGGTACGCCACAGGGTGGCACAGCAGGAAGCTGAGATACTGATGAAACACTGTTCAGTTAATGAAGGCATGGCCCATGGCCTCTGCTGGTATGCCATATGTTTGAAGAAATGCTAATGACTACAATTCAAATACCTTTTTCATCTTAACTATATGTAAATGTGTTTATAAATGCTCTCTTATAAATATACTATCACATTTTTAAAAGCTAAGTGCTAATGTTGCTTTCAACATCTATAATACACAATAATTAAAACTTTAGCAATTCTGCTTAATTATACCTTATGGGAAACTGTACAGTAATTTATAGAAATTAAGCAGAAAAACAAAGAACAACAGAAATAAAGCAGCGGTGGAAGAACAGAATAATAAATCACTTGGATCATTAATTTACAAAAATAAAATCATTGTGAAAAGTCAACTTAGGGCCCAATTCTCAAACAGCTGAGGTCTGCAAGGGGAAGATCAGTTATAAAACTCAAGACATCCCATTAAAAAACTCCTTCAGCAAGTTGCTTTGTCTTCCATGTGACTTTTTTGAACTGACAGATCATTTCTCAAGAAAAGCAAATACAACAACCATACAACAACAGAACTAGAGATTTTAGAGTAAAAAAAAGTATGCAATTTTAATTCTCTTTTCTCTTTGCTTTTGTTAAAATGCTGTAACTCTGCAGGGGATCATTAGCCACAAATGGCATTTTGCAGTGAATCATCTCCTCCACAAGTGGTCAAAACAACATCTCCACTGCAAAGGCAGAAATTCTATTCAGGAAGAGCAGTTGGTGACCAGGTCAGAATATGGGACAGAAATATTTTTGCTTCAAGACATGACAACATGTTGCAGTCAACTATTCCAAAGTAGCCCACTCACACTCCAGGCTAAAGCATAGTATTGCTAACCTTTGAATCTGCTACTCATTCATTCCTTTTTGTTTCCCTTGTTGATTCATTTGTTTTTCAACTTAAGTTCCTGACCTAAGTCACTCAAATGCAAATACTGCTGTTAATACGTACTGGAGAATTCAAACAAACTTAAGATGAAGAAGAGACAGCTATATTAGTATCTCTGAGAAAGACTACTTAAATATCATCCATCTCACACAAGCAAACCAATGAAACTTAACTACTGTCTAACATCATTTTCTAACCCCAAATCCAGTTCAAGTAATATGGAAAATAAACTGTAATTGCTTACTAGGGAATTATTTTAAGATAGAACATTTATTTTTAATGTTTACTTATTTTTCTCTTACATCTTAAGAATTAAGGTGGAAGAAGTTATGTGAACAATCTTTATTTGTCCAATTTCTTCCTGAATTGCCTATACAATATCCTCCCTGCAGAAGATTTTTTTCTGCTTTCTCTTTACAAGAAAAATTAAAAAAAAAAAATTAAAGGGTCAAAAATGTAACCTTAAATAACAGAGAGGCAAACTGGAAAACAAAACAAAACAAAACAAAAAATTATACTATTTTGCAATCTTCTTAGTCAAAAATATGGCGGCAGTTTGAAAAAAAAAAAAAAAATTCTGTCACCGTAAACATATATTGAACATTCCGTGGGAACTCATTCTAGTCTTGTCTTTGACTGATTTATTTAGCAAGATGTTGTAACCTATTTTACAATCATGCCTCTGAATGTCTTCTATAAAAGAGAATTTGAAAGCAGGTTTTACAGAGGAAGATACATTGAAATAAAATAAAACAAAGGAAAATGTCAGAATATCTGCCATTTCTGGGACAATAACTGCCCAACTCAAAGGCATTTTTATTCTCTATGTGCTCTCTTCAGCCAGACAAGATTTTCAGTGAGGGTTAAGAATTTGCTCCTACATATTTGACACATATGCTCTGAATATCTTGTTTTTTAACCATTAACACTGAGTGGTCTCAGAGGTGTCACTCCCTTCTGGAAGGCTGGTGAGGCATGGGTCTTTTGTTGGCCCTCTATACAGAAAAGAATTTCACACTCTAGCTGTACTTTAGTTTTTATTGACAAAAATGTAAAATATAGAGGAGTGTAATTGCGTAGGCTGTGTTCTTCAGCTTAGCAGTTCAGCTCCAGCTTTAGAAAGTAGAGAATTACTTTGGCACATTCTGTGGAGAATTCGAGTGAAATGAATTTAGGTTCCATTACCACAGTTAACTAAATCTAGTCCTCTAAAAAGGAAAAGGTATTCCTTTATTTCCACTTTCTACAAAAGGAAGTCAGGAGGAAGAGACAAATGATTGCATTTTTAGAAGGAAGAGGTGAACTTGTTGATTTTGACAGAAATAAAAAAAACTTTAGGTGACTGACCCTCAGATTCAGATCTAGTAGAGATTTAGACTTTTAAAATGGGATTTATGTATAACTTAACCTGCTTCAGAACAGGAAAATTCCATTCAGTTCTGAGGATCTAACTAGCCTGTCTCCACCTATCTTACTATTAAATGCAGTTTCTAGATGCTGTGAAAAATTATTCAACAAGACTAATACATGTCACATAATTCAATCTAAATCAAAGAATAGGTAAATAGTTTTCATATAACATAACCAGATGAACATATAATTTGTGCAGGATAGGAGAGAAAGTAGTGATGGTAACAAAGAAAGATTAGTTTTGTGGAGGGCTACAAAGATCATTAGGGGCCTGAAGCATCTCCCTTGCAAGGGAAGATTGAGAGACCTGGAGCTGTGTAGCCTGGAAGAGATTTATGAGAATCAGTTGAAAATGTTTTGAAGAACACAGAGACTAGAGTATGATTCTGGGATCTGGTGAGGTAATCTTGGCCATTTGCAGGCAGTTCTATTCACAGTGCAATTAACTGTGCATTTGAGAATTACATAAACAGAGGGAAATATTGGCCTTTCTGGTCTTATTACATTTCATCAGCCCTAAGTGAGCATATACCAGGTATATCAAAATAGCTCTTACCTTATCTGTAAGAGATAATTATGAGCCTCAGAAGAACATAGGAGACATGCTGTCCTGAAGATTCGTAAAGCTTGGAGACATGCTGTGCATTCATGAAGTAGCTGTAATCTCACGTATCTTCAATTTCATTGTTATTTCTGAGGTGTCCAACTCCCTTAGCACTCAGGGGAAGGAGACTAAATACTTGCACCAGCAATTCCTTTTTGGAGGGCAAGGGTCAGTAGACGTATTTGACTTCATGCCATACTAGATGTCATCAGTAGGAGGCAAGGAAAAATAGTAGACTAAATCCCCAGTCTACTACAAAATAAATTTTAGTATCCTGCTTTATAATTATTTGTAGAGATGTTGAAAAACCGTATCCTTGGAGAAAAATATTGACTCAGCGGAGCAATACCTGGAACATCAGTGACATCCTCAGTGAAACATCTGGATATTGAGAAGGAACTTCTTTCTATTTACTTCTTTCAGAGAAGTATTCTACCCACTGGAATATTGCTTCTTATTCCCTCTCTCTTGGTAAGAAATTGATAATGCATCATTTCTCCTTACCCATCCTTTCTCAGAGACCATACCTTTAGGTCTCCTTCCATGGTATATCTTGAGTATTTGGTGCTCTTCAGGCTTGTCTGTACTGCTCAATTTTTCATTACTAGCATTCTTTAAAAACATCACTAAGCCCTTTTCAACCAAAGAGATAATGGCTAATAAAGATAAGGTTTGATGGCTGAATTAGATAGGCAACATGACCACTGGAAAAAAATAATTTGATTAAGCTCTACTAAATTGGTGGGAGCCCTTCAATTTGATCATTAAGGTTAATATGCAGACATATTTTTGTACAGTCAGTTCAGCCAGACCAACTGTTTGGTTTTTTTTTTCAGAGGAGTTGGTTAATTTTGGAATATTGTTGGAAATTTTTGGCCACACGTAATAAATTTTTGACCAAACAGAATGAAAACACATTTTGAAGTTTGTTATAAAACAAATTTTGGGGGTTAAAAAAGAATTTAATGATCAATAGAAATTTTTTATTTTGATTATAAATGATTTCTAAAATACTTCAGTTCATGGTTATGTATTAAGTCAGTTCTTAGTGAACTTGAAAGTGGAAATAAATTTTGAAACAAATGGCAACTTTATATTCAGATATATGTAAAAGAATGCTGTGAGAATGTTGAAATACTTTTTTCAAAATAGAAAACGCCTTTCAGGAAAATTTAATCAAAATTTATACCGTCCTCTAAAAAGTTCAATTTTGTCACAATGCTGTTTCTTGACAGCTGCACCTATAACTTCTACTTAGAACCTTCCAAAACATTTCAATTTTGAAGTTGTTATACAGAAAATTCTGGTGCTAGAAGAGAATATTTTGAACTGTAAAAGCTTAAAATAGATTTTCAAGTTAGAATAAAAATCTTTAAAGTTTGCACCTGGATATGGCTGGGAAATTCTTTCATGAAACAAATGAAGTATGGAAAACATCAGTTTTCATCAGTTAAATCTATACAAAGAATTGAAGTCTTAAGTATTTCACAAGGAAAAACACTGCATCATAACCTCTTGATTATTCAACATTGATTTATTTTGCCTATTTACTCACACAGATCATATGAGATATTAAGTCTCAGGTAAAGGTAAGCTTACTTCAGCAAAGGATGATGGTGCCTGAACACTTATTTATACTAGAAGAGCTGCTGAAAGATGAAAGGATACAAAACTAGAAGATAGAAAGCAAATGCAATCTTGATAACACAGAATAAAAAAGTACTCTCTTCTCCTCTCTCTCTCTTTCCCTCTCTAATGTAGAAGGCATTTAAGCAATGGTTTAAAATCATTTTCATGCTGCCTTTCCTGGCAGTTTTCAAACACACAATACCTACCCTTGCTTCGCCATAGTGCATTTCACTGTAGGTATCCAGAGAGCTAATAGTCTCCCAGGAACTTGCTATAATTTTAAGTTTGTGTACAATATGCTAACTAATCACAGAGCTCCCAGATATTTCTAACGTAGCACAGCTCTGAGATTGCATTTAAATGAGAGACAGGCATGACTAGTGATGTGTTGTTTGTTAGTGCTGCTCAGCAAGGAAAATGCTACATTACACATTGCCAAATTCACAATACTTCATTGGTTATGCTTCAGAGATAACAGAAAGCATACAACACTTAATCAGCGTTCACTGTTCCACAGGCTATATTAAATAATAATAATAATAAACTGAGAAGTACTTCAGGAAAAAACAGACTTCAAAATTAATTACAAATTGCAAATACTATGCAAATGGATGCAAACAAGCTAAACAAAATGTGTATTTTTCTACCAAACATGGACTTGATATGAAAAACCCAGACTCGCTGAGAAATGAGGGCCCACAGGTCAGGCCTCATATTATCCAAAGTGGTTCAAAATTAGGAAAAAAGATCAGGATGTCCAAACATGAAGTACAAAACTCCTTAAGTTGTTTACAGGATTTCTGCTGATAAATATACCCCAAATATATTCTCAGACAACTTAGAATTATTACATTTTATAAATATTCAATTAAAAACTGTTGACAACAAATATTTAGGACTTTCCTCCTATTTTTGGAAATGGATGTACAAAAAATTATGGATTATTGAATTTGAAAGCAATAATAATGACATCTGTGGAAACTATTGATAATGCTACTGAGTGGATTTGTGTTGTTTTTTTTTTTTTTTTTCCCAGTGAATAGAAGTAAAGGCAACCAGCTAGCCATCTTATGACAAAAGCTCGCTTCATATATGCTGTAATGTAATACAAAAATTCAGTCAATAGCCAAAACTGAATATATGTTTTCTAATCTATAGATATCCAATATAAAGAAAACAATTAAAAAGGAATAGAAAATAATAATTTATCAATCCTGCAAGAGATAACATTCTTTGCCTTTTCAATTTAAACAAAATTATGATAGATAAGTAAAATATGATAGATAATTATTGCCTTTAAACTTCTGATATGAATTATTTAATTAATTGTTCCTATTTTATGCTAAAACACGAAACATATTAGTAGGTCGATAGGCATTTTAGTAATTGTATCTTTTAAATTTAGGGCTATATCATTACCAGACTAAATTAGAAACTAGATAATTAATATTTAACATATGTTAAAACATCTTGACACTTGTATGCTTAACCACTGTCCCACAAGTAATGGTTTCATGAAACTCCTCTTTGCAAATTACCTCTTAATTTTCAGGTAAATGGATCATCAGTATAACTTCACAGTGGATGTGGATTTTCAGTTCAAGCTAACTTGAAAAAATGGCCAAAAACATTCCAGGAAGCTATAGTATTTGGCATAAAAATTGAATCTCATCTTGAAGCAAGAAGCAGCTGTTACTGAGAAACTACTTACCAGGCAAATGCATGAAGAAAAGAGATTCTAATCTGGCATATGATATTATTGAATTATTTTTAAAAAGTCAGAAAAACAAAATAAACTGGCAGTAATGCAAGCTTTCGGGGAGAAATGTTGACACAGTGGGGAAAAACCATTAGAAGAATGCGAAGTTAACAGGACCCTCCATAATGAGTGGAGGGTATAAGGCATTCAGTGAAACTTGTCTTCAAGATCAGGAAGAGCAGTACTGAAGAATAAAAAAGCTGTTTAATTTCAAGGATGAAATTCTGGGTCAGAAACGTTGATGAACCTAAAAAGTTTGGAAACAAAACTGGGAACTTGTAAATGGCTATTACTTGTTCCTACTTAACCCAGATTTCTATTCTGCTTTCAAAAACTAGAGAAGCTCAGGTAGGTATATGTATCTCGTACCAGGAAAAACATTCTAACTTTCTGTGCCTTAGATGATAAACAAAAAAATATATATTAATAAAATCTACAGAAATAAAGCCTGATTCAAAAGCAGTATTTTTGCAAGCTCTAGTTCTCAGTTTGAAAAATTGAGGGGAATAATCAACTTCAAACCCGCCTCCCTTCAAAACAGAAATTTCTGGTATGTTATTTAAAGTCCACAGGCCAAATTGTCTATCAATTCACTCTGACTTCAAAGAATCAGCAAAAATGCAGCTGCAAAGAGTAGAAGCTTGCTAGGATGAAAATTTCTTTCCATCTATGTGGTTTTGAAAGATCCTCACATCTAAGGCCTCATTTCTGGGAAAAAAAAAAAAAAAAAAAAAAAAAAAAAAAGATGAACTGTGTAGAATTGAAGAATCATTTGAATCAGAAGGGACCTTTAAAGATAATTTAGTCCAACTCCCCTGCAATGAACAGGGACACCTACAGCTAGATCAGGTCACCCAGAGCCCCATCCAGCCTGACCTTAAACATTTCCAAAGATGGGACATCCACCACATCACTGGGCAACATGTTTTAGTGCCTCATCACCCTTACTGTAAAAAAAAACTTCTTCCTTATATCCAGTCGAAATCTCCACTCTTTAAGTTTGAAAACATTTCCCCCTATCCTGTCACAACAGACCCTGCTAAAGAGTCTGTCCTCTTCTTTATTATAGATCCCTTTTAGATACTGAAAGGCCACTCTCTGATCTCCCCGGATCTTTCTCTTCTCCATGCTGAACAGATCCAAATCTCAGCCTGTGTATTTCTGCTTCTAACCAGTCTACATTTCTTCAAGATGATAAAGGACACTGAAGGACATACTAAACTCTACTCAAATCATTGAAATTTTAACATTTGTAAATAATTTCATGAATAAGAGCTCATACATATGAACAGTTTTTATTTTAACTGTGACGACTTCACAGTCCATTTTCAAGCTTTCACATATGAAGAACCACTAATATAAAAAGTCATTACTTGCTTACAATTTCCCCTCCTATGAAATCTTACAACTTTTCCTTCTACGTAACTTTTGTCTTTGGTACTTTTTTTCATTGTTTGTTTGCTTGTTTTGTTTTAGAAATCTAGTCTAGATTATCCTATCATGTCACAGTCTTCTTATGTCATTGTCTATCAATTAACTGTGAATTCAGAGAATCATCAAAACTGTAGCTGTAGTTTCCTGAAAACTTTTGCTTTCTGATGTGTTCAGAGCTGGATTATATTATTTTATTTCTATATTCCTCTGTATATAACAATGACAGCTCATACACATGTGGATTTGAATTCCATACTAAAAAAGTGAAGAAGATGGAGTGAGAAAGAAAGTAAAAATGTATTCATGACACAGGCGATTCACAAGGTTCAATAAGACAGCTCAGTCTGGAAAAGAAGCTCAGAATTTTGGATGATTACTTAAGTTTTTTTCTGAAGAAATTTAAATCTCATTTTCAGAAAGAGCTCAAGCACACAGAGACACCTAATGGAATTATTACTTCCTAATTCCCTCAGAAAGTTTGGAGCTGAGTTAAAATTAAACTGTGGGTGACAGTTCAAATGTGTAATTTTCATTTTTGACGTCCACAGTAATTTAATTAAATGATCATAACTGTGGTAACTTCTCCTTCAAATGCTTAGAGAAATCTTACAGAGAGAAGCTGATGTTCACTAAGAAATTCTCTTAAAATAGCACAGGGAAAGAAAGCCAAATATGGCGAACAACCAGAGCACTGACTTGCAAAAGGGTATCCACATTTGTTAGATTGCTGCAAAGTGTGTTAGGGACTAATGGAGAACATCAAGAAAAACATATGACAAGGTTGAGTGACATTCAACATTTGGGTGGCTAAAGAGCAAAGCTGTAAGAAAAACAAAATGATTGCCTGAGATGCAAAGATCCTGTCAACATGAAAACAACTCAAAAAAACAATTTTACTCTTTAAATTCATATTGAGAACTGTGTCATCATGATGTAACTGAACTCTTGAAAATCAAATCAATCAATTTTTGCAGCACTTTGTGGAAGAGCAAGAAGCAGAAAATAGGAACTTGACAGACTGATCTACCTTTGCCCTGATGTTAACTTGTCAACATTTATAACCCCAGAAGGGTAAATCAGACAATTTATAAATTATTCTTAACAGTGGTGACAGCTGCTGTCCTTTTTCTCACAATGCATGCAAAACTCACTGACTTGATTTCAGTATTACCATTATCACAAAAAAAAAAAAGTCACCTATCATCATCTTCAAGAGGTAGGTAAAAAAACAAAAACAACAAAAAAACACTTTTAAATCCAGAAAAAAAAAAAAAACAGCAAATGCTTTGAAGTGCTGGGGTGGTTTCATTCTAACACCAGCAGACAAACAAACTGGTTATTGGGAAAGACGACATTGGACAGGAGCATGACCCCTCACTTCTGAGGTCCAGAACTGTCATTAGAACTGAACAGAAATGACATCCAATCCAGTGAAATGATACCTTGAGCCTTCTGGGACACGGGAACTTCAAAAGACTTCCAAAAACAGTGATGAACCACCCTTGCTATTATGGGCAGGAACAGTGCTACCAACATCTCTGATTTGATAGTGAAGTCATAGAATTATGGATATCCCAAGCTGGAAGGGACCTATAAGGATTATTGAGTCCAACTCCAAGTCCTTCCTGGACTGCTCATTGGAAGAGAAATGAAACAAATGAATACTTTCTTTGTTCCCTTTCCAAAACTCAGCAAATACTGAACAATAAAAGTAACATTTTCTCTTATTTTGATAAGACAAAATCCTTCAGTATCTTCTGATGAATTCTGAAGTTTAGAAAAGTCAAGAGTTAAATGGAAAAACCCTCAAACTCAGCTTGGTTTACTGTAGTATGGCTAAAAGATGAAGTTGGGATGTCTTAAGTCTATCAGTCATATTGGCTCAGTGGACTGAAGCCTGAAACAAAAGAAAGTCTATCAATTCCTGAGTAAGGCAGGGGTCATTCAAAACCTTTCATGTCTTTCAGGAGTTCAGTATAATATTCAACGGTGATAATGCAAATCATTAGTTACATTTCTCTTACTGCAAACTGCAGCTGTGCATTTTAAGGGTTTAGGCACCTAAGTCCAACGTGCCGATACATTATTCATTTTGGTGTGTTGCTGCTTCTTGCCAAGAACTCAGGTGAACAAAAGGTTTCCAGTTCAGTATGTAGTATATGTAAAGGGTTTTGGGTTTTTGTAAATCTCAGAGAAAGCACTGTGAATTAGATTATTATGTCTTTGGAGGTGTAAAGCAACAGAGGAAGAGAGAATATCTAGGCATGTTAAAGACCAATATAACTAGGAAGTTCTAGAATTTCACAATGCCTAAACAGTTTGTTGAGGAAGCTGGTAATAATCATGAAAAGAGACAAGAAATTTGGAAGGATAAGCAGAGGAGATCAATATGGAATACTAGCTGTCAAGCTACAGAAAGTATTTTAAACTACTGTCAGAAGATGCCTCAAATATTATTCAGAAGAGACAAAAAAAATGAGTGTGTGTATGAATGGACAGAACCCTAGCTCATTAGAGAAAGAAAGAGAATGGGTGGCATTGTGTATAAGATAAAGTGATTATTGATGCAGTTCTTTTGCTGCCATTCTTACAGAGGACAAAAGTAAAACTGTATTTGGAACCTTCATGTAAAATGTTAAATATTTATCCAAACAAGTCAGAATTGCTAGTTAGGAAATATACACAATGTTGCATCTAGCATTTGTAAGTTAGTTCTTCAGTACAAACACAGTGCAATTTCTTAGTGATAAATTGACTGTTTTCATCTTATTCCCTGTAAATCCTAATTAAATTCAGGTCTGTCTGAAGAAACTGGATGTAAAATACAACAGTAGTCCCTCAATAGCTAGAAATAATATGCTTCCCTTTCTCTAAAAAAAAAGTGAACTAGGAAAAGTAAATGCCTTTGCTCCCTCAAAAGCGTTAAATGTTCTCATAGCACGGAACAAACACAGGAGGCAGAGTGACCTGATGCCTGACAGGAATTCAACAATCTAGGTGGATTTGAATCCATATAGAATAGAGAGCTCTGCTATCTGGAACTGCTAGTATTTCAGTCTCCCATTCCAACAAACCATCTCACAGTACCTTCCCACTGAAATGCCATGGTCTCCTTTCAGAGGTAAGAAGCTATCTGAAAGCATATTTGGTAACAACAAATGTGAATAATAAGATTCTGGATGGATAGAGCATTCTAAAGAGTAACAACTACAAATTCTTTCATTAATTATGTTCAAACAATCAAAGGCAATCACATGCAGCACATCCAGTAACATATTTTCCAGAATAAATAAGGAAACAAATTCACCCAGGTTCCTGGTATGAGAAAATGAAAATCTGTAATTCATTTTTTCAGTTGAAACACTAATTTATGATGTCTGGTATAATTAAGATTATGAAAACATAAAGATCTTTCATGTACTTTACACATTTTCAGCTAGGGAGAACTGTGTCTTTATTGGCTCTGTTTTGTAAATGTTGAACATCAGTCCTTTCTTGTACCTTTTTTTTTTTCTTTCACCAACTGCTGAAGTCTTCATTTACACTACACAAATTATCCTTAGCAGCAGGTAGGAAGCAATCAGCAAGGTGTAGTTGGCAATAGGTCTAATTTTCATTACAAGATGGAGAGAGCCAGGGGACATGACATTTGTCCAACATAGTCCAGGAGGTCTCTATTAGGAAAATTGACTCTGGAGGACTGTAGTCTTGCTGAGAATGTGGAAGATAGGTGTGGGGTTTTTCTGTTGTTTGTTTGTTGTGTTGTTTTCTTATATTTGATGTTTTACTTTTTTTTTCTTTTTTTCTTTTAATCACTAGAATAATAAAAATACAAAATTCAGAATGAATTTCAAAGCATTTTAAAATGCCAGGAAATGCATATGATTCTCTTGCCCTTGATTACCCTGAACTTATCAAACGAAAAAAATTCACAGCAACTCATCAATAAAACTATCAGTGACAAACATGAAGGAAGAAAACGTGAGGTTTTTTTGATGAAGGAAAATCCTGGCTAATTGAATTATTTCACTCTAGTTAAATTTTTGAAGAAGTAACGGTATAAAATAAGGGCAGGGAAACAACTGACAGATACTGAAATAAGACACAAAAATTCAGAAACTGAACGCCCCAGGGTGTCTCCTGAAGTTGATTTAAGCCCCCTAAAGTTCTTAATTATCTTTTAAAGATGGTTGTCTCTCCTCTAGAGTCTCGATGGCTGGAATTTTCCCCTTTATGTCCTGTTATTTCTTGTTTCAGTTTTCCTTTGAATAATCACTCTCGTGCCTCCCTTCAGTGAGAAGGAATGTTGCACACTTTAAAGCGTTAAGAGAACATATTACAGTGATTTTGTTTTCACTAGATCTGTAAATACAAAGAACTCTTTTAAACAAATGAATGCCCAAAAGGCTGTGTTTTGTTTCCTCTTTAAATAATATATTTGATTGCTACTAGCCTTGGAACTAAGTTTCCTCCTTTACCCTAAAACTGGGATACGGCTGCTTTGTTAACTTTCAGAGTACTAACATATCTTTTTACTCTTACTCAAGCAAAATTCCCAATATAGTCAATACTATAAATTTAGATTTGAATATAGACTGCAGTTGCTGCTTAAAGGTATTGAACTGTAGGTACATCTTGAGAAATTATTATTTATGTATATATTAAATATAATGGTCTCAAGTATATTAATATTCATCTATATTTATCTGAATGAGATCCCTGGAATATAGGTGAATAGACTTTTTTTTTTTTTTTTTTTTTTTTTTTTTTTTTTTTTTTTTTTTTGCAAATGTAGAATTGAAACACGAGATTGATTGTCAGTCTGTCTGTACCATAGCAGGGTACTGAACTCTTGTCTTCTGAATGTTGGGTTAACATATGAAATACAGGAGGAGTATGCAACTACTGTCAGTAAGTTATACTTCTAATTTAAAAAGGAAAATAAAAGATAAAAAATATATATATATAAAAAAACACAACATACATCACTCTCAGAGGTGTAGGAGGACTTACACAAGCTTCTCAAAGAAATTCTCTCTTGAGGCTTTTCAATGGGCCGTGGAACTTCAGATCTCTGGAATTATAGGCAACTGACAGATAACATAAATATATGAAGAAAATGTACACTGAATGGATAAGTTAAGTTTCTGCAAAGCTTTTTTTTTCTAAGCACTTTTATTTAAAGTCTAGAAGATATAAAATGTAACATCTCAAACAACTGCATAAAGCTTTAATATTAGTTCATAAAAACTCAAATACTCTGATAAAAATCTTAGTGTGTCTGTTTATTCAATATAGTTTGAGACATGGAGAGCTGCAAAGCTAGGGTGGGGCAAGTGAAAAGAAAGAAAAAATACAGAAGAGTGAAACTGACACTGTTCTTCACAGAAATCTGCAGTCAGAGAGAACTGCTCGGAAGAGTTGACTCAGTCCAGAAACTCTAATTCAATCCTGATTTTAGAAAAAGAGCACTCTCAAATCATTTTGAATAATAATTTTTTTTTTCTTCATATACTACAGGGCAATGCATTTCACAGAAAGTACTTAATTACTCTTTTAATCTCTCTCAAGTTCCACCTAAAGTGTTGCAGAAGTTCATGCTGTGAAATACTGGACAATTAAAAAAGGATACTGGATAATTAATTAATTAAAATTAAAGGTTAGTCAGACGTACTAACTACATAGGGAAGCCAAGTTGTCATTTCACCTTGCTTTGATTCCTTTATCCCTATATTTTCCTTTAATTATCTTTTAACACAATTAATCTTACTGCCTAAGTTTTCACATAGTTTTATTAGGATCTACATTACAAAGATCAAACAAGAATGGAGCACAGCTACCATTCCTTTATCATCAGTCTGCTTATATCTCCAAATTACACTAACTTTTCATGATTTTATGGAATTACTTCAGCAGTATAAGTTATTATAGGATTGCCATATCCATACTCTTGCCATATCCATATTCCAAAAGATTCCTTCACACACACCATAAGCGCAGCAAATATTTCACAATCTAAGTTTAGTAGTTTCAGAGATCCCAATCAAAAGTCTTGAAAATGAAGAAATTAAACACAATTGTGAAATTAACTGTTCATAGACAAAGATAATATTACAGACCCTCAACAGCTTTACTGACTAAGTCATGTTAAAGAATCTCCAGCCCAACCTCAAATCCTCATTAGATAATAGAGAGTACACATTATATTCTCTATACTTTTTGTTGCATGAAGGAGAATAGAAAGAACAATAGTGTAAGTAAAAAAAAAATTTTGAAATGAGCACTGGCAGTCTCAACTTTCCAGCTAATTTTTTTTTTTTTTTTTTTTTTTGTAGCACTGTATTAACTTCAGTGGGCTACGCTTGAAATTATACAAGTAATTCTATGAAATGAACAAATCACATAAATTGTAACAACAGCAAAACCCACTAACTTTCAGTTCTATTTAATTTCTAAGAGAAAATGATTTCATTTTGCACTTCATGTCAACAGATTTAGGTTAAAAGCTTTTTTATACTCTTGAGTAACTGCAGCAAATGTTGCTCTTTGCTTTATATTAGCTGTGATGTCCATCTCTACTGTAATATACTTTTTCTTGTACCAGTTTAAGTATCATCCCCACATGAAAAGGCAGAAAGGCATTGAAATTATGTAAGGAAGTCTTTCCTGAAAACAAGCAGTGTTGGAACAAAGGGAAAGCAGCAAGTAAATCTATCCTGATCCTCTTCTGCTTTCTAAAACTTTCTCAAGTTCTGAGAGATGCAAGAGAAATGCAATTAAAACAATTTACTAAGTGCTTTATTTGCCACCTGCCATTCATTGAATACCTGCTGGTAAAAGTGAGTTTTTTTACTTGCAGATTTGCCCTGATAGACTGGAATTATAAAAGTTCGTGAGTGCTCCAGGAGCCACATGAGGATAAATATGGATTCAATCAAATCAAATTTAGCAATACGGGGATAAAAATTGCATTATTTTCATGTTGTCCCAAGGATATTTTTGTTAAATGGAACCAGGACAGTATATGAAGGCACTTTTGTTAAAAATGTAGAAAAGCATATACTGATTGGCTGATTCTACTATAACATTGTTTACTATACAAATTGCAAGCCCTTACAATTTTCAAAAGTTGTTTTTGTTATAGTGTTGTTGGGTTTTAATCCAGAACTTATCATACAGAGAGGCTTATAGAATGTTATCTTCATTAAATCTAATTGTCATTTTTTGAGGGCTTTTTTAATATATATCTGTGATGTGTTTGTGTATGACCTACTCTTGTTTTTATAACAGCGGATCTACTGGCCAACTTCAGCAAATATGATAGAAGAAATCCCAAAGGTTTCATTTCTTGGGCTGAGGTAATCTGAGGTATTCATACTTCTCAGATCCCTCTTCATCACTTGTAGTGTGGTACCAATTAGATTCCCAAGACAGTTATTTTGCCTTACCTATTAGCTTTTGCTGAGTTCCACTACTAACATAAGTTACTCTACATTTGGGAAAAGAAGAACGAACCTTTTACTGGCCAATATTGAAAATGCTGGAGGTCAGTGGCCCTGCCTGTGGCAGGGGACTTGGAACTTGATGATCTTATGGCCCCTTCCAACCCACGCCTATGGGTGGAATTCTAATTTTAGAATTCTGTGATTCTAAAAAGCCTATTCCTCACTAGAGAGTGAGGAGGGGGAAGAATAGAACAAAAATCATTTTTCTTTATTTCCTTTGTTTATGGAACTCCTTGTGAAGGAATCAGAAGCTACAAGAGCAGGTGATACCTATGGCAAAGCCAGAAGTAGCAGAGAGTGCAGATTTGAACAAGTCCCGTTATAACTGCTAATACAAGCAACTAGTTATTACAGTACAGATTTATTATTACATTACAGAATTCTTTCTATTTAAATACATCTTATTCCTTCTTACTGTCTTGGTGAGGGTTTGTTTGTTTGGTTGGTTGGTTGGTTGGTTTTGGTTTTGTTGTTTTTTTTTTAATAATGTGATTATAAAGGACAATTGAATGTCCTAACAATGTCAGGCTCTATCTGATTGTTCGCTTGTTCAGTACAGAGACATTTATAACATTTATAACTAATTCCCACATTGTTTGCTAAAATTCACCTCATCATTTTGATCAAAGATATTGGAAGATCTTCTATGCGATGCATAACTATATATCATAAAACCAGGCAATCGGATGTTGTAAAACAGAAACACTCTCTAAATGCTGAAGTATATGTATAACTGACAGTGACTATTCATCTGGCCTTATATCTCAGTGATCATTGAATTGATTGAAATTCAGACATCAAACACATGGCACGTCACCTTAAGAACAATGTAATTGAAGCTTAAAAGCTTTCTTGTATTAAAAAAAAGGCAGTTCAACCATACTAGTCAATTTTCATTGTTTTTCTGCCAGTTTCTTGCAGAGCTATGAGAGAACAACTAATAGTACAAATGATATCAGGAACACAGTTATGGTGAATGAAAGAGTATGCATGTAAAAGCATAAGAAATAGATATCTCAGTATACAGAAAATTTCACTGTCTTTTTAGGATGTTAAAAACAGGCATGATACATAAACAGAAATTGATACCATTCTGATATAGATTTTTTACTTCATCTAAAGTCAAGTGAAAATAATGGCAACAGGTACTTGGCATCATTGACAAGTAAGGATTGTTTGGAAAAAAAAAGTCAGAATTAGCTAAGTAAATTTCATAAACTAATTTATTTTATGTTACTATTCTTCTGAACCAATTTAACTTGCTCAGTTTATAATGTCAGCATTTACAATGTCAATAAAAATATAGCATTATACTAAAATGTTGGGCAGAGTTTCATTTCAGTAAATCAAAGAGATGCCACATTTTCATTTCAGCAAGTCATTTCTAGTAAAAACAAGGTCATTATAAAGTCATTCTTTTTGGAGACTGACAAGAAGTATATATAAAATGACCCTGTAAGGATTTTAACTAGCGTGTAGTAAAGATATGGATAAAGTCTAAAATGGAGTGGAAAGGAAAAATGATACTGTATCCAGTAAAATATTTCAAATCCACTACTGTCTCAGTTTCTAGTTCTTCAGTAGATAATGTTAAATAAAAGCTAAGCTAAAAACAAAGAATTATTGTTAATTCTCCCAGTAAAATATTAAATGCTTTTATGGGGACCATGACAATTACATCAAAAAGAAATGTAAAATAAATATTTTAAAGCTACAAGTTTCATTTAAACTTTGGGGGAAAAAAACATTAAAAGTTTTTTTTCCTCTAATGAAATGAGCTCTTTACATATAAATTATATTGTAATAACAGAGCTCCCTGGTGGAAAAGAGTTCCTTCTCCTGCTGGCAAAAATTAAAATAATCACAGATGGCTAATGATCAAAAATACTGACTGACAGCTCTGAAGTACAAGGCATAGATAATATTCTCAGAGCTACAATTTATTTATACTTAGAACTGGCTTTAGGCACCCACAAAATCTGGGTTTATGATGTCCTATTATAAAAGAGATCTTTTAACCACTACTGGAGTTTTTGCTGCCAAGGTTTTTCCTTAAGACTAAATTGATCTCCATAATAATTTCACCAGTATACTGTGAACTACTTATTGGAAAGAATCCTTTATAGTTAACTATATTTGTTCAAACTTTAGAGACATATCAACTCCATTCCTTCTACTTGTATTATACTTAAAATATATGTTTTCTTTGGAGCTTTTAGAAATACTGTATTATACTTCAGAACTGATTTACTGCAGAAGTCAGTAAGTGCAAAGAAAGGGTCCCAAAACATTTTAGTTTCCTGCACTTGAATAATGGTGTAAAAAGTGTCCAGTCTTTTTGATAGTGTTCAAAAACTTACTAGATCTCATTCCCATTTAAGTTAACTGAAATGCTCAGTTCCAATGGGAGCTAGTTAAGTTTGTAGGCAATTCTGGCTGTCTCATATTATTTATTTTCTTAAGGCTCCACTGGTATGCTAAACACTTTGTAGAGCAAAAGCCTATCTCCAATTTCAAACACTGTCAGTGTTGTAGGCTTGCAATAGTTCTTACTTTTCAGTATGCATCCAACTTGCATTGCCATATGTTTCTAAGAGAAAGTTTGACTTTCTGAAGTGGAATTTCCAGCTTTTCTAAATGAGAAGAAAAAATGGAGTGAGATTCCAGATCTATTGGAAATGTCTAGTAATAAGAACGCAAGTTTTAAATACAACAAAATATTTTCTTTGGGTATTTGGAATATATTCTTAGAATCATAGAATGATTTGGGTTGACCCTCTCTGTCAAAAACAAGGTTGCCAGCTGCTAGATCAAGTCCTAGATCAGATTGCCAACGGACCTATGGAAATATAGTGTGACAGTAGGTCTGTAGAATAATTTCTTCTTCCTCCATGTAGCTTTCAGCTACATATAAGAAGATGGCTCAGAGAAGACAGTTTCTTCAAACTTCACTATTGATTTTTTTTTTCTTGTTTAAATAAGCAACCATAAAACACACATACAAAGAAAAAGAAAAGGGGAAGAAAAAGAAGAACTTACCTTTGGAAAAGCTACATAAAATTACACATATTACTGGACAAAGAGAATTCATGAGGAAGCAATCTTCAACATTTAAAACAGCAGGAAACTGATAGTCAGAACTTGTACTTGCTAAGCTTTTGCAGTTCATCTCCATAAGCATCCAAACCTTCATCACCAGATTACAGAACTTGCAGAAGTAATTGCTTGATAAACCTTTTGATTTTAAATTAACCATGAATTTTAAAGTCCAGCTATTGACTTCAGTGCTGACAGCCAGTAGCTCTTCTGGCATGGTGTGTAGTCTCAGATGGTAATATTAGTTCACATTCTTTTTAGTCAGATGTCTGACTGGACCTCTGCTATATACGCTGAAAGCTCTGGATATAAGGAGAATCATTTATCAACACAGCTGCTGTTATGCCAGGATAACGTAAATTTTACAATAACAGGCATGGAGCTGGAGTGATAATTAATACAGGAACATTCCCCAATGTAGATAGTGCTACTGCAGATAAATTGAGATTCATTTTAAGCAGGAATAATTTCAGCAAATAGCATATATTATTTCCTCCAAACACAAGTACAATTTATAAGTTATAGACTGTCTGTGACTTACTGGCATTCCAGCAGCCACAAAGCATTCATCTGCTGGATAGCTTGATACTGACTTCCTACGGCAAAAGTTGGTAAACTAAACAGGATTGTGCAACTTTATTATCCTTTTAAAAAAAGGTGGGTTGTTTTTGTTTTTTTGTTTTGTTTTTCTATTTTCTTTTGATAAAAGACATGCTAGTACTTAAAGGGCTTCACTTTTAAAGAGAATATATATTCATTCTACCATTTCTGAAATTCAGTTACAGGCAAGTGAAATGTCACAAGTAAACTACTTTACTGAACTGAACAACAATAAACCAAAATTAGTAAAATTATCAAAAGCATGCCTGAGGCAACAGAAACTTTGGTATTAATTTCCATTTCTTTCAAGTGCATTTGATGAATGATGTGACAAAAGAATCCTAATTAAAGTCAAAATCCTGAATACTAAATAAATTAGAAGTGCCACTACATTCATCTTCTACAATGATAATACTGCCTCTTCTGCTTCTTCTCTGTGCCCCTTTGCTTACATCTGTGGCAGTAATTCAACAAAGGGCACTACCAGCACAGGTGAGGGAATGGATGCTTTTACCCCCAAAACAGAGAGAGAATAGGACAGATTACTCTGTTTCTCTTCACCACCTTCAATTTACACGTAGAAAGCCTACCTGGAGCATTCAAAGTGATTTTAGGTCTTTTTCCTCTCACGACTTAAAACTTAAAACTTGATGAGCTGCACTGCAGTCTCTACAGCTCAGCAGCCCTGTACAAGTTGCTATGTTTGTGGTCATTAATTTTTTATTTATTTTATTACCGGAGAATCATTAAGTACGTATATACTTGGGATAATATATAATCCTAATGGGCTGGGAAGGCAACACTGAAGGGATGAAATTCTATGGCTTGTGTCACACAAGCCAGGCAAGACAATCATAAATGACCTTAAAATCTATGAATCTTTCAAGGAGCTGCCCAATTCAATAAGCAGACTGGAACATGAATTATGACTCCCAGGAGACATCCTTCCCCTGCTACCCTTTTGTTCCAGAGAGTAACTCTGAAATACTTTAGGAGATGTTTATATCTCCAGTGTGCTCAAGCAGTAGGCTCATCTTTTTCCATTTTCATTCCACTACCATTTTCCCCTCAAATACACTAAAAATCTGCCAATGCAAACAAAACTAGTGCCCTAGTACCTCTAGCTGCCATTTGTACTAAGGTCTGTGACAAGATCAGTCCTAAGAACAGGCTGTAGTCAACCAAGAATTCAAAGGCAGATGTGGAGTCCAATCTTCCAACTTTGACAGAGGCTAATAATGGGACCCTATTAGAGAAAGTGTGAGGACACGACAAGCACATCATAATACTTCTTCAAATAATTCTCACAGACCACACCAATTTAGATTCTGTTGTGAAGTTCATGTCTTAATATAGCCCATGATATATTGCATATATGCAGAACACTCATAACTTCTTCAAAATGATAGAATGTCCTGCCACTTCAATAACACAGGCCACAAAAACAAGGTGTTCTCTTTTATCTTATCACAATGATACCCCACTTGCCAATTCTTTTAAAATATATGGTTTTTTGTATTTTCTAAGTGACTGAAGGGCCAGAACTTCTCTCTTCAAATCTTCATGTTGGTTCTATGAAATTACTTTTTTTCAGAGGAAATGAAAGAACCATCTTAATTAAAATGATAGATTGTTTACTTATATCTTGTCTGACATATTTTAAGACCTGATTTGACTCCTAATCTAGCTAGTGAATTCTAATGGGCTAGATTTTTTAGAAATTACTGCAAATAAAAATGAAGCTTGTGTACACCCAGAACATAATTTCTACAACTCTTGTCAGCAGTTGAATTTTGTACCTTAGTTTTCTCCTGTGAATTTTGAATTGGTCTTTTAGAAAGGGTATTTCTTGATCCTAATTTTACTAGTGATCATTTAATTGATCATGGTGTGTTGTTTGGCTAATTATCTTGTATAGGTAGATATACACATATATAATCAATTTCATAAGAGAGATGTACTGAGACTCATACTGTTTTGAATTGAAGTCATTTATTCAAGTGCCCATGTTCAATATGGAAAACTGAATATCTGTAGCACTAGCTCTTGAACTTATACTTCATATTTAGACACCAACTAGTGAGATATTTTCTTTCAGTTTCACCCAAGAAAAGGAAATTTTGCAACACATCTCTAATACTGCACAGGGAGAGAAGAATTTGTCTTCGTGCTTCTCCCTCACACAAACACCCTGTGATACAAGCATATGACCTATATTTTCTTGTACGCTTAAAAAATTCTTTAGAGTTTGCCAGTCATTGAGCTTGCATATTTTTCTTTTCTGAATGTACATTTGTGTTATATGGAACTTTTTACCGAAGAACAAGGTAAGCAGAAGCTGTTTCAAAATGAGTGATCCAGTCTTCAGAATTTAGTAGCTTAGGTGCCTAATTTGTAACAAAAATGTGAGCAGAAGCAAAGACTTCTGAAAGCAAATGCAGTAGAAGATGTTGGAAATTTAACCTACCTTTTTCATATTGTCCCACAGAATACTATATAGTTTATCAAAGGCCCATGCAAGATTTTATTTCTTAGGACTAGAGTGGGCTGCATTTGGTTTCTATCATCACTTTGACTTCATTATCACTGACCTTGATACATTCTGTCACTGTCTGCTGTGATCCCTCAGGATTAAGTGCACAAAGGCCATTGACTTATATACATGTATATGAATTGTCATCTCTGGATTCTTAATAATTGATTGTCAAAGCACTTCTGCACAATGCACCTTGCCTTGTTGACAGAACAAGTGCCAGTGTTCAACTGCTTTTCTTTGGAGCATGTGAGCGTCAACAAGTGTGATAAAGCATAAAAGCTTGTCAGTAATGACCCAGTTGGTGGTACTCAGAACTCTTGGCTAAAAAATTTAGAGAAAACTTTTTCAAGTTTTTTACTGCTTTTTTGTGTGTGTTCATTTTTGTTTCTTCATAGCATAAGGCACAACCATCAGGAGAAATCTAGATTTGATTAGTGATTTTCAAAGGAAATTATATCCCTGAAAAGCTAGAGAAGTAAAAGATAATCTTGTCAGTAGTTTCAAAACAGATAAATGATCTGAAATAATTTGTAAAATTCCTAATCTTAACTACTAGGTTTTTCCAAGCTGGTAGTTTCACTAAGGACTCAGGTAGAAACTAATTATATTAATCACATTTAGTTATATTTCTTTATAAATTAATTAATAGGGAATAAATTAGATCAAGAATTCAATGATGGAAACCATTTTTTTTCTCTGGGAAAGGCCAGATTATATGCAACTAGTGGCCAGGCATGTCAATCAAGTTTAGAAAGTGAGATTAACTGAATGACAATTTGAAAAGTTCCTTGCACGTGTCAGAAAGGTTACAATAGGTTGGTTAAGACAGGTGGGTTTTTTTCAGGTGTTTTAAAACTTTGAGACATAGCTAGGCACCTTTATGTTTTCAGTGTATCCTGGAGTTATAGCGTACTGACCACAAAAGAAATCTGTAACACAATGGACAGAGCAAACTGCACCTGCTTTTTAATGTTTCCCTATTCCTCTACAGGCTTATAGTACCTTTTATTGCCACACGAGGGGAAATTTGGATCTTTTATCAACTACTTTAACAAAGCAATCCATTTAAATAATGTGTTTGGAACTGCAGTCTATGGAGATAATCAGTAGCTTATTAACCTTAATCATAACAACACATTAACACTATCTGGTTTCATGTTGACTAATTTGCAGAACAATGGGGAAGAGCACACAGCTCTTAAGACTGTTTCTAGTTCTTGGCACTGCATAAATACAGTGACCCTCACCTGAAATGTCAGAGACTTAAAAAAGCTGTATCATATGATGAAGGAAGAGAGTAGAGAAAAGAGAATCATGTAATCAGAGAGTTAGTTAAAAAGTAAACACTTGTTAAACCTCTGGACAAAGTGAGATCGTCATCAAATAGAAACCTAGAGCTCAGAATAAAGGTCAGATACCTTTTATCATGTTTGTGTAGCTTCAGTTAAACTAACAAGCAGCAGCATGTGCTTAAGGTCATAGTTAAGCACTTTTGCCTTGATAAATGTGCTCTGTATTCAGTGCCTCCCTTTCAAGAGCATGGTCATATTGGAACTCTGATCTACAAGAAAACGGCAGACATCAGAAAAGGAAGCAATTTACTTGGGAACAGAAATGAGTTACATCTTCACTCATTCATTTCAGATGGCAGCAGGAAATAATAAGTTAGATAATAAAATAACAATAAATCAAAGCTACAAAAATGCAGTGGATAAGCCTCAAAAAAAATTTTTTTTTTAAATTGTTTTAATTTTGAGGAATAATAGTGCACAATCTATTGCATCCTTTTTAGTTCCATGAAAAACAAACAGGAAAAATACTAATTTTGGAGAAGATTTTAAAAATGCTTGAAGAACATAGTAGCTGGCCAGCCTAAGAGAGCAGAAGTGAAGCAAGATAGTTGGTTAAAAAAAAAAATTATGTTTTCACTGAAACTTTTGATAAAATTATTTCTTCCACAAAACTGGAAGAAAAAAAATAGTATTAGAAAAACTGTAATATATACCTGAATAATATTCCAAAAGAAAAGAATGAAGTTTTACATTCTATATTTTGAAAATAATTTTGCTAAAACTGTTTAAATGTAAAATTTGGGTGATGATACCTAAAAATTTATAATTAGAACTAGTTCTGCTACATCAGATTAAAGAAATTCTAATTCCTCTGCCTTTTAATTGAATTGTACCATTACATAACGTGGATTTAAGTGTTTAAGGCAATAAAAATGGTTATTGAGTCACAGAAAGAAATACCTTCATTGTATGATGTACACATCATGGAAAAAAAATTGCAGATTTCAATTGGCCAGAGTGTTTACACAGGGTAGGATTCTGCTATAGGGAAAGTTTTTTTTTTACGATGCCTTTGTAGCTATTTATGTGATAGAATAGTAACAATATGTCTATGCTTTGAGAAGAGTTCAAAAACAGTTTCTGCAAATCACAGTTGAAAGGAGAATACAGAAAAGTATGGTAGTGCTGCTGCAGCCATGAGGATCTCAAAACAAAGGTGATTAGATCTCATTTGCAATAGATTGACTAGTCAACTTGAAAAAAAAAGTAAAATTAGAAGAACATTGAGGACAAACTTTTCAGGTGTCAAATAGAAGCGAGAAATCACAATGTGCTATAAAAATATTTTTTAAAATGATAGAAGCATTAATGCTTCCTTCATAATACAGGTTTCATAACATATATCAAAATTTCTTAAAATATTAAATTAGCTCAAAATTACATGTTCTGATATTAAAGGAGCTGAAAGTAATATAGAGAATATTTCACCAAAATTTACTTGATACATCATAATGATTTTGTAATGGAAGATTTAAAGGAGAAAAAAAGAAAAATAGCATAAGAGTAGTAAGCAGCATACAATCAAGCTGGGAACAGCAACCAAGTCTGATGGGGAAGGACAAGACTCAGGATGCTGTGTAAATAATGCTAGAGCCAAAATGAAGCTTAAGCCAACTGTCCCTGACAGAAAAACAATAACATTTTGGAGAAAGAATTACTTCAGCAAGACCTCATTATTTCAAAAATACAGATGCACAATTCTCAAGATGAAATTATTGCCATTTTGTTGCATGACTGGTACAGCTAAAAAGGGGCTCTACAAAACAAAACTTCTCCACATTATCCTGATAGCTCCAAGTCTCTCTGACTCAGTAACTGTTTTTCTCCTATATGTCATGGCCCTATCAATCTTAGGTCACATTTGTGACATTGTGGTATCCTATCTGATAAAGCTCTGTGGTGATACAGGTTCTAAATCTGCTAGGATCTAAACAAGAAAAAGAAATAGTAATGCATGTGGGCCACTGAAAATGATTTAGGCAGAAATGTTTCACAGATACTATACATAAGTCACACAAGAAATATTAGGTCATGCTAGAAAAATAAACTTGTAGAGCTAGGTCTCTGGAAGCAGATATCTATCTACAGTTACATATTTATGTCTTCAAATTGTTTTGTGATACCGCTCATAAATAAGCACAGGTTCACATTATCGAAAACTGTATCTTTATTTTACAGCAGCAATGAAATTTGCAACTCGTTTTGTAAGGCTGAACAATTTGAATATTACTGAAACTAATTGTGCTGTGAACAGATTCCACCGTTAGTGTATGTATGCTGGTCTGATCTGAAATAATGTGGAAAATGCATCTGAGTATGCATCACTCTAGGCAAATATTGCCCATAAACTTAAGCAACTAAGATTTTATCTAAACGGCAAGCACTGAGTATAAAAAACTGGAATTAGCTTTCTGAATGTTATTTGGTATCTAACGCTAACAAACTATGAAAACATTTCAGAGTGAAAACAGAAGCTGATGTCATCTCTTATACTACTTGCCTGAATCTTAGTTCTTTACCATATATTTTGCTTATGTAGTTGATCAATACCAGTTTTGATAAAACTTTAGCATGACTCCACTAGATAAAGAAATCATCTTTTTATTCAGTGCCATTATTTAAGTATCATGCACACTGCCATATAGTGACAAGACCAACTACATTTTGGCTTAGTTTCAATTTAAAAATTATAAGGTGTTGATTTTAGTATCACTCTGGCAATGTATTTGAAAGGATATTAATGAGTATCAATGTCATGCTTACTCAAAAGAATTCCTGATGACAGAGTGCTACTTTATATGCTTTTAAAAATTACTAGTATAGAGCAGAATAGATCTACATATTTTAATAAGCATTCTGTATCCTGTTAACTAAGGACTGGATACAAATGAAAAATCTACCTACTGTATTCAAAGATCTTATGTTGCATTTTTTAAATCTGATGACAAAAATAACTGAATTTCAATGGAAATTTTCAAGTATATCCAGAAAAAAAATTAGAAGGAATTGCACTATTTAGCTAAAGAATTTTTCAGTTGTTAAGACAAATATGTCTTGAGAATTTGTTTGGATTATTTTAAGAAATCCCAAGTAGTCCAAATAATTAATTGGATAAAAATCACTATGAAACTATGTTTTCTTTTACAGAATGCTTCATATTTTTTCCTTAACAATTTTTTCAGTCCCCTAGGAGAGTGAATTCAACAAGGAATTAGATGAAAATGGAAGCTTCTGCTTCAGAGAAGAGAATGGCAGCTAGACAACAGAAAACAGATGCCAATTATCTGCCAGTGTCTGCTATAGAACAAAACATTTTATGACATTTACTTTGCCTTAGCAAAGCTGCAGTTGATGTCAGAGAAGCACCAGTCAGCAGGTTCTGAAAGCAGGCTCTACACAGCCCAGGATCTGAAATCATTTCTTACACTTTTCTAAAGATGACAGGAAGAAAAATATTACTTTCTATAGCGTAGCAACAAAGTTAGATGTATTAGCACAGTCTCGAGTAATGCTGTCTTACACTGTGAGACCAGGCTCACTTAATAGACTAAGTGAAAATAGAATTTATGCTGCTTAGACTTAGGAGTCGCAAAATGAGATTTCTTTTGTCACACACTGAACAGGAAAGAATTCAAGCTGCACAACAGAGAATAAAACCAGTGTTTTGCCACTGTATTATCTATCCTTATTTGGCCTGAGTAGCTATCTGTAAAGTGGACTAGTCTGCTTCTGTTATCCAAAGGAGAAACGCAGGAGTTATTGGTACTACTTCAAGGTTAACTTAGCAGTAATTATTGAAAATAAATGTTAAGACAGACAGGCAGCAAACAATTCTCTGAGTCTAGGCTGACACTCAAAACCTTTAATGTCATTTGAAGGTAACTCTAACATTTTTATGTAGCAAATATTTTAGATGATTACACTGACAAAACATGGCCTACTGCTTATGATAAACCTAGCAGCATTAACTATGCAGACAAAATGTTCTCTGGAGGTGGAAATTATATGGATATTAGGGAATCAAAATCAATTGTCAAAGCAATTAACTGACTAGATCTTAGGTTAAGAGCAAAGGTTAGCTACCCAAAGCACTGTACCTTGAAGAGCAGTGCTGGCAATGGAAGGTAATATAGCTGAACGAATTTGGCTCAGAGGTGTATACACTAAGGGGAATACTACATGTAAATACATGAGATTTATGAGAAAAAAAAATGTATTTATATCCAATTTTTAAAGAAATCATATGCCATACTGCTGCAATTACTTGTGGGGAACATCTACTTTCCATTAAAAAATAAAATAAAATTACAATATCATGTCCTTCTTTAACTGAAGAATTCATTGTAGTAGTGAATATGGTGAAGTTCAGACATTATTCAATGAGGACAAGCATTTACTTACAGCTTACCAAGCACTGTCAGACTAGTCCAGCAGGGTACCTGGTGACAAGAATAAATCGCCAAGTCTCATTCAAAATACTGTTTACACAAAGGTCTTGGTACTCAGTGTAAGCATATTAACAGTTTTGGGGACTGTGTTTCAGAGAAGTCAGGTAGAGTTAAGTCCCCATCAGGTTTTAGCACAGCTTTCTGGGGGTCAATTTACACGATTACAAAACACAGAGAACAAGATAGAACTGACCAAAGTAACTCCAGGGTTACATTATTTCAACAATGTCAAAACCTATTGTTATTTCACAGGCAATTCACTATTATTTTTATTTATGTTGTGACTGAATGTTCCAAGGTATATTTTTAAAAAATCAGAAATTTTTATTTATATTTAACAAAAATAGAAATGATAATCTCAATAATATTGACTTTTTTTAAATAAAGAGGAAAAAGAAAAAGATTCTGCTAAGCATGTTGAGCTATGACTTCACTAAGAGTAGAAGTTTTTTTTGTAAAAAAAAAAAAAAAGTACACTTTCTCTCCTACTAGTCAGGAATTCTGATTATAAAGAATCACTCTGTCAATTATTACACTTCTCACAGACTTAAAGAGATGGCTCAGCAGTGAAAAAGAACCAAGACTGAACTCACCCTCCCTGGATGACAAGCCAGCATGTAGAAGAACAGGGGCTGAAGGCTTGAGGAAGATTTAACGATGTCACGATGAATGCTCTGTATTTCTGTGGCCCAATAGAGCAGTTTTTTCTCCTGTGTATAGTTCCACAGATTTCAGGTGAATCATTCTGCAGAATTAAGCCACTGATGATTAAGTGTTTGAAAACAAGTCCAAAGCCAGCATCTTATTTTAAGTCTCAAAGAGAGGTAGTTTCTATCTAACTTAATAGATCAGAACCTTGACTTGCTCATTAGCTGAGAACCTCTGCCCTCCTTATTAGGCCCAATTCTCTCAGATGAACTGTCAGTTAGAAGCTGCTACAATTGTACACAGGTAAAATTCCATGTCATTAATGAACCTGAGTGTTTAATGATTTTGGATGCATCAAGTTTATCCAACTTCTTAAAAGGTCTTTTCTCAAATATAATAATGGCTGTGGCACCAAGGATCATTTGCAGAAAAGGTTGGTACTTCCCAGTCCATCAAAACATCAGCTTTATGTAGTTATATGGTGAATTTGTGACAGAGTATATATTGGTTTCTTAAAGAGTGGTTAGAACTGCTACTACTAATGCTGATAAGCAAGTAATTCAGCTTCACTGAGATCAGTAGGAGCTTTAAGTAAATAAGGTCCACAAAGATTTTAGAGCTCAGATCATTAGCTACAATATGCAGCTTTCACACAATAAATGTTACATTTGATTTAAAACCTTTATTTCTTCAAGTAAAAGTTAATAAGCCAGGAATGTTTTAACTCATGAACATCTACGAGTAACATTTTATTTTTGTCTATTATGAGCAGATGCAAAATCAAGATTTATAGTAGAAAAAGGAAGTTCTCGACTGAAGTAACGTAAGCTATATTCGACACTTCATTTTAGCATATTTTATGGCCAATTTTATCTGAACTGCCAAATTCTCTCTGACAGAAAAGAGCCAAGATGTTTAGCAGAACTGAAACCGTCAAATTACATGGCACCCTCTATAAGGCAAAGGAAAGAGGAAAGAAACATTCTTGTACTGGACTGGCAGAGATTTCTTTTGAAAATCTTTTGCATAAAGAATGTAGATAAGTAGAATAAAAGATTTCTGAAGTAAAATTAGCTCAACCATGTTCTAAGTACTCAACCCTACTCAAAGAGTAATGCAGATTTTTCATGTCTTATTGCTGTTACAGCTACAAGTTTCTGACTTCAACCTTTGGTGTTATTGTGAAGGATTTTACTGTCTACAAGTAGTGGTGTCATATTAAAAAGTTGAGAATATTAAACCGAAAAGGACAAGTTTTGCTCTCTAACATTATTATTTATTCATGCCTAAATTACATTGCATTCAGAATAACAATAAACAGGTGATCCCCATACAGGGGGAAAAAAAAAAGTTACAATAACTTGGTGTTATATTATAACTATATAATAACTGTGAAAAAAGACAGGACACGGTACACATAGAAATTTTGCAAACACTTTGCTCTCAATGGCCAGTATTTCAGTCACCAGAGTTGAACAGCATATCAATAACTCACCCATCAGTTTAAGAGAGCACCTTACTAGAATTCTAAAATAAGAGATTCCAGAGAGATAGAGTGCCATCTTAGACAGGCTAGCAGTTTTGGTACTTCCCATTATGGTGGCAGATATGACAGAAGAGAGAAAATAGCATTATGGACCTACATTTAAGTATCTTAAAACTGTTTCACTGCTCTAGGTCAGGCAACAGAGTGGGTGGGAATCTTGTGTACTGACTGATATATTGTCATGTATGAAGTTATATCAAAGACAACTTTTCTCAGTTATCATAAAGAAAAAATACTTTGGGCCTTAGACCAGCCATCATTTTTGCCCATAATGTATTTGCTAGTTTAATCAGATTATCATGAGTATATAGCTCCACAGTGTAGGACTAAACAGCCTGCTTTCTCAGAAACACCATTCTCATTTCAAAAATGTTAAGACATTAGATTTCTAATGGATAAAGAGCTCTTCCAAATACCATATCATCACACTCATTCTTGCAAAAGGCTAAATTGCTTGATTCACCTAGGCTGAGTTTGGTAAAGCCTGGGCACTTCAAGATCATTGAGAGACAGTGCCTCAGCTGACAATGAAACAAGAGCTGGCAGTTCCCACCAGCAGTCTTTTTTTTTTTTTTTTTTCTTCTATCAAAGGTAAAATAGTGCCTCAAGGAAGCTCTCTTCAAGTTCTTTATGCATCTACTTGCCTTTTTGCCAAGCCTGATCACTTGTTCACCTAGTATTTTGAACTCACTAATATCTAGTGTTGTCCTCAAATCAGGAACTTGCCTTTCTGAAAGCAGTTTGAAAAAGTAGTAGTTTCCAGTCCTCCTCAATCTATTCTGAAGTTAGCACTGACAATCTGTACTACGGAGGTGTTCACCTTCTACATATATTCAGAGGGAGCAGCATTATGCTGACTGGTAGCCACTTTCCTCCTCATAAAACAAAGGGCTGCTTTGAAACTATTACCTGTCTTTGTCATTCCTGGTGTTGTGTTTTTATTTGTTTATTTGTGGGTTTTTTTTTTTTTTTAATTATAAAAAAAAAAAAAGTTTCCTGTATTGACACTTTTGTGTAGAAATGATTCCAGTTCACAAAAACATACATGTTAATATGAAAAAAATCTCGCTGCTTACATTGTTCAGTTTTATCCTGATCATTATTACTCTTCGTCCGAAGAATAATATTCTTGGACAATTTTTCATAGCATCTCCATCTACACTGAAATTTGCTTTCACAGAATCTACCGTTCTCTTCCATCATTCCTTCTTTCTTCAAATATCTAAAAATAACCTTGTTTCAACCAAGCTTCTTGGACTACAGTTTGGCAACTATTATGTTTCTGATTTCTAGATTCTCATTAAAAAAAAAAAAAAAGTGAAAAATGTCTATATTTCACATTTATCTTCCCAGCGTGAATTATCTCCTTTAATAAAAAAAAAGAAAAAAAGGACATTATTTACAGTATGCATTTGCCATGACGGATATTTCATCAGAATAAGCACAAGTGATTACAGTCAGGGATTAAACATGCTTCTACATTCCCAGTGTTGAAAATTACGGGAGCAAAGGAATACTTTGTTTATGGTGCTTACTCTCTGGTATAAATATGCAACATTTTCCAAAACACCTTTTAATGACAGGACAGCATCATTATTTTGGCATCTTTCATGACAAAGAAGTTCCATGTGAAGAAGGGGGAAAACAAAACTTCAGCAGATAGGAATCTGTAAGAGCAATTTCCTTTGTAACTTTCCCAATTTGACTATTTGTGTTTGCTGAATTGGGGAGATATGCTACAGTTGCTCCCTCATTGCATCCAATATGGCAATGAAAAGAGATTTCTTTTAGTTATAGCACCAATATTAAGAAACTAGTTGAGAGATCACTTTTGTCATATCTCCTCCATGCCAATATTTTATTTATAGTTCTCTTCTATGCCACTATTTTATTTATGGTATTAAATATATAAAGAGATTATAATGCAGGGGGGAAAAAAAGACTATTATAAAAAAACAAAAGCTGCTTTTGTCTCACATCTTTGCTTGTGTACAAGGCTACCTGACTTAATACACACAGATATTCGACCACCTACAGATCTTTTCTTCTTTTTGTTCAGTCACATACTTTATGTGTGTAACCTCATGGTGAATAAAATACGGCACATTTTCTAAAAAAAAGTTACATTAATCAGATCTGGTAACTTAGGATTGAGTAGTGTTCTGAGTTTTGTTTTTAAATCAGAGCCTCGAATATCTTTGCTTCCTGGAACTGCGTTAGTACTAAACAAAGCATTTATCCCACATGTTATTATGTAACCATTGTAAATAATATATAAATACCTCAACTTTATCTTAGCTTAGCACTATGTTTAATACTGAACCCATTTTATTAACAATTTTTTTTTGGAAATGTTAGTAAATCCATCCACTACCTCCTCTTTAAGGTGGTCAGCTCCTCCTAGTGGATACAATAAAATGTAGTTGGATTTTTTTAGTTTGTCCTACTTTTGCTAAGTAGAGGAACAAAGGTGGAGCTTTTATTTATTTTTCATCCTTAAAATACAGAAAGGAAAGGGAAAATCTTTTTTCGTTTTCGCTATAAAACTGAAAAAATACTCATGTTACTTCTTTCATTAAAGATATTACTCATAGCCTGAATCTTCTGAGTCATGTCAATATGAGATGCAAGAGTCTATATTGCTTGATTACTCAGATGCTTGCCTCTTAGCTTGGCAAGCTTTTTGGTGCTTTGCAAAGCTGAGCAGTAAAATCCAAACTTGTGTAAAGAATGAAGTATGGAATTTTGAAAAAATATATTTGTATCTTTTCTTTTTAGATATTCCCTTAATTCAGCAGCACTGCCCACATGAGTTAGCACTGCCCGCATGTAGTTATGTATGACTGCATGCTTATTGGAGTGGGTCTCTGTCATTCAGGACAACTTTTCTAATAATTTGCCTTCTTTTCCTTCCTCATTTTTACTGCATAACTTGCTATTTCTCTCACAACATTTCACCTGTTTCACCTGCTCAGTGAAACTTTTGAAGACCAACCAATGTTATCACAACGAGTTTTTAGAATTTTCCCTTTCTTACACGTGAGCACTTGCAAGAGGGAAGTACAATCTCTCCCCTCTTGTAGCTAAAAGAATACTCAGAGAATGTTCAAATAAAAATGCACCTGCAGAACTGCAAATTATCAGTGCAGTGAAAGAATAGATTACACAGTGCTGCCTATATATTGAATTTATTACATAAGATCTCAAGCTCAAAGTCTAGTTATTTCGTGGTACGTAAATCTTTTTTCAGAAAGAAACTAAGAAGCATTGAAGAATAAACAGAGGAAGCTGCAGTACAATCCAGTAATAACAAGCTATCAACTGCATGGGAGGATGCAACCCCTCCAATGTAGCAAAGGGCAGAACATCTGCTGCCATTGCTCCCGCTATTCCATACCACCAACAATTTTCAGGTTTTAGGTTCCTACATAGAAGCACTACTATCAGCTAATTGGTAAAGATGGTAAAGATGTGCTCTTCGTGCCTATTTCTCTACTGGCAAAAGTTCTAATTTTCAAAAGAAGGTATTTAATGCTTTCTGAGAAATAAGGCATCATGCATCATACCAGGCACCTATGGAGAGAGCCAACCCAAATCAATAGCTAGGATCTTAGCAGGAGGTTAAGAACCCACACAGCACAGCATGAAGACAAGACAAGCTTCATTTCTGATATATATACACAATGCACTGAAGAAAGCCTACCGGCATTGAATCTTTTAGAATCAGCGTAATTTGCCTACTCAACTATTTTGGTACTGTAAGACACAGTCTTTTGTGTCAAAGCACATAGGCAAAAATTAGCCAGTAATTTTCCATCTCTAACTACTGATAGAAACTTGAAGGTACAATCTTCAGTATTAATAAGAGAACAATATCAGTAAAAGAGGTTTCCTCATGCAGCCTCTTATGATTTGTAAAAAAAAAAATAAAAATGGTGGAATATCTGTGGCCTCAAGCAAATTGCAATAATTCTTAAAATCATGTGGATTTCTAATGTTCTCTACAACAATCTAGTCCCTAGACATGGTCCAGGATTTATTGTTACACAAATTTCCAAGACTGGATTTTTAATTTTTGTGTATATATACTTTTTTTATAAAGTCATCCGACTTTACGTAGCTGGCTTCAGCACAATGCTGAAGAATGTTCACCTTAAAGTAACCCCTCTTTCTTTCTGTAACAACTTATTTTAAATTGAACAATTATTATTAGTTATTATACCAGTGTCTTAATCTAAACTGAAATCAGGGACTTGCTGCATTAGAGGTTGCCCATAAAATCTCAAAGTAACAGTAATTGAAAAAAAAATTAGTTTGTAATTCATATAAGCAAGGGAGATTCATATGAAATTTATTCCCCTTCCCTTTGGAAAGTGAGGTTCAGGAAACTCCAGTTGAATTAAAATCTTTATTCTGTTCTCTGTCAAAAGACTTTTCAGCTCTGAAGGATTATTAATTATAGTCATAGATATATGACAGTTGTTCTATAAGATCAGTTAGTTTTTTAAAAAATACATGCCAAATTTGAAAGAAAATCTGAAATTTTGTCTTTCCCAATAAAATTCACAGCTTGAATTTTAAGTCAGGATTATCAACTCATTCATTAAACTGAATTTGGAAAAAAAAAATGAACAAAAAATCAACTCTTTAAGAAAATGCAGAACACGTTAAAGACTGTGCAAATGGATAATTCCATAAACAGTATTTAGTCTAATTGTTTGCTAAAATATTGAAAATTATTTTGAACCTGAATGTGGTCTTTGAAACCAGTTCAACTGAAAAGAAAAAGGGAGAAAAGGGAGAAAAAGAAAAGAAAGAAAAGGAAGAAGGGAAAGAAATTTTGAAGCTATAAGGAAAATTTATAATGCATTTTGCCCATTCCTTGAATCGGCAAATTTCCAAAATAACAGAATTGCAACTGATTCAAAACACTCTCTAAAGGTCCCTGTATTCAATATAAATTCTTTCAATGAGTTTAATGGGCTTTGAGGCACAGCCTCATGCATTAAAATAGTTTTTAAAGAAAAAAAAAAACACAATTTCCTTTCACTTAAACTTAATCAGAGGTGTAACCTATTGGTAAATAAAAGTTAGTCATGTGGAGTGACTTGGATCACTTGGAGAGGTCAGTTCATATGCAAACATGGGTTTTAAAGCAGCCAAATGCAAGATTTTTTATGTAGAAACAAAAAGCATTTGTAAATGCTAAAAAAAAAAGGGAAATGGAACGTTAAAAAGTGGAAATCTTGCATGGGAGCAATGAGTCTGTCTCTAGATTAATAAAAAAATACTGTCATGGTAGGGGACTGGTAAGTTGACGTAGTCTTTAATTGATTTACAAGCAAGAAAATATTTGATAAAAGTGGTAAGGCAACATTAATCTTACCATTACTGGAATTCCGTGTTCAGAATGACTATGCATAGTTCTAAAAGTTGAATATAATTATAGATGGAAATAATATCTTTCACTTAAAAATCTCTGACTTTGCAACATGAGGTGAATGCATAATAGCTATTTGCTGAATCATAAGTATCTCTTCTGGGTTAGATTCAGTAGGTAGCCCATCCAAACAAGACCATACTGATCACAAAGTTATCAGGTGAACGGTTTGAAAATTGCTATGGATGCTGAAATGTATCTACCATGGATGAAGCTTTCTACATCCAATCTCACCAATAAATCCCAGAGCTTTTTCTCCAATTGCAGATGTACCCCACTGCCTTGAGCTCCTCCAGGTCCAGAAGCCAGGTCACAAGGCACAAACTGAGATGCAGTATATGTAGAGAGCTGAACAAGTTTAAGTACCTGTGTAAAGAATTTTGCTCTGCCTTATGGATATGTTAAAGGTTTATAAGGAATGTGCTACAAGCACAGAATTAACAGTCCATTTAGGCACAAAATAAATCAGGATCTCAGCAGGAGCTTCTGTATGGGGGACCTCACAGAGCTTGCGTACTGAGACAGTAACCAACACAGTACAGAAACAGGCCTACCCAGTAAGACCACTGGATAGGCCTTCACCAACATCTGTCAACCAAAAACTCACAGTAAATCCAGCCCAAGCTACTTGGTTCAGTGACCACATAATGTCACGTTCAGCAGATAACACTGAGGGACATTCCCCATTATGAGACTCATCGCTAAGCAGTGATAGTTGTTAGCACGTATCAGAAGGCTCTGGAATTTTTGCCATGAGGACCAGGAGCATTAATATATGCCTGAGGCAGAACCACTCCTTTGCTTGCTGCACAGATCAAACACCTTGACGGGGCAAGGGAAGCAAAAAGTACAAGTTTTCACCATCACTGTTAGAAAGGCTATGCACTTAGTTGCCCCGTAAGGATATCCAGTGATACTATCTGGGGGGGGAGGGGGGTAATGTAAATAATTAAAGTAGAAACTGAGAGAGTTATAGTTACTACTGTCACAGGTATGCATTTCTATTCTGCTTTACCAGTCCTTCTCATAATAATCACAATGAATTAGACAATGAAGAGAAAAACCCAAAAAGCTAAAGCCACTAAACACATAAGAAAACCTAAAGGGCACTTAATAAAGCTCTTTGATTTGCTATTTCAACTTTTAATATGCTCTATCATAATTAATTTTGATGATCTTAAGCTAAATTAAAAGCAGCAGGTAGCACTGCATGGAAGGATAAGTACAAGGATACCTTAATGGAACCACCCAACATAGTGCCCTGTAGGCAACCATAACTTAATTTAAAAGCACACTTGATATGCAGCAATACACCCAAGTAAAATGGCAGGTGATCCTCAAAACAGAATAAGAAGTAGCTGTTGTATCCATCCTCAGCCACAGTAAAACTGTGTGAAAGCAGTACTTTTCATTAAGCAATCAATAATATATTTTATTAGTTCCAGAACACTGCATACAACCCACTAGAAGCAATCACACTACACAGTTTTGAGTGTGAATACCACAATTAAACCAAGAAAAAATAAATTAGTTTTTCTGAAATCTGGAGGTTTTTGAGTTGTAAAAGTCCAATTACAAATTAGCAAGCTGTGAATAATCAGATAAGAAAACCCCACAGTTTCAAAGCTGCATGAGCTTTACTTTTAAAATCCCCAGAGATTTATGAAGTTAAACAGTAATTGGTTGCAAATGAGACAACTGATGATAGCTAACAGAATAACTGTTTTAACCTTTAGTTTGGGGAGTAATACTTGGCCTTTTGGGAACACTAAGATCTTTCTGTTTGAAAAATATAAAAATAACTACATGGCTTTATATAATTCCAAGGTAACAACAAATGTCTCTTTGTTTGGAAATATCTGAAATCCTAGACTCCCCTCCAGTACAGCAGTTGTCTCAATTTCTAAATGTATTCATCCCCCTGCTCCTATTAAATATGGGGGATTTGGGGGACACTGCTTGTTAAAAATGCTTGGAAATCTGGTTCTGTTACAGTGCTAGGTCATAGATAACCACGTCTTCAATATCACCTAGATCTAGATGCTAAGGACTTCTTCTGAAAATCTTCCTGTATCCAAATCAACATACTACTATCAACTTGCGTCTCTATCGTGGTGTGCTAATTAATAAGTACATAAAAGAAAATATTTTTGTATATTGCTTTCTTTTTAATCTAAAAATTAAATAGTGAATCTTTCATTCAGTTGCAAACTCTCACTGAAGTGAATGACCCTTTAAAATATGTTAGAAAACCAGACCACTCAGAATATGAGAGGCACATTTCAGTCTGGTTGCATCGGAAGTACTCAAGAGTAAGAGTGACTGATGAGGAACATATTTGAGGCTTACAGAGCACACATATCCTTGGGGACTAGATGAAATTGTGAGAAAATTGACCCTATAAAGGACAAGCATAAAAATAAGAAAAACTGTGTCTCGAAGACTTCATAATCTATTCATCAAATCCTGTAAAAGCTGTTTGAACAAAACTTTAGGTATACATTGAATATGAGATGATTATTCAGAGACTAACAGACTAGATTCAAGAGTAAAAGAGTGTCAGTTTAGTCCTCTGAAAACAAAGGAACAGATAGAATGTATAGGGACACTCTGAGACCAAAGGAAAGGTATGGTGGTGTCTAAGCAACCATGCTGTATAAGTTCCTGCACAGAGCCATCAGAAACAAAAAAAGGATGGTCCAGAAGTTAGGACATTAGTCAAAGACTTAGAAGACTTGGGTTTATGTCTGTACTTTGCCATAAAATATCAGCAAGTGACTTAAGGCTCAAAAATCAGCTTTCATGCTAGTTAACAAAAATTTCAGCTAGACTCTTTTCTCTCACTGGAGGGGATCTTGTCCAAACTGCTTACCGGTAACAGACATTGGTCTAAACTCTTCCAAACCATGCTTAACAATTACCTGGGAAAGTTTAAAATGATTCTGTTGAAAACTGTACCCAGGAGTATGTAAATAACAGTTAAACTTGCTGGACAATTGGATGCCTTTGTCTAAGCTTGTATCCCATCTCTATTAAATCCACTATTGTAGTTATATCCATTGAGAATGAAATGATGAAGGAAATGCTGTGAATGCAATAAATTATTTCTGTGAAATAATGAAAACAGCAGTGGTGTAGTCATGTACTCATGAATTCCAAGACTTTTAAACTTTGCTTAGATTCTGCATTTTCTATCATCAATTCTGCCTCATGGAGTAAAATATCACAGGGCAGATACAAGCCTGTTACTGATGCATGTACTTTGTACCCCAAAGCACAAAAGTCCACAGTACATATCACATAGCCATTCCCAGATTGGTAAATTGTGTTATCTCTGAGAAATGTGATGTACCCTTCCACAGTTTCCACAATTTCTTACTACATTAACCAACCTCTTCATAATCTTGTCTTCAAACTATCCATCACTTCAATAAACAGAACAAATTCCATTTGGTAGGACTCAGAGGAATTTGACCTCTCTGAAGACTGCTCAAAAAAAGATATTTAAATGGAATTTTAGTATCAATATACTGCAGTTATACCCTGACTTTTAGAATAAATGAAAATGCATGAACAGTTTCCAGTGACATAAGCCATATTTATCATTTCTGGAAAAAATAAAAATAAGGTCACTTGATATAGAGTTTTACCTCTTAACTGATATAATTTCACCAAGAATTTTCAAGATTTATACTGGTATGACATTTGCACATATTGTCACACCTTCGATACATAGAGTTCCAGCAGTAGAAATAAGAGATATGACTTTAACATTACTGTTTTTACCACTAGTTTTCTTTGCAAACTTTGCTGATATTGCAGACTGAATCCATGCAGTGCAAATTATCCTCCATTTCAAAGATATCAGATTTTAAATGAAGTTCATTTTCTTGCATAAATAGGATACAACATAAACAAAGGTTCTTAGACAACTCAACATTGAGACTGAAAAATACTTTCAATCTGTGCTAGTTAGCATAAAGCAACATTATGTTTCCCTGAATGGCTATACTAAACATTCAACAAAAAAAGTCTACATTTAGAAGGCATAATTTGACTGGTTTCGTTGCAAAGCCTTCTGAATACCACTATTAAAAACTTACTATGATTCATGAACATTTCTGAAATAAAAAGCTGGATATAAACAAAAAAAAATAACAATACCACTTACATTTTTCATTAAATTATTTTTTTTCCTATGAATTTGGGGAAATTCAAAAGCTTTTAAAATTTAAATCTTTTTTTTATTTCAAATTTATTCCCACTCTACGTGTTATTATTACTCTTTTAATCATCATAATGTAGAGAAGAAGCAGCACAATAAAATTAAGATTTAAAATGCGGGGGGGGGAAAGGCAGGATATTAGTGGACCCTTATTAAAAAAAAAAAAAAGTATTTTTTTAGAGCTACTTCTCAGGTAAGGAAGAATTTTTGATTAATAATTCTATAATTGTGATTAAACTGGAAAGTCGGTTGCAACCAATATGTATGAGAACATAATAGTTTAAATTTTTTGCAAAATTTTCTTGTTTGTTTAAGGAAGGAAAAAAATCAGCCACCCTAAAACAAAGACCAAAGTGCAACATTCTCCAGTACAGAACAGTAATCTCTGATGACATTGTAGTTATCCAGCTATAACTTTAGGATCACAGAATAACTGAGGTCGTTGGAAGAAGGAGAGTTCAGGTATACCCAGCCTCATGCTGAAAGTAAGCTCAAATAAGGATGCTTTGACTTTTAACCAAGAAAGTCTTGAAAACTCCTAGAGATGGAATCTATCACTGACTTCTCCAAATAAAGAACTTCTTAAGAAAGAGAGGATACTCTTCTCTGAGAAAACAGTTTTTTCTTTTCAGTCATTACATACAAACATACAGCTCCAGCTTGGGGCACTTCTGCAGCAGGTCAATTGTTTGTCTTCTCCTAGTACAAGCAGTCTATTACATTATAGCTATATAATATATATATAGCTATATATATATACATATATATATAGCTATATACATATAGCATATTATAGCTATTGGCTATGTAAGCATCATCCCTTGATGTGTCCATCATGGCCACTTTCAGCTGTTGTACATTGGAATGTCTTAATATTTTGGATATATTTCATCTAGATTGTGGAGCATACAACTCAGATTCTTGCTAAACGTAAGAACATAGTCAAGATTTACCGTCTTGACATCCAAGGACATTCTTCTTGTTGTGTACAAGGGAACAAGTAGAATCACAGAATCTCTGTACTGAGTTCACATGGGAAGATTTTCCTGAAGGGGTGTGGGAGGAGGAGGTGTGAGTCTGCAGGAAAACCCTCTGGGAGAAGTATGCAGCAGCTGCCCCATGTTAGGTCAGAGCCAGCTCTGATCAGCTCCAAAGGGGACCACCACTGGCCAGAGTTCAGACAGTGAATGACTCTGGGTGTGCCTCTGCAATGACAGATTTAAGAGAAGAAAAAACTGCTCTACAACTGCAGCTGGAGAGTGGAGTGAAAAATGAGTGAGAAACTGCCCTACAAAAAGCAAGGTCTGTAGTGGAGCTAACCTAGGCATCTGTGTGAAACCACCACAATCATAGAATCATAGAACAATATGGAGTACAAGGGACCTTATAAGTTCATCTTATGCAACCATCCTGACATGGGGAGGAGCATCTTTCACTAGATCAGGTTGCTCAGAGACATCACACCTGAAACTATTTGGTATTATGCTTGAATACAACAAATCCTGGACAACAGGCTCCTTTGGAAAGGAGCCATCTCAGTATCTTAAACATAGCACAGTTATCTATATGAAACTCATAAATAATATGATCTCTAATTGAAATTTGCAGATTTGTTTTAAAACATAAAACAGTCTATTTTAAAATATATAATTCAAGAACTGTTTTATTCTCTGTGGAGCTTTCAGCTGAACTATATTATAATTTTCAAATTTTTGGCTAGTCTGATTTTCATACATAAATGGCGATGTGGAAAACTGTAATGAGCTATATTCAGAAGTATTATGGTAGTATTGCACTTAACTTGTCTTCTCATACTGTTATATCTCTTGAGATTAGTGTAGGTATGTGTATGTATGTGCATGTATATAGACATATATTTATAGGTCACTCCAAAAGTAATGCCTCCTATTTATTTCCACAGAAACTACAACAGATACAATGAGCACAATAACACTGTTGGGTATAGAAAATTCACAGAATTTTTCAACATAATCAGCACTATTGGCCAATTCATCTGAATGAGGTTTTCATTTTGAGTTGTTTCAGTTGCACATGGCCATCCAGAACGTGGCTTGTTTTTTACATTGCTGTTGCTACTGCTGAAACATACCACCCACTGCCTCACTCTGCTCACTTCTACTATTTATCTCCATAAATATTCATTAAGTGTCAATGAATGCCAGTGGGTGCCATCTCTTCCACATGGAGGAAGTCAGTTACTCACCACTGCTTCATATGCACTTTCATGTCAGATGCCGTTTTGTCAGACTGCCTCTCTGTTGCCATCTGTCACATGGCAACAAAATGTAATGGGATATTGGCGGGAAGGTTCAACCTCTACTGTCATACCACCAACATCTGCCACTTCTGATGTGACAGTCCAACATAGTAAAATAGGGAGGTGTTATTTTCAGGTGTATACGTGCGTATATGTATATATATATATATATACACACACACAAAATGTTTACCTCAGTTCATAATCTGCTTAATAAAAGATTAATGTTGAGTAATACTGTAAGTGTCATTACTCATGGGTATTAATATTAAATTTAATTTACTTATTGCTGAATCAGCAGCCTTTATTAAAGCATCAAAGCTATCTGATGAGAAAAAAAGTAAGGATCGTATTCCCTGGCAATACAAAGAGTTCAGGAAATGAAAAGTGCTTCAATCATATATAACATAAAAATTAGAGTATTTTTAGTGCAGAAGGCTTGCGCTTCGGTGACCCACTTACTAGTTATGTTTTCTTTGTTTTAAAGGCACTATGAATTAGAGCTCTGCAGTTTGAACAGAACCATACACGTGAACTAGAACCCCTATGCCTCAGTTAACCTTAAACAAGTTTCTAACAGCAAGATAAACAGATTTAATGGATATGGTATCATTCCACAATATCATATTACTAGAAGGAAATAACAATATAGTAGAATATCAAAGCAACATAAGCTTTCTTCTAGCTATTAAAGCTTCAGAAAAAAATAGCCAAACCTTAGAAGAAAACAGTGGTGTGTGCATCCTAAAACATCAAGGTATTACAATTTTTCCATCCTTTTCAGTATTCTATGTTAAAAATCTGATGTTCTTCTATCAATGGCTGAAAAAAGTATTTAAATTGCTTCTGCAATCTGATACTTTATGCATTGCAGTTCACAATGAAATCTTCATTTATTTCATTGCATTGTTCTGCTTCCCTTTCTAACCAGCTTCAGTGGAAATAAGCCTTCAGTTGCAACAAATATTTGCAATCTTGTTTATTAATAACAAGTCTGTTCCTTCCCTTTTGGAAATTACTATGACCACAGCTTTAACTCAAACTGTAAATACAGAAATGGTAATGTGATCCTTATGAATTCTATCCAAGCTCCATGAAGCCAGAGGGAGACTTTCTACAGATTCTAGAGGGACTTTACGAGATGTCTGTAGGGGTACATGATCTTTCAGCTAGAAACCTTTATTTTGTTCTTTTCTTACTTCCAGTGCAAAGCAATTGGATTTGAAATAAAGTGTACCTGATGCCATATACTGGCCTCTGACATCAGGCTATTTGATAGTAAAGTCCGTGTGTTACGAGATTTTTGTTTATCTTCCTTATGCAAATAAGACAGATTGATAAAATGCTCTGAACAGATGAGATAATCAGGCCTAGCAGCTAAAAGTCCTGTCAGCAGTGAACCTGTAAAGAGGTTGGCTGCTCCTTGAGAATAAGAACTCTGAAAACTGAGGAGAAAAAATCTTAAATCTCTACAAATACCACTGACAAGAATACTTTCATCTTACTGGATGAGTCCACATTTGCTTTGGTTGTCATTTCCATTATTGAATGATCTCCATTCTGAAACAGGATAACTAGTTATTGATTCTAATATCAGCAGCTTAAATGCTGTTAGCTTGGAGAAGCAGCAAAAGGGAAAGCAGCTGCACCAATGCTTAGTCTTCTCCTATGCAAGGCTGTATCTCCTCCTTTTCTGTCTAAGAAGGCTTAAGGCTCAAAATAACCAAGGATCTCATATTCAATCATATCTCTGTTGTTCTTTCTACTTTTAATTTAGGAGCAGGCAATACATGTCTAAGATACAAACTGTACTGGATTATCAGGATGCCTGAGCTAGCTTGTTCTGTTACTTTGGTACCACAAGCAGAAGTCTAGCTGCAGAAGCATGCAGCTTGGTGCAGGTCAATATTCCCTTGGGAAAAGAAAGGACACAAGATGCTTCAAGTGTTTGCATTAACTCTTGTAAAGCTAATTCAATTATATCCTAAATTGCCTGAGCAAATCACATAGGAAATAGCACTGAGCTGTGGGCTCCAGGTCAATTGATTTGTCAGTTCTTTCATGCTGTGATTGGCTTAAGATTTTTAAAGGGTTTGTTATGAGTTAATTCTTTCTGTCCAAAGAATAGCTAAGAGTATGCAGCCTGGTTCTTCTCTAAAGACTTAACAGCCTAATATTACAAACATATGCATTTAATATACAAGAAGGTTGACTATAACAATGAGGAGTAATAAATATATTTTATGAGAATAGTTCTTGGCACTCCAAAGAATCAGCCCTTATTTTTGGCCTCCAGGAGATCAAAAACTTTCTAAATATCCATCTGTATATGTTCAAGATCCACATACATGATCTGAGTCTGCAATCCTACTTTCATTTCTAATTCAAAAGACTACTTTCTGGAAGCTTTGAAGGGAAAACAGTGAGGCATTTCCTTCCTCTTCCCACCTTCTTTGAACAACTTCCTATTGATTGCACCAGCGAAATGCAAATTCTACAGATAATATCCTTCTCAAAAAGAAGTGTGCTTAACTTCACTGGGAGCTACAGATCTACACTTTCTCTCAGAATCTGATCCCATTAAGAGAGACAAGGGAAATTAATAGATGTATGCCTCATACACGGGAGTTTGTCTATCAGAATTGAATGAAATTTTTTCTCTTACAGCACTCAGAAGGGTTAAAGGTAAACATTTCTCTGCTTTTTACCACTTAGTCCATCTCCTGAATGAGAGCTTCTTTTGAGCTGCTGAGCACCAAAGTGCATCTGGAAAATATCAACTAATGTATTTCAAAGTGAAAAGAAAAAGCCCTGAATTTTTTTATTTTTTAATTTTTTTTTTTTTTTATGAAACCATCCAAGAAAATTCACTTCCGAGATCTGGCTTGAGAATGAACAGAAGACATTTCTCATCCCAAAATAATTTTACGAGAAAGGTTTAAATGTTTAGAAAATACATTGGAACTGCAATTTCTCCCTTAACCAATAACCTTGGTGATGTATTTCATGACTGATAGAGTGAGTTAGAGTGAGTATATGTGTATACACATGTACACACATCATTTCACTTGTTTACCTTTGGATCAAAAATAGAATGTTACAACATTTATTTTATCATTTTCGATCCCCCCTGAGGCACTGTGACATTTGGTGCATTTATTTTTCCTGTTAAGAGATGATTCTTTAGTTCTTTGAAGCAGGTGCAGGAAATATTTAGCAGAACGTTTACACTGTGACAACTATACATCGGGGGGAACAAAGGGGGGGGTGTGTGAACATGCACAGAAAGTCAGAAGTTGATTACATTTCTTACTTCTACACAGTCCAAACATAAACTAGAGAGAATTTCTGTCCTCACTGCAACTAATAACACATATTCACAGATAACAGATAACACAGATTTCAAAGGGACTAAAGGCAATATTGTCACTAACTTGAATTGAGCACCAAAGTCATGTACATTTGAGTCTGTACAAAATGTATATGAATAACCTTCTTACTGTTCAGCTTTGAACACTGAGCTTGAGGCTCCTCCTCATAGTTAAAAGAAAAAAGTAAATTCCTCCAAAATTCCTTTCAAGGAGTCAAAAGTAATTTACTATTTTATGCCAGAATACTTAAAACTAAGGTTTTTGTCCGTAGAAAATGTCTATAAAAAAACAGTTTAAAATTAATCTCTGTACTTTGGTTGTTTATGCGCTTGTTGGAACAATTTTTATGATTAGGAATATGCAAAATAGACAGATACTGATGATCTCCTGAACGCTAGTATCCTACATTCAAATTGGACAAAACTGATCTAGATATATTACAATGGGGCTGTACACATCATGCAGGTTTTGCTAAGTTAAGTCCAGTATGGGAAATCTTGGGAAGGTTACTTCTGTTATCTTAGTGAGAAAAAGACAGAACTCCAAATGATACATCAGGAGTTTTTCTAAACCATTATACTTCATTGGTCAATGAATGGAGAAGTCCTCCTAAGACTCAGGTGAACATGGGTGTCACGAGGCACTAAAATATATATTTTTTCCTGAAGTTAATGAATATTTAGATATTTATATGGGAATTTGAATACCTGTCATATAAGAAAATGCCTTATGAAGTCAGGGCTTAATGCATGAGACATATGATGGCCACTTCCTCCAGCAAGATGAAAATACCTCAATTTCCCCAGGTTATTAAGTAAATGGGCAACATTATCTCCACCAGTGACACAGCATATCTGTAATTATGTGTTTCTCTTTATATATCTCAATGCAAAAGTCACAGATAAAACTATCTGAGATATTTTTGCTTCTGACTTCAATGAAGAGCACACTTTTATTTGATCTATTCCAGTGATGATTTTTATTTGTTACAACACAAAAATAATTTGATTACTCAGCCAATTTGCTACTTATACAAACTTACTGTTTCAGTGACCATTTCTAACTATATCTTCTTTTTAGCTAGATGGCTAGCAAGCAAATGCTTAATTCGGCAATGCTATCCACAAAGCTTGCAAATATATAAAGAATCCAAGTCACAGAGCAGAGGCACCCACATAAGGCCAGTTCATATTATTGCTAATGAGTAATAGGATTTTCTATTCTTTAAACTCCATTCAAAGTTTTTGCCATTAATCTTGCCAAGTCCGTAATTTGTTTCCACACTATAAGTGCTGCTCTGAAAATAATGCATCCAATTTTATTATATTGGCACACAATGCCAGAAGTGGATGTTAGTGGTATGGCAGTTTGAACCTTCCCATCAATATTCCATTACATTCTGTTGCTGTGCATCTGATGGCAGCAGAGGGCAGTCTGACAGAATAGCATCTGACATGAAAGTGCATATGAAGTAAAGGTGTGTAACTGAATTCCTGAGTGAGGAAGAAATGACACACATTGACATTCACTTACACTTGCTGAATGCATATGGAGACTGAATGTTGAACAAGAGCACAGTGAGGAAGTGGGTGGTGTGTTTCAGCAGTGGCAACAACAGGTCACCTTTGCAGGTGCAGATTTTTATGAACAGGCTCTTGTTCACCGCTAGCAAAAATGTACAGGTAATAGTGGTGACTATGTTGAAAACTAGTGCAAACTCTCAGTTACAAAGCACTATCAAATAGTGCTGTTGTACTCTTTGCATCTGTTGCAGTTTCCATGAAAATAAATAGGAGACATTACATTTGGAGTGTTCTACACACTTTGGTCTTGTTGACCACTGAGATGAACAGCAGCAGAAGTTCCTATTTAATAGGAGTAAAGCTGATGTAAACTATCCCAGAATCAGTTCCATCTTTCTAAATCACATATTAATATACATAAGAATATCCTTTACTAATAATTTAGCCTGATGATGAGACACTTTTTTGGGTGATAAATTTGTTTGTGATAGAAATGTTCTGACTTGTTATTAAAAGAATGTCAAACGTAACATCCAGAGAGCTTTTGCCTTCACATATTTAAAAGGCAAAAGCAATACTTTGTAAATTATCCAGTTCTTAGCAGCATTCACCAGGCACCCTCTTTGGTGAAAGTTTTGGTGTTGTACGATATCTCTCCACTCAATACATTAATAAAAACGTTTCCTTCGAATTGTAAGCTTTTTGTAGAACACACACAGGAAAAAAATTTTGATTTAATGAAGGAAAAGCATTTTCATTTTCTTGTGTAGGGTTAGCTTCTGCTTTTGTAAAACAACTGTTTTTTACCTCTTGAACAACTACTGGGAAGCCTAACCATTTAAAGTATCTTCACCTACTTTTTATGTCACTATTCAGAATCTTTGTTTAGTACATCCCCGAATTTTGTTTTGAAGTAGCACTTAAGAGATTGGTACATACAAAAGTCAGTAACATCATGGGTGTCACAGTGAAAAAAGAAGACAAGATCAGATATCAGAAACCTGGATTCTATCCTTTGCTTCATCATTGACCAACACTACGATTTTAGGCCATTCTACTCTGTTTTTCTGTCTTGCAATCAGTCATTAGTTTTTCTAGTTAAAATACTCCGCTGGGATGGTAATATCTTCTGGATACAGTTACACAGTGTTTAGCATGCTGGGGCTCCACATTCATTTGAGTCTTTTAGACAATGTAGTACTACAAATAAATCATAATAATAATATTCTTAATTGCAGTTAAGATTAAACCTAAAGTTACCTTATTGGAGTGTCATCCTGGTTCCTGTGATATTTGTCTGAACCTTTCTTCTTACGGTATAACACATGTGCTTCAACTCCATTGGTCAGCTTCTTCCTCTTAATGCAGACAGCTTAATGGATTTTTCTTGCGTACAGTACAGTTTGTTTCTTAGTATTAATTTCAACTTCAGGTTATTGCGCAAATTATGTCCTAGCTGGAAATTGAACCATGTTGACCACTGAAAAAGAAAAGCCTAATATATGACCTGTATTAGACAAATTTGTCCAGCCAGCAAAGTACGGTTGGATTGATTTTCACTCTGTCATAACGAGATAGATTGTTAGACAAGTTCTCCACCCAGTGGCTGCAAGTGTTAGTGAAAGCAAGGACACGATCCTCAGTACACCACTGAAAACCTGGGGAGGTAAATCTGACTTCAGTATCTCCTTTAGCTCAGACAAAAGGATGTTTCCTTCATTAAGAACTAAGAAATCTTTAAAAAAAATATTATGGCAAAAATAGACATCAGAACAATAGAGTTAAATACTGATGCTTCCCTCTCCTCCCACATCCCCTTCTCCAAACAAATGAAACAAACAAAAAATTGATACTAAGATTTTCTACAGAATCTGATTTCAGAATGACTTATGAACATAGGCTCAGAACTGTGTTTTTTTAATTTGCTTGTTTGCTTTCAGTGTAGAGCAGCAAATCAACTATTCCTTCTTACCATCAGCACAGAGTCAATTTTAAATCTTATCAGAGTTATTTGAAATAGGATTATCATTGGGAATAATTTGCTTTATATCTTCAGACTACACAGACAAATAATTGGTCATTGCTTCAGAATACAGATCCTTTTTCACACTAATAGATAAGTGTTACAGAAGTCTAAGACTGACTAATACTAGCATGCCCCAGAATATGAGAAGTGGCCTTGGATGGGAAAGCTGTTTTTCAGAGAAGGCGCCGGACACACAGAATGGCTGCAGAAATGCTTTGCTGTATTTTTTTTTTTTTTTTTTTTCAAGCTAAGAAAAACAGTGCAACTCATTTCCATCTCCAGGAATTTCTATCAGTACCTCTCTCCTCAAACCACTAGAAAAAACCTGTTCAAATATCTTTTTCCCTGAACAAATCCCAAGGAAGGTATGGGTCTGGACAGATCCTGTTTTGATAGTACACTAATCACAAAGAAAATCTCCTGTTACTATTACTTGGTAGATCTGCTGGGGGACCTATGGGACTTGTGACCACCTCGGTTAGTACCTGCCAGGAAAGCACACATTTCCAGTCCTGTGTTTTTAATTTTCCCGTCTATCACAGCCTTCCTCAGTCTATGTGCTCAATATTCTAGCAGAGAGATATTTAACCAAAGAATTTATACCCAGCTGTCTCAACATCATTACTATACTACGTTATTTTGTAGAAAATAACAAGAAAATAAAAGTAAATAAAAAAAGATACAGCAGCAGTATGGATTTATACGTGTATATAATTTGAGAGTTACCACTTCATTCTTCTAATAGATCATATGCTTTTGGTTTTAACAGATCCCACTATCTCTTTCCCACAGTACTCTTTCTTAATGTTGTGGATTATTTCCATATATAAAGAGAAAGTATACTTTGGGGAACCTGAAGTTACTGTATTTTTATATATAAATACTTTTTTATTGATTATTTATCTTTGTGTCAATTAAAAAAAATAAAATCTATATATAATTTTAATTTCAGTATTCAAATTTATGATAACAAGATGATGAAAAATACAAGAAATACATAGCACAGCCCTTCCAACCTCCTCCTGACTGAGTTTCAAGGAGGTAGGTTTCTCACCAAACTTTGCACATTTTTTGGATGCTGCTCTATAGTTGGACTGGGGTTTCTTTCTGAATAAAAATCTTCATTTGTGAGGAAGAAAAAAAGGTATTACATGTGTGCATATAATGATGTAACCTAAGTACCACAAAAGATAGGAGAGAAAAATAAAGTTTACAATCAGGATTTTGTCCTGCAAATTTAAGAAATAATTACAGCAAACTATAAACTAGAAGGAAATGATATAAACTAGAAGGAAATAATTAAATGCAATGTATTCCCAAAATATTGTTTGCTTTCCTTACAAGACTACTGTATTTACTAAGAGCAACCTACCAGTCAGTTAAGTAACTGCTATTTCTAGTTTATGACACTGTTCATTTTGCCATGCAAATATTTCTGTGATTAGCCATCGTTTGTCACATTCCAGCTCCCCTAAATCAAAAACCAGAGCTGAACTATATATTTATATACATGATTTCCAAAATTTTGTTTTATCAAAAATCATCTCTCATGCAATCATTTGGTTTATGCTAAAATAAATCAGGATGCGGCTGGTTGTTTTTAGTAAAGAATCTCGGAAACCTGAATTGGAAAGATGGTTTTTAAAACACAGAGAGATTTTTTAATAGAAGACTGATGAGAGAAATTCTGGACAGGAATCTTACTGTACAGATTTTAATTGTAAAAGATTGCCATGAAAGAGGGAAGTAGTCTTACTTTGAATCTCTTTTTCTCTTTTCTCCTAGAAGTTAAATTATGATTCATTTCCTGAAGGATATTTAGAGTCTCTCCAATAATCAGAGAAAAGTGCAGAACAAATACATTTAAGCTGATGTTTCATTTTGTACAGATTAAGCACACCATCAGCGTGGTGCTTTGCTGACTTCCCATGCATACAGGAACTTAGTTTTTTGGTTAAGAGCCAGAAAATCTGCGAGCCCCTCCTGACAGCGGTCCAGCCAGCACGTCACATCCTTCCATGCTGAAAGACCTTCATCTCGAAGGAAAGTGCATCACTTTTTCAAATTGTTAGCCGACTTTACCACCTAGTGGTGGTAAAGTAAAACTTTTCAAGTGAATGCTGGTGATTGAGAAGTAAACTGTAACGAAGAACAAATATTCTACTGCAATGCTATGCTGGAATTAGGGCTACGTAACTGCACAGATTTTGCACTTCAGTGCAAGTTTCTCCTTCATTTCTGTCTGCCTCTTCTATATCGCTTCCTTCCCCATCTTTGACAGATAGTAACGGTTGGCATTTATTCCCTGCAACTCTTTTCTAATTATCTTCAGGTGACAAAGTACTTCCCCTGCCTAATACAAATAACTGGCTGAGCCTTTCCTGTTACATTTTTTCCCCTTCTTTACATTAGTTTTATTATAAATACATAAATGTCACATGGCCACAGGTCAGAAAAACAAAACAAACAAACAAACAAAAAAACGGAGAATTAAAATTATTCTACTTTCTTTAAAATATAGCAGTGTGAAAAGCAAATAATTTAGTATAACTGACTCTAAAGTAAGAATCAGAAGATTTTATCAACAAGTCTTCCTCAAAGATGTTTGCTCCAACATCTCAGTGAATCTGCTCCTCATTTATAGCACAGCATGCATTTAACGAATTTTAGATAAAGCATTGGTCATACATAGTTTGTGAATTCAACTCTGTATGTATTTCAATTTCCTTGTCAATAAAACAAGGTCATAATTCTTATCAGTGCTTTGCAGAGTGCAACACTAAAGAATATACCATATTTTTACAATCCTGTCTTCAAAGACAAAAGAAAGTCACCATCAGGAAAAGGCTCTAAGCCCCATATAATACATTAATCAAATAAATATTGCTGTACATCACAGCAATATTTAGGTTTACCACTAAGTACAGATAGCCTCTACCTGCAATGAATAGCTTTAACACTGGTCTACATTCTTTGCTTCATCCTGCAAAGTATAGCTAGCAGAGGTATGGCTTCATTACCTGAACGAGACTTGTATTTCCATCAGGTTCAGTTGGTCAAGAACTAAGAATTATGATTGTGACAGCAGTGGAAACAAGTTACAAAAGATATCATAGCCAAACATTCACGATTTCAAATGAAGAATTCCAGGATGATTTCTTCAATTTACAGCCGTGTTCACACCCAAAATATAAACTCCAACATACAAGTTTTTGTTTCAGTGAGAAAAATTTCCCCTGGTAAAAAAACTGACTTTCCTCTAAATTCCAAAGGGTTTTTGTCCATCTCATTAATTCATACACTTCATTTTCATGACTGAAAGCCACTGCTTCAATCTTTGATGTGTCTGAATAGCTGTCTAGTTGCCTTTGAGAGTGCCAGGTATTTTCTCTGTATCAAACTTTGTGTAATGTGTACCATCAGAGCATCTGCTGTGCCATCTTCCTTTCCAAAATGGGGTTTCTAGGGGTACAGAGGGGTACATCTTATTATCATTTCAACTTGATCTGCCCTGCTTTTGTGCTATTCAGTTCCTCTTATCCTTCACAACCTTCCTACTTCTTCTTGTTCTCATACTACAGACAAAATGACCTCTCAGAGATCCTGTTCAGACTGCAAAGATGGGAGAATACTATCCACTTTTTTTGCTGGTTAGACTTCGGTCAATTTAGGTTAATCAAAAACAAGTAAGAATAAATGGCAGGACATAAACAGTGACAGCTAATATTGATCTAAAAAAAAAAAAAAAAAAAAAAAAACGAAAGTTCAGAAAGTTCTGAAAACTTTCAGCCTTTAACCTTTGGTCAATGAACTTGAGAAAATTAATGGACTATAACTAGTGATTTATGAAAGTTAACTATTCTTTTAGAACAAATCTACCTAAGTCTATTTAATAAGTCTAAAATAAGATCCCCATGAGCAGGTGTTGTCTCTGCTCTCTGGTAACTCAAGGGAACAGCTGCATCAGGGGAGAGTCACATTAGATATTATGAGTAGATTCTTTGTAGATAGGGTGGTCAGGCATTAGAACAGGCTCCTCAGGGTGTTGGTCATGGCCACAAATCTGTTGAACTTCAAGAAGCATTTGGATGATGATCTCAGACATAGTGTTTAATGTTTAGCTAGTCCTATGTGAAGCCAAGAGTTGTAAGTTGTGACTGGTTCCTTGTACATCCCTTTTAACTCAGAAGATTCTACTTCTATTCTGTCCTGCTACCAATAGGGTCAGACACAGTATACAGGAAGAGCACCCAAAATGTTTGAATTGGCAAATCCATGAATTTGGAATTGCATTTCACTTACAGGGACAACACTGTTTCTTGACTGTATGATGAATAGTAAAACAACAACAACAAAAAACAACCACAGAAAAAAGAAAACAAAACAGGAAGTTAAAATTGAAACACTTCTTATTCTAGAAGAAAGTGATTATTTTCTTTTCAACTGTCATTCTTATAATAAGACTCCTTTTTGTGCTAAAAAGTAGGTATTATATTAAATCAACTTAGGTTTTTTCTTCATAAGTGTGCTCTCGAAAGCACTCAAGCACTAGCATAAAGCTGCTCCTTCTTACTCTTATCTGTTATATGGACAGCTGCTTGGATTCTTTACACATTATTCTTCAGATTTAACACAATAATAGCAGAATACAGCACAGATATAAACTTCATTCATAATTACATTGGATGAGAATAACTGAAGTATTACCACTTCCTGATTTATATCTATATGTCTGCATCAAGAAAGAAGGAAAAAAGGAAAAGGAAAAACAGCCAACAGACAATGCTATCAGTAAGAAATATTTTTTAGTAGTTACATCATCAGCCTTCAAGGAGGAAGAAGCAGTAGCAGACTTTTGCGTATGGTTCTTATACACAAACCACAATAAATAACTGATGATGCATACACTACCCTACATCTCACTGGAATGAATCAGCTCAAGCTTCTGGCAGTTACTACTATTACTAACAAAGCTCAATATACTTGCTAGAAACTAGTCAGTTGCAAAACATCTGAATTAACAGGAGAAAAAAAAAAGGAAAACCTTGGAAGTTAAGAGAACTACCTCTGTCCTCACAATATATACATTTTTTTACTTAGAATTTCACACTTGCACCCTTCCTTTATATGAATGGATCCACAAATTTATCCTTGTGGAGATTTTTCTATTAATACCTCCCACTTTTCTGTGACAGTCAAAGGAAGTGATTAATCCTAATTCATACAGATACATGGTGTGCAGAATTAGCTAAAGAGTCCCCCAGCTAAAAGCCCAAGGACAGAAAAATACCTATCCTAAAAGTAGAACATCAGATGAAAAACAATTAAAATGGATGTTTCAGGTCTTTTTTCCGTTGCTCTTCTGATTACTGACTGCACTTTTTAAAAGCTCTTGTAACATGTTGATATTCTCCTGTTCACACATCTCTGCCCAATAATGCTGATAACCTCCAGGTGTCAGTATGGTTCTACTGCAATTCAACTCACTTTATAAAGGCCTGAGTTGAGACAGAAAACATGCTTAAATACGATAGCTAATATGCTGCCTTGGGACTGGGACTTCAGTATTCTAGTTTCTTAGCAGCATTAAACATGATTTCTTCAAATACTCTTTGTGTCATTGCCACAGCTCTGGTTATGAAAGTGATGCTTTTCTAGTGTTCTTTATACTATACAACCACTTGTTGGCATATAACTATTCCAGTAAAACTATGCTATTTGCCATGGTGTTTACCACAATTTTCACACAAGAATAACTGTAGCAGTAAATAAAACGTTGCATTCAACTTAAGCCGGTTCCATGTATCCATTCATCCTCTCCCCACCCCAGATTAATGTATTCGGGGCTCCAGACCTGGACGCAGTACTTCAAATGGGGCCTCAGAAGTGCTCATCATTATAAAGTAACTGTACAATAAATGATTTTAATAAATTCCTAAGGATGTTATAGAGAACAATTCTGTGGTTTATTTATTTGTTTGGGTTTGCTTGTATGCTTTTGTTTTGGTTTGACTTTTTTTTTTTTTTTTTTTTTTTACTATCCAGAAAACAAATGTTTACTTCAGATTTAACAAGCCAGCCAAGGCTTTCTGTTAGCAAAACTCAGTGCTGATTTTCCCACAGGGATCATGATGAACTAAACTGAATTTCCTTCATAGAATATTGTTTTCAATAAATCAATTTTTCAAAGAGACTTTAATAATATTTTGGCAGAATGTCTGTTCAGCAGAGGGTTCCTAGAATATCAGGCACTCCAAACGTCTAGAATTACTTTATGGCTTTTCTTTGAAGTAAAACAACAGTAGATGGAAGCATCAATAATACTGCTTCAGAAGCCACGTGGAAGAAAAAAAAAACAAAAACCACTAAAGTAGTTGTTTAGGGGTTGAATGTTTTTCATCCAAATGTTAGCATTAAAGCAACAATTGATGTTAGTAAAAAGGTTCAACGTCTCAACTGGAGCCCTAGACCAGAAATCTGACCTAACTCAGGTGATCATATGTTAACATGGACAAAATAAATGGGTGCAAAGCATCTAAAGCCAGTATGTGTCTGTGCATCTGTATGTAAAAAAAGGTCTAGAGGTTCTGCTAACAAATGCCTTCAAATTGACTTAATCTTATAGCCTTCTTTGCTTTGAAAAAAAAAAAAATTGCTTTGAAAAAGTAGTTTCTCAATCAGCAAGAATATTTTGGGGGTATATTTTTACTGGAGAATGAATAAAACATTTGATAGCTTAGGCAATAAGTCATTACATTCATTTTCCTCCTCTTTAATCTTCAACTTTTGAATTCTCTTTAGAAAGAAGCACCAGGTGAGACTTTTAACAGTTAATACTTTCCTTTCTGGAGAATTTGAAATTAATTGGAGTGTCTTTTAAAAATGATGCAATTTCAATTCTTTTAGGAAAATAGAACAAAAATAGTGCTAACCAGAAAACCCAAAGAAAATGAATGTTACCTTTCTGGTGATGGTGGCCCAGTGTGTCCTCTGACCTGTGCTGAGGACTCATGAAGGGACAATACAGCACAGATATATTACCCAAGTTAGCAAACATGCACTAAAATTGAGGCTGCTTTAACCTTGTTCTGCACCATTTTGATAACTCTCTTGTTTTGCCAATTCACATCCTACCTATAGGACAGTCTAAAAGAGAGAAACAATTCATCCGTCCCTTGTGGGAAATGGAAATGAAAAAAGGGAAAAGGGCAGAGTGAGGGAAATGGGGAGGGAAAAGGGAAAAAAGGGAGAAAGGAAAAGGGGGGAGAGGGAAAAAAAGGGGGAAAAAGGAGGGGAAAGAGGAAAAAAAGAAAAGGATGGGAAAGGGGAAAAAAAAAGTATGGGAAAGGGAAAAGGGGGGGGAAGGGAGAAGAGGAGGAAAAGGGGAGAAAAAAAAAAGAGAAAACAATGGTGAGAGAAGAAAGACAAGGTATGATCAAGGATGACACAGCTCTCATGTACCACCTGTTCTCCAGACATGTTCTTACTTGGCTGTACAGGGTTTGTCACCTGGTTCCTCTTTTCACCACAGGGGCACTCTTCCTTGGTTGAGGGATAAGGGCCAAGGGTGTCATGCAGTCCAGGAATTTGCAGAGCAGCATATGTTTCCAAGACACTGAAACATCTTCAATGCAGCATGAGAGAACTCCAAAGATTGAAAAACCGAGTCATTTGTTCTGGGGCTTCTTTAACTAAATTTTATTTCTAACACACTAATTTTGGCATGCAGTTCAAGTTCAATGCTGCTCTTAGCTTGACTCAGTCAGCCCAATCCATCGATTATGCTAATAAGTGCTTTGTCTGAACCTGTTTTTTTTTTCCATTCCTGACCCTTTGCTGAGTTGCATAAACAATTTTACAGGCTAAATTGGACTTCAATTGCATTGCAAATTGAGAACAAAGACTTTAGACTTAAAGGAGAGCAGTCTCCAATCTAACCCATAAATATACCAGTGATGCTTATGTGTACGCTTGGGTCTGTTGCAATACCCAACAGATTTATCAGATTGGGGATGATTTGGAAAGCTTCAAGAATGCAACTGTTCAGGGAAAGCCCAGATACTCTCGTTTTCAAATATTTTGTTCCCTCTCACTTCTGAAACTAAAAATGTCTCCAATACTCTTTAAAAATGGAATTTCCAGATTTCAGGAGATGTTTCTCCCAGCTGATGGCTATGAAGATAATAACTAAATACATTTCTATTCTCCCTATCATGTACACTGATGAGTACTTTAGGAATCACAGCTGTAATGTAGCTGAAGGATGTAGCTACATGCTACAGTGAAAATATTGGCAATTGAAATGTGAGCAGTAGCTCTTCTCTCCCTGGTACAGGCAGGGTTGCTATAAATAAAACATTTTTTGTCACTGCAGCATTTCTCTCCTTGCATAGAAAGCTCACATGAAATTTTTACTGCAGCTTGGATAGCATCAAAGCTCTGGTACAGTGTTCCAAATAAGTAATTTCATTATAATTAATCCACAAGGGATGTGCTTACTCTAGAACTGCTGGCCTTTTGATCTCAAGGAATATAATACAACTGTAGTAGGGATGCCTCAAAGACTGTAGTGCTTAAATAATACAGTCTACTGTCTCTATTTATCTGTCTACTGTCTCTTTAAAGGTCAATACTCGAAAGTATTGGAATACTTAAAAATAATCTAAATAGTATCTAATTATAAAAGAATTTTTTAAATAATCTACGAAGAGTACAGATATGTGGGAATATATGAACTGATTTTAATGTCAATATTAAAATCAAGATGCATTAGGTGCTTTACAAAAATACGCACCTCTTTTTTTCCACAGCCACCAGATTAATATCTTTATATTAAGCAACCTCTGAGAAAACTGGAGCTACTGATTTGACACTAATATTTTTATGCTCTTATAAATGTGGCTATTACACCTTTTAAAAATCTGGAAATAAAACTTATTACAGTGAAGAAAATTATTGTTTCTAAGGCAGAGAGTTTTGAAGTTCAAGATTTGTAGAAGGAAAAACATCTAGACTGACTTTGCTGTTTAAAATAACTGAGATGTTTCAGTATCACAAAGCATTATGAAAAAATAAATCTCCATAGCCTTCTGTTTTTGCCTAAGGGAGGCTGTTTGCATTTTTTGTTTTTGGAGAGGGGGCAGAGCAATCAAAATCCAAGGCCAGTACTTCAGATGAAAACTTACAAGTCTCCAACTTTTCAAGCTTTTTGAGAAACTGAGAGTGAATTTAGCCTTTGAATCTATTATATTATTTTGGGATCTCTGGGATTTATTCTTTTGTTTTATTCTGATAATTTTTCAGTGATATATACTGAAATGAATGTATTAAATTAGTCTTCTGCATGCATTGGAGAGTCACTTATGTACTATCAGTGGCTGCTTTTCTGATTTACTGTATTGACATATTTTTCCATGCTTTTTTAAGATACATAAACTAGAGTAAACTCATACTACTTATTAAAATAGGAATAGAACTATATAATTACAACAATCTGTCTTATACCCTTTTACTGGGATTCAAAAGTAACTGCCGCCCAAACTTTGGATTTATTTATTTTTTTTTTTTTAAGAACTCAATTCTTAGAGAAAGCGTTCTTTTGGTCTCCATTTGAGGGAAAACACTAAAAATGTTTTATCCGGCAAGCGCTGTGCCAAGAGGAGATCACTTTCTTCCTTCTTTTATTCCCAAACTGGAAAGATTCTCATATATTTTGGGAAAAATAAAACTGAGGGTACACACTAGATATCAGTGAGACAGGAGACCAAAGAGATGAGAGCTTCCTGAGACTCAGCACAGATAGTTCTGTATATCCTATAAGACTTCTTTCATACTTCCAGTATCTGCTCTACCTTGATTGCTCTTGTCCATTTTGTGGGTAAAGGTGTACATCATACTTGACACAGAAAAAGCAATTAATGTCACAGTATTTCTTTTTGCTCAGGTTTGGTATCCCAGTGCTATGGGCTTGACCTGTGCCTCTGTCTCTGCTTATCTGTCTTCCAAGAATACCGTCAGTGTTTTAAAATTCAATCCATCTTGAATTATTCATGCTTAGTGCATTGGTGACTACTGTATCTTCACTAGTCTAGTCAAACAATGTTGCCTTAAAGACACAGAAAAAGGAGGTTAGATTTACACACCATTCCATGCACCCAGTATGCTTTATAGCACAGAGAGAGCACACACTTTAGAAATGTATAACAGTCATCGCTGTTTAAACACAGACAGCAGGAAAAGTTGTTGTGTCCCTCCCCCCCCCTTTCTCCTCATTACTCTTCTGAATGAGGATTTCTTTGTTTTCTAATATCATGAAGAAAACACAGCTATGTGCAGTGTCCAAAAAGCACCAATCTGGCCCCAAAAGTATTGTACTGATAGCTTATCATGACAAAATGCTTTCCAGCACAATGGAACAAATATACTCACTTGAGAAATAGAGCATAGGCTGTAGCACTGCAGATATCTCCCTTATGATTTCTCCATTTGCCACTACTGTAGATTGAAGAAATTGTCTCCAGGGTCCAAAGAATCTCCAACTCTCAGCACATTAATCCTCTGATGGAATTACGGTAACTGCTACAGTTTATTATGCAGTTATCTAATTAAGCAGGTACCTTTGAAGAAAAAAAGACCTTACATTTAGCTCAGATTAAAAAAAAAAAATAAACAAATCAAATGAATACAAGGCACCAAATAGTCTCCCAACATCTTTTCTTCAAATGAGGATAATACTATAGAAGACGTATAAGTCATTCCAAAATGAGATCTGTAATTGAAATATGAATATAATGTTATCCACTGTCATTTTCATTTAATTATTTTTTCCTCTGTTTCAATAACAGAGGCTTACTTGTTGAAACAACTGTGGTTATCTGCATGAATTTACTCCATTTGCGTTACTCTCCTTGGTGCAGAAAGGGTCAGTACTATGTCCTCTCCTGTCAGCAACTGTTTAATATATAAGATACTTTCTGATGTGAAAATATCAATTTATCTGTTACTTATATATTTTCCTTACAAAAAAAAACATGTATATTTGTACTTCTTTTTAGTAAGATATATTACTTTTTCCTCAGTATAAATACAACAATCTTGTTAAGGAAATTACATTGCCAAGAAACATCACTTTATTAAAATCTAAAAAAAATGCAATGGAGGACAGATTGCCTTATGATGCAGGCAACTGGCTCTCATATTTTAAGCCTTCCTATCTCTGATAACTTGAATTCTTGTATTTCAGCAAAATGTGCACATCCATCTTAATGTCTGTCTAACTCATGCTATGCTACAGAAATCAATATCAGTCTAGTAAGACTGAATATAAAGTTACTTAGGACAAGCACAGAAATAATCTTTATCTTTTAGGTGATAAAGCACATGCACAGTATTTCTCCTTTCGTTTCAACTCTGCAGATACATTCTGAGACACCTTTTGATTCTTAAAAGGTGAGAGATTCATTTGGATTCATATTCTCTTTCAGTCGACAGAAATATAAGATGAGAATATGCTGAAGTAGTACTTCACTTTCTGATCTTAGACGCAATCACAAGTAATAAATGTAGTCACAGATGTCCCAATATGCTATTTTGTAAGAAAAAATAAAAATCTTAGAACAATTCTTGTCAATTATGACATTCAGAAAAAAAAATCTGTGGGTAGACCTAAACTGTTTTCTCAGTAGTTTCTACTCCCAAGAAGTATTTTTAAATACAGAAAAGTATCTCAGAGGATTGTGCAGGAGACCTCATCATCCTTGTTTTTATATGCAAAATGCATAATGAAAAGCAGGAAAATTTTAAACACATTCGCACAGCACATGTTGTGTAAGATATGTAACTTACACATACATCCCCACCCAGAATTATTTATGTGTATTGATTCTTACTGTTGAAGAAATGAGAAATGCATCAACATAGATACCTGAATTTCTGAGGTTGAGGCGGCAAAAATCAATCCACTAATTTGTAAAGATAACACAAACCAATACTATAGATGCATCTCTAAATACTCTGAATGGCAAGACAGAAGTTTGAATATTAAGAAATCATCCAGTTTAATAGAAAAGACAGTTTTCTATGGAGCCTGCTTGAGAATAAAATTCCAACCCACCTGCTTTATACTTACTTTCTTCATATGCTATGAGAATGATCTCATTTTTCTCCCTGTTTCTTGGATGTGATGGATCAAGGCCATTGTAGTTGGAAGTCCCTTCCCATAAATGCCAGTTAAAAAAATCTTAGCACAGTGCTCTGTTATCCTTGCATTCAAGTTACATGTGTACCTTCAGTGGGGTTTGTTTGAGGTAGGGCCTTCATTGCTACCATAGCAGGATGCACTCAAATAAGCACTGAGTGGAAGCTGCACATTTCTGAAAGGTAGAGAAAAGTGAGGGCCAGTTGTGTTGGAACAAATTCATCCAGGGTTCAAATTTCTACACTGGCAGACTGAAGAAAGTGGTATGTTATGCAGTTATAGAGCAATCTGTTATCCTGTTATTTGAGAATGAGAAGATGTACCAAGATCCATGTGAAAAAAATGCAAGGTTGTTCTGTACCCACAATTATACATATATAGCCATATAAATAATTACAATTGCTTTGTGATTTCATCCCAGCAAACAGATAAACACCAAACAGCTGCTCACTCACTTTCCTTACACTGGGATAAGGGAGAGAATTGGAAAGGCAAAATTACAAGAACTCATACATTGAGATGGAAGCATTTTACCTGATAAAACAGTAGCTATGTGAGTAAGCTGAGCAAAACATGGAATTCATACACCACACAAGATGCGTTCTTGGGAATACAAACTCCAGTGCTCCCAAAGTTCCTCCTCTTCCTCTTTCTTCGCTCCAGCTTTTATCACTGAACATGATACCATGTGTTACAGAGTCTGGGTCAGCTGTCCTGATTGTGTCTCCTCCCAGTTTCCTGTACACCTCCAGTTTATCGCTGGTAGGGCAGTGTGAGAAGCAGAAATGTCTGTGGCTCTGTCTAAACACTGCTTAGCAGCAACTGAGTAAGTTACCATTATTTTCACCACAAACTCAAACCATACCATGATTTAAACCTCTATGAAGAATGTTACCTCTATACAAACCAAAAAAACAGGACTGTTGTAATTCAAATATTTCTACTATTTAAAAGATTACTGGAATCATGAGTTGAGAGGAGGATTTTGAGGAAGTTTTCTAAAATATCATTTTTCCTCTCCAACTTAAGAATAATTTCTATATGAAGTAATCATATAGAATAGAATCTAAATAGAATTTGTTCATTACAAACCATTTTTTTCCCACAACACTCTTTACACATAGTAACTGTGACTACACAGCATATATTAAATAGAATAAATTCAGAATAGAGAAACAAATTTATCTTTCTCTTCACATTCAGAAAATAAAGTTAATCAGTTAAAGACATACTACTCTAGTCATATTAAAACAACTGTGAACATTTTTGCCCCATAATCCTTCCTAAGAGCTACGGCTAATACACTGTAAAATGCTGTCTGCTGAAACTTTGTTCTGACAATGTTCATGACCTTCCAGAAGGAAATAAACAGTCATATTTTCAAACTCCATTAAAGCTATGCAGTATATTGTTTACAAAGAAACCTGGCAACACGTGATTAAAACTTAGCAAGTAAATCACAGGATAGAACAGTTAAGAGACACAATGGATGTTTAAAGTCATTACGAGTTTGCAGTGAATTACAACTCAGGGCTGTAAATAGGAGAATCAGTCCTACCACTCCACTCATATTGCTTACACTGATAACAATGCTGAACAGCAAAAGCCAATGATTATTGATCAGAGAAATGATCCTGAAATGGAGGTATTTCTCCTCTTAGTACAGACTCTGAAAAAATACGGCTCTTAAATGTGTTTCCTCAATAAGCAATTAGGAATACTATATCTTAGGTCAGTTAAATCATGCCTGAAGCTGACCATAACACAGGATGAGAATGGCCAGAGAACCAGAGGGTTACAATCAGTTCCATGCTAAGCAGTGATGCTTTGAATTAAATGCTTTCACCTCCACTTGGTGCTAAGCAACACTTCATGATCAAAAACAAATAATTAATACAGACACAAAGAGGACACATAGGTAATACAGCTTTTTTCTGAGTTGCCCTACAAAGTCACAGATGTGTAACATTTTGATCTCATTTAGAAACTAAGTGACGACTACATTTAAGGGGAAACCATACGAGTAGAAATATCTCAGTGAGATATTTATAGATCTCTAAACATAAAATTAGCTGTGAATAGATGGACATTGACAAATTTTATTCTCCACTAAATTATTTCTATAAGAAGTTCCTGAAAAGGCTTGAGTTTGGCAGGGGTTATCGTTTTTTGCTTGGTTCTATAGGACGGTAAAAACAGTGGTCTTTTTGTTACCTATTATATGGTTTATAACAGTTTCCTGAGATGCTGAGATTTACTGGCTGCATAGAAAGCAATGTAAGTTCTTGATTTTTTGAATGAAAAATGTAATCCTATGAAGTATGAAAAAAGAAAGGAAAAAAAAGGTCATATCTATCCGTTCTTCCAGTTTAATGCTTTCCCAGTTGAAATCTTCATGAAGCGTAATGTGCCTCACATGAAAAATATATTTCTTATTGAAAATAATGCAACAAAAAGAAGTGCAAGCTAAATTCAGACCAAAACAAAAAAACAATCATCCCCTTTACCTCCCTAGCCCCACCTACCCCTCTCCCTCCCTCCCCCCCCCAAAAAAAACCCACTGCATTTGCAGTCTATTGATATTGATTTTCCAATTAAAAATATGTGACAGTGTTTAGCACGTAGTATTCTTGAGGCATGATTGCTGGGTAGAAAGGAGTTTTCTACTGCTGCCAAGGAATTTGAATATACTCACTGATCCCACTGAAATCTGATTTACATTTTGCTGAAGAGTTGTTGTTCAACCCTACTATACACAATCATTTTAACAGGTTCAGGAAGAGAAGCAGCATCGTGAAGCTAAAATGGCCCTTAAGAAAGGATCAAAATCTTAGCTCTGCTTTAACTTATTTTGAAACCACATACCGAACCACAGAAAAACATCTTACACTCTCAGACAGTCTTCTCAAGTATTAGGAAATACAAACAAGTTCTTCTGCAGCTGCTTGAACCTAGTTATGCTTCATTAAAATCATACAATTCTTCTATTTATTTTTTGTTTATACCTCTTTAGTGAGCTGTTTCCAAGTACTTTAGAAATCAAACCTGTAAATGTCTCTTATTCTAAAATAAACAGCACACAGTATGCCACAAATGACATTTTGCAAGCTCCGGGAGGGAGTAAAGTAGCACTGGCACACAGTTTCCTCTTCCTGTCTAAATGTCATTACACTGTTTGATGTAGTAACAGAAATCACTTAGCCAGTTGGACAGCACAGCAGGTCACTGTAGAAATGAATTTAAAATGTTTTAGAAAAAAAAATGTTTCACACATAAAATAAAAATAAAAAGAGCAAAACAGTCCCTAATGGTTCCTAATAGTTTACTTACTCAGCATTTCATTTGCCAAGATTATTGTCTATATACATAATAAACATAATTGCATGCTGCAACAACCTTGTTTATTGGTTCAAATGCATGAACTCATTACATATTTATTTTGGTGTTCTCAGGCTTTTTGTCCACATCCTGTACAGACTCCAAACATATTAAGTAATGTCATGTACATACTTCACGCAGTATATACAAAGGTCATGCCAAAATTATTGCCCCTTGCCCAAGTTAGAGTAAACAAAAAGATAAGTATGTTAAATATTCATGTAATGTTGTAATTTTCTATGAATGTTAAGAGTTCTGTTGTTTTCTTTGTCAGATAAAGCAGAAGTACAAAAGCATTAGATGACGTAAAGCTGGAAGGACCTGCTGATAACCAGAAGGCTCTTCTGCCATCCAGAGGGTCTTGGACAGGCTGAAGAACTGGGCTGGCAGCAAATGAATGAAGTTCAACATGGAGTTTTTCTACCTGAGGAGGAAAAACTCTGGGTGCCATTTTATTCTGGGGGCCACTCAGCTGGAAAACAGCTTTGCAGAAGAGGATCTGAGGATTCTGATGGACAGAGTTGAATTTGAGCAAGCAGTGTGCATTCACTGCAAAGTATGCTAACAGTATTCATAACTGCATAAGGAGCAGTGTTGCCAGCAGGCTGAAGGAAGTGATTCTTCCCCACTATTTAGTTCTGGTGAGGCCACACCTGGAGTACTGGGTCCAGTTTCAGAACCTCCAGTACAAGAGAAATATGGACATACTAGGGAGAGTCCAGTGAAGGGCCACGAAGATGGTGACGAGATTGAAGCACCTTTCCTATATGAAAAGGCTGAGAGAACTGGGACTATTGAGCCTAGGGAAGGGAAGGTCAGGGAAGATCTCAGCAGAGTATATAAATATCTGAAATAGGAGTGCAAAGAGGATACAGTCACGCTCTTTTCAGTGGTGCCCAGTAGTGCCCACAACTGAAAAGAAGCAATTGACACAAACTGGCACACAGGACTGAACACAAAAGAACTGCTTGTGAGTTATCTCCAGAATGACAATCTATACAAACATACTAAGACAAGTATGTCCCTATTTGAATTTCCTGTGGTGAGAAGCAGAGCTCACTAGTTTTACTTGGAAAGCACACATTACAGTGCTAAAGTCATCATATTGCTTTTGTCACTAGGGCTAGTATTTCTGTGTGATTTAGAGAAAGATTTAGAAGGTTGGTTTTTTTGTTGCTTTTTCTTTTAGGGGGAACGCACAACACATTTTAAGTTATAGCTTTCTGTTTCCAGTACTTCAGCTTAAAAATATTGTAACATCTATACATTGTAATATCTGGTAAGAAATGTTTTATGCACTATAGTTCCAAAGTGCTTAGGATCTTCGGATATTTTTATACAACTCACGTAAGTACCTTTGTCACATTCTGAATTAATAATCTTTTGAAGAATCTGAAATATCTGAAATCTATTTTATCTCATCTAATTTTGTAACTGCTCAATACATTTTTTCTGTAACATCATGTAATCATATTGTCAAGTTGTTTCAGGGAAATAAGTTAGTATTATTGGTTTTCCAACTAAATGTATGTTGTGCTTACCTAAAACATTTTTAAAATCAAAGAAATATCAATCACATTTCTTAGAAGAACAATTTGGTAAGAATTTGGACTCAAAACAGACTGCAGTAGGCCACTGGAGTATTGTGGATTTTGAAATATGTACAGTGACAGATGACAGCATAGAGTCATCTATAAGCTTTAGTTAGTTTTTATTAAATAGTTATGTTTTATTATTTGGAACCATGCATGACTGAAGGCTTTTCTCTTTTCAGCCAGAAGCTGGAATTAAGATTTTAGCTTTAAAAAAATGTCATTGTTCAAACATATTTATCAATCCACTTGCTTATTGCCTATTTGAAAAACAGTGGAATTACTGAAGATATAATGTTCTATATGAGGATTTCTCTTCTCTTTCTGTTTTAATATCAGCTTATAATATTATCACAATTGAAGAGTAGTTATGTTTTTCAACACTCTATTTAACATCAGTTAGTGATACAGAGGCAGCGCACCCATAAAACTCATCAGAATTTCTGACTACGGAAATTTTAATTCCCCCTTTTTTTTTTTATGTCTTTGGTGTACAGTTTTCTAAAGCATTAGCCAATATTCATAAGCTTAAGAGAGGAGACTGATATGTGAATGAATCTGGAAGAAACTGGTATATATTGCAATAGATAATTCTACAGCAGCACTAAAAAGCAAGTCTGCACGCATCTGGTCTGCATGTCAGGTACTACTGTAGAATTACACATGCTTTAATTGTGTTTTTTTTTTGTTTTTTTTTTTGTTTTTGTTTTTGTTGTTGTTGTTGTTGTTGTTGTTTTTAAGACAGCTAAGATTCAAAAATTCCAGCCATTGCATGAGTGAGCAAATGACAGATGAAGCACAAAGGACTTTGATCAAGTGCTGATATGAGATTAGAAATGGTATGTGAAGTCAGCTGATTCCTAACAGATTTTTTTTATTGCTAGTACAGCAAAAAGAACAGGAGAAAGATAAGTTACTTATGAGAAAATCACATCTAGTTTTCTAAAAGTATCTTAGAACTACATTTGAAGACTTAATCTGTTATTCTATGTATTTTATTATAAAGCATTAACTACATTTGCATGTCAGGAGCTGGCCTGCCTACTCTATTCTCAGAATATAGTGCTCAGATCATCTTCCGGTGGTGCTGGTTACTTTTATTAAAAGTGCTCTTTCATGAGTAGAGCAACACAGAGCTCTTTCTTGTTGGCCATCTCCAACAGAGATGAAGCTAAGTCTAAGTGAAGACAGGAAATGAGAGTAAATCATTATTACACACTTTAAATGCACTTTAGATCTACCACATTTAGATCTATCAGATCTAAAATGAACAACAACAACAAAAAATTCCAACTATCACAACCACAGATAGAACTTCACACAACTGAGAATCATTCCAAGTTCATTCCGAATTTATACCTTTAATAACATCAACTTTGCTCTCCCAAATTTTCACTTTTATACTTGTATTGGATGCTGTTCGGCTTTTGTTTTATATGAATGATGCTCATTTTTTATCCTTTGTATTTCTTTTTTTGGCCTGATTATTACACAAGAATATTCCCAGGGGAATCTTTCATTTAAATGATTAGAGATATCTTGCTTTTTATGCTAAGGTTGGCATTTTTTAAGGCTATGAGCTACATATCATCTTAATACTAATTTTAAAGGCAACATTTGCAAAAATACTTTCAGTTCTACTAATTTTACTGCAAAAGCAGAACAGTCTTCTCAAATTACATGAAGATCTGTCACCTGGGAAACAGACTAAAGTGCTATTGTAACACTTTCTACTGTGTAACTAATGCAGCAAAAAAACATGTTTATTTAATAATCAAAAAGGCCCAGACAAAATATAGCAAGCATCAGGACCACAGATTATTGCCTGAGTACTCTGTAGTAATTACAATCCATCCTTCCATTAACAAATGAAAAATAGAATTCAGAAATAAACTGACCCGCATTACGCATTTTAGAGGATTTTCACTTCTCTTACCACGTAGCATATATGAAGATGATGGTAGATAGAGAAAAGCAATGAGAAGAGTAGAACTGCTACAGTTACATCCACATGTTGAAAATTTTCCCTTGCTGAGAACAAGTATTTATCAACTACTTAAACAAAAACTTCTGATTCTGCTTTTTACCATCCCTCTTTTTCATCGAGTCACATTCTACATATGGAGTGCCTTTTTGACAAGCATCTTACACAGAACTTGCCAGAAACCCCTGACATTACTATCCTTTACCCAATGACATTACAGCAGTAAGTTTTCTGATTGCAGTTTCTTCCACTAAATTACAATTCTTGTTCTTATAACAAGGGAAACGCTGAAACTTCCTTTGCCACCTCTTTATTCACTGATTCTCAGAATTTTGACTGAAGAGAAAAATAGAAAACTGAGATGAACCTTTTCTTTTATATATAAATTTCTCCAAAAGTGATGCCTCCTATTTATTCCATGAAAACTACATGCAAAGAGCACAATTACATTATTTGATAGAGCAAATTCTCAGTTGCAAAACAATATTTTTCAACATAATCACCACCATCACTATGTATTTTCACCAGCAATGAATGAGAGCCTGCATGCCACACTTATAAAATCTGCACCAGCGGAGGTGACCCACAGTTGTTGTCACCACTGCCGAATGCACTGTCTCACTGTGATCACATTCACTGTTTTGTCTCCATTAACATTCAGCAAGAATCAGTGAATGTCAGTAAATGCAATTTTTTTTTTTCATGGAGGAATTCAATTTCAAAGCATTGCTTCATATACTTAATATTCATGTCAGACGGCATTCTGTCAGACCCCCTCTGCTGTCATTGTTACACAGCAACAAAATGTAACAGGATATTGGCTGGACGTTTCAACTTCTACAGCCATACCACCAACATCTGCCTCTGATGTCATGGAACAATAAAAAAAAAAATAGGAGGTCTTACTTTTGAGAGCAGTCCTTATGCCAAGTGATGAAAAGAGTACTTGATCCAAAATTGTGCTTCTGGCTTCCTGCACTCCCTGTTCTTTCCTTTTACTTGCCCTGCAATTTGTAAATAAAATTTTCATTATGCAAAAATAGACATTCAAACAAAGTCAAGAATGAAAAAAAAAAAAAAAAAAAAAAAAATCGGTAAGCATTTCATAATTACGTATATTATAGTATTATAGCCACAGGCTAACAGTTTGGAGATGGGCTTGAAGTTAAATAAATTTTTATATAAAATCCTCAGCAATGTGACACTAAAAATAGAATTACTCCTGATTTCTCAGTTATTTGACAGTTTTCTAAATGATCCCAGCCTCAGAAACACAATTCAGAGCCAGGAAGTAGCTTGTCAATTTGTAAGATTCAGAAGGACTATATAATAAACTAAACTCACTTTCTTTTTGTCAAGAAAGTTTGCTGTGGAGATGATTGGTGAAAAAGTACAGACTGGTATCATTATGAGTTGGTAGCAAGAAGTTTCATGTGTTTTTGAATACAATGATATGACTTAGACTAACTTGCTAGATTTTGAATGTAAATAAATAACTAAATAAAACAGAAGTGAGAAAATAGCTTATTGAGATTCCTCTTACAAGACCTTTAGACCTTTTCGGATGTTTTCATTGCCCTGGAAATCCAGAGGCAGTATTTGCAGCATAAACAAATATATTGAATAAAGAAAGTACAGAATGTTGAATACCTCACTTTTGGTTACAGCTCTACAACACCAATAGCTGCAATTATTAAGTGATTATTAAGTATAAACTCTGGCACAACTTCATTTTTTTTAATGTAGTTTAAACCCAGTAATTAGATTCCTCAATCTAAAATTCTCTAAATGTTGCAAATCTTCAGCAGAAAGCTGAACCCACTAAGATCAATGCTTTATAAGAAACCATATTAATTTATGCTAATTTCTATTTGAATTAAGTTAAAGCATTTAGTAGCCTTATTTTATAATGCCATTATATTTCCTTCCTGCTAAAACAATGTAGATCTAGCCAGACACTAGTAGTGAGACGTGATTCTTTTATCACTAATAATACTAAGATATTGCTTCGCCTGTACTTCATTAATTGCCAAGATGAAAACAATATCCTTTTAACTTGTACAAAATAACTGCCTTTGAGAATCCTAAACTGACTAGAATATGGTAGCCATGGCTTCACACATTCTCTCCCACTAAGAGGGAATTGTTTTGTAATCTAGTACAGTTTGGGCCTCAAGTCCATATTTAATTATTACCATGATATAGTCATTTTTCAGACATGGTAGATAAAAGTTTTGATTATCTTACATTTAGGTTGTCAAAGAAGGGTCTCCATTGAATACATGATTGCCATGGAGATCCATTTCAACTGAAAAACAGAAAAATGTGCAATTGCACTTTAATTACAAGAATTCAAAATAAAGGCACATTGTAATTCCATTAACTTCAGCTCGAAGGTGAATGATGAGTACCAACATACAGCTAAATCATCAATGTTGAATTTATCTCAATTATTATGTATATGCATTATGCATATAAGTATCTCAATATCTGATGTTTAAATACATTAATGATACAGAAATACTATTGCACAACAGATGCTATACTATGAATTCATGTAAAAATCAAAACAAATAAAACTACACAAATTCACATCTGTTTGTTGAGGGAAAAAGTGGGGAAAATTGTTTTATTTGTAAATAAAAAAGAAATCCTATATTTAAGAGGCTGAAAGTGCTATGTGATTTAAGGTTTTCACTATAGATTAGCTAAATCTGACATTGTAAATGCAAAGATAGCTTAATTTTTATGCAATTTATAACAACAAATTTATTTTTTCTGCTTCCATATCCCTTTTAAATATTGTGAAGACAATACTAGTTACTGCATTTTGATTTTAAAACCAACACATTTTACAGCTGAGAATAATAATATATGCTTTTATCAGCAAAATGGAATTACTGAAGTGGAATATGGCAGACTCTATGCCTCACAGGAAAGACTACACAACAGGAACTTTGCTTTTCCAAAGCATTCAGGTGCACATTTTATCTATTCTCAACTCCCCACTAACTTCTAGGACATGAACACACATTTAACTGCTTTGTTGCATAATGATAGTTTAGTTAAATGCTTGAAATAAAGCATGTGTTTATGGACCACACACAATACGAGTTGTGATTTATCTTAAGATGTTGGAATGTAAACGATGGGAATTAAGAAGAAATTCAGTGAGCTGTGCATCTGATGACAAGGCAGAAAATAGCAACTTGGCCAACTGTTGCAGTGTAAATTGTTCCAACTCGTGAATCCAAGCAATTAAGGTACCTGCATGCTTCTTAGATTGGACTGAAATTCCCTGGGTGGCTGAAACTGTTCCTGCACATGCTGTGCAAATTACCAATGTGTGAACAGGCTAACAGGCTGACGGCAGTCTTTTACTTAGGACTTACTGAATCCAGGAACTGAAGAATACTGAACTCTTCCCACTAGAAGTCCTCCAAAGGTTTCCATTCATACTGAATACAACTGCAAAGGACTGTTCTCTGAGACTGCTATTTAAAAGGCTGTAAACATTGATGTGAAAGGTTATTCTTCTACGTATTTAAAGGAACTGTATTACAATCTTGCAATTAGTTAGATTGCTCTGGAAATTTGTCCAAGCTTTCAGACTTTTTGAGGATGAGGGTCCTCGGATACTCAGTCTTTGGATATGGACAGGCCTTGAGCATATAAAGAGTAAGATTCAGTTGTGTCAGTACAGTGGAATGCCTAAGCACATGCTTAAATAGAAACAAACAGTTCTACAGGAGCCTGAAAGCATGTACAGCAAGTCAGGAGCTAAGTGGCAGTGAACTGAGGATTCAGAGCTCATTTGAAGATAAGTGGAAATACAAGAATATATAACAGCAAATGCATTCCCCAGAACTAAATGTAAGTATTTCTTTACCTTTAGTAGATATCAAAATTTCTGCTCTGATACTTTGCAAATAATAAGTGCTCTCATTGATTCCCATTCTCATCCAGTGGGTCTTGCAGTTGTTTGACTGCTATTCTCTGACATCACTGGCCCATGATATCAGAGGCAGATGTTGGTGCTACAGCAAAAGAGACTGAATTGAATTTAGAAAATACAGTCATGCTAAGACTTAGATCAACTTTCAAATTGGTGACCTGTTAATATATGGATATAAGGTCAGCTGTTTATACCTAATCAAAATATTTTCGAGGCTTTTTGGAAGAAGAGTTACAATCTCACATAAGCCATATTTCCTGAAATAACAAATACCCTGCAGTTAGAGATATAGTAAGAACATTCAGCTGCTTAATCCAAGAAATTCCTACCAAACTATCTTTTTCATGCAATTAATATTCCCCACAAAATGTGTGCTTTCATTTTTTTTTTACTCCTCACTAGGCATAATTACATTACCACAAGGAAACAGTGAGTATTCAAATTAAAAGCATGCATAGAATAAAAGCGTAGCCTAAATGAAATATTCTACTGGAGTTCTGAACTCCTAAAAACTCTAACAAAACTCAATTGTTTATTGTTCCTGGTCACTCAAGGATAGCTCCTAAAATATACTCAATAAGCTGATTAGCACATTCATCATATCCTGTGTTCCAAAACTTTGGTTCCTAGTTCACAGAGTGATATTTACATTTTGGCACAGCTTCACAGAGGAACTTAGAAGCTGTGGGTTAGATGCATCTATGTTTTATGATCCTGGAAGCACAGCATCATCCATAGTTTTCATCTGATACCCTGAATAATCTGCAGCAAGGGACACCACAGAACAGGCTGCAAACTTGTCAACCTGCTCAAGGATTCAGCAGCAAGTTCTGTGGATGATCTGATACCTTTCTTTTTGAATTCTTAAGCTTTTAAAGTTGTTATCCTGGCACACCCACCCATCCAGCCTGGTAGAGAATGACTACTTATGCTGTGTAAGAAGAAGAAATTAGCACACATTTTCAGGTCTATTTTCTTACGTTCTTATTGGAAAAAAAAAGGGATTATAGCTGTCTGTGCACACTTCAATAGGTGTACTATGAACATACTATCAAATCATTCCTTTTTCCATTTTTAACTAAAATAAATGGAGAAATACCTCATCTGTGTACTCTGCAGCCAAAAGGCTTTCTTAATCTTCCAACTTTCTAGGCAAGTTCTAGACTCACTCTATCTAATATTGGGAAAAAAAAAAAAAAAAAAAAAATATTCACTCTCCTCTAGCAAGCATTCCTCTAGTACTGAAATCTGTAATTGTTCCAGATTTCTAAGACTGCAGTGTTGCAATGCTGAGAGCTGTAACAACTCCAGGACTTGTACAGAGACTTAAAGGAATCTGCTGGCAAAACAGGAGAGTGTAAATACAATCACAAAATAGAAACTTACATCTCCCCTGTCTGTCATGATAGCTATAAGTGTGGAAATCTGCACGATGCAAGGAAATCTGAAGGAAAAAATTGTGAAATCTAGAACATTCAGCCTATTTCAGTGGATAATTTTTGGGTTTCTATTGCAATCATAAGACCTTGAAAGTTTATAGTAACGCCCCCACACCATTTTCTTCTTAAATAAATAGAAACAGTTGCACATTTAGTATTTTGACTTGGACTTCAGTCTAATCTTGAGCCAAATACATCAATGGTGTAGTTTCACCCCATTTAATGAGGCCAAATCTCAGATGGCCTTTTGTAATTCTTTCCTGACAAGACTTTTTGTAGTCTAAACTGTGCTGCAATATTTATAGTTATTGCTGCAAATGCAGAATCAAAATTATGGTATTCAGTTAAAAGCTAGGGGCTTTTGGTTGAATTATCAAATCTCATTGTTTCAAACATAATTGTTTGAATATGACTCAGTGTTCTATTCAAGCAGTAACTAAAGACATGGAATACTGAGGAATCACTTCAGTGAGCTGATATTACACTTGCCGTTAAGGAAACAGAAAATTATATTACAATTATTTTATTATTTGTAGTGCTAGAAAAGAATTTTGTTGAATGTTGTTTGTAATTTCACATTTCCAATTCTTATGTTTTGTTTTCATAAAAATATGCCTTTGTATTATTATCTAAGATCTGATCCATTCTTTGTATCTATACAGATGGAAGAGTTAGCCACCGAAATTACTCCACATAAATCAAACCCAATTGCCGTAAGAAACCAAGTACAAGCAAAGAAAAATCTTAAAAGCTCCTATATATTGCTGGTGGCTAATACTGCCATCCAATTAGTCAAGCTTAAAACTGTTGTAAAAAGGATAAAAGAAATAGGTCAAGCTAACCAAACAATAAGAAAACCATTAGGTAATGCACTTAGCCCACCTGCCTCCTTGGTCAGCCAACTCTATTAATCAGCTAATCAAAGGATTAAAAATAGAACAAGAATGGAGTTTTAAATAGAGTCCCTTCAGATCTCCTGTCTTCAAATCAGAACTCACAGATGTGAACATTCATCCTTGTCTTTTGGGATCTAGAGCAGAAAACAGTCTATTTTCTGAAAAGCAATTAACATTGGGCAGGGCTTTTTCTTAAGAAGCTCCAGCCAATGACAGTGAACCAATTTCAACAATTATGAGCTATTGGTAGGGCATCAGCCATGGAATAAGCTAACTGTACCTAGAATAAATTCATTTTCCCTAACACAAAAGAAAAGGAAAAAGGAGTAAGCAATAACAGAACATAGGAACACTCACTTAGTGTAAGAAAATACTAGCTATCCAGTGTAATCCACTGTCTCTAGTGATCCAGTGTAAAAGAACCATAATAAAACAGCTGTTTTCTTGTGAATTTGAAGACCTTTGTATCAGAAGGAATTCATAGAAATGTTTGCATACAGTCATATATCCATGTGAAACTAACTGCTATTTATTTACTCTCATAAATGCTGCTATCTGCTCGTGTATGGTGGAACACTAGAAATTATCCTGTTATTACAGAACAAATCTCTGTAAAAGTACAGCAAAAAAATCTTCTGATACTATAAAAGCCTAGCTAGAGCTCTACCACTTCCAAATCTGCTACTTATCTGTGTTAAGAGGATAATTCAAATACATTTTTAAGAAATAGGTAGTGGTTAAAATCTGCATCTATTTGCAATGTGAAACATGTTCATGGATGAAAACTTTAAACAAGTGCTTAAAAATAGTGTTTGGTACTACAAAGACACAGTATTCTGTTGCAAAGCAGCTTCAAGAATACCAACATATTCTGCAAGATTTATGCATAATACACAAAAATATCCATGGAGAACATTTTTTCCTCCTAATATAATTCATTGAGAAGTCTGCAATCTGTTCTCATCCATTTCATGGTCTGCAGTTGATGCTGTAGAGATTCTAAGCCTGTTAGTATCCCTAATGTAAAATTATATGAACACAGAGACAAATCATTTTCACCTTTGAAATAAAAGACTTGCATTACAAGCTAGTTTTTGATCTAAGGAGAAACTGAAATGGTGAACTGTAACTATTCCACATATGAAAATTAACAATATAGTAGGCTAGTGGTTTTGTATCCAGACTATCACAGCAACTAAGCTGTTTCCATCTTGTCTATACTATAGTTAGCTTTGAGTCTAGAAGACAAATCATTAAAAACCAACACAAAATCAAATGAAAAAATAAGAAGTTATTAGAAAAGGAAAAGATAACAAAGCAAAGCATCTTGCTACAACGCAAAATCTGTGTTGAATAAACATCTTGCAAAACGCAGCTCTGATCTCCATTTCAAAAAGTTGCACAGAAGGCAATATGGCAGCTTATCACATGTATGAAGCAGCAGCAGAATGAGGAATATCTAACCATATTAGAGATCTTCAGCTTGGAAAAACAACAAACCTCTCATTATCTATGTCCTTCTATGATTTGTCTTTACAAATTTTGGCCAATAGTTATGAATAGACACCAAACAAACTGAATCTTTGTTTGGCATGCTCTGCTCATTCTTACAGTGCAGCTGACATAACTCTGATGACTACTCATGCTATCTCTCGAAATCTTCTTCTCAAGCAAGTTCTGCATCTTGCATTAGTTCTCTTTGCTGAGTCATCTGCAGCCTAGTTTAGACAACTCTTGTATACCCATCTTGCAGCAGGTTGATTCATACAGTGGAAGTGATTAGTCTCTAGCACTGAAAATCCTAGGTTGGTTTGACAACTGTTCTTCCAGAAGATATGACACCATGAGTATACTGGCATAGACCAGCCAAGACAAATTATTGCATTGCTGCCTATTTCCATACTCAGTAAGTTCTAAAATAAGGGTCTTTGTTGCAATTCTTAATATTTGGCCTTCTTTAATATTCTGAAAATCAACAAGAAAGTATTAATAATGGTCTCCCCTGGGGTCAGAAACTGGTGAAAATTTCTCAGCTAGGTATAATTACATCCCTATATTTCTCTCATGAGCCAAATCTTTCCAATAGGCATCAATGCCCAATGCCATCCATGGGGAATTAAAATTAGTTGGCAACAGCTTAGGGTCCATAATTCTCAAGAAGTGTTTAGAATTCAGCATGGGTGAATATAGCAACTGTTATATTAAATATCAATTAAATTAATCTTCTTTTATTAAATCTTGGAGATTTGTCTTTGCAATAAACTGCAATCAAAAACTACAAAACAGGCAGAGCCGTAACAGCAAAATTCCCCAATCACTTTTCTTGCCTCCCACCCACCCATCACACAGATTGCAACCATTTTTCAGAAAAGCTGTAGAAAGAACTAAATTGCTTAGGCAGGCTTTGCGTAGTAAATGTAAAAGGAAAAAAAAATCTGTGTTTCACTGCTTAGACACTCTAAAAGCTCTTTGAAATTGCAAATACTCATCAACTTTCAACATAACAAAAACTTGAAAAAACACAGTAGTTGTTTTAACACTATCTCCAATATTCTTCTCTGATTCCAGAGGACAACACAGGAAGGAAAGAGCGTTTGTTTTTTTCATTACTGGGGGATACAGCTGTGACCACTGGAGTGATGCAAGGGCTAGCAGTGCTTCTCAGCTGTGTAATTGTATGCACTCTATGGAGTATTTACCCTACTTTCCAGCTGCTGTTCTTTTTTTACAGAAGTCGCTATTATACTTCATAAGTAAATGAGCCAAATTGCACATTTGGTGTTTCTACAAAAAGAGAGAATTGAGGTCAAGGAAATCAGTAAGGACAGTATCAAAATGTGACACAAACCTCCAGGCTACCAGACAATTATCTAAGGTCTAATCCTGACAATGCTGAGTGCAGTGGCTCTTTCCTCTGGGTAGACACACTCAGCTAGAGCCCTTCTGTTCAAAGTCACTGAGGGTCAAACTGCTGCTTTCAGAAAATGTCCTGATTCTAGGAAGCCACTGATCTCAGCACTGTCAAAGATGTAGACTTCACTATTGGAAAAAAAGAAGTCCAAACTAGAATCTTTCCTCCAATTTTACCTCACTTATGACAAAGCTTATGGTTGCTGGAGGGAACTACAAAGATGAAAAACAGAAAGATAGTGTCTAGACTGTCTTCACAGTGGCTCCTCTGTGGAGGTTACCAAAAATGCACATAGACAACATACAGGAAACATGACAATGGCAGCTATTTGTATATTTGTACTGCATGAGTCCTGAATGTACAGTTCAGACACTGGTGTAAACCAACAAATAACATGAGGGTAACTGGATGGGGACAAGCTGCTTTCTGTCTTTGAGTTATCAAAGTCATTGTCCTTGAGTCTCAGACGATGGAGTTCACAGTACAAAATTTCAGCCCCTATCTGCAAATCAGCTCCTGAACTTCTGTCCCTTTCCATCCCAGTCCAAGCTGTTCGGACAGGAGGGTGGCTGCCTGGCATGCTGTATGAAAGAGAATGAGGAAGAAGCTGGAATGCAGCACTGATGCTGTGGGACATCAGGGTCGTTAGGGTAATTCCTCGATTCAGCCTTACACTTTGGCCTCTCTCCTATGAGTGTGACATACTCCCATATGCTACTGCCCTAGGCAGATACTTCAAAGATTTGTAAAATTTGTTAGCAACATTCTCCCCCAGAGACTATTCTATATCTGCTGCCATTATTGACCTCGCACTCCCCATGCAACTTGACACACTGCAGACAGCAGCCATGTGCATTAGATACTTCTACTTTAGAGAATTGGTAAATTGTTTTTTAACAATTTAATGCAGCACTTAATCTACTCTGAAGACCCGACCAGTGGAGAGTGGTCACAAATGAGGACTGGTAAAACATTAACTTTCTCTGTAAATGATGTAAGTGGCAGAAAGCAGTCTGGAGTTAAAGAAAGCAAGCACATAGGTCTCTCCGGCTGGACAGCCTTTCCACTGGAATTTTCATATTTATATATATGCACAATTGTTTTTTATTAATAAGGAAGCTGAAAAGCACTTGATTTTGCTACCTGGCACAAACAAATTTAGGCATTAAAGGTGATTCAGCTATTTTGCAGTTAGACAGTATACCCACACAATTGCAATAGGATATTTGAATATGTGTTTTTTTGCTTTATTTCATTCTTTCTCAGAATGAAAACAAAGACAACTATGTGAAAATGATCAGCTAAAATGATACACTGAAAATTAGAATTCCTGCTTGTTTATTTTGTATTATGCACAAACATTGCTTCTTATTAAATATCCTAACAGGAATTTTAATGTAAGTTGTGAGTATCTTTATCAACACAGGCATGTTATATTCACAGAAGTGAAATGGAAACCAGTTAGTTTTGTCCTCTCTATACTTCTTAGGTTTATGTTTGCTTGTGTGATTTTGGTTTTTAAAATTAAAGCTCAGACACTTATTTGCTCTCCAGTGACACTTATTTTGGCTACCAGTGATCTGCAGTGGATTCATTCATTGCAACATTTCTTAGAATAATTAAACATCAGCAAAGGTAAAATTAACCCAAAGCATTTTTCAAGGAAAATAAGCTACTACTTTTGAAAAGTTCCGGGGCACATAAGTTCCAACACATAACATAAGTTTCGGAGAGTGAAGCCACAAAGTATGTCCTTATAATACTATGATTATTTGCCATTGAGATCATGGCATTTAAGAAAACTGCTTATGTCACTGAACAATAAAAAGAAGTGAGAAAAACTGAACTTATCAGCAATAAGTAGTACTTTTTTATGCAAGCAGTACTAAAATCATAATGACAAGAGACAACATGGTATTATAAGATAATTATACCTATATTATTATTTATATCCTCTCTAGGTAATCTATATGCTATCAGCAATCCCTTAAATTCTACATTCACAACAAAATGGATGCTCAAAAAGCTTTGTAAAATTGGAACTGAAAAATTGGGATAACTTTGGATTATTTTTTTAAGTGCTGATCTGCTGTAAAAGGAGATGCACAGTCCTCAAAATTTCTGACAACAGAAAAGAAGAATTTCTTATCATGCTTGCAATTGTTTTTTTGGAAATGTGCTAGTGAAGTATACAGTGATACGTATCTGTGTCTGGAAAATATATTTGTCTGATACCAAATTATCACTGCAAGTATTAATGTTAAAAAAACTCACGTAAACATTGATGAATATGAAAGCTTTTTCACTTTGACTGAATTTCTACTCTTCTTCATGTATAGAAGAGAATGTTAGCTAGTTTCTAATCATAGAATTACTCAGGTTGGAAGGGACCTCAAGGATCATTAAGTCCAATCGCCGCCTAACCATAGTACCCTAACTAACAACCCTGTGCTAAATCATATCTCCACGCACCACATCCAAACGGCTCTTAAACACATCTAGGGACGGTGACTCAACCACCTCCTTGGGGAGCCTATTCCAATGTTTAACTACCCTTTCTGTAAAGAAGTGTTTCCTAATGCCCAACCTAAACTTACCTTGGCGCAACTTGAGGCCATTTCCCCTCATCTTGTCACCTGTCACTAGTGAGAAGAGACCTACCCCGCTCTCACTGTAAGTACCTTTCAGGTATTGGAAGAGTGTAATAAGGTCTCCCTCAGCCGCCTCTTCCCCAGACTAAACAGCCCCAGCTTCCTCAGCCTCTCCTCATTGGGCTGATTTTCCAAGCCCTTCACTAGCCTCGTTGCCCTTCTCTGGACCTGCTCCAGTACCTCCACATCCTTCCTGTACTGAGGTGCCCAAAACTGAACACAGTACTCAAGGTGAGGCCTCACCAAAGCTAAGTACAGGGGCAGGATGACTTCCCTAGTCCTGCTCACCACACCATCCCTGATACAAGCCAGGAAGCCATTGGACTTCTTGGCCAACTGGGCACACTGCTGGCTCACGTTCAGCCGACTGTCCATCAGAACACCAAGGTCCCTTTCCACCAGGCAGTTTTTCAGCCACACCTCCTCAAGTCTGCAGGGTTGCCTGGGGTTGTTGTGACCAAAATGCAGGACCTGACACTTGGCCCTATTGAAACTCGTGCCGTTAACCTTGGCCCATCGATCCAGTCTGTCCAGGTCCCTCTGCAGTGCCCTTCTCCCCTCTGGCAGATCAACACTCCTTCCTAGCTTGGTGTTGTCTGCAAACTTACTGAGGGTGCACTCAATCCCCTCATTAAGATCATCAATGAAGATGTTAAACAGAAACGGCCCCAGTACTGAGCCTTGAGGTACACCACTCATGACTGGCCGCCAAATAGATTCAACTCCATTGACCACAACTCTTTGGGCCCAGCCATCCAGCCAGTGCTTCACCCAGCGGAGTGTACACCCATCCAGACCATAGGCAGCCAGGTTCTCCACGAGAATGTTATCACTCTAATAATTAAATGATAGCAGCTCTCTGATGCACCATCTTTTGTTCATAAGTGCACAACATACTTCTGTTGAGAGAGATAATAGATCTAATAGCTCGTTTACATTTTTAAAGTATTTCCCAAGGGGCAAAGCTTCTAGTAGAGACAGAGCAAGGCAGCCAGCAGAACTCCATTTGTGAGATCTAATGCCTTCTGTTTCTCAGATATTTGGTCAAACACACTGGTGCTATAATTATGAGGAATTCTAACCAGCTTTAATAAAAACTATGCTTACTTGCTAAAGTCAGCTTGATGCGGACAGAAAGGCTAGCATTAGGCTTGCCTCCTCACGTCCCCATCAACACTGAAAGGAGAGATTTCACAGAGAGATTTCACCAGAGTTCAAACCTATGCTCCCCTGCTCCCTGAAGGAATCTTCTTCTCTTCATTGGCTGTAGAGAGAAACAAAGAAAATAAAGTTGTCTAAAATATGAACAGTCTAGCTTCTATCTTTCCTTAACCAGGCACATTTCTTAAAGTAGAACACTACTTGTATTATTTGAAAATCCATTATCTATTATCAAATCCATGGTTAATAAAAGATGTAGAAATAGCCAGTAAAATTTAGGGAAGAGTACATTATTTTCATGATTAATTGCATGCATATCCCTAAATTAGTTCATTACCAGAAAGGCAGCTTATATTTAATAAGCAAGTCATTTGTTAAAACCAAAAATTATCTCTGAAAAATCCTTCTAAGTGCAACTGAAACTGATAAATTCGAAAAGGCAAAGCCAAGTTCATATTATCATGTTTAATCCAACATCATCTATGGGGTTAAGTGCTATTAGCATAAAATGTGAGGTATTAGCAGATCATGGTTTCTCATTTAGATGAGTCATTTTGAGGTCTGCAAGGATATTTACCTCTCTCAAATATCCCAGTGAGATCTCACTAACTCAATTCTAAACTTAATTTAACATGCATAGTTTCAATTATAGTTAAATGCCAATATCTATTATATAGAAGCTCTTTTAGTGCCTGATCAGTGTCTGAGAACAAGGAAGTATCTTTATTAAAAGATTTGACTAACAAGAATAAATGAAAATTTGCTGTAATTTGTTAATGAAAATGTATCTCTTGAAAATATCTTTATTAATTATTTTTAGAAACATCAACAATCATAAATAGTGTCAAAAAATATAATTTTTAACATATTTATACTGACTGCACAGCAGAAAAAGAATGGAACAGAAATCCAAGAAACACCATACCTAACAAAGATGAGTCACATAAACATATTGACTTAAGGTGAATAAAATAATCAACTCTAATCTGTTTTATGATTGATATGCCATCCTCTGAACAGTTCTGCTGCAGCAGAGGTATTATTAAACAGTCATAAGCAAGAGTGATATCGGTGATTCACTGATCACATAGGAGAATGACTATCACTTTTGAATCCTGCTGATACTCAAAAATAGAGACAGTTAAAAAGGGAGAACCCATTTTTCAAGGTAAAACTAACAAAAAAAACAATTCATAGAAATATCAAATCAAATGATTTTTGAAGGAAAATGTATATAGAAAAATAATTGCTTTCAGCTTATTTTGTTGCTTTTTTTTTTCCCCTCTATATTTTCCATTTTTCCTATAACATTTTAAGCTGAAAATGAAAAAAAAAAAAAACAAAAAAAAACCAAAAAAAAACAGAATAAAATTTGGTTCTAAGTTTCAGTTAAAACTATATATATATTTAATGAAAGGATCTGGATATTTTCAAACAGCTTCTAGCCATTTCTCTTCTATCATTGTGTATTCTGAGCATGTATTTTGCATTTAAAAGGAATAAGTGAGAAAAACTTGACAGTATGCTCCTGGGTTTAAATTCTGTGGTTTTCGCACTAATAACAATTATCCTACTTTGAATGAAACCAAATTCAGGTCTACTGATCTATCTGTTAAAAAGTAAACAAATAAATACAATAAATAAAATCTTATCACGGTTCTCCATTTAGGCTGCATCCACACAGAAAACTGAATGTACATTCTAAATATTCTACAACCTGTGCTGTTTTTTTTTTTTTTTTACTGAGTCTTTACCGCCTGTGGAGTAATTGGAGAAAATGAACAGGGGACTTCATGAAGATTAATATCTTTTACGTCTGCTCATTGCTATTCTGGCCTCTGTTCACATGTAATACATTTCTTTGAGGATGCAAAGGAATCAAATATGACAATATGAAAGATTTCACTGAATGGCTGACTTATTTGACAGATCATAGAATCATAAAATTACAAGGTTAGAAATGACCTATAAGATCATCTTGTAGGTCCAACCGTCTTCACACTGCCACTGCTACCACAAGCTACTAAACCATATCTCGCAGCTCCTCGTCCAGACGCCTCTTGAACACTGCCAGGGACAGCGACTCCACCACCTCCCTGGGCAGCCATTCCAGTGCCTGACCACTCTCTGAGAACATGTCCACCATGCTACGTACATTTGTAATGAGAAGAGTTCTGTGTGAACTCTCATTCAGTGCCATGCAAGCTTTGTCTCCTTAGGTATATCAAAGTGATAACAAGAAAGAAAATAAGCAGAGGGTTTTATTATGGAAACATGATAACACAAGGAATTACAGGTTCTACCAGTGCTTTTGTAATATTTTGCATTTGCTTATTTTTAAAAACAAATTAAAATATGTTTAATGCAAAGTTTTAATCAAAGGTATTAGATTTTTTCCTCTAGGCCTAGTGGAAAACTCTTAGGAGAGGGGCAGAGATTAGAAAGCGTTTAGCAAAAGTCAATGCATTGTAATTCCTTATCCTGCTTTAGGTCAGGACAAAACAGACTGACATTCAGAAGGGGACAGAGAACAAATTTAAATAAAACAGAGGACATCACCTCTCAAGATTTCCTTTTACTGGAGCAAATCAGAATGAACCAAGTTGAGAAATGTAAGTCAGAAACACCAATAAAATCAGGACTGTCAAAATATTTAAAGATTCCTTCTGCTGTTGGAATTATTTGAATTTTTGTACTTTTTGTAAAGTTGGCTTGTTTAAATTTGAAAAGAGCAAACTAGTGGCAGAAGAGTTAATGTAAAGCAATAAATAGTAATAAAGATCATAGAAGGAAAATTACTCGTAAAGAGGAGCGTGAAAGTACCTCAAAAAGCTTATTTTTCCCTTTTTTTTAAAAAAAAGAAAACAGCTTACAGTAACATCTTTGGGACTTATTACTGAGAAATACTATAGTAGTTTATTTTTAACAGTAACAGTCTAAAGGAATGAATGGGAAAAGATTCATTCCTTGAAAATCTAACTGCCATGATTTTTCTTTTATTTGAGAGTCCTGAATATTTGATCTAGAGTCTAAGAAGTTATCTGTCCCAATATTCTGTCCACATCTATCTGTGTCCATATCTAAGTATGCCTGAGAGGCATTTGATATATGCTCATCTATACAGCCTTATCTGTGCCACTTACCCATAAACCATTTCAGTGCCTTTGAGAAGATCCTTTTACTGTCATTGTAGCTCCTGTGGTTTGTCTGCATTATCCATCCTGGGACTGGAATCTAAAGTCAGTCCATACTGAGGTACTCTATACTACCATATCACCTAGACTGTCTACAAATATGTCCTGAGACTCAAAGATTTCCCCAGCCCTACAGCTTCATCCACACTGCAGCAATCAAGCCACTCTTAAAATGCTCCACACATGATTCAGTGCTAAGGCATTACAGAAAATTTCAGAAATTTACCAGTGGTGTTTTACAGGGGTATAATTGCATTAGTATAAGTTTAATCACTGGAACATAAAAGACTGCTTCCAAATCACATTACTTCTTCTCTGTATAATATTACCAGATATTCTGTACTTAATTTTCAGCAACAGTATATAACATATCTAATAGGTAAGGATACTTATTACCTCCTTAGTAGAAGGATCAAACTTTCAGATAGCACATGCAAAGAAAGATATTACTTCCTTCAGCAGATGGACATGTCAGTCAAGGCTAAAATTTTCTTTGGGAAGGAAAATAAATGGAGGAAAGGTTACAAGTGCTGAATGAGTCACAGTCGAAGGTATTCTGCATAGGTAGAGCCTCCTAAAAGTTCTCAAGTATTTTTTAAGAGTGTGTGGCGGAAAGAATGCACAGAATCACTCTCAAAGTTATAAATCTGCACACTGAAATTCCTGATAAAAATGTTTAAACACACTTGCTTGAGAAAGCTAGAATTGCTATCATGAATAATTTGATAAATAAGACTGCAAGAGTTCTTTGTTTTCCTCAGTGAGACAGCACACATTTTCTTTAGCACATTGTGAAGAGCAACTATAAATACTAAAAAAAAAATATTGTTTTTATCAAATCCGTTAAGCCTGAGCACACATTCCTAGGGGGTTATTGATTACCTCTTAGCCTATCTTACAAAGCTGGTCATTACATTTGCTACTCTGGAAATCTAAACCACTTCACATGTTGGACTGATTCACATTTTTGAGAACCCTGCAGTCAATTAGTACCGGTTAACATGAATGGGCTTATAAGGAAAAAAGAAACCACCACCAACAACCAAAAAAAAAGATCATGTGGTTCAAAGTCTAATCCTATTGCTGAAGCTCCTCACAGGAAAGATCTATTCTTACCATCTTAGAAAATACTATTGATAAAACATTTATTTTTAAATAAAAGGCATAAAAAGAAATTGCTTTGCTGGCCTACTGAGGCTTAAAGCCTGAGGAATCAATATTCCTATATTTTATGTTCATTATAGCTCAGTAGTTGTTCTTCCTTTATGCTGCTGAAATCCATTTTGAAAGCTTTTTGAATTATTAACCCTGAGAAACAGGGTTCCAACTTCTGATACCAGGCAAGGAACCTGGTTTCCTCCAGATTTAATGTAATATTGATTTACAAGACATTACAAAACAGACTCCAATTAAAAGAGTCATAAAATTTTCTAATATACTACCTAGTACAACTTCAAAAATAACAATTATAAAATATCTTAAATTGAGTTTATTTATGAACAGTCAGATGTCATTGTCTCAGACTAAGAAAGTAGATGAAAGCATTTTGTTTCCATTTAGACTGCTTTGAAGCAGTTTGTGATGACTGTGGCATCTACGTAGGTACCATGGCTCAGTTCCACTTAAAACTCATTTTAAGCGTATGGATATGTCTCATTGTGCTTTCACATGATCCACACAATAATCTTGCTACCATAAACCTATAGTATGCTCAGTTTAGACTCTTAACCTCACTCCAAGAATATTTTGCTAACAGTCTGAGGCCATTGACTTCAATAACAGTATGGATACAGAAACACAATATTAAAAAAAATCTACACATTATGCTGGCTGTGTCCTAAAAAAAAGTAGCAATGAAGAACTGTTAGTCACACCTATTAGTTCATATTTGTCACCAACCTTCACTACTGATCATATTAGGTATAAAAAATGTTTTTAAATCACAGGAAAAAAAAAGGAAAACAAAACAACCACCACATATAATATTTAAAAACACAGTCCTTTGAATGAAAATCACTTTCTTTCATTATTCAGTCAGAAAGATTCTCGTGAATCACAGAATACGTTTCTTTATCCAACAAAGCTTACCCTCAAAGGAGGAAGAACTGGGCACTTCTCAGTTCTAGAATTTTCAGAGAGCCTATTATCCCAGCATGAAATCTGTAGAACACATAGAAAATAAAAGAGCAAGAGCTTTTCAAAATTATACATTTCTACTTTGGAAAAATAGCAACATTATAATTCCAGTTTTCAGTTCTTTTTATCCAAATTTATATGAAGCATCAATTCATGAAGGTTACAGAAGCTTCAGAATGAGGCTTCATTGTAACTTACCTATAGGATGTGACTGAACTTTTTTTTTTTTTTTTTTTTTTTTAACTCAAACAGTATGAGACGTTTTCAGATTTGTTCAAGGAGTTTTTCTTCTTGGACACCACAGCAAGATTATAGAATCCATAGAATGGCTTGGGTTGGAAAGGACCTTAAAGATCATTTATTTCCAACACCCTTCCATAGGCAGGGTTACCACACACTAGATCAGGTTGCCTAAGGCCTCATCCATTCTGGCCTTGAATACTTCCACTTCACATTTAAAAGTGAGTGTTTAATCTATCAGAGACCCCATAGCTGTAATTGCAAGACCTAGCCTAACAAGATACTCAAAGAGTTACCTTGAGTTTTTATGTTGGCAGATTGTACCACCTGAGCACATATAGTCTCATGGTCACTGTTAAAAATATCAGTCTTTATTTAGATATATTATTATACTTTCACTATGAGAGATAACTGGTCTCATTACATATCTAGCTAGGTGGCAAGTTGGATCACCAGGGCTCTCTCAATTCCTGAGCCTCAATTAGTATCTTGCTTTCACATCACACTGGCCTGTCTCAACAAGATTTTCTCCATAACAATGCTCAGGCACAGCTGGGATACCTTATGCTAAAGGCAACCTCCAGAAATCAATATATAAAAGGAAACACCAAATTTTGGCTTCTCTCTGCATAATCCTCCAACAATATTCCAGTAGGACTTAATACCTTAAACATTTCCATATGCCTGCATGCCACACCCCACGATATATTTCATGCATTCTGAATTTCACACAGTTCTCATGTTACTTCATGCTATTAACACTTTAAAATGACTCCCTCCACCCAAATGCACACACAGTAATAATTCTGTCTTGGGCTGAAGCCAGGGAGAAATACAAGGAATATACAATGAAGAATGATCTCTGTTTTATTAGAAGTACAAAAACTGTGCAGGATTCAGATATTGGGTAATTATTTACTTCATTACAATATAGAAAGTATGACTACAACAGAATGATAGGTATAGATCAACCAGATTATCTTGTGTATATATGCACTTGGGAGGTTAACCACGGGTTAGAAAAGGGAATATAATAAATGGCTTTTGGAACAATTTTAAGAATCATTGAAAAATCTTTCCATGACTATTTAAAGAGTAGTCCTCCACCTCTCTTCATTGTTTTTTTTTTTTGTTTGTTTTTACTGGCATAGATTGAACTTTATTATTAGAGATAGAAAATGATCTCTAAATATTCTTTTAAAATCATTTTGTTGTGAAGTGCAGCATGCAGAACATGATATTCAGGAATGCTTTTGCCCTGATGGGATATCACAGATGTAGGACTATGTACAGCTGCATGCTCTTTATGCTAAGGAATTTAAAATAGCTCAGCAAACTTTCAGAATACACATAGTGGTATGCTGTAGAATAACCAAGGCCTCACATACAGTTGTGGAAAAGAGATCAAATCCAAAGTATGGTGCTTTTATTGGTAAGCATCCCAGAATTCAGTTGTACTAAAACATATGGCTTTTTCTTAACAGCATGAGAACAGTGACATGTCACAACATCCTCCTTGTAAAGCTTTAGCCAGTGATTATGAACATATTTGTATCAGCTAACATTGTCTAAAGGACTATAGCTCATTTAGCTCCTAGACAAAAATCTCTGCTGACACCATATTTGACACCACTTCCGATAGTAGTTACAGATTTAAACTATGAAAGGCACATAATGAGTGAAGGCCCCAGCTGTGTATGCAAGCTGACAGGCAGAATATCTCTTCTCATGAGATCTGTTTGGAATATCTACTGGTTTTCACAGTAGTGGTCAAATCATTTTTGTCAAGTAGAAATTCTAGGGAAAAGCCAGAGAAAAAGTGAGACCTGATTCCACAGTGACAGTTTTGTTTCTCTCTCTGACAGAGATGACAAGTCTCAGCTTTGCAGATACTAGGTCAGTGCTTCATATTTTATGCTCTTTCACAACGTTCTCTCATTGCGTTCTCAAACCTCCTGTGATGTTCTTTCTGTAAGTCCTTTAATGCAGCTATTGTGTAATTCAGTATGTAAAATCAGGAGATATTGTCTTCAGTTGGTGAAGCTGTGACAACTGTACAGTCACTTTCTCTGATCTTTCCTGACAAAAAAAAAAATTAAAAAAAAATAAAGCTAAGAACAACGTAGATTAAGAACATCTCTCAAAGCACACATGTTTATGCAGTAGCAGCATTGTCACCTATGAACTCCATTTTGCATTTTTTGGATCTCAGCACAGACCATGTCACTTCCAGCAGGTTTGACTCAAAACCTTTGTCCTAAGCATGCTCAGGCCATGAGTTCACAAAGCTCATCCATCTGTGGCATGCCATGGATTTATACTGGTTTTATTTGGAGTTCAGAATGTGGAGAAGCTGAACATTTGACACTTTGTAGTCCCGAGCATTTAGACAACATTATGGCACAGTAACATTTTGATAAAAACAAACTAACTGAAAGCATCAAATCATCCTTCCTGAAACATATGCTATGAGTATATATTTTGTATTTTGTCCTTGGTCTGTAAGATCAAACACTAAGTGCTAAAGGTAGGAATAAGGGAAGTCTCAGATAAAATTAATACACTATTTGGGGCATTGATTATTTTTTTTCTTTTAGAGAAAGAAAAAAAAAACAGCTTAAAAAAATCTACATTGTTATTCTTATTTATGTGTAATTCATAATTTTAAAGAAAATATCATTTTTGAGGCTGAACTGGATATTACAAGAGAATTTTTATGTCAAACTAGTAACATTCAATTAATTTAACACGTATTTAAGAGAAAGACATTCAAATAATTGAGTGGATAAAAAACTGAGCAATCTGCCACCCAAATTCCACTGCAGTTATTTATGAACTATACCACTGATACAAGTACTTCAAAACTTTTTACAATCAGTATCACTAAATTTCCAACAGACTAAAACCAAATCAAAATAAATATCCTTTTCAGAAAAACTGACTGTTAAATTCAAGTGTACCACATCAAATAAAAATAAATTTCATGAGCAAATATTGCCTTTAAACTTGAGGTTTCTTAACTACAAAATAAGCCAATAGCTACCATTCGTTTGTTCATTTTTTTTATATCAGAAATTTAGACCCTGAACTAGCTTTGCATGGCTCTCTACCTGTTAAAAATGTAATTAATTAATATACAGTGATATTACCTGACTCTGTCATGAGGATGTCTGAATAATCCATTTCACCAGCCAAGGTGACTTTGCTGGCAGCTTCTCTATGAAGACAGGTGGTACCTATTTGCTCGCAAGGCCTGCCTCTCTCCTCAACGCTTTCTGTCTGCAAGCATTTTAGACTCCTCTCTAACTCAAGTTTTTGTGCTAAGGTTACATTAAAAAATCTCTGCTATTTTCACACACACCACATTTTTTAACGACCTCCCCAGCACTTTGTCAGTGAGTGCTACTGGAATCTCTCGAAGCACTTATCCAGAGGCTGACTGGGGTGAATACACATGCTTAATCTGTACAATCTATATATTATTGGATCATGTTAACTGGAGTACTGAGATACTCCTGTGGCAGTATCATCACAAGATTAGCTACAACACTATGACTAGAAGCACACCACAAGTAATTTTTCATGTTTTAACCTGTCATGAAACCACTTAGTAGGAAACTGAATAGCCCACAAAGCTTAGCACCCTTTCAGAATGTCAGCTGCTTATGGCCACAGCAATATATCCTTTTGCAGGAGACAATACCTTCTAGGCACTACTTTTTCTCACCCTTTAATACAGTTCCAAATCCACTTTGATATATTTTCTATGCATGCCATGCTCCCCAGGCCTTGAAAGGACATGAATGTTATTTTCTAAATTGAAAATGGAAAGAAGATTTGGAATTGCTTTAATTTACTTTGTTTAAGATCACACAGTTGGACATGCAAAAGAAAACAAAACAATGTGTGTGGTGGATATATCATCACGTCTTCCTATCTACAAGCACTAAACATTCATCATTAAATAAAGACGGAATTTTATCAACAATCAGTTTTTTTGTTCTCACTCTCTGACTAGGTGAATATGAACCCAGCTACAATGAAAGAATTGTGTTGTTATGTGTTGTTTCTTTGTATTCTTAATTACAAGTAGTGCTTCTCTACAGCATCCAAGATCTCTGCAGACTGACAGTTCCCATTTAAATCTAGGAAAATTGCTTTTTCTTTCCTCAGCTTTTCTGTTAGGGTTGCCAGTGAAAAATCCAGTCTACCTTCTTATTACAATCACTTTGAGAAATCCAGTCACTTCACATAGAATTTTCCTATGCTATCTTTAAAACATTACAACTAGAAAACAAGAAAAGATTAGTAGCTTCCTCTCGGGTAAAACTTGCAAAACACTGATGCTATAGAATCTCAGGAAAAAAATGACAGGATTAAAGTTGATTAAACAGAAGTTAGATTGTATTGGTAAGTTAATACAACCAGGACATGCTCAGATGCTGAAAGGTCCTTGCTTACGTGATTAAATTTTAAGAAAAGCCTTTGGCATGTTTACAACTCACAGTTAGTCTCCCAAACAATTCTCAGGTGGTGTCTTCAGATAATGTTTCCAAAAAGCAACAGAGATGAAACCATGCAATTTTGACGGACTTCCTCTGGCAAAATCCATGGGCATTGTGCCAACATGGTCACACCTGCACACTCATGTCTACCCTCACGCAACATATGAGGCATGGGACTGTGATATATAAAAACATCTTCTTTCTGAGATCACTTATTTTTCAACACAGCTGCACTCAGAGAATGAGAACCAAGATGTCTTTCACAGGAAAGAGGTATGTTTAGTACCACCAAAGAGATCTAGGCAAGATGAGAGAAAAATCTGACTCTGACTGAATCATCCCACTGGGAAATATGCAAATCCTGTCCGGTAGTGAATACCTCAGCCTTCTTCTTAGCTGTTGTAGCCAGTTCTCCTTTCTCATTTTTAGGAGGAGGTACTGAGCTGAGCAGATATCTGATTGATCACTGGCCCATTCTTGCCAGGTACCATAAGAGGAATAAGAGGATACACACTTGGCCTTATACTTAATTAAAAAATTATATGTATATTTACATATTTTTTATATTTTTCTATAACTTCTATATATATAAAGCTTGCAAAAGTCATTAAAACTGTTGACCAAAGAGCGATGCTTAAGGCAGAATGTGTCAGAATGGCAACTATTCAGAGATTCAGATGAGAAAAGCTTTGGTTTTTACACACTTGTGTGTATAGGAAATTATTTTGTAAAATTGTATCTCACTAGAGTCTGGAGGGAGAAAATGGATGTCATTGTGAAGAATAGTAGAGTACATAAAAGAGACAGAAAAAGAACTGTGGCAAACTGGTAAAAGTCAGTGAGATTATAAGTTCTGGAGGGAAGGGGCTATGGATATCTGCTAGAAGGAGATTAGCAGTGTGCAATACAGACAGGGAAATTAGAGACAGACAAAACCAATGAAGTTCTTAGACGAGCAGATTGATTTTCAAATGCTGTGAAAGTGACAATGGCTGAAGAGAATCAGATTCTATTCTGAGGCAATTCCTAGCCCATGAGTCATCACTTCTGTTAATGAAGACGACTCATTACTGTACTGTCTATTGTCCTCAGAGATGTCCCAACAAAATTCTACCTGCTGTAAACTTGTCAGCTCCAAAGCTGTCGCCTATTCAGCTGTAACAGTCCACAAAAGCAAGGTTACAGAGATGGAAATCACCATGTCTGTGTTGATGGCCTTGTAGAATATGATACTTTGGTATTGGATGTCTGATGCCTACTCACGAGGACAGGGACATTGAACTCCATGAAAGGGTTCAGAAGTACCTGTATTTCACAGTGTAGCCACTCTCTCAAGCTTCAACGTTAATTATCTGCATCCTGTCAGTGACTTGAGCTGAAAAGTCTACTGGCCACCAAGACCTACTCTGTATAGCTCACTATGAGAACCAGGTACATGACCAACATGATGACCTGATCTACATACAAAGACTCACTGCTCCTCTAGCTTCAGTATGAAAGAAAATTGTCCACACCGTGATCCTGAGAAGATATCAAAATCATCTTATATGAGAAGCAGAATTTCAGGTGCTCAGGCATCCTGAAGATCATTGGTAGCTGCTGCGAACAATATGTATTGACATTTGTTCTGAACAGGGCTTTTTCTTATACACTTAAGGGTTTGCTGTGACAGGACAAGGGGAAATGGTTTCAAACAAAAAGAGAGTAGTTATATTGTCTGTAAGGAAGAACTCTTTTACAATAAGGAGACATTGGAAAAGGTTGCCTGGAGAGAGGGTGGATGCTCCATCCTTGGAGACATTCAATGACAGACTGGAAGGGCTCTGAGCAACCTAATCTAGCAGTGAATGTCTTTGATCATTGCAGGGTAGTGGAACTTAATGATCTTTCTTCAGTTCATCTACTATTAGATATCAACTGATCAAAATTACATGATGTTTCCCCCTACTAACTAAACCAAAAAAATCAAAAAAAGATACTAACAATTGTTAGCATTTATTCTTTACAACTCAAATGATTAGAGAAATTTTAAACCTTTTTTCTGTTTAAAGATCCAATATAAATCATTCCTTAGTAACCTTCAAGGATCTCTTCTTTGAAGGAATCTACCAACCAAAGGCAGAAAACCAAGATATTAGAAAAGAGGAAAAAGCATGTAAAAGCAATACCATAACTGAAAACATCATCCAGTTCAAAACACAGAGCATGGAATGTGAAGAGCTCAAAGCACTGAGGTAAAATAGGAATAGGCTTTCAAGTTCTGATTAGACTGTCAAAGTGTTTATATATATATATATATATATATATATATATATATATATATATGAGATACGTGAGTAGCTGAATTGAGGACTCAATGTGCTATTAAAGAAACAGTGTATCAGAATGTAGATTTAGCCAGTGGTATTTAGGAAACACAGGTCTATGGAAAATTTTATACTTGGTTTATTTTCAATAAACCAAGTATAAAAATTGATAGTTGGTCCTACATCAAGTCCACTATACCATATAAAATATAAAGTGAGTTTAAATAAGTAAATAATAAATACTCAAGTGATAGCCCTTAATTTGGCATTTGCCCCGCTCTGCTTCTTACTTGTAGTAAATATAGGAATTTGTTTGGACAAATTTTCAAATGCTGAATGGGACTTATTTAATGCCCAAATAACCCTTGTGCCCTGCTGCGCTAGTCACTGAACAGTAGAATCATAGAATCGCATTCCCTGATCTCATAGGGAAGGCAAGGGGATTCTCCAAGTTCAAAGTCACACAGTTAACACCACTATGTCTGGCTGCATCTATTTACTTTCCAAAATATACTTCCAAAGCAGGAAATTTCTGCATAGCCAAAAAAATTGAAGTCTGATAAAGTCTGAGCATGTTACAAACAACCAGAATGTTATGAAGAACACCAATAATCACTTCCCCCTCGGAAGTCTTCTGTGAAGTCAGAGAATAATTAAAAAAAATCTGATGGAAAATTCCTATACCAAATTTATACCTTGTTCCACTTTTTAAAGTTCACCTTCAGTCCAGAAAATTAAAGGCCTACAGTTAAAAAAGCATAAATTCTCTTCCTATTAAAATAAGACATTAATTCATTGTTTCCCAGACAGGATAATCTAACATTTACCGAATGGTAAAGATAGTAATAAGTACAGAGCATATATTATTACATTTCCTAACTTACAATGCTTAAGCATCATGTAACCCATGTAATAGAGCATCTGATCTAACTTGGACTCCAACAGCAAGAATCGACAGATGAGTTTAGAGTTCAACGAGTTCATTTCATCAGGCAGCAGTTCAAGGCATATAACCATATTAATGTATCACTGAACATATTCTAACATATACTCTTTCTTTGGAGCTGCATTATCTCAGAAGAAGCTTCACAGGAACACAGCCTGGGATCAAAGCTTGACTTTGTCCAGCCCAGTTTCAAGTTTGCTAAGAGAAAAACAAGACTATTCATACACGCACGTGTACACATTTTCAAGCTGTTGTTATATACATTTTAATAGTTAATAAAGTCACTGATTTCTAATCACTGGCTTTTTTCATATATGTAAAGTGTTTCTCAGGGGAAATAACTCAGGTAGTATTTTTATACAAGCCTCTCCAAGGAAATGGTATCTCATAGTTTTTCAACAATTTTTTATCCGGAAACCTTGCTAGTTTTAATTAATAATAATGAAAAAGGATAAAATTCTTGCCCAAAGGAGAAAGTAATTTACAGTTAATGGTCTATAAAATAGTATCGGTGATTTTCTTACAAGTCCCTGAGGTAATATATTTCAACAATATTTGTGGTTATCTATTTATTTTTATTTTTTTTATTAGTATATTTTTTTTATGATTCTTCAGAGCACTGAAATCATTTAACAATTGTGTATCTCACATGCACTGTGCTTTTATATATATATGAAATTCTGCACATTTGTGTGGTTAAATGTTTTAAAGCTTTACAAAACTGTTGTCAGGTTTGTTAGAGTTAATTTTTTAGATACAAATAGAGATCATGGACAAGACAACTAACAACAATTACTGGCTACTGAGGGATTTCTTCCTCAAATATAATTAAAATTATTGATAACATATTAATTTAACATGTTTCCACATCTTCCAGCGTTTCCTCTACTCCATATCCTCATTGGTGTGGCTGCTCATTTATCTTGATATTTCTCATAGATTATGATGCATTTCAGAGCTCCATAATGGAGTAGATGCATCCCATGCTGAAGTAGGCAATTGCCTGGGCTGGGTGAGGGGTAGCTCTGACAGGGAGAAGCTGCATGATGCCATTGTGTTCCACATGGCAACAGCATTCTGATGTCACAAGGGCAGAGCCAGGAAGCCCCCCATATGTATGAAACCTGCCATTACAGAGTGGGGAGACCCAGGAGCAGATAGAACAGGATGGGCAAGAAGAAGAGCATGTTATTTTCAGCCTTGTAGTTTTGAGTTAATGAAATGAGTGTGCTGCCTGCTAGCAAATGAGAAATTTTTGTGTTTTCTTGACTAATTAGAATAAGGTTAACCAGCCCTTTTCACCAGGATTCTCATCCCAACTTTTTTCAGAAGACAACAGCCACAAAAAGTAGTTTGCATATGACTAGGAGTAGCAGTGTGGGGAACTCTGAGAATAGTTCAAAGTTCTGCTGAGTCCCAGAGTCTTGCTAAAAAAGTTGGTGTGTAGCTCACTGGTTTAAAGATAGGGTAAAGTAGGCAGTAATTCAGATTTGATTTAGCAATCCATATCATGACAATCACTAAGCAAAAAAAATAATCTTGAAGAGCTTCAATGCAACATTCAGTGAAAAATTGCTATAAAGACGCTGATTAATACAAGACTTAACTCACTTCAGAAAGTAATCAGGCCCTTCTGCTTTTCCAGCCTTTGCCTCCCTTCCTGTGCTGTTTCCACAACACTTCATGACAATCATTTTACTTATTATTTTCCTGCTTTTAAAGAATTTGTAATCCTTATGAAATGTACACACACTTTTTTTTTTTTTCCACTTTTTATCATAATGATGGCAGACAGACAATCCCACTTCAAATCTTAAATCAATAATTAATGAACAGGACCAATTCCACAGCCTAAGACTAGAAAGAAATGAGTGATTTGATACCTCCAGGAGGTGTATCAGCATGATTTGTTTGCTGGATCCTAGCAGTATCTAAAATTTAAAAAATGAAGTCAGCAGGGATCCTATATTAAAGTTGTTCTGTGTGCACATATGTATACACACACACATAAAAATTCACAAGACAGAAGTGAAAGTCTTTACTTTTAAAGTGTCAGAGCATTGATTATTCTAGTATGCTGAATAATTTGAGTTAATTGGCTTATTAGTTTTGCTTAGGGATTTGAAGGAAGGTGAGATATTAATACTTTATATAACTAAAGTTCAACATTGATTAAATAGGACAATTCACCTCTTTCCAATACATGCTTTCCCCTCAAAACTTGGAAATTACCAAGTTTCTGTTGCTGCTACATGGGTTGTAGACAAAACAAGTCATTAAAGGGACTCATTCATGTACAAAGACCATTCTCTTTTCCTTTTTTTGTACTAGGTTGTGTTAGTTTAGTTCATATATTTTGATATTATGCAAATTTATAACTAGGCATGATTACAGAGGAATGGGATTTTTCTGACAAGATATTTTGTCTTCTCATTTTCTCATTTTTCCTTAAAGTTTCTCTTATTTTTGTTAAAAATTAGTTTGAGCTCCCTTACTGCTTGCTGCAAACTTAAAACAATGGTAAGATACAGTATGTAAGTAGTCCTAACAGGAAGGTCTTTTCAGAATTAAAAATGGTATAAAGCTAGGGATGGGAAAGGTTGCAGTATTTTGTAACCATATACCTCCAAACTTTTCTTGATGGTCATGAGACCATTGAACCATGTTTTGTACTACAGTGATGGAAAAAAATGATACAACAATGATCTAACTTTTTAGTAGACTTACTTGACCCCCAGTGTCATAATTAGCAGAAGTTTGTTAACCTGTCTTCTAGTCTGTGCTTCCTTGGATGATGAACCTTGATGCTGCAAAGAAAACTGAATCCCTTATTTTTCAAAATAGTTCATCAACATCTATTTGTTGGGCAACCTGTAAAACTTTTCTCTTTAATCCTCATGATATTATGTGGCTCCAAAAGTTTTATTTACTTCATCAAAAAAAAAAAAAAAAAAAGGGTGATGTTTGGAAGACATTCAGCATTGTTACAGTGCAGAAAGGATATAAAATTACTTCTAGTAAATGTGATTTAAGGTATTCCCCCAAAAACATAAGGACATATCACTGTCTAAGGCTTGGAGAGAGAGTAAAGGCTGTTCAGGATGAAGGGTCAGGCAAAGGCTAAGTAATGGAAATGCTACAGCTTGTGCTTGATAACAAACAGTGGAGATTTCTGGCATATTCACAAACCCTTCGAAGGATTGCTAGAAATGTTTGCTTTGCAGGAACATCTTCTACAATCTTAACTGCTCAAAAGACAGTTTTTCTTTCCCAGAATGTTCTAAAAATGTTGTTGACATTCCTAAAGGGAAGTATAGGCATATAAGGGTATAATAACAAGGAGAATTGCTATCTGCACCATCAGAATTTGGTGTCAGATTCACTTAGGATCATCACATCTTTTATGTTTTCCCCAGAAGCCTAATGTATGGATAAGAATGCAAATGAGTTTTCAGGTATCAGCAAGTCTCATCATGACTATCTGTCACCTTGGACAGCAAGAGTGGAGCAAGGAAGTTTTCAGAGCTTGCTTTTTATTTTTTAAACTACATATTTCAATGTTGTATCGCAAAATAAAAGCTACATCATGATGATTGAACACAGGAAAATATTAAGAATTGACAGACTTATCTAAATTTGCAGATAGCCTAAGCAGGAAAATCAGACAAAGCCAGACAGTAACAGAGATTCTAGAACTGAAGCTTTCTGCTACTTAACAAAGTTATTAAAAACTCGTTTTTTAGTGATTTCTTAATCTAATTATTATTGAATATATATGTCTACAAGGTATTTCTTTCAAAAAGAGCTAGAGAAACTGGTAGGCTACTTCCTATCTTTCAAACAGATAATAGCCTTCTCATGTTTCTTTGTCCTGTTTTTTTTTTGTTGTTGTTGTTGTTGTTGTTGTTGTTGGAACTGTTGCTTAATTCTACATTTTGTGCAAAAACAGCGAAAGAAGCATTTCCATGCTGCATTGCGCAAATCTGAGATTGCTGTTTCCTGTCAGAAAGCAGGGAAGTCCCAGCCTTGAGTAGGTGATTATATCACTTGTCAAAGGACTTCATACAAAATAAAGTCGGATTTCATTTTTCACAATGCTGGATTCAAGCCAGGATTTTAATAGTAGAGCTGACTCTCTTGACTTTCTCATTACTGTTGGGCTGTTCTCAGGCATATCTTGGATTTGACCAAAATTACATCTTTAATCTGAGACATTCTGGCAGACACAGAAACCAACACTTTTACATGGAAATTCAAGTTACAACTGCAACTGTTTTTTTTGTTGTTTTTTTTTTTTTTTTGGCAAAACTATTCATGATACAATGCGATCAGCATTGGACCAGATGCAAGAACATAAAATATCTCATTCCATAGAAGCTATTTGTTCTTTCCTTTATCTCTTATCCCCAAAGCACAGCACATCTTTCATCTGCTCCAGCCACTAGCACAAAAACAGCACCAACACATTTTATTAGTCTTTTCCAGCCTTTTGAAATAAGCTGTAGTAACCTACAAAACATGAGAAGTCCAGACTTCACTCTGTCTTCTCTTACAGACATCAGATTACAGCATTGAGCAGAACACAGTCCAGCAGTGATCAGAAATACATTTCTCCCTTGATCCATCTTTCAAGCCTTACTTTCATGTTTGACATCAGACACTCCACCCTGAATCTGATATCTACAGCTCATTGCAACACTCAGACAATCTTCCTCCTAGCACAGCTGATTTCCCTTGTTTCATTTCCTCCTTCACTTTTTCATCTACCCACAGCTCTGACTGGCATCTCTATGGCACTACTTCACACCATTAGGCTTCTCCCACCTTTGCTATGACTTGTGCCAAGCAGACAGGAATCAGGATGCTTGTGCATGCTCTGACAACTCTTTGTCTTATGTCTGACTTTTATGCAATAATATTTCTCTCCACCTTTTTCACAACTTTATTTATTTTATCTGATATATTTTAGTCACAGGAGTGACTGGACTGCACGAGAACAGCACATAGTTGATGCCTGGCTAACTCCAAACTACTAATACTCTAAAGCAATGCAACTTTAGTCAGTAGTACAATTAATTTATCGTTTTTGAGAATTCTACACTGTTTTTGCATGTTAGCTGAAGTTGCAAAGTAAAAAAATCTTGGAAATTCCTGGTAATTCTGTAATGCCATGTATACTCTGAATACTCAGATAGTCTGTTTGAATTCAGCTTGTTAAAAGTCTCTTATTCAAGTAATGTTGTATAAAAAAAGCCAGTGAATCTTTTGGCATTCATAAATGATCTAAGGACAGTCTATTTGGAAAGATCCCTACAAAAGAAAAACATTTATAATTTACTTTACAGGTAGAAGGTACATCACAATTTAAAAGCTAAACGTACAGGGAAGAAACAGGTATTATTTCCAGTTCGTGTTAAGAAAGATTGGATTCTCTCCAAAGACTTAATCCTAAGCCAATCTAAGAAAAGCCAGTACACATCAAGTCAACGAACTGTATTTTACTATAAATTTTCTCATTAGATGAGAAAGACTACAATTTCAAAACTTTTCATAACTGAAAAGTTTTCCTGAAGAATAAAGAGAATAGGATTGAATAGGATTTTTGTTTTGTTGGTTTTTTTTGGTGTTTTTTGTTTTGTTTTTTGGGTTTTTTTTGTTTGTTTGTTTGTTTTGTATAACTCAAGCCTATGAAGTCTTGAACACTGAAGACTTGGCTTTCCTCAAGTGTTAGAAAACACATCTGTATAATGATGACAAGGCAAAAAAAGAACCTACTCTGTTGCTTTGAATGCTAAAATAAACACTACAAATGATCTGTGATGTGATACTGACTAGTTAGAGTCTGAAACTGATAGTGGCTTAGTATCATGCCTGTCATTCTGCACTATTTGTTGTGAAAATAGAACCCTTATTTCATTTTATACCTGCAGTTCCATCTTTCACTGGTTCTCTTTAGATCAGCATGACAAAACTGATCACCCTTCAAATTTTCCCAGTTCTTTCCAAGATTACAAGTTCTTAAAATGCATAAATAAGTAAACAGGTAAATAAGTAAACAGGAAAATCACATAATCTCAGATAATGCAAGAGCTGAAGGCACATTGTATTAGTACTGGTAAACATTATATCACAAAAACTCTTTTTTCTGTGTGCTGTTCTTCCTTTCTCTTCTCCCACATCCTCATATAATCAGACTCTCAATTAGAATCCAATAGCCCTGGTAAAGGGATGCTACCTAAAGATACGGCCACACATACTTTGAAATACCACAAATATCACACAAATTCAAGATATGCATAACTTATGCATTCTTGTTTGAATTCCTCTTATGATGTCATTTCTCCTCAAATCTACAGCACTTCACACAATGTTTTGCCTCACACTTTAAACATGATAATTTAACATTTCAGCATATACTCAGGGTGCAATGCAGGGGACTTTGTACTTCACTAGTTACCGTATCACATTAAAGCCTGGTTGGATAAGGATAAAACAATGCCCAGTGTGGTCAACTAAATCTTAGGTGCTAAGGAGTAAAATAATCTGATTATAAGAAAATGTTCCCATTTTAAAAAGAATTATTGCTGTAATGATTTTAGGGCTTCGGGGGAGGGGGAGACAATAAGAGGGGGGCTTGTTTCAGAAAATTGTAACGCAATTTGAAGAAATCAAATGAGTTAAAGTGCCAGATACGTTTTCGCCCTCAGCAGTTTCTTACTAATTTAAGTCTACTTCCTTCATGAAGAAAAGCCATAATATTTCAAAGGAATGGGAACTGCTGCAATACTTATTCAAGGCACTTCAGTACAGAGCTTCTGAACATTATATAAACCAAGATGAAATTCCCTGCCTGAGGTTACAGCAAATTCCTCGCTCAACAGACATGTTTGAGATACAACTTGTGCTTATATTAGAAAAAGAAAAAAATCATGCAGATTTGTCCTGAGTCAAGCTATGATTCTGAAAATCCTCTTCCCTCTGGTATGTAGTCTTACATTCTTATAAGATTCAGTTTGTTATAATGTTCTGATGAGAGATTCAGCTTAGAAAGCTAAAGAAATTAAATGCACTTGGTTTTCTATTTTTCTGAATATTTAAATTTTTTTCCAGTGAAAATGTTACGCTGGTATAGTTTGAGGTTTGGAGCTATTTAGCAAAAATTTTTAAGTTTCATCATAGCTACAAAAAGGACATCATACATCCAGAAATTCTTTACATATGACTACTAGCAATGTGAAAATCAACTTCACAAGTCTTGTACTTAGCCCTGGAGGAGAGAGCTAAGTACACTTTGCAATAGGGAACAGTACTGTTTTGCAGTGAATCACTCTGGATTCTAGATCAAGATTTCAAACAGCACCTAATTCAGATGAAGGAGAAAAAGGTTTTCTTTTTAGGAAGTAGAACAAAAATATCCAGAAAGCCATCCAGAAATAGATAGGCCTTAGCTAGCAGCTGTTTCAGGGTGACAGGTCTAGTGAGTTTGGGCTACACTTGCCAAAACCCAGCAAAAAGTCTCTGTAGTAAATTGTTAGCCAGCTCCACAAAGTGACAGCCATTCACTTACTGTGATCAAAGATCAGAGAAGAAAATGTTCTGAGGACACTGAACTTACTGAGAGCCCACAGTAGCTCCAGACTTCCCTGAATTCTAACACTGATTCACTGTTTAGTAGACCATCAGGTAACAGCTCTCCAGAAATCATGGCTAAGCTGTAAAGGTCTACACAGGCAAAGTTCTCCAGCACTTACAGGGGATACACCTTATAGGTATTTCCCCTCTCTAGAAATATATTCTATAGCAATATTGTCTCCAGATAGGATTGTAGAGCCCATAGTGGCAGATCACAAAACTCTTAAATTTCACCTCGACTATGAAAATCACTGCTTCTTATTTACTTTGTCATTTTGGAGAGCGTTTGCCCTGCTGACCAGATAGCATCAATAGAACAGCAATGAGCAAACAAAATTAAGCAAAGTTTACGTACTTGTGATTTAGCCTTGTGATGTACTGTTCAGCTATACCTTACTGCCAAGGCTGGATTCATTTTACCAATTAACATTTTATTCTGTAAAACACACTGCACAATTAACAAATATACAGTAAGAAGAGTGGCATGGTTAGGATAGTATTTTACAGATTTATAGTTAGAAAGATTACCATGGCAGAAAGAAACAATCAAAAATGAAATGCTCACCCATGTCCTCGGCTCACAGTAGAAAACTCCAAAAGGAGAGATCTTCAGAAAGAGATCCTTCCCTGCTGACAACCAGTCCTTACATGGGATCTAGGAGAGGTGCAGCCAGGCTCCACCTCTTCCAGTCACACAGCTGAATTGCCTTCACCTGTGCTCCCATGGCTGACTCAGTCCTTGCCTCAAGTGATCAATCAGTAGTTCAGGCCGTTACTCAACAGCTCCCAAACACACACTTATCCCATATAGGAAGAGAATTCACTTCTTTGATAGCAATATAGTGTTGTGGACTCTTTCTAAGCAGCAAACAAATTCATACAAATATTGGTATCATAAGCATGAAATTATAATGAGCCAGATATATAGTAGGCAGATGGTGTTAGTCAAATAACTTTGGACGTGAATTATGGCATAAACTTTACAGCAACATGTTAGTTCTTACTAGCTCTTTCCCGGAGTACTATTGCAACTTCCAATTTTTTGGAATTCTAACTGTCATGTGCCTCTCCTCTCCAACTGGATGCTGTTTGAGGGAGCACAAAAAACACAGCAGGGAACATGCTCCTCATTCAACAGTATAAGCAATTTGGTTACAAAACAGTAAGTACTTTGGCTTGTTCAGTATAGTAGCAGATGTAGTCTTTCAACACTAAATTAAGCATTGCATTGCATTAATGCATATTGCGTTGCTTAATATTAATTATTTAGTCTATGCTCCTCCTATTAACTATCCTCCATATTTATCCTCCACTGGTCTGTCTGACTGTCTAGTTAATGGAGAATAAATTAATTGTTTAGTATATACCTTTTCCCCCTAAACCTACAAATGTGCAAAAAGCTAAATATTTTGTTACTTCACAATGAAACAGATTTCCAGAGAAAACATCAAGAATAATGCAACTTATTTTTTAATTAAGGAGAAGAAAATACTGTCCTTGATTTATATTAGTATAACATTAAATAAAAATAGTTAATAATAATCCTATTCATCAGTAGAATTTCATTAAATTGTCTTTTAAAGGAGATAAAGATCATTACATGCCATGTTAAGAGATGTCAAGAAGCTTGCCTAGTAAAGATGTCAAGAAGCTTCACCTAGTAGCTATTGTGCAATATAAGAATAGTGTTCATCTCCCTGACAAAGAAGTTAAAAGGCCAAAGGGCCTGACCATTAAGTAATGCTGCTTTTGTTCTACACTAACAAATTTGACTTTGTTACAGCTCCAGTCACAACAAATTTTCTTGTCTTATCACTATCTGCCCCTGAAAAAAGTTTCCCTCCTAATTATAAGCTCCCCTAAAGTACTGGAATGCCACACTGAGGTTTCCTCAGAGTCTCCTCTTCTCCAGACTAAACAAGACCAGCTCCCTCAACCTTTCTTCACAGGAGGGGTGCTCCAGCCCTCTGATTATCTTGTGCCCCTCCTCTTGACCCACTGTAATTGCTTGTGCCTTTCCTGGGGAAGCGGGGGGTTGGGGAGTAGAGGCCAAGTCTGGAAGCAGTAACTCCAGATACTGCATAGATACAGATAAAGATACAGTCACCTCCCTCTCCCTACTAGTCACTCCTTTATGGATGCAGCCCAGATACAGTTGGCTTTTGGGGCTGCAAGAGCACACTGCTGGCTTGTGTCCAGCTTTCTATTCACCAGGACTTACAAATAATTCTCTGCAGGGCTACTCGATGAGGTCTTACTAATGGAATTAAATAAGAGTTTGACTGAACATAAGCAGTTCTCCCATACAGAGATAAATGCAATAAAGTTTCTAGATTTAAAAGTTAAATGTTGAAAATGTAAATTCCGCTTATTTGGTCATGGCAATATACATCATGATCTATATTTAATATTTCTTGAAAACTTCCAAAACTGAAACCTCCTGGGTAAGGGAAGGAAATGCCACTAGGCAAGGGTATAATTCTTGTAAGTGTTTAAAATGATAAGGTTACTTTACAGACCTTACAATTGAAAGTAAACAAAATATTCTAAAGAGGTTAAATAACCAAAAAAGCTTCTCAGACTGCGGATATAATGTGCACAGCACTGTTTTCATTACCTCCACGTTGGCCAACAATAATATTGTTTTTTCTGTTAAGACAGCGTCATAAAGGAATCAAATTTGATGATTTGGGATGTTACTGTGCAGGCACGAAGGACACCTGCAGAGGAAGATCAGGAAATATAACTAGGATACTAATGTAAAGAAGAACATGCCAGAGGTTTTAAATAAATAAATATAGTAGACGAAATAAAACATCCCTTGAAAGACAACACAAGAGTATCAGATTTAGTAAACAACTGCACCAGTCAGACAACAATTCCAGGAAAGCATGGCTCAAACTGTATTTCCTATTATGCAAGAACAGGTGCAATTATAAATAAACAGAGCTTTTCCCCATAGTCATTAAAAAGTTTGTTTTTCTATCACAGAACCAAAGAAAGAAAAAAAAACACATGCAGTTTCTTTCAAAGTCATGAGTGTAAGACCTCACAGACACAAATTTCACTACAATTTCTCAAAAACATATTAGGCCACGAGCATTTTTCTGCAGCTTTTAACCATAGCGATGTCCTGTGTACAGTGTTTTCTTAATAACGAACTATATTCATCATTCTTGTCCTTTTTTTGGAGATATTTTTTGCTTTTCTGTTTTTCACGAGTCCAAATTCTCCCCCTTTAATGAACCCTCAACTCAGACTGAAATAGATCAAGAAATGTGAATACTTTTGCAAATGGAATATGAAGATATTTGTAGAGATTGATGATGAAAGAACCCAATGTATCTCAAAGCATATATCTAGGAGAGATGCAATTAAATACCAAGCATGATGAACAGGGGCTTAACAAAAAAAAGGGAATTTATGTCTAGAAGGAAACTGTGTAATTTTTGAATTGTTCTTTTCCATCCTGCAAGATAAAACAAGGCAGCCTACTACTGGAAAAACCAGTCTTTAATTTACTCCTGGACCAGAAAGCTACTACAAAGCAGAAGATACATAGAATCATCATCATAGAATGGGCTGGGTTGAAAAGGACCACAATGATTATCTGGCTCCAACACCCCTGCTATGTGCCATAGTAAGTTTCTGTAGTAGCTTAACACCTGTGACTTTTTTGGCACTTAGCTTTTCATCCAGCCTAGAGGCAAGAAAATCTCATTGATTTCTCTGATCTCTCCATTGATAGCTGACTATCGTAGAACCATTTGAACTGGAAGGGACCTTTAAAGGTCATCTAGTCTAACTCCCCTGCAGAACAGGGGCTTCTACAACTAGATCAGATGCTCAGAGCCCCATCCAGCCTGGCCTTGAACATTGCCAGGGTTGGGGCATTCACTACCCTCTGAGCATCCAGTGTTTCACTACTCGCATCATAAAAAGCTTTTTCATATATCCAATCTAGACCTCCTCTCTTTTAGTTTGAAACCAACTTCTCCCTGTCCTATTACTACAGACCCTGTTAAAAAGTCTGTCCCTGTCCTTCTTATTGCCCTCTTTAGATACTGAGAGGCCCCTATCAGGACACTCTATAGCCACCTCTTCTGCAGGCCAAACAGCCAAGGTTTCTTGTATCTCATAGGAGAGCTGTTCTATCCCTTGGATCTCTATTTCTGTGATCCTCCTCTGGATGTGCTCCAACAGATCTGTATCTCTCCTGTACTGGGGACTCCACATCCGGATGCAGTACTCCAGGTGAGGTCTCACCAGCACAGAGTAGAGGGACACAATCACCATTCTCGTCCTGCTGGCCATGCTTCTTTTGATGCTGCCCAAGATAGAGTTTGCTTTCAGTTATCTATTATCTATGTTATTCTTCACCTTAAGAGAAGAATTCATACCTGTTATTTTACTGCTGAGGTCTCTATAATTCCTATTTGAAACTCTCATTGTGCACTGCAAGAGATGACAGGACACTTAAATAGCACAGTTGAGGCTGTCTTTTCTGAGTTCTTATACATTCGTGAAATATTTGTGAAGTACATTCTACACCAAAACAGTTGTGTTGATTTTTACAGGTATCAGGATGCTGGTGAAATGATCCTGATGTGCTCATTTTCATATTCCCGTATTATCAAGCTATGCATGTACTGAGATACCTATTATAGTGACTTAAAATTGATTGGAGAGAAAGTCCAGAGAAAAGCTAAGCAGCAATACTTGGTCTCTCTGTATATTAACGAATCTCTATTTGTTGCAGCCCTTATTATACTCATACGTTTACTTGCCTTCGGCAATTTAAGCAGACCTGATATAAACAACTGGAAAAGTCTTCTACAACAACCCCAGGATATAACATTCATTATCAAGTGTTAATGCACTGATGTTCTTGCAGTGCATACTCTTACAATCAATATTATGCAATTATTCTGACTTGTTTTTCTCTTCTTCATTAAAACTCACTCTGATGTGGTTGTTTTAAGTACTCTGACAGTAAATTTAGTAGATGTTCTCAATTTTTCCTCTTTTTTCTTTTTGCTAAAAGGCATTAAGTAGATTTCTCCGTGGATATCTTTAGTCCCTTTCATTCTTTTACACTTTTAAGTTGTTTGAGTTAGTGACCACGAGCTTAAGCACGTAGGATCTTGTAGCAGCGTAATCTTCATTGATTTCTACTACGATCTATAACTAACAGGAAAATAACTCTGAATGGAATCATTCTGCTGTTTTTCAGCAGAAGACAAGTGGAAAGGCTGAGGAATAAACTGATAGGAAATAGACAAGAAGAAGGTATCAGAAAACAGTGACAAGCAAATATAAAGGCTTTCAAAAGAAATTGAAAAAGTTATTCTGAAAACCTGAGAGATGCTCAGCTGTCAGTTTTCATACATGATTTGAGTAGAGTTGTGAGGTTATGATAGTTTTAAGGATAACACAAGCAGTATGCCGGAAGCTCAGGAAAAGCTGTTATTTCTTTTCTTGAAATTGCTAAAAACAGTATATAACAAACTCTACAAGATAAAACTCTTAGAACACAAAGTAATATGTGTATGGAAATCACACTGCCTACAGAACTGTTAAAAAATAATTAACTGAATTCCCACCTTATTAAGGCAAAAAAATCTTTATATAGACACGAGAAAGATACATTTGGTGAAGTCTTTTGTAATTATTTCATTATGATCTTTGCTTTTTCTTGCATTCTCATGTTGTTCAGTGAGAGATTTGACTTTTCAAAATCTCCTAATCGCTGTGTTACACTTTGCCTTACTTAGCAATCCAACATGGACATTCATGTTTGTATTATTAATACATATGAGTATTGAAATACTGGAGTCTTGACAGTCTCCATGGTGTGATAACAGAGGACATACAAGACAATAGAACAATTTTACTGACTTGGTATTAAAATTCTTATGTCTCCTTACAGCCTGAAGGTGAGATTGACATCTACAGCCTTGATCTCTTCCCTCTAAATTGCTGTCTTATTTCTAGACTCAGTATGTAAGGTAGAGGACTTGAGTGATGCTCAAACACACATTTTTCAAAAGAAATAAAGGTCATGAGCACCCAAATGACCAGCCTATGTAAAAACAATTTTGAGCATAGGTAAATATTTAGGTAAACCAAATTAAAATCATATGCAGTTTTCAGGATCCTGTGCAGCAGAGTATGAAGGTTTATAAATAAGGTTATTTGATCAGATAAATAGGTAATCACTGAACATAAAGTAATAAATTGGACTGTTGAACACCTCCTCTTTTTTGCCCAGTGCTGCAGGCTAACGTGGGATATATAAAATGGTTTTGCTGTTTACAAGTACATGGCATCAAGTCAAACAGTAACAAAAACAAATACTGACTGTTTCTCTTGAACTGCTTGAGTTCTTTTCAGTGTACAACTCCATTATTTTTTTTTTTTTTTTTCCCAGTAATAAAATGTAATGGAATAAAGCAACAAAGAAAGTGAAAAGAATAAATTAATATGCATAGACAAATAGAATGCTGACCAAATAACAGGAACTGATATTCCTTGATTTTGATGTGAACCTCTATTTCAGTATGTGATCCATCATTTCATTATGAAAACAGACAACAGCAAACAAACTCAGACTCTTCTCCCTCCAATTGATCATTTGGCTCGCTGGTCAAATCTGTTTATAGAACAAGACTTTGCCCTATATCTTAGTGGCTTATTTTCACTGGAATTTTCAAAAGTATGAGGATATGAAAAAACATTTTTTAAAAGAACCAGGTCTAACATCTTTTTATTCAAGTAAATATTGAACATTCCTAAATAAATATTAAACATTCCTAAGAATAGCCCTCTAAATCTGGAATACATTCAAAAACAGTTACTTAACAGGCTGAAGAACAAATAACTCTAAATTTTGAAGAAAAAATAAGTGACAGATTTGATCTTAATCATATGGTAATTAATTCTTTTGGACTTTTTGGTTTAAGGGTTTTCTTGTGAAGAAAGAAATGAAGGTATTGAAGAAGCTAGTTATAAACACTGCTACTGGCTGAAAGATCTGAGCATCCAACTGAACACATTCCAACCCTGTCCTTTACACAAATGAAGGAAACCAAATATAAAAACATGTCAGCGTACAACTGTATGTTCCTTCTAGAAAACAATGTATATTTTTTAAACAACAACAACAACAAAGTTTAGCATGTTTTAAATTTTTCTGTTCCCCAAATAGCCATCTGTATCTTTTCCAGCCTACTCTTTGATGTTCAAAAATGTTGAGTCTAAATTGTGTCTACTGAATACAATGCATGTGTTAGCACAAATCAACATACAAGCCTGTACAAGTCTAATAACATCTCACCCAATAAACACGTGTTTAAGATGATGAATCCTTCCAACCAAAGAGCTGAGATAAATAGTATTAAGATCACCCATCCTCCATATGGGAGACCTGAATTCCAGCCACAGGTAAGCTGAAATAACAGAAGAAAAATACCAAAAATTTCCCCTCCTCTTTAGTCAGCATAATGACTACTCAACAGTTCATGCTACTCTTCCAGTGTTTATTAAATCAAGTGGAGGAGTTGAGAGAGCTTAAATCAGACTACATAAGCTAAGGGTTTTTTTCATCATGTTCCAAAACAGTATGTGGGTTTTTCCAATCTACTGAAGGAAAGAGGGGTCTACCCTGCAACAGCACTTTTTTCTTCTTCTTCTTTTTTTTTTTTTTTTTTTTTTTTTACAGACTAACTCTTGGATTTACTTTACTAGGTTAATTACTATACTGATGCACACGTCAATAGATTTAAGTGGAACTACATTTTCCCTATAGAAACTGAGACATTTTAAACTCCAGCAGAATTCTTTTTCCAAAATTCCGATTCATAGAATCTAATGAAATATATTCGAAAGCAAATGTTTTATGCAAGAGTGGTGTATCATGTTCCATTCATATATATTAAATTGTATAAAACTCTAACAAAACTAGTACCACTTCTACATTTAAATCCACAAAATCCAAAGTACATTTGTGATATTGCTCAGGTAAAATGTTAATTATTTTCATATGGCTCTGAGATAGAAAGAACACACTGTATGCTCAAAACATTTATCACAGTAATCATAAACTATAAAATCATATTCATTATAAAAATCTCCATTATGTAAATATAAATCTGCATTATGAGGACATATATATATGGGATCATAATAAGTATACAGATCTGCATGTCTGTAGAGAGAGGGAGATTATATAAATCAGCCAAGTTTTATTACAAGAAATTAAGTTTAAAAAAACAGGCACAACTTTAGCAAATGGGGGAAACTGAGAAAACAATCAATCCCTTTTCTTGTTTGTATTAGACTGAGTAAGTTTTATTTAGATGACCACAAGCTATTTCATGGGTCTGCCTCATTCATTGTGCAGGTGAGGTGAATTGTGTTTAGTTGCGTGCCTATCTCAAATTTTGTTTACATGTTGTGCAACCTTAATTTATAGCCAACAATTCAAACATTCATTGAAGCTGAAGTTAGATATTTTTGTATTAAGTTTTTGCTTTTAAGATATGATTACATCACAAGGAAGGTAAAGAGACATTATGCCCATAAATATAATAATAACAACAAAAAAGTTGTTATTGGAAACTGAATGCAAATCTAGGACTTAATATAATTCAAGAATCCCACTTTGACAATTCTGATTTTTCAAAGAATATGTTTTGTGATCTGTATATATATACAACAAAATTCTGAAAATTAACTAAGTTAAAATTTAAGTCTCTGCTTAAGCAAAGAAGCATAATTCCTCAACCAATTATTTATTTCAAAGAGAATTGGCCAAAAGTCTGTTAGCAGCTCGAAGTTAATGAATAACTTTTTCCTCCCTGACTTTATAAAGCAAGGAAGCACATTTTAAGCCTCAAATGTGCCTATTCTTTAATAGAATAAAAGAGCTTTTTGCAGTGGAAAATGAAAAAAAAAGATGCTTTGAATGTGGGAACCACACTACTCTAAATATGGGCATCAGTGCTGTTCATAATGATCCAAGTATTCTTTGGATTAAGAGTTAGAGCAGTTAAGACTACATTTATGGTAAGTCACTGAGAACATCTGGGTTTCCCACTGGCACAAGAAATAAATGCAGATTACAGATCTGCAAGATCTTCCCTAAGATCACAGGCTCAGAGAAACAAAGCATCAATTCGTATTATATGTAGGTGAAAGGCATCCCTGGAAATGGTCACAGACACAAGAAGCAAGTGTGTAGAAAGAAATGGCTGCAGGCTTTTGAAACTGTTTTCTACCCTAGTCATAGGAAAGTGAAGTATAAAAAAATTAGTTTGGACTGCTATGATGTATAACAGGAAATGCTGGCAAGACACAGGTCTTTTTTGGGAGTAAATGCTATTTAAGGTTTGCATCAGAATACTGCTCTGAGCACTGCATTCCAGGCAGCTGTTTCACCTAAAAATTAATCTATTAATACTATTATTTTTTCTATTTCTTTTCAAAATTCATCCCCAGTCTTTCATGATTTCAGGGTCATAGATGCCTACATGAATAAACAAAGGTAACTTCACTTTTTAAAAAAATTACTTTCAAGTCAAGAAAAGATAAATTGGTAAGATGAATAAGGAAATACAAAATAATGTAGATGGATTTTTCCTTTGAAAACAAAGGGGCCAAGCCAAGGTCCTAATTTGAGATTAATATATTTTTTGAATGCTGTAAAAATCTCTATTAGCACAACTTATTTATATCTTTTTGCAAACATAATTCACATCAAAATTGCACTATTTTTAAAAATCCTAATTCTAACCTTCTCTTTTTTTTTCTTTTTTAAGATGGGATAGACTTCCTTTCCACCCCTGCAAAGACCCTTTCCTTCATGTTCTCTAAAGTTTCTATGCAAACAGTACTTCAGCTATTTCATGATTTTGCAATGAAACTACTACAGCGTTTTAGACTTCACAATATTGCTTTTGAAAACTCATAATACTGCTTTTCCAATAGCTCCAGTGTTATTTCATCATTTCTACTTTCTTGCAGAAGTTCATTTTAACATTGCAAACATGACGTAGTATACAAGACCTCTACATACTCACTCACTTTTTTAGTAAGACATGCTTTATCTTTAGCATCACATCATAGAAAATTTAATGAAACCATTCGTGTCTAGAATATAAATACTTTTCATTAGGTAGACTCTTCCTAAGTTAATTGCTCTGACATTTTTTTTGTTGTTGTTGGTTTTTTTTTTTGTTTGTTTGTTTTGCTTTAAAACAAAGACAGATAACTGAATAGAGTTGCTTATAAATTCATGCCATTCTGCAATCATGCTGTGCTGCATTTCAAGCATCTCACCTATCATTTGAGAAATTATGGATAGCACTACCTCTAAGCAGCACATAATAAGTGTTATCAATTTCATGCATGTAAGAACAGCAAAATTAAGAAAAATGAACTTCTGGGAGAAGTTAATTCAAATATAATCAAAGAATTGGTTTTGTCTGCAGACTTCTTAGTTTCAGCAGTCTAATGGTTTTCTAGTAGTTTAAGCCTAAAACAAGAAATGTTCAATATTTGGTAGGTAGATAATTATTGATCACTTCAGCTTGACTAACTAACTGGATAACTTAGAATGTTTGTTAGCAAGTAACAACATAAAGTTCTTCATTAGACTGCACTACCTGTTTCTAGCAAACAACTAAGGCAGGATTATTTGTTCAGTGCAGACTATGTTCATTCTTTTAGAGGCTCTCAAATCTTTTTATCTTCAAATATTTTTTCATACAGCAATCACGTATGTTGGAATCTATTCAGAGACTGCCTGACTCCTTCAAATTCCTTGATTCAATACTTTATGACTATTACATGCACTATATGTAGGACCAACTCATTTTATTCATCAGAGTACAGCAAAGAAAGGAGATATATTATGTTTGAATCCCAAGAGAATGAAGTGCTTGGTTGCTATTTGTCATTCTTGACTCAGCTGCAAAGAATATTATTTCTAGTATATGGAGGTAATAGATGCATATTTGACATTCTGTGGCATAATAACACCGGACTGGCAAAAGAATAACAAAACAAACAGCAAAACAAGACAAGAAGAAAGACAGACAGATAGAATGACAAAGACAGGCAGAAAGACAGTGGTTTGTAGGGCACACACATACAGAGAAATAAAAAAAGAGCTAAATCTCAAATCCAGCTTTACATAGAAAAGAGTATAAAAAGATATGGAGACAGGAAAGAGAAATTTACATAAAACAATTTTTCTTTTCCTTTCTCTTCAATATGTAATTCTACAGAAGAGTAGCAGAAATTAACGTGAAGCTATGAGCCACTTGTAAACACTGGAGAACAGTAAACTTCAGGAGCAGTCAACAAATTGAAATGATTATTTACATTGTATATTCTTTATCTCAGAATTAAATTCTAGGTAGGTGGTCTGTACTGTTGTATTTAGAACTCTGAACAGTAAGTAGAATTTAATCAGAACAGACTCGGCTCATTACACAGTCCACACCAAAAAAAAAAAAAAAAAAAAAAAGAAAGTCAGCTGCAGGTCACAGTAACATTGGATAAGAATTGGCAATCTAAAATAATATCCAGTGAAACTGAATAGCCATTTTCTAGTGAATGTTATTAAAATTTATTTTACCTTATTGTGCAAAGGAAACTGTCTTAATGCCCCCAAACATTTCACTTTTGAAAGGATTAGGAAGATAGATAATCAGAGAAAGAAAAGAAGAAAACCTTTCCTTAATATTTACCCAAGAGGATGAAAAAAAAAGAAAAAAAAAGAGTAGTAGAGGTCACATTTTCTCTTGCAAATGACAGTCACTAAATCAGCACATATAAAAACACATGAAGTAGGCACTTTCTTCACACAGTCATTTTCAGTCATATGTTTTCTTCAAAATAATATTAAAAAAAACAACTCATGGGGTTTTTGCCATCTCCAAATAAACCTGTAAGCTACTTTACTGAGGCTGCCATATGCAGCCTTTGAACTTTGAGAGTAAATGTTAGGCCACATCCACAGGAAAATATAAAACAACATATATCTAAAAAAAATCAAATCTCCCTCTTCGGTGTAGTATGCCTCAAGAACAGGAGATAGATATGTTCAAGAAATTGCAACAGGTAGCATGTATATAAAAAGGAAAAGTAGCATGAAAGGGATGCCAAATATGACAGAAAAAAAAAAAAAATGGAGAGAAGCGTGGAAAACAATAAAACAACTTAAATCATAGTAAACAGTGGTGAGAGAAATTTAATAAAAAAAGATATATTCTCCTCCTTTATTGGGAAAAATAACAATAGAATGGTCATTCTTCAGAATCCTTTCATGAAATAAACAGAATTTTTGAATATAGCATATACAGAAATTTAAATCTAAATAATTATATTCAAATCTGGGACACAAAGCAAAAGGAACTGGCACAGAAATTAGACAAAGAAATTGAGTTGGAAAAGGTAATTATTTATTACTACTACATTTCCCCTTTATATGCAATGGCTTTGGAGAATATTTCATAGCCGTTTTTTCTGAAGGAGGGAAATGGCCAGCTAATGTTTACTTTGGAACATATTTAATCAACCCACCCACCAGTACAGAGATAACACCTAAGACCTAAATATTTAAAAGCTAAGTACAAAAAATCATAACAACTTCATTGCATAAACTGAAGAAACAAGGATCATAACCATCTGGATGAGGTGATTACAGAATGAATCAGACAGTTGAACCAGAGACCAAGCTTTCCAGTTGGGACTGGTGGGACTCACTATAATGAGATCTGAATCAACTTTGATTATATTGAGAATTGAAATCAGATCTTAGATCTTCAAGAGATCTTTTCTTATACTCATACATAATAAGGCAAAAAGAGTAAAACATACATCCCAGCTCCAAATTCTAATCATAACTCAAAGGAAAAGACATCATGAGATCACTATTTAGAATGGTACTAGCTTTACATAGGTTTAAAGGTTTAAAAACCATCTATTCTAAACTAAAGTAGTATAGGCAACAGAGACATAATCAACATGACTGGATGCATCACTTTTCTGTACCCTAATTCTTGATTAGGATAAGGTCTGTATTTCTGTTGTCACACCTTTTATGCTGTTTCCACAGGGTATATACTCATGTGTGGGCAATGAAAGAGAGAGATAACATACTCTGACAGAATCACCTATTTAGACAAACAGGAGATCAGGAGCCCAGGCCACTTCAGAGTGACATCTGTCTGTGTTTAGACTCCGCTGCAACTAACTCCAGTTAGTAATTTAGACCATCTTAAGTCAAAGCACTCTCTGCAGGTTTCTCCAACTATGACAAAGTTAGTTTTTGTGAGTAACTTGACCAAATTTCTAATATTTTGCTGTGTAAAATTTGATAGAGTTTATTTAGATTTAAGAAGAGACTGACTTCTTTCAAGAAGTGTTTAAATTAGTACCTGTAGTTCTATTAGTTATTTGATCTCTAAATGCCTATAATACATAGATGGGCACCATCTATGTATTATATCATTATTTGGAGCTAGGATGTATGTTTTACTCTTTTTGCCTTATTATGTATAAGAAAAGATCTCTTGAAAAGTCTATAGATGGAAACAATTTCCTAACTCAGTTATGTCTATTTGGATCTATCAGCACAGATAATTCATTTCTACTCTATCTTTATATGGAATGTCACACAAAGAACAGGGTACATCCATTAGAGATAGAAACAATGTTTCTGTTACAGTGTTACAGACTAAGCATGCTCCATTCTTAACACAGGCAATGCAAGTTGTTAATTACTGTGCCTAATCTCACAGACTTTCTCAATGGAGACCAGGGTTTATATCATCCTCACTCTCAAAAGATGGCACTTAATCCAGGCTACACAGCACTTCAGATGCAGAATTAAGGATATTAAAATGAATGAGAAAAATAAACAGCCTTATCACCCAATGATCCATGGTGCAACTAAATTGCTCATCCAGTGGTGACTGCCTTGCCAAACAGAAGACAAGCATCCTCTGTTTAAATACATGAGTTCATTTCCCAGTCTCTCAAACCCTCTCTTACTTTAGGCTGTTCAGGAGGGAAAAGCTTTTAGAGTAAATTCAAATCTTGTCCTCTCTCATGAGTTAAAAGAAATACAGTAACATAATCATAAATCATAGTATGATTTGGGATGGAAGGGTCCTTGAAGTTACTGAGTTGCAACCTTCCTGCCACTGGTGGGGATGGCACCCACTAGACGAAGCTGCCAAAAGCCCCATCCAACCTGGCCTTTAACACATCCAGGGTTGGAGCACCATTATTGTGGGTAACCTATTGAAGTTCCACCCATATGGTAAAGAATTTCTAATTCTAAGTCCAAATTTATCCTCATTTAGTTTTAAGCCATTACCACTTGTCCTATCAGGATGTTCTCTGATAAAGACTCCCTCTCCAATTTCTTGTATGATCCCTTTAGGGACTGGACGGTTTCTGTAAGATTGCCACAGAACTTGAAGAGAAATTCTCCCTCTTATTTTCATTCACCCCTCCCCTCCTTGCTAGGAATACCAGCACACATCAGGCCACAACATCAGAAAGGGAAAAAGAAGAATAAATTCATAATGTTGCTGGACTGCATAGAGGTTGCTGAAGACAATCATTTATATCAAATATGTCCTCAGAAAAGCTGCATAGGTACCAAAACTTTAGTGGAATGTGTAGTTACTTACTATTCTACTACAATTTCCCCTATATTTTTGCGGTATATACAATACATCTTTGAAGATGACACAGTGAATTTTTGCCCCATTAAGGCTGCACTATAGTGCAAAAGAAGAAAAAGAATTGTGTTCTTATGTACAACCTTGCCACGATGTTTGGCATCCATTCTATACAGGTTTTTAGGATTTCTAAGTTGCAGTATAGTAATAAATCAGACACTGTGGAGTCTAATATCTAAAGAAGATACTCAAACAGTACTTTAAGCTTCTGAAATTGACAAAAGTTCAAGGATTTTAATCGACTCCATCCCACAACACCAACATTCAGATTCCATACAACACAGGCTTCTTAATTTAACTAGTTTAATGAGATCAATAAAAAGAAGATTTAATATAGCTGATATCAGAGGAACAACATATTTGATCAGAAAAAGTACTTAATAGAAAATATGACAGTGGGCAACAGAAATTGCTTTCAACTCTTAAGTATATGGAGAACAAAATAAATGTGTGACAAATAACAAAAAGCAAAATAGAAGATTGCTTGCAATTTTCTTTAAGGCGAAAAAATAGACATGAGAACACAAGCCACTTCTGAGCTGCATTTAACAAAACACAAACTACTTTGTGTTTTTACAGCAAAATAAGGGAGAGAGAGGAGAGGAAGAAAGATAATAATGTAAACATATATTTTAGCCAAATATTTTTTCTGGAAAGGCAAAAGCTGACAACTTTGTTAGCAGCTCCCTCTCACTGTGAAAATTAAGAGAAAAAATAGAACCAAGTGGATCTACTCTCAGTCCCCTTTTCTCTATGTCTGTACTTTTATTAGGCAGAGCTAGTACTTAATCTTCAGAAGTTGCTGTGAACTTATTTGTTAAGCGAGAGAGCTGAATTGTAGAAAATCTTTTTGATCTTACTGCCAAGGGTTCAGAATCACTCTGTTAAGCATGTATATGTGGAGGAAAAAAAGAAATGATTGTTTTCCAGAAATTAAGAAGTTCTGAGAATATCTTGGAAAAAAGGAAAGTCACGTTAGAAAACATTGTTTGGGATGAGGGATGGAAAAGATCCTGAACATAAACCTTAAGAAAATATTTCTAATAGTTTAAGTTCTTGTTTTTTTTTTTTTTCTTTTTTTTTCTTTTTTTCTTTTTTAAAGCAGCAGGACTTTGCACTTTCTCACATACATAAGCCACCAAAATATTTTCTTTGGAGAGGCTCAGGTATTTTTGAAAAATAAGAAAGGGGGTGGCTTTGGGTCATTTTAGCTTTGGTTATTTTTCCCTTTACATATGTACAAATTAGTCTTCTTTCAGAAGACAGCACTGACATTTTTTTTTCTTCTTTCTTTTACATGCTTTTCAACTGCAGAAAATGTTTTCATCAAAAACAAAAAAATAGATAATAGGTAAAGAAAAAAGTATATATTTGCCACTGACAATACATTTCGAGAAGACATATACTTCACTTACTTTATATTTTTAAACACTAAAATATTCTAGCAGGATTTGAATAATGAAAGAGTCAATGTAGTGGAATTAAATGTACTTACTTAGAAATGTCCATTACTTTGTTTCCATATAAAGATGACTGGACCTCAGTATTTTTCTGCTTGGTGAGTCAATTCAAAGTATTATATATGTTTGTTCTATTGTTTAGCAACACACTCAAAAATAAGCCAATATTTCAGGTATTTTTATGCACATAAGGTCAAGGAAATTCCCACAGAGTAGTACCAATGTCACAGTGGTGATGTTCTAAAGGGAACTCTGTTGATAAAAATCTGGCAGTAACCTGCAAAGAAAAGTACGGGTTTTTTAAATAGAATTCAACCTTCTGGCTATAGCTGAAACAGATCTGATTTCATCAAGTAATCATTGGGTAGATAAGCAAATATAATTTTTAATATTTCTGAAATGATGTTCTGCTTTCTGAAAAAGCACAAGCTCTCAAATCTCTGAATTATCTTACCAAAAAGAGATTGTCAGAGATTCTATATATTTTCTCATGCAATACTCTTCTAAGCACTATTTTTCCCTGTGTTTTTCTCTAGACACTTTTCAGAAACCTAGTATTTCTGGCAAATGTGAAACTTATTTTTGATTGCCCTAAGGGAAGGTCATTCACTTAGATACAGTTATGAGTGAGTATTATATACACAGAAATCTATTCCTTCGGTTCCTCTATCTCAGGCTAGAATTACTTTATTAAAGTATAACATCAGCAAAATAAATATATATATTAATAAAAGGAATTGCAATAAAACAAAACCCAAATCTTCTACTACTTTTCTCCTCTCCCTCTTCTCCGAGTATATTAAAATAAGTGTTTAGCAGGTTTAAAAACTATTCTTTACTGTTTGACTTCTTTTGTCTACTCAGAGGAATACTAGAATGGTGATCAACTTCACTTGGAATGGTAATCCATAAACACAAGTTCATCCATCCAAAATGCGTGTAATATGCATGTAGTGCAAAACAATCAATAAATTTCTTCCCTCTATATATAACAGAAGGAAAAATATTATCTTCAGTGATTGTGCAAATATTTCTGTCTCCTTAAGTTGTTCTGTATAAAATCCCAGACTCGGAGTGATGGTCCAACTGTGAATGCTCTTCCACGCACAAATCAAATGCAACTTGGATCACTTTGCACATTGCCTTGTTTACCAGCTTTCCCATAAGATTCTTTCTGACATTTTTTATTGTGAGTTTTTTGTTTCTTTGAAGCCCTTCTTCCTCCTTCACTAACAACTTCCTCTCGGATGAGAAGACTCCCTGCCTGAACATAATGCTATTGCTACGGATTCTGACCCATCTGAACTATAACATTCTCAGCAGATTGCATTCATTTAAAAGAATAGACTCCCATGACAAGGAACTTAATGACTCACTAAAGAAATATATATTCCCCGTGTTTGCTCTCAACATTATTGTTATAAGCAATACCAGGAAAATAACATAGAATCCACTCTAGAAAACAGAATTCCAATATTCTCTGTCAGGGCTCTGATAGATGACTCAAACAAAAACAAAAAACCCTAAGACACAAATTATTTTCATAAAGAGATCAACATCCTATCATTGCTTTCACCCTTATTATGAGTTCGAATTACTGGAATGCAAAAGAATACATTCTCTACAACCAAAGAACAAAGTGTTTACTACTGAACTATGAAACAAGAGGCAATAGAAACATAAGACAATATTTGGCACTATTCTTTTTCAAAAAATACTTCTGTCAATATTCTGACATCATAAGAAATATTTTTAAAATGGATCACAAAAAAAGTCTTGAGGAATTACAGATGCTAATTCCTGATATAAGAAAAGTGAGAACATAAGCAGAAAAATAGTAAAAATTAACTTTCATTTGGGGTGCAACATAATTCAACCTCATGTTCAGGAACACTGAAGTTTCATTCTTTGGTGACAGTTCAGAAGCTATTATTTTCATTCAGGAGACGATTTACTGAGAAAAGAATATAGCCTTTGAATAGCACGTTTGCAAATAAATGCATAGAAAATAACATATTTAATATAAACAATTTGCACTATTTTTCTGGTAAGTCATCCATACTGGCACATCCTACCACGTAAGAAAAAAGTTGTTAATTATTCCACTATATTAATGCAAAGATATTTTATGTATGTGTTTATTTCTGCTTATAGTATACATTTGGTAGCAGTAAGAGAGCAATCAGGCTGGCCTAGATCCAGATTTTTGTCAGATCACAGAATCACTGATCACAGAATCACAGAATATGTGATTTTCATGTTTTGTTGTAAGCTGTTCAAAAATTAGTTTCCTTAATCATAAGACTGGTAGCTACCTGCCCTCATGTCTTTTGCAGTTTAAGCCATGTCACATGATCTTCAACTTAAAAAAAGAAAAGTTGCATATGTAATATTAACCCTGGATATTTTCCTTATTGCTTTTTCCACTTTCTGACCCAGCATTTATTAATTTGACAATGATAAAAGGCACTACTTAAATCATGATATCTCATGAATCACTCACTATTACCATAGCAGTACACTACCATTCAGTCCAAGGCTTTTGTGTTCACTGTAAGTAAATAATGTTAATTACTGAAAATCTGCCAACTCCAAGCCAAGCGTGCCATGTCATTGTATATTTTGTTATAAATTGTGATATTAGACAATGCTCAGCATGTTTATCTGTGCTTTGGATATCTTGAGGAGGAAAAGGGAGGATTTCATTACTTTACCAAAATGAACCATAAGGGACCATCGTTACAGTTAAGCTCATAATAAAAGATTTTGCTGTACCAGTCTGAATTGGAATAATTTCTTAAGTTTCACTCCATTGAGTTTATAGCCTTAATATTGAAATGAGTTACTTTTCAGGTACTGGCAGGTTAGCTCCCAGGCTATTTTTTAATATACCTGGCAAAAATAATCATAGAATCACCAAGGCTGGAAAATATGTTACTACCCTTGCATTATGCAATCAGAACCATTCCTTTTTTTTTAGAGAAAAAAAAGTATTGCACTCTTTGAATACCAGCGCAATACTTAGCATAGCAAATCAATGAGTTCATTTTCCTTAATGAGTTGTTTCAGGCTGGTTTCTCTAAACAATACTCACTGTTACAGAAATTATGACTACCTGCTTAAATAAATAAAACCAACTGCCTAAATAAAAGCAATTAAGTAGGTTTAGAAACAACTGTTGAAGATGAATGGCACATGGAATTTCAATCTCTGAACATGCTTTGCACCTAGAAAAATCATGTTTGCTATTACATTCATACACTCACTTTCTGAGCGATGATGCCCTCTCAGAGCTAAACTCATACGGAGTAAATGACAGAGCCACACCAACAATGAAGATATCTTTTAACACAAATTCCATGGTTACTAAACAAGATCTCCTCATATTACTGAACTTCTACTTTTGTGGTAGATTTATTTCACATTTAGTCATACAAACGTGTGAACTTATCTTCCTGAGATTCATCTATAAACAATCAAGGGAAAAAAAAAAAAAAAAAAAAAGAGCAGATATATGGCCTGAGCAATTTAACCAGCTTTAGGTGCCTATCCCAGGATATGCTGAGCCACCAAATGAAAGTGTACACTTCTCTCTTAATTGAAAGAGGAGACCAGGTGGTGTACATTCTACATGCAGTCTGGTGACTAAATTCAGTCACTTGTTCTGAATACAAGAACTGTTATTCATAGAGGTGCTCATGGAAATGAAGTGAGAAATGATCTTTCCTAATTCTTTTAAATGTCAACACTGTCAAGATTTCAATTTACTGAACATACTGATCATATCAAAAATAGGTAGAAAAGAAAAAGGGAAAGTTAAATCACAAAATCAATTATAAAAGTAGGGTATAATGATTTGCACATAGAAGTTGATGATTCTTTTTAAAAAAACTGATTTTTTGGCTGCTTGCTGATGATGTGGCAGGAGTTGAAGGTATTGATTCATACTAATGCTAACAGCACATGCTGCCAGTATTGTGTCAAGTTGTCCTACTGTAATAAGGCCACATCTGCATGCATGTGCATTCATGTTCATCTGTGTGTTGGCAAGAGCAGGTGTATGTATGTTTATTATGTATGCTTTCTTTTATATTATTGGAAACTGTTCATATACAGCAACATTCTCTTCTTCATTTGGGTTATACAACTGTTAGATTAATTTACTATTTAACATAGCAGGTTGTATTTCTGACATGGTGATGTATGAACACACAAAGTGAAAGACTACTTTCAGTCTTTTCTACTTTGCAAAACAAAGAAACTTAAAAAGAGTTTTATTATTTCTTTTTGATTGATCTGTTTTGTTCCGTGTAAACTATCCTCACCATGTGGACAGGTGAGAAATAGAAACAGTAACAGAAATCACAATGTCCAATTTCTTCAATCCTTTTTGAGGCTTGATTTGGGATTTCTTTTTGTGGTAATTGGTATGGTGATTTGTCCAATTTCTCTGTCAGCTATACTTGTAACAACAATTAACTCAGCAGGAAATATGGTAAGTCAATGGTAATGGTACAGTTCAGAATGAACTGTAAGGGACAATCATTACAGTTAAGCTCATAATAAAAGATTTTTTTTTCTACCACTCGAGCGATTATTTCAAGGCAACGACACTCTGTTGATTAGAGGGAATAATGACTCCCAGTAACTGTGCAAGTTTCTAAAATCTGGCACTGAAAAAGAAAGTGGGAGAAACATATTTCTAATATTTTCTCAAACAGTAAGTGGTTAATGAAAACAAAAATCCCAAACCAGTATTTGTCAGAATGTAAAAATGCTTGAGAGATGGAAAGTATATTACCTTCTGTTTAGTGCCTTCCTCGCACTGGGGAACTTTACAAGCAGCAGCTATGGAGAGATCAATGTTTGACTCAATTGATGGTCTATGTTCATAAAAATGGCTTTTCTTACTGATATGTTATCTCATGTGGCAACATGAGATAAAAAACGTTTTTAGAAGAAAAAAGATCTTAATGAGAGATAAACTCTAAATGAGAGAAGACTGGGAGACTAACACCACAACGCTAAAGTGATCCCTAATAGCTCCTTTGGTCTTTCTCTATTAAACAGTTTTTTGTGCATGAACAAAGACAATGGAAAGAGAATGGATTATTCCTTAAACACAAGTAAAGCAAAATAATCACATCAAAATACTTCATACATTGCAGAGTATGAGAGAGATGCTTTGACTGAAATAACACCAGAGAGCCACTTGTTCATCTTCAATTTACAAACTAAATTTCCCTATTCTCATTTTTTTTTGTGCTTATAAAAATATATGCCTACTTCCACTTATGCAAAGCTATTGTAACTTCTTCTACATAACAGTACTGGAACAACACAGGCATACACAGTAGCTTTACCTGATACTATCTTCAGAATATGTTGCCCTAGAAAGTAAATGTTTTTCACATATATTAAAGCACATATGGAATGTCCCTTTCTGTCTCTACAACAAATTTCATAAGCCTTATGCACTTACACACTTATACAGCATATAGCCTTAGATACTTGTCTCAGCAGATGTTAAACAGAGAACCAACACTTGAAGGAAGCGGAAGGGGACTTGGAGCCTGCACAGAGGCATAGATGAATGGAGCTTGAAAGTGATATGAGACATAAACTAAGCTGCTTGGAGCCTGCACAGAGGCATAGATGAATGGAGCTTGAAAGTGATATGAGACATAAACTAAGCTGCTCAGTGCCACTCTCCATGTATAAAGTTAGATAAATGTTCGTGATGAGTAATCTTCGGATGAATATTTTTTCTCCAATTGGCACTGTGCATCTCTTATCTGTATAATTGGTCTCTGCAGTATACTCTGATAATGCCTAAAACACAGAAATCCTACTGAGATTGATTAAATTTCTATTCATAGAAAGGGTACGGAATGAGCAAAAGGAATTCTCAGGGTAATTAATAGTCTTAAAAATCAAGTTCAAGGAAGGTGAATTTACCCTGTGCAACTGAGCAGAAGATGTCTTTTAGGCTTTATACAACTCACAGAAAGCCAAAGACTGCTCTGGGCTTTTATTCCTTGTTGTTGCCTTTTAAAGAAACACTGAATCAATTGAATTAAGTGCCAGACCACAGCTTGGTACACTGTCCAGCAAAGAGCAAGCATAGAGTGTGCTCATATACAGATGCACCGAAGTATGAAAATTGCAAATTGAGTGGGAGTCTCAAACCTAATGTATAGCTATGCACTTAGTCTGAAGTGCTCTTGGCAGAAAAGAATCAGGACACAACACTTATGTAACACCAAAATACTTGCTGTTTGCTTTGTCTCTTGGTGGTGATGAAGAAACACAATCAAATTTGCTGTAGTGCAAAGTATATACATCCATTCAGAATTATTCCCATCTGTTTTCATTTGTATGCTTTCCAGGATTAAATATATTTGCCCAACATATGACAGAAATATTAGGGAAGTTGAACCCTCGTAATGGTTGTATAGGTTATCACCACCTCCCAGGGCAGCCGGCTTCAGTGCCTGACCACTTTTTCGGAGAAGATTTTCCTAACATCCAACTTGAATCTCCCCTAGCACAACTTGAGGCCATTCCCTCTAGTTCTATCACTAGTTATGTGGACAAAGAGGCTGACTCCCACCTCACCACAACCTTCCTTCGGGTAGTTGTAGAGAGCAATAAGCTCACCCCTGAGCCTCCTCCTTTCCTGATTGAACAATCTCAACTCTCTCAGACACTCCATATAGAGCCAGACCCCTCACCAGCTTTGTTGCTTTTCTCTAAACACACTTGAGGGCCCCAATGTATCATTGCCTCAGTGTGATATTGCAGCATATCACAATCTCTGCTGCTCATCCTCTAACTCACTACCATAAACATAATTTTAAAATGCAGGACTCAGGAATCGTATAACAAAAAATTATCTCCATGAGGCTACATGGACTTAACAAAATACAAAAGAGATCACTTCCATCCTCCACAGTCTGGAATATTAAGAAATATTTCAGGAGATATTTCTTCAGGTCACTGAATCACAGAATTGTTGAAGTTGGTATCTCTGGAGATAATCTAAGCCCAAACTCCCTGCTCAAACAAGGTAACCTAGAGAATAATGCCCAGAATTGTGTCCAGATGTCTTTTGAATATCTCCAGGGATGGAGATCCCACAACTCCCTGAGCAGCCTCAGTCACCCTCACAGCAAAGAATTGAGAGACAGTGTTTCTCACTCACTGTTGCCTGCCTTGACTGATGTGTATCCAGCAGCATTAACTGAGGATACAGAAGGTGATTGTAACTTCCATTAGTATGAAATTCCCATCCTGCATGGAGAGTGCACTATCATTAGTTTTAATGATTTATTCAACACATTTAAGAATATATTTGGTCATGGCAGCTAGTCAAACCCTGGGGGTTCAACCCCCAACTTCAGTAATGCAATTTATGTACTCCCAGATGATGAAAAATCAGTTTAAAAGCTTAATATAACAATAAATTATATAACCAGATTTAGCCATTTTCTATGCTCTAAGAAATGTCCCAACAACAATCAATACAATACGTTATAACAGAAATGCTTCAAAAAGCACAAGACCCAACCCACTGGCGTATGCCGTATTTTAAAATCCAGCCAGTAGAGACTGGGAAGAATACAAACACAGCTTGACCTGGTCTCAAAATTAAAGCTCAGATTTAGAAATCAGGGGAAACCAGGGGTTCTGGATTCCTTTTTTTTTCTGGACTATCACACTGGGTGAGCTTAACTGACTACATGGAAACTGTTTTTGCAATTCATCAGGCAAAATACAGGTGTTTCAGCTCCCCATGCTATTCACAGAGAGATTAGGAGTGTTTGGAAGGCAAAGACGTAGTCAACTCACTGAGATGAATGGTGAGAGCAAAAAGTATCAAGCACTCCTACCCATCCGCTCAATATATCTATGTTTCAGTCCCTTTATTGGGGAAACTGATTTTTTTTTATCATGTAAAGAAACTGAATGAAGCTAAAATAATGTTCATAAAACTCTGAATAATACTAATTACATTCTTACTTAACCTATGGAGAAGGTCTGATGGAGGAAAAAAAAACATGCCTGTGATGGTCCTAAATGTGAAAAGCTTTGTATTATTAGCTGTAGAGCAAGAAAGGGACAAATTGAGTCATTTTTTACCACTTCATGTCACTATCAACAACAGAACTGTTCCAAATCATGTCCCCAGTAATGAAAACACCTAGGACTTTTCATACAATTTCCACCCAACATAATCACCTAGATGACAGCTGGGTTTTTAAAAGTGCTCTGTCCCTACTAACATACATGCATAACTCACAACCAAGGATGATTAAATAGGTAATGGAACAAGGCATAGTGTGACACTGTACTGAAAGATGAGACAGTAAACACAAGTATTCAAAGATTAGCTCTAGCTGGTGATAGATTAATCAAGTCCCACTATGCCGAACAGTGTTCATGTTACTTTAAATATTCTGCATATCTCCCATAAATCTTTTGTGCAAAACCCTTCTACGCATATATAGAAATGAATCATATCACATTATTGCTGGCCATGCATTATTTGCTGAGCATACCATTTTTATTTTTAAATTGCAAAATCCATTTTTATTTTCTTTTTCATTTGTCACCTTCCCACTGGATGGATGGTTTCCTGGAGCTTATTCTGTTGCATGTCTGACAATATCAAGCCTACCTTTAATAAATTAGTATTAAAAAAATGGGTACAAATGATTACATTTACATAAGGTCAGTGAACAAGAATAGGATACAAGAAAGCCTAGTTGCTGGGGCTTTTGCTACAAACCTATCAAATGTTTCTTGTTAAGAATACACATGCACAAAGTAAGAAGGGGGAAATAACTCAATTTTTAGTGCTTAGATAATTTTCAAATAATTTTATGAATATTTGGTTAAACAATCTTGATATGAATATGTCCTGAGTTCTCTGCCTTCTCATAACACAGCAGCATACTGCATAGCCATTCTGTCTCCTGCTGCAAGTCAGCCACTTAGAGATTAGGTATTAATGGGTTTTATCTCTGAGGAACTCTCTGCTTTAATTCTGAATTGCCATGTCATTCTAATCAGCGTATACATTTGTTATTAAAGCATTAGAAGTGATTGTTAGAAGTACAGCATAAGACCTTATGTCACTTATGTATTTGGTAGAAAGTAGAAAAGAAGGAATTACTCATAAAACCTGTGTAAAGTAGAAAGGATGAGCATCATTTGCTGGACTAAAATGTTCAAGATTCTAACAGAAAATCTGTAAATATTTAAAATTGCTGCAAAGGAAAGGGATTAACAAAGTACTACTCTTTGGTTTTTACTTGCAACATCTAGTATTATTTCCAGTAAGCATGAAAGGCAAAATGTTATTTATTGATTAAGGTCTCCTATACATTATTGAAGCTTAACATGAGAGCACAAGAAATTCGTCCTTCATTGGGAATAAAACACTGACCTGATTTCAGCCCAATCAATTGCTTCTTATACTGCAGAAGAACTTGATGGTTCTCAGCCTCATTTCTCTGGGAGATCTCCAAACCACAGACAAACCCAGCCTTTGACCTGAAGAGATAAAATTATTAGAAAATTTAAGATGAAATCAAATATACTGCAACTGAAAAAATCAAGTATAAACAGTGAGAATTTTGGAAGCAGAAAGCACTTGGGTTCATAGAATAACTAGGTACTCATTTAATACATAGTTCTTAATGAGATGAATTTTTGTTTTATTTTTCTAGTTTATAAAAATAATAAGAAATAAATCTGGTAATTTTCTTCAGTATTTCATTTTCTGCCATGCCTTGGAAGCCCAAATGGAACAGCAAAGGGGAACACAGAGGCCAGCCAGAAGTTAGCGCTTGTTGCAAAAAAAACAAGAACCATCCTATCAGACTGATGTCCAGTCTGTCTCAGACAATGTTGTGTTAAATACACAAAAGTTTAAGAAAGCAAATTGTAGACACATGTGAACTAAATAGTCTCCAAGAAAGCATCAGTAGCCTTGTCATCCCTTAAGACATATTGCAGGATAATCAGTTGTTAATTTTATTTTGAAATTATTTAGCACTAATTGGAAAAAATCAGCCTGCAAACCTAATTCTGCTATTTTAAATTTTACATTCTTCCAGTAGTAGTCTTGAAACATGCTTTGAACTGCTACAGTTGTCACCTTTCATGCAAAGACCTGTTGCACATTTTATGGCAGAGGGAAAACACAAACAAGAAATTTCACATATTTCTAAGACCTTTTGAAAATAAATTGTTGCTTTCAATCATCCTCTAGGTTATCTCCTAGTCTCTGCTCTTCCTATTGTTGTAAAGTGTAATATTTATTATATTTACATGACAGCTTTGTTTAGATAATATACAACATATGAAAACATAATACAAGAGCATTACTATAAAGACCAGCAACATGTATCTGCACATACACAATGCAAACAGATTTAGAGTCCAGGCAGATCTCTCTTTCTCTCAGTGCTGACTATTATGCTCACTCAATAGGAAAGAGGCAGGGGAGGGATTTCTAGTGCAAGCAATCCCAGAGACTTCCGGCCTGTAACTTCCCTGGGCTGGGCTCATTTCATGCAGTTCTCAACCATGTTTGACAGGACTGTGTAGTGCTGAATTTAAACTGATGCTGCTTTGCTGTCCTTAGCCTGCTGATGGGAAGCAGGCTCGTTAGGAGGCCCTGCGCTAGTAGCCCCAGGGAACACCCACACTCCTGGCTCACACTGCACTTTTGACACCAAGTCCCTGGAAATCTTCACTGAGCTAAGGTCTCTTTTCTTCCTCTCCTCCATGCCTCGCTCACTCATGAGACATCTTCTAATCTTTCATCATGTACCTAAGCTTGTATGCACATATGGCCAAGTAAAGTTACTTAAGTCAATCTTACTTCATAGTGCTTACCAATATTGCACATTCAAAGATGCACTGTAGTATATTATGGGAATATTTATTTTCAACCAAACATCCGTATGAAATTAAATGAAAGAAGAGGTTATAAGCTTGTAGAGGTAGAGCTCTATGGGATGATTGTAAAGGAAGTCCTAGGAGGAATAAAGAAGATACTGATGCATGTTTCATACCAGATACCAGCTGGCAGAGAGCACCATAAAATTTGAACCAAGGAGAAAAGAACAGAAAAGCTGTATGCATTAAATTATAATTAAACTCTTTGTCCTTTTCTCCACTGGTGCGATTAACTCACCTCAAACATAAATCATTTCCAGCCAAGCAGAGGCTGGAAACTTCACGGAAAGCCCCGGGACAACTGAGCCTCAGATGTGGAATGACAGCTCACAGAAATAACTGTTTTCTGGTGTTATTTTTAGTCTTGTAATCCAGAAGAGAAAATGTTTATAGTTTGAAACAGCTGATATTCCAGCTGCATTTGCACTCAATATCACATCTAGCTTCATCACTATTAAAGCAGGTAATATGTTTCCAGATATAGTCCAGGATGTAGAACTCTAGAAAACAAAAACGGTTCTAAGACTTTTTAACAAATGATCTCTTATAATCACATTCTTTCAAATAAATGTACTACTTCAAATTCATTCAGGTTTGAAAATCTCTGAATAAAAATTGAAGTCCAAAAACTTGCTTCATAACAAGACTTATTCAAAGATCTTTCTTTAAATAAGTAATTATTCAAAACACCATATGATATTTACAGCATATTTTCATTTTTCTATTCATTCTTCTAAATATGACTCAGAGCAAAGAAAGTATCATAAAGATGTATTTAAGTTTTACCACATGTTAATAACAGTCTTAAGAACAATATAAACCTTCTTGTTACACCAATAATATAACTTCATTCATTTGGGGAAAAAACTGCTCACTATACCTTACAACAAAAATTCATATGAATAATATCTGAGCTGTACATATCTCTTCAGGAGAGAACCATTTAGAAATAAATTTGGACCTTTGGAACCCAGACAGAAAGAGTTAAGAATGAATCACCTGAAAACCAGATCAGAATGGCAGATGCAAAAAATGGCAGCACTGACTTATTGACCTAATGGTAGTGCCATAAGGGATTAAGAAAATTTGTCATGTGGAATTAAGAAAAGTGTTTCAAAGTATTAGAAAACTGACAATAGCTGTTTTCAGTAGTTCAACTGCACGGCTTTTATTTGTCTGTGAAGTATGTGAAAAGTACCAAGGCTTAGCTAGACAACAATACTGAAAACTTGGTCACAGTTCATTGCAGCAGTAATTGAAGTCATTAAAAAAATCAACTCTGTGTGGCAAGGGCTTTTGTAATAGGCATGCATTAAACCATTATATGGATCATTCAAGGTGTTTTCCTGGTCACAGTATTAAAACAACCGATAAGTCATGATTCAAGGCCCTAGCTTTTTTTTCTTTTTTTTTTTTTTTTTAAGGAAAACAAAACATTACAATATATATTTTTACTTTATTTAGAGTTGTCTGGTCTCATTGCTGGCAAAGGACTGTGACCCAACGTCTCTACAGACCTTTCTGAAAATGTGTCTTAATAGCTTCAGAGATTACACTCATTTAATAGGGGAGAGTAGTAATATAAATTAGACTTCTCCACCAGTTGCACGGCAGGAAAAAATGTAAGCAAGCCCCACCTGAAGGAACACAAATACCAGCAGAGCCAGCATCAATGAAATATAACAAACAATCCAGCTGCTGAGAGTCCTAAGGATGTATTCATCAGTTTTCATAATTACGAAAATGTAGGAGTTCTACCTACTTTTCCATTGAAGTCATGAAGTCTTCTTGTCGTTATTTCATGTACTTTCAGACACTAAAGAGATATTGGCCCAAATTCTTCCCTACATATGTAACCTCCTCAGCAAGAATTGTGTAGCTGTCTGTGAGAGTAAAAATGAGTTTATTTTCATAAAATTTGAGAAATTATTACTAAACCAATTTTTCTGTGACTTTACAGTACTGACAAACAGATGCTTAACTGTTATACAAGTTATTAATTAGTTCTTGGAAAGACAGCATCTAGTATTTCACTGACTAATCAAGAACTACCTACAAGTATAGCACTGGGAATTGGTTAACCAGGATCATCCTGAAGGTGATTTATTTCAGATTTGGAGAGGGAGGAAGAGGCAACAAAAGCAGGGTCTTGCTGAACCCTATGAAGAGGAAAAAAGCTGTATGTAGGAAAATGAATGAAGGGAACAGCCCTGTTCCATCCCTAAAATAGAGGCTGCAAGTTCAAACAGAGCATGGTCAGAGTCTGGATAATCTCAGCAACAGAAAACATGTAAAGGAATTTGAAGCTGAATGCAGATTCTGTTAAGAACTGGGAGAGTTTTGCTATCTGTTTTTACTGTACATTCAGCAATGATGTGATAGGGGGGAATTTACTGCAATTTATTATTAGACTTAAATTAAATTCAAAGAATCATTGCTATCTATTCAATGCGAAGGGCAATCCAAAATATTTTGGGATGTTCATACCACAGGAATTTCTTCAAAACATTTCTCCTTTCCTAGTTACTAAGGCTAATATTATCTTCATAGGAATATCAAAGACCCAAATCCAATCTCTTCTATAAGTGGCTCAGTTAAAGGCAGTTGTTTCAAATACCAACATACGGATATATTTCTCCTCTACTGGGCTGGAAAAAGAAAGAGGCTATGAGAGGACAAGCTATAAACTCAAAGTATAAATTAGATATCCTCTTTTCATTCTCACATTACACATCATTCATCTAAATATCTTTCTTTTTAATTGAACCCTCTGTAACCTCTCTATGATTATTTTAAAGATTGGAAATAGAAATGTTTGGAATTGCATTTGCCCACTCAAATTCAGTGTATAAAAGCTTGATAAAGCAATAAATTAAAAAAGTTTAGTCCTACAAATTGTTTCTGAAATTTCACTTCGATTCTAACCTGTTCTTTAACATGTGACTGTTTTTAATAATGCTAAATACTCTGCTAACAAGAAATCAGCTTTCTCTTCCTGGGCAAAACAGTAACAAATAAAACATCAACTTAGAGAATTCTAACCAATAAATAAATAAATAAAGTGCATATTTTTTTCCACTGTGAGTATATTTGTGTTAAGTTAGCATTATTTAGATCACATTATATTAATCAGATTCTATCAAACTTTTAAAATGCTCAGGAACTACAGAATGATGTAGTCTGGAAGCAAATGAAAATTGTCAGAGGTACAAATAGTGCCAGGTTTTGTGGCTGTATCTCCTATGCCTCTCCACTGTTAGTCTGTTTGCCAAGTGTGTCAGAGGAGAATGGAGCATATCAGAGCTAGGGAACAATGCATGCACTGCAATTTACAGCAGCCCAGAAACAGCCTTAGGGTAGGGCATGGATCACTGCTGGAAACTAAATATCCAAAATGAAACCTATAGCAGGAGTTCAGACAGTCTTTTTTATTTCTTTTAATTAATGTAACCCAGTGCAAAACCCAATACATTTCTCAGACCACCTGTTAAATTTTGATCACAGGGATAGTGCAAGACTGAAGAACTGTTAAAATATAGAATATAAAGCTAAGATAAATATAAAATTGTCTATGGAAAACTCAAACTAACAAAACTCAGCTATTTTATTTTTGTTTTGTTTAAATTATCCTATATATTTTTTTGAGTAAGAACTAGTCCATTACAGATCCGTGAATTTGAAAGGCACTAAAAATGCTTGATCTGAACTTCTTTTCAGTAATCCCTTGGCTTTCATGTCTTTGCCTTACATCTGCAATTTCCAAATCATTATTCTATTGCCAAGCTATTGTATGCATTTCAGGATGCCAGCCAAATTCTAATAATGGCATCATTAAGAGAGAGTTCTTGCAATGGCAAATTCTGTATTACTTTCCTTATTTTGCCAATCAGTGATGTCAGTAATATCCTGTTCTTTAGGAACCCTAATTAAATTCTTTCATTGAAATAATCAACATTTGTGTTTCCAACCACTTTACAAGTACAGTAATTCTTTGTCTGCCAGCTGTGAGAATTTCCTATCCTACCCTCTCACATTAGCAAACTGAAAGGGGAAAAGTTCATTCCGCACTTACATAATGAATTCATAATTGAAGTAGGTAACAGACACATTTTGCTTATAATTCTAAGGCCTAAACCACAAGCTAAGACAGCTTGGAATGAACTAAACTCAAATAAATAATCTAATAAATACATTCTTCATAACATGTTCAGAAGCCGCTGTACTTTAAGTAATAGATTAAACAGTTAATCCACTCACTGATGCAGGAAGAAAAAGATTAGTCTTCAATTGGATCTAAATCAGACAAAACTAGAGAACAGTGTACTTTAATTAAATTTAAAGTCATTTGCAGAAAGTTAGCATATGAACAGGACTCTAGTTCATGATCTTTAAAATATGTAATCATCCATAAACCATGCTAGCAAAGAAATTTGAAAAACTACCAGCAAGATAAACTTCAGAAGAAGTTTGCTGCGCACTTCTGCCCCTCTTACTGCTAGCATCATACTACATACAGTCCTGAACCTAGAACCAGTAAACATTTCTTCTGCTATGCAGAGCATAATGTCTTAGCTTTAGACTGAATCTACTGCCAAGGAGATACAGTGCCCCACAGCAGAAGCCTAAAGAAAGATTCTGCCTAAGAGGAAAATACTGTATAGTATAGTATATATAGCTGCTAAAAAATACCCTCATGAGTGGGGTTCACCTGAGACATGGGAGATTTAGGTGTGAACAGCTTCAGAATGGTGAGGAAGATGGGTTCATGTCTGAATTCAGAACTGTCCAACTTTTCCAAATGCTGTCTTGGAGTACCAAAGGACAAATTTTTCTCTTATACTTCAGAAATAAACGACCAGTGCTCTTCTTAAGGAGGATGATACAGTTTGTTTCTGTTTCCTCTGAAGATATTAGATGAGCTGAATGTCCCAGTAGCTGGATTTCAGGGGCATAATAGAAAATAAATATTTCGTTTTAGGAATAGATAAGATAATACCTTACAGTGACTATACAAGCTGGGTCAGGAAGATTTAAGATACAAGCTAAGAGTGACCAGAGCCAAACATATTCTCCAGGTTTTAGACCTAAGTGACAGATGGCTAATATTCTTCACAATAACAAGGGAAGGGAGGCACAGACTTCAGAAAATTGTTAAGCTTTCTCTAAGCTGATGTCTGGACATTCACAAGTAGATGACAGATGTGTCTAACAGGATTTTACGTTGAACAGGACATACATAGAGTCAGCAAGAAAAAAAAAATAAAGTACTTCTAGGTGTGTACAGTACTGAAATATAACAGTCTAAGCATCAATGCTGTTGTGTATCTGTGATGTTTTGTGCCCCTCCAAATCAGTCTGCTCATTCTCTGCTCAGAACTGGTTGGTAGAAGGGAACTATGGCCATAGGTGCTCTTGGAGAGGAGAAGATTTTGGATTTTTGTTGGATAAAAAGATTCTAGGCCCCTTGTTGAAGTGACGAACTATAGGAGTCATTCAGTGCTTCTAGCACAAGCATGACTGTAAGACTCAGCCCATGGAGACAATACTGACAAAGGATCACAACGGGAAATATAAGCCCCAAATTGTGGTTTTCCCCACACTTGCTTTTTGCTCAAACTATGTTTTCAAATGGAGTCAGAATGCTTTTTTGATAACAGCAGGCAGAAAGATTCAGATGACATTTTCTATCACTGGCACAAATAGAGCCATGAATTTGGAAAAAAAAAAAAAAAAAGGATAAAATGACAGAAGATCCAGGCACATAGGCTCACTGGCACCAATAACCTCAGGAGAAAAGAACTAAAACTTTCATTAAAAGAATTCAACCAAGATAATTATTGAATTCCACCAACCTCAGTTGCTATTAAAAAAAAAAAAAAAAAAAAAAAAAAAAGACTACTCTCTTAGAAGCAGAAATAGCAGAAATACAAAAGGCATTCAAGGAGTGATTGCATATTAAATATTTTAAAAGTAATATATGGAAAGCCAACAGAGATGTAAAAATAGCTTTTTTGTTTTAATATGTTGAAGACACACTGTTTAACTTAATGTTCAGTTATCAGTAGCAATTTTTATCAAATAGAAGTACTGTGTTAGAGTGAGAAAAAAGGGGAAAAAAGGGAACCAGAAAAGAAGATTTGGTGTTAAACCAAACTTAACTATTTGTTACTATCAGCGGTGGTCTGAAAATAAAAAGAAATACAGATGAATATATTCACTGAATGTTATTAAAGCAGAAGGCAAGAGACTAACAAGCCATCAAATATTATTTAGTTCAAGTGTAGAGTTTCTATCGATGGAGCGTTAATTAATTAACACTAAGCACAGACATTTATTGGATTACATTCAAACTAGGGATGAAAAAAACATTGTTCAAATTGAGCAAGTCAGCTGTGAAGGCCTGGGAAGGCTGTTTTACTAATAAAAGGAGCAAAAGAATTTTTCCTTTTATAATAGATTTTTTTTCCATTAAAATAATCATTTCACTATATAGTCAACTAATAGAAAGCCTGAAGAATATTCATATATCTTATTAGTTACTGTAGTAGAAAACACAGAGTTCAGATGTTATTTTCTTCCTTTCCATATCATTCTGTCTATATATGTATCCTTCATCTTTTTATCTGACAGCTGTTTCTATCAAAACTTTCAGCATACGTTGCTTTCAACAGTGTTGTTAGAAATAAAAGGAGCTACTAAATGATAACAGCACTTATTTTTCAGTGTGCACTGGAAAAGACAGATCTCCTTGGCAAGCTTAGAAACCACATGAGAAAGAGAGACATTTTTTATTGCATGATTAGATTGTTTTTCTTTACTTGGCATTTCTTGTCCTAATTGCACAGAACCCATCTGTGAACAGAGATGATGAGTTTTGGATGCAGCCTGATAAATGTCTCCTCCAGTACAGTCCTTGTTGGTGTTCTATGCCAAAGAGACATAGTAATGAAGACAGCTATTGTTTCTGGGGGTAAAGGAAATAATTTATTTAAGATATGATAATTCTTTGTTATTAATTATATTACTAATATGCTCCTTTTGAGTTTATTTAATTTAAACCAGTTGACTAACTTCTTCGACAATATATTGCTCCCTGTATACGCTTCACGCAAACAAAAGCATAGGACATATTACAAAAATCAACTAAGAATCATTTATGAACTCTTAGAGAATTACCAATTTCTCTCTCCAAACAGAAGAATCCAAACTAAACACAAGAATGCCATCACTCATTCAACAGAATTTGCAACACATGACACAGAAACCCAAGTCTCAACCGTGGAACCATGACAAGTGGAAGGGCTAATTCCTATCAGAGATGTAATTACTAATCCTATATTACAATATAACTGAGCAAGTAGATGAGTGAACACCATACCTGATGTGTGTCATAGTTTAGCTTTCCTAACTACATACTTATCACTTAGAAAATTCCCTCTGTGTCAGAAAGACAGAAAAATGTATCAAAAAATATAAGCATATTTGCCACACTTTGAAAATAATGGACAGATTGACCCAGGAGAGATAAAAATATTGCCACAAATACATCATAAAAATAGTTTGATACGTTTTGCTTTTTTTACTTTGATTTACAAAGAAATAAGATTTTTTTGTTTGTTTTAGGACTATTTACAAGTTGAAAGGCATTTTATAAGGAATTAATCAAATCTTTTTATATTTATAATTGGAGCTGTCTATGTTGGATTCAGAGGTAACATGCAAAAGCTGAGAATCTAGGAATCTTATTGCTGGCATGCATAACAAGAAATATATATTTAAATTTGTTCTCCACATTTTAAAGTAGCTAAAATTTGCTACTCCATGAGTTGCACTAGCACGAAAGAGTTCATCAAAAATGAAAAAACATTCAAAACTTTGCATATTTGTGGAAAGACAATGTAGTGTTCCTCTGCTATTAGCTGTTCTAAATCCTCTAGGTTACAAGTATTAGAATAGACCAGAAAAAAGGAGGAAACAACTTCAACTATTTCTTCAGATTCTAGCTAATTTGGAAAATTAGAATCAGAGAGTTAGAATGATAATTTTTTTTAATCAGGAAACTTCTGTCTTTTTTTTTGTTTGTTTTTTGTTTTTTGTTTTGTTTTGTTTTGTTTTGTTTTTCTGGTTATCCTCTATTGTCTGAGAAATTACCTACGCAGAACTGTTATCTTAACATCTCTATGTCATGCTTTTATGAGCTGATAGTGAAATTTCCACAAACTCTTCTTTGAGCCATTAAATCAACACATTATTTTTCTGAGACAGATTTGATAATGCTCCATACTACATTTGAGGGTTTCTCTCTAGTCAAACATGCTCTACTTTAATTAAAGGTGTGATTTCAACTCCAAGACAAGAGATGTGATAAGTTTTCTTTTATAATTCAATTCACACTTCACAGACATTTTTAAAGTCATATTTATCTGAGGTTAAATCAACACATGCCAAGATTGAACTGAGAGCAACCTCTAGATGGACTAACTCAAATCATTTTTGACCAATATGAAGTTACACTGGTAAAATTTCACTATAATTTTTTTACATTGACAGGGAGGGTAAGTAAAAAATATATATAAAACTAAATGAAAGGGGATAAATGCCTTTTAAATGACAGAGTTAACTGTGGAAATCTGTGTTTTTAGAAAGGATGATGTGAAAAAGGTAGCATAGAAAAGCATAACAGCATTGTCCAAACAGCATAACAAAGATTTTCGGCTTGTACCATCTGAACCTTATTTCACAATTCCATGAACAACTTTCACTGTTCTATCTTTTATTCTACCAGCTGTGTCAAGGATTGAACAGTTGAATCCACCTACTCTCCAGTATTGCAAAGTTTTCATAGACAAGGTGCATAATTAGGCTTTGATAAGCAGTTTCTAATTAGTAGCAGAAGCAACATCCAACAGGTCATAGTAAGGAAATACCAGATTTAAAGAGACATATTCATTTAAATTACTCCTCCATATTTTTGAATCCTAAAATTGTAAATTGTAAAGAAAATTATATTAACATATTGTAGGCAAATCATGCAAAAACATATGGTTGTATACTATCTATGATTCAAATGAAGTTAAAAAAAAAAGTTTTAAAAAAATGAAGTTAAAAAATTCTTGTTTGAAAATGCAAACATTAAAATCACTCTGAAAACTCTACTAATGTAAATGTAAGTTCTTCAAATATATTGATCTACAAAATATAGTGGATGCAGAAGGAGTTATAGGATGGGAGAAGAAATTATCATAATATATACTGAAAGTTCACAGTATTAAATAAATGAAAGGTCTTTTGAGACATTATAACTGTGTACACATTGTCTGCATGAGAATTTCTTAAAACTCCCCTACCAAATGAAGGAGTTATGGTTCCAGCCTGAGATAAGCTGCTGTGCTGAAGAATGGAGATGGGGTAATTTCAACTCCTAAAGAAATTTGTTCTAATCCTCAGCTGCTGGAGACAGATCAAATCCTTATTTACAAAGTTTTGTGAGGTTTTTTTTAACCCATTTTTGCTTTTGTTCATTACAATAAAATTCAATTCCTCCTTGAACTTTGCTAAATCCATCAATTCAAGATCTCATCACTCACAGTGCAACAGTGTCATGTGTGAAACAGTGTTTCACTTTGTGTCATAAAAAGGGATAAAATAGGCGAACTACTCAACTACTCAGTTTACTCTTATCTGGAGCTAGGTTTTAAAACTGCCTTCAGACTGAAGAGTTTCTCCCTGTGCCATTTCTTCTCACCTGTCTCACCTCTCCATAGACTTTCAATATCCTTTCTGAGACTGAGAAAGAATTAACAATATCATAGCTGAGATCAGATCGTTGATTTATTTCTATAGAAGTGCTACAATGTTTTCCATACTAGTCACCATCCTAATCTTCATTACCATAACATCTTGTTTCCATTTCGTACAACTGTTGTTCATTAAGCCAAACTTCAACTAGCTATATTCCAAAACAGTTATGTCCATTTGTTGAATTAATGCAGGTGATTTGAAACCCTGTATGACAATTGAGGATTTATGTAATATCTCTGGAGGAATTTAAAGAGATCTTTGCTCCCATCTACATCAGCAGAGTATAAATACTGCTTTCAGATCTCCTACAAGTCATTAGTAACAAGCCAAACATTATCTAGAAAATACTGCAAAACTGAAGAATGCATAAGATAATGGATTTACTAGTTCTGAAATAATGCCTTGATCTACCTCCTGGGACACAAGCTTATGAGCCTTTCCTTAGTTCATCCAGAAATGAAGACTCATTGGGAAAAAAAATAGGCACCTCTTGTTTTGATGAGGAGAAAAATTTTCAGCTATGCTAGAGAAGGTAGGCAGCTGGAACTTGACATACCACAGGCATCAAAGTCCCAGGTGTCATCTCACTTCAGTCTTAGCTCTGTCGGAAATGTTCTCTGGATCCTATTATGTTCTTAATTCATTCAGGTAACAGACCTGTATTTACTCTTTTGGAAAAAGCTCTTATTTATAGAGCTCAGACTAAAGGCTGAAATATTTATATTCTGATAGATGAGACATAAATCCTTCTCGTTGTCCTCTGCAATACTGCACAGTACCTATAGCACAGTTTTAACCCACACAAGTTAGCATTACCCTAGCTGGCCCATATATCTGCAGTAGTGTTACTATTAGCAAGAGAAGAGCTCAGGCCCATTCTGCAGCCAGAAAAAACACTTCAGAAAGCTGTGAATATATTCTTAGGAGTACCTAATACAACTAGGCCTTCAGTAAATTTGAAATAATTCCTTATAATATGTTTGAAATAAACACATTCATCTTGAAGTTAAAAAAATAAAAAAAAAACATTCACCTTACAGAGCTGTCTTGGCAGTACTACTCAGGTTGAAAGCTCAGCTGATTCAGATTTGGCTGGAATTAGCTGCATTTAGATTCTGTTATAAGTGACTTAATTGTATTAATCAAAGTTTTCCATCCTTTACCTACGTTCATGCAGTTGACATCACATTATGTTCACACTTCTTACAGTCAAGCTGACATCTGAAATACTTGGAGGCAGAAAGGTTGGCCAGTTTGCCCCTGATAGGTAGATACTGTGCTCATTAGAGGAAGAAACACTATGCTCTTATGCATAGCTTACTTTTTGATTGCAATTTGGAGGCTGGTATGAACCTGTGCTGCATTGAAAAACCTGTAGAAAAACATGTTTTCCCACTGTTATAAGTCCCTTTGCAGGCATTCATTTTACTTTCATCTGCTCTTATCATCACCAGTACTGACATCCAAAGTGGTAAGCAGAAAATGTACAATATAAATAAATAAATAAATAGATAAATAAAAGTGATGTCCTGACCTGGCCAGGCGAGGCTATGCCTAGAATGATGAGCTTCAACTGTAGTCTTTTCATGAGCTGTTCTCAGCAACTGAATTGCTGAGAACTCTGTTCAGAATAATGTCCCATTTCTTCATAACACCATGACATGAAAGTTCAGTTCTCCCTGTGCTGTCTCAGGTAAGATGTAACAAAAAGAGAAATAAATAGAAGATGGTGTAACCAAATAACCTTGTAATGCAGTATTACCATTGTCGGAAATAGGTTGTAAGCTTTGTACAGAATTGCAAGGCCACAGGACTGACTCTCAGTAGGCCTCCTCTGAATCGTTCTTGACCAGCCTCAATCTTTGTTTTACTTTATTTAGCTGTGACTGCAATTTTCATAATTGACCAATTTTCTGCTGCTAATTTGTTTGATAACTGTATATTACAACTTCATATACGTTTACACAAAAACAGCAATAAGCAGTTATGCTATGAGTGAGGTATCTGTGACTTTGACAGGGCTGGTACAACAGTGGAGGCACTGAGTAGTGAAGACAGGGTGCAGGAACAGGCCACAAGAAGAGGATGATGGAGGAAAGGGGCACAGGCTGGCACTGGAGATCCCACAGTTATAAGCCATTCACTTGTGAAACTTCAAAGTCAGCTGAAGCAATGGAGACCTTGAGCTGAGCAGAACTGGTTGTATGAGTAAGAGAGAGAACAAAGAATTAATAACTTATTTTAAAGTCACTATATACAGCAAATTCAAGCATATAATGGAAATGCACACCAGTGAAGATATAGCAAAGGTGTAAACATTTGTTAGAAGATGTATGAAAAGACCGCTGTTGATCAGAGATATCCAGCACATAATTTCCTGTATTATGGACTCCATCACAGAAGAGCAATTCTTCCTCTTCCCAGTTTCAATGTACTGCATAATTCAGTATTCTTCACAGAATCACAGAATTGCCAGGGGTGGAAGGGACCTCAAACCACCAATCATCCCACCTAATGCTAGACCAGGCTGCCCAGGGCCCCATCCAACCTGGCCTTGAACACCTCCAGGGATGGGGCATCCACAACCTCTCTGGGCAGTCTGTTCCAGTACCTCACCACTCTCTCTGTCAAGAATTTCCCCCTGACGTCCAACCTAAATCTCCCTTCCCTCAACTTAAAACCATTTCCCCTTGTCCTGCTGTCACTCACCCTTTCAAAGAGATGATTCCCCTCCTCTTTGTAGGCTCCCTTTAGGTACTGGAAGGCTGCAATGAGGTCACCCCGACCTCATTCTTCTCCTAATTGGTAACTGCCTCAGGAAAAATAATATAATAAATGACTGATAACATAGCAGAACAACTGATGACAGAAAAAAAACATTTAAGGAAAGTGATGTGGAGAATTAAATTTATTAAATATTTATCTGAGACATAAATAATAAAACCTGCATTTTAGTTTTTATGCTTAACAGACATAGAATTAACTTACAAATAAAATAAGTCCCTCCATGTAATTATTGCTACATAGTAACCCAGATACCTTTAATTCTTTTGGGATTCATTCAAACTATCTCTGATATCAAGTAGTGAAGGGGCACAGACTCAATAGAAGTTAGAAAGATTGAGAGTGTGTAAGCAAGGCATAGATGGCAAATAAAGTGTTTACAAATTTGTTAACATACAGAATTCGAGATTTTGGAGAAACTAAGAAAAATATTTTTATTCTGTAATTAAATTAAATGGTCTATACATGAAAATCATATGTTATATTTGTTCTCAGCTGTATATCAGGTTTGGTAAAATGTTGGATGTTAGCCTAACAGAAGGTACTAATTACTGTTGAATGTTTTTGCCTTTGAGTGGCAGACTACTCCTTGCTGACAAGCAAACATCTGTAAAGCAAAACTTTCTGTAACCATATGGTCTGATTTCATCACAACTCAAAGGCAAGCACTTAACCAAGCATTTAGGATCCTGTAATGTTATATGTGTACTTGAGATACTAGTTCAGGAAAGATTTCCTAACTTATTTAGACACTCAGGATACCTTAACTATCTACAGTTTCAAACTTTTATAGTACATCAGTTGGAGAAAATAATGGCCTTCCAACAGGGTAAGAGTACGCTTGATTGCCTGTCATTTTACAGGTGTCTGGTTTTAGTCTCAGTGCTTGGCCAAACACTTTGGGGGATGATATTACTAGCATTTTTCTGCAGTTTGTGTTGGTCTTCTTTCAGCTGCCACCTCCTGCATTTTCTGTTTTGCTATTTCTAATGGAGCAATAATGTAATTTGCATTGGGTATTAGAATAAAGCCAGTTTTGTATCAAAACAACATTAAAAAATTCCCAAATCTTGAGATAAAACTGCCATCTTCCCTTGGTTCACAACTTCAAATTTGCAGAGGTACTGAATCCATCCCCAGCTGTTTACAGAACTTGCAACAAGGTTCTGTAAATAAAAAAGAAGTCAGAATATGCTATTTAGTTCTCTGAGTTTCATTTCCAGAACCCTGCCTTCCCTCCATAAGGAGCAATTTGAATAAGTGCTTTCTCTGTAGGCTGTCTTCAATAGCCTTGTCAGGAAGCAAAAAGCAAAACAAACAAACGAAACAAACAATACACTGAGAAATAATAGCTAATAAACAGGGAAGTGCAGCAATCTAATCTGATTGTATTTTCTATTTTAATACACTAGGGACCAAATCTAGGAGTGATGTGAATTGGTTAAGATTGAAATTCATCCTACTTCTTGTCAAATATCTCTCAGTGAATCAAAGAGGCAATTGAACAAAAAAAAAAAAAAAATAGAAAGGAAAGAATGAGAGAAAGAAAAAATCCAGTGGAATATTCACCTACCAACAACAGACATAGAAAAGTTCCTGTCTTCAGCTAGAGGGATTTTCTATATGCAACATTCTAAAACACTGTAACAAACAAACACAAAAAGCCTATGTATACATACATATATATGTGTGTGACTCTGTTTATGCATACACACACACACACATGATGATACACGTTATCATTTAAAGATTTTTCTTTACTGTCCCCAGGCACTGGAACACATTATACAGGCAACATGTGTGTGGTCCATGAAGAAATGAATGAAGCTGAACCAGCCAACTCTTTTATCAATACACATAAGTTTTATGGAGAAAAACAGGAGAACTAAGGTGTACTCCACATTCTTTCCAGCCTCCACTTAAACTATCCACACATAATGTCATCAGCTGGTGTATCATAATTGGATTTAGATACTGAAGCTTTACTCATCATGCTGTCCAAATGGAAAATAACTTCAAATTCTCAGAACTTAGCCAAATCAATGGCATTAAGAATTTTCTTTCTTTACTTCTGCTTCCATATTTTGTAACAACAAATTTATTTCAACAGAGGGGAGGAAGAAGATAGCAGAGAGAAAGTGCTGCCACTGTGGACTCCTTTTGGCGTATGCATGTCACGATCATTTCTGTGTTCAGCTTCTTGTCAGAGCAGTTCTGTTGCATATCATATCTGCTTTGCTTTCCTTCTCTAATCTCTCTCTTGTCAATACTGTGTAATGATCATTTTTATCTCATTCCTAACTCCCTAATAATAAAACAAGGCATTCAAGCAAAAACCACTTGGCCTCCTACCATCTTTAATTCTAATGGCTGTTGGCAATTCCTTTCTTGGTGAAATCTTGGCAGACATTGAAGAAGTTTAGTATCACTCGTGAATAAAATGTTTCAGTTTTTCTTCCTACATGGTCTGTCCTGAGAAGAAAAATGAATACGGTTTCAGTTACAGATGAGATAGTAGTAATTTATTTTGCCCCATTTAATTTCTGCTTTTTTTTTTTTTTTTTTTTTTTTTTTTTTTTTTAATGAATCTTTCCCCTTTCTTGTTGATAGCATCAGGTGAGATCAGTCCTCTGAGCAGAAATCAAAATCCTCTCAATACTGGGCATGCTTCGACATTCTGCTACAATACATTGTTCTGTCATTGGATTACCTTTGACTCTGGGGGAGAACAGTACATCATGAGATGACCTGTACTCCTGCAAATTCAGCTAGTTTTAACAGCAAAAAGTTAGATAATAACATGAAAAACAAGATAATTTATTTATGTAGGAATAAAAAATACCTGTCAAAATTTATCTATATAAAAGCATCACATTTTTCCTTCTTTACTTCACAATAACACTTCCAATATTACATTAATGTTCTCAGACTACTCTAATAGTACTGGGAACATTTCCACTCATAAAAAAAATAAAATAAAATTAAGTTTTGATATCTCTACAATAACTTCTGGAGCCAAGCATGTTGCACATCAGCAGAATACAGCCTGCTCTTAACAAAACTAGTTCTAATAGAGGGGTGAAACCTGGGCCCAGATTCATCATACTGCTGTTGTTTTTGTTTTGGTAATTCCTCCATGGTAACCAGTCCAAAATCCATTCTTATTACATTACTAAATTTTATTAGTAGGCATTCTTGCTGAATCATTAGTGAAATATTGCGCTAAATTGCCAGTCTTTACAACAAAAATTTCTAACAATAATGCATCATCTCTCTGACTGTTTTATGAATGTTCTTTTGCTCTCTCACAGACCCAGCTTGAGGCAGGAAATATTGATTGGTATTAATGAGAGCACTGTGACAGACATATAGGTCTTTCTCTGTAGTGCCCTTTTTAAATTTCAGAATACAAATTGCCAGCCAGACAGTTGAATAGCATACATTCATTCAACGGCTTCTAATTATTTTTGCAAGTATCACTGGAAGTAGTCAAGCATAATAATTGCACTGAATGCTAAAACATAGTCACTTTTGACTTAAAATGGAATGAAGATCTGGAGGAGGAAGACAGAGAAGGGTCAAATTACTTTCCTGTAACTTCTTTTTTTTTTTTTTAAGTTTTATTTAAGATTTCAGACAGCAAAGATGCCTGAATCCAAAGAATATTTCTAACAACAGCTTTATTGAACTCACCAAACTAGTTATTGTAAAACAAAAATGTTACTGACTTTTCCGTAAATGTGTAATCTGCTGTATAGGATTCTCTTGTTACCTTTATTTCAGTCTTCCTATATCTGGGTGTTTCTCAAAAACCTTTTTCATCCGTAGTTATAAGTGAGAAAAATTTCTTAAATCTAAAGGGTAAAACATGATATATTGGCCATTAAATCAGAATTTTCAGACCTAAGCAATATCACATATATCCATATTCAGGCATAAAATTGGCTTAAATTTTGACAATGTTGAACATCCATGACTCCTACTTACATAAGAAAGAATGTCAAAAAACATCATGCTTCTTTTACTAAGACGCTATATGTCACTGGGCTTATTCAAAGCATCTATACAACAGAGGTATGGAATTTGTTACACTTAAACCATCAGGTGTTAAAACTGCATTCTCAAACTGCTGAAGATGAAAGAAAACTACAGCTGTAATCCCTCGTACAGAATGTCCCCCACAGGCTGGGTGCAAGGGAGACCACCCTGCTCTCTGTTGATTACTCTTTATCAAAATCTTTATCAAAATTAGACATTGGAAAACAAGGATAATCTCTGCCACCACTCTTATGTTCTTTTCCTACCTGAGTCTAAATAAAATCCTTGCTGGATGCCTATGACAAGTTTTCTTCCCAACTTTATTATCTCACTTCTGTTTTATTCAAGAAGTAGCAGTTCCGTTTTAAAAGACATTTCCAAAGCTTAACAGAGAAAATCATGCTCTGTCCTACAGACATCTTACAAAGAAGTCGAGAAACATCTCTTCCTTTTGTGTACAGTCAGAAAAACACCACATTCCAATAGCTGAAGAAAAGCTTTCAGTCTATTGAAGCCTACAGAAGTCTTACAGAAGTTTAGTTACATTCTTTCATATGACATATTAGTTTTGTTTTTTTTGTAATTAGGATACAATGGAAAATTTTCAGGACTGAATGGTCCAGAGTTTGCAAATCCACTTGAAATATTTTTGTTAAAAAATAGATATTGTTGATTATTAGTAGAGAAGTTCAAACTATGAAGACACATCATAGTTGCAGGGACACTAACTAAACAGTGTTTTGGAATCTTCATTATCTGAAGTATATAAAATTCTCTAGGATGGGAAAACAAAAACACAGAAAGTACCTTTCCTTTCAAATTCAACTTACAATCTTAAAAGATAATCCTTCTGTGTTCATATTAAGAAAACAAGTGAATTCCAATCTAATATATCCATTAGAACTTTCATTACTGAACTGTTCCATGAAAGGCGCTCTGACCCTCTACACATCTATTAGAATCGTAGAATAACCAAGGTTGGAGAAGACCTCTAACATCATCCAGTCCAACTGTCCACCTATCACCACTAGTTCTCTCTAAATCATACCCCTCAGCACAACGTCTAAATGTTCCTTGAACACCTCCAAAGTCAGTGACTCCACCACCTCCATGGGCAGCCCATTGCAGAGCCTGATCACTCTTTTGGAAAAGTAGTATTTCCTAATATCCAACCAGAATCTCCCCTGGCACAATTTGAGGCCATTCCCTCTAGTTCTATCACTAGTTACAAAAGAGAAGAGGCCAACTGCCAGTGTACTACAACCTCCATTCAGGTAGTTACAGATAGCAATAAGGTCTCCTCTCCATTCATTTGGATAAGTAACTATCTCTGAGCACTGCATCACACTGCAGACAAACCTGTATGCAGGCTCTTGTTCATTGCTGATGAAAATACATGGCTAATGGTAGCTAATGGTGGTGACTGTTCTAAAAAAATAGTGTTTGGAAGCTGAGAATTTGTCTATTAAATAGTGTTATTGAGCTCTTTGTAACTGTTGTAATTTCCATGATAATAAATAGGAGGCATTACTTTAGCGGTAACCTATGTATTTTCATAATGTTACACAGATATATCCCTATGAATTTGCTACCATCCAGATAGAAAAAGTCATCTACTGCCAAAAATAATAATAAACCTGTCTTCATGCTTCAAAATTTCCAAGGCAGAGAATGTAATGATAAACTTCTTAAAAGGATTTTGTCTTTAATTCTGTGGAAGAAGCAGCCTGCTGTTTTAATGAATAACCATTATATGGCTGCTGTGCTAGTGGATATTGATTTCAGCGGGGGCTACTTGTCACTTAGGTTGACATTTAATATCTGTTAAAGGGATTCTCCTGCTGAGTGACTTAAGCACAAGCATTACATTAGGACTACAGCCAAGGTTGTCGGGATTAGTAATTTTCCTTGAAAATGCATTTCCATCAGTATGGTCAAAATCCAAAAATTAAATCAAACTTTTGGTTCGTCAAAATTTGAATGAATTACTACGTATTACATAAGTGTGAGAAAGGCAATATTTAGCTCCTTCCTATTGTTTTTTGCTTTGTACAACCTATGAGTTAACAGATCACCTGATGGAAAGCATCCTGCCCCAACAGCATTGCGAATACAATCAGAAGTCCCACATCACTTGAATCATATATTCATAGAATAACCAAGGTTGGAAAAGACTTCTAAGATCACCCAGTCCGACAGTCCACCTATTACAAATATTTCCCACTAAACCATGTCCCTCAGTACAACATCTAAATGCTTCTTGAACTCCTCCAGGGACAGCAACTCCTCCATAGGCAGTCCATTCCAGCTCCTGATCACTTTCTTGGAGAAGTATTTCCTAACATCCAACCTGAATCTCCCCTGGCGCAACTTGAGGCCATTCCTCCTAGTCCTATCACTAGTTATGTGGGAGAAGAGGCCAACTCCCATCTCACCACAACCTCCCTTCAGGTAGCTATAGAGAGCGATAAGGTTTCCCCTTAGCCTCCTCTTCTCCTGACTAGATAATACCAGTTCACTCATTCCAGCTGCTCATAGGTCCTGTTCTCTAGACTCCTCACCAGCAGTTCCAATTATTGCAGCATATAGTACCACAAAACAAAAAAGATCAAAGACTTCTCTGAAATAAGCCATGTTTATAATCAGTTTTCCTAGTTTTTATAAGAGGATGAATATAAGTCTCATAGATTGAAGTTAAATAACTGAACTATGACTTATGATTATTCAGAGTGAAAAATTCAACATTCTTTTTCATTTCTTTTGAGAAAAAGATCAGATGACTACCAGAGCTGTGAACCTTATATTTACTGAATACTGCAATAGGATTTGTCTTGGGGTTACTGTTTGCTTGCTCTTCATTTTGTTCCCTAATTATGCCTCTCTTCCCCCAGGGGAGTGCCTGGACTAGGTGGAATGCTCTGACAAGGTGCTAGGAAATTCCACAGTTCTGGTCTGCTCAAGGCAGTGTAGGCTGCAAGTTGGGTTGAGTAGGAGATTTGCAGCAAAGACTTGGAAACTGAATGCTATAAATGGCCTCAGAGAAGACTTAGAAAACAGATGTTCTGGTGCACAGTTTGCTGCTACAAAGAAAGCTGTTGAGTTGGCTGGACAGAAGGACCTTCCTGAAATGTTCTGCTGTTCATAAGCTCTTTAGCAATGTTCCTTCCTCTTGAATTACTTCGAAATTTCAAATTTGGAAGGTTTTATTTCCTGTTTTGTTGTTGTTGTTGTTTTGTTTTTACATAAGATGTCTTTTAGTCTTAAAAGTCTCCTAGGTGTATAACTGTGGTGTGAAGATCTAAGCTATGGTCACTTAGAGGGCCTGGTTAGAATTATATTTAGTAACTGTCTACTCATTTTAACCATATCTGATTCAATACCTTCTATTATCTGCATTTTCCAATGCATGTCTTAGATATGTCATGCTTGACAACTAATTTACAGCTGAGGCTTCAAACTAAGTGGCAGGCTGCTTACAAGTTAACTCTTGCCATTCTGAGGCTAAGCTCCTGCAAGGATTTAGCATAGGGCCTCAGAAAAAAATTGCAGTTAAGACCTTTTTTATTTTGTTTCCTTCTGTATAAGCATCAACATAAGATTCCTTAGCTACGTTTTTCATTATGGTGCACTTGTGCAAAATTTGTATTTAGATCATATTCATGTTAGCACAAGATGAGTATCATTTGACTGACTTTGCACTGACATGAACGATGACAAAATAGCAGGCAATGACAAATCAGTTCTATAAATAGATTTCCAAGGAATCTTTTGTCTGAGCTTTTACAAAATTGTATATAAAATTAATGAAAGAAAGAAAGAAAGAAAAGAAAGAAAGAAAGAAAGAAAGAAAGAAAGAAAGAAAGAAAGAAAGAAAGAAAGAAAGAAAGAAAGAAAGAAAGAAAGAAAGTTAGTTTTGTAACTTTTTCCTTCTTTTATTACCACAGTTTTCTAACTAGACCTCTTCTGTAAACTCCCCCTTACCACTGAAGTTCTTGCCAGAAATCTGCACAAGTCTTGTGATCACCATATAATGTAATCTCCAGCTATTTGCAGCTCAACAGATGAATGAGAACAGAAACAATCCCTTTTATATAGAAACATATAAATAAGATTTGTTTTCTGTCAATATAGAAGAGGTGAACTTCTGGAAATTTTGTAATAAAATATAGCCAGAAAGTCTGTTTTTTGTTTAGAATAAATAAAACATCTAAAAGCCCTGAGGAATACTGCAGATGAAAGAGTAAATTCCATTTCTGGGACATGCTGTTTCTGATATTAACTTCATTTCATTACAGCAGTTGAGGAAATTATTAAATAGTTTGACATAAACATATATTACTGAGTTAAAACAGTAAATCAGAGCAAAATACTTTTTAAAATAGCATATTAAAAAATATCATGTCCTAAGTTGAACTGAATTGATGATGACCGTGACATCTTTTTGTATAACTCCATTGAAACAAACACAGAGTGAGCTTGTTTTGTTTTGTTTTCCTATTATTCTATGTATTTTACAGCTTGAAATCATCACTACTACCCTGATGGTCTGATCTCTTACCAAAGATAAGCACATAGAGCCTCATGTCAGCATTAAATTTAGTTGAAGTTCATTGCATCCATTAGGAAAAAAAAAAAAAAAAAAAAAAAAAAAAAAAAAACAGAACAACAACAAAAAAAACCCACTGATGCACACATAGATTGTGCAATAATGGAAAATCCACCTCAGCACTAAGTCATTCAGATGATTTCTTACATAAACTTTTTAAAATGGAGCCATTATTACATTTGTCTAACTAGCTTCAGGGCAGATCTTGCTGCTCAGCTTTATTTATTTATCACTAGATTAAAATATGAAGAGTTATCTAAATCCAGGAATATTACTCTGGGATAACACTCCTCAAGTCACTATTTAAAGGCATTTTGGGGAAAAAAATAACAATAATAATTGATCTCCTAAATATCTCAAAGCAGATATGAATAATCAAATTATAACTTTGGATCATTTTTACTGTTCTTTCAAAACCACCCTCTGATTTGAAGGAAAGTGTATTTCTATACATGAATGTAAGACTTGGTAAACTTTAATGTGTGAGGCCAGACTCTGTCCTGAGCAAGGTCATCTTCAGTTATATTTCCATGGCTTAAAACAAACAAACAAACAAAAAACAAACAAAACAAACAAAAAACAGGTGGACATCATGCTATGAACTGGCCACAAATTTGGCACAGCTTACTCATTTTCATATTGTTTCTTTGTCCTTTTCTCCCATTCCCTTCCTTGTTTTCTTTTTGTTCTTTTATATAGATTGAATTTTAAAATTATTTTTATTTAACACCATGTATGGAAAAGGACACGTTTTTCATTTGTATATCATAAATAGGAGGTAGGCAGAAACAAAACATAATTTCTTAGGCACCTCAGCAGACCATTAAACAAGAAATGAAATATTTATCAAAATCCTCGGAGAACAAGCCCGCTGAAACACATAGTTAGTCTGTATTTTCTAGTGACTCTAAAGTAACAGTCACAGTATGTATTGTGTTATTGAATATCCCAGATATTTTTTCTGTTTTAAACTACAGTTACCAAAAGAATTGATAAAAACAGTATCTAAATAACAAATCTGCATGGGAGGAAGAAACTTACCGTGAAAATGCGTGACTACAGAGCAGCACTTCTGTATTTACCAAAACAAACAAACAAAAAGCTTAGTGTTGCATTAACACATTTTTGCACAGTGTACTTCTCTGCTGAACTACACCTCTCTTAAAAGGTTTCTTATGTGTTCTTATAGGCTCATTCCCCCTGGCACTAGGATTTTAATCCAAAACCCATTAAATCCAGTGGTACTCTCTTATTCACTTCACTGAGCCCTGGATCAAATTTGTACAGAAAGCAGAGGAAAAGGCTGCTGAATTTCTTGCAACACTTGCACTACAAAAGCATTTATGTCTGTAGTTCAAAGACACCCCAAAGGGCCTGATATGATTTGCAGTTTCTAATTATTTGTTCTGAGAGAGCTCTACATCTCGTTTTTTATATTTGTATAATCTTCTCCTGAGAGCAGTCCCAACATGAGCAACACTCTCCTTATTCATAACACTTCAGAAATGTGTGCTGGGCTATTGCCCCTTCCACCCCTGCATCCTCAGGGTGCTGCTTGTCTCAAATTATACTCCTGAGTGAATCTGGCCCTGAGCACTATGTTAACAATATATTAGCTACGATCCGCATGTTATAACTTGAACAATCCCACTGTGCCCCTGGGCTTGCAGCTAAGCGCTTTGCCATCTGAAGCACTCCTTCCATTAGTGATGGAGCTTGGGGTGTTTGGTTTTTTGATGGTTTGTTGTGTTGTTTTTTTTTCTTTCTTTCTCTTTTTTTATGGTATGCAGCACTGTCATTTTTCTTTTCTTTTTGAGCGTTTGGTATCCTTAAGTTATGAAAAGATACACATTTGCTTTTTATGTAGTAAGGCTGCTGCTTTCAAATAATAGTTAGCAGTATATGGGGAAAAAAAATACAAGAGTCACAAAGTGCCCCTTGGTGAAGCGTTCTTTAGTCAGCTGCCACATAGATATTCTATTTCCAGCATCTCTTTTTTCTGTTTGTCCTCAGAGTCTGTGCACTTTGAAAACTGCTGTTACTTTATATTTGATCTTGCAGGATTAGGAAACTGTAATCCAGGAAGAATGCACACAAATGCTAATGATGGCTTGCCTGCACATTCACAGCATTTTATTATATTTTTGTAACCAGAAGCTTCCAGCATGTTTTGAAAACATTAATTAATCACCCATTCTGGGAGTCTCACACACATTATAGTCTAAATTATACAACTGAGGAAACTGAGGTTTACCCAGCCTTTGCAAGGGCTGGGTACCTATCAGTCCCAGTGAATTAGAATTACAAGAATTCAGTACCTGCAAATACCTCCCCACAAGGTTACCCATAAAGAGCACTGCAGATCTGGAAATAACCAAAGCCCTGATTCCCAGACCCCACACTCATCAGATCTTTGATTTTCCCACAGTTAAAGAAAATTAAACGGTTAGATTTAAATAGCATAAGCAGTTTCTGACATCTTTAGTTACTGACAATGGCCGAATCAATTATTGTTAATGTGCTTTAATATGGAATAGATAAATTTTATCATCACAGACTGTAAAGCTTGTTGATCCAAAAATAATGCCTTCTATTTATTTCTACAACAGATACAAAGAGTGCAAAAACACTACTTGACAGAACACATTCTCAGCAACAAAGCACTATTTCTCATAGTCACCCCCATTAGCTATACATTTTTGCCAGCAAAGAACAAGAGCCTACATGCTGTGCTCATAAAAATCTGTACCAGTACAGGTGACCCACTGTCACAGCTGCAAACATGCACCACCCAACACCTAACTGCACTCATATCCACTGTTTAGGCTCCATAAACATTCAGCAAATGTTACTGAATGTCAATGGGTACCATTTTTTCTGCGTGGAGGAATTCAGTGTCACTCTTTTGCTTCATATGCACTCCCACGCTAGATGCCATTTTTTCAGACTGCCCCTCTGTTGCCATCTGTCACACAGCAACAGAAGGAAGGCAGGAAGGTTCAACTTCTACTGCCATACCACTAACATCCACCTCTGATGCGGTGGGCCAACATAATAAAGAGAACATTACTTTCAGAGCAGTCCTCATATTAGAAGAAATGTCAAGAGACTGTCATTCATTCTAGAAGGAAATATAAAGGAAAAAATAAAACTGTATAGTCCAATTTTTATAAAATAATAAATGTTTTTTCTAACCTCTTTCTCAGAATAATACTCTATATTGGTGGCAAAATGCTTGAAGTTCTGCATACTCAGGAAGTTCCATAATATTTCAGGATAGGGGAATTTCTAAGTTTCTGCTTTTTAAGGCTAGACAATGCTTCATTGGTCTTAGTTCCATTAATGTTTTAAGAAACAAGTAAAACATGGAGCAAAACCCTTCCTCATCACCCTGGCAGCCTTAATCCCATCTGCTGCATTTCTTCAGGATGCTGCTGTGGTTTCTGAAAGCCACATCTGTGCATCTCAAGCCCAAGAAGCTCCAAGGCTGGGAAAATCACCGAGGGATTTTAGGCATCTTCTCAGAGTCCCCTTAGTAATGGTGGCCAACCCAGACTGATTCCATATGCATGTCTCCATTTTCACTCACAACTGAAATCCATCTCTCAGTACTGATAGAAGCAGAGAACAAGGTAGTGTTGGTGTATGAAGTGTGCTGATCATCCACCTATCAAGTGAAGGTCACAACTAATAGATAACAGCACAGACAACTCTCTAATACACACTGGAGAGATCTCTCCATGTAATCTTACAAAACAGGAAGATGAATGTGCCTGGGATAAAGCCTGGATTTATTTGCTGTTCAGATCTGTGAAAGAACCTTATCTGCGGAGCTCACAACATCCTTTTCTGCTCTTTTTCACTGTGTGGTCATTTCACACATTTTCAGACAGAGAACACTGAAGACTCCAAGTTAGACCAGGGAGAAAAAGAAAGATAACATAATTGGTCTCTGTGTGTATATTGTAGATCAGAGCTGGAGGATTTTTTTATATTTATTCCTTCAATAGTTGGAAGTGATTCCAGTTTTTGAATTAAAAATTTCCTTCCTTTTTTACCCAGCAATAGAACACAAGAAAAGGAAATAACCATCAAAGAGGTACCGGGACACATAATTTCTACTAATCTAGGTTTGTAGAAAGTAACTCTTGTAACTTTACTAGAACTGCAAAAGAGTAGTAAATGTGATTTGAATACAGATTTTCATATGATAATACGGATGCAATTTGTTTGAAGTCTGAAGCCTCTGTAGTATGTAAGATTTCATTACAAATACGGTTTAAATACATTTTCACACTTGCAGTGTGCTCTTACTAGTCGCCTAAAATTGTCTCTTTAGACAGCTGGAGTTTTTATTTGGCACTCTTTTCCTTCCACACTATCCCTTCTACCCTGGCACAGTTTACTGCTTTTGTAATAAAGGCAATGTCAATAGAGAGGTTCTGTAGAACCTTTTTTCTTCCTCAGTCAGAAAAGCGTGACTTCACCAGGGGATGAGATAAGGTGAATTCTCCTACTACTGTATGTGTGGTGAGAAGGAGTGGGAGGGTTGTACAGTGGCAACTTTTATTAAAGGCCAAATTGTGAATTTAAATGAATTCTTGTGCCATGGAGAACATTAATTCAATTTTGTTATTTTAAAGCCCAGAAATCCCTCAAGCTATTTATTCTCTTCTCTATGTTATGAACTTTTTAGGCTAGATAGCATGAGATCTACATCTTGCACAGAACTGAGCACACTGCCAGTTTTAAGCAAATAACAATAACATGAAATATTATGCACAGTGAAACATAGTTTCCTGTCTCTGAGTTGGAACTGGCAACATTTCAAAGGTCTGGAGATTCTGTCTGGATAAATGTGTTGAGTAAAAACAAAACTCTAGAGATTTACTTTTGAGCAAATCCATCTTCCCAGCATGTCTCAAGCCCAATTGTGAAATCCAGACTTCAGGATATAATATCTGGATATGAATTATTTTCAAATTTTCATTGCCTCAAAGTTTGGCCAGTTATAAAGAGAATACTCGAGCTGATGTCTGTGACGTGGGAACATTTTCTATCACATTTTTTGAAATGATAAAGTATTGAGCCTTGGGAATACATATTTTGGTGTTAATTGCTTATACTGTGAAAGCTCGTGGAATAACTGTAAAAATAAATAAACAGATAAGCAACAGAAAATTAAGCATAAAATTTACTATTTTCTCTAGTTTCTGAATCAGAGACAAAACCTGTGGCTGCTCTCTGGAAAAAAAAAAAAAAAAAAAAAAAAGGTAAATATGACTAGAGAACAAAACAAGCAAAAAAAGACCATATGTGATGCATTTTACTTCCTCCATACTTATCTAAGCATGTGCACATATAGTAAGATTCTTAAAATATATTCAGGTTTCATACATTTGCTTTCTCTTGTTGCGAGACTGTCTTGAAATATCCCAGACATCTACTGTTATCCCAATAGACAGAGAATATTGATACTGGTATGTGAGAACAGTATTTCCGACCAAACTTTGCACCAAAACTCAAATATAACTCTGAATTTTAGTTTGCTATTTTTTTCAGAAACTTAAATCATGGTTGTCATGATCACTTCATACTCTTTTTTGAAGCCAACAAATGTTTGCATACTATGGCTTCTAGACTTGATAAGACCTTCTCTTTTTCATTGTTAATCATCTTCTGACTAACACTGTTTTATAAAATTCCCTGCTTCATTCTGAACTAACTTTGTTTCTAACCAAACATCCCACCTGCTGTCTACAGTGAACAATTTATATCATCTCCGTATTCACTGCATTCTAATGGGTCCATAACATAATACAAAATCCCTCAAAAATATCCTAAATTCTACGCACCTGTCAGTGGCAGACGTTCGTAGAATCTCATTTCTTAAAAGGCTAATGCCAAATTAGCTTAAAAAGCTAATACCAAAGAGGTATCCTTTCTCCTATAATTGTTACTATGAATCTAATCTCTTATTTGCATTATGTTATTGATGAAGAGTTATAACATACTTTTCCCCCTTTCAGATTCATTCTGTTGTCCAGGCTGAATGTTCTGGATGAGATTATTTTAATTTTAGAAATATAGCAGCAAAAATATACTTAACTTAAACTGACAAGTATCTTAATGAAAAGCTACAGTGAGAAAGGAAAATCCAGAAAACATTAGAGAGTGTTACTGTCCAAATTTGTTTGTTTGAATAATTTTAAATAGTCAGAATGTGCTGTAAATAAAATAAAAATGCAAAATTGCACTTCACTTAGCAGTGAATTTAGGGAACTGCACAAAACATAGATGCTGTTCAGAATGAATTTTTATGAGATTTGGAAAACTTAATTCAACAAAGCTCCTTTGAAAATTGCAACCTAAGCTCCATTAATTTACACGTGAATAAATGAAAGGAATGTATATGCTCATACATAGAAGTTTAATAATGAGGCGATTTTATGTCCCAGATAAACATTATTTATTCTGGCCTATATTGGATAGGTAGAGGAATATATGACACTTAGATTTTCTCCTGCACTGAGGTTCAAAGTAAAACCAAAACATAGTTCTAAGCATGTTCTCAGTTATCAGGACCTCTTTCCACAGTATAGCCCGTTCAAAGACATCACAAAATTCACTTTTTGGACTTTTTTCCCTTGCTTTTTAAATAACACATTTCCATTTTACTTTACTTTTAAAACAACACATTATTCTTAAGTATATATCCAATGCTCATGTCATCAATTCTATTTCTACCACTCCAGTCGACAATGGGGCCTCAGCTATGTTCTTCTAAATTGAAATCTAACCAAAAGAAGTTTCTTGTTAACAAAGCAACACTAGTATCTTAGGACATACGCAAATCCTTAAGGACAAATACAAAGCAAAATAGATGCTTCTTGTTTTTGCTACTTCCAGAAGCAACAATGAAAACCTCAGCTCCTTCAACAAATGTCTAACAGCTACTGATGACTCCTGGGAGCAATGCCTTTCCCCCTAAAGCCTCTCTAATGACTCCAGGCAGATGGGCTGGAAGGGCTGCATCCTGTACAAAGGAAAAAATCTCTTTTCCCCCTTTTCCCTCTTTTGTGTAGCCATGCAGAACCAAAAGGCAAAGAGCATTTGAATGCGTTATTTTATTATGTCGGATACAAGAATAGGAAAGTTCTGAGTAAACACACACAAAGAAAATTCCAAAGCTTGTTGTCATTAACAGGCCTGGCTTCCCCACTTCATGTGTCTGTATATCATTTCCCTTTGCTACAAAGACTAAAGGCAGTACTGTGATTTGTCAGTGTAGAAAACTGGAACAATCACATTACCGGGCAATTGTTAACTGCAGAAGAGCTTTGTTAGAGAGCAACAGACTTCATGGAAGAAAGCTCCTAGTGCTTTTAGGAGTTTCCCTGTTGTCTAACACCACCAGGTTCATAGAACTTGGCTTGTTTTTGCTTTTTTTAATAGGAATAGTATTTATATGCAAAAAGAAGGAAAGTTTTTAGAGTGTAGGATAAAGGTGTGTTTATTTTGTGCCTGATTTCTACCTTACAAAGGACTTTGTGTTACTTGTGTAGTTATACAATAGTCTGGAAGGTAATAGAAAACCCCTGAATAGAAGGAAAAAGAATAGCATTATAGCATGAAGACAAGTGACGATTCAAGTGAAATACAAAGGAAGTACTGTGAAGGCCTGGTCGGTAACCTTGACAGAATTTTACATCATCTGTGTTTGATTCAGCTTCATGATTTATCTATCCTCTGAAACAAAATGGATTCAGTAATGTTACTTTGAAAAAGGAAGTGTGTAAGAAAGAGGAAGAGGTAGAAGGGGGGAGGTACAAACTCAGTGGTAAGATTTGCCTTTTCTTTTGTCTCTATCATTAGTACATAAAGTGCACTCTACAAAAGCATTGAATATGCCTCTGGATTTGCCATTTTGAAGACAGAAAAGTGATCACATAAGACTTAATGCTCGTATTGAGTCTATTAAATCTGGTTCAAAACCACCTAGATATTGGGACACGTGCACTTTTAAAAATCACAGCCTCCTCCCCAGTCCCACCCCAGAAAATCCTACAGAGTGCTTTAGCATAATTTAATACAGTTTTTTTTTGCATATGCACATTGCACTGACAATGGAGGTATGTATATACTGTGTCACCACTTCTTTTGTGCATGCGCTGATTGAAAGCACAGGTGGTCAACTAGAACAGATGATAGAGAACTGTGTAACAAAGCCAAATCAAGTTCAGTTAGAAATCTCTTTTCTGATTTTTATGCCACACTGAGATTTCTTCAGTTCTGACTGTTGCACTTTCTAAAATACTTGATTCTGTCATTATTATTCTTTTGCTGGACTGTGCAGATTTGTGATAATAAACAGTGCAAGAAGGAAGGACAAATGTACCCCAGAATGCCCATCAGAAAGGAAGCTGATGCTGTGTGTGTAGGGAACCTGTGCGTTTCAGCCGTGTTATAGTCTGACCTTATTTCTGCTAGACTTGCAGTTTTCTGAATTGAATTCTGGCAGTCAGTTTCGCAGTGAATGGGAGATGGAAAAGTTGGTACTAGGCCAAAATCAACTTCTAGATCAATTAAATATGTTACGTAACACAGTCAGGATTTCATTCAATCTATTGCAAATATGAATATCTCAAGAATTCCTCTAAGTACTGGGATTTCAAAAGCAATCAGCCAAACAAGTTAACTCCAGTTAAGGAGACAAGACAAAAAGCCCTGTTTCCTTGGTTTCTCAGTTCAAGGAGAAATTCCTAGGTAATGTCACAAACACGTCTCACATAATGCTGCCTGTTGTGTGACTCCTGGCTTTCCTTCTTTGCTGCCCTGCCCTGGCACATTTTCCAGAATGTGCAGAAACCCTTCTCCCATACTTCTTTCAGATTTCAAGTCTCTGCAGGAGCGATGAGCAGATCTTTCATTGGTCTTGTTCATGGAAAAGTACTGTTTTCTTTGACTTACGCCTGTGGCTAACTGCAACTTTTGTTTTGTGCTTCAGTGACTATTCAGTCTAAATCTGTTTAGTACTTCAAGCTTAAAATAAACCCCTGGCAGGCCATGTGGCTTTGCCATTTGGTCTGCAGAATCAAATCTTTTTTTGTTAAGAAAAGACTTGCTCAAAAGTCAGAAATTATGATTCTTGTACACTTCCACTATCAGAAGAAAACAGCATGCAGATGTTAGCATATTCCCAACTGGAAATATTGTACTTCGACAGTGCATCTAAAATATGTGAGGTATTGCACTTCAAAATATTTTGAAGAAAGAAAAAACTTGGAGATTGATACTTATGTCTTTTTTTTTTTTTTTTTTTAATCTCAAATTCTTACTCCTTGACTTTCTATTGCAAAACAGAAGACTCTCAGGAACACAACACAAATGCTTTTTGCCTATGTCTGAGTTTTCTTCATGAAAATCAGGGCACAGAAAGAAATGCTTCATTCTTGTTCCATCACAAAGCTGGATCTCATCCAGACATACTTTATTTACATATAGAAATGTTACATCAAAGGGCAACATCACGGAAAATTCAGTGACAATATTCTATCTGAATCTAGTACTGGCTGTTTTCTGAAGTAACATTCAATCTTTATCCTAAAGGTTACTTTTCAGCTCTTCCATGTTGCCTATCCCAACTCCTAAGATGTTTTGATTTGGAACTACCCAAGTAAACTCATGAATTATCTCAAAAAGAAGCTTCATGAGAAGCTAACGAGGCAGAACATGATTTCCAAAAGAAGTGCAGAAGTTTCAACAGGTCGAATCAAAGTTCAAATTTGGCAGCTACTGAGGCTGACATGCTCTTGTATTCACCAAGACTCAAAAGACTTAGGCAGCAAAGAATGAAGGTCAGTAGTCACATAACAGATAGCATTAATTTCTGCATTTAGACAGTGAAATACATATATATTCTTTTAAAATATACATTAGTGTGGTTATTCCCCAGGTTTCATTCCAAGAGTCCTGAGACTTGTTCACTGAAGCACACTTCTGCAATGGCTGAAGATATTACTGGACCCACTGCTTTCTTCTCTATCTCTTTGCTTGTTAAGGCTAAAGGCAAAATACATGACTATAGCTCAGCCACTCCATTTGGTATTTTTCAAATAAATTGATCTTTGCAAATATCTTAAGGTTGTGTGTGAATGGCAGCCTCTGAGACCCCAATATGATCATGCTCCTGCTTAAGGGTGTAATATTGAGCAGATGTGCAAGAAAATCAGCTGACAAAGCAGCAGCTGAAACCATTGCAGAAAGACAAAGAATGAAGGTAGAAGAGCACTGGGCAGAGAGCTATAGAGGCATAAGAAAACAACACCAGTTCCCAGATGTGCACTGCCATTCCTCTGCAAATCTACTGGAAGATTTGCCTGTATGAGCACTCTTAAATTTCTTCAGTTTCAGTGGACAATTTAATAGTTACACTGTTTATGTTTCAAAATACGTTGCCATTCAAATAGCTTAAGGACAGCTTGTGCAGGAACCTTCAAAAACAGAACTGAGAGAAAAAACTTGCCATGAGAAGGGGAAAGTTCTGCACTATCCACACAGCACCTCATAAGGAAACCTCATAAAGAACTTGGATAGAATCAAACATAAGCAGACAGTAGCTTCTACAGACATGAAGCACTGCAGATTTCAAGTATTTCTAGTCACCAATCAACTTATTCAGACAGGAACTACTCTAAAGAGAAGCCCTGTGACAAACAGAATACTGAGAATGCAAAATAACTGTTCCAAAAAGGAAGAAATGAATTTTCAATCACTTTTGTTGTTGTTGTTGTTATTCTTGATGAAGTAGTTGAATTAGTTTGATGGTTGATATATGCCAGCAATAATTTAGTCTGGAAGAATCCTCTGGAGTGGGCCCACACTTATAGCAGGGCCAAATTTGGTGTTAGATCTACCCTGCAAATTAGACCAAATTGCTCACTTGCTATAAATGACCAAACAGTGTGAACAGATGAAAAAAAAAAAAAAAAAAAAGAAAAAGACATCTTTCTAGCTTTCTTGTCCTCCAAATATAAATAACTGCTCACTATGCATCTCTCCAGGAATATTCCAGCAGAGTGAAGTGTCCAGAGTTCACTCTCCGTTATTACTAAGGGCTTGACCTTAGAAGAGTCCTGGAAGAATGAGGCTGGTAGATCAATGTGCACCACCCATCCTAACTTTAAATCACAGCAAACACAAGACACCCTGTCTTCAGGTAATTGCAGCATGCTGCTCTGCCTGGGACAGACCTTGGGAAGTGTCTCTCACAGTACAGCTACAGTACCTCATCTTGGGATGACTCACTCTTCTTAGTTAAACTGAACTAAAAAGATGGCTTCTTTAGCATTTAATTAAGGGCCTTAAATTAAACATATGTATATATAAATGTTTTAAACAAAGAAAACAGTTGTGTACCAGAGAGAGAAGCAAGAAGGAACCTGCCTCAGCAACTTTGCTTAAGCTTCTCAGGCTGCTTTTGTGCTGCTTTCTCTGAGATCACTATGCAAATGGAAACTCTTGTTCTGTGTTGTCAGTGCTCACTTCCTCTTCATGCTTTTGGTTATGAGGTCAAAAAGTCAACAGAAAAGGGCTATGTTTGCCTGTGAGCTTCACTGAGAATTCACTGGGCTGCTTAGGAGATAAAACCTATTCAGTGTTATGCCATGGGCACACCTATCCACACCTGGGGACTAGCAGAGAAAATAAAGCTTTAGAATTCATGCTGTCATGCCAATGGCATGACCAATGACAAACAACAGAGGGCACAGTGAAATATTTACAGCCCTGATGTAACAAAGAAGACTTGGCACTGCTTGGGAAGTCTTATTTTTAGACTAACATTTCCACCTCAGAAATAAGAAGACTTACTTTCATTAGGCCGTTATTTGGGGAAGAAAAAAAAAAATCAAACATTAAAAAAAAACATTTAAAGTCGTATCTGAGTAGAATAATTGCTTTGCTGGATTAAAAACTTTTTTTCTTTATTTCTTGCCAATCTGAATTATTTAGTGCCAAGCTCCAGTTCTTCTAATCTTTCTACCTCTCTTAGAGCTGTTGATAATGGGCAATATTTCTGGCTCTCCAGCTGCAATTAGGAGTGTTATTCTTTCTGAAAGAAAGGGAAACATCTGTGTTTGTATCACATTATATTCACCACCTAGCAGATGGACCACAGCACTAGAAACATAGCCCAGCAGCTCCAAGAGACTTGAGAGAATTAGTGCTTAGAGAGCATAAAGAACTGACAAAAGTAGAGTACATAACTACGTCAGGCAGTTTGGAAATTACCAATATTTAGGGGTGGCTCATCTGCTATAAACATTGTATAGTGATAACAGATAAATCAGATTTACAAACAGATTTAAGAAATTACATGCACCTAAACTGTACTGCAGGAATTGAAACTACAATGCAAAAAAAAAGACTTTTTTTTTTCCTACTCAAAATGCAGGCATATTTAAATTCCTTCCCAGAAGACTATTCAAGTCCTTTCTCCAGCACCTCTTAGGTTTCTGAAAAATCTTCCTCAGAAGCTTTAAGTGCTGTTAGCCCTCTGGTAGCAGTCCCACTCCTCTGAGGGAATAACTCCTTGGCAGTGGAAAGAAGTTCAGTCGCAGCACTGTTACATCTTGCAAGGAGAATGGTGACATGCAACACAAGGGAGGCAATCTCTAAAGTTCAGCAGCCCTTTTCTCCCACACATATGACTTGGAAGCTGGAAGCTTATCCAGAACCCAATTCCAGCAAAGATAGCCTGGCAGCACATCTGGTAGTCCTGAATGAGTGTAGTTTGATGGCTCTTAAGCCAGAATGTGAGCACTGATGATTATTCTCATGCTTTTTCATAGGTCAGCAAAGTTTACCAAACCCTTGACAGCTTATAAAAGCAGCCTATGTTTATGCTTTCAAATGTTTAGTTCCCTGTAACTGTGACCTTAACAGTGATTTTATTTAATTTCGCATTATTTTAAGAATTCTCGCTTGTGAGTTACCACTCTGTCATCCCAGACTTAACAGAATTCTTGAAAAGCTATTTCTGAAGGAATATTCACACTTTAAAGGACTTAAATGAAACTGTTGTTCAGAATACTACATAGAAGATTTTATCTCCACAGTACACTGTATCTAACTAAATTAAAAAAAAAAAAAAAATAGGGAAGGTTATTTAGTAATTCTTTAAGCCATGAAAATATCTCACATGGAATTAACATCCTCCATAATGTAGTTTTGCACCTATGTATCTTCCAGGTTAAATTAAAGAAACTCCTCCACCTCACCACCCCTTCACCCCAGAAGCACACTCAAAACAGAAATCTCCTCCTCCTCCACACAAGCTGCATTCTTTACAGTCCTTGTCCTAAAAGCAGTTTAACCCTTCCTGAGCAACTGCCTCTCCTGCAGTAGGATTTAAACTCACTGCAGTATAGATGACAGCGGCTCCATCAGATGCACAGCTGGAGAGACCTCACCAGCTGTGTGCATCCCAGGCCACACCAGTTGCCCAGTCTGAATGAACTATGTGAATGCCTGAAAATACTTGCACAGTCAGAGCAGTGACTCTGTGTGAAACAAACCTTTGCTGTATATAAAGCAGCAAGGAGCAAAGAGCTTCACTTCTTGCAAACAAGGGAGGCACTTCAAGGCTTTTTGGCTTTCCTTTTCACTCTTCTTAATGACTACATTGAGGCAAGGTGTCAGAATTCTGTTTTCTCAGCCTCCCTCCAATCGTACACAGAACTACATTTTTATTGGTGCACTGGGAATTTTACACACTACAACAACACTGAATTGTGCAGGGGCTGGTAGGAAATTATAGCAATATTTCTACAAACTTACTTTGAGATATCACTAGAAAGGGCTATAGGGCATGATTTATCTTTGGTGCTCAGCATAAATTACCCCCAAAATAATTTCTGCTGCTGATAATTTTACTAATTATAACCAATTACTTATCCTGATTCCACTACATACAAAAAATATATATATTATTCTGCTTTGTATAATCTTGAAAAAACTACGTTACATATGCTATTACTTTCCCAGCACAACTAATGCACATTCAGTGTGAGAGAGAGATCAGCTCAGGCATATCCATTTATTTCTCCTTTGGAATGTGCCAAGAGGTCAGGAAGTGCACAAAGGAAAGTAGTTTTTGGGTGTGATTTAACATTTGCAAACCCGAGTCACTCATCTGTCTGCATTGCTCTCGTGTTCTGGATATTCGACATCCATATTTCAGCACACCCAACAGCCTCACACACACACCAGGACTAAGTGCTGTACAAAACAAAAAAGGAGCCATTGTTTCAAAGGCTGAATCGAGCCTCATATACTAGGTTAATTTTGCCTTTTTTGGGTGGCTGGTTTCTGTTTCTACATTAACGCACAGTTAAGGCAATAGTTCCAGGGAGGTCTATTTTTGAGATATTTCAGCAGCTTGGAAATAGGACTTCCAAATTATATTAGACCCATCTACTATTGGATCAAATCAACACACTTGTTACAATTGATCTAGTTTCACAAAACTAGGCAGTACTGCACAAAGCAGTTTGCTATTTCTAGCAGTAGTACCACACACTCATTATATAACCACGAATTTCACTTTTTCAGCACAAAGTACCCCCAAAATTCTAGGAGTTAGTTACCATGATTGCAAAGAAAGTGAGTTAGCCAACATGTTCTCCAAGGAACAGTCTTTACAAAGCAGTGCAAAAAAAGGACTAGCTTATTGGTGACAGGTTGCCTTCAAGTGCTTGAGAAAATCATAAGAACATAACCAGAACCACAAAGATAATGCATGAGCATTTTTCCACACCTTACGCTGGTACCTCAGCCTGTTTTCCAAGTATGACATTTCTACAGGAATTATTATAAGTGCCCTGCCATGCAAAATCCATCACACAAACAGACTGAGAATGATACTCTGTTGGATTTTTCATGAATAAAACAAAGGCTAGACACAATAAAGTAACTTTCCTTCCATGTCTATAAATTATTGCTAACCAGGCCCTAGGCTGGATGGCATCATGCATTGCAAATGTCAAGGGTCACACAGACAATTGCTTTCTAACATTAGAATTTACTTTTCTAGCCTTTCATATTTGTATTTTCTCCTGGGTCTGTGTCTCTTTAGATGTTATGTAAGATTAGTTCATATAGTCGTAACAAACAAGGTAGTTCAGCCCAATGCATTAAATGAATCTTTGACACTCCTAAACACATAATACAGAAAAAAAAGGACAGTGAATAAAACAAAGGCAAAGCTGGAACTCACTGGATATTGTTTGAGATAAAGGGTCAGTGAAAAGACTTGTCAGTGTTTAAACTTATGTGCAGAAATATCTTGGTCATCTTATCCAAAATTTATCAAAATTGTTTTCAGAGTAAATGCTACTTGACAGGTACAAAATCTCCATTGTTTTCAGAAGTCAACCTCATCTGCTGCTTGTGATTCCAAGACTGACTTCAAACTGTCCAGTTACCTGACACTATAGGTCTTCCATCCTCCCACATCCTACAAAACAGGACTTCTCTTCCCCTGTTCAAAAAAAGAGCTATAGATCCAGAAATTTTGCTTCAGCAAACTTGTTCATGGCACTTCCATTAAAAATACCTATTTTATAAATATGACCCTGGCTCTTCGCTAACCCCATTAAATAACTTTAAAATTTAGAAGGACAAAATATATTTTAATTGAAACATCTATGTATGAACACATATAATTCAAACATCTAACTTCATCATTTAAAAAGTAGAAAGAAATAATGAGAAATAATGCACTAATATTGTGCAACTACTAAGAACGTCATTAACATGTTGACTTCCAGTACGGGCTCCCATTCCACAAAATATCCACTCTGCATACATCATCTGCATTAGAGAAATACATGAACTCTGTCACAAAATGTAATCATGTGGGTGAAATAATAGTGAAACACCTTGATATAGCTCATCTCTTTCTATCTGTGATTTAGAATGAAAAGCAGATTGCATTTTCCATGTCATTGAAGAATTGGTTAGGATCTTCCTTGGATATGTGGCTTTCTGATATCTCTTCTAAACATTTCTATCATTCTTCACTCATTCTTCACAGTGAATGTTATGTACATTCCTATACTATATATAAACCACAAAACTCATGCCTGGAACATATATTTATAGCTATTTCAAAAGATGGCATATTTTCCACTAAAGTTACAGAACATCTTCTAAGCACTTTCTGGAAAATGAAAAAGTTGACCAGCTTAATAGGAGTGCCATTGTACTGTGAAATGGCAAGTATTTCTAATGTGCTTCAGCAGAATACTCAGAAAATTATCTTTACAATCTGGTCTTTCTCCATTTTGAAAGAACAGGGGAATAAAATCGTAAAAAACAGAACGGGAGATTCAGAAGTCTCTTGTGACTGTATAAAGTTATATATAACTCCCTTATTTATAAATATATGGTTGTCAAAGCTCTACACAGCCTTATAATCAACTGCAGTCAAGAAATATTTCAAATTAATAGACAACAGAATATTTTTTGTTCACTAGCATTTAATTAAAACCTGTATTATTGTTGCAATGATACTTTCACACAAAACTGCTTAGAACATGTGATATAGATATGTGGCAACAGCCTGTAGTAACTGTTTTCTTAGTTCTCTTCAGGTCTCACTGTTTTAACCTCGATGCCAAAATAAAGGTTACTTTGAAAAAAAGATTGTGTACCAGCACAAGTATTATTTAATACAATAGATTTAGATGAAGGAAAACTGTAAAGAACTTGTGTTTAGAGAGGTCTAAGAATTTTTTTTTTCTTCAGAAAACAGAATACAACTGTCAAGTGAGGTGATAGCTATTAAATATAACGGAATTCATACAGTAATTTTAACATATGTAGGTCGCTGTAAGTAATGTCTTCTAAGTATTTCCATGGAAACTACAACAGATACAAAAAGCATAATAAACTATTTGATAGAGCAAATTTTCAGCTACAAAATGCTATTTTTCAACATTCACCACTGTTAGCTGATTTGCATGGATATGCTTTTTGTCAGACTTCTCCTCTGCTGCCATCTGTCACAAAACAACAAAATATAACGGAATATTAGTGGGAAAGTTCAACCTCTACTACCATACCACCAATATTTTTTTCTAATGTTGCAGGTCAACATAATAAAATAGAAGGCACTAATTTCTAAGCAGCCTTCATACGCTCTGTATTAATAAGGTCTAAGTACTTCTAAAGCAATCTGGAAAAAAATATATCATTGTCTGCTATTACTGAACTAGTTCAATGAATGTAAAAGTAAATAAGTCTAGAACTTGTTTTATGAGACAAGATTGCTGACAAACAAGAAAAAATAAAGGGCCCTAAACACAAGACAGACAGAGCAGGTGCATAAACCTTGTTCACAGAACACTGGGTAATGGGACTGAAAGTCCCTGAGGAAAAATATGGAAATCACAATGACAGCAGCAGTAACACTCATGGGACTGGATGGTTTAAGAAGCAGTGCAGAAAGTTGTGTTGAAATGGGTGACAACTGTGAGAAAAAACAGCCTTTACCTTTTCATTCCTGATGTGTTCAATCAAATATGAGATTGAGCATCTTTTTCAAGCTAAGACTGCAAGAAAGAAATATTGTCCACTCATAACCTAGTCAGAAGCCATGAATAAGGTCATGTGGTTAAACAAGAAGTTCTGGGAGCACCAGTCTGAAGTCTAGTTACAAGCATGACTAATTCCATGTGGATCTGCAGCTCATAGATGACTGATTTAGCTACTGAAGAAAGAAGCAAGGCTCAATGAAGGTTGTTTTGTGGTTCCATTATAGGGTTTATCTACTCTTCCTAGGAACACGCTTTTCCAAAACTTTGAAGGACCCAAACTATAGCAGAGAACTTGACAGCGCCTTTGCAGCCAGATGAAATCAACAGGTTCAAAACCGACATGAGTGCACCCACACACACCATGAACTTTCAACACATCCTTTCCTGATCTTATAAACTTGTTAAGGTTTAAGATTTTAGTTGCAGAAAAGCACTCAGAAATATGTTAGATAAGGTAAATACCTACAAGAATCTTTGTTCTCATGATTTGTCACAATTAATGGAGTCCAATTTTTGCACATTAGCAATGAATAGCATTGCAATCATATCACTTACTTCCATATGGCCTTCCTTTTCTACTCCACCCTACCATCTTTTTCCACCCTACCCTCACCCCACAGTATATCTACTTTATCCAAGATATCCTTGTAAAGGATATTCATGTTTGCTAACGCAGCTTTATAAGTATTAACTTCTTATATTTCTGATTGCTGAAAGCTGGCAAAGATTACACAGGGACATATGGCAGATCTAAGGTACATTCACACAACAGGAAAACATTTCTTCAAGCAGTTATGCTTCCCCTTCTGCTCATCTCCCTTCTCTACTGGACAGACACCCTTGCACTGTCTTTGTTTTTCTGTCTTCCAAAATATCAACTTATAGAATCTCTAAGCCTGCATCTGCCACTTGAGAAAATTTAAACAACTGGCAAATGTGACTATTGCCTACTACATCAAGCACAAGTATGGCACTGCTACCTTGAGCTCTCTGCCTGCTTCCTTAAGTTTGCTGTATACAGTTTTTCTCTCTTTAGATTTGAAAACATTTCAGACAGGCACTTTCTTTTCTTCTTTTTGCCTGAACAGTGTTTAGCTCAGTAGGACAAAATACATTTAATGAGTTTTCCAGTGCTACCACAATATAAAATTATAATAATTTTTCCATGCATTTGCAGATCTTGCCCACTGTGAACATAAGCAAGTATTAATCAGCCCTAAATATATTGACCAGCAGTAGTCCATTCCTTCGTGGATTGTATGTAATAATCCTTGGCTGTAAAAGTGTAATATCTAACCATTCACGTCATTAATTTCTTACTTCTTAGCTCATGCCATAACAGTAAGTTGCTTTGGTACAGATATTAAATAGAAAGTAACATTTAACATTTAAGACTTGTGTCATCTTTGTCATCTGAACTATTCCGTAGGCATGAAATCCAAAACACAAACAAACTTGCAGGCAGTTTCAAGCTAGTTTAGGAAGCATTCAGGCTTTCTTAAAATGCAAGAACTAGAATAACCTCTACTTTTCACACCAGGAGGAATGCTGTTCAGGCAGAAAGACTCCAACCTTAACACATAGTTCAGCAGCAGCGGTTGTTGTGAGACTCTCACAGAAAAAATCTCCCAAATATCTTCCAATTAGTTCACCTATACTCTTGCATATTTCTGCATCTGACAGAATTCACTGCTGCAGTGATCACATTCACTTAAATATTTCTGTCTCTCTTTACGTACATTTTTTTCTGTGACTAATAGATTTTTTTAAAAAATCCACTTTTATTTTTCGCCCCCAAAAGATAAACTTTAGAAAACAATCAAATAAATTATTCTCAAGGTTCTGTGATTTGTACAGATCAGAAATTATCTAGACAAAGTAATTCAATAGCCAATACTGAACATGACATTTGAGAGAGGAAAAGGTTATCATGTGTATGAAGTACCATAGAAAGAAAAGTTTTGTTGATTACATAAGGAGAATACGAACTTGTAAGAAACCAGGCAGAGAGCATACTGCCACTGAAGCTGTTGAACACGTATTCAGTTCTTTCTGAATTAAAAAGATTTCTATGGGGAAAAGAAAAACAAACAAAAAAATAGTAGCTAATTTCAGCTAAGTTGCTTCCTTCCCTTATTTGCATTGTCACATCTATATACTTTGGGACTAGTGGACAGTTTGAGATCCTTCACAGAATAAAAATAATCTGTTGTCAAATGTAAAGAAAAGCTGAGACAGATGTCCTCTTACAGAATACATAGGAACAATAGGAAGTAAGACCTAGAGACTGGTCTATCTGGAAGGCAATTAGAAATCTGGATTTGTAAGTAGCCTTCTCTATTTTGAGATTTGTGTTTTCACAAACTACTTTAAATCATATGAAAATAACTCACTCCACATGTTCTACTCAGTCATGAAGTGGCAGCTGCTTCACCTCTAGAGCAATTGTTGTGGGCATAATGTTTCTTTAGCATGATATCAATGGCTGATGCACAGGCTCTGGTATAGGACTGATCTCAGGTGTTTTCATGTCAAGAAAAAGGTGGTGATTTTAGGCTTCAAAGACAAAGCACTAAAGACACACTGTTAAAAGGATATTACAGACACTGATACATAGTTCCTGAGAAAAACCTAATGAAATGGGTACTTGCCAAAATTCGTGTGCGTTTTCTCTTTGTTCTTCTGGTGACAGCTAGGAAAAATTGCAGTCCTAACAAACAAAAATACAGAATTTGCTCAAGAGTGCAGTAATTACTGGTCTGTCTGGCAGTAGCAGTACAGCAAGACCAAACTAAAAATTTCCCCCTGCACTAGCCAGAGGGGAAGAACATTTCTACTCTTGGCATTTCACCTAATACATGATGTTGCTTGTTCCTGCTGTGTCCTGGACACAGGCATTGAGTTTTCTGAGTCATTCTTGCTTCTCTATTATTTAGAAGAAGAAGAAGAAAAAAAAAAAAAAAAAAAAAAAAAAAAAAAAAAAAAGTACAGCTGTTCAAATCAAGCAAGACCTGGTTAGCACTTGTACTTCACTAATGCTGTTATATAAAACACAGATCTGCTTGGCATATAAGCAAATTAAGAGCACACCTGATTGAATGCTTGCAATCACATAATAGTTGTTATGTAAGCAAAGCAGAGGGAGCCAAGCATCTATTTTTTTTATTAAAAAAGCCTCCAAACTCCCTTAATTCTTTTATACTACAGTTAACAGTATCCATTAACCCTTCTTCAAAACACATTTTCCAAAGAAATCTCTAATTCTTAATTAATTTTGTATCTAAATTCGTGGTTTTCAACATACAGGACATACGTCTTGGAGATGTGTAAGCACACTGACAAAAAACTGAGTTACCTAAAGTCAGCAGAAAGGCATCTGAGGACAGAAGCTATTATTCACAAAAACAGCCTAGAAATGGGACATCAAGTATATGGTCCCTGTCCTTTCTATTCTGCAGCATCAGTAGTTTATGATCAGTTAACTTGCGTGAAGCATAAGGAGTACTCTTAATCTGCTATGAACTTGTGGGTTCATTTGCTAGGATGAGCTCATATTAAGAGCCCTACCCCACAGAAGGCAGTGATTGACTTCAGTTAGAACTGGCACATACGTAGGATTAGAATTTAAATACCATCTTTTGCAATGCTGAACCGAGATATAAGTTTACATTGGAATTAAATAGCAGATTTTGGTTGATGTGGGTGACAACCTAAATCCATTCTTTCCTAACAGACTCCTTGAATGACAAAAAGCAGGCTACATCACAAATATACTGACTTTTTCCTCCTCCCTTTAAATACATACAAGGTTAGGTACTTATGTATGCACACAAATGTGTGCTGTGACAAAGGACTATGTTTTTCAGGCCTCATACAAAGAGATGTTAAGAATAGTATAGCAGAGTGTCCTTCAGGTCAAGAATACTTGGAGCAGCAAGTACTTTTGATCAGCACAAAGAACTACATTCTGTGTTTTGTCATCTGTACTACTGTTTTCAATAGTAGAAGATCAATCCAGTTAAAAAATAAAAATGAGCAAAGAAATTACTTCAAGTATGAGAGGAAACACCGATAGAAATTGTTTCTGAGCATTTCTACACTTTGTGATGGTATAAAGCAAGACTCACAAGCCTGATTTATATGTTGAGGATTGAAACCTAATCTACAGACCATCCTTCCTTGAAACATTTCTATAAAGGGTTCTTGGTTTCCTTGGTTTTCTGCAGTATCAAACAGCAGGATTTTCCTAGGCTGTTCTCTTCATAAATTTGATAAATAAATCATGCAGAGTAAATGCAACATATGAAGTTCACTGCTCCTCAATTTCAAAGAAGGTATGGTTGTCTAAAAAAAAAATAATAAGCAGTTCTGGGATTGTTATTGTATTAACAAGAACATGAAAAGCTGAATGAAAGTTAATGTTTTGTAAGTACTGCACATTTTTAGAAATTGGCTTTGGCTAACAAAGATAGGCATGTCTGCAGTTTCTTCAAATACACATGTCCTCAAAGCTTTCAACATGCAAGGAGGATTCAGCTCTACATAGACTCAATGGCTTCCCATGTATTCTTTCAAATACCATGTAAGGCTGCAAAGAGCTGAGCCCACTGCAGAACCTGCCCTGCATGAACAGCTCATTACTGGTATTGTACTGTCCTGTGTACCATCAAAACAAGAAAATAATTTACATGGGAAATCAGACTACCCAGCACTTAGAATCTACTACCTTGAACAAAGTCTAGAGTACTGCTGTAACATTAACATTGCCACCACTGCATCCTGCACAGCGGAAGGTAAGATGTTTATAGACACTCTGCTTTTTCCAGGATGAAGATACCAAAACAAGCATTGCTGTTTCTATATTTAGATCCTAGATATATTTTCCTTTTGTATTTTAGCTCTAGGAACCAACTAGCAGACTTTAATAAGAAATCTGTTGAACAGCACACAAGCTTATTTCACAGCTATGCTTCTGCACCACTTGTTCCCTTGATAGGCTTTATTCCGCAGCCGTGGATATCATCCCTCAGACAGTACAGCTTGCTACTGAAGCACAGCCTTTCTCTTCAGATCAGTTTGCTATTTTGTGTTTGTAAGGCCGCATGACAGGGTAAGAACAAGCCAGCAAAACAATACAGACTTTATTTCACTTCACTTCATTTGGGGTCATTATTAAATAGTGTAATTTTCTCAACAGGAGTGCAGTTGAAACCGTTATAAAACAATGGATTTATTACATTTCGCATACCAATCTGCTCATTGAACAGATAGCTCAGGGATAGATATTTATGCTGTTTATAAGAGGACATGGAATTAATGAGAAACGGTAATCCTAATGATATGCATACTGTTTAAATTACTGAAACTCTATGCACACTGCATACTCAGCATCCTATATCCTGTAACATATTGGAAACTGTGTATAGAGATTTAAAAGGAGTGTTGAGTTTGCCATTTCCCCTTTCCCCTACACCAGTGAAATTAATTGCATTGGAAGTTGAATAAATTGTTCTGTGTCCATAATTAAACTCTTTCCTTAAAGGCTTGTTGTAGTTAAATCAGCCCATTAAACAATGTATACAAAGCAATGTATACGGAGTTTCTTTGACATTATTTCTGACCATGATTACAACTACTTTACTGAAATTAAATAACAACAGCTACATGACTATGCTTCCTTAAGGTAAAAAAAAAAGCAAGATGCACTGTATAACCCTGGGGAACCCCCACTGAGACACTGCTGCCATCACCTACCAAAAGAAAAACAATAGCAGAAAAAAAATCGCACATTCACACCTTTGATAGGAAGAAATGATTTTTTGGCTTTTCAGAAACCAGTAAAAGTTCTGAGATTACTAATATTCATTAACAGGAAAAAAAAGGGAATTAAAAAAAAGCTTAATTAGGACCAATGTCTAGTGTGCAGTATGTTTATAAAATACTGGTGAAAAGAATCCTGATGAAGGTACCCAATGATGCTGAAAGTCCTTAAGAATAGTTTATTTCTTTTTGTTGCTTGTTTCAGCTTTATATATTGGTCCTCAGGTATAGATGTGTCTTTTAAGAATGTATATGTGGCTTTGATTTACGAATAGTCATTGCCCTGTAGTGATCATAAACCAGAGTCCCAAGTATGCAAGCAGTGTGAATAATGAGGGACTGATCACTGTAGAGCCTTTATTTCTCTAGCAGAGCACACTCCTCTTCCACGGCAAGACTGCCCGAAATTTTCTGTGAAAAGAGGTGAGACTAGAATTTTAGACTAAGACTTTGAACACCAGAGAACATGCTTTGTTTATGGGTAGGTCTTGGATTTGTTGTTTCAATCTTTTTTCTTTATTTTAATGACTTCATTTGGACAGAAAATGTAACTATGAGTGACAGTCACACATCTAAAAGAACTATAGGATTGCTATCCTCAAAAAACCTTCTTTCCAAAATAATCCAGTAAGGATAAAAATAATTTGCTAGAAAATCTTGAAATCAGAGCCACTGTGAAAGAGATTTTTGCAACAGTGTACTGCCTTTGCACACACTCTGACAGGCAGCTCTTCAGCTTGGGTGTAGTGATTGATCTGCTGAGCCCATAGAATAGCAGCTGGGCATCTGGCAAACACTCCTCAGAGCTTTGAAAAATGGGTGCTAAGGATGACAGCCTGGTGCTGGGCTGAACTCCAGCTAGACACTCAACATCCAATCAACATTTTTCAGAGCTTGAAGGGAAGGGAGAGGGGTCCAGTAGTGGGAAAGTCCAAGCAGAAACACAATGTTTCACTGCCTGGAATGGAAGGGTTTTAACATAAAGACAGAGTATGAAAAAAGTAAACACACTAAGAGATACTCTTCTTACATGTGGTAAAATCCTGCTAGCACATTATATACTTCTTGTTTGCTTTACTTGCGCTGCTTCCTTGTGATTAAGTCTAAAGCAGCAAGCTAAGCTCTTCAAGAACTTTCCTGGTATAGCAGGGTTTGGCTGAACACTACAGCTTTTCATTCAGACTCCAGCACCCCAGTTTAATCTCTTTGAGAACAGAACCAAGCAACTTTCTGGAAGGCTGCATATTGCAGGAATTGTCCTCACTGCCTGCCCTGGGCACTGCCTGCCCAGAATACCCTCAGCTCTGCAAGGAGCTCAACCAACACTTCCAGAGATATCTGGTGTCTGAGCAGTAACCACTGCAAGAGAGCTCACCAATCTGGCTCACTGCTAAGCCTCAGAAATTACTGTATTGGCATAAAGAAGGAGAAAGAAATAAGCAAAAAAGAAGGGAAAAGAGCAGAATATTCCCCTTTCTGAAAATAGTAATGTAAATCCTCAGGTATTCTTTCAAAGGAACTCTGAGAAATAATTAGGTATGACGTGTCTCTAATGGATTTTGTCAGTCAAAAATTTGGCTGCTGCTGCCAACACTGGCCCTAGCACTGTCCAGGCTCCAGGAAGATTCACTTGTTCTTTAAGCCCATGGCTGTTCACAGATCATATGCAAAGTCACTCAACAAGCAGAAGTCACTGTCCTTACTGCAATAGTTCTAGACTCTACTCTAACGGGAAAACAGCCTTATTTATATGACTATCTTGTTTAAATTGTTGCATGATTCGGCAGAACCCTCACAACCAAAACAGTCACTATTGAATTAAATTCCACATCAGTCATTGCCCCCAAGCCCTTTCTTACTTTGCCCAAACATGTAAGGGGTAAAGTTATTTCTCAGGAAAATTTAAAATAAATAAATAAATAAAAGAACCCCAAACCTACAGAAAAGGATCTACTGAGAGATCTGAAACAAAACGTAATAGATTCTAGTCTACTACCTGGGACTAATTTATCCTTTAGGTTCAAAAATGTATTTAATAAAATACTCCTAAGTGGTTGGATTCTTGTGAAATAGGCTACAAAATGAAGAAACAAGCTAAAGTGAATAACACTAGAATAACAACCCTTTCCTTTACAGACTTGGATAACCTAAAATAATTTCTTTTAATATGTCTCTACTTGTATATTATATATATATAGTTATAAACATTGAAGTTCAGCTGAACTTTACCTTGAATGTATATCAGAATTATAATTTTTAATTATCTTGTTTGTCCCCACAGGTTTAGTAGAAAAAAAGAAAGGCAATATAAAAGTGTGATATTATATCTTCGTATACCTTATCTGAAACATGTTTACACCTTAATATTAACAAAGGTTAATATTTTAATATTAATATTTGCAAGAGGCTATCAAATCCATGCCTAAATACAAGAAAGAAATTAATTGATTAGTCTGTGGTGATACACAGAAAGTACAACACCAACATTTGAGAGTTTCATAAAAAGATCATACTAATGTAATTCAGTTCCAAAAAAAGACAAAACAACACAGAAGAAACTGTGTAACCACAATATTTTTTTTCTAAATTTTCACATAATTATAATAAGATTTTCACAAGAGTTGAGATTTGATCAGAGATATTTAAACCGTGTTTCTCTTTACTCGTACTCTGATCAGATGGATAAAATAGAGACATTTGTATGATTTGCAAACACCTACAACATTACTCACTGACAGCAGCAAACTTACTTGGTTGCCTAGGGAACGTTTATGGGTTGCCAAGATTTTGAGGGATTTGGGTTCTTTGCATTATATTTATTTGATGTCTAACCACTTTCTTGAAAGTTATGTGCAATTCAGGGATAACCAGGCGGCATTCTTTCAAAAGATGTTCTTGAGGTAGTCATGTATGTGAGCAAGTAAGGCAAAGAAGAAGCAGACCTTATGTAGTTACACAGTACTGAGTATGTTTCCCTATGAACTTTACATCATTACATCATTACAGCATGATGCATTCATTCACTGGAGAAATTGCTTTGAAATAACGTCTTTTCAACTGTGAACTGTACATTGTGTAAACATCAACACTACAACTCGTGATGATTCTTACAAAAGTAAATGTTATTATGTGTTTTCTCAAATACTGCTTTTTGTTAATCATTCGTGGGAGGAATCACAATAGATTTTACTTTTTTGAAATGCCAAGGGAAAAAAATTTCTGCCCATAGTTTTCTTAGTGGTCCAAAACTGTAGGAAGCAACAATCACATTAAACTATTGCAATCTTTCTATTTGTACCACCAATGAAGGCCTAGTTTCATTCAACAAAAGCAAATGTTATTGTCAAGGTTTATGCTAGCATAGCATAAAAACATAATTCATTCCTTCTTGTTCCTATGCTAATATTTTTTCTTTAGTAATGGCTGAGTGACAATTTCTTTTTTAATAGATACTTAAGCATCAGTGGTGAAATGTATTTCTAAAGTAAGTAGCAGCACAAGCTAGGTCTGGGGACTGACCACAAGTATGACAGACTTAATTACTTCTACTGAATCAAAAGGAAATGAGATTATGTAATTGAAATTTAAGAACAAAGGATACTAATGCTCCAATTCTCTATTATGTGTGTGCCTTTATAAATCTAGATTTCACAGTGTGATTAAAGACAGCCTAAAATATGAGCATGTATAGCTTATTATACAAGTACATTTCGTCTGTACTTGAACTAAATGGCAGCCTTTGATTCTGTTTAAAGACAAATCACTTTTAACTGAGAACAAAGAAGACTAAATGTAATTACCACTTGGACACTGGCGATTTGCTTTAGGAGCTCCTGTCAAGTAATAAGAAAATAAATAAATGGCATAGCTACAGATTCTTTCAAGGTGTTTTTGTGTGCTAATTTACTGCTGCATTTTTAAGTCATCTCAGGTACGACAGAGAAGTTGTTTCTCTTCAGGCCCCCAAAAAATATCAAGGAAGTTTTAACAAAATCTATCTGCAAACCAGAAAATGTAATCAATGTCTTCACAAACCAATGAAGCCTGGCAAGTCAAGATCCCTATTGGCATGAAAAATGTATTTTTCCAGGATTTTTTCCACTTGCAATTCATGCTTGGGGATATTTGATCCAAAATCAAATAATTCAGACATGGAAGTTTAGGGAGAATTGGACATTCTAGAATACTTTTGGATATTTGAACAGTGGCAAAGACTGATGTAAAGATGACTCTAAACTTCCCCAGCTTTGTTGATAAGTTAGGTAGCAATTTCCGACTGCTAAAAATGATGGCTGATAACTGCCAAAAAAATTAAATTAAATTAAAAAAATAAACCCACCCTGCTGCTAAAAAGATTGCAGCATTAGCTCAGATGGTATACTGTACTGGAAAAGGGACATGAGGAGTTTTTCCAAAGTAACCATTGCTTGAGGACTGGCTGAGCATTAGTCTGCTAGTGGGATATGATAGGTTATTGCCCTTGCATCACTTGTATTTATTATTATTTTTTCCCACTCCCACTTTATCCTGACCTACAAATTTTTCGTATCTTTGCTCTTTCCGATTCAGTCTCACATCCCATGGTGGAATGAGAGGAAAATGAAAACAATTGACTGGGCACTAAGCTGCCAGCCTACGTCTACATACCACATCTGCTTACTTCAGCTCACTGTACAAGGATAAAACGTTAAATGTAACCAAAGATGGGGTACATGATTTTTGGATGCTGAACAGTAGAGGGGTCAATGTTAAACATTAGGAAGGTGGCTGGAGAGTCATCTTTTTTTAAAATTTTCTTCTCCAGTAGGACCATTAATCTTTTATGAAACTAGCCTCATTTTTTTGAAGAATTATAATTGGGTGTACTTTAAATTCTTTCCAAATGCGTACACTGAATTGTGAGAGGGAAAAATTTATACCTTGTGCCTGTTACAATAAATACTGCATAATATATGAAGACAACTACAGAAGTCTAGAAACATTTCTCAAAGATTTATAATCTTTATGTTGCGCAGCCTTCCTAAGATGTTATACAAAACACACTTATTATATCAACCTTTAATATCTTCCCTTTATGCCAGACTGCCAGTCAAGTGGATTTTTCCCTGCCTTGTGAGTCTTTGAAGCTGGACTGCTGAGTGAAGTAAATCCAAGCTCCTTTTTCCTTCCCCCTATTTTCCAATAACAAAAAAAAAAAAAAAAGTCAGAAAACTACAAAAAGCTTTCTGATTTTATTCTGCTTAAGTCTCCTGCTTTCATTTTGGTCTTTCCCATGACTGATACATGGCAGAAAACCAGAGACAGTTCTAACAGAGTCTATTAAAACAAAAAAACCCAAAACAGAGAATACTTTCTGTGGGATACTTCAAAAAACCACTGCTATCTTGTGGAGAACACGAAGTTTATAGAATATCAAGATGACAATTTCCCTGAATACATTTGAGTAAATTCTTTTAAGCACGTTACTTCCTCCATTATGAGGAGCATCATTGGAGAAATGGAAAAGGGAACTACTGAGTAAGAAAGGCTGTGTACCTCTCATCTAAATTTTCTTGTGTAAAAGCTCAGCAGCTCAGCATCTAAAATAAGCTGGTCACATCATCTCCTTTTATTATCAGCAGAAAACAATATAGTTTTCTGCATATTATTTAAATATATTTATTTAAAATCAATGTAGAATGGAGTCTATTACTATCTTTCTAATTGTGAAGAAAAATGCCACTTTATACTGACTAGAGAAGAAATTGGCTTTCTAAACATTAAAAGTCTTGTTCACTTAGTATTTATCTGAAAAAAAAAAAAAAAAGAAGGAATGAGTTGTACTGAAAGTTCCCACAGCTGAAGGTGTGTATATGTCCCTGCATTGGCAGAGTTGGTATCATATTATAATCTGCCAGTCATTAAACATAACATTGTTTACCAATTTGCTAAAGAAAACAAATCTATTGTAGTTTTACAAGCAGACCATTTCAAAGTTTATACAATGTAAACTAGGTTGCTTTCATTTGCTTTGATTTATACAATCAGTGCTTTGTTCTGTTTACAAATTGGCAAAATCCATGCATGTTTAGTTAAAATGCTGTAGAAGACAGCAACATTTTTTAAGTTTGCAACAAGTAGTAGCATGTGTCAATGTACATTTGTCATCATGGATATTAATCCATGGAGATTGGATTGGATGGGAAAATAAAACAGAAAAATATCAAGCAATATCAACATCAGCAAACAAACAAAAAGAACCACAACCTTGAAATTCAGCAAAACTCAGGCTGTTAACTCACATTTAAAATCACATGTTTTTAAAGGGCCTCTGGGACCATATATTTCCTTTTTCTCAGTTTCCATTTCCCAGGCTTGTTCCCAGGCATAGAAACTTCCCTGGTTAGTACTGCAAGTCTCCAGTTTTGTTTCCAAAAGAGGAACTCTGACTACTATCACTGCTTGTCCTCTGATTCCATGCAGAAGATCCATCAGTTTGAGAGCATTATGAGCTGCAGGTTACAGAAAAGTAGGGCAATGTTTCCTAATGAGATAGCAGAATTAGCAGAAGGCTCTTCTGTATGCAAAAGACACAGTGTGAGCTGAGCTACTTTCAGCAGGCTGCCCCTCTTTCAGCTTAGCGGTTAAGTGTAGTGTCTGTTCCAGTCTGGGAAGCCTCTGTGCTGCCTTGTGGAAGTTGACATTTAAGCAGAGGTTTCATTCAGACTGCAGGTAATCATTTGTGCGCATTTTCTTTCACTCTCCCACTGAATACCCATCACTCATTTTGTAATTAAATGACCATAATCTGTACTCATATTTTACCTGTTTTTCATGTACACTTAATCAAGCTAGTCATCACTTCATGCAGTCTGCTCCTGCTCCGCCAGAAAAGAGTAAATTTCAAGGTCTGATCCTCACACCAGCCCTGCTTATTGTTAGTGTGTCACCAGAGCAAAAGAGGCAGGGAATGGAGGTATCTGGTGTAGCACCCTGAACACCACCCTCTGAGGTTTAATGGACAATTCCAAGGCAGACACTCAGAAGCATAAAGGTACTATCACACAAGATCACAGCCCAAACCTTCCTGCCTCATGGAAATGTATAGCAAAAACGCCACTCCCTAACCTTGCCCATCCATTGCAACAGCTCATTCTATGGAACTGAGACCAGAAAACTGGTCCGCAGAACAGTACAGATTACATGTTTCCGAGAGAGACAGTATGCTCAAAATGTTAGCTTGGTTCTGGGACATGGACTGCTTCTGAAACTCTCAAACCACTGTCTAAAGTACAATTAACTTTTAAGTAGGTGGTAAACAAATATTTTGTTGTTTTCTTTTTCCTTTTTCTTTTTTTCCTGTAACAATGTCTCCATTCAACTAATTGAGATTGTAAAAATTCTTATTCCCCTAATCTGACTGGGCTTGTAAGAACATGTGAGTTGGTCCAAGAACAACCCTTCAAGAGTAAGAAAAGATGCGAAGTTGACAGCTATAGATTCATAGAAGTCAAGATGTATTTGAAATGTTTATCACATAATTAATTTTGGAGGTATGCTGATTGGAGGTATTTTTCCTATCCACAACTTTCTACAATGAACATATTTCTTAACAGCTTTGATTTTGCATTCAGACATTCTAATCCACGAGGAGAATCTGTGTGCCTGAAGGTATGAGACAAAGTAGGTAAGGGAGAGGCAATACTGTTGAAAACTTGCAGAGTGCTGCTAATACACAGGGCAAATCTAACTCTCCTTTTACAACTGTCAGTGCTGTAGACAGTCTAAAACTGCCACAGGCAATAAATTTGCTGCACACTGTGCCATTCACTACATGCTAGAAAACTCAGTTTGAGCTAAAATGAAAATAAATCAGTTGTATAAGCTTAATATATTAAAATATTTCCTCAGAGAAAACACAGTTTAATGGTAGAGATTCAAAAACTATACAACACCAAGTTTTATATTTAAAAAAACCTACAACATTACAAAACACAGTTGGTCTACCAAAAATATCAGTCATAAATAAATACGGGCAACTCGGAAGCTTCTCATGTTCAAGATCACAGCTTCAGATTTAGCATAGCTTTGGTTCTAAAGCTAAAATAGTCATCCTAAAAGGTTTCTGAAATAATACATTTGAAAGGAGAAGTACATATGCAGGTGTCATGGCAACCCCAAAAAGACAAGGCAGATACTGGCACTGCTTCTACTGAATTTTTTCGTTTTCTTTCAGATCTAAGAAATGTATACTAAATGCTTTTTACATCACCAAACTAAGTGTAGTTTGCATCAATAATACACAGTATGAAGCCTCTGAAGCAGGCCATTTCAGATTCCTGTTTAGATCTTCCACGATAGTTTGTTTGCCTGACTAGATGACATAGCATCAGATTAAAAAGAATGACAATACCCAGCAGTTCAGTTCATAGTTATAAATGGTAACAGTGCATATACATACTGAGTCCACTGTGCTCCACAGAGCATAGGACTGGTCTTTATAGAAAGGCATTCTGTAAAGATCTGTTCTTCTGATGAATGACCAAAGTACAGGCACAGTCACCCAGCAGCTGCACTCAGAGCACTGAGTAGTCATGTAACATCCCCTGGCCAGTGTCCCCTAATGCTTCATACCTCCTTTCACAGAGCTCACATGGCAAGCACATGCATGCAATGATGCTGTTCTCAGAATTAATTCCTGATCCACTTCACACTAAAAAGCACTTTATTTTTAAAAGGGAAATAGTGCCTAAATTTGACAGATAAAACATAGTAACAGAACATCAGCAGCGCAGATGAGGAAGACTGTCATGAAGCATTCATATTTTTATTGCATTAAAAAATTTCACTCTTCCTTCAGACTTCCATAATCTTTAAAAAGCACCTGTTTATCAGCACATATTCTGTACCATAATACAAGAGCTCTGATAAGGCACAATTATGATCATTTTGTTATAAGAATTACTTGTTACGAATCCACACATCACATAAAATCTACAGGAACCATTTGCAAATGAAATGCTTACTAAACGCAGTTAATTTTTAATTCCCTAAAGTCTTACTATAACTAAATGCATCTTTGTCACTTACTGGAAAGAGATCAAAAGGTGAGCAGGAAAACCTTCTCTCCATTTTGCAGAGTGGCTCTCATATGCATAAACTACATTTCCCTCATTTGAGAAACATCTTGAGAGCATGTATATCTGCATAATAGTTAATTTGGACAGCACCTAATTCAACAAATCAGAAGGGGAAATGCTCCTCTATATGATGGAAAGAATCATAACCCCACCCATAAATGTTGGATTGAAGCCACGAAGATTATGAGTGCTTGTTTCCCTTTCATCTGCCATTATCTAGTAGCTTGCTTGTAAAATTTAAGAGAAACCTGGGAAACCCCACAAGTGCGCATTTTGTGTTACTAAAGATTATCTAAAAGATAAACTAAAGATTATCTAAAGTTTAATATATATTTGAGTGAAGTGTAAATTTAGACACATTCCTGTTGCCTTATTTTCAGCATCTTTTTTTCATGGGCAAAAATGATTGCCACATTTTTCATATGTCTGTTTATGTTAGCTCTCATTCATCTGCAAGTTACAACATTTCTGTTACAATCCACAATCACTATTATGCAAAGTTGAAATAGGGTGTTTCTCACATGTATGTATAGACATTAGTACACACCCATACCAGTATATCTATACATGTGTGTTTCAATACAAAGAAGTCAGTCAGCTCAATAAGTTTGAGAATTCTACATAAAGCAAAAATGGAAGGTTAGACCATTAAAATGCTGTTACTGCTCATCCATTGTTCATCTGGTTATACTTTTAGTAAATATCCCCTTCCTTCAAAACATAAGTCCAAGAGAAAAAAAGAAACAATTTCTGCCAGTAACTTCAAAGCATTTTTTTTCAATGAGGCCTAAATAGTTCCAAATCACTAAATTGAAGTTAATGCACAAAACCCACAACAAAGGCTTACAATTTAATTTTGCATGCAGTACAGTTCTCTGCCTAGGTTAGGGTATGAACCAACACGTTGCTTTCTAATTTCTGCATCCTTCTACATGTGAGAATAAGATTTTGAGCCACAAGAATGAGTAAAAATTGAACGGTTTTATCCCAAATCCAGATGCTGTGTGAATAGGAAAAAAAAAAAAAAACCTCATTACTGAAATGTCACAGCAGCTAGTTATTTATAAACACCATTCAGATTTCGCCACCAGTAAGAGAGCACATGCTACGATGCTCTTTTTGAATAGCCCTTCAGAGGTACTTGAGAAACATATTTTACAATTGTGGACCACCATCCAGAGCCATGTAGATGCGGACAGAAGGAAAATACAGCTGACAAATACACACACTCTTGAAGGAATAAAGGATGTGTAATCACTTTCCAAATAAAAGGAGTATTGAAATGTTTTTTGTGACACCCACATTACATTCACTGATAGCTGTTCTCATAGAAGACGTATTACCTTCAGAGATGCAACATTTTTTTAAATGTCCTTCTGTTCTTCGTAAGAGTTGACTTGAGGGAAAGGAAAACACACAAACTTGCCTTCACAAGCCAGTAGCCAACAGCTACTAACCAAAGGACAATTTGGGATCCCAAACAAACTCACACCTGTGTTTTAGCTTTGGATATGCTGTTTTTCTTTACTGTGAGGCTAAAAGAAAGTGCCTGTACTGTTCACTGCTTTGGTGACACCTGGCTGATCACTGGCAGGATCTCAGCCTCCCCCCAAAATGCCTCTACCTGTCCATTTATTGATTGTTATTTGCCAGGTTGTACACAGCTTGCGCATGCTCCTTGCTTTCAAAGTGGGCAGAGCTCCTAGCCCGCCAAAAAAAGCATAAGTCTTCTTCTTTGACAGGGCCCTGGGTTGGATCCTTTTTCTAGCAGAAGCAGAGAGATTTTCAGTCATTTGTCCCATAAGGCACAATTTCCTCACAAACTTTGAGTGAGGAATCAGTGGCACAGAAATTTCAGGCACAGGCATAGAGCTGAGTGGCACATCCTGAAATGATAACGTGGCCATGGGAATGATGCCTTCAACCACCAGCAGCTCTGCCATCAGTGTGCCACTGAGGCAGCATGGCCATCTGCAAGATCTAGAGGTATTTTGCCTCATATACATACTAGACTCCTGGGAAGCAGTATTTGACCCAATAGTTCTTTCCATACACAAAAGGTGGAACCTGTGACTTCTCCTTGGTTCTTCGTGTCACTTCTATTGTCCACACTGAGATGGATGTACAAACATTTGAAGGCAGGAGAAAATGAGTACAGAGAATAACCAAGGGTATTTGTCTCCTCCTGTTTTTCTGCTGTTGGGATAGAGTTCCACATTTTATGCTCATACTCCCAAAAAAGCACACTGTATAAATAACAGCAGTGGTAGTCACGTGGAAAGAAGTACTGTGGGGACATTTAATAAGAGTGATGCTATGCTCGAAATCTGCCTACCTCATGATCCAGACTTTGGGAAATTTACTAGGCTTCTCCTCTCCAACTGCATTCCCTTTCTCAATTACACTGAACTACACACTGCACTTTAACATTTACTGTTATGTCTGGGATGCATTTTAATGCAGTGTAAGGAAAAATATCAGTTAAGTGCTATCGTTTTTTTTTTTTTTAAAAAAAAAACATTTGCCAATACTCTTTTAATTTTTTTTATTTGATATTGGGTCAGACTTTGACCTAACTTTCACATCCTGGCTAAAAATCAGATTAGAATGGCTGTCTGATAGATAATATATATCAGATTGGCTGTTGGGTTTACCATTATCAGAGCAGAAGTACTGATGAGACATTATTCACCCAATAATTTCCTTCACTTTTATTTGCCAAGCAGCCTCCCTGCAGTGTCCATTTGTGTGCCTGAATTCAAATATTTGCTTGAGAAACAAGTTCAATTTCATATCTGCACTTCATGCATGCTGCTCACGTAATATCTTCATGTTCCGCTTAAATATGGGTCAGTGTAACTATCAGCCATAGATATAATTTGATTATTTAATACTTGCATAAGACTAATATTTGCATAAGAATAACATTTGCATGACATCTAGAACAGTGCTAGCAACACTGCCGTCAAAACAAAAGCTGAATGTAATACCACCTCTGCACATTCTCCAGTTCCTCTGCCCTTCAACAGAGAAAAATTTCTAAACCGAAGACACTGCGGAGAATTTAAAGGCTAAGTCTTTGTCTTTCCTGTCATTATATACATTCCTGAAATGACTGTAAAATTAAAGGTTCTATTAACAACAAAAAAAAACATCCTATACAATTGTTCCAAGGAAAATGCATGGTGACATAAATTAAATATTGGATGCAAAGCTTTGCTGTTAGACTACTGAGTCAGAAACAGAAATGCAGATAATTAATGAGAATGTCTGTCTTTGCATATTTGCTTCCCTCTCCAGTAACAAACCATTAATCTTTAAACGTGTATGAAAAGAATGCACAAGTCAGCACATACATATACGCACACACAGAAAGAAAAAAAAAAAAAAAAAAAAAAGAGGTATTAAGGACACTAAATAAATTAAGAGCACGAGCAACCTATCTTTCAGTTCTTATCCCTCCAGACCACTTCTGCACAGTACCCTTTCTGCTCCCCTTAGAGGCAGAACAACAAGCACTGAGGACTGAGTAGAATCCCAGCCTCAATTCCAAACCATTTCAAAGTTTCAGAAGGACATACTCAGATATTTTTGGCTTTGACGAACCTATTAAACATTTTATATCCTAGACAGACATGCTTAAATATTATGAACAGTGAGGGGGGAGAGAGTCACAGCTGTGAACAGTCTTGTTAAGGCAACTGTCTTGCTCCTGGCAGCAACTTCTTATGGCCTTTTCCTTCCCACAGTGTTTATAGAGAGGAGGAGCTATATCCATAATTGGAAATTTAACTAAGTATATTAGTAAAACTAATTCTGACTGTAAAAATAAATATTAGGATGAAGAAACATCAGTATTTAAGTGCTCTTTCTTATCTCTCCCAAAATCTTCAAACACTTCAAAAACATGACAGAATCTGCTGCACCCCAAAACATGCTTTGTGGGGCAGGCTTCCAAGCAGCTTATTGGAATATCCCATGAGTAACTAGGTTGTTGAAATATCTTAGTTCTTTCTCCATACCAAACATTAATCAGCTCACCAGGTAAAACACTTTCATATTAAGTAATATAACTCAAGCTAAAACTTTTTTCCTAAGATCTATGTAACATTTAAGTCTTTCTGTGTAAAAAAGCTCTCTTCACAAAAGGGCTAGGTTGCATATCACATTCACACACTTGGGCAGAATATTTCTCTCAATTCTTTTAATTCCTTCCCAGATCTCTGCCTGGATTTTTAGGAATGCAAGCTGTATTTTCATTCCAGACTGTAGTCATAAAATTTTTCACAGTGAAACCAGTGAATTTTCTCAAGCACCCAAAGTTGAGTATGGTCACATGCTCTCTTGTTCCTCCTCAATTGCCTTATGGACACAATTACTTGTATGCTCTGGTACTACAGTCCCTCTTAAAGAGAAAGTCTCATATATATTTCATTTTCTTACTGAACTTCTCTCTGAAAGAAGGAACTGCACTTTCTGCTTCTTACATGAGTCACAGAACTCCAGTGGCCACAACTCACACAGAGAAACATTTGAGTTAGCACTATCATAAGAGTGCTCCTTAAAGAGTAGGGCTGGCTAAAGATTAACAGCTTTTCAGTAAAGCTTTTCAGGGGAAAAAAGATTTTTTTTCAAGAAGTGCCTGATATTTGCAATATGTTTTGTCTGAAATACTTAAAGTTTATAAGTTTTTTGTGCACTTGAAGGTTTGCATTAAGACATCAAGAAAACCAGAGTATGGTAGGAGCTTTATGGAAAATTACCACAGGGAAAAAAACAGCCTTATACACAAATTTTCTAGTAATAGAGGAAATATATGGCAGAAGTGGAAAGCAGTCCCCATATTTCCTGACTTCATCACAATCATAAGATCATACCAATGTAGCCCTAACAAATATATAAATTATTTGGGAATAATTTAGTGAATATTTGTAATCAAATATTTGTGCAAATATTTGTAATAATGAAAATAAGAAAAGCCTTTCACAGCTGAAGGAATTATTAAAGGAGCAGGGGTTATATGTACTCTAAACTACAAGGTTTCCTTAAATGCAAGTTAAACATAGCTTCAGAATATTCCTTCTTAAATCTATATTTCACATTAATGTGAAATAAGAAAGACGATACTATACATATTTGAAAATTTTCTGAAACAAAAAAAAAGGGGGGGGGGAATCTTAAGGTTTTTTTTTTTTTTTTTTCCTTCTGGTGCATATCTTTTTATTTTAGACATTTAAGCACTAGGCAGGCTTACCTGTAAAGCTATTTAACCAAAAGCATATCAGGCATCTTCTGATACTCAAATAAAATTTAAGTTGTTTAGGGAGACTGTGTGAAGTATAAAGAAATGGCCTCAAGTTGCACCAGGGGAGGTTCAGGTTGAATATTAGGAAAAATTTATTCTCTGAAAGACTGGTCAGGCATTGGAATGGGTTGCCCAGAGTAGTGGTGGAGCCACCATGTACTAAGGAACATGGTTTAGTGGGCAGCATTGATGGCAGGTGAATGGTTGGGCTGGATGATCTTTGAGGTCTTTTCCAGCTTTGGTGATTCTGTGAAATGAAATGAAATCCTTTCTTCTGAAGTAGACAGACTTAAAGGTAATGAGAAAAAAAAAAAAAAAAAGGGAGCAAAAAACGAGAAAACCTTGAGTTCTTGGTTCCAATCTTCAGATGATAAGGTAATTCTATTTTGGACAACACTAGAAAGGGTTTAGCTTTATTTATATTTTTATTTTGTTGTTTTCCCTTCACAGAAGACTTCAGAAGAGCACAGATTTCCTTTAGTTAACATCAGGAAACAAAAAAAATTATATCTCTAAAAATTCTGTGGGCATGAGAGCTAATGTTAAGAGCTGAGAGCTCTTTCAACAGGAACTGATATCAACAGAAAACACAGCTGCAAAGTTTACATATCACATGACTGTAGAGAGCAGCTGTGTCTAAACCACCAGCCAGCAATTGCTCAGAAAGACAGCTCCAATAATTTGAGAACTGCCTTAAAATCTGATTGGTAAAAACAGATTCCTTATCCGCCTTTCAGTTATCATCTTCTGCTACCTAAACTACATTCCAATAGTAATCACAACAAAACTCATAGCTCAGAAGAATTTGGTGGGCTCATGAAATAGTGATTTAGCAAATTCTTAGCTGGGAAGCGCTAGCTAAGGGATGGGCTTTCCTGTTTATTTAATAGTTTGCAGTTTCTTTGCATTCATTCTGGTATTTCTCAGATCCCTTTTGTGAGCTAAATTCACTCGCTAAACCGGAAAATAACCCAGCAAAGCCAATGGAATCACAAAGTGCCTTACAAGTGCCAGAGCACTGGGGTCAACATGCAGGAAATAGCAAGATGTGGAACAACACATTTTCTTCACAACAGAAATGCAACACTGAAAGAGCTCTGTTGATCACAAAACAGCAACCTAAACCTAACTCTAACCATTTTTCCTCTGAAATAAATACAAGGCTACAATCATAAATCATATTTCATTGATCAAGGCAAACACTTCTTATACTCTGTCAGGTCTCTAAGTTCAGGAAATACAAGCTGTCTTTTAAGAGAGATCCTATTTAGTAGTTTCCAATTACTCAAAAGTTCACGAGTTTTAATTGTTTCATCCCTTTGAGAGACTTAGGTTACATTAGGTTCAAAGTCTGGAACTTTAATAATGTAATTACTTACACCTACAAACATGAAAATACTGCCAGTATATGATGGGAAACATCATTAAGCAACACTGAGAGTGTTGTTTTGATATGCATTGCTAACAGAGTCTTCCTTCTTTTGTTTTTCTTGATTCGCTTATTTGGGTTTGGCCTAGTGAAAGCCACCTACACTAGTACACTTAGTAAATCAGCTTTGCATGCAGCACAGATACAGAATAATAAATTAGAATATCCTAGTTTTTATGTCAGGTTTACTTATTTCTGAAGAATGGAACAAAATTTTCAATTATAGGTACTTTCACATGATCAGTAAATATAATATGGTTGTAAAACATTTAAAAGCAATGAGCTAGGAAATAAATGAAATAGGAACACTGTGGTACATTTGAGAACAGTCAATAATTAATGAGAAGCTCACAGCGTTTGCAAAACAGCTACATTTTTTATCTTAGTGTATCTATCTCTGAAAGTCACGGTCACAAGACTGCTATAGAAATATTAGTAGAATTAGCATTCCAATGCACACTCTAAAAGCTAGACAGATTATTGTTTTTCTTCCATAAAAGCTTTATTAACATAATATTTTAAGCAACCTTCAATATGCCTTCCTTTTACACTGCCAAAATCACAGGTGCAGATCAAGTCATGCTATTAAGAATATGATCTTTTTGTAAAGCAGATCATTCTTATTTTTTTTCCCTTTGACTATCTCACTGAATGACACTTCTCTGTCTACTGTCCAAAAAATACAATCTATATTTGCTTTTTGGCTTTGCTAGTCTGAGTGGCTTTCATTAACAAAATCTTCATCAACATCTCCAAGGTTTAAGACAGATGAACTAGAAAAACACACTTCAGAAGTCTCTAGCAATTTAGAAGAGAAAATACTGACTTGTATTTCAGACACATCTCAAAAAAAACCCATCAAATTAGATGAATAATGCTTAACTGCCAGCAAAAGCTCCAGCTAGGGTAAAATTCTGCAAACAAGATTGGTCACAAAGGAAAGGACTGGAGCATACCTACTGGAAACAGTCCTACATTTATAGCACATACTTTCTGTTCATCATACTATGCCACAAGTTTTCATGATTGATAAGGAAGGTCCTGAAATCCGACTTTATCTTGCCTACATTATTTCTTAGTATTTAGTAACACAGCCATATCACAAAGAGCAGGAAGAAGTTGCAGAGCACTCTGCTTATGCCAGGGCTAAGCTGACAAAAAAACAGAGCTACCAAACACATTTATTTTCTCTCCCTGCCTGACACTTGCCTACCAGGGACTCTGATTATGCAAAGGAAACCATTTGTAAGAAAAAAATAACCCTCTGCAAGAGAAGAAGAAAAAAAGAAAAAAAAAATCCAATTTCTTTGATTACCCAGCGAGCTGTTTCACCCTGCAGACAAGTCCTTGTGATATCTGTGGATTCACAGCTGTTGCAAAGAGATCACAGGGGAAACAGCCCTCAGATGAGGGTACCCACACCTCAGCTCCCAGTGACTGCAAAAACTACACAGCTGGATGCTCTGCACTAGAGTCGCCCAGAAACTCAAGGTCTGATTCATTACTAGGATATTGCAGACTTCTGACAGAAAATTTTTTCAGGAAATCCTTGCACAAAAAGCACCAACACAGACCTGCCATCTTTTCTGAGTGATATTACACACCATCTAAGATGAGGATCCTTCAGATACACTCAGTGTATTTGACCAAGCATACAGATAGGTCAGCTGAGCCCTCGTGAGCCCACTCTTCATCATTCTCTTGGAAAAAAAACATTTCTGTGCTCACAGCATGCTGGTATACACATTATCAATAAGAAAGTGTAGAGCAATTCAAAGACTATGTAATGTATGAAGACTTTTAGCAGCCATTAACTGAGAAGGCTATTTGTTAGCTTATTTATGACTATGGTTATAACTTACGGGATCATCCATCCAAATAATCTATGTCTATTATTGCCAGTGATTATAAATACGTATCATAAAACAACTCATCCATAATTAGCCATCCCTATCTACTAATATAATCCAAGCCAACAGGTCAAAAAAACAAGAAAAGCTTATTTCCGGTATGATTTTGGAGCTGCATGAGTGACTGATCATCAATAAGTGACTGCTGTCAGACTGTAATGATATGCAATTCAGCAGTGTGTCCCTATAGCATCCCAATTATGCTTTAAATTTATTTTTTTTTTTTCCCAGGTTCACTGTCTCTATTCTATGCTTTTAACATACCCTGATCAGGTAAGTCAGTCTGGTTCTGTATATATATACTCAATATGAAAATATATATAAAAAAAGTAGTGACTAGAATGAAGAATTTATGGAAGCCTAGAAATATCTCATCTCCTCTGCATTTACCAGAAAAACACTTCGAAAAGTGGAAAGAATGCTATTTTAGACCTGCCCAGTCCTGAATTTGGGAAAAGTTAGTACTGGGTTAGCGTCGGCCCTGGCTTCCCGCCTTTAGCTCCTAGGATATTGGCAAGCATGAGTATTCTATATGGTTAAGGCAAATTTGTTGGGCTTGGTATAGTATGAATTATCCCTGCAAATTATTGGAGCAATATCTTAAATGGGTTATAAAAATAGCTATATTTAGTCTGCAACTCTAAATGCTAAATACTTCCCTCACCATAGTAACAGAGACGTTTCCTAAAAGAAAAAGAAGAGAGGAAAGTTCTTGAATTTTGCAGAGACTAAGAACAGTGGGGGGGAGGGAAAGTGCTCATTTCACAAGCTGAAGAACTTCAGATAGCAATTAAGAAAAAAATACTATAGTCATATTTATTCCGGGTAATATTTTTGCCAATACAATACTACAAGCTTGTAGAAGCCTGTTATAAAAAGAGTGAATATTCAATGAAAAATAAAAACAAAACAATTTTTTTTTCAAACCTAGACTAGGTAACTGTGTAATGGAGATATATTTCATGGTATTCCAACAGACAGCAACTTAGTTATGTTAAAAACAGAAGTGAGAAAGAAAATATACTCAATCTTCAGTATATCATGGCCTTGATGGCAGAATATTTGATACAAGAACAGGAGGATTCTGCTCAACAGAATGAAGGTATAATAATGAAAAATAGGTCTTCACAGCTGTCAGAAGTTGCTGGTAGAACAAAAGGGTGATGCTGTTTGTGGTCCTTTGACACCATGATCAGCTACCATGATTTATGTTGCTCTGGCTTTCATTGAGGAATTTCGTGTATAGCCAGTCAAGCCCCAGGAAGGGGAATTTTGCAACTCAGATGCAAGATTTGCATTTATATTGTATCATTAGTAGCCAGACTAGAAACACTGATGTCTTACATTGTGGCTCTGCAGGGCCACAAGCTAAGATACAGGCAGTCTACGGATCAGAGCACAATGCCCTTGCTACACAAAGGCAACACCAGCCAACTCCTTTTGCCTGCCTATAAGTGGATGGCAAAACGACTAGGCAAGGACAATGCTGTCCTTTCTCCTCAGAAGGACAGATGGGGATGCTCAGGCTTTTGGTAAGCCCAGGTTCACTGCCTGTGCCCTGCTGTACATCATTGCTTCTTCTGAACCTAAATCTAAGCAAGGGTTATAGGTCTATCACAGGGACACTAAGAGGGACCAGCTGTTCAGTCCAACTGCAGATATCTCCTGTGTAGTCCAATAAAATCCAGAGAGACATACTGGGCAACAGCAACTTTGAACTTGGCTTTGAAATGCTGTACTGATCAAGAAAATATCTTTTACGTAATGAAATGAAAGACATTTTTGGAAAAAAAAATCCTTTGTCTTATTCTTTTGCATGCATCACAGTGTCAATCATTAAGACCAGACTGGCAATATAAAGATTAAAAAAAAAAAAAAAAAAAAAAAAAAAAAAAAAGAAGAAGAAGTCTAAGATATACACGTCAGCTATTGATTTGGAGTAATGTGGTGGAGCTGGTCATCCATGTCTGACACTACATCCACACTCTGTACACAAAGCAGCATGACTCCATTTAGCCTAAGAGAGGATTAGATTGTCTTACAGTATTGTTTGCTATTATTATAGGATATATGATGAGTATGTAAAGAATTGGATCATGACCACATTACACACCCACTTCCAATGATTCTCTGTTTACCTGTGGATTATCATTAATTATCATCCCAAATTCTTTCCAGTGTATCTGTAGACCATTCATGGTCTTATTGTCCGTACAGTCCACATGCTTACCATGATTTATCATAATGGTAAATAGCAGAGGCAAGAGTGGTGAACTCCACATATCAGGTGCTTCAGTTGTATAGATTCCAAATATTTCAACATCTCTTCATTAACAATGCAGGCCTAATAATGCCTTGCAGGAGACAGAGGTTTTGCTTGCCTTAGTGCTATCCTCAATGCGCAAAAGAAAATTATTGTGAGGCAAAAGATGGTGAACACATTTCAAATTATGCAATAATGCAATGTGGTTCATTGTGAAAGACTTTTGCAGCTGACAGAGAAATGGGGCTAGGAAATAGTTCTACAAGAAGAGAAAGAAATGAAATAATCCATTCTTCTTTATTAAATTTCCTGTTAATATTTTTATGGTAATGAGGACAAATACTATGTTTGTAAATGCAAGTTATTTGAAAATAGTCCTACAAACACTTTAGTTTTTCCTTTTACTTTCAGTTCATCATAATCAAATCCGAACATGAAAATACTAGGCAACAGGACAGTCTGTGTAGGCGTTTAGACTGCTGCAGAATTCACCTAATTAAAAATAAACACACAAATACAATAAACACCAATCACAACAATGCCTCAGAATAGCACTTCTGTAAGGCAGAAGTTCAAGTATCTTTCTTCATTCTCTCCCTTACATACAAGTGCAGAGAGGTCAGAAACTCCCCAGACTTCCAAAGATGCGAAAATTCCCTTTCTACAGAAATGTGTCCTTAGTGAGAATCTGCCATGCTAACTCTATGATCCTCATTCTAAGTCTGCAGAATGCATAAGATAAATAAATAAACAAACGTATGAATACATAAAACACTCCTTAGCCAAAGTATGGCTATGTGCAAGCTTATTGCCCAGGAGTACCTCTGTAGAAGGCTCAGGCTATTCCAACTTCTGCTACAAGCAGCACACTTCTTTGTGTATCTGAGCATAAATTCACACCCTTCTCTTAGTCACTTAGTTGGTCTAAGGTGCTGAAATTGATATAACACTGCTTTCTAGCCAGCTGGTGCATCCTTCCTTGTGTAGATCTGTCTCAATATCTGATTATACATCTGTGGTGGTTGATACACTGGCAAGGCAAGTTTGAAAACTTGCTTAAGTTTTTTGTATTAGAGCACTACGTGCTACAGAGCTTCCAGAGAATAAAGCAATCACAGCTTAGATAGCTGTTTAACATACAGAATGTTGTAAGAAGCTTTTGTCTTTTGCAAATATGCTTAGCAGGAACTCAATTCTTTATGTGCTATATACCATGTATGTTCATTTTCCTTTCTTACCAGGAAAAGTGAACCACAGAAAAACATACTGGCAGAAAACCTCATTTCAGAATTGCCTTACATCATTTATATGGTGAAGACTGAAATTTTTTTTCAAAGAATAATCACTTGCAGTGACTGATTATAGTTTTCATGATAAAAATCCAAGATGCTATTTCCATTCCAACGAAGCACTACTTGAGAGACATATTTCCAGAAATTAGCTCTGATTCTTCTGTTCTTCTGTGATAAACGAATTTCGACCTTTGATTTTAGTTTCTTTACATCACTCAGATCTTCAGATGTTTTATCATTCTCAATTTTGAGCAAGGCAGGACTGCTTGAGGATTAAATTTGATTTTCAAACACAGCAAAATTTAACATTTAATAAATCTTTACTCTTGTTCCCCAAGCCACTAAATCAGCTCTATTTTTCCAACTTTAATGAGAACAGCTGATTTGAGAGGCAATTCCTAAATTTAGACTAAAAGTAAATTGCTTGAGAAATAATTAGGTATTATTATATGTTGTATGTTGCTTGTCATCCTGCTTTTACTAGGGCTGTAGATAATTACATATTCATTTTGAAATAACTGATAATATATAGAATCCTAGAACAAAAAAGATCTGGCTTCATAGAAAAGTAATAGCAGAAATACAAAACCTCAGCATTCCAGGTAACTCTTCAGCCTTTGGAAGATTAAATTCAAGATATCTTTATCTTGTAAGCCAAATTTCCATTTCCCTCCATTCATGTAAACAACTCAGGTCAATATAAAATTCCTTTGTTTTGTTTTGTTTTTTTCCTGGGATTTTGCAGAATTAAATACACAGGCAGGCTCTGCACAGCATTGCAAACCCAAGCTTTCCAAGGCACATACAAACTTACACACATACCAGACCTGACTCAAAGCAAAACCAACAAATCCATTAAAAGAATATTATGAAACCATGTGTGCACGTACAGCGTGTGCATTTGGATTTTCAGCTGGCTGTAGATCAGTCAGGTATTTAGAAATTATAGCCAATGCACAGAATTCCTCAACTATACTTGAGAAAAAGAAAAAAAAAAGTTTTGGAAGAGAACAAGCACAGATAACAAGAAGATGCAGGTATCCACACATCGATAGGATTATGAACACATAGCTATTATTTTCATGGAATCTCAGATTTAGCATCTTCAAAGAGTGAAAATCTTTTTGATTGTGATGTTTAAAAAAACTCTACTACTGCTTGTGACAATGTATTTCACAAATTGACATTACGCTATGTAGAACATGCTTGAAATCTAAAAGCTACTTTATCCTGTGAGTTAACTTGGTGCACTTCGCAACATTACAGTAAAATTGTCCCATTTTTGAGTTAGTGCAGGATTAAGATGATGCGATCATCTCCTAGAGTAGTATAAAATAAGAATTTTCATTTATGTTAGTGAGAAACTAAGTAACCCATCCAGAAATGCTGTCACTTCTGTGAACACATCTACTAGGACAGTCTTGCCTTTCAGAGGTTACAGAATCTGTGTTGACGTGAAATGTGATAATATGAAAAACATAGGTGTGAAACCAAGGAAAGCTTTAGTGCAAGGTCACAGCAATGTGTCAAACACTGTTTTGATACAAAAGTTAGAATTTCTTTGACATTCACAGCTGTCATTTGAAATGACAAAAAAAGTTACAAGTAATCTCAGTCAAACCAGAATAAATTCAGAAAATACAGTAGGGAGGATATTAACCCCTTTGCAAGTGCAGATAATCTGTGTTATCCTTCATATAAGCATCTTCACATTCCAAGTCCTTGCTGTGACCCATAAATGGTTTCCTACGACATAATCAATCAATAAAACAACACTATCAATAAAAGGTAACTTGATTATTCCTAATGGAGACAGTTCCAGGACTATTATTCAAATTACATAACACATTCCTTTCAGATTAGGACCATCAGATGGTTCAGAAAAAAAAAGGATTCTTCCCAGAAGAGGAGTGAATCTAATTAGATACCCAAAATTCTGCATAGAGAACTTGTCCTACACAGCTCCTGAAGGTCAGGCAGAGCCTCAGTCTGCCTCCACTGTAGTAACCATACAGCCTTGGATGAACACCTCTGGCAAGTGGAGCTGAATGAATTTATCTGTTATTTGGGAAAGAAACCTAATAAAGGTTTAAATATAAACTGATTTAAGCAAAAGAAAAATGGTTGGATCTTTATGGCTCTATGCAAACGGGAGGAATGGCAGAAGACAATCAGATGAAAATAACAATGATAATGGCAGTAAAGATTCTTTTTAACCCAGAATTGATCGGGGTTAAACACAGTATATTTTATCATATTTTCTTCCAGCCTTTTGATTCCTTCATCTTTTTTACTTCCTGCCCTCATTGCAATTGAGGGATAGCATGCAGTTGGAAATATGAGGATGAAGGAGACAGTGAGCATGCACAGGATTTTCTTAAGACTGACCATGATGCTCAAAATTCATAAGTCTGCAGACACTGCTCATGGCCTCTTTCCACAGCTCAGGGACAGGAGAGGCATTTCTCAGAAGAATCACCTGCTGCAAACCAAACAGGGTAGCCCCAGTCTCCTCCTTCCCCTGCCCAGCGATGCAGCCCCACTGCTTTCAGTAGCTTGGAGATGGTTTAACTCACTAATCTGGCAAAGACTGTATAGCAAAAAGAGTGACAGATTTGTGTCAGATCAGGACAGCCATCATATAAAAGCTCACCCTTAGTGTCTATTTATGACACACTTGTAAAATCTATTAGTTTGTAGAGATAGTATTCAAAAAAGCAAAAGAGAAGCAGATTTTCCCCCTCATAATCTCTGAGAGAATTATCGGTCCCCCATTTTATACACATCTGAGCTTTAAAAACGTGCAATCAGTGAGGTGGGACACAGCCACCAAAGAAGCTCTGCCCTACACAGTGCCAACTCCTTGTCATCTGTGCTGCTTCACAGGTGCCCATAGCATCCTCTCCTCTCCTCCTGTGCTGAAAGAATTCAAGTTTTCATTCATTCATGCAGGAAAAAAATGGTGTCAGCAGCCAAGGAAACTGGTCTGATGGGTTCACCAGTCATCCAAAAGGAGATTAAAAGACTGAAAAGATTAAAAGTGAGTGAGAAGGGCATTTTTATCTGTTCTAATCAGTTAAAGTTAGATCACAAAGTGTTGTAGCAGCTTGGGTAGATGGGTCATTTAATTTACCCATGTGTAATGTGGCACGGTGATACTACATTGAAGTTTGTATCCAGCACTCTGAGAACTCAGATCCAAAGGCATGTGAAGTGCCAGTATTCTGGTACTGGTCTGATTTAAAGCCCAGTAATGTGAAATGCTGACAGGTAATTATAAATGTCTCCGCTTCTAAAGCCTCTACAGCAGCTGCCAAAAAGCATAAAGGAAAAGCATACAGCTAAATTTTATCAGCTGAGGTGGGGTAAGAGTTGTCACTAAAAGAACATGGTATGAGAACAAGAATGCTAATAAGCACACCGACTAGGAAAGGCCAAATGTAGAATAATTTTTTTTCCAAGCCTGGGACGTGATTTTTGCCAGTTTTTAAAACATTTTAACACAAGGGACTTGGGCACTTATAGAAAATGAGAAGCTTGAAGTCTGAGAAAATATTTCCTTTTCTTCAAGGACAAACCTGCACTGAGTTGAAAGAAAATCATTTAATCGAGATGCAAGGAGCTGCTGTGTGATGATCTCAGCAGAGCCTAAGGCCGTTCCATTTTAGTAAGCAGGCATGTTGGGTCAGATGTCTTAGCTGTTTCTGAGATGTTACCTGCCCTTGTGTAACCTCTAATTATACGTTTCAGTAAGAGTCTTCATAAACTACATTGCAACTGGCACTGTTTAAGCATTGTAAAGTTGTAAATGGCTCAGGAGCTCTGAAGCACATGCCTTTCTTTCGCATTTATCAGTCTTTTTTCTTCTTCCAACTTTCTCTTCCTAGACGCCCCCTACCTCAATTTAAGCAGGATTAACCCTTAAAAAACTGTCTTTCCTTGGGTACTACAGCCAAGAGAAAATAAGCTAGAATTTAAGAATCTAAGTTACAAAATAAATTAAAAATCTACAAGTGATTAGAGCAAAGCAAAACCAATGACCTCCTGCAAGGCAGAAAGAGCAATTCACTTCCTAAAAACTGGACCTGCCAGATCCTGATCATTTCCCTGGAAGCTGGATACCATTCTGTTTGTACAGTACCTTCATTTTGCAACACTGTCATCTAGTTACTCAATAACACAATGCAACATCATCACGATTTGATGCAAGACTTCTGCAACTTAGTTCAAAAGTACAAAAGTGTGCTGGGCTTCTTCACCTACAACTTCTCACTCACAGACAAAACAAACCAAAAAGCAGATGTTCGTTAACACAGTGTGGAATTAGTATCTTGTGATTCACAATACTAAATTCAGACATGAATTTCTAGGTGAAACTAGAGTTTGAGCCCATGAGACTGAAAATTTTGCTGGGGCAAAGGATGTCTCCTTTCGTAACTGCATAGTCAAGTTTACTCTAATGCTATAAATAGCATGTGCATTTGGCCTGACACTTGATTCTTACACATTCCTCAGATGGAGGACTGCCAAAATATGTTTATTATTCCAATTACAAACAAATGATTCTGCTTAAGGAACAATGGGTCTAACACTGGGATACTTACATTCTCTCTGGTGTGTGCACCATACTCATATTTGGTACGTGCTCATCTCTTTCTGTGCTTTCCCTATTAATAGCATTAAAACAAAAGCAAATCAGGACACACCCACTCTGCTAGAAGGCAGCAGCCCAAGGGTGGTGACACAATGGTAGTAATTAGAAGGGTTTTGGCAATGTTTTGAAGGGCAGCCAAATATGTATGTATCCCTTCTAGTAACTCCAGTGAAAACAAAACAAGTTCAAAGCATTCATTCATCAGAAAAACAAAGACTGTAGACTATTAACCGAGGATTACCAAAATATGTAAATTTATGAACATATACGTATACATATTTGTGTGTGTGTATGAGTATATTAATATAAGCATATTTGCTTATATGTATGCATACACAGAAAAATTGCCCTTTCAAACAACAAACAAAAGGCCGAGACAAAAAGTCTGTGACCAAAGACAGTGGTTGGCAAAAACACAAGTGGGATAATGAGGAGCATCGATTTTCACAGTCTCCTGTCCTGCAGGCACCTGTGGAAGATGGACAAATGAACTAAAATGTTTGTTAAACTCAAAATAAAAGCCTAGAGAATGGATGCTGGCAAGAAAAGAAAAGAAAAGAAAAGAAAAGAAAAGAAAAGAAAAGAAAAGAAAAGAAAAGAAAAGAAAAGAAAAGAAAAGAAAAGAAAAGAAAAGAAAAGAAAAGAAAAGAAAAGAAAAGAAAAGAAAAGAAAAGAAAAGAAAAGAAAAGAAAAGAAAAGAAAAGAAAAGAAAAGAAAAGAAAAGAAAAGAAAAGAAAAGAAAAGAAAAGAAAAGAAAAGAAAAGAAAAGAAAAGAAAAGAAAAGAAAAGAAAAAGAAGTCATTTAAAAAAAAGATAGGAGATGAAACAATAGCAAGAAACAGAGTTCAATATCTAAGAAGGAAAAAGTACAATAGGAGTAATATAAGGAATTACATATAAAACCAATATATCTCAGAAACACAATGTTAGCTTTAAAGGGGAAACAGAGACTCTTCTTTGTTTTGAACACTAACGTGCTAACCACCAACTCCAAGCATCTCAAGACTTCCATACACAACATAGGAACCAAGTCTTATTGTGGCAAATCATATATACCAAAACTCTTAACTTGATTATGCTACATGTACTATGAATAAAAAATGAGACTCTAATTCATGCATACACAAGAAAGCATACAAAGAAAAAAGGAAAAAAAAAAGGGTTTTCTATCTCAGTTTGGAGATGGCTCTTCGTAATAGTCTCTGTGAAAGTCAAACTAGAACAAGCAAACAAGCAAAAAGGCCACTCCCAAACAAACAAAACCCACAACAGTAGCCAAGCAGTTCAGAGACATGCTCAGATTGTGGTAGACAAGTTTGGATTCCCAGTCCACAGCACAGATCCCGACATGCCTTCAGACCAGACTCTAATTTTTCAACTACGGGCTTTCCACATGTTCTCGCTTTCTTACTTCAAAATTGAAACAAAACTTTTTCAGATTTTATGTCTTTCAATGAAATAATTATCTTTGATAAATCAAGGTGTATTAAAACCAGTGCAATTCTAAACAGAGGTTTCCTATCAGGTTCTTTTAATTCTGATATAATAACCACTGTGGAAAAGATGAGGGAGATGTTAAGAGACTCAAAAAAAACAACAAACAGTCCAATTTTTCTTTTCTTTATTAAGTGTAGTTAATTACCATTTTCACTTTGAAAATCTCACCTTTGGGGCATACTGTTTTTACTTTTTTTTTTTACTTCCTTGCTCTTTTTCTCACTTGTCTAGACATTTCTGTGTCTCCAATTGTTTTGCATTACCCTTTTCAACTTTCATTAATATTCTCACTTCTTCTTTTCTCACTATCCTTGCCAATTTTTCTTTTCACATTGCATGTTCTTTAGTTGTGTACTGTATTCTCATCCTTCTCCCAAGTCAGTATTTCTTCCCTTCTTCAATAATTTCAGCTTGGGAACTGGGACAAATTACCTATCTGATTCCAAAAGGATTGGGAAGCTTTACTGAGGAATAAGTAGCTTTTTGTTTCTTAGGGTTTTGAGAAGAAAACATAGACATAAAGAAATGGAAATGTATAGTGTAACATCAATATAACGTACACAGTCTTTGGTTGCCTTTTAATACAGAACTAAAATATTATTCATTGTTTCAGTTTTCTTTTTAGGTGATTGCCATTTATTTTCTAATTAAAAAATGCTGCCTTAGGTTGTTCTATTTTTAAAGGTCAATTCATAAACTGCAAGACTCTTGAAATGTTTCATTAAATTTTGTGGGGCTTTTTCTTCGCATTGAGATGTGAAAGAAGAAATCAAAGAGGGCTATTGTATTAGTGCAGTATAGCATAATCAGCACTGGTCTGAAAGTATCTTAAGTCCTTGTATCTTTGCTTAAAGTAGGAGCCCCAGATACAATGCATTTCAAGTCTGACTTGGGCAATAAAGCACATACCTGCAGTGCCTATGTGGAAACATGAGCTAAGAGTAAGCAGATGCATAAAGTAGCACACCCAGTGAATTTACCTGCTCCTTCAGGATCCTTAAAGACCTGAGACTTTGGCACCTCCCCTCTTGCAACAATCCTGACACTTCAAAACAAGAACATTTCAGAATTAAGATTGCACATTTTATCAGCTTCATTTCTAGCTTGCAATATTTGCTCCAACAATCTGCGCTAGAATTAATAATTATGCTACACAATGCAGTCTTTTTGTTTGTTTTATTACATGATACTACACTGCAGGATAGCTGCAGGATCAGCAAAGCTTATTCATTGATTTCTACATGACAGATCACTAATAATGATAGATTTTCAGTGATGTGTCAGCAAGTACATGAGACAGTGTGGCTGTGAGGTAGCGACTGCCAAAAGAAGTTGCTGAGTGTCAAGCAGAAAAGATATACTGTCACTTCACTTTTGTCACTGACAGACAGTTCCGATCATACATTTTACATAAGAAAATTATTCAATTCTCTGCACGAGTTCACACGTGAATTTGAACAACTGCTTTGTTTTTTCCTATCTGTAAGCAACATATTTTAAGAAAGGGATCCGAAGGATCCATTTTTTTTTTCCAAAAATTAGTAACAATAACAACAAAAATTTCAAATGAATGTGGTACAGAATATGAAGAGTGCAAAGGTTGGACTACAAGAAAAGGGTGGAAAGTAATTTTTGCAAGTGGCATGATCTGTCTACAGTGCTGAAATGTCAGATAGATATTTTATTTACAATCATACAAAGAACCAAGTAGCTAAAGACAAATTGCAATATCTTATTTTTTAGAATAAAAGAATAACATAATAACAGATGCAGCTCATTCTGGTCAACAGTGAAGATTTCCCAACACGGGTCACAATTTTCCCTATCCTCTTTTGCATTCCTCTTCTTACTGTCAATCCACTGACACCCTGTAATATCACCTCACTTTTAGGATAAGGTAATGCTGAAGCTGAGCATGGATGTTACTATCTTCTTTAACTTACATTGCAAGAGTTCATTATAGCAAGAATTTCAATATAGAGGCAATTAATGCCTAATCTGCAGCCTTGATACCAACAGAAAATATTTCTACAAACTGTCTTCTACACTGAAGTAATTTATCTCGCTTTAGCACAGAGAGAAGATATCCCTCAGAGTTTTGCAGATTACTGATATTTTACCTATTACTGGAGGTGTAGGGGGTGAATTCATGTGCTCGTAGCTTAAATGCAACAAATTCAAGCAGGGTCTTAGTCAAACTTTGAGTGCATTTTTTGAGTCAATTTGATATTATGCTTTTCAGAAACTAATTGTCTTTATACAAGAGCTAATCAACAGCATGATATGCCTGTGCATCTTCTCCACCGAATGTGCCATGATGAGGACACTGGAAGTCTCAAATATTGTTTGATCATTGCCACAGATGTTCAGAAGATTGAGACGTAATAAGGCTTTAAAAAACTAAGGGATCTATACTGCTTCAGAAAGCTCCATCAGTAGCAAATTGCTGTTGCCCTGTTAGGGTATATGTAATCTTTTCAAAGCTATGCCATGTCACAGGTAGTTCAACTTCACAGACTCTCCTGTAAAAGGGCCTACATCTCACTACAGCTGCTAAGTGTTGAATTTAATGACTAAATAGAGTTTTCAGAGGTTTTAATTAAAAAGATTTCTAAAGTGTGAGGATGCACTTGAAACCTAACAAGCAAGATTTAATCTTCTCACCTATAATAATCACTTCACAGCACGGGTGCTAATGAACAGCAAGGATGGGATGTGCAGTTTTGAACCAATGCAAACTAAGGCAAGAAAAGTAGTATTTTCTCCTAAACAAGAAATGCCTAGAGACAATTACAAGAAACTAAAAGTTTCTGTAGTCATTTTGATATGCTCCAAAGATTTTCACTGAGTCAACATTCTACTTAATAACACTTCGCAGCCCTTCCCATTGCACTGCAATCGATTTCTCTTTTCTTTTCTATTCTTTTCTTTTCTTTTTTCTTTTCTTTTTTCTTTTCTTTTTTCTTTTCTTTTCTTTTTTCTTTTCTTTTCTTTTTTCTTTTCTTTTCTTTTTTCTTTTCCTTTTCCTCTCCTCTCCTTTTTTTTCCCTTCAAATATCTTAGCCAAAGAAAAAGCCTGAGGTATCAGTAGACTTGTCTGAGTACACACACATAATTAGCAAAGGAAATCACACAAGTCCTTCAAAGAATCAGATCTTTTCCCTTTCTATATTCCTATTGGTAACCCTCCCCAAAGCAGGGTGGTTGAGACTAAATGATCTTCAAGATCCTTTTCAACCCAGGCCATTCTGTGATTCTATGATTCTGTGATTCTATTTAGTTTGGCTGGATTCTTATTTCAAACTCTCTAAAACATTGCATTTTCTAGCATGTGTCTTATTAATTCATCACAAGCCAACACAACAAAAGTGCCTTAAAATAAAGCAGACAGCCAGAAGCCTTCAGTTCCATCCTGTACCAATACTTTATCCCCAGTATAATCCAGAGAAGAAACTTCTAAAAAAAAAACATACATAAATTAACATTCTAGTAACCTGTGCCTGCTATAAAATTTTTGAACTGCACTTTCTTCCCAGTAAATACACAGACAGCCATTACCACATCTAGTAGGAAAGGAACATCTAATATGTTCCTAGAAACATCTTAGAACACTCCTTCTCATCATCACTTGGACCACTGCTCCAAAAAGACTCTTGGTTCAAAAGGTATCTACCTCAGAGTTGTCTGGTTGATAACACCTGAAAACATGCCTCTTGCCTCTTACTCTAAACATGTAGCAATCATGTAGCCTCTGCCTATTATGAGAAGCAGGGGCCACAAATTTGCCCCACTGGAGACCTCAGGAGGGCACAGACACAAAAATAACACGTACTGAAACACAGTGTGACAGAACACTTCAAAGCCAAAGAGTAGCTGCTTGTTGATTACGGCTCTAGTCCATGCTATTTAAATAATGCAAGTATTCTTAAAAATACATATAAGAAAAAAAGAATATGAGCTTCATTTCTTTACACCTTTACAGTACAAATGCTTGCAGAAATGAAGGGTTAAGAGAATTCCTTAACATCTGAAAGGAACTCAGCACTTTTTTTTCTTTTGTTTTGTTTATCTCCAGGGTAAACATATAGTGGGGAGATCAATCTAGAAAAGCTGCACTTATAGATTTAACAGTACGTGAGTTCAAATGTTTGTGGAGTACTCACCTTCTATCTCCAATTTTATCTCCAATTCCTTTGATATAATTTTAAATAGATGCCATCTCTGGTAAGTACAGACAAGAGCAACAGTTTCCAGACTGAGCAGAGAGAAAATTCCTACCATAAAATCTTTATCAGCTTCCCTGTACAAGGGAGTAGTTAGTCCCATGTATTAATGCTTTTATTTCTAGAAGAGATCATCAGCAGCCTAACTACTACTTGTTCTCAATTGTGGATATTATTAATGCAAGTAATTTAGCGGGGGATAAAAGCACTAACAAAGCAACTAAAAAAGAAACAAACCCACAAACAACAAAATTTAATAGTTAAATAACTTCCTCGTTGCATATGTTTAGCTCTGCATTTACTGAGTCTTGTATATAAATGAAGAACTATTCGTCATTCCACAAATCAAGTGTAAAGCACTCTGCATGTACAAAGAAGAGGTCTGTACTAAGACAAGAAGAAATGACAGAACTATTTTAGAGATCATCCATGCAACACAGATGGTCTTATGGTTCTTTTTCCTTACATATCTTTTAGAAGAAACTTTACAGACAAATTTATTGTTAAGATCATTCACTTCTTGATAAGAGTCTTTATATTTATCAAGATAGTTATATTAGATGTTTGTATTTCAGTGGTTATATACTAAACATTTAATCATTGTTATATATTAAATATTTAATCTATGGTTAACAAGTTTCATCAGTACTAATATTATTTCAATGGCTAATAGATTTCACCAGCATACTTTACTTGCAAGCAAGTGAGAATTACATTAGTATTTCATATGCATCTTCTTTACTTTCCATTTTCTGTTGTGTGGGTCTCTAGCATCAGATGATGCTAGGCAGAATGAAGTAGGCAGCTGGTTTGCATGTTTACATCTGTGAATCATAGAACCATGGAATGGAATGGTTTGCTTTGGAAAGGGCCTTTAAAAATCATCCAGTCCAATGCATCTGCTGCAGGCATGCACATCTCCCACTTGAGCACTAGTGTACAATACTCAATGTTCCATCCAGTCTGGCTTTGAACACTTCCAGGGATGGAGCATTCACAGCTTCTAAAATTCCACTGTCTCACCACTCTCTGAGTAAAGAATTTATCCCTTATATCTAATCTAAACTTATTCTTTTAGTGTAGAACTATTACCTCTTGCCCAAGATACTATACATCCACACCCTTAAGTACAGAAAGCCTGTTATAAGGTCTCCCAGAAGCCTTCTTTTCTCCAGGCTGAGCAAGCTTAGGTCACTCAGCCTGTCTTCATTGGAGGGATGCTTCAGCCCTCTGACAACCTTCATGGCCCTCCTATGGATCTGCTCTAGCAAGTTCATGTCTTTCTTGTGCTGTCTTATTGAGGATATGTCACGACGCCACTGGTTTGCATTCTTTTGGAATTTGTTTATAAATTAACACTCAAAATTCTAAAAAAATCTCAAGACATTTGGTTCACAAGTTAATTTATCAACATCATTAACCTGCAATAAAAAGTTTAGCTGATAGTCTTTGTATTTTAATTATCAAATTCTCTTACTGCACCTACAACTTTTCTGAGAACAACTTTTATCACAAAATACAGCTGATGCTAGTAGTTTGCAGGATGTTACTGTCCCTTAACTTTGTTTCTCATGAAAACATTTTAAAAGTGTAAACCTTATGCTGAGTGGTGAAATGAAAAACTGAAATCACAACATACTTTGTATCATCGGAAACCATTTCCTGCCCAGTTTCTCTGATTAACTATAAATACATAGTAATATATAACATGGAAAATAATTTAAATATTGGATCTTTTGATAAACACAGAATAAAGGTACCTTACTGTTCAACCTTAAGGTCCCTAGACTCATAACCTAAAGGGAGAAATTAGCAAACGAAAGAAGGTCTGAGCAAATTAATATAAACCTTAGTTTCCATAGCATATGCATACAGTGAAATGTAGTTCTTAGTCCTGGGGTGCCAAGGTAAACGTTCCATAGAATATTAGTCAAATACAGAAAGATAATAGAGACTGTTGGGGGTACCTGGAAATTCATGAAAAACAGCGCAGCTAGAAAACACAGTGCTAACCTGTTTTCTTTCTTCCAAGTCTCATCAAGATGTTATCACACAGATCTTGTTTGTGACAGGGAGGCAGTTAAATAGGAGTGCAGATACACCCACATTTATTACTCAAATCAGGAGTGTGCTTATTAAGCACATCTCCCAGTCATACCCACTTCCTGTGCTTTCATTTGCATTGCAAAACTATCTCAGAGCTTATGAAGATTTTTCTTAGAAAATAAGCTCGAAGATGCTTATTTAGCACATAATACACTCCTTCTCTACTGAACGTTCAGCCTAAAGGACTAAACTAGAGATACCAAAAAGTAAACTATAAATAACATGCATTCTATGGACATCTGTTTCTCACAACTGATTTGCCGTACAGGTCCGTATGTACTACACTAGTGGCTGATAGACGCATAGACTAGTCATAAACAGTATTTACGTAATTTTATAAATACATACTTATGTACATGTTTATTTGAGATAATCTCATATATAAAATCTAGAAATCTTCCAGAAAACATAAAACTTAAATTGTGTGTGTTACAAAGATAATTGCAAGCAGTTATAAGTGTATTCTGATGCTCCACTGTGACCAGTGGTAGATTCTTCTCATCTGGGAACATGAGGGCACAGCACTCTATAGAAAGAAACATGACGACCACCTGCCACAACAGTTGGGCTGAGGCAGAAACACACAGACAGAGGTAATGCAACCTTTCCTCGCATGTGAACCCAGACAGACCTCCCAAGAAGTAACAGAACTCTGTTTCTCTATATTTTAGCTGGTGTACTCTTCTTAAGGATTTTATCTTTAAGGATTCTTTAAAAAAAAAAAAACAAACTAAAAAACTATACACTATATAACAAACTTTTACTATCAGTGTGAACATGTACGCAAATTTCTGACACTGGGGAAAGGCACAACTATGCGTGTCTGTCTTCCTTTTGTCCTGTGCTTTTAAAAAGGATCATGGGGTGCAGATCTTGGGATTGGAGATTTTGTTCAAAAGTTTCTTCAGATTACCTTGCTAAATTCTTAATACTCCAGAAATTCAATTTCCAAGCTTCAGTCTCCAATATCAGAGCAGCGGGAATGTTATATATGAATTACTCTACCAGGTCACTTACCAAGGGTTCAGTGCTGTCCCCTTGAAGGTGACAGACATACACTGTATTTAAAAAGAAACATAAATAAACGTGCATTGTATAGAACATCTACATATATAGGAAAGCATTACTCCTCCTGGAGCTGTACCTTCAGAATGAGCATGCAACAAACTCTTGAGTATTTAATTTTATGGAAGATTTAAAAGATCATTTTCAGGTATTTAGGCCTAGATTGAGAATTCTGCGTTCACATTCTACCTTCTGCTGTTCACATATTTGTATAACAGAATTGTTACCAACAAATTCAAGGTCTTTTTATTGATACACATAGTAAAAGTTTGTTCAGGCTGAGCCATTTTGCACTGGACTTTGTACTCCAAATGAAGCTGTACCATACAGAAATAGCTCCACATTATGTAATAGAGGCACTGCTGCTACATTAACTACCTGGTTATTTTTATAAGGTCATGCAGCCTCACTAACTAACCATCAAGTTAAGAAGTGTTTTTCATGATGTACAAAATGAACTGTCATGATTTTCCCCTACATTTGGCCATAATAGCCTTCATTTCTGAGAAAACAACCCAATTAACTTGGAGATGCTCTTCATCATCACTGCAATAGAATTATTTTTAAAAATAACTTTCATATTTCTATCTAAAACCTTTTTAAAGGTTAGCATAAAAATTATGGACATGGTGTTCTGTGCTCAAAGGAAAAAAAAAGTAATTATGTTTAATTATTTTGATGACTAATGGTTGCATAGATCAATGATGCTGTCTAAAGTTCAGCTCACTCAATCTGTCCCAATTTGTGTGGCAATTACTTGTTCTGTGGACAGATAGCACCAGGTCTTGACCTTCATAAATTAGGGTAATGGTACAATGGCTGTCTATATTATCGCCTGCTGAATCGTCTTGACAGGTGACGGTAATTGTTAAATATACACCATTTTGAGAGAACCATGGCATAAGTAGAAGACAGGCCTAATTCAACTATATCTGACATCTTGCTCTAGTGAAAATAAACAATTCAACATTTCAGAAGTCCCCTCTAATATGGCAAAAGTTCTCAGTGAAGTTGGAGCTGAAGGACAGTGGTGCTTCCAAGACCACACTAGATCCTTTAGATATGTGCCTCATGGATATAAGCTGTGGCCGTTCTATTCTGAAATGTTCAATCTCCAGTGAATACTTACGTAAGTATTTTGTCAGTACATATTCATTTATATAAATAAACTACCTCATCTATTTATTTTGGCTTTTGTTCTGAAGGTATCCAAATAAAGTTTCTGGCATATCTGTACAACAGCAGCAACAAAACCCCTATTGCCATCACAGATATTTCAAAAGCTTTTTTGAGCATTCTCACCTACAAAGAAAGGAAAAGCAATTCTAATCCTTAACTAATTAAAATGGTCATTTGGTCTTTTAAGCAAGAAAAGGATATGCTAATGCTGCAAAATAACCTTTATTGTAAATGTCTATACTGAACCTTTCCCTTTGTAGGTAAAACCCAATGTGATGAAAATACCAACAAAATAAATTCTGTTTCCACAGTCATGGAAAGGGAACTGCTCTTTCTGTATGTCCTTAAACCAGCTGCCAGGATCAGTCTGTCTGTTTTTGAAGTAGCTGCACTTCTTTGCGATCATCGCTCAACTTCCTGCAATTTCCCTTTGTGTCTAGCATGACACAGCTCCAATCCTGTTATGATCCTGTCTCTGGTCTTCTCTGCAGCAGGCCCCTGATAATTCCATAACGTCTATTTAGCTTTTTTTTCAAGTATCACAGTCTCCCCATGCTGCTAGTGACAGCATCTACTTTTCCATCTACTTGATTCTATTTAAGAAAAAGGGACAATTAGTGTAACAACTATGTTGTAATGTGTTTTACCTAGCATAGAAATGGCTCTTCTCTCATTGCTTAACTCCAGCTGTTCACTGAACAAATCAATGTGAGCACTGACCATTAGTTCACGTTTAAGTGAAAAATCAAAACACACCTCACAGTTTCCTTTTCTATGACATTTTCTTTAGGATGCCAGTTCCTGAACATATGTGACAATATGAAAAGCTTGGCTATTTTTTTTCCCCAAGAGGTACATACTTCATTACTTGACTGCAAATAAATGACTAAGAATGTGTCTTATTAAAAGATCAGGAACTAAAATTGAAAGAATAATAACACACCATAACAAAAAAGAAAAGGACAGCATCTTTTGACAACTATCTTAAGATTTTTAATATGTGGCATCAACAATAAGGAAGATGATCAATATGACTTTCTTATTAAAAAAAAAAACCTAAAGCCTACAAGTAAGGTTACGGGTATCTCTGCATAGTAGACTATGGACTATGCAAAATGCTAAAATAGAGGAAGTGTTACAGCACTAGCAGCACACTGACAAATTTAACTGAAATAACTGAAAGTTTCGTTGGCTACGGTTAGACAAACCTAGCCCTAACCTTAACCCTAACACCATATGAAATTAATTCAGATATGATAAAAGAAGTGAATATAAAATTCAAAGCTAGGAGATAACAAGGTGATCAGTGGAAAAGATAAACCCCTGTGACATGTACCACTCACTGAACACACAATGAGATACACCTCAAATGTTCAGAGATCTACACAGGTCTATTCTAAATGCAGTGTCAGTAGACAGTATGGGTGAAAAATTGTCTAACTGAAGATTAAACTGAAGAGATGTCACAGTGAAAGATGGCAGTAGAACACTCTGTGATTTACTACCTTCTGACAGAACAGTTTCTTTCATGTGCTATTTTGTGCCTTTGGAAATGTTCATTATCAGCTTTTGCCATTTTTATCAGCTGACATTTAAGATTCAGACAGTTATGCCATTTAAAGACTCCCTGGAATAACGTTCATGCTGTGTTGATCAGCACAGAGGATGTTATGTCCCTGACCTGATCAGTAGCTCTAGAAGGGCTATTGGTCTAATTCTCACAGGATAATATGGTAAACTGGATATATCTTCACATATTTTGCAGCACCACAACTCCATTTATTCCAAACAGCTTCACGCACTGTATTTTCTTATTTTTTGGCTTAATCCAAAAAATCAATAAACAAACAAAAAAAAGAACTAATAAATCAAATTCTTTGGAATTGTTAAATAATGCAGCATTGGTTGCCTGGACAGAATACTCTGTCACGTCTGTGTTATATTTCATATCATGTTCCCTGTTAGATTTTCTTCATTTCTAATACAGAAAGCCTGACTGTAGTCTCAGTTTCCCTGTTAAGGTTATATCGAAGAGAATTATAACACATAGTTCTTTAGAAGCAGACAACAGTGATTTTTTTTTCTCCTAAAATACACTTAGTCCTACTCAATATATGCATCCTGGATTATAGCCAACTGGCAGATTTGTGAAGTTTACAAACCTCAGCTACCTACTCGACTTGAGATTGGGCCACATGTTACAGAACTTTTTTCCTGCATATGTACTTTTCATCTACATCTCTCAATCACTTGCTAAGGACACTTTGTATTAAAATTTTACATGAGCCCTGTGCAATTAATCTTCAAACTATAACTGATGGTTGCCATCAAATACAGATGACAAGTGATAGTACCATAGAATCATAGAATCACCAAGGTTGAGAAAGACCTCTAAGATCATCTAGTCCAACTGTCTACCTACCATCAATATTTCCCACTAAAACATGTTCTTCAGTACAACATCTAAATGTTTCTTGAACACCTCCAGGGATGGTAACTCCACCACCTCCCTGAGCAGCCCATTCCAGTACCTAATCACTCTCTCAGATAAGAAGCATTTCTTAACATCTAACCTGACTCTCTCCAGGGCTTGAGGCCTTTCTCCCTAGTCCTATTGCTATTGCATGGGAGAAGAGGCCAAATCTCACCTCACCACCACTTCCCTTCAGGCAGTTGTAAAGAGCAATAAGGTCTCCCTGAGCCTCCTCTTCTCCAGACTAAATAATCCCAGTTCCCTCAGCTGCTCCGTATCGCTCCAGATCCCTGTCCTATCTCCTGCACCCAACATTTAAGTAAACCGGGTCATAACAAAGAAAGAGTCCAAGATTAATTGGACTGAGTTGTTCAGATTCTGTAAATATTATACAAAAAGGCTAACTTGATAAAAATAGACCTTATTCTCCTTTTACACAGCTGACTATACTGGAGTAACTCTGCTTTACACAGTAGTTGCACAAGTCTAAATCTCATGCCAGTTAGATCAGAATCTGGCCAAATGCCTGCCAATGCAATAGCTTCAGCTTCTGGCTTAAACTGAAACGACAGATGTACTATCACATGGCAATCAGGAAATTTGTTCTGCTTTTTTTCCCAAATTGCTACTGACCCCAGCCATATCCTTATGTCAATAAGGAGGTGTGAAAACAGGAATCTGGGGAAAGAACAGACTATTAAGCAGCTTAGAAATGGTGTTTTTTGTGTGTGGTTTTTTTTTTTTTTTTTAATTGGGTTTGTTCCAGAAAGACTTAAATATCTAATAGCCTTGCTTCAAAACTATTTTACACTGTTAAAAGCAGTTACCTAAAATCCTGGGTTCTTTCTCCAGGAAGCTTCTTCTGTCTTTTATTTTAAACTAATAATAATAATAAAATAGAAAGCTAAATATACTGTAAATAATTAACCCATTTCATGCCATCTATTCCATTGTGGTTAATTCCATCTTCCCAGACAAATGGAGAAAAGATTGACTAATCTATTTAATTTGCAATGGGCTATTATGACAGTTACCATACATCGGTCAGCTTCTGCAATAGAAGGATTCCAGACAGCCTTGAAAGCTCTCTGCTTGTTTCCCAGATGACCTGACTCACTAACTCCACTAGCAGAGGAACTACCGCAAAGTAAGGTGTACCCTTTCAAAAAGTGAACCCTTTTTGATGAGAGAAAATGTATGAGTCAGTGAAAGAAAAGGTTTACAAATCTTGAGACCAGGACCATTGTAGAATCACTTTGCCATTGACATTTTTGTAAAACTTGCTCCAGGTTCTGTTGAAAAAACATCTTTGTCCAAGATTTTTGTCCTTAAATATTCATGGCTAAAGCTCTCAAAGCCAGAAATCTTTGTTTTGTATAGTGAAGACAGATCTTGAATGGTACAAAGTCACTACTTGGCTGCAAGCCATCTAGAGAAAGTGGAGATTAAGTATTGCTTGTACTACACAGACTAGCAATCTAAGGGGAGAAAACAAAAAATAACAACTGATTCTCATTACTAAAGGACAAGCAAATCCCAGCTGAAATATAGAAATCTAATAAGTTAGGTTCGCTACCCCCTCTGCGTGCTCCATAATGAGCCACTGCCAATGGCTCCACAGTGAGTTTTTAAAAATGCTTGAAGGGCAGTTACAGACAACAAAAAAGTCAAAATTTGGGGACTGCAGTAAGCAACCTAAAAAGAGACAAGAACCACAAGCTGCAGACTGAACACTAGGAAAGCTGCTATTTACTAAGGGGATCATTCAGCACTGGCAGGTTATCCAGGGGAACTACTAAATCTCCATCCTTGGCAGTTTCTGAAATTCAGGCACAGTCACTGACTGGACCTAGAAGTAGTAACAGTTCTTTAAGAGAAAAGTTGAACTTCAAGAGGTCTTTTACAACTTTGATGTGATTCTGGGAAGCCTGGTTTAGAGATGATAAAAAGATTTAACCTGTTGTCAGAACAAGATAAAGCGAAGAGGATGACCATCCCAAAGCTGGGTAGGCAATGGCAGTGCTTTTGCCAGGCCATGGAAAGGCAGGCTCCAGTGAGGTACACGATAGGTCACAAGAGGCGATGTGAACCCTGAATTAGTGGGGACAAAGAAAGGACTAATGATGGGCAGAAAAGGCTTGGTCTCTTAAGTGATCAATATTTCCAGGTGAGGCCCACTTGAAAAAGGAATAGGATACAACAACCAAAGTTAATGAGATGCATCATATTGACTGGTATAAAAGCTGCCTTATAAAACCTGTTTCTGATTGCAAGATTTGTTCAACACCGCCTGCAGGAAGTCCAGGAACTGTTGGCTAGAACACCTATTTAGGATATTTTTCTTTCCAGAGATGTGGCTTATGTCCACAAATACTTCCCGAAAGAATCAAAATCACTTTGACATTAATACCACCGTTATGGTAGGTATGAGTCAAATCCGGAGGGATTGTTTTCTAATTGATAAACTAGGAATACTAAATAATAAAATAGGATATCCTTTACCTGTTTAAATTGTTCCTACATAAGAACTGTTTCAATTAAATAAAATTGACAGCCCAAAAAATTATTCTCCTTAGTGATCTGAGAGCTTCTCAGCATTAATTCACTGTGCACGTCTGCCTGACTATCATGGAAAACATGTCATATTTATCCCATTGCTCAAACAGATATCAATACCTTATTGTTTTTTCAGTGTTAAGTCCAGATTCTTCATTTCCTTCTTCATTTCATTCAAATTACACTCTATGACCCAAACCAAGTGACTGAAGTGATCTTTCTGTTACGCGGATAGATAGTGATAGGACAAAGGGAAATAGTTTTCAACAAAAGGAGGGAAGATTTGGATTAGATGTCAGGGAAGCTTTTCATTGAGAGGATGGTGAGGTGTTGAGACAGGTTTCCCCCGAGAAGTTGTAGATGCCCCATCCCTGGAGGTGTTCAAGTCCAGGTTGGATGGGACCCCAAACAATCTGATCTAGTACTGATCTAGCAGTTGGCAAACCTGCCTGCAGCAGAGGGGTTGGAACCTGGTGATCTTTGACCCAAAGCCATTCAGTGATTCTAACAGAAGCATGACAGGACTTCTGAGATTCAGTCTAGCATTGAGTGCTCTTCTAATAACACAAAGCAGTCATATCAGCTGCTGTAGCACTGCTTTAGATGAGTGAACACTGTTAAGTTGTCCCTGTTTCCTAATGACTTCTTCCAGATACACTGGCAACTGCTTTAAAGTGAGCAGGAACAGTGGTACTGGAAAATAGGAGACATTTCACTTATCTTCAGTGATTGCATATAAGAGTTAGGAAGCTTCAGTCCATTGAAATTGGAGTGCTGTAAAAAACAGTAGAGTTGTACCCAATCCCAAACCAGTGTCCTTTTACAGTAACAGTGCAAGCTGATTTTTTTTTTTTTTTTGTATTACATCAGTGCTTTTGTTTCATATGACTGTTACTACCTCGTAACATACCAATTACTATCATTTATAAAAATGAAGAACAATAGCAAAGTAGAGGTCCATCCTTAGAGAACTGGATGTTCTGTGCTGACCTTCCTGCATGCAGGGAAGGAAAGAAAAAAAAAAAAGATTATTTCCCGCTAATTGTTTGTGTCCTAGTCTTTGGCAGCTATGCCAGAACAAGCACTGTATAATGGTTCTTAAAAGACCAAAACAAGAGAAATTACATGTTCAGCAGATCTTTGTTATTTGAGATCCAGTAGTGTGCTTCGTTTTCTTTTCGGCTGCATGGTTTTTCAAAGGGAAATAATCCTGTGAACAAAATATCTGGCTGAGTAACAAAGGGGCTGCCAAGCCTGATCCACAGGTGATGAACACTTGGCCAGCAACCAAACTTATGCTGAAGACAATTAAAAAGGACAAAACTGTCCATCTGCTTGTTCAATTAATATAGATGCAGTGTAAAAAGGTGCTAATAATCTCTAAAGAGAAAACCTTGCATGACATGCTCAGACCAAATGTCCTGCAAAAAAACTGCAATAAAAAACAAGTCAATGCAAAAGGTCTCTGAAAAGAATTTTAGAACATCACTAGTGTGAAGAACTCCCTCATATTTTCATGTTTAGTAGCAATAAAAAAAATGGTCAAATTGCCCAGATCCACCATAAGCTGTAAAATTTGATCCTCAGATCTAACATCTTTACTATTTTAACTGTAGTAGCTTAAGGGATAGCTAGGAAACTCTTAAGAATATAAACCAACCAGAGACTAGAATGTGTACTGAAATAATATGTATGAGCACCTTCTAAGTCACATGCAGCTCACATAAATGCAAGTCCTTAAAAAGAATTATGTGTCAAAGAGAGACATAAATAATAAAACACCATGACCTTTGAGTATGAAATTTTACGTAACAGAGATTTAAACTTAGTCAAAAGTATAGCACAGTTATAACAGACCTTTTCCTTAGTTGTAATATGCAGCTCATACTTCAAATTAGCTAATAATTTGATAGATGAATTCTTGAACAGCAAGTAGGATACCCAAATTCCAATTCTCCCTTCAACTCAAACCACAGAGCTATCCCCTTTGTCTGCATTTTATCTACAGCTAAATCCCTCAGTCTCCCGCTGTCTAAAATTAAACCACGTGCCCCTGCTGCATTCTCATATACCTGCTTCTACACTTATAATGCACTGGTTTGGGAAACCAAAGCTAAAAGCTATTCATCTTTTTGTGGGTGTTATGTGTTTGCTGAGTGAGATGCCCAAACAGGTCTGTCGTGGGACATCTGAGCAATGAAAGCAGCTGAGCAATGTCATAGAACAAAGCAGCAGCTAGCAGGGCTGCCTCTTTCAGCAGCAGCCTGTGGTCATTTCTCTTTAGTGCAGTCCTAAAGCTATATCTTCAGTCTCATAACTATTTTAAATGAGTGCATTTTGGTCTTTCTGTGGGACAATGTAAAAAAAAATAATAAAAATTAAAAAACTGCTGCTACCCTTGCTCATTTGGCTGTTGATGTCTTTGCTTACTCCTTTCCTTCCACCAGCAAGTACTAGCATTCAGGCAGACATGCAGTGAGACACATTAGGAAACTCAGTCACCTCAGTCTGTTTGTTTTCCTGTTAAAAACGCCTCTAAAACAGAAATCATTGTCAGTTACTCCTGACTTACTACTTTCTCTTACAAAGGTGCACACTTCTAGCATATGCTCACTGCCTCCCTAGAGATTTTGCACAGCTCCAAGCACATTCTAATCACTTTTAGGTTGTTTTTTTTCTAGCGGTTCAAAAGATTTCTATCAGGAGGTCCTAATCTTAGAACCCCTCAAACAATCTGTGAGTTTCTCCTACCATATGCCTACATATACCTTAAAAAACTCTGCGACAATAAAAGTTCAAAGCACTCAACTTTAGGCAAGAACAAGGCTCCTTCGACTCAAATCAAGCTGTAGCAAAGAGGTATCATGAAAACCAGCCACTATTAAGATGATTGGTTTCATCTCATAAGAGGATTAAATGGAGGTGAACTGACCTCTCTAATCATGCAAGATTTGGACAGACACATTTACTATCTCCCACAGTCACTGAGCAGTTTGCACCAGCACATATCAAATTCAATGCTGTTCTGGTCCAAATCACACTCTGTTGCACATCAGGATACAATTCCCTGTAATGCTGCCAGAACAGCTACATCAGGAGTTTGGGCTACCCAGATCGAAGCTGCTCAAAACATCTTTTAACCCTTTAATCTTTTATCAATTTTTTTCAGTTTTTCATTTTTTTAAATTCCTTCTCTAAAACTCAAGGGATGTGGGCAAAGGAGGAAAGGACAAAGGAAGGCTTACACTTGTTTCTCAAGAAACCAGCCCAAACTTGGTTGCAAGTGTTTCCTCAAATAGGATTCACACCTTATAATGTGTTTGACAAAGGTCCTCTGATAAAGCAGCAAAGAACTTTCTGTATGAATGGCTATTCATTTATACTGCACAGGTATCAGCCAGTAGGACTCATTCAGGGTAGTTACTCATGCAAGAATAGGCAAAGTTAAAGGAAAGTTGTAGAGCAACATAATGGAGAAAGAAAGAGAACTTCAGGAAATTTTTGTTTCCATAAAATTCATCATCTCAGTGCAAAGTTTAAATATGCCAACCTTAGTGAAGACAGATACATTTCTTGGACCATTTAAACCATTTTTACTGAATCGCTGGAACAGATTTCTGGAACAGACAAACCTTTCTACTTTATCGAGCAGGCGCAAAGCATAAGACGTAACTTACGATTCTAGTAATGAAGAGCATAACCTTAAAATGCAATTTTCTTGAAAAGAGGAATAAGGTCTAAGAACTCCAGTACTCAGATAGTCCAAGCACAAAAAGCAGCTTTTGTTTCCCGAAAAACAATTCATAATATTACACATCCCTCAAGCTGGCTGTTAACTCTCATTTTTGAGAAGAGCAAGGTTCTTATCTATGGATATGCTCTGGGGGAGGAGGCCAAGGTTGTTTGGGCTTTTCTAAATATGAGTTATCTTCAAGCACATGGCTACCTTACCAGAGGGCTTAACATATTCCCTTAACCTCAGAAGGCCAGGGCTCACACAACCATCTGCTCCTGAACTCCATCTTTCCAGTTCAAAGCTATTTGTACAACTGAAAATGCAGAGCAAACACAGCAATCATATCCTTATCAGTTCTAGCCCTCACAGCTGTGAATCTTTCATTTTTATTGCTGAACAGTTTGTTGTTTTTTTTTCTTTAAGCCACTCTAATTAACTGAATCCAATGAACTATTTCCAAAGATTCTCCATCAGAAACCCAAGGGCTACTATTTCAACTAGAGAGCAATCTTAAAAACAGAGTTATAATTGGTTGGGAGAGATTAGTATGCCTCCAGCACCATCGGAATGCTGATAGCCAGGGGTATATGCACAGCAAGCAGACGACTGTGGCTTGAGAAACCAGCCAGGATTGCAAATAAGGTTACACTGCTAATGAGGAACCAGAGGAATCAGAGCAGGAGGAAAAGCCAATTTACTACACTTTTCTGTCTCAGCACCGCTCAATTTAACTGCCTCAAAGGGCCAAGTACCTTCAAGTATGCCCATTAACAGCATTAAACTTGCTTCAAGTCTCCCTGGAAACTTTCTTCCCTCAAACCTAAGTTCATAACATTTTTTTTTTTTCCTTCTGTATCTATAAAGCTGGTACTTGTGTTTGATATAAAGATGTTATATAAAAAAAAAGATTCAGTGCTAGCAATATATTATACGTGTATAACAAACAAAGGCCTAGACAAGATACACATTGTCCTCTAATTGTCCACAAATTTTAACATTAAATATTCAGAAAATAATAATAATTAAAAAAATCAATGCAGGAATTAACCCAATATTTGAAGTTTTTTCCTCTTTCTTCTCCACAGAGAAGGAGATAATTACCTGGGGTAAAAATATGTTAACGCTAAAACTCAAAACCGATAATATCTTAATTACATGGGTTATGATTTGCATCCTCACAGCCACAGTACCTGTAAGAATGCTGCCAGTGAAGGAAAGAAGAACCAAAAGGCAAAAGAAAAAAATGGCAGTTTTATACAAGAGGGTTCTCTGGTATGTCATTTCTTGGTGAGACGATATCTCAGGACATGTTTCATTTTTATTTTGTGGTTAATTTGGGACCCCCAGAGTTATTAAATGTTGCTTGAAGTCTCTTCTGTTAGGCCTTAAATTGATATTTGTAATCTGAGACAATAACTACAGGGGAAAAGGAACACGATGTAAAGTGGCATCAGATGTTCTCTGGAGTATATAGCTCACTCAGGAGAATAGACAGAACAGGATGCGAGCACAGATCTCTTTTCACAGGCTTTTACATTACTGCAATACTGGTTTCATTTCTCTCTTAATCTTCCCCGGGAGAAAGAAAAATATTTTTCACTGTTATTGGTAAAATCCATCAGAGACCAAGCCTCAAAGTCTCCTACTGAAATGATCATGCCATGTTATGAAGCAGCTGATGGCAAGACAGAAACTACTAGAGATTAAGATAGGACTAGACTGTATTTCTTGTTCCTCTGTAGGCTTCAGTTGAAAACAAACTGATCAAGAAAACTCCCTCTCCACCTTCCACTACTTAATACCTTCTTCACATCGACCACATCAGCTGACAAAGCTTCATGTCAGTCTCGATGCTTTAATAACCCTGATCTAGACAAAGCTTTAACCTGATTTTACTTTTGCAGTAGGAGCAAGGGACAGCCAAAAAGCCTGTGAGCAATCTCAGCCAATCTTTTTGGGGTGAGGCAAGAAAAGTCTTAGTTAATTCACTGGGAATCCCCACAGATTACTTTCAAATGGTTTGACTGAAATGTCAAATGACTAGACAGTTGAACAAAAAGCAGACTACCAAATGTTGCTGAGTAGGGCTTAAAATCCAAACTCTGTGCGAAGTGTTTTCTTTTTCCTCATGTATGTGAATTCTGCAAACACTATTTGAATTGTTCACATTAATTTTCTATTCACTAAATTGCTGAAAAGCCAATTAAGTGCATTATATTTTGGAAAATTTTAATGATGTATGATAATTAGAGCTACAGTTGGTCAAATATTAATTGCCAGTGAAATCAAGACATCAGTTGACATACACTGACTTGGCTCCCTTTGAACACACGAAGCAACACTGATTTATCCAAGCCAGGGATCTTTGTAGAGTTCAGACTTATTAAAAGCCTTCTGCTGTTCCTATCTTTTTCCTTAAGCCTTTTAATAATTACAAACATCTTTCAGCTAGTAAATTATCAAAAGTATTCATAACAAACATTATGTGTTTGACCAGTTACTGAATGACTGCAAGAAGAAAGTAGTTCTGTTTCCTGATGGGATGATGGTCCAGTTCAAAAAGCTTTCAGAAATGTGACTGGAACAACTCTAATTCAAGCACTTGTGTATATATTGGCTTGCACAAATATTTGCATGCCGAGGTATATTGACAAGAATTCTCACAACCCACTTCCTATATTTGACTAGCAAGGTTTCATTTTTGAAAAAAAAATCTACTAAAAGCTAATTTAATCACTATGATTACTGCTGGAATAAATTCAGTTTACATGAAATATATTTGCTAATGCTTTCACTAGTAACTATCAAATGCTAATTATAGGGCAGAGGCTAAAGTGTAGACAGTAAAGAAATTAAAACCATGAAGGAAGAGATAAATAGGTGATCTTTCTTTAATCTCCTTTTTTCCTTTTTTCCTTTTTTTTTTTTTTTTTCCCCTGTCTGGAATTGAAACTAGTCTAGAAACTGGGGAAAAAAAATAGCATTTCTTAATTTTGTTGCAGATTGTTATATGGCCATTACACAGTAGTGGGCTGAACAAACCTACTGTCTCAAGGCTGCATGATCAAGATATACACCGTCTTCTAACTGTCCACAAATTTTAACTTAAATATTCAGAAAATAATAATAATAAAAAAAATCAAATTCTCTCATATGTTCTTCCCCTTACTTCCAGCTGCATGTTTCTATGTTCTCCCTGCAGCTGTTCTAGAACAAATACACAAATACAAACACAACAAACAACTTCAACTCACTAATTCAGTAGAAAAAAAAAAAAAAAAGCTCTTAAATAAACCTGAATAGTGAATTAATGTGTCAACCATTCTGGTGAGTACTACTGCCAGAGCAAAGCAGGGTGAGAAGACAAATCCTTATGGCTGGGAGCAGGGGATAAGCAGAACGAAAAGGAATAAGAAAGGATGACCTTTCAGTAACAGCCACTAAATGATTTGATGTTCACATCATTTTTCTGCATGTACAGTAGGGCACCAGAAAGGACTGCAGTCTTTTTCCTTATGTATCTAACATCAGGAGCTGTGGTGCACACATGTGCAATATAGACTCCCTTGAAAATATCTAATAGATGAAAAAAACCAAGATGTTTCCAAGAGATTTCCTTCAAAAATATTTACACTCATCCACGCTCATACAATGTTCAGTATGGAGCCTTCTTTGTATGTCAGGTAGGAAGGTAATCTGCTAGAGTAGAAATTATACTGGAAAAAAAGGCCATTTCTTTCTTTCTTTATTAGTTACACTTCAGCATTTCCAGTGCTGCTTTGATGTATGAAAGTATGCTAGGCTCATGTATACAACAGCACCTATAATACATGTGTCACTCAAACTACCCAAGTATTTTTCCAAAGCCAAGATAAATATTTCTCTAAGCATCATCACTGTTTTGCTTGTTTTCAAGCAGGGCAGAACTAGTTTTCCCTCACTGAGTCATGATAACTTAAAATGATTCCTTTGCACCTGAAAAGCCTTTTGAAATAAACATTCCCAATAATCAAATTGCCCAGAGTGTACAAAACTGAAGAGCAGACTCTTCACTCTGCACTGAAGAGTTGAAGCACAGAAAGCTAAGAGACAAAGCCACTCCATACGCTTAGTGCATCTTATTCCCAATGGAAATAAACACGGGGAATCAGATAAAAAATCAGTGAACCAAACCCTCAACGAACCCAAATCTACAATATCATGGTTACTTTCATCTTCACCATACAATTTATCCCAGCTGCATTTCAGGAGGTTTTTTTTGTGCAGTTTTACATGTTTCACACACAACACCAGGGCCAGCGTGAAGCCCCTGCTCCTCCCAACCCATGTCACAGCATTCTCTGATTTGTGAAAGGCTATGGTGTTACACACCAGGGGATGCTGATCAACCCAGGCTGCAGCCCAGATCCACCACTGACTGTACTGGCACAATTCACAGGGAATCATTTGGGGGTTAGGAAACCAATAGATAGTGTTGTCCAGAAACTTGATTAAACTATTTTTGTTACCTAAGCTGTTGCATGAAATTGCAGCCTGTGGAGAAGATGTAAGTCTCCATTGCCATGTACCTTTCTTAAAGAGTTATATCTGTGCAAAGTATTTGCAATATGTTGCTGTTACAATCAACCCGGGAATGCCTCTTTTTTGCAAAATCTTTCACATTTTACTTTGTTTTGTTTTTTCACATGAATTATTTCACAAAAATATCCAGATGATCTCATCAAATAAGAAAAAAAGGGGGGTAGGGGGTGGGAAGGAGGCTTCGAGGATCTATGTTTCAAATTTCTATGTTTCATGATCAGATTTCTGTTCCAATCTCTAAGGCACGTTTTTATTGAAAATTGAATTCAAATGAAAACTTTGCTGCTTTAATGAACAAAATCAAAATCCCTGTAATAATCTGGACATGGCTCCATTTACCATCTTCATTTAGCAGCTCTCTTAAATCTCTACAACATGTTAAACATTTTAGGGACATCTAGACTTTTTCTTCTCTTTGAAGTAGTCTTGCTGATATGGCACTGCTTCCTGTAGAGCTCCCACAGCTATAAAGTGTCAGCTAGTATGCCTTTCCCAAAAGATTTTGCTACTCCAGGAAAAGAAAGAAAGAAAAAAAAATCTATTTCTCAGTTCCAGCGGTATTACTCTGAGAAATCTCTAAAGCAATGAAAGGGCCTGAGAGCATTCCTGAGGCATCGCACGTAGTCCCCTGGTGTGACATCGCTGCAGCTCACTCCCAGTTTCACCAGGATGGCTCCACCCTGTTCCAGTGTAATAGAGGTAAATTCATCAGGAAGGTGCCACAAACAAATTCCTTAGCACTGATGGCGTCAGAGGAGATGTGTCCTTAAGCACTTCATTATAATTCAGTCTGAAGTACTTTCTTGCAACGCAGTCCTTCGATCCTCTTCCTTGTAATGGGAAAAACAATTGTCTGTATTGTTTTAAGTTAAAAAGATAAGGCTTAGTTATGCTGCTATTAGAGTTCAGGTATCGCTTCCTTCATCATCTTAACCATATAGGGAGAAGACTAACAGTTGATAACCTGGTATCTGACATGCTAAGTCAGGATCGTGGAAGAAGGTGAAAATAGGTTTCTTTAATTAAAGAGAAGCTACTCAACACACAGATCCTTGAAGAGTGAGGACTGCCACTAAAGCTGCATATTGTGGAAAGAGAGGATCTTTAAGGATAACTGTTCAACCTTTTTTCTGTTCATTGTGTTTATCAAAAAAAAAAAACCTCTATCTGGATTCCATTTGACAAACAAATTGCTGCTACTTATCTGGTTATTCCTGTCACTGATGTGACAAAATAATTCATAAAGGGATTTTAAACTGTATCTGATTTCCCTCCAGCTATTTGTAGTCAGTAGCATTAAGGAAACAGCAGTATGAAAGTACATAAGGTAGGAAATAAACGTAGTGAAATAACAATATTATGTTTAAAAAACTTAGAGTAACACTGTGGGGTTGTACTCAGTGATCTCTGGAGGTCCCTTCCAACCCCTACAATTCTGTGATTTCTACAGTAAGTCTGGAAAAAATACAACTCAAGTTGTATTTTCAAGGGATTTTTTTTTTTTTTTTTTTGAAGAGACAGTTAAAACTTTATCCTTATTCTGTTGGTATGATTAAAATACCACTCTAAATTCTGAACTGAAAAAATGTGAGAAAGTCTTGTAGCATACCAAATTTATATTTGTTTAAATTAAGCTAAATATATAGTTGTCTCCAGAATACTCCCGAAAAATCCAATAAAGAATGCACGTGCAAAAGAAATACTCAAAAACCAAAGGTATAAATTTGACCATACCCAAAATGGTACCCCACGCACTGTTTTTGCTGAGAATCTGGGCTGAGCCCCAATACCAGGCTCCTATCCAGGCTGCACAGAGGTTACTGCTCCTCCATTAATTCCTACCACACTTTGCCCACTAGGTCAGCCAACAGAATGTTTATCTTATTCTGGCAGATTCAGATTTCCCTGAGAGAAAATGAAGTTGCTGATATTTATTTAGGGAGCCTTGTGGTTCTTACATTTAACATAACAGATCAGTGATTTGCCCACCAATTAAGAGATAGGTAGGGGAATTAACATCTGTGTGGCTGTTTTTCACAAGTGTGTTTTTCTACAAAGATCATTTTTCAGTAATTCTGGTGAAGCTATTCTTCTCATTCAGAGGAAAATACAATGTTCAAGGGAGCAAGAGGGCACTAACTGCTTAATTTCTTGTCAGACACTCACCTACAAGAAGGCAGGCTGCTGGCCAACCTTTATTCCTGGAGTAGCATATGCGTTTTACATGATTTTCACTGTCATTGGATGAAATGACTGAACCATCTATAAAAGATTTATTTCCTAGTTTTCAGGTCAAAATTAGCTAGAAGTCCCCTTGAACCTATAGGTAGGGAAGGCCAAGGGGGACTATAAACCACTTCAGATGCTGGACACCTAGTCACCATGCAACTCTTGTACAAGTAGGTCTAACAGAAAACTAAAACAGTGCATAATGTATCCTTAAGGACTGCCAGATCTGGCAAGCAGACACACACTGATCCTTGCCATGATTTTCTGCAATCCTTGATTATAAACAATTCTAACAAAGTAAAATGAAACCTGCTCGGTTTAAAGCTCTCACACATATTATATGTAAAGATACCTGCAACACTTCTCAGACACGAAGACACAATTATCATTGTTTTAGTAGAGTGGCTTGTATTATTTAAACTTTTTGCCATAAATGAGAAGCAAAAAAAGAAAAAAAAAAAGAGGTAGTATCTTTTATTTTCCTCCAACTCTAATATTTCATATTAGAAAACTTAAATATTTATGTTTGCTGGGAGAAGTAGAAAACAGTCCTCCTGCAGAAGAATACCTTGTTTTTTATAATTATACCTAGAACAAACTACACTGAATACTTCAATTGCTGTTATTATTATTATTTAAATTTACAAAACCTACTCTTGTGCATTATCAGGCATTATTTCCACTGGCAGATAAAAAACTACAGTTAGAAATTCAGCCTAGGCCATTTCCCTTACCAAGTCTAAGATTTTGATTGCTCCTTTTCTTTCATGAAATCAGTTTAGTCAAATTATGATCAAATATTGAAAAAAGAACTACTCAACTGATAGTGGAAACCCCTACTATCAATACAAGCTGAGATCAAAGCCCTGCCAAAAAGGATTTGGGATTACTCATGGATGGCAAGATGGACAGGAGCCAACAATGTGCCCTCACAGCTCAGAAAGTCAACCGTATTCTGGTCTACATCAAAAGAAGCATGACCAGCAGGTCGCGAGAGGTGATCTAATCTGCACAGGTGAGACCTCACATGGAGTGCTGAGTCCAGACATGGAGGCTGTTCAGCTTGGAGAAGAGAAGGCTTCAGGGAGACCTGACAGTGGCCTTTCTGTATCTAAAGGGGAGCTGTAATAAAGAAGGAGACAGACGCTTTAGCAGTGTCTACTGTAATAGGGCTAGTGGAAATGATTTCAAACTAAAAGACAAGAGATTTAGGTTGGACATAAGGAAGAAGTTTAGCTTTGTCTTTTACAGTAAGGATGATGAGGCTGTGGAACAGGTTGTCCGGAAAGGTGATGGAAGCTCTGTCCCTGGAGACCTTCAAGGTCAGGCTGGACAGGGCTCTGAGCAACCTCATCTAGCTGTAGGTGTCCCTGTTCATTGCAGAGGAATTGGACTAGATGGCCTTTAAGTGTCCCTTTCAAATCAAGAGATTCTGTGAAATACTGTCACTGACTTTATTAATCTTGACCACAGAAAACGCTTTATTCTAATAAACGCAAGCTAATGATTTTTCTGTTGCTAATGAGTAAGAATTTCTATACCAGATATCCCAATAGTAGAAACCAATATAAAACACTACTAGGACTTTTATCATCATAAAAATGATAATACAGAGAAAGATTGAGTCTCCCAGATGAATCTTGCCTGATAGCATTAGCTCATGCTGCTTTGGTGTGACTCTTAGTGCCCAACTGAGTTATCTGAGCAGCAGAGTGGATTACTCAAGCAAGTATTCTTTTCCTGAAGTCCTGAAGAAGAGCTCCAAAATGAAGGACTTCAGCAACATTTGAGCTGCAGGTTCACAGATTATCACCATGAAGTTTCTTATCCCAACTAGACTCTTGAATGGCCATTTTAAAATTTTCTCTTCCTTGACATTACGCACTGGGGGTGTGGCAGTTAAACACTGGCAACTTGAGACAGCTGCATACTCCACGCACTGAGTACTTGGGAGTTTCAGAGTCAACCACAGGTGCTGCAAACAAACCTTTGCTGAACTTTTACATCTTACACAACATATTCCACATCCCTGCCAAAAATTGCCTGCCTTGGCATATAGGAATGTGTGCCTACACCATAGCTTCTGCACTGCATGAGTTCCAGCTAGCTAAAAGATCTCTCATTTTCCCTCATCTACGATAAAAGAAATATGTCATTCCTTTTTAACCTACACCGAATTGATTGTGGTAGTGAAACACTCAAAAACCCAGCATCATTAACAGTACGCAAGTTGGATTTTTATTCTTGCATTGCCATTACAGCTCTAACACTTCAGGCCTGTAAACATAGAGACTGAAGTAGTAAAAATACCCTGTGTGGACTCAGCCTGAAACCAGCTCAGGGCATTGTTGCACTGATGCTTTGAAACCATGCTGCTGTGACTGAGTGAGCCACATTCCCTGTTGCTAGACCAGACTCATAATTAACTTTTAGCTGGACCAGGATGCAGTCATCTGTAAAATCACTACTGGACTCAAAAAGAAAAGAAAAAAAAAAAAAGAGAATGGCCTTCCATCCATGTTAGCCAAACATGAAGTCATTCCACAAGCACCATCAATACTTACAAGTATACATCAACTACAGTAGAGTTCATGTGGAAACCAGGGTAAAAAGCTTTCTGGAAGCTAAAAATGCTTAGTGTTGCCACATTTCTTATTTCTTAAGTTTTTTTCAGCTTCTTTCAATCTAGTTCAGGTACTCTTGAGCAACATGTAACCACTCTTCTGACTACAGTATGAATTGTGTGTAAGTGCAAGGAAGGGCAAAGTAAAACAAATGGATTTCAAATGCCACAACCCAGGTTAGAGATATTGCATTACCTGCAAAGATAATCCAAAAAGAGAAGCAGAGGGGAGGGTGACACTTTCTACAGGGTTGAGGACAGGTACTACTTAAAAATCATTAAGTTTCATTCCCAAAGTTTGCTTGTGTTTTTTTTAGTTGTTTTAATCTGAAGATAAAGTTACAGACTCTTCACAAATCTCTTCATTATTCTCTACCACTTTGTTTAAAGGAGACAGATATACCATGCAAATTTCTCATACAGGCTCTACCAAGAAGCAGATATTGAAAGAAGCTTAGGATTGAAATTCCTGTCTGGGGAAATCTGTTCTGCATACCTTTCAGTTAATTACGGTCTCTCCAAATTTTTCTTCTTCAATAGCACAGAAATCAACTCTCAAACAGTTCTCCTTTCTACAATTTGTTTGTTTTCCAATCTCAAACAGTACACCTGGAGGTGGTAGATGCGACTGCAAATACTATGACATTTACTTTTTTTGCTTCCTTGTTTTTGTTTTTAATGGAAGCGGTAATAAAGTATGAAGAACCTGTGAACAATTCAGGATCTTTTCAGACTAGACCTACAACTCTAGTCAGATAAATATTGAACTCAACTTCAAAACTTTGTTTGCATTTGATAGCTTTAACTCTAAGATACTTAAGTTTGAGGGAGCCAGAGTCCCCAGAACTAGGAAAGGAGCCTATTTATAAGTAAGTTTTCTTTCATTTAATTTCATTAATTTCTCCACAACAGAAATTATGTTTTCAGCCTCCACTTCAAGTTAATATATGTAATATTTTTGTGAATACTGAAAAGGGAGAGAGGAGTCTAAGAGACATAAAAGCTTCACTACTTGGTTGTGTGTGTTAAGTTTTATGTATTCCATCTTCATGTACATCTTATTTTAGAGAGTTCACTCCTTGTGAATTTTAATGAAGTCTTTAAATTTTGCATTAGAATATGTCTAAAGGATGGCTATGGTGATGAGAAGAACAGGTCAAGATTCCCGCATAAACTGCAGGAAAGCTGCATTGATAGAGTTACATAGAATCCTTTCTGCAATAGTTCTCCTAATAACAAACCTAATAACAAATTTCAGGCATCAGATATTTTTTAGATGAACAATTAATTAATCCAGTTCAATCATCTATTTCTTTCCACCTTTAAGTATTCTCAGCTGAAAGTTCATTTCTGCAGTCTTTTTCATGTAGCAATTATTCTCAACTGCCAGAAAATGCATATATTTAAAAATAATGCTTTTTTAACAAGGCATAGGTTAAAGGACCCTTGTACAAGTGCACTAGCCGGTGATCAACATGCATTTGATGTGAGATGCCTGAGAGGCTTTTGTTCACCAAAAATCACTGATAAGTCCATTTTTGTTACAGACTTTACCAAGTGGGTAGGTAGCTTAGCAGATCTGAACACATGAACTAAAAGTTTTGGTATAAATAAACCATGTCTGGGATATGCCAGTGCCAACAATGTCTTTTATAATTGCATTTTTACCCCAACTGATTTGCCAGCAATTAACAGTTCTACCTCCCCTTTTTCTGACACTGACTTAATTCCTCAAGAAGACAGATTGCCACAAAAATTACTCTTGGCTCCAAGAAGGCAGCTGAAGACCTGAGCACTCTTAGAAAAAGGCAGAGGGAGGAACTCTTTCCTGCAGCCTTGTAGCAGTACAGTAATACACATACACTTGCCTCTGTAGAAATGAAGGCAGGGAAGTTCCCTGGTGGATAGCTGTTACCAGCCATATACTATCATTTCCCTCCAGACACCTCATCTCAGATCTACACAGATAACATGCACTTCTCATTTAGTACATCCTCATTTACATAGAGAACAATGAATTACATTGACTCCAAGGTCTCAGCTCTTTAAGAACAAAACTAGACAAAGCTATGTTCGCATGGCATTTGGCTGCAAAGACTTGCTTTGATGGAATATCTTTGGATACTTCCCATTATTTTCTATTTCCATAACCCTTACCAAACTGTGCTGATGCCAGGTTCAATTAATCCATAACAAAAAGGCACAAGTGGCAAAAAAAATGAATTTAATAGCTATGTCACAAGCAGCTTCATTTCTCTTCTTGCAAGCACAATAGAATTCATGTCCCAATTTCCATACAACAAAAACAAGTTAATTCCCTCCTGCAGTGTGCTATTCTGGACCACAGTGCTGCCATGTGTGCTGAGGTAGAGCAGAAAGCAGCAAAAGAAGTCTGAATAAGTATATCCCTTGACCAAGTAGCTGTTACTTCACTGCTTTCTCTGTCTTACATCTACTCAGCATGCACAAATACACAAAAAGAAAAAAGAAAAAAAGGAAGCGGGGGGGGGAGAGGGGAGAGAGTTTCACCTTACTGTTTTACATCTGATATTCACGATTAAGACCATAAAATGGTCTCACCTTGAAGCCTCAATGGAAGAGAGATCCTCCAAGCTTCCAAGGCCAGCTTGCAGTTTATATTCAACCCACAGTTCCCAAACACAATCATGCTTCTACGAGCCTCTCAGTTTTCAGTCCTGTGTTGGACCACAGTCTGTAATGAGGGATGCTTGTTTAGGAAAAACTCTACCCATGAGAGCTGCAGAAAGCAGAAATCCTTCCAGGTCTAACATGTAGCAAGCCTGTGAATGTATGGAAGGTGATCAAAGAATGACCTTTTCCAGATCCGTATCAGAGCAGAAATGAAGTCTGAGCAGGATTATATGTGAATAGCAAATCCCTGGCAGGCTGGGGGTCATCCATTTCTATCTTGGACAGAAGATCAAGTTATATTTTTTGTCACCCCATAAACAGCTTTCCTAATAAAACCCCATATTCAACCTCTCCCATATGCCTATAGTTACCTTGTTTACAATTCTTACTTAGTTCTGTATTCAAGGAGAATGAAAACCAGTTTTGATAAAAGATCTCTAAGCTCATGTTGTTTGAGTAATAAGCACTAACTAGGCAACAACAGGACTGCTAAACTAACCAGATCAGACACAGTGGGAGTCAGTCCTCCCACTCCTCAGCAGGCTAAAGATAGGAGATACTCATTTAATGAGGTTGGCAGCCACTACTACAATAGGGTGGGGAAAATGCAATTGCTAACAGCACGCCAGCTTTAAAAAGCAAACACCGTGCGATGTACATACAGACAATGAGCCTCTTTCAGCTCTTCATAGCTCCTGGTTTTGGACCTTGGATAGCCTGTTCCTCCTGCCATGACCACCTCATTGCTGTGACATGCCACTGGACAGCTCCCATCTATGCCCAGCCACAACAATCACACTTCTCAGTGGCACAGTACTACACCAGCCACGATTTTATGAAGGATACCACCCATAACTCCGAATTGTAACACTTTAATGAGAAGAAAATTACTTTTTAAAAATATCATAAAATACATCTCCAGGCCCAGAGTATTCATAAGGATAAGAAGGGACAGCTTTGTGCTGGGGCTAAGCTCTCAGATCATGGTGAATTTTTGTTGTGATGCCTTCCCCTTCACCAACTCACATTAACAGCCTGCCAGCTCTAAGCACTCATCCCACGCATATTGTAGGGCAGTCCAGGAAGAAGTTATCTTCAGCACTGCTCTGGTACTCCCACGTTCACCTAGGCTGGGTGCCTCCCAGTGCTGGCTGGCACCAGCATGATGATGCAGGGCAGGAAAAAGGGCCTAAATGAGTCACTTGCTATCAGCTTGCAACAGGACAAGTCTCAGAGCTGGATGATCCCTGCAGAAACCTGCAGACTAAGAAGGATCCCCATCTACAGCTGACCACTGTCTTAGGGAACTGAAAAGCTGTTTAGGATGAGGTAGAATCACCATACCACGTTGAAGAGCTTTTGCTACACTCCGTAGTAGAGAAGTGCCAGACAAAAACAGACCCTTTTAAAAACGAATCAGGAGGCAGTCTAGTAAGTTTGTATTTACACATGTGCAAGGAGACTGTCAGAATTCTGATCTGGCCACTGTCAGATTGGGAGATTCAGCTCGAAACCTCCAGAGAAAAACAGACCCTGGGCTGCTCAGAGGAACTGAAGCCAGCCCCAGCCACAAGTTGCGGTAATTTCTGGAGGTGCTCTTGTCTAGATGATAGATACTGCCTGTGCAAGGCAGCCACCATTGTCCATAAGCTCAATTATACACAGCCAAAACACTACAGCCTCTCCTCATTCCATCTCCATGACAAGGCGTTGGGAAGAATTCTGAGGGGCAGTATGCTGGAATTTCCTTAAAGCAAGAGGTTTCCTAACACCAATACGTCCAGAAAGCAGAAGCCAGAACAGATGTCTTCAGGGATGAATCCACAAAGGAAGGAAGTTTAAGAGAACCCCTACAAATTGGCCTTCATGCTTTCTATCAGCACCATGTTCTGCTTCTCCATTGAGTCCTGTTGCTTTCAAGACAAAAGCAGAGATTTCACACTGCTACCAGCATTTTCATTTCACAACCCTTTCATGAAATCCACTGGTTGGCTTCTCTCTGAAAATTTGTACATTATGGCTTCAGGGGTGCTGTTTTCTATTTGAGTTGTGTGAAAATAAAACCCACACAAATAGGCATCCAAAATTTCACAGCCACTCCAAAACTCAAAAAAAAAAAAAAAAAAAAAAGATAACATTGCTTCCTTTACATACTTCTCCATTTTTTAAAGTGAAAATTGTTTGTATTCCCCCCCCTACCCTCTTCTACAACAAAATAAAAATATTTCTAATTGAAATTAGGTCCAGTTTAACTCAACTCCATACTCTGTGAATACAGATCTGCTTTCAGAATTCCTCCATTCATATTACTAAATAGTGATGTGGTCAAAAATCCTCTGTGAAGTCCCAGTGCAGCAGTTTAAGTACTATGTAAAGGCTCTGGATTTAGAATAGGTAAATTTCTGGGTTTCTACTATCTTAATGAAGGGCTTGGGAACAGAGGCCCACATTCTCACACTGCTGAGCCTCCCACAGTGACTGAAAGGCATAGCCCAGGTTAAAAGCCACAGATGAGATTAAAAGCTACATCTGACAGCAGATGACCTGGCACAGGCAGACAATCTGTTATAAACTCCATGACCTCTTTGGGAGTTTTAGATGGAAGCAACAGGATCATCACCTGTCACCTAGTATTGACATTAAAAACCTCAAGAGAAAAATAGAAAAACGTGCTTAACATTCTTTTTACATGTAAAGTGTGACAAGTCGGGAGATAGCAAAAGTAGAATTCTGCTGAATTGTTTTTCTCCTCCACTCAGTGCTGGCTTCTTTGCTTTGCTGTCAGAACAGCATGTTCTTTCCTTCTTTCACTTTTTTCATATGTGTGTGTCTGAGTGGAAGGCACATAGGAACTTCATAAAAACAGCACATGCTCACACAAAAGAATTAGGGAGGACTGGTAGATATTTGTGCTTTCTGAGCATCAGCAGGGTTTTCTAACTACAAACTGTGGGCTTGACAGAATCTATTCCAAGCTTGTTTCCCCGCTCTTTTTCACAGATTTATAGTCAATGTTGAATGCTATGTGTACCAGCCCAGCTGCTCTGTTCGAGCTATAAAACAGTTTTAGTCAGCTAACTGGATAAGAGAGCTTAAAATAGTGCAGGCCTTTACTCTTTATCAGCTTAACATTTTCCAGTACACAACATTAGATGCTGAGAATTAGAAAACAGCCTGTTCAAAATTTACATACGTATTCTGGAGCATTGTTTGATGTTGTTTTAATATTGGACTGAAAGAAAATAGGATTTAACACTATGCATTGCCATTTCAAATAGTGACCAAAGATTCTGGCTGAGCTCTTTTCTCTAACAGCAATTACTCACTAATTAACAGACTGTTTGCAAGGATTTTGCCTGCCTTTCAGTTTTAGAAAAGACCCCGTTGGGGGATTTGTGCCTTGTATTCTAAGCCAAGTTGTATTTTCTGGACTCTCTAGATGCTGGAAAGAGCCTCACTGTTCACTCTTTGTCTGGTTTTAGATGAGAAGAGTGATATTCCTTTATTCCGCAGCTGTGTAGTTTGACATAAAAGCACCAAGACCATTTATCTGAACCTCCAAGGTTAGGAACAAAGATTAAAACCTTCTCCAGTTCTAATGACTGCAGAATATAGTATCAAATGACGGTTATTTTTAAGACCAAAATCATTTTGACATGTTGAATCTCTCAAATCCCCTGTGGCATCATGCCTCTTGGCAAAGCCTGCAGTATGAGTCATGCCAATAAAACTGTTTGAATTGGACTGCCTTTTTGCCCAATCCCCCTAAAACCATAGTAATTGGTTCAGTTATAGTTGCTTAGTTGCTTCATTGAGTGCTAAAGCTGCCAGCCAATACCAGCAGCATGTTTCAGGACTGGTAAAATTAAATGTAATGTAAATCTTCCCATTCATGTCACTGGCCTGGAAAGTTTATGCATGACCATTCTGTCTGGTTTTCCATGTGTGTCCCAGGACTCGGTGGCCAGTACAAACGAAACAAACCAGAATGGGAGAAAGGTGTTTAGTTCCTACATGTTTAAGAAAAGAAAAGGAAAAAAGCAGATTAGATCCTAACTGAAGCAGGTTGCATGAGTACAACCCAGAGATCCTTACAGGAAGGAGACAAACATCTGGAAAGACAGAAAAATATTCCCTCAAAACCCAAACATCAGAAAAACCAAGAGACATAAACCTTAGGAAGCCACAGATCAATAACAGATCTTGTGTCTCGTGGAACTGTTGGGCTTAACAGTAGCTGGTTTTTTCCCTCCTTTATTCCATCTCTGAGAGAGTGTAAATATAGATATCAGCATGTTCCTTAACCTATGTAAAGCAGAAATACAGTTTGTGTTTTCCTCAGATAGTTGGATAGCTTTCACTGACAGAAGTCTTGTATCAGAAACTGTTGTCTTCCGACCAAGTTCTAAGTATCTGTCTAAATGTGGCTACATATATACATTTTTTTCTTTAATCCAAACCAAATATTAACACAAGCAGTAATAATTGCTCTCTACACCAGTTTCAGGTGCTATGTAAAAACGTGTTGCCATCCTCATGTTTGTTATTATTATTTTTTAATCACAGCACAATTAGCATCACATCTGAACTTCCAGTGCCAGGAATAAGACATCAGCAGTTCTGTAAATATTGAAACAGTGACAATATTTTGTGACTGATGATTGTGATCCCTGTGAGAAGGGAATGCAGTTTATTTTCACAAGTCCACATTTAGAAGAAAAAATAAAATATAGTATACTAGTTAAATTAACCCTTCATCTTAAATTACATACTAGAAATTAAAAGAGAGCTACAAATTCACGAGTAGTGGTAAGAAATATTCTTCCCTTTTATGGTCTTTGACTCCATCCTAAACAAAGGAAACAACATCCTTCCAGTTCTCCCTTATTTGGAGCTGCTCCATAATTTATTTCTTACGGAAGCCTGAGAAGAGCTGAAGACCCAAATGATTCTGCAGGTATAGTAAACTGCAGTGTTAAGTTTTTCTAACCATCAGAAGAAAATGCAGTTATACCACAGAAATTTTGTTCTCCCTGTGTCTGTGTCAAGAAGGTTCAACACCATTTTAGTTAATGAAGAGTTTCTAACATAACTCTGATCTCTTAAGTGTTGGACATACGGATTTCCCCTGGCAAAGCTCCTAATGATGTACTAGTCTTACTGTAACAGCAGAATGATTTCCCTTACATGCTTTTAGTATTCAGTATGCATAACAGTCAGGATTCTCATCTCATTTACAACTCACCTATTTACTGATTACAGTATAGTTGGTATAACTAGTGCAATGCTTTTCAAAAGCATACCTCCATACCCCTGAAATAATAGCAAAGCATTATTTTGAATAAGAAAAGGCCGACTATCCATCTTTTAAAGATGATTACAAATATGGAAACCACAAATAGCTATATACTTATTTTCAGGCCTCGGATGTATGTTATTCCAGGGGAATCACTATAAAAACTGGTTACAATCAGTCTAATACAAACACTTAGCATGCTCTGTTAGCTTCTTGTTTACCAGCATAATATAATCTCCTGAACAACCCAGCAAAATGGAAAAAAAATACACACCCCCAAACCAAATATTGGATTCCAGATCTTCAACTTCAGAAAATTTGTCTAACCTCTGCAGCAGACTCTAGAGTCTAACCTCTGCCCTAGCAGAGGCTCTTGAATTACAATAACATGCAGAGCATGCTCTGTGAGAAGTGCGTGCTGACAGGATTTAGCAGGTTAAGGACCAAGTCTTTTTGTGCTTTTAAGCTTTTGTTCATAGATTATTCAAAAGAATACGATGCAGTTGTATGTCATTTCTCACTTCCCATTGTACAGAAATAACATAACCTCAGATTTATTGCAATTAACATATATAGAGCATGGCAAGTAGAATTAGTGATGAACCTCATCGGTGCATCAATTGATAAAGAAAAATGAGTCTGAAATGAAATAAATTGGCTACTAGTAAACAATTGGAAATATGGATATGCCTTAGGATATGCCTAAGAAACAATGGGTACAAAGGGTACAATGACCCTTGGAAAGGTAGATCTCTTCTTCTTTCCAGCAGGGTCTTAACAACTTTCAGTTAGGGAAGCAGTATACACAACCAGCATCTGAGATGCAAACATCCTATATGTCTGCAAACATCTATTTGCATGTGTTTAAAAATAAAATAAAAAGACAGTTTTTAAAAGGAAACATGAAGAAGTTTGAAAATGATGATAGGGCAGACAGTGCAGAGCACTGAGTGGCAGAGAGTAAGAAAAAAGATTTATTCTATTGCAGTGCGCTCCTTCTCCTGCAGCCACATACTTGTTGGTAACAGATGGAATATCAAGCATGCCTTCGGTGAGCTAGGCTAACATTTAACATTTTGGAAAATGGTTTCCTTTAAGCTAGTCCATGGAGGTATGTGTAACAGTTGTAGTCTTAGGGGATTTTATCCAAGTTGTCTACAATCTTATGCAGAGGGAAGCAGGATAGGAGTTCAGATGGAGCTCAGTAATACATGAAACTAATTGAAACTAAGGAGGGGAGGAACTGAGATTAAGCTGATATAAATTTGGACTGGTTTAAACCAGCTAATAAGAACCTACCTCTTTCTTCTCACTAGAACAAGAAGGGAAATGCCTGTTGATGCTGTGCATCAGAAAGAAGCTTCAATTTCATAGCTTCTTTAATCAAATATCATTATTTCATTATATTTTTATGTGCCTATTATTTAAATGTAAGGCATAAAATGCAAAAGGTCTTGCATTAAGTCACAGTTTATTCATTCCAGTGAAGATGTTACATTATGTAAATACAAACTTTTGAAGTTGGAGCTGAATTTGCCATAAGACCCTTGTGAGATCCATCCTAATTTCCTCAGCATTAGCTCTATTTCTATATATTACTGATGGAATTGCACCAAAATAAGAGTTTCTTTCTTGCTGTTGATGCTGAAGGGAGAAAAATAGCAAGCAAAAGAGCAATGTAACAAAATGCCCTAAAATCAGGCACTACAAAGAATATAGGCAGGATTCAGATGTCTTATTTCAGCGCTGTAAAGGTACACGGATCAACAGAGCAACTCAAAGCACTTAAGCTAGGAATTTATGTTTCCCCTACAGTGAGTAGAAAGAAATGGATGCCTCTGAGGAACAACTGAAAATGTTTCAGGCTTTAGACTGTGGCAGCTTTAGCTCCAAACATGATTGAAAATGATATGGAATGAAAATGATATGGAATCAATAGAGTAGGCTCTAACTTTCAGCAAGTAATTAAAAAAAAAACAAAACATCACACAACAAGACACAGCCAATGGGCACAAGTTACCACCTGTATTCACCAATACAAGTCCCCCAGTGGGACTTTCCCCCAGTGTCACTACCATGAGAACAAGCTCAAGACTCAGGACTTGTCATACTGCAGAAATGAACACCTATAGCAGTGCCACCAAGTCAAACCAAGAGTGTTTCCTACAAACACTCAGCACAGCACAGAGGGGCACGTATCTCAGTTGCAGTCATACAACTGATACAGCTGATACAACAGCACTCTGCATGGAAGAGTATATGATCAATGACCACATATGGTTTCTCAGCAACTTCCAGATGTGATTTGAAAGAATAAGTCAGAATCAGAACTAGGAAGTTAATTCAGCAGATTGAAGAAAGCATGTGTCAAAGCTGTGGAAGTATTTTTTCCCAACAGCATTAAGACATTCCACAAGAAGAGCATTTATCACTGTTTCTCTATTCCAAGAAGGACTGACTAACTGAATAGCAATAGCTGCTCTGCTGGGCATGTTGTCCCTTGACATGACTAAGAAAATGCTCAGTCCTCCACTGGAGATGAAACTGATGTATGGTACTGACTGTTCAAAGCTCTTCTGACCTTCCATTGAGAAAACAAATACAAGTTCCAGAAAAATACATTTGAACACACTCCGGGGACTGCTGATTAGGTTTGTACCAGTCCTCCAGTGCAACAGTCATAAGGAGAACTTGGAAGCAAATTAAGAATGTTTTTGGACAATTGCTTTGCTTCCCTCCTCTTGGGAACAAGCACAAGTCTGACGTGGAAAGGGAAAAACAATATCCTGCCAGGGATAGGGTATAAGGGAGTGGCAAGTCCTGGTTCACGTACCAGTATTTTTGACTGATTACATGACAAACACAAAAGAGAATCTGTGCATCACATACAATAACCCTAAGAAAATTGGCAGGTTCCTTCGATATGTCTGGGAAGTAGCCTGCTGCCAAAGTGATTTCCTCCTGCAAACTGATGCTGCTGGGAAGGAGGAACATTTGGAAACAGAAGCAGAAAATCATCAACCAATTGCAAAGAGTTTTAACCAAAATCTTCCCTTGCGTGTGTGTGCTGGGGAGGAAGGAGATGGAAAAACTTACTAGCTCTTTTTAAAACAGCATTCAGAGCACTAATCAGAATGTCTATTCACTTCTGAATTTCTAAGTGTGGTTACAGCATGACCAGCATTTTCACTCTCCTAAAATGAACCCCTGCTGCTACCACAGGAGCAGCTTGAAGAATGAAGGAAGTGCAATAATATCAGTTGGCTGCTTGATTTTAACCCCAAACCTCATGTAAACATTTTTGGTCCATCTGCAAAGATAGGAAAGTGCTCAGAGTGGGCAAATCCAGCAGTAGTAGAGACGCATCTGTACTCATACTGAAGAAAAGAGGACATCCAACAGCAGAAAAGCAAAGGTGATGTGTATGGTAGGGAAATCAAAAGAGAGCTGCTCACAGTCAGATCCAGAAATCTGTACATTTTGGTTTTCATGTCAGACTTCATTCATAACCTTTATCGACAACCAGTTAAAATTAATCTGTGGATCAAGATACAGTTTAGCAGGTTCGAAAAATACTTTTTATGGCTTTATCTATAAGAAGAATTACCATTAGGTATTTCTACAAATGTATTATTTTGATTACACATTTAGAAAACCTCTTAACTGGAGACAATTATTTAAATGTTTGATTTTCCATAATACCTCCTCATAATTATTCCACTGTCAACACTTTAAGGGGGATAAAGGGAAAGGTCAAAAGTCAGAAGCCAGTCACATGTTGTCAAGAATGTCCTCTAGAGACTTAGTCTGCTAAGAGCCTTACCCTAATCCTTCCAAGGTATTCCTTAATGATCATAAATCTGCACTGAACCCTCTGCAGGAAACTCTCATGCAGATTGTAATGCCTACTTAAGCAGCTATTTATTGCAGAAAAGACAAACTTAAAATAATAATAATTACGCTTTCTTCATACAATGAGATTTTATCCTCTCTATGTAGAATCACTATAAGCATTACTCAAGTTTGGATATCAGATTTTTCGTCTAGTCAGTCTCTAAATCATACTTTCCCAACATAGAATGATAAAAAATAATTAGTCTGTGATTTTCAGCCACAAAGACTCACAGAATAAGCAGAATATTGATGTCACACAGCAAGTTTGAAACACAACGTCTACATCACATGTGGCTCCCCCAAAGAAGCCTCTGCACACAAAATGAAGCCAGAACAAAGCAAGAAGCTATTATTCACCTCAGACATTTTTTTTATCCTGGGACACACATGAAAAATCACATAAAAACATTATCAGACAATATTTTCATTTACTCTTAGCTTCAAGATCAAAAAAATTTGAAAGATCTAAAGGCCATCAAGAACTGACCAAATATAGCTGTGTTTACTCATTTTAGTAAACAAAGAAATTATAAAACTACAAAAATTATGTACCTGAGGGGGAAAAAAAGAAGGTGCGCTGAAAGAAGGAGGATTTCATTGCAAATTATTTGGTAAGAAAAAAATACCAATGTAAAAGGCAGGCATAAACTGAATTCACCAGCAGAGTCAAAAGAGGAAGCTGCTTTTAGTCTAATTAAAACAAAGCTGTGTTGCAGTCAGACTTGTTTTCTTGCTGCCCTTGTAGGCAGTCAGCATACTGCTGAGGAACAGACAGCAAAGTCAACACGGACCATCTATCCATTGCCACTACTGACAGGTATGTGTCCCAGGACACAGCAGAATTACAACAGACTGGCCTGTTCACTTCCTGTTCTTGTTGAGCTGTTGAAGTATCACACTGTGTCCCAAATACTGAAGAATTTAACAGCACTTTTCTCCTGGTATTCTGGTGCTTTTTTGGTTGGTTGGTTGGATTTTGTATTTGGTTGGTTTCTAATTCAACAAAGAGAGCTAATCATATTAAACACAAATCATATTAAATTATGACTACTACACTGTGTCTCTCGGGGGTTTTCAACATGGTTAGCAGCAATTTAAGCAAACTTCTTCAGCATTAATGAGTTTTGCTCTTCTTTCCTCTGCATTACAGTTTCAGTAGTCCTGACCCAGCTAAGTCCCACAGCTTCCAGCCTTCCATTATGCAAGTTTAGATGGGGCCAGTTATACTCTGTCTCATTTACAACTGCAGACACATGCAGAGGCCCAGGGAGATTCCAGGAAAGTGTTTTATTGTCGGAGCAAGGAAGCAGGAGGTGTGTAAGAGCTGTTATTGAAGAGAATCTTGGGCATTCCCAGACTGCTGCTGGACAAGAACTCCCTGCTGCTCTTTTCCCCCCTCACATGCATGACTGCATTGAGCTGGCACTGGAAGGTTACTGCAACACCCACATTTCTTGCTGTAAAAGGGTTTTCTGCTGGGACTGGGAGGTGGCACTGAGTTGGTCTTTTTGGACTTCTCAGAATTTATTTTTGAAGAAAATCTACTGCCAGAACAGCATTTTTATTTATCCTGGCTACACAATTAGGTTCTCAGTGGGCAGCTTTGCTAGATATTCTTTTGACTTACATTTCCTTCCTTTGGATTTTGAAAGAACTAGATTTAGAGAACCAATTAGGTTCTCAGTGGGCAGCTTTGCTAGATATTCTTTTGACTTACATTTCCTTCCTTTGGATTTTGAAAGAACTAGAAAATAGAGAAAAGGAAAGTCGGTCTATTTAGTTCTTGAGCAAAGAAAAGGACTACAAAAATAATCTTCTAGATATCATATACAAATAATAATAGTGTTTATGAAAATACATGTTTCTTAAATACTCGCAAGAAAATACAAATGCAAGGTTCTTCGCATTTCCTACTTTTCCTACTACATACCTCCTAAAGTTATTCTTTTAGAATTTAGTAAGATGAATATGAAGAGTATCAGGAAAAATGGTTGGTACGTATGAAATTGAAAATCACTTAGAGCAAAAATATCTTATATTGTTGCAGAATTGCCTAATTAGACTATTTGCTGCTAATTTTTGCATCTGTCAAAAAGGATATTGACAAAGTAAGATTTTCATATACATATCATTTTCCTGTGAGAAAATAGGCCTTTTTTTTTTTTTTTTTTTTTTTTTGTGGAGGGTGGGTTAAGCTTCTATATTTCATACATAAAATACAGTTCAGAAACATATACCTATGAGTAAACATGAAGAATGGAAGCAATAGCTTGGTGTAACTTAGCTCCCATTCAGCACATTTGCGTGAGTAGGGAGAACTGAGCCTTAGAAAAAAAATAATAAAATAAAAAAAAAAAAGAAAAGAAAAGAAACATGGAACCAGAACATAAAAATCTTGAGGTATTCAACTGTCTGTTTTACTGGAAACAGAAAGTAAACAACTGTACATAAAGCAAAGTGGCTTTTAGTAGTACCTCATAATAAATACTTTCCTTCCAAGCCCAGCAAGAAGCAGAAACGAACTGGCAAGAAGATGAAATCCCTTTACACACAGCATTTAGGCTGAAAGCACAGGCAATAAAGAGAATGTCAACCGCAGCAGCTCCAACCTTGTTTGCCACTGGATTAACTAGAGAGCCAACAAGGACAATGACTCAACCATTCATGCTTATTAGGCTTGCTGTGAAAGGCTCTATTCACTCACCAGCTGGCATGACAGAAAGCTATCTAAAGACGTGAACAAGTGCAAGGGGTAGAGGCAGCCTGGCCCCACAGCAATCTGAAACCAAAGCTGCAATTAATTATATATGGAATGTGGCCAGGCACTTCTGGCATTGTAGTCAAATGAGACCACACAGAGAAAAGAAAATCCTTCATCACCTAACACACATTACAAAAAGACAGTTAAGGTTCTTGCCATAAATTTATTTTAATTCTTTATGGCACTATTCCTGTTGACAGGCTGTATAGCTTTATAGCTTGAAGCTACAAGTTTGCTGCTTCTGTTATACTTCAGTGAGCCTAACCATTCTTCTATTCTTCTTCCTCTAAAATCTTTATCCCCTGTTGCTCAATCTTTATTTTCTTGATTAATATTGCAATACTATTTCCAATATAATTATGTAACTACCTAATTCCTATTCAGAATGTAGCACTCTAAAAATCAATGGGAACCTGAGGGGTTAAACAGAAGCAAAGTGTCATTCTTCCACAGTCTTTGAAGAATGGGCTACAAGTTATCTGAGGAATGGATATTACTTCAAATGTATTTCTACAGTGCCAGCATGGATGAGATTTCAAGGTACTAAAATATTGAAAAATAATTAAAGAAAAGTTATTTTTAATGCAAAACTGATGGCAAAGTAAAGTGTGCTAATAGTACAGGTGGCAAAGATGCACAGTTGCCCAGTTTATCATAAATTATGCACAACTAAGCTGGGAACCCTCAAAAAATCATACTACTGCCATTACTTGTTATGAAAACATCTTAAACATTCACCATGCAAAGAAATTTATGATTAAAAGCCATACTGGAGAGCATAAAAGGCTGAACCAGACCCAATTTAGTGCTTGCAGTTTGGCTCTTCTTTTACTACCCAGCATACTTCTTGTTGGCAGATGTTATTTTTGTGGACTGTCACTATATATTTTCACTCAAGGAAGAAGCAGGATGATTCAGTGTGCATTCATGGGTACATATACTACTAAAATACACAGACAACTTCATCCCTACATAGTGCAGCATATAGCATCAGTTAGCATCTTTGAACAGGAAGCTGGGTTCCTAGGAACACTGGGCTTTATCTGAGGTGTTTGGGTTTTTTTTGAGGTTGGGGGTGGGGACAGAATTTGTCATTGTGCATCACTGACACTTCAGGTTTCTAAAGCCATAACATGCTGGAAGAAATAATCTTGAAATGGAAGAGATGTTTTATTTACCAGGTTTGTAAGCACCAACATCAATCCTAATGTGAAAAGAGACAACATAGGACTCTGCCAAGCAAAAAGGTACAAAAAAGATGCAAACAGGTCTCTCCAAGTTTCTCTTTCCTGGCAGTAGCCCTGTGCAGGTACTAGGAAGTGGCACAGGCAGCAGTGCCAGTGCATAAAAGCACCCCTAGGGAATGAAGAGCCCCAAGCTGCAGCAGGAACACATCTAGCTCAATGCTCAGACAGAAACCTGAGGGGAAGAAGAGACACAAATGAGCTTTCTGGCAGGAGCCTGAAGTTACATCATCTTTCCTGTTTTGTAAAATTGTAGATTTTCCTCAGAGTCAGAGAAATACAAGCACTCCCAGTGTGCGCAGAACCTTATGTCCCCATCACATGGGGAAAGGACTCATGCCCTGGGCACAGCTGAGTGCTCTGCAAGGGACCCCAGTAAATATACCTGTTGGTTGCTTGCTTTTTAACCTGATACTGAGTATTTCTGGGGCAACCCAGGATTGCCCAACTGTGCAATAAGAGGTAAAGAAGTATTACCAGCTTTCACAGATGTAAAAAGGCTAACGGCTGTATTTTCAACAAGATTTCAGGAAAATAAATAAACACCAAGTAGCATTTTCAATTGCCTGTAGGTACAGGCATGTAATGATCGTGAAAGAGAGGGGAATAAAAAGAGAAGATATCATCACAAATCCCAGGTGACTAATAATTTGAATCGGTTGTGGTGGATTTGGAGCATATGGAAGAAGCAGATCACCGTAATCCTCTCCTCAGGAGAACAGAAGCAACATTTTGACTATAGAAGTACCTATCTATTTATAGACAACACAGAGGATACTTTCCTTGTTAAATAGGACACACTCCAATAACATGAAAAAACTCAGATACCTGCTGTCCAGGGATTTTGGTAGAGAAGAATAAACAAACACAACCACACACGACACAAATATTTCACTTCTAACAATTAACAGATTGCCATATTTAGCTGGAGGAACTGAACTCCCACATTCTGCTTCAGGATTAAAACCCTTAAGGTCAAACTTCAAATATCAATATGTCATGTAAGCATAGACAAATCCATTCTCTAGGTGGAGAAGTCTGAATTTATAATGACTTACTGAAAACAAAGTGCAACTGCTCATGGCAAGTCTGGTAGGGATAAAGGGGTAAAAAGAAAGCAGTAACACTAACTACAGCATGGACTGGAACCAAACACCAGCCAACTTTCAGCCACCTGAGGACATACTCTGCAAAAGTCCTGTCTATATTGGATTCTAGCTTCTACAATACAATATTAGCTACTGTTGCCCATAAGACCAACAATCATACTGGACATGAAGCTGAATTCAAAGCACTGCAGCTTAGACTCCCTTACAATGCTGAGAGACTAATTTTATGGCAGAAGGATTCCTCAGGCAATTCTGTAAATCTTAATGTTATTTCAACATTTAATTTACAATTATTTAATAATTTCCTTATTTTCTATAGAAAAGAACACAATTTGTGAAGATGGAGAAAAAAATACACTGTTCCATATCAGTAAAACACTTCAATTTGTCAGCATTACTGTTGACAGTAATCCTTCCCTTAGCTTTCATAGAAATGTGTTTGGTTTTTTGGGGGGGTTAGCGGTTTTTTTGTTGTTATTGTTGTTGTTGCTGTTGTTGTTTTGTTATCAGTGCAAGACAAGTCTCTGTATTCCTGGTGACCCAGCAAAGGCACTCCAGAAACACAAAGTTTGAGTGCAAACAGGCAGTTCTCCTGTGGATAGACCATTCTATCACCCTGAGCACATCCCATCCGCACACTGCCTTGACCATGACTTACTGGCATTTAGGAGGCCAGTACATCCAACCCTGAATAATGTGTTTATAATATCTAAGGAAGAAGAAAAGAAGTGTAAATGAGAAATCAGCTCATTGTCATCTCATTTTTTCCACATATTCAGTTATTTGTCTTTTGCCTATGTCCTCTGACTGACAACATCCACGCCAGCTGCTAGCTGAATGGGAGCTTTCCTGCCACGTTAAATAGACTGTTTGTCTTCATTCAGTGAGGGTTTGCAGACTGACAGTAGGCAGACCCAGTCTTTCAAGTTCTCCTGTCACAAAGATGCACGCTTTACAAGACTTTCCCCTGCCTTTGTTAGCTTGTCATAGGAGAATCTGTTTCTATTACCCTGAGGTTTTTTGTAGTTCGTTCTATTACTAAAGGGAAAATGCACACATGTATGTCTTGGAATAATAGCTTTAATAGGACTGTATTTATTAACTTTCCACTTTCCTTGAAAAAAAAAAAAAAATTAATCCATATCAACTAGGTGACCAAACACCAAGAAAGAGAAAGTTCTTATCTCACCCTTTGATTTTTCTACCTTAAGACACTGATGAGATGATAATATTGTACGATATCTATCCACCTGACATAACATCACTGGTTGATGTTGAATTGTTTATTAAAGTAGATGCAAGACTTACAACTGTATTTCAAACTCAAATATCCTCCTTCAACCAATCTTGGGAAAAGCACATGTAACACTAGAGTCAATCTTTAGATACAAAACATTGATATTTAAGAGCAGAAGCTGCTGCTTTCAGTACACTTCCAAGAGAAAACCAATCCTCCAGAACATGGCCATAATCTGCTGTTTTGCCACATATCAATGCAAAGCAGAGCATTCCTTCACAAACACATGGTAACAAATGCTGAAAAAGTATTTCCAGTAACTTAAAAAAAAAAAAAAAAAAAGCAAACAACAACAAAACAGCAAAAACACCTTGTTACCTTGAATTTAAAAAATATAGGTCTAGATAGATTATCACATCCTGTCACATATTGTCCTAGACAAACATATTAAATAGATATACCGACCATTTAATACCCATTATTATTGATTTCAGGAATCTATTTGAAGATTGCTGTAGAACATGGCTTCTACTTTGGAGCTTCTACTCACAGCCAGTCCTTAAAAGTCATCCTTAAACGTCCTACTAACAGTTTATTGACTTTATTGTTAATCTTCTGGTACCTGGCGTTTGGTGGAATGTAAAATTTTATTTTCAGAGTCTTTACGAGAATGTTCAGCTTTATTACTTCTTAGTTCTGAGGAGACATTTGAAAGCGTTGTTGTCAGTAAGAACTAACCTTTGTGCAAACATTTTTATGAGTATCCTTAGCTATAGCAAATATGTACTTTTATCTAAGGCAGGATATCCATCTTTGAAACTGCTAAAGTGATCAAGTAAAGGAACTCTTAATCACAGTGCAACAATTAAGCTTGTCTTTGAAAATAGAAGCACCTCGAAAAAAAAACATGTAGTTAATTAGCATATCTAGCTATAGATATTAGAAATAGCATTTACACCATTTTGGAGTCACATTACAGTCTCATATTCCTTTATTTCAGCATCAAAAAAGATACAAGCATTGAAACATGAGCTTCCTGCTGGTACTCAGCAACATCAGAACAACCATGTTTAATTCCCAGTGATTGAGCCTCATGCTAGGTGAGGTTGATTCATTCTGGTTTGTTTAAAGACCCTCTCATCTATAATTCATACTAGAGATGAATTATATATACATAACTCAAGATTTTAGAAAAGATTAGAAAAAAAAGAAAACATACAACCTTAACATTCTAATGTTATTTATGATTATTCAGTTCTGCAAACTTATTGCAGTAAATCAAATCACAAAAGTAACATGAACAACTTCTTTCAATCACAAAGGAACAAAAATCACATTTTCTCCCAGAGGGGTTCCTGTGTTGCACTGACTCTTAAGTGTCTCTCAGCTGTCAGACTCATCTACTCATCTCTTCTGACAGAAGAGATGGAGTCCCCATTTCTAAGAGGATCTTACCACATGTCCTATCTGTCCAATTAAACATAATAGGATATTGGACAAAGAAAAGCAAAGTCTGAAGAGTTCTGATTGAAATTAATTCTATTTAGTAGTTTAAGATTAGTTTTCTTGTATTAAAATTTATTTACAAAACATCTATTTCCCATAGATTTAAGTCCTCGAGACAAAATACTTCAAGGTTTAAATCCCGATTGTTGGAATACAGAATTACTTCATTTTTATCATTTGGTTTTAGAAAATTTTACCAATTATATAATTATCGGTTTTGATGGTTTAAAAAAAATAGTTTAGCATAGAAACAAAACCCTTAACCTGACTTTGAGATATCAAATTCACTGTTCTGATCAACAGTGTGAAAGACACAAATAGAGTAAGGCTACTGCTATTACCTTCCCATCCCAAGCAGGATAAAGGACATAAGGTCTGGCAGATGTCTAATTCTTTAATCTATAAAAGACTGTGAGATTGAGCAGTGGGAAAAAGAAAGGGGAATGGAGAACTGGAAAAATTGTAATGGCTCTAATATTTATTGCCACAATGTACTGTTAATTCTGATGTAAATTAAAAAAAAAAGGTAGGGACTAACATTAAAAAAAAAGTTTGAAATCTAATTGCAAGTGTAGTAGGCCCTTAGAATAGTTTGCCTAGAAAAGATGTGGAATTCACATTCTTCATGGTTTCAAAGAATACATCCAATAATTGCTTCTGTAAAGCTTTTAAGAGAGTTGTAACTTTCACATGTTCCTACTTTCTTTGAAGTCACTGAAAATATTTGCATATGAAAATTGGAGCGTCCTTTAGTCATCTGAGTAATCTTAAGTCAATAGTCATGCCCCACAAGCCATGCCTACAGCTGGAATAAAAGACAGTATTCCAAGTTATTTTATATATCTCTCTATATATGTATATTTAGTGATGATTTGCTTACACGACTGTATTGTAATTTGTTTCAGTAGAAGAGAAAAGGTGCAAAGCCAGCAATCCTATTACTAATTTATTTCCAATATTTTTATCATCATTTTTCATATAGACAATTTTCAGAAGAGCAAAACAGCTGGCCTCATTGCCCAGCCACAATTAGAGATGAAAAACAAACAAAACCCTGAAACACTCAACATCAAACTCCACAGGGAAGAAATCAAGAAAACAAAACCACCACTCAAAAATATACTGAAGTAACAGTTTCAAAAAGAGAATACTCATTCAGAAGATACATATAGGATTTTTAGCATTGAAGCCAAAGATATAAGTTAAAGTATTACGAACAACACTTCCCCACCCTAAGTTGACATGAATAAGCAATTCATCAGATACCTCCCAAGTCACAGAAGCAAAACACTCTACAACCAGCCTAATGACTCTCAAGGAATATCAATTCCTGTGAATATTAAAATCCTCTACAAAGTATTTTAAGATGGATAGGTGAACCAGAAGAACAAGAGGAAAAAAAATTAGTAGTGGAGAGCTAGTTGCATTATTTCAGTAAGTAACACTGGCCAGAATTTTGTCACAAAAGATCCTTGAAAGCCCCAGCAACAAAGAGTGTCAAGAAGGAAGGGCTCAACGTTCAAGACTTGGCAAAAATTTAACTTAAAATGTATAGTGATAAGAGGTTTAATAACCCAGATATTTAGGCACTCACCCTTCCTCCCCTCCACCAGAATTCTGTAATTTTATAGCCTCCTCCAGGAAATGATAGCATACATCATTTATGTCTAGTAAAAGTATTTTTTTCCCTAATCTTTATCATGTATCACACAATTATTTGCACTCAGACAACACTCTGGAGTACGCCAGCATGATATTTCAAACAGCAGTAAGAATGTTTATCTGAGAACTCTGAGATATAAGCTTCATCAGCTGCCACTGCTCAACTGGAAGATGACCAGGAGTATACTACACTGACTAAGAGTTCTAAGAACTCATTAGCACTATAATTAAAAGTGGGAAAAAAAAAAAAGTTGTACTGCTCCTAACTTCATATACTATTAATTGGGCTGCATTGCATGACGCCTAGAAAGTTTGATAAGGGTAGTATATAAAACTATCAGCTCATTCTTAGCTACTTTGCTCTATTTATGAGTCAACATCCTCCTGAAATAATGCTACACACTGTCAAGCAACCCTCTATTTATTACACAAGTACAATTAATTATTTCAGCACAAGGAGAGTATTAATTCTGTTGTATGTGAAGGAATGTCAATACTCATTTCCCAAAGCAGTATTTTCTACTACTGCTTCTCATGTCTTTCTTTCCCTACTTCTCAATTGAATGTCACTTTGCCAAATTCACCTAGTTGCCAGCAATGGCTGCACTCACAGTGCCATATTCTAAGTGAAAACAGCCTTACAAATGCCATGGTGTGGCTTTCTTATTGCTACCTGTGGTAGAATTGTTATTTCAGACTGTGTCTTGAATTACGCTTACTGCAGAAATAAGAACTCCAAACCCTCTACACTGTTGAGCATGATACTGTCTGATTCTTGCTACTCACCTGAAAGTTGTGCCAGCCACACTACAGCATAATGTGCTGCCAGTGGAGCCCTCAGTATGGTCAGTACCCGGAGTGCTTCACTGGGTCACATCCACAGGTCAGGAAGCTGGGAGAAGTTTCATAGCCCATCTTATAACAGCATGACTGTTGGAGCTACTACCCAATACAAGAACCTTCATCTGCCCTTTCCTTCAAAATGCAGGACATTTTCTTGCAGGCAGGCAAGATTATTTAGCTATTATGTGTGGCAAGATGATTGAAAGCCTTGGAGACCTACTTTTAGCAGGTCGGCCCTTGTGTTGCAAGGGGTGCCCTTAGGGATTCACATGCAAATAGCTTGAGAAATGACTGACTTGGAAGAAAAGGGAGAAGGGGGAATTGCTGTTGACACGGCAAGGTCCCACATATCCATGAGAATACAGGCAGCATAAGAACTATACACATTTAGACTTGAGCATTATTCATACCCATCACATCTCACTATTGTATAAAAGCAAACCACAATCAGTGATTCAGTAACGTTGATTCCACTCACAGGCTCTCCCGCTGAATACAAATACAACAAACAATGAGTAATTTCAGCTCAGCTTTGTCCTTATTCTCCTTAGGAGGAAGAACCGGCAGTTCCACTCACACAGCATAAATGAAATATTTTCTGAAGTTCAACACCAAGAACTGCAAGAAAAATTCTTAAATTATTCTGTCCTCACTACAGCTGTTGTTCACAACTCAGTGACACAGGGATGAATAGGCAAGATATGCTGTCGAGAAAAGACAGTCACTTAAATAACATATTTTAGTCAGGTTTCTCTATTTACATCAGACAGCCTTTGAAATCTTTGACTTTGCTGCTAACAAATGCTAAAGCTTTATGATAAACCTTGACCTCATATATCCTGGGGGATTTCCTGACCTTGTAGATGATTTAATAGATATCAGCAGTGGGAAAAATGTAAGTGCTGTAAATGCTCCCAAGTGACAATAAGGAAAATAAAAACTGGAACAGAAGAGAAAAGCAAAGTAGCTGCAGAAAAGGAAAGGACTGGAAACCTAAACTAAATGCAGTGCTAACACTTTTTCCACAGTGGTGGCTGATTAAATAATCTACCTGCATAACAATCACTGGTACTCTAAAGAAAGTCAAGTAAACCATTTCTGACTTACTGAAGTCAGGAGATCCAAGACAGTTGTGAGAAATACAAGGAGCATGAAACAGCAGAAATTGGAGGTGGGGGGAAGTGGAAATGCGATTAGAAACGAATAATACCAAAGGGCAGATATATCAGTTTTCTAATCAAAAGTAGTCAGCAAGTAATTATTTGTCACAGAACAGAAGGAAAATAAAAATCTTAAGCTTAATTTGCAGTAAATAGCTTAAATACAGAAGGAAATTCAGAAGGCACTGAGAAAGAGATTAAACACAAAGTTAGACTTGCTAGGGAGACTGAAAAAATTGAGCCTGAAGGTTTTCAAGTGTAGGTACTGGCAAAGCATGTGTCAGGGAGGGCTGAATCCACTTGACCTCATGGTCAAGGCATGGACAAATTGGCCCTTGGGATTTCCCTCAATCCACAGCTTAAGACTTTGTCTAAAGACAGAATAGAAACTGTGTATGTGAGAGCTAAGCGAGATTCTACTCCTCCTTTTTGATTAAGAGAACACAACAAGCCTGTGTCTGCAATTACGGTATCTTTTAAAGCAGCCAAGAAATTATCACAATTCCCAGCACTGTAGCAGGAAGAGAATGATCATTACTGCTGATTTGAAGTCATATTCTTTACTAGACATTCCTAATAGTCCAAGAGATACAGTACATGTTTATGCTGTAAACTACGACTCTTTTCCACAAAGCTTGCAGTGAGATCTCATGAAGGTATTAAGAAGATTGTCTTGAGGTTTTAAGCAAACCAGAGAAGCATCCAGACCTGTCAGATTAAACTTCCAAACAGGACTTAAGATCAAGCACACCTGAAGCCTTCTAACAAAACTTTCAAAATTCTTGTTGTTTACACTGGGATCACCAAGAACACTTGCTTTCTTTCTCCATCTGTTGCAGCAGCAGCTCCTAGCACACTGAGGAACACCAGTCAAGCTTTGACAGTTGGTTTCATGCCTTTTGCTGCTCTTTTCCTTCTGGTTTGGCCTCTTGCCCAACCACTCACAAAAGATGTGCATTCCTCTTGGAATTCCAGCTCCAGACCATCTCATTCACCTACGTCAAAAGTCAGCCCTTCTTACAAGGTCTGTCACCCTCCATTGTCGTACATGAGCCTCAGTCCATTCCCACATATCCCCATCAGCACAAGCCCTGCTTTCTCCTGGCTCCTGTGAGCTTCTACTGCTCAGCCGTTCTCTGCTCCCAGACTGGTGGAGCATTTTTTCCACCAGGTCTGAAGTGCCACACCATAAGAACATCCAAGAAGAAAAATTCCACACTCCAATAACCCAGCCCACACATCAGTGACTGAAATACCACCAACTCCAATGGAGTCCAAGTCCAGGCTACATTTCTGAACAAACTCCTGCATGACTACAAGAATTGGAGTCAGGCAAGATTTTGTATGAACAGTGACAGCACTGAGGATAATTGCTATCATATACTTGTACATAAAGGACTTCTCTGTGGGCAGATCTTGTCTTACTCTGTTTTCAGGTCAGCAGTGTAGTCTCCCTTAGTGTTACAGAACTGCTTGAGGCCAAAAGTCAAAGTAATCTCTTTTTGCCTCCGTTTTGCTGTATGTGAAATATACAGACATTTATAATTTAACTTGTTTTTCTTGTTTTCCAGCCATATAAGAAATTCTTGAGTAATATTTTTCAGGATCCTCTTCCCAGTCATCAGGTTTTGTTTTAATTGTATTATAAAAGAAAAAAAAAAAAAAAAAAAAAAAAAAAAAAAAAAAAAAAACCTCCTTAGATTCTTAGCATCCAATCTTCTGTTTTAAGAAATTTATAAACATTAGAGATTTTTTCATAGCCAAATTAAATCACTTTAACTTACTGTAGTATTTTAATATTTGTTTTATATGTTTATATGTTTTTTTTAAAAAAAAACAAACCTTCAGTGCTTTTATACCCTCTATACCAACACAAACACAGCTCTGCTAAGCAAAAAATACTGATGCATTTTCAGTTTGGTGAGCACCACGGAAGTCACTACTGTGAAAGCAATGGCTATTCCAGCTACTCAGATCCAAACGTTGTCAGCTGTTCCAGCCTTAAAGCAGAGAGGTCAGTGGTCTGGTTAAGAACAGTGCATGAATAATTAATTGATCAATTAATTTACAGTACAGAAATAAAGAACAAAGTATATACACCTGAAGAGTGTCCGTGAGAAGGAAGATGCACATATTTTTAATCAAGGCCCTTTTCAACAAAAGCAAGTTTCTGGATGAAACATTTATGCTTTGCACATATTCTCAAAAGCCTCATGGCTTACAGAGAGAAAAACCATATTTAAATGGTCCCTATAAAAATAGAGAAAGAATTATTTTATTTCTTCACTCCTGCCTAACTTATCCTTCTTGTCTATGCTTGGGACATGTGGGGAGAAGGTGGGGGACTAGGGGGGGGAGGGAAGAGTTGTTTTTTTTTCTTTTAAATCTCAAAACATATGGTGGTGAAGGATGTTTTCTGAGCAATGGGCGAACAGCATTCCACTTCTAAGGGAGTGGCATCCCTCCTAACAGAGCTCTGGGCCACTCAGCAACTGGCCCTGTAATTAGCAAGGGTGCAGAGAGGTGAAAGCCCATACCTTTGCCTGAGCCAGCCTAGGAACTGGTAACTCAGTGCACGAGAGTTTCTATTGACAGCTCTCAGCCAGGAGCTCCCTGGCATGCAAGCAAGGCTGCAGGGAGCATGCCTGAACTCGATTGCTCATGTGTGCATGAAAAACAAAAACACACAGCAGTAAACTGGCCATTCAGAATGCATTTATTGACTTCACACCTTTCTGGAAAATTTGGTGAACTGCTTCATTTGAAATCTAGGTCCTCATCACAAGAAGAAACTGTCAAGGCTACACAGCAAAAAGAAAAAAGAAAATCCAGGTCTCTTTACTCTTTCAGCAGTGATTACAGATGAAAACAAGATAAAAGCTTTTCTGAGTCTGATCTGCTGCCAATTACTGCATTTTACATTAATCACCAGTTTCACCTCATCACGACACAACCTACTCTCAACATCAGATGTAAGTCTTATACGAGACATTGGCCTTGCAACCCCTCACGTGTGACACTTTAGCAGCAGTCATGGCCAAATAGTGCTGTTGATCATTTAAAGAAAATACTTTCTGAGAAGAGCTTCCATGGCGAAGGCTCAAACCTGCTTCTGAAATATATCTGTTGCGTTTCTGGCCTAGAGTACAAATACAAGCTCAGATCTCCTGCTTGAGTTCGAGTCATAATGCTGCACTAGGCTGGGGATGTCAGGGTCTGGAACACACCGTGTTTTCCTTATAACTATTACAGATGAGAAATTCCTCATCAGGCTCAAGAAAAATAAAAACCATTTTGCAACCATACCTCAGGTTTACTGCCTGCCTTTGGAGTTAGAGAGATGCAATGAAACAACACGCTCTCAGCTTCCCAACAGGACAGTGGAAGACCTTACACTAATTATATGTTTTCCTGACTCAGGAAGAGGGATCTTTAAGGACAAAACCAAACAGCCATGACTCAGTGGTAACAGCAGCAGCATGCAGCACTGCAGCCTTCACTAGCATGCTGAGTAGTGTTTCCAGCCACACACATTTAAATGCTGAAATATTCTGTTCATGTACTACTGAGGAAAAGCATAACCCAGTAGTGACATAGCAAGAAGGCACACCGCTTTGTGTTTATTCGTCAGGTTGTTCGTTTCTGTGGTCTTGGCAGCATCTCATTCTTAAACTTGGAAAGTGTTATTTCTGTTAGCAGAGAACAGTATGTAGCAAGAATTATAACACCTCATGCAGGAGACAAGTAGCAACTTGACAGGCCACTAACATAAAAACAAGTCATAAATTAGCTGCAAAATGAAGTCCCTCTGGATGCAGTGCCCAAGTGCATTTGTTTTGTAATTTATTTTGTTAATCCATACAGAATTATTCAGCCTTCTAGACTTAGCAAGGGCTTTTTTTTTTTTTTTTTTTTTTTGCAAATGATTTCTCATTGTCCCTGTGCTAATTTTTTCTTTTTCATAAATAAAGACCCTGAAGTCTTAGTACGTTATTTCTTAATTAAGCATCTAATGACAGCATGCTAGAAATCATTATCTGTTATATAGTCTCCGTATCACATCTCAGTGCTTATAATGGGATAAACTACTGGGCAGCTCAGGCTGCACACTGTCATGAAACCTGTAACTCACTTTATTTGAACACAAGAAAAAGGAAATTGATTTCAATGACCACAGTTCCTCTATATTCCCCATATTCTTGAGCTGTAGAGCACAAAGGAGAAAAATTCTTCGAGCTACATCCCCCAGAAACTTCAAACAAGAGGAATAAATCAATACAAGGCAAATGAAAAGTAAACACAATTCATTGATGTTTGTAAAAACTTTTCAGTTTGAAGTGAAGGGGTTTGTTTGTTTGCATTCATATTTTATAAATAGTTGGCAGAGTAAGTTTGCCAGTGTTGACATTCAGAGTAAAATGAAAGCAAACACAAGCAAGAATTTTTTATGCTAAAATGTGGGGGATTTTTACAGTATGTAAGAAAAGATTTTTACTGCATGTAAATCCAAAGTTCCAGACTCAGTTAACAGCTGAGCTGCAAAGGACAGAGAAAGATAATATTGTTGAGAAATTGTTCATTTTTAACACTTAGATACTTCTGATCAGCTACCCATGTGATTTATGCAACTGATCACAGCAGCCAAGCTTTCATATATCAGAAATTTTAGCCCCACAGCAAGCAGCAGCAGACCAAGGCCTTTTCTCAAAAGTCATAGAATACCTTTGAGAATTGACCATCTCTTTGTGGAAAGTGGCTCAGGTTGCAACTTCAAAGAAAAAGCTTCACGTGGTCTGAAGCAGATCAGAACTGGAGACTCCAACAGAGCCCGACCACCCACAGGAGCACTCTTGAGGACCAAGCACAAGAGGTGGGAGACAAAGGAAACACAGAGCTGCAGCACAGCCCTGCTCAGGACCTGCAGCCAGGGTTTTTATTCATATACTCCCTCCCACCTTCCTCTTTCCAAGCACAAGAAAGTGAAAGGAGGGTTTGCCAAGAGAGTTCTCTCCTCGCTGCAGGCGCCGCTACCAGAGGTACACCCCAATAGGCAGCTTCACCACAAAGCAGACAGGAAATATTGGAGCTGTGTCAGGAAGCCTGTGTAACCACACTTCTCTAAGTGCCATCCACAGAGTGCTCCAGCCGTCCTGCTCAGCTTCAGGAGTGGGATGCTTGCTTGAACCACAGCCAACCCTGCCCTAAGAGCAGAAGCAACGTGAAGAGGGCACAGTACTCCAGACAGAGTTTTCATCACTGCCACATAGTTCTTTGGCTCTGATCAGGCAAGTCAAATACATGAAGACTGTGGCTTGCAATTGAAAAAATATATATTTGTAATACTTAAATACACATATATGTTACATAAGTGCATGCTATTTATGCATACATATATCTGACTGTGACAAAAAAAAAAAAGCTTAGTGAGTTTGGAAATGAGTAAAAGGAATAAGTCTGCAACAATACAATTTTATACATTCACTGAATTGGTATGTCTTCTCAATTTGGTCATGGAAACATCACCCAAGTTTGGTCTTTTAGAAGCCACAATCATTGTTATTCATATTCACACACACACACACAAAAGAAAAAAAACAGCATAAAAATCAATTTTTAGGAAATCCAGTCCTGTTGAATAAAAGGTCTTTAGTCTAAAAGAATGCAAGCCCACCTGGTGCAGCTATCTTATATTACCTAAGAAAACTGGGATTCATGAACATTCTCATCACTACACAGATTCATTCTTCATTTTTCATTTTAATGCCTTTCTGCATACATGTACACAAATATGAAAACACACTCAAAGGAGGTCAGTGTTAGAATTAATTCAATTGCCAAGAATTCAGATTTCTGTACTTCCCTTAATTCTTCTTCTGTAGTTACTGTACCAAGGAAGCAGTCAGTTGACCAAACAGAAACACCCTTTGACCTTGAAGTCATCCTTTGTTTTTGACATTGAAGAACAGGCTCATTCTGCAAGCAGGTGGGGATTTTGGCTGACACATGCTTACACCAAATAGACCATCTTCAATCAAAAGGAACACCTGCATCAAGTGGGAGGCAATACCCTTAGGAAAAGCAGTGCCCTTAGGAAAAGCAGCTGGGCAACAGGGAAAAGTGGAAAAAGGACCAAAGAACTGAGATTTACTATAAGAGTAACCATTCTGCAGGAAAAGCTGGCCTAAAACAGTCTTTATATTCTTCCAAAATTATCTACCATTGGCTACCATCCAACTTGAAAACACCAAGGAGAAAGACATGCAGACATGCCTTTAATAATAAGTCCTCACTCAGAACAGAGAGACACATCAAGATTCTGAAAACAAACACCAAAAACAACAACTAGTCAGATGGAAAGGCTGAGGATCACAGTTTTTGGAGGAGGCAAAATTAGGAACAAAGGGAGTAGCAAGAAAAGTGAATAGTGATTATTATTAAACAGCACTAAACAGAAGCTAAGGTTTTCTGAAAGCATTCAAGGACTATGAGGGATAAGCACTGCCCTGAATATATGGACATGAGATTTGGCCAGATAATTATGAAAAATGTTTAGTACACCCTCCCAACCTGCAAGCAATTAACAAAACAATGAGTTTCAATAGCAACAGCCTACATCTGAAAATGCTCTGCCTGATCATCACCAACTCATCGCCAATCATGCCACTCAACCTGTGGCATCAGACCATACAATTATTTTGGGAAAAAAATCATTCAACACTTCCCTCATGAATACTCACTGTCTTCTATACTGAAGTAGCTCACCATTTTGCAGGCTTTACTCCTGATCTCTGCACTCTAATGAAAGAGAAAATAACTTCTATTTTTATCCACAACTCTCTAGTACACTTATTTTTGCAATTATATAAATTCCTCTTTGGAGGGATTTCCCACCACCAGACACCTATATTCCACTCCTAGAGCAATGTACCTACTGACTGATTCAGTTCAACTTACTTTTGTTATCTACTTACTTGCTCATTCTTTCAAATGAATCTTGGGGGAAAAAAAAAAATGAAGGAAAAAAAAAGATGGAAATCGCATTCCTTTATATAGTGTACTGCTAGAAGTATATGTTTGTGTTGGATTTAAGACAGTGCAATTATCTATAGTTTCAATTCAAGAGGGTAAGTAAAGAGCTTTAATGTCATAACATCTAGAGGAAGGCAGAATTTACACTGACAAAGAATGATCCTTCTTAAACTAAATTCTCCTCATATAAAATGATTGCAAGTAGTTGTCCCCTGGTTACGTTCTGGATGCATCTTTATTTCATTTAATATTAGGAGGTAACAGTGAGATCCTTAGTAGATCGTAACTGATCAGTTTGAAGATAATTTTTACTCTCCATTAGCACTGTGAAGATTAAGCAATTAAAATAATAATGGTAAATATCTGGTCCAGGCTCTCTTAAAAGTCAGGGAAAAGTCCCCCGCTCACATCAATTGTTTTAGAACTAACCCCCACCATGAAGACTGGGAGAAGACTAACTGAAGGTACAATTAAGGTTTAAATGTATTAACTAAGTTCAATTGACTTTCAACACGGTTTTAAATGAGCTTTCTTGTCATGCATACTGCGCACCAAACCACTTGTTCAAGAACATTTGCCCAGATTTCCAGTTTAACAACACCAAGTCCTGCTCCAATCTGTACAACAGCACTAAAGAAAGCCCAGTGCCATGTTCTCTACAGTGCACTCTCAGATGGACTTGCCAAAGCACAGCTTGCTGAGGGCAGCCAACACTGCAGTCTGAACTTCTTAACATGCATCTCAAATGAAAAATTAAATGAAAATAACTGTTTTTCTTACTGATTAGAACTCAAAAAACAAATAAAGAGCTTAGACTAAGTTACTTGGTCATTTATTTATTTTTTAAATATCAAACCTCAAAAGGTTATAAATTTATGATTGATAAACACTCATAATTAATGAGGATAAGTCTTTTTTCTGGTATCGTACAAATAGTTTTCCCCAGTTTTGGAAACATTATAGTTCCAGTGAAACTAACTTTCTACCTACTCAAGCAGATGAAAATATGGAAAAATTTATATTTTATCAAAATGAAAATGTAGTTTTTATTGTAGAACCTTCCACAGGATTATATTAATGCAGGAAGTAAGTTTCCAGAAGCTTTAGATTTTTGTTGAAAATACTTGGACTAATTTCATCGGGATATCCAAGACATGTGCCTAAGGCTGCAAATTTCATCAGGTTTATACCATCCTAGGACAGCAGCTAGAGGCAAGGCAGGGATAACTTATGTGCTTGGTGCTGTTTGAATTACATTATGCTAGGCAAATGATCTGGGGACTTTCTGGATAGATTATTAAAAAATAAAAATAAAAAGAAAGAAAGAAAATGATCTTTTTCTGAAATACAGCCTTGCAATTTCCTTTCCTAGCAGTTCCACTACTGGCTGGAGTATTTTCCTGCAAAAAAAAGCACATGATATTTCTTTTTATGCAGATTTTATTATTTCACATCTGTTTTCAAGAATATAATCAGCATTTCTAACGTTATCAGCTTTTAGCTCCAAAAACTGGTGTGTACCAAATGCAAAGGCTGTGGTATAATTGCACGTGGACTACTCATGGTGAGTTTTTGTCACAAGTCAGTGAAGAAAAATGTCTGTGTAGCCTCAGCCATTCTTTTAACACATCCAGTGTTGTTAGAGCTAACCTGAAGCTTGGCAATTGTGAGGAATCTATACAAACATGCACCCTATGCCAAGTATGTGACAAATTAGTTACTATCATGACTATTTATACAATCTTGTATACGTACTAGTATACATGCTAGCATTTGGTCTATAAATATTCTAATCTACTTCAGATTCAATTACTTGGTGATTCTGCAAATTGCTGCAAAGCTTATCAGGCATTACTTTCTTACTCTTGCTTTAACATCTGCGTCACAGCTTATAAAATAGCAAGCCAAGCCAGTGGAAGCGGGAGTCACTTAGGACTGCAAAAGCCCTGCAGGACTACTTGCTATGACTTCCAACTCCATCCCAAAGCCTGGCGTGCTCAGCTTTAAGAGCTCCCTCTAACCTCTGAAATACCACAGGGGCTTTTCTAATTAACCCTTGGTTATATGATTATACATAATAAGCACCTGAAGGCTGCATTTCTCTTAATTCAGACACCTTCAGGGAGACCCAAATTCCATTTCTTTCTTCCTGGAGCTGCTGACAGATACTAGATAATGACTCTTCTGATCAAGCTCTTCTGGGACCTGCCAAGAGAGGAGTGCTGCTTTGCAATCCTAGCAGTTATCTCACAACATCACAATGCAGCCACAGGGCCAGGGCAGAAAAGAAAAGAGAAGGACTGGAAACAACTGCTTCTGAAAATTAACATGGTAAATGGTAACATTTCTCACACCTTATCTGCTCCATGACCTCTGACTTTATCATCAATGCCTTTATGAGTAAGAAACACATAGGAAATAAAAGGTTCTGGAGCTATCCATGCCCAGATTAAAATCAGTTAAATGGACCTGATAGGTACTTAGAGCTACTGTAAATACCCTCTAAACATACCATCTGATGGGATTTTATTTAGTGTTTTTGCTGCCCATGATATCCTACAGGAGAAAATTTTCTGGCTAAAAGCTTACCTGGCTCAAAAAAAAAGTAGAAGCAGCTTTGTTCACAGCTGAAGACAAGGACAGACTATTGATATCACCCAGAACAAGATGCCTTCCTCAACCTCAAGGAGCAGCGTTGCAAAAAAGACAAAGCTGTCAGCTAGATAAACTAGACAATGTTTCAGACAGGAGCAGCTGTACTCCTTGGTAGGAAATTCACCTAAGTAGGGCGAAGTTTAAGCTTTACTTTGTGTTAATCATATATGTTTAATGTTGATAGACATTAGCGAGAGCTAATTTGGTTGTCAGGATTAGGGAAAGCATTAGAACAATTGAGCTTGCTGCTGGTTTACCACCCTTGTGATCAAAGCCATGAACTCAGGGATATCACTTCACGAAGACCAGCCAAAACTCATTCTCTCTCCCTGGTGTAATGCCTAAGAGGGAAAAGAATGTACAGCATATTAGCAGCATGAACAGCTGGAAGAGATGAGGTACATTCCTAACAGTAACTCTTTACTCCAATTAAGCACCTTTCACCCAAACCATCTTTATGGAGGAAAGAATTACCCTTCCTTCACTGAAAGATAGACTAAGGAATGCACACTTGGTATAACTTGTTCAGATGTCACACAGTGATATGTTTACACTGAATACCATGGGCATGTGCCAAGCAGATGAAAGTTTTTTTCAGTTTGTGTGCCACGCTGGAAAAAAAGTAAGCTATGTGAGCATGTTAGGGCAACATCAAGCCTGACTGAAGAGAAGAAGCCTTTCACCATGACTTTGTAGCCTTAGGCTTGGTACTACCTCAGCTTACATAGTCACTTGCTTTAAAATTAAAAATGTACAGGCAGATGTGCTCATCTGCCCCTGCGTTGGATAACAGATTAAAAAAAGCAAGATTTTCAAACCTGGCTGCTGAAAATAAGAGTTTGGCTACCAGCTCAACTTAAGCCAGACTTTTACCACCAAGTTCTGACATGTGTTGGCACTATCCAAAGAGAATTTGATGGCATAACACACAGTGAACAGAGATAGTTTTCAAGGTGAACAGACCAGACCACACTGGGGTCCAAGAGTAACTTCAGTGTGAATCCTGTAACATAAATATGAGAAGTAGTAATGGTCTTAACCTCATCCAAGAACCAACAGATTTACATCTGTACTATCATTCTAGAGAGGTTATTTTAATTTAGACAGACAACTGGTGCCAAAATGGGAAAATCCACTCAGAACACCAAGCACAGAGCAAGTCAATTGAGTAATAATGTAATCTAAGAGAAGAGATTTTTGAGAGAAACTCCTAGGTAATAATCAAGTGAGTTAATGTCCTGGTAGTCAGGAAGCTTGGCTCACTGTTAAAAATCCATAATGAGCAATAAAAGCTTATTGTTAAAAGACTCCATAAAAGCCAAGCAAATACATCAGGTCATGGGAGTAGGAGTAGCAACTACACCACCTGGTCTCTACTGGAATGCTATTCCCTAAGCATTTGCAGCTACCTGCTCCCATGGAAGATTGAAGTCAGAAGAATCACTCTATCTTGATGACATTCTGGTATAATCTAATTGAAGAATTTCAGTTCACTTTTTCCTACCTCTCCCAACACATCTTCTATGACTTTTGTTGTTGAATCGCACAGTATCACTAAAATATCCAATGTAAAACAAACAAAAAAAAAAAAAATCAAAGAACAGCTATGCATAAGGTTTTCACTTCAGTGCTACACTTTGATGTGCATTGACCCCAGGGAAGAGTTCAGAGCTGCTTTAACATGATTTACAAACAAGAAAATGGCAGCAGTTAGCCTGATGTGCGAAAAGAGGCCATGCTCACAAATAGAATAATGTTACTTGAAAGAAGTAAGGTGACACATCAGAAAACTAACGTACACAAAACAAACCCATCTTGTTAAATGCAAGAACTTTTAGCTAAACTACAGGTATGTAACAAATCTCCCTACTAGAACCATAGTATTTTTCAGCCATACTTAGCTTCCCTTATTATAAACATAGGAAAAAAACTATTTGTATCCCAGTTAAAGGATGTCCCCCTCTACTCTGCCCTTGCGAGGACCCATCTGGAGTGTCCAGGTCTGGAGCCCCCAGTACAAAAAAGAGAGCTGTTGGAGAGGGTCCAGAGGAGAACCACAAAGATGATCAGGGGGTGGAGCACCTCCCTACGAAGACAGGCTGAGGGAGCTGGGCTTGTTCACCCTGGAGAAAAGGCGGCTGTGGGGTGACCTCATTGCAGCCTTTCAGTACCTAAAAGGAGCCTATAAATAGAAGGGGAGTCAACTCTTTGAAAGGGTAGATAACGGCAGGACAAAGGGAAATGGTTTTAAGTTGAAGGAGGGAAGATTTAGATTGGATGTCAGGGGGAAGTTCTTTACTGTGAAAGTGGTGAGGTGTTGGAACAGGCTGCCCAGAGAGGATGGGGATACCCCATCCCTAGGGGTGTTCAAAGCCAGTTTGGATGGGGCCCTGGGCAGCCTGGTCTAGTATTAAATGTGGAAGTTGGTGGCCCTGCCTGTGGCAGGGGGATTGGAGATTCATGATCCTTGAAGTCCCTTCCAACCTGGGCCATTGTGTGCGATTCTGTGTGTGTGCAGGGAGGAATTATATTATTTACCCTGAATTAGCTTCCAACTGTAAATACAAACACAAATGTTCAGGAGGTAAAGAAAATAGGCACTGCTGCTTCTCTGTACCCTTGCCAAGGAGAGTTTATGATTCAGAGGGCACCAAAGCCTTCGTGTGTGAGCACCATGTGCGTTTCAGGATGCATGCTATTCTGAACAGCACATGTCTCAGAACAGTCCTGAGATGCCATAGTCCATCACGTCACCCTGAGTCACCTTGACATTTCTGAGATTATGCATCGAGATGATAGCCTCAAGGCAATAAACCTTTTTTTTAATACATTATTAATGACAATGTCTGTTACAGACTGACTGTATAGTCCTAACAACTCCCTTCCTCTCAGAAATCTATCCAAAACTATTGTATGCACTTCACGCAGTGATATCCTGCAGGACAGTATTACTTTTTTTTAGGATTACAGAAGACTTGACAGACTCCAGTGTCTCAGAATTATCTTCTGTCTATACTGGATATTGGAGGCTGGGGCCCCAGTTCAGCCCCTTGACTTACATACCAAAGGACATGAGAACTACAAAAACTCCAGAAGCTTTATGAAACACCAAATGCAGATCCTCAGATACTAAGCACAAGGTTGTTGTTTCTGATAACCTCACTATTCATTTAAATCACCAATGACACCTGTAGTGAAAGCAACAAACCTATTCTACTTATAAACACTTGCTCTGCTCTCAGATTGTACATAGAACTGAAGAGTAACATAAATAGATGATAAAACAGACAATGGCAATGTAGGGTCTCTGCAGCATGATGTATTCAGCTAGGCAAAAGATAATTAAAAAAAAAAAAAAATTGGAAGAGTCTCTCCCAAAGTGCAGGTGGTTTCCAAGAGCAGAGATGGCATCCTTCTGCAAAGCTCCACATTCTTGGTACTAAGAGTAAACTCTGAATTGTCATCCAGTTTTTCCACCTACCCTTCTGCTGGCTTAAAGGATTTTTTAAAGAGCTGAATCCACCCAGGGAGCATGAGGTCATGTATTTTATCCTAGAGATTTAAAGAGCTGGTTCTATTCTTGCTTAGGGTGGTGCCCACACATCCCGCCTCAATCCTTTTGAAGAATAAAGACAATCATAAAAATATTCCCTCTCTCCATCTGTAATTAAAAAAACAGCATCGCCATATACACCTTCCAGGGCTTTCTCAGCCAGTTTTCTCAGCTTCTCTGTTTGTGAGGAATAAACCTCCTCAGAACAACACCAGCCAAATTCCTCCTGCTTATATGTGCTTTGCTTACTTGTGGGCAGTGATACAAGGCTCTCTGATGTGGAGCCTCCCTTTTGTCTGTCTTCTTTTTTTTTTTTTTTTTTTTCCTCCAGCTACCCTAAATAAAGATCAGAAATTTCACAGATATCCCTTTTTCTAAGTGGGTTAGCCCAGCCTACGTGTTACCAGCAGCAGTGCCTGCCTGAAAGTCTTTCATTATCGCCTGAAAGTCAGCGTTATCTGAATATTAACAACATTACACGGATATTCATCTAATGCTCTGATAGCATTATCTCCCAAGCTCTCCTCTGTAGAAGCACATGGCTCACACTCTGTTTTGCACATCAAAGAAAGACGCCAATAGCACAGCTTTGAAAAATGCCTCAAACCGGCCAAAGTACAGAATTCATAAGCAGACAAAGTGTTCTGTTTATCTGGCCGCTGGGTGCGGTCCAGGCGTGCTGTACAAGAGCAGATACGAAGGCAGTGCACGCCTGGCAGGAACACCCCTCTGCTGCACTGACTCAGCGGAAAGCAGTGGGAGAGGAAACGTGCTCTTGCGTTTCCAGACCCCACCAAAGCCCCGCACCCCCTCTCTGCTGCTGTCAGAGGAAAGGGGCTCCACCAGAATACACATATATATGCACAAAAAAAAAAAAAAAAAAAAAACCACTAATAATAATTAGAAAAGATCAGAGAGGAGGGGGAAAAAAATGTTATTTTAGAGGGAAACAAAACAAAAAAGAAACCAACCCAGACTGCACAGCATCAGAGCACTTGACTTTCTTTGACCTCAAGCTGAGCCTGCCTTGCATAACCATAACTCAAGGAGGGGGGGGATGGATGAAGTCACACACCCTCCACTTCCCAGCAGGGACAAGAACCCGCTCCTCCCCGTGCTTTCAGCAGCTCTGGGACATGGGTTCCAGGGGAGGGGAGAACTGAGCTGCTCCAGCACCAGGCTAGTTCCTGTAGCACGCTGCTGTCAGAGATCAGAAATACAGGGTCAAAATATTTCTACCTTTCCCAGTGTTACTCCATAAAGTCTCATTTTGGGTTTAGACAACTTCCCAGTGGCTGCCAGGCAGTCTGTGTTCTGCTATATTTCCTCTGAAGTACAGTATTTGTTTAATACACTATGTGAATAGACACAGATGCAGAATTCTTCAAGGAAAGAAAAAGCCACGTCAGAAAATAAGAGAGCAGCATAACTGCACATTTCTTTCTGCCTGTATCTATTTTGCTCAGCAGAACACCATTTTCAGGACCTGCTAATCAGCATTCATCAGTATAACATGATAGCAGGGAGCAGCAAGAGCCCTAGAGGTATTTATCTTCCTCTCCTCCAAATCATGCAGCTTTTCAGTGGGTGTTTTCACAAGACAAGAGGGTTGTTCACGAAAATCTTGTCGATCAGCAGCATAACTTTGGAGTGACTGTTGAAGAGAAGAAAGGACAATAGAAATACTGCATCTCTCAGGAGCCTCTCTCCCTGTCTGTCTCGTTCTAGATATGTGATCTTTTTGTCTCATGTCAAAAGGAAAGGTCTGCTAATAAGAAGATAATGAGAGATTTTTGAAATGCTGTGAGCAGTCATAGAGGCTCTATGGCCAGAAAAGCAGCTGTTGTGTTTATACCCTGGGAGTTCAGGCAGAGGAAGGCAGTAGTTTGTTTTGTTTAAGGTGGAATGACTTTGGCACAGAACAGTTTTATTGTAACTAATTTTTACACAATTAAAATCTTTCATATTAAAAAAAAAAAAAAGACAGCTGCAATACAAATTTAGACATCCAAACAGCTTTTGTATAAGAAAATTTCAGCATAAATATATCAGATGTGGTCACTAGCTGTAAAAAAAAAAAAAGGCCTTTTTTCTTCTTTTGCCAAAATGTCACAGTGCAGCATTATTCTGAACCTTAGAGTTGTACAGGAATCTTGCAGAGCCAGATTCAAGCTGCACATTGCACATTACTGCAGTAACGTTATCTGCTTCAGAAGTCTGCTTCTGCATAATGCTCTGCTTCCTCTCCTTTAAACTGCTCTCTTGTTTTCATCCATTCACCCATCCACAATTTCTTGGCACATTTTCAGTTCTCCTCCCCCTCTCACCTCGTTTATTTTTTAAATACAGAATAGGGTGCTTCAAGTTCTCACCTAAAGCTTCCTGTTCACATTTGAGGTGGTCTAATTAAAATAAAAAGTCTTTCATCACAGTTATTTTCAGATAAGAGTTGTTTTGTGAAGTCAACAAGATTACAGCTCCATTAACAGTGTGGACCTTCAAGAGAATGACTCCATTCTCCTAAAAGAAGGGGAGGACACAGTACCCTCAAGTACTTCTTACCACAGTCTGTTTTTAGATTAAACCCAGTTTCATAGCATATTTACACATTTAAGGGTGTACAAAGAATGGTTTCCATAATATCCCAATACAAGAGTCTACAGAGGCATTAAAAAGCACTACAGTCTTTTACCAGAAAGATTCCATAGTGCAATTCTTCCTCCTAAAGAGATCTCAACAGAGCTAAGAAGATGCATACACTATCTCTAAGATGATATCCTTGTTATAAACAAGCACATAAGCTATACCTTGCCTTGATACACATGTGTTCACTGGTATGCATAGTTCGATATGTATTTGGTAATATATATCCTGATCAACTAGAGCACATCTAGGGAGAGAGCTGTCAAGCAACTTACATGTTACCAGCGTAGACATTAGTTGAGGAATAGCATCAGTTTAACGTGGCTGTGCTGTACGTCAGCAGAGCTGACATGGATTGTACTGTGTCATGTGGCCATATTAGCCACCTCAAAGCCAAACAAGGACTCTGAACTTTACTCCCAAGTGGGGATACACCCAGGTGCTTGCACAGAATTCTCGTTTGCTGATGGAGGAGGGCAAAGTACACTGGGGAAGTTAAATCCTCTACAGAGAGGTTTCTGAATTCACCAAGATTTCCACTGAGGTTATAAACCCCAGAGGGTACTTAAACTAAATAAAATAAAAGTTACTTGGCCAAGAGGAAAAAACAACAACAAAAACACAAAAACATCTTTAAACTCAGATGGATCAACATACAGTAAATCTTAATTTGCAGTGGTTTAAGGCAGGGTCACTGTTTATACTCATGCATATGTATATTCCTATCTACTTTCCGTTGGTCAGAAGTTGATAGATAAGAGCATGTTTTGGCTTTAACTAGCTCAGGTACCACTACAAAAAAAAAAAAAAAAAAAAAAAAAAAAAAAAAAGCAAGGGTTTTGGCATGTGAAGTTGAAGTCTGCTCTACATTAGCATAAAATAGGCATTTTTCCCAAAATAAAAAAATTATTTCCCAAACCTGTTTGAAGAATGCTTAAGCAGTCATTACTGCTTGCATCTGCTGAGGCTACAGATTTGAGTCTTGAAGTATTCCTATTTGTTACACACGCTTCGTTCTATGTCATTTCTAGTAGGACACTGGAAGAAGCACAGAGGATGCTAGATGTAGCATAGCTTTGTCTGGAGCTACCATAAATTGAAGTAACATAAAAAATACAGTTGGGTACAAGCCAACATTTAACAAAGGTGTTGTTTCAGCAGTGCTTAAGTACAAAGCTGAACTAACAGGACTTCCTAATGGCACGCAAAGCCATGCAGCACAAAAAGGCTGCCTACAGCACTCACATGATATGGGTAAACTTAACACGATCTCATCCATTCCAAGTTGGATTAACATTACTTTGAAAGCAGGATGTGACAAGATCAAAAATGACAACTGCGTAAGTACAGAGCAATTTACTCCCTAAAACAGCCACATACACATTGCACAGACCTGCGTGAAAAAGAATTCCTGGAGCTAGACCTCAGAGAGAAGTCAAGGGAAAATAGTCTATTAAGAATAAATCCAACTCCAAGTGTATATTTTAGGTTAGTGGCAGCAACTAAATTGTGTGTGACCTGCTAGTTGCTGCAGGTCATTTATAGCTTACTACTTCTCAGAATTAATGTGAAATGGGAAGACTCTCCCACAGACCTAGTAGCCATCTGGTGCTACTGCTGTACTTCATGAAAAATTCATCGCCACTTCATCACAGTGGCTTATTTCAGAGACTGGAGTGATTTGTTTCATAAGCAGAATATTCTCCTCGCTTTTGGTGTTTGCAAATTTGTTCCAGCCTCACATTTGAATGGATTATGTTATTTCTGGCTTCATCCTGTGCATCCTTGAAGGCAGCAGCAGCTAAAAAGTCATAGCTGCAGTAAAAGCTTTAGAAAATGGAAGAAGTATTCTGTTCTTCCCACCCCCCAGTAAATAAACAAATAAGCATAAAATAAATTTAAAAATAAAAATCAGTTCCAGTGAAATGTGTCCATACATTAAGCACTGCTTTACAACTCCAGACACCAGTCCAGCTGTTCAGTTCAAAACAGAGCTAACTGTGAAGTAACATGCATTCTAGTTTGATACTCATTCTAGCTCTGAGTAATTTTACTTTTCTATCATGTTCTCTCAGGAAACTGTGCACTCAGGAACTTTTCAGGAGGTTCTGCAAAGACTGAAGTAGGGTGGTTAAGGAGTACATGGGCTAAATCCCACCTCGTGAGGGCTGGGGAAATCATTGGTAGTGCAGTGAGTGAGTGAATTCCCAGCTAGTCACCAGAAGCCTGGTGTAGTCCTGTACCATAGTGATACAGCTGCATCTGCTATAGATTTTGTGAGTTTTTGGAGTGCTTAAGATCTACATATATGCTTCCCTCTATCCCCCTCAGGCTAGTATGAAGAAGTCCAAAAGAATTTAGGAAACATAGCCAAGTAACTCCTTTAATTCAAATGAGAATTTTCATGAGAGTTGGCAATACTTGAAAAGTGGGAATAAAATATGTCCCCAACAATTCAATACGCAACAGGAAGAAGTTACTAAAATTGAGAAGGAAGTGAGTGAATATTCATAAGTTCTCATCAAAACTAAGATAATATTTTTAGGTTCTTTTAAAAAAAAATGTATATATATATATATCTGTGATTACATTATCAGCCTGCACAAGACTTCCATCTTCAGCTCCACCTGTTACATCGGTCATGAATATTCATATATGACAGTAGGGCACCATTTTTACCTTAAGAAAATCGTTACTTCAACAAATTCTCAAGGCAGTTTATCCTGGGACTTAAAAAGATTATATGACAAACCTGAATATGCTACTTGATGAGATCTTCTGGAAACAAGTAAACAGTGAAAGGGAAATGGGAATCGTGCCTGAATACATAGGGATGGCTCTAGTGAAGGTGAAGTTTCCCTGAGCTAAAAATCAGCATGAGCTCCCAGAGGCAACAAACTTTTGTTGGTATGAAGACAGCAATGACAGTTTTTAAGAAAACATGAATTTATTGCTGAATAGACAGGGGGATGTGGTAGCAACAGAAGCAAGAGAGACCTTTATTCACAGAGTTTGTTCTCCAGTCTTTGAGACTCTTGTCTAAAAGTAGAGTCTGAAAGCAAAGAACATCTGTCTGGTCACATGGACTTGTGTGACAATTGAGAGTGCCAAATCTGCAAACCAGTGCCACTGGTTTTGAGAGGCCACTCTCTCTAAGAAATCTTTAGAAGTTCAAGGTGATTGCAGGAGGGCTGTAATAGCTATAAAAAGGGGAAGAAAAAAAAAAAAGTCATAGTACTCCTCAAGAAGGGTAAGAAAGATGCTCTTGGTTAACCACTGACTTAATCACAGTCTCTGGAAAGACCAGGGAACAAGACTTCAAAACCATTTTCAAGCACTCTAAGTATAAGGAGGTCCTGAAAAACAGGCAGAAGAAAACAGTACTTGATTGATCTGATCTCTTCCACTGAAGAATAATTTTGAGTAATTCTGAGCAAAGGAAGAGCAATGGATGTAATATGCCTCGACTTTAACAAAGCTTCCAGTGGTCTCACAGAGTACCCAGATTAGCAAAATCGGAGGGGCATGGTCTAGGTGGGTGGTATATGAAGGAAGTAGCTGGATCATTAGGCTAAAAAAGGTCAGTAATCCAAAGCCGTTGGCAGCCAGTTACAAGCAGCATTCCTCAGGGTTGATCCTGGGGCCTAGCACATGTTACAATGAGAGGCCAAGAACTGTGCTGTTTGTTTAGCCTGAAGATTAGGCTGAATGGAGGATGGAATTGTTGCCCCCTATTTTAATGGCTGGTTATAAAAAAAAAAAAAAAAAAGTATCAGAGGTACAGAAAGGGAGAATGAGAGTTGACAGGCACAAGGTTCAGCAACAGAAATTCAGATCAAATTAGGAAGGAGGAGGGCAAAATAAACATGGCTGAACACTATACTAGGCTGTCTGTGGAGGTGGTAGAAATTAAGCCTTTGTAAATAACAAGTTTCACTCTGAGCAAGGCTCTGAACAACCAGGGAACCTGAAAAAAAACGTGATTTTATGATCTTGAGTGACAAGATCTAGGCTGTTCTTATTCAGAAAGCAAGATGATATTCAAATACAACCACATATCAGCTATCTTCTATCTAAAAGGAGGAGAGAAGTAACATGCAGTAAGATTTTTAGAGGCACTCACTTTCCCCTACTTTCCATTTATTTTTTAAAACAAAATTCCAATCTCTTGAAGATTCTGAGCAGAACCTACAGATACATCATAAATTGCCGAGTTTACTTCTTAAAATATGCATAGTGCAGAACAGCTTGAACTTTCAGCTTTTCCGCCTTACAGATCTCTGCATGGACTTTCTGAAGATGAGCTCAGAACCATTTAAGTGCAAGACATTCAGTCAAACAAATACTCAACTACAAAGTTTAGAGGGAAGAGGTGTTCTGTTTTCAATCATTTCCGTTCTACTGAGGACAGAAAGAGACTGTAGAGTTCTGTTCACCTATAACAACCTTCCCACTGCAGCACTACTAACGGTTGCTATGGTATAAGGCAGGTGCTTTAGTTTGTCATTGCTTTAAGCCACTGATATATATTTCCCAAGGGACAGAGTAGAACCATTGCAACTACACAAGTTTTCAGTGCCTACAAACAACTCTCTCCAAAGTTATCTACATGCTAAAGTTGCTGACAGCGAGAATTGTCCTCTATTTTTTTTTCCTTCAGTACTTCCTCTGAAATTTATTCACCCAATCTAATCATCAAGGGACAAAGAATAAAGAAACTCCAGCATGGTTTTCTAGGACACTTAAAGCCTGTGGCATGAAATAAATAAAAATTCAGTGCAATTAAAAAAAAAAAAAACCACACACAACACAGTATGCCCATTGGAGTTTTTCTGATTTAGATGACATCAGTAAGAAATTTCAGCAGTCAGAAGTGACCCTTCATTTTGCTTTATTACCAATAAGCTATGGTTGCTTCACTGTTCTGAAGGAAGCTGGCCTTGCACAGGGCTGCATAACACAGTATCTGATCACCACTCTTAGTTTTCTTCTACTTTTCCTCATCCCATATTCCTCTTTCCTACCCATCTCATTTACATTACAAGACTGAGTATGGACATTTGGTCTATGTTTGCACAGCCCTTTGTATGAACACCCACTGTGCATAAAACCCAGCATATCAATGTGCAAATTAGACCAATTAGGCAGCAGATTTCACATCCACACCACACTGTTTCCACTTCAAATTCTAGCATTGTCTTCTTTCTTATATATGAGTAATTCAACTATTATATATGAGTAATTCAACTACTGCCCAAATTCTGACTATCAATCTGCAGCAGTGTAACACAAAGCTGCAAGAAGATAATATTCTCACGTTCTAAAAATAGAACTCTTCTTTCTTAAAAAAAAATAATAATAATAATAAAAGGAAAGATAACTAACTTAGGAAAATTAAGCAATTTAGTCAGCAGACAACAGGGATAAGATTTCAGAGTCAAAAATCCCTTCCAAGGAAAGCTAGCTATTGCCTTCACTAACCGTAGTCCTTTGGCTTAACTATCTGTATTTTTGTCAAACGTGGCTGCTTATTGGTATTCACAGTACTAACAAGCTTGGTTAATAGCCTCGAGAACCATATGTGATAAGCAGTATTTAGTTAACAAGGTGATAGCCAGCAGGCTTCAGTGAGATTACTTAGTTCTTCTCATGCTGTAGCAAGCCTCAGATACTTTGCACAGATGCAAAGGAAGATGATAGGATCTGGTCCTCCTTAGCAGAAAGATTCTCTCACATCAGTTAAGAAGGAACAAGAAATTGAGTTGGCGCCCACTGAAGTCAGTGGAAAGTCTCCTATCTTTTTGTACCCATTTCCCTGCTCTCCTTTTAAACTCGAGGCTTGATCCAGGCATGTGCAAAGAATTAAGAGACCAGTGTTATTTTGGGCTGAACATATTGAATGAGACACAGAATTTAAGTTTTGGCTTCTTCAGTATATTTCATTTTGTTTTCCTTAGCAGAAGCAAGAATGCGAATAGTTTATAGGTTTTTTTTTTTTTTATTGTTTGACTGCATATGAAGGTATTTCAGACACTTAACTGGCTTTTAAAAAACATTCTTTGAAAACCTCCATGCAAGCAAAATTTGTTCATAATAAGATCAAGTTAGCTGCAAGAATGTATCTTCCAATGCAATAAATGTCAGCATTTACTTTTAAACGGTCTTAGCTAAATTGAAACTGTTCATGAATATATTTATATCATTTTCAAGATTAATAACTTCTTTGTAGAAATTTGTTAGCATAATACAAAATTGTTCCTCATCACAGTTAAGGAAAAAAGAAAACACATAATCAGGCAAGTGCTGGAGCAAAGTGCTCGGATTGCATCCAAAAAGAAGCGGTCATATTAGCTGAGGTGGCATCAGGCAGCATGACTGATATTTCAGTAACTCACTTTGGTTTTCATTAAACAAGAAATGCTGATGCATGTAATCTTGCTGTCAGGTTTAGCTAGCTAAACAGCTGTAGAATCATTTCCTTAACTTAAAATTGACTGTGCAAACAGTGCTGGACACTATTAGTAGTCATTTGCATGAGGCAGAGCAGGTAGGAGTCCAAGGCATCAGTCCAGAGTCTACTGGAGACGTACAAAAAAGGACAGCCTCAAAATTCAAGCAAAGAGACAATTGCATATACTGTTTGTCTAAAGGAAACATTAACCCAAATTAACTAATTTAAGTGCACTGAGGAACAGTGTTAAGTTCACAGCTTTCCTAAAGACCAGCTGCATCACCTTTCTCCAATTCAGACTTGGATCTGTCTCCACGTGCCTTCCTGCAGTAGCTGGTCTTCCATTTGGGCCATCATACCTGCCTGAGCCCATCCTTTGGTGTTGCAAAGACAGCTTTACCTGCACTATGCCCTGGCATGCATGTAGAGGAGGTGGCCAGGTGCACCAGGTCTTTTATCCAGGTGTGCCACAGCCATCCAAAGAACATTCCAGTGAGTAATAAAAGATCTGGTCAGTAAATAAGGGTTGGATACAAGGCTGGAGTCCATTGTACCCATCCCAGGAAGCAAGTAGACACCGTGGCGCAGCAACACCAAGACAGTGACAACTGACAGTACTACATCTCTGCAGGCATCACAACACATGACAAGTTGAGAATGTTGGAAAAGAAAGAGCCAGCTTCTTATGCGGTGACAAGAGGGCTCATCAGTACACACAAGAGGCTGTAGACATGCTTACAGATGCACCATTGGTCCTATACACCTACACAAACTTTAGAAGGAAGGAGATTTGTAGATCAGATTTGTTTCAAGAAGTGACAATCTTTCCTTTGAAATTAATTTTTTAAAACTGTTTATCACCATTAGTTTATATGATCTGATTCAGAACAGGCATGATGAGAAAGACCAACTAAAAATCACAGACACACTCAGGATAGACTAGTTAAACTGGAAGGCTCTTCCTTATCTGCAACTTCAAGTTATGAACAGAAGCATTTGTTGTGGTATAGTGCTCTAACTTCACTTACCTCACCAGCATAATTACACTAGCAGAAAGCCTTACTCTGTTGTGATCAAGTCTACAACACTGGTACATGTAACAACAATGCTAAGACGTCATTTTGCACCAGTGTTTAGCCAGATAGAATTTCAAAGACAGAAACACCAAGCCTTGCACATGAGGAACAATAGAAACAGAAAAAACTGCATTCTTCTTGGATCTGGCTGTTTAATATTCCCCATCACAGAATGGTTGCTATAGAAGAGACTACAAGAAGGACAGGGATATAAGATACTAAGAGATTGAATGTGATGGAGTCACGGCTGGGTACAGAAAGCAAGGAAGTCTCCCACGAGAAGGAATATGGGAAATATCCCCAAAGGCAATACTGATCCTTTATATTTGATCTTATGCCCACGTCATAATTTACACGTTGTTTTTCTGGCAAGATGACAGGCAGGAGAACAAGCAAGTGGCTTGGCATGGTACAAGACACAGATATCCTCACACTACAGTCAGGAGGCTTAGCAGAACCACCTTGTTTACTTAATGAAGTGACATAAACTACACAGCCATAGCCTTTGTTCCTTTCTTCAGCTATCCTTGCTTTTCCTCCAGGCCCTCCCACTAATTTCAAGGCTAGAAAAGCAGTATGTGAACCCTAAAGCAAGTACTGCACCTTTTTAGTATGGGCTGGGTAGCCACTAAAAGAGCATATAATCCTGATAAACCTGAATATAATTGTTGGCAACAGGAATGTTCCTAGAAATTCCATTTGCAGCAGTCTGTATGTGTTTCACTACTGTTAATAGATTTTGCTTTCAGAAGTTTAGTGCTGTGAAGAAAGTGGTCCTGCTTCACAAAGTGCATGTGAACATTTCTTTACACCAAGTAGTTACTAAAGAATTAACAGATACTTGTAATTTCTGTTCCTTGTGGTGATGTACACAGAGATGGCAAAGTCTTCTGCTGATTTGCTTAAGACGTGTTACAAGCGTGAGCAGCAAGATCATGGCATCTATTAATAAATTCCACTGAAAATAAAGTCTTGATTTTATTGAAAGGGTTACAGAAAAACAATTACCTAATATGATAGCAGACAAAGCAGAACATAGCTCAACTGAACTGTAAGATATTTGTCTGTATATCATGACAGGCAATTAGGATAATAAAGAGAATCACAAAAGCTTTTATCATTATATTTTAAGTCAAAGCAGGGTTGCTTTCAGTCACATCAGGATCTTTTTTGGATAGTGAAATAAAGTGAAAGAAATCATGATACAATTGGTCAGATTTAAAATCAGGTCTCGTGCCTCAACTAAGACTGTTCTCACTTTAGATAATGCAACAAAATGTCACAGAGTATCTATTTTTGTCTAGGTAAATGCACAACAAGCCAGACAGGACAAAAGGCTACGAGGGGGTAGGAAGTACAAGTTGCAATTGTTTTCATTATGAATGAAAACGTGATTTTGTTTTCCATATCTAAATCAAGGTTTCAGAGCAAGCTGAGCAAATGAAAGGATGAGGTACCTCCCAGAACCATGGGATGCAAGAGTACACACCCCAGGTCTTGCTGAGGGGATAAGAAAAGATGGTGTGTGCCGCACGTAGTTCCCTTGGCTAGGAGAACCACCAGGGAGGTCAGGGAACTTGCAGCACCCCACAAGGACAGTGCAAACTGCCAGCGCTGTGGTAACAGTGTTAATTTATAAGGGAGTGAAAGAGGCTGAAGCTTCCTTAAATACACACACCCACACCCCTTTTGAACCCTAATAAGTCCACACACAGGAAGTGAAACAATAGTTTACCATGAAAAAGGGAGCTCCTCTGCCTAAGTTCCAGTTTATGTAGTCACCAAAGCAGTAAAGGCCAGACAGATGACTCATGGTTCCCATGGGTTAGAGGTGACCCAGCAGACAGCTCTCTTGGTCAGAACAAGTCCTCCTGCTGTAGGGAAGGCACTTGAACTACTCAAGATACCTTGCAGAAAATGGTGACCTTATGGCCAGGAGTTTGTACACAGCCCAGCAAGTGTCTCCTGCTGCCCTTCCCCCAGCCAGAAAAATGGAGGAAACAGCAAGGCTGCCAGGGAAAACCAATTGCATCCTGCTCCTTAAAGTTATTAGGTAACTTAATTGCCAAACTAAGAGTAAGAGAGACTGACAGACATTACCAAGACTTTAAAGAATTTATTTTTATCTCATTAGAGGCTACAGCTCACCTCGTCCTGAAAGGAGAATAAACATAATTTGAACCAAGCAACTAATGGCTCATTTTAAATATTTGATTCAAAAACATGATAAAGCTGGAAATAAGAGTGACATATGCCTTATTGTCATCATGAGCTCTAATACCCATCTCAGATTCTCTAGGTGAAGATTGCGTTGACCAAAGAGTAGTCAGTGGACAATGACACTCAAGGAGCAATTAATTTTTGTCCTCAGCCAATACAAGGTCTTTAGGTTTTACTTGCCAGCCTTCAGAGAGAATCAACTTTTCTCATCCTTTTGTGCTTACAAGATGAGGGGGGTAAGGGAGAGAGGGGAACACATCATATTTCCAACTCAGAGTCATCACTTCTAATTGATTTCACACTCCTGGTACCCCAGAAATTATCAAATGTAAAAAGGTTTTTTCACACTCCACTGTCCCTCTTTTTATTGTCCAGATAATTGTTCTAAAACTCACTGTGAGCTTTTAACATTAGAGCACATGAAACTCCCCAATAATTCTGGGGAAACAAGATTGTGGATAGATTGACGAATCAGATTGAATCACCATATGAAGAATTATAGCAGCTACAAACTTAGAAAACCAAGAATTTCCAAAAAATGTAAACACCTTGCTTTGAGGTTGAAATAATATGTTATCAGTACACAGGTATAATAGTAGCAAGTATATGTTACAAGACATCAAAACTGTGGGAAACTTTTATAGATTAAGGCAGATATTCCTAAGAGGTGAACCTCAGCTCCTGCTTCTCCTTCAAGTAATTTCAGCTCTATATTTCAGAACTGACGACACCTGTCTAGGAATCCTTCCGGAGTTTCTATTTTTTCTTTGTCAGTATTTCAAAATAAATCAAAACTATCCTTCTACTGAGTTGTATGCTTTATGCATTTGATTTATTTTTTGGCAAGTATCATATCTCCAACTTCAGATATTAGAGTTCTTTCATAGCAGCAGTATTAGTTTAAGATATTGCCACCATTCAGCACCACTTTTGAATCTGTACATGGCATCCTGAAGTTGAGCTGGCATACAAAGAGATAGCTGCAGTCTGAACTGACACAGTGGGGGAAAAAAAAAAAAAAAAGGATAATCTGGAAATTTTTCTGAAACCAGATCAATTCACTGAAAGGTATTTCATACAGCTGTACAAGAAATTGTATCAACACAACTACAGGATGTAAGGCAACATTTTTTACCAAATACTTTATGCCATGAAGCTATAACAAAGAAAATTTAAACATTATCATCTAACATAAGAATATACCTTCTATCTCATCTTATGAATCTAAGTCCGAAATTGCACTTTCAAAGAAATTCCAGCCTTAATACTGGACAACAGCTTGATACATCATAATCCAAAGACCCAAATAAGAACTTAAGAAACAAGTTATTCTTAAAGATTAAAAAAAAAAAAAAAGTAAATTCTAATATATTCTTAAATAAAACTGTAAAATATTCTTAAATAGAACTGCAAAATTTGGCTACAGGATTGCCTTAATGTGTTCTCCTGGGATATAGAGTATCCCATTGGTTTCCTTTCATCATAGTGAAAGAATTAAGATGGAAAGAATAGTTTTTAAACAACTGTAAGCCAAAAGAAAGCGTCTAATAGACAATGAAGGATCTTACTGTAACAAGAACAGGTATTTGGTCTTGTTGAAGTTCATGTAATTGGCTTCAGCCCAGTGATTCAGCCTGTACAGATCCATCTGTGGGGGTCTTTCCACCCTTAGGCAGATCAATAATTCCCCCTAACATGATGTCATGTTAAACTTACTGACGGTTCATACAATCCCCCTCATCCAGGTTATCAGTAAAGGTATTAAACAGGGCTGGCCCCAATATCAACAGCTGGGGAACACTACTCATGACTGTTCACCAGCTGGATTTAACTCCATTAGCTCAATTTTTCCACACCCAGTCCATCAGGAGATGGATTGTATCACAGAACTGACACCAAGCACTAGGGTGCACACAAAAAGCTAAGTATCAGCACCTGCGACTGGTCACATTCACCTCCAAAAACCACCAATCCTTGAAGGACAGAAACATCACTCTGCTTTTTTCTTCCCTTTACGAAAAGGCCCATGTCAAAATCACTAGAATCTCTTTCCCCAGGAAAGGTTTTATCAGAGAAGTAAAATATTTTTAAGACCTCAAAGGTCAGACACAGCCCCTGGATGCTCAGACAGAAGAGCGATGGAGATGACATTTCTCCTCAAGCACCCAAACAGCAGTTCTAACACAGTCCTGTCAGGGGGATTATCTCAAAGCAGTGTTGCTGACCAACCACAGAAATGCAACAAATGACTCCAAACCCACCGCCTGGTATAGAAACTGTGCTACTGGAAACCACCAAGTGGTACAGTTCAACAGAAGACATACCTCAGTAATTCACCTTGCACAAGAAACAAGTAATCCACTTGCACCCTCCTATGTAGTACCACTAGCTGCAAACAAAACCTGGAGTCACATGTTTACTGAGGTTAGCTTATTAGCGAGCAGTCAGCACAGCCTAGCAAACAGATGAAAAGTTTCTGTAAGTAAATGTAGCCCAGCACCTACCAACTGACATTTACAACCTTTTTCAGTAGCATTTTTTAAAATAATTTTTAAAACATTGTAGTATTTTCCAGTAAGCTACATCTTTTTCTTCTTTTGTTCACATATCCCCACACTTCAGCTTGTAACAGTCACAGCAAACTCAAAAAAAGTATCGAAACAAGTATCAAAACAAGTGAACAAGACCACTTTGCATACTAGAAGCAAGATGAGTGTTCCCAAGATTTCCATCACAGAAACAAGAAATTCAAAGTACTTCTCCCCAAGATAGATCCACGTTGGTGTTATAGTCCTCTGTAGGAACAAGCTCCTATACCATTCTCCTCTTCCTTCAGAGGCCTGAAAACTCATTGAATCGTAACAAAATTAGCATTACTAAGCGGTTGTGCCATGTCATATATTATTAATTCACTGCCACAGGCCTGTGAAACAATAGATAAACACCTTCCACAGATATCCATAGCAGAAGAGAGAAAGCAAGCAACCAGGCACTACACAGCTTTTCAGCAAATGTTTCAGTTCCAACCTGGATGTCTTTGCAATCAAGGATTAATTCACCCAAGACAGAAAGTCAACAGGATGTTTAGGGAAGCAGATAACATCTCCTTTAGGGTACACATACAGTTATTTTCTCACCACAGATAACTGATAGGAAATCATAGCACCTGGTCTCATATCACTGAGAGAAAAACTTCAGAAGTTACACCTTCGCTTTGCTTTCACAGGAGGATATGGTGATTTCAGGAATGCAGATCTCTCAGTTGTTCAGCATACCAACTTCCTTCTTAACATGAGGCAAAGTGAAGTCTAGCACTTTTCCCAGACTACAGACATACACAATATGCCCAATTTACTCATTCACAAAAATTCCAAAGCTCTTAGAGCCATATCCCAGATCTCTGCTTTCTAGGCCTCTTCCTTCCTCACCTACTCCTCCCACCATTTTAGCTTCATTTCCTAAGGAAATCACTAATATGCAATTTCAGGGCATTGCCTATGATGGCTTTTAATTTCTTCAGCCAACAAAGAGTTTGACTGTGTTAGATGCTTAAGGAGACATTAAAACATTACCATTTTCACAACATAAGCACAAACAAAACCCCTTTTCATGTTGCATTCTCATAAGGTAGAAATATCTCAGAGAAAACACGCTTCACATAATCATACCTTGTTAGATAGAAGGGAAACTGAAGGCATCAGTCAGTTCACGATCTCTGCTCACATTACTCCTTGTTCACAACTTGCTTCTCTTCCCAGGTCACCTCCACAATACCACCACACAGGGAACATTCTTTTGGCAAGCCTCTTCCACTCTCTAATAACTAGAATGTGATTGTTCATAGACTTTTGATGGTCACATGGACTGATTGCAACCCCCAGCACCTACAGAAACAGACACAGATGTTGCTAGACCAAATTATAGCATCAGGTGGTAGGTCAGAATTTACTTGCATTTAAAAACAAACAAACAAACAAAAACCCCACTTTATTATCTATATGCTTTTATAGTTAGCAGGTTTGTTGCACAATTCTACAGCCTTATCTCACTCCCACTGAATACAATGAAAAGTTACCTTTGCATACATGAATAGCTTGATTGGAGCCATAAAACACCCTAAGAGGAAGTAATTTGGTTTACTGATTTCTCTTGTGAGAATATCTGGACTTTGAAATGTGGTATGCACATTGTATTCAGTAACAGCTCTCACTTCCATTTTTCTCAATGTATGGATATTATTTAACACATCAATCTTTACATTTTCTTCCTCTGAAAAGGGAAATGATTTCATAGCATGCAGAAGGGCTATAGTTAATTTGTTAAGAAGGATTGCAGTAGGATCTCAGCTGCTGCAGATTGACACAGATTTCAAATGGCAGACACCTGCATTTTGCATCAGGGTAGCTCCCACAGATTAGGGGCTATCATTTGGGATATAAGTATAAACAGTTGGTGTAAAGGTAGGTGTCTATATTTGAGTTAATCAGCTTATGCCTCCGTATAGCAGATAGACTCATATGGTGGTTTTTCTGGCCTACCTTCGATCCTGCTCCTGAACTAGGATAAAGTATGCCTTAAACAAACACCTTTCTTTCCATAGACAAGAAAAATACCTAGAGGTGCATGGATCAGATGTGAATACATAATTTTTAGAAGCTGAATGCTGGATGAAATGAATCCTGATTGTTGTGTCTATGTTACACTGAAAAAAGCATAGTGTTGCTAATAGAAAAGCATTAGGCATGTGGAAAGCTTTCCTTTGGGAAGTAAATAAAAAGCCATGTGGAGTGGAAAGGTACGCTAAGCTCAACACAAAGCTCTCAAAGTGAGTATGGATTTTCTGACCCGCAATAGATTGCTATAGCTATTCATACTTTTAGTCAGAAGGTCATTTGAAAGGAAAGAAAGAAAAAAACATATTGTTTCTGCTCTGTTCAGAATGAGCTGGGTGAAGCAAGAGTGGAGAGCACATCCAGAGTCGAGTGCACTGGTACTCCTGATGTGCAAGATCTGCTTTATGCAGGCACATATGCTTGGCTCCACAGAGTGCAAAAGGAGGATAAAGCATTGTGGCTTCAAACTGACAGATTCTACATGCTCTGTGCAGAGAATAAGTGAATTCACAAGGAAAAAGAAGTGATTTAGGTCAGAGCAGAGCAACCATTAATACAAGATCTTTGTGTTACTGCTACCTTTCTGAAAACAAACAAACAAAAAAAAAAAACACATAAGCATTTGTATGCAAAAAGATATTGTGCACAGACAAGTCATACCCTTAGTGACTCTCAGGATAATCTCAGAGTTATAGAGAAGGGGTAAGCAAAAATTAAAAGACTCACATCAGAGCCTTCTCCAAAGATTTCTGTTTATTTGTTCATTTAAAACAAACAAACAGAAAAAATCCAGCAGCTTGGAAATTTTACAAATACAGGCTTTTCAGCAGGACAGAAGAAACGCTGCATTTGATTTACATTATATATCATCTGCCTAGAAAATATACTTGGATAATCACAGGATTTGAAATTACATATGAAAGCAGCTAATGATAGTCATATCCATGCTTCTATTCTCTGCGTATGTCCTCTCCTACAACTGTTACTTCCTATGCATTGCTGTGCTGACACTGATAGAGAACTCAACTTGCTGTGCATAAGATCTACAAGCTCATGAGAGCTGATTTGCAAATGCTAATGACTGCAGTTTTTAACTTTAAAAGAATTTTCAAAGGTTTCCACTTAGAACAGTGAGTTCATGCCATTTCATTTCAATAAACAAAATTAACACTGAAAGGGAAAAGGCAGTGAAACACAATGAGCCTATTTTTCATTTATTTACATTCACTTCTAATATGTATTTTTATTTAATGTGGTAAAAGACAAAGTTAATACTCAGTGCCAAGTTTCAGACAAGTGTAAAATTTCAAGGCTTATTAGATTATTAAGCTCTTGAAACAAGGATTTATGATTGTAGAAGAAATGCTGACACAATCTGAACTCCAAGCAGTGGTAACGCTGCCACAATAGCAAGTCGTGTGAACAGCCCAAATTGCCTTGTCCTAGAAAACTGAAGGCTTTAAAACAGAGCAGAAAATTCCAAACCATTGTATTTCTAGTGCTGTCATGTTTGCAGTCAGGTTTGGGTTCAAATGATGTGAAAACATGTATCTGTTTATATATTCCAGAGTTACACCCACAGAACAGAATCCTAGAGAAATTCTTGCAAATGGGGCCTGCAAGGGTACAAGTAGAAGTGTGTGTAGGTGTGTGTGCCTACAGAGATTATGTATGTAATCAACACATTAAGCTCCACAATGCTGAAAATAATAAATTGTTGTGAATGTGTAAGGTGGGAAGTGCATTTTACATGGATTATCTGCCCTAGTTCCTGTTCTTATTTTTGGAAAGCAATCAGCTCTTCGTGAGAACTCAGCACCATGCTGAGCTACCCTGGGGCTTTTCATGGCCCAGCCCTTCACTTTGCATTATCATCTGCTAGCAGCCACATCCTGTGCAGACTGATTCATTACAGCCAAGAGAGGCAGACAGGGCAGGAGACCCACTGAATCCTGAGGTCTGAAGTCACTGTGAGATACTTTCCTCACCGTACCGTGCAAAATCGGGCTACCTTTTCCAAGGAACTACCAGACCTTTTTGTTAGTGACTACTCCAAATGAAAGGTGATACATTATTTAAACTCAAGCTCTCTGTTAGAAAACTTTCCTATGCTTGCTCTGGAATGCCATACAGTCACTGCAATTGAATTCAAATGTAAAACCAAATATTTTTTACTACTTTTGCTTAACAGCTATAGTCAAATGCAAACAACAATCAGGTAGAGACAATTGGCTTTATGAATATTTATTTACTGATGAATATGAAATCAATTATTATTTGCAGCTATGGAAATATTTTTTGTTTTCTCTGATGCTACAGCTCATGGAGTCAAACAATACAGTACACTGAACTTTCATTTTTAAACTCTCAAATGTATTATCATTGAAATAATATGATTTCCTAACGTCTTGCTTCTGAACACACATTACAAGAAATTCGGAATTGAAATTACTGCTACACTCTTTCTTTTCTGTTTTACCATGGTTCTTTAACAGGAATAAAATGCCCTAAGCTCTCAGTGGGTAGGGGCACCAAACTGCAGCCCTGGCCTCCAGCATTCACTCCAGGGCTTTACAAGTAAATGACCCAGGTTGAAGGATTTGTTTTCAAGCTGCAGCATGCAGCTGAGTCTTCATACAGACTCTTTTCCAACAGCTCCTGTCGTGATTACAGCAAGAGCAGGACATAAGGAAAACCTGTACATAAATGAGTTACATGAGACAGTGGCAAAAATGCAGCTGCTGCAGCATACTGCTGTCCCTGCCAGTCCTATTGCAGCACCAAGCGAGAGAAGCGTACTGATGCGGCAATAGGAGATCTGTCAGAAAGCATCAGTGTGCCACAGTTTGAGAGTCTCCTTTATCTCCAGCCTAACATGAGTGATTAAGCTGAATTACTTTAAATGTACAAGTCAATTTTCTAAGCTAATTAAAATAAGGGAGGCCAGTCGTCCCAAGGTTAGCACAATTCAGCTCCTACACAAAACAAGTTTTGATTAAAAAAAAAAAAAGCATACATATCCCCAATTCAAATAGAAACTCATTAGGTGTAGTTCAATGGAAATAGTAATAGTCCATAGATTGTCATTTAACTTATGCCAGTTATGATATAACAAGAACAAAACAAGGATAGACTGTTTGCAGGGACATTGTTACATGAATCTATGTTTCCCAAAGAATCAAAATTATCTTTGAGAAAACACGTTGACCCACAGAAGCACCTCAGACAGCCAGATAAAATATACATGATGGATATATAAATTCAGTATTACCATTTAAGACTGTGGAGACCTTATGCTGGCTGTCTGAGGACTGCATCTTGGAGATCACCATGAAACCAGTGCCCAGAAACACCAGTGGCCCACACATATGGCAATATCCAATAATTAGAAGGCCAGTGGAGTTCAGCTAATGTTAGAAACAAGGATATATTTAGAATTTTTCCTTCTGTTATCTTCATCCACATTAGACCAGCTTTACTAAAAGACTGTTTTTAGCTAAACAAGTCAGAGGTGAACACTCTTTCCTGACCCTCTTGACCCACAAACTCATGCCTATGACACCCAACACAGAGACGCTCCAACATCAAAGCCTGCCATAGCTTTCAGGGCAAATGACATTGGCACAGAAAGAGATGGAAATGCTGCAATCTGAAAGAAATTATTTTTGTTTATCATTCATAAAATGGTAACAGAATATAAGTGCCAGGGCTGCAGGGCTAGTGGTTGTTCTGGACCACCTCATAGCACCAGGCTTCATGCCTTCACCCCGCCTGAACCAGACTCCTGCTGTTCTTGGAAGTGACCCCAGACACGGCAGCTGGTATGCCAGCCAGTGTCCCTACACCCACGGGCCTACCCTCTGTCAACTTGACCAGAGATGAATGAGTGATTATGTGGCTTTCTTAAATAGGGTATTGTTTCATTCAGTAATAAGAAAACTTCAGTGCATGAAATAAAGATTTACAACCAATTAAGCAGCCTAGAAGTATATGTTTCCCTAAACTTTCAATATCTTGAACAACAAGTGAGGTCCAACAGTTTCAAATACTCCCTTCCTGCATGCCCCCCAGCTAACAACTGCACTGAGCCTCCCCTGGGATGGGATCCTGGACCGGCTGATCTTGAGTGGCAACCCTGCCATGGCAGAGGTGTTGGAACTAAATGGCTTTTAAGGTCCCCTCCAACTTAAACCATTCTATGCTATGATTCCCATTTCTTTTCTAACATTCAGTATTTTGTCTTCAGCTCTTCAGTGTGAAGGAGCAGCTGTGTAAATATAGCTGGAACTAAGAAGGGGTAACCTCGATGGCTCAAGGATTAGCATCTTACCTTCCTGAGCTGTTTACAAGCAGGCACTTAGTCTGAAAGCACAGTCTGGCCTCCTTGCCTAGATTCTCAGATGTTGGGCTTGTCTTTCAATAAATTCTACATAAGAAAAGTGAATGTGCAGTCAGTTTGGCCAGGCAGCGAACATGCCATACCTCACAGCAGTCACAGTGAAACAGGAGCTGACAAGGTAGGATGCTCCTGTATCTAGCTTGCTACAGATATTTTGGTCTTCCTCCCCCGCCCCTTCTCCCCTCCCCCCCTTTTCTCTCCTCCACCACCCCCCCCTCTTTTTCCCAGTTAGGTCTTGGGAACTGCATTTTTACTTCATTACAACTGATTTAAGAGGACCTAGCAGCTGTGCACTACATCTTGATTTTGTTCTCAAATAGGAGGGAACAATGTAGCCCATATGGCAACACCAGAAATCACCCCCCTGTGAAGTTCAGCTGCATATTTCCCTTCTGTTTCAAAACACACATGGTTTATCCACACAGTTCTACAGCATTATATTGCTTCTAGAAATAGCCACAGCCTGCAAAATCCTGTGAGAGGGAAAGGGTTTCACATCCATAGGTCAGTCAGAAATCTAACAAAATGCTTTCCTCATTGCCCAGACTGAATGCACACAAGACCATGCCCACAGCTCCCCAGACATCCCTTCCTGCAGCAACACCAGTGGCTTTGGCTCAGGAACATGAGGCTGCTGGCTCCCAGAGCATGGTCGTGAGTTGTGACCCTCTCAGATGAGTCACATCACAGTGACAACAGTGCTCCAAAAAGCACTCAGCCATTCCTAGATTTCCCTCTCAAAACAAGCCAAAGGAACATAGTATTACGAGCAGGAACTTATTAACCTCCCTGAACTAAGCCTGCATTCTACCTATTCAAGTATACTCAGACTGCCTACATTATTCACACTCTCCTTCTTTATAGTATCAGTGCAGCATCAGATCCTCTTTAGGAACCATGAATTGCACTTTCTTCAGAGAAGTTTCAGCCAGCTGCTAATTAACACCCTGCTCTTTTGTAAACAACTGACCCAAGACACAGGTAGATGCTGTCACACAGCCTTGTTGGGACCCAGAAGGGTTCATCAGCCACTGACAGCTGCTTGCCATTCTATGAGCACCCCAGCACAGGCAGCAGCCCCTGCAGGACTAGAGGCTGCACAAGGGAGCATCTCACCAAGGCAGCTCAAGGAGCAGGGGGTGAACACCGCTTGCCACATGGAAAGGATCAAAAAAAGGTGAAAATTCGGAGAGAAACTTTTCATCCATCACCTTGCTGGAGAAAACAGTATCTGTATTTTTCAAATGTAAACACACATTCAGTCCTACAACTTACTTCAGTTGAAAGGGTTGAAAGTCAAAATACAGTTATGCAGCTAGAAAACAGAAACCAGACCCTGAAGACAAGCCAATTTTAAATGATTTTATATCCATACACAGCTGAGGCAATAGCATAACAACCTCTGTTTCCACAACGGCAGCATTAAGACAACAAGAGCTTATGGCTTGTTTCTAACAGTGCTGCACCAACCTAAATGCAATCCTATGCCTTCTTGAGGTAGAAGCAGTTTCAGGTGTTTACCATGGCCAGTACCTTGAAGAAAAGAGTATCATTTGAAGCATATTTTAGCAACATTTAGCATTTGGCATAACTCCAGCACTGTAACAAAATTGCATCTACTTGCTCTCTCAAAGATGTTCTACACACACTAGTAATGTGTTAAATGCTCTACTGCAATCACTACTTTGTTCATGACCAGTAACTCTGTCATAGTAATGCAGAAAACAATTTTGGAGGTACCACTACAATCACATTTGACTACTTTCCTCGGGAGTTACTGTAATATTACAGCCAAATAGTTCTAACACAAATACAAGTAGATTTTCAATGCAACTCACCCCCCCTTTGCTGTTTCCCCCTCCAAAGCCAGGGTCAAACACTACGCAATAACAAGCACGTCACTCAAAGAACACAGTTCTCCACTTTCTCTGACCGTTTCCTCCAAAGAGGAGCACTGGGTAAAGATCAGTCATGTCTTTGTAGTTAAAATCATGCACTGAAGCTATTATACATACAGGAGTTCAAGGACACTGTCACTGGTTAAAGACTAGCATGTTCAATATGCAGAACAAAATACGATTGGCTTTTTTTGGGCAGGGTGCCTTTTCAACTATTCCCAGTAAAAATTTAATGAACATTTGAAATAATAATTACTTTGTATTTTATAGCTTGTATTCTGATACAAAAAGAAATAATAAAAAATAATAATAATAATAAAAAAAAAATCAAACCAACCTGTCACATCAGCTTCCTTAACCTTACAGTGCTATGCACATGATAGGAAGAAAAGCGTTAGCTAAGTGATACCAATTGCATCTTAGATTCACAGGGCTAAAGAACAAACACCTCTTTCTCAAAATCCACTGTGAGCTACCTACATTTTGATGAACCATCAGTGATGTGAAAGAACTGTGACACAGGTTTGGACAGTCTTATTCAAACTTAAATTTTGATTTGTAGGTTTCTAAATGAGATGCATCCTGATTTCATTAGAGGCTAATCTGAACTAATCTGAAACTTCAATTTTTCCACATTCTGCTCCCTGCCATAGAATCTGAGAGAAAATTCACCCAAGATTTAAGTATATGTGGATTCTTCGGACAGCTGCAGATATTTGAGCTTGTATATACAAAAATCAGTACAACCTGTGCATACACAATAAATGCCCAACAATATCTGTCCAATACTATAAATAACATAAGAAAAGTTCACATAATAAAAGCTTTTTCAAACTATGCAAGACCCATCACTACAGAAAGGAGTTAGCACAGTTAATATTTCTTCTATGAGCATACAGATACACCACTGATTTAAAGGCGTTAATGAGGTACCTACAGTTTATAAGACCGGAACATTTTTGACCCTCAGCACATTTATAAGATATTGGTTTTCAACAGAAATGGTTCTACTGCTAATAGGATCAATATGTCCACAGAAGTTGAGGAGAATATATCACTGCAGCACAATTCAGACACCTTCTCTGTCGACTTGTTTTGAATTGTTTATTGAGGTTTAAGAAGTCATCCACATTTCTATAAATATAGACATTACTTGAGTAAGTGACTTACAATGTCACCAGTGCAGGTACATATATAACCAACATACAAAAGCTCCACTGGAAGCTACTTCAATTTATTCAAAAAGGACCGAGATGTATTAAAAAAAACCAACCAAACAAAAAAAAAGAACAGCTGTCACTTTCATTTATTGAAGACACTAAAGTGCATTTTTGGTTACCTCCTGGACAAACAGCTGCTGGTTAAAAAATTTGATTTTTTTTCCCTAAAACATATTTAAGTTATATTGATTGACATTCAGGTTTGTAGATGTCATCCTCCTGATACATGGCAGCATGTAAGAAAGTGTTTTTATTACATTGCTGGTTGAGTAAGAGGAGGAAATAGATTTTTTTTTTAATTTAATGTTTCCAACAAAAGTTTAAAGAGAATCTAACATTCTGATGAATTTTTACAGCACCACTAAAGTTAGTCCTAAAAATCCAGGCTCTGTTTTAGCCCTTTTAGTTGCTAACCAAGTATCTAAAGAGTCACTTGAAGCTCTGTACCAGTAAGAAAAACTACCCTCCCTTTTCTGTCAAGCACTATCCTGCCCAGTTAACACTGTTTGCACACTCTGTAAACAAGAACAGCTTAAAGCATAATTAAAGCAGAACACAGGCCCATCTTGAAAATCTTCTTCCCCCACTCCCTCCCTCCCAGTAGTGTCAAATGTTTTGAGTGTATAAAGCATTATTACATTCCTAACCACAAAATACTTTAATAAGAGTCACGATTAAAAAAAAAAAAAGCATACGTTGAAGTGACATAGCAATACCACTTTAATAAAATGGGGTATTTTGGGGAGATACAAGTGCTCTGCTAAGTTTAACTTAATCTTTACTTCATTATGATTTATTTTTATTGCCAAAAATGTCACTAACAGAGCAAAAATGTTGTGATTGCTAGAACCACAACAGCCTAAGTTGTTCTTTACAGCTCCTTTACTGCAATTAATTTACTTTTAATTGGATAGATCGAGGACATAATACTCATCATTCAAAAATAAATTACTAATTTTGAGTATTAGCTTAAGTCTGATTTAATGTATAAGGATGAATAGCTACCTCTAAAAAATAAAAAACCTTACATATGAAAAACATGCTGTATATTGGGAAATCACTTTTCCATGCTCCAACGTGCTGTTTACATTTTTTATCTTGTCAAAAAAGTCTCTTCTATCAGTTGAAAAACCCACAGCACTTAAGCTTCAAGTATTTGAACTGAACATGAATCAATTTCAAAAAGTGCCAAATTAAAGAAAACCACCCTACACATGTAGCCAAGCTTCCATAGAAATCCCCAAACAAGATAAAAAACAGCCTCTTGAAATAATGGGTTATTAGCTTCATACATGTTTTTAAAGCTGTATAATGTTCACCTAAACACTCCACTTACGAGCATTAGAAGTTTAAAAACACAGAACACCTTCAATGCAAATCGCTTGCAGAGGCACCCTCAAACGTAGGAGTACAACACTAAGAAGAAAACCTTCGTCTTATTTGGCTATTTAGACATCCATGTCACATATACCCACCCATCCATCCATTTCCTGATAGTATTACATCATCTATTAGGGCTTCTGAAATAATGCAGAGCCATAAACTCAGAAGAGACTATTTAAAAAAAAAAAATAAAAGTTCCATGAGCACACTGCCTTCCACAAGGCAAGGTTGTGCAACTGATTGTTTAACGTAACTAAGCTTAACGGCATCCAAACAAGCAGGCCTAGGTTTGGAAGCTGTCTTATGTCAAATTTTGACCACGTAACTACTCTAAAATAGAAAGGTCAAAACAGAACTCATCTTTTCTTTTTCTGCTGCCTCAACATTTTCCTTCGCTTAATTATCATATCGTATAGCTTTTCCAGTCCCTCTTTGAGTCCATCTCCGATGATTGCACAGGTTGGCTGCAAATGCCAGGGAGTCGAAGAACTCAGCTCGCTCATCGCTAACATCTTCTCGATTTCAGAAAGAGAGAGCGAGTTTCTCAAGTCCTGCTTGTTAGCGACTATAAGGACAGGCACTCCTTGATTTTCAGATATCCGCGTGATTTTGTGAAGTTCCGTTTTGGCCTCCTCCATTCTCTCGACGTCGACAGAGTCCACCACAAACACAATACCATCGGTGCACCTCGTGTACGACTTCCACAGCGGCCGCAGTTTCTCCTGGCCGCCCACATCCCAGAAGTGGAACGTGACAGTTTTCGAGTTGCCCAGCGTCACTTTGATTTTCTCCGTATTAAATCCTTTCGTGGGGACGGTGTTGACGAACTCATTGAACTGAAGCCTATACAGTACGGTCGTCTTCCCAGCGGAATCCAGCCCCAAGATCACGATATGGAAGCACTGGAAAGAAGGCAGGCTGGACAGGATCGGCGTCTGATCCGAGAGTCCATTCCCCATCGCCGGGCGGCGAGGTGACAGCGCGCTGCCGCTGCCACTACCACGGGCGGGGTCCAACGGCCGCGCTCGGCTCCGATCCTGCGGCGACAAACGCAGCGTTACCCCCGCCTGACCCGGCCCGGGGCTGCCGCCGCCACCGCCCCAACCGCGGGCAGCGAGACCGCAACCGCTCCCCGCCCAGCCCGGCCCTGCGGGCTCTGCAGACCCGCAACGCTGCGGTGGCCGCTACCGACACTGCAGCGCGGCGGGCACCCGCATTCCCTACCGCATGCCGCCACTACCGCCGCCGCCCCCGACCCTGCTCCTCCGGCCTACCGCTATGCCCCGTCCCTCAGCGCAGCAAGGCTAAAGCCGCCAGCGCCTCCATGCCGCGCACCTCCGTGCCGCCAAAGCCGCTGCCGCCGCCACTACGACTCCCAAACCTCTGGCGGCGGAGCAGCGCCCAGCCCGCGCCTAGCCCCGCTCGCCCCGCCCCGCGCCCCTCATTGGTCTGTCAGCGTGGAGGGGGCGGGGATAAAAGCGTGCTCCGCCTCGCCTATTGGCTGGCGGCTCCGGCCACTCATCGCGGACCCCGTTTCAGCACCCTCATCTCACGAACAGGGAGGTGAAGCGCTGGGGGTCTTCGCGGTCGCTGCGTACCCTCTACCCACGGTGCGCGGACGGTGGCAGCGATCTCGCCGCTTCTCTTGAGCTGTATAAGCCCATGGGTTGCGGCTGCTGTCACTCAAGCCGGCGCCCCGCCCTAAGCGGTTGAGAAGCGGCTCAGTGGCGCCTCACAGTGCGCGGCCCGCTCCTCGCACCGGAGCTCACCCTGCGTCGCCCGGGGGGAAACCCGGTAGCAACGCTCGGCCCGGCAGTCGTAAGGCGTCCTCGCGGTAGATGGGTGGGGGCGCAGCTCCGCTCCGTTCCGCTCCCCTGGCCTTTGCGTCACCCCGCCCTGCCGCCGGCCACTCCCGAGGCGCCGCGTGCCCCCCGTCGCCTAGCAACGTGCTGCACGCGCAGTCCGCCACCCCGCTTCCCCCCCGCGGGGAGCCTCGTGGGGCTCCCCACGTGACTTGTCGTCCCGCCCTCCCCCCACTCCCCCAAGGGCGGCCGCCATGTTGAGGCCGGGCTTTCCTTACGGCGCGGTGCCGTGGCGCACTGGGGCTGGGAGTTCCGTCAGAGCTTACGGAGAGTGTGCCCAGCGCTTCCGGGTTCGTTGATGTAGCTGCTGAAAAGGACTGTTTAAGGATGTTCTGGCAGTTCCGTATTTCTCCTCTGAAAACATTGCGGTTTATATTTTAAATCGCAACTGTGATGCGTAAAAGAGCAAAGTTGTATAGCGGGGTGCTGTAAACCATCAGAAATGCCACAGCGTGCTGCAGGCACACGTGGTTCGATGGTATTAGTGTGCTAAAACACCCGTTAGAATCCTGTTTAAAATAGCAACATTCTCACGTACTGTTTAAAATAGCACATGGAGCTCAGGCAGAAAAGCATCAGTAGAACCCGACCTTGGTTATTTCATGGACAGTGCTCGGTAATTTGGAGGTGCTGGAAGCCAGATAAAAACACCTTGTTAAGGAATGTTAGCACAAATAATGGATTTATTTGTAAAACCTGACCATCTGAAATAAATCAACTTGACCTTTATTTCCACCTATAAAATTGTTTGCTTATTTTTATTTAATCAACCTGTAAGATATTATAGCCTTTGAAATCTCAGACCACTTTCACATAGCATTATAGTAACCATTTGTAATGAATTCCACAAGGAAAACGTGAGCTAGCTACTACCTTTATTAGAGATATTTCAATTTTTAACATGAAATCAGTAATGCTGCCTTAATCTATTGTCTTGTTGAAAAAGTCAATACGTAATAACATATTTCAGTACCCTGGAAAAAGGAATGATGCAGAACCAATGGTTTTCTACAGCATGGCACATCTGATATCTTAAAAGATTATATGGTTTTTTTTTGAAGAAGAAGAATCTTATGACATCAGGGCGATAATTAAATGATTAAGATTAGAGGGGAATGACCATCTATAGCAAATAGCAAATTGAGCGTATTTGTTTTTATAAATATGTACATGAAAATGATCCACCATCTAAAAATTGATTGGAGAAAGTCAATTGTTCTGTTTCTCTTTCCCTACATTTAATTTATTTTATTCACCTGTTATAACTTGCTGTAAACTGAATTATGAACTCTCAGGGGCAGGTACTATTCTTCATTGTGAGTCTTCTTAGTGTTTAGTGCCTTGATCTTAATTAATGCCTGTAGGCATTACTGCAAAGCAGCTATTAAAGAGCAATCCAAGTTGATCAGCTCCTCCTATACACTTCATGCTTCTTTAGAAGTCAAACGTGCAGACTGGGCCGGTGTTCCAGGTGTTATGGAGTAATGGTATCTAAATTAATGGGAGGGTAAGAAAGCTGACACATTCTGCCTTTGATAATTGAAGGTGAGGTGAAGCAAGGCTTTGATTATCCTGTAGAAACTCAGACTGAGGAAAGCGTATGGCAAGAAGTACACTTACTACCTTTTCTAGTATGTAGTTGAATGGGGTCTCTTATTTAAACAAGTGACAATAATTGCAAAGTACATTTATGAGGAAACTGAACAGGAAAAGTATTAAACTATGTGAAGCCTGTCATACAAAATAACAAATAACCTAATTTTAGTGTTGGGATATTTCACATACCGATCCTTAACTTTTCACTTCGTATCTACCGTGTGTACTGTGAGTTTTGTTCTGACTCATTAAGAGAATGAATGATGTTACTCCCAGGTACAGCTGGCTACTTACGGCTGGCATATGGTAATGGGATCCCAACACCTCTGTCTTGTGAGGCATCAGTAGTCACAAAGAATGAATTCTTACTGTGTGAAATCCCAGCAATGTGTATAAAATAAAATCAACTGTGTTTCGGTATACTGATATGACACCCCTAGGCGAGAGTGCAAAATAATATTTTAAAAGTGTAGCTTAGTTGTATATGTTCAAAAATTTAACCTATTTCTCTTCTGTTATGCCCTAAATCTAAGATTATCAATTAAAATGTACTGTTTTGAGGTGACATTCTTTGTTTCTAAAAGATCCAGTTCCTGCTTAAAATATTGTAGCAGTTTTATCATAGGTTTTGAAAATAAACAGTAGCAATGTAATTGCTGACAAATTGAAAACATCAAGTTCTGCTCTTAAGAGTCTCTTAAAGTGACATACAAAATGTTTTGCACATAGAAGTCTTTTACTATCTTTCCTACATCTGCTGAATTATTTTATAACTTGCAAGCTGCACAAATTATTTTGCTTTGATTATTAAAAAGTAGTTGGTGGTAGAAAATCTAATTTATTTCTTCACAATAAATAATGAAGCTTAGAGCAGCAGGAGATGGAATTGCTGTGTGTTGCAGTTTAAATTACTACTCTGATTAGACCAATTAATTAAACCTATTCTCATTTCATACATACCTTCACATGAAGTCTAACATTTATGCTTTACAGCTTTCGTATTCACAGATAAATATTATGCCATATAGCTGGCTAACAAAGAGAAAGCCTTGTTCTTTGATTCTCATTCTGAGTTGCATCTTGAACGCTGCTTAGGTGTGTTAGTTGAAAAAAAATACATTCAAAACCACAACAGTACTAACAACTTTTCTTACTCCTAACGAGAAAGTGATATGTCTCAATGTGACTGATACTATAATCTCCAAATTCTGAGTTATGTGCATTTCAGTCATTTCATTCTCACTGTACTGATTTTTCACTTACTGGGAGCAAATAACTGAAGGTTAAACATCGATCCTGTGTTTACAGATACAAAGGTTATAATCACAGTATTTAAACCCAGGCATATAGCTAGTTAGGGGGCAGTTGAAGGAATAGAAGAAAGTACTGTTTTTGCAGGTACTCCCAGTTTTCAGTCTCCATATCCCTACCTCACAAAAAGGCAGCTGCCTTTAAAAAAGAAATACAAAAAATAGCTCCTTCCTTAACCCTTCAGTTTGGGAGGTAAAACCCTGAGAGACTCAAAAAACCAATTTACATGTGGTAGTATGTACAAGCATTACGGCCTTGGCTTGCACATTTTCTTCAGTGGCTTCATATTGATAGGACTGTGCATATATTTACCACAATAACAAACATTTCACCTGCTACTCCCCCACATCCACCATGTTTGTGCCACCATTTCATGTTTCGTAGAACTACTGACTTGAGGCAGACAAGCTCTTACTGGCAGCCAGGGATACTGAATGCTGCCATTCAAAAATGTCATCGGTTATGGCACTGCTTCCAAGAGATTTATCTTTTCCCCAGCATTCTCCTCCCCACAAAAACTATGTGCTCTTTAGAGCTTTATTTTTGTATGCCAGAGTTACTCTATTTAAAATCCTATCAAGTTGAGATATCACTATATGCTACCATTTCCTCACAATGCTTTCTTTGAAGAAGGTTGCACAGTTCTTAAGCATATCATTTTCTCTTAATATAACACAAGCAGTTTGCAAGCAGATTAAAAGTCCTACAGTTTCAAATACAAGGGTAGTATCTGCTTTACTGTGTTCCTGCCTAACTAAACTGAATTCATATTTTCTCAACTCCATAGTAAAGGAGATGCCTGCAGTAAATTAGATACTCCTGTTTGCTATGTTACTGTTAGCACAGAGCAACAATGAAGAAAACTAAGTAGAAAACTGAAGTTACTTTTTTCTTCTCTAGATAACTTTCTAAGTATTTAATATTTAACTTTTAAAGGGTGGTGAATTTTGCTGGATTTACAAAAGATGGGATAAACAGATTCTTAATAGCAGAATGAAAGATTCATTTTTCTATGAATTTGTGTTTCAGTTGGTTAATTGTAGTGGAGAAAGGATGGAAGTTATGACTGAGGCTTTTCAAGATGGATACTAGTAAAGGGTTTTGCCCCTCTGGATTCACTAGTTTAATGTATGGTGTGAGCATAGGGCACATGTAGTTGTTAACCATGAATTTTCACAAGATTTGCAGAAATAGTATTGTCTTTATGGCATCAGTGTCTCTGTTAAAACATAGTTTAATACTTATAATAAAATATGAGGAGCTAGACATACAAATACACACTTGTACTGTTATGAAAGGTTGTTTCCACTAGGAGTCAAGCAAAAAAGGAATAAAGCATCTCATCATTTGAGTATGTATAACTAAGTGGTAGCTTGTAGGATGAAACAATAATTTAAGCCACTTATTCCTTAATAATCCATCCACTTGCAATGGTTACTTTTTAAAAATACATGCTTTGTGTTTCTGTACTGCATATATCCAAAAGGAAACTCAAAGATTGGAATCCTGTATACAGGCTCCACTGTAAAAACAAACAAACTGTTGATCTGTCACAACTTTGTACCAGTGTATTTATAGCACCAATAGAAAAAAAAAAAAAACATAGAGCTCATAATTAATGGAAATATTTTATGGAAGATATGTCTAAAGTCCCAGGATGGTTTTGAAAAATCTGCTCTATCTGCCTCAGAGTGTAACGTTAAATGTAATGTAGTGATAATGTTGCAGCTTCTTGAGCTTGATATTCAGAGGCAACAAGTAATATAAATTGCTATTGAGACATTGAATAAGCGCACCAACAATTTATTTCACGATCTCCAACTGTTCATAGAATCATAGAGTAGCTTGGGTTGGGAGGGTCCTCAAGGATCATCAAGTTCCAACCCCCCCTGCGGCAGGCAGGGCTGCCAAGCTCCATATCTAATACTAGACCAGTTGTTGCATGATTTACTGGTTCTCCTAATAATAGGAACTTACTAGCACTTCTGATAAGTACTGGTTATCTACAGAAAAACATATAGGGAATCTAGCTACTCTCTGGCATTCTAAAAGCATCTCTTTCTTAGGTGAGTCAAAAAGAAGACCTACTGCCTCTGTAGGTACAATGTTGTTTTAATTTGTCAAAGGAGGCAACAATATATTATGAATTTCAGTCATAACTGTTTGCAGGTGTAGTTGTAATTTATTTTAACATTATTAAGATTAAAAGTGTTCCTGAAGATAAACAGCACAAGATATGCTTTAACAGATAATGGTGTAAGCCATAGGTGCACAATGGACTGTATCAGTTTTCTATGATCAGTCTGCTAGGCTCATCTTCACTGCACTTGCTTCATTTCCCTCCAGCACTATATCTTCGTGCAGCATTTGCACAAGAATTTTCAGAAAATACATCACTAGGCAGACCTGTGTTTCTCTTAGTCAGTAGATAACAGAAGTGCAAGTGCACAGGGGGAAATACTTAGTTGGGGCCAGTGAAACATGTCTATACATTGGCACATACAATGGTACGTATCACAGTTCACTGCTTTCAGGGACTAACGTTTCATTTGCAGATTTATTGGGGACTAGGAGTTCTGAGCCAAGACCTCCTTTCCTTGTCCTTCTTCCAACCTAAGTGCACTCCAAGGTATAATTAACACACACAGACCATGATGTAGTAGCAGGAAGTCTACAGCTTTTATAGGTGTATGGCAGTCACATCCAGTCTCTGAACAAATTTGGATTTTAACTAATATTTTGGATTGTATTTTAGATCAGAACAGTGTTAAAAATCAGCTTTACAAGAGGGAAGACAGTGCAAATACTCCCTTTGCTTTGATTGCTAGCATTAAAATCATACTTCAGTTAGCAGAATGTGAACCACAGCTAAGCATTCTAGATTAGATTTTTTTTTTTTTTCCAAGCTGAAGAAAGTATTTTGGCTGCAGGTGGTTAAGAACTACTGAGCCTCAGAACAACCAGAGGAGTTCTTTCTCCAGGGTCATTGACAGTTTCACCAACTAGCTGAAACTGTTGCACAAAGGTTTCAATCTCTTACACTGGGATACAGTGGGTGTCTGATACTTCAGGAAGTACTGGATATTTGTTGCAGTTTCTAAGATTTCAGCAAAAACTGTAGTTACTGTTCTCAATAGCAATACTGAGAATTCTAATGAGAAATCAGAGCCTATTATTGTGTGCTACAGAAACATAGTCCTTGCGATCACTTAGGTGAAAAAAAAAGTTAAAAAAAAAAAAAGGAAGAAGAAAGAAACAAAGAAAAAGGAGGATTAAAGAGCAGGGAAGACAAACATTGTGTGGGTGGGGAGCTGTAAGTTCAACTCATTGCTCATCTGTACTTTAGAATTTTAAGTCTTATCAGATTAACATTTCTTCTTTTTACATTAACAGTAAATCTGTCAATCAAATGCAGGACTGGGCCTACTGATTGCTGAAGTTTACAACCTAAATTAATTGAAAATTGATTTGAAAACCAATCATAGGTGTGCTGGGCGGAAAACTTTCCTTCATGTTCAAAGGTTTCAGTTTTTGGATGGAAGCAACAGTAAACTCACTTTGAAGATCTTATAAAAGCTGTCTCTACAAAATCATTTTTGCTTTCATCTTAGATAGAATATGATTCAAACAAACCACACTATACATTACAGCTTCATAATATTGAGAAAGACCAGACATCTTTCAGAGAATGTGGCACCTTACAGTTGTTGCCATCAGAGTTATAAAATCTACTTATGTAGAAAACTGCCAAAATACTTTTATGCCTTATGTTGACATCATAACTTTTTAACCAGAATATAGGCTTCATTTATTCTGGTTCTCATGGCCACATCACACTACTTACCAGGGTTTAAACAAAGTAAGGGAGGCAGATATATTAACTCAGGGAAGAACAGATTGTTTAGCTGAAATTTTAATACTGCCACACTACGTGGAGACAGTGGATGAAGAGAATAGTACAAGAGCCAGTAATTCAGATTTCTGAAAAGGTAAACCCCATGATTACCCTTGTGTCTTTGGAGGTTTTCCTCTGCACCTTCTGCCAAGATGGGCCACAGAAGGAAGATTAGAAAGAGGTCAGATAGAAATTATGGAAACAGAAGAAGCATCAGGATGCTGTAAAGATGTGTATAGATATGTTTTTCAATTAGTTATTCCATTTGAGACCTCTCTACTTTTAAACTATAAAAGGAACATAAACAAAACCTCTCTACGTAAGGAAAAAAAAAAAAAAAGCACAAACATACTGTAAGGAGAAAAGAAGGAAGAGAATTTACAAAGTTCTTCATGCTTGGAATTCTTTGGCTTTCTGATAAAGAGATATGTGATGCATGCAGCATGTGAATTTATACAAGCCCAATCTGAATCTTCAACAAAAGTATGAGAGAGCATTAAAGAGTAGAGTGCCAGTGGTTGCATCCCTTCTCCCATTTTAACAGTGGAATGCCTTTGAAACTGTAGAACTGTCTTTTAAAACTATGTTATTCTTCGAACACCTACCTACTGAGTCTCATTTCAGAACCCAGCTCTTTTGCTTAGGGTTGCTGACACCTGCTTGGCATTTCATTTCAGTACAAATCCACATAAACAATTTTTAATTTTTTGTTGTTGTTTGTTTTTGTGAGCAGCACTGCAGTTCAGATGATTGTTTGTGGCTGGGGACTGATTGAAAAGCCAGCACTCTAACACAGTTACACTTCCTATATCTTTCAGACCTGTTCAAATTCATAGTCGAGATAAAATTGAGAACCATTTGTAATTACTGTATACTCCCTAGTTCCAAGCTTTTGTTATTACAGAATCATGAAATTCTCCCTTTTATGTGAAATAAAGCAGCTAGCAGATACTTCAATGGTGGAGATACCATTGAAATGCAAAAACAAAGCCTGAAACTGAACAAGATACTCAGCAGTCATCTTAATGCTTTCATCTATAGTCAGTGGACACTTTTTGGTGCTCTCAGTTTTCACATATGTAGCAGCAAACAGAAGTCCTTGATGCTCAGTCTCTAAGTTGGAGCCATGTCAACAGATATCTGTTCCCCAGTATAATTCAGTATTAAAAGAGGAAAGATCCAGTAAATTATTAACAGCCAGTCTTTGAGCAGCCCAGAAGATACCACTTGCATGAAACAACATTAGCTGCACTACAGAGAGGCCTTTTGGCTTTATCAGCAGCATCAGAAAAGTTTAAGGACATAGGAGAACAGAAAAATTGGCAGACTAAAAGCAAATGTTCTTACTTCCTATGTCAAAGTAAAGAGGAGCCTGAGGACTTTGCTGTTCCTTTGTAAACACAGCTGAGCCTCATCCCCTCTCACTTACCTTTCCCAAAACAGCTGCTTCTGTTCTGGGGAGGAATTCATGTGGGCCTAAACAAATGCACCTGCAGTTATGACTTACAGGGTGCTCTGACAAGGCAACCATGAACTGTACTGTTAGCGTTTTTATTTTTGTTTGTGTCGGTTTATATCAAAAAGTCTTTATTCCTCAACTGAACTTGTTCCAGCCCTCTCTCTGCTGCCCCAGAATTCTCTTAGTAAACCTGCTCAGCAGCATAGAGAATTCCCCAGTAAGAGGCTGGCATCTTGCATTGTCTGTTTTTGCTCTGAGCAAAAGGTCTGTGCTGCTTGACTGTAATAACCCAGCAGCTGTCTGGATTATGATCAGTACATACAGGGTGACAGCACTGAGAAGTGACTCTGTTAGGTCAAGCATTGTACAAACACATGATAAAAGACAGTGCAGTTTAAATAAACAGAGGAAGGATGGAAGAAATCCCCCTATAATAGGTAGAGAGGGAAAGCACAGAAATGGAGTGATTTACTTCAGGTTACACAGGGATTTACAGGGAATAGAGATTATAAGAGTCCTTGTCTGCTGTTTTACATGTGCAAAAATTTTCTACCACCTTTCTTCATACAGTCTTGGTAAAGGTCACCTGAAGTTTTGAGTACATTAAAAGCTCATGATCATGCCCTTCTACTAAGTTGAACAAACGATTTAAGAAAAAGTATTAAGAGAGTTGGTTACATGCCATGCAGCCTATGCTAAGATCTCATTATCTCTGGGCCAGCATAGAATGGCACACTGGGCAGGGCAGCACTTGGAAGAAGGAGAGTACTCACAGAATGGGTATTTAGGTAATGGATGCTAGAGTGTCCCTGCACCTCCTCAGAGATGCTCCCACCTCCTCCTGGATTGGGGCAATTCCATGGCTTCTCTACCAGCAAACATCAGCCAGGTTGGAAAAATTTCTTGTCAGAAAGAGTGGTTAAGCATCAGAACAGGCTGCCTGGGAAGGTGATGAACCCACTTTCCCTGAAGGTGTTCAAGAAGAGTGTAGATGCGGCATTGAGGGCTGTAGTCTAGAGTTGTCACAGGCATGGGTTTATGGTTGGACTAAATGATCCCAATTTTATCTGCTCTTATTCAGTGCATCCAGAAGCACAGTGAGATCCACAGCAGCTTAGACATGGCAACGTTAGTACACGTTGACTCATCTCTACAACATCTCTAGTTGCTCTACAACTGCCTGGAGGTGCTTAAGGAAAGGACAGATGTAGTACTTAAGGACATGATTCAGTGGGCACGGTGGTGATGGGTTGGAAGAAATGATCTCAGAGGTTTTTTCCAACCTCAATGATTTTATGATCATAAGGCAAGCTATCTATTGTTGACTGGAAACATAGGATTTTCAATGCCAATCTATTGTCCTTGCTGTCAAGGCAGTCACTGCCACTCCTCTCTTCCCCTATCACAGTGACTAACCTCTGATGAAGACCAGTAGGATAGCAGCTGGCTGGTGTGGGAAGGACAGCCGTCTTTGGCACCAAAGATGGCCCTATTCAGCTGTTGAAATGGAAAAGTCTGACATTTCTGAACCTCCTCTGTGAAAATCTAAGCCGAGAGGGAAATTACAGTCCTTCTAGCAATGATCTATTTCACTCAAGCTTGTTGCTAGTTCTACTGTAGAAAGGAAATCAGATGAACAAAGCAGAGTCAACCACTAGGTAAATTATGGTAAAAGTCAACTGATTGCATTCAGCCTTGAGGTTAAATATTTCTAGCTCCTATGAAATCCAGTAGTCTAAAACTGGTCAAGAGATTTTCGTTAGAATATATCGAAGCACTACAGTAGCTAAAGCAAATATGCCTGTCTCTTGGCATTGCTATGGAATACCTTTCACAGTGTCCCAGTGCCTGCCACATTCCCAGAGAAACATGGCACACATTTTCCCCTAGCCCTGCATGCCTCCACCCAGGTAATGTTCTGAAGCATTTACTTGTTTACTGAACAAATGATGTATAGCCAAACAAAACAATAAAAAACAGTGTTTTCACTTGATGCTTTTGTTTCATTTACAGGCAGGTCCACATGAATTATGGTGGCAAAATGTTTAAGTTTATTGATCTCAGTATCTTCACAGCAGTCTGTCTTAAGGAGAGCACATACAGGGTAGAAATGTGGATGTTGGAGAAGATTGGTTCCCCTTAAAACAGCTCTCCTTCTGGAATGAATGAGTTTGTTAGTACTGAGGAAAAAAAAATAAAAGCTTATGTTTTCTATTTGGTAGGAGCAGATTCTTTTTTCCTACAGGCTTGAATGTCAACAGGATGGGGGCCAGAGTAGTCATCAGTTAGTTTTGTGTCATAGCAGGCCTCCTAATTCCCTTTGGCCTGCTCTTCTTCCTCTTGAACATTGGTTGCTTTAATTGTTGTGAGCGTGGTTTATTGATCTTGAACAGAAGTTAGTGTTAATAGTCAGAGGAGGTCAGAGTATCCTTAGGCCAGTCTAGAGGGAATGTAATGAGACGTGAAGGACTTGTAATGGATTAAAGATCTGATTGCGCTTCAATTAAATCAAAGTTCCTTTGATTTTAGCAGTAAAATTCTTAGCCAGAATAAGAGAAAGGTATATATTTTTATCTAAAAAGAAAATTACACTCCATAAAAAAGAAAAAGCTATTATTTGTAAACTCAACATGTTAAGAGTGTGATCTACCTCTGTTTTTTATTTGTTTTATATATTCACATTTGACTCAATTTAGAAGTCTGACTACAGCGACGTGGTCAGGAAATAGTTGTATTCCATAGCATACAGTCAACAAATGTACAGTTGGAAGAGTAGCACAGCTAGGATGGTACTTTACAGGTGTTATAGTTAAAAAGATTATTGTGGTGAAAAAGAAACAATCAAGGAAGAAATGCTCACCCGTATCTGAAGATCTAGGCTTGCAGCAGAAAACTCCAAAAATGAAGAATCTCCAGGAAGAGATCTTTCCCAGGTGGTAGTCAGACCTTAAATGGGGTCCGGTCACACAGCTGAATTGCCTTCACCTGTGCTCCCAGGGCTGACTCAGTCCTTGCCTCAGGTGATCAATCAGTGGTTCAGGCTGTGACTCAACAGTTCCCATGCATAGGATTTTTTTTTTTTTTTCTTTCCCTGTAGAGAAGTAGACTCTCAAGAGCAACTTCAGTCCATGTAAAATAAAATACTTGATTTTTTTAGCCTCATTAGAACCTGTAAAAGTGAAGACTAGAAGATCACAGGGTAAGGGGTTAGTAACAAGAAATGTCCCTATAGCCTATAGAGGTGTCTGAGAACACCTCATACTGTAGTTCAGCGAGCAGTGTCCTTTCTGTAGTTCCTTAGTTCTCCTATGAGGGATGGTACCGCTGCCTATTATTATTGTCATTTTCTTATTATTGCAGATGAAGCCTATGTGAGACTGAACTGGTAAGATCAAACTGTTCAATTGAATTTAGCTACAGTTAACATCACAGCAAATCTGTTGCAATAGACTACTGTGTACTGTTGGTCAAAACAGGCAATTAGAGCAGTGATTCCAGAGGCTGTCTCCTCTCCAGTGTACAATCTCTTGTATAATCTAAAATTATGTATTTTATGTAAATTATCAATACTGTGCATAATATTGCAGTGTCCTATTTACTCCAAGGACTCCTAATATGTTTTCTTTGCAATTAAATTGTATTAACATCAAAATGATGCTGTATTTTTGACCAATGTAATACATGACTACTTGCTGTTCGGAAACATAATGAAACTACTAACTCAGGGTCTAAATTTGCCATGTGAAATAGGCTGAAAATACTGTTACTCTTTGATAATAATTCAAAACTCAGCTTATTCTTGAATTAACTTCACTACATACATCTGTGCATTTTTTTCTATTTATTCTGAAATAAATATGTGTATTTGATATGTGTATTCCTAAAGTTAATGTGCTTAAATACTTTCTTGAAAATAGCTTAATCTTCAGTATTTTCCAGCAGTCACAGTTCTGTCTTCAGAGAGAAGGAAAGAAATGTATCTTTGTACGTACTGCACATGCTTATGTATATGAAAAATAAACATTCTCACTCCCAAGTAAAACCAAAAACAATGTTAAGAGCTTTCATGCTCAAAGCACAATTGCAAACATTGTTCAGTTATGAGCTCTCGATGTTCTTCTCAATATCATCAGCAATCAGTGTGCCAGGACAATGCACGGAAGACAAAAATGCCTGGGCCAGGAGACCACAAAAGCTTCTCTGTCTTGTGTATGGGAGCTGAAAACAGGCTTTCATAGTGCTGCAGCACATGCTGACAGCCTGTGTAGAGTTCAGAGCTGTCAGCAATCTGGCAGATGTTGATGTACAATGAGAGCAAATCTTGTTTAATCCTTAGTTAAGGAGCTACTATAACTGTTAATTTTCAAAAATAATCATATGCATGTGTCAAAGACATGAGATAATCACAGACTGCTCAGTGGCTGTATGAAGTGTGCTAGCTGAGTCACTGAAAAGGTCTTTGTGCTCTTTCCAGGACAAGGACATCTCTTCTATGCTTATAAATAAAATATTTATATTAAAAAAAAATATTATATATATATATATATATAAACTGGTCCTATTTTCTCTTGCCAAAAAATAATCATTCCTGCAGTCCATCATTTTTGCAAGCAGGGAATTGTAAAACCTAATAATTAATAACAATAGTGGTGGTTCTTTTTTAAAAAGATGAAACAATATGCTTCTAAGTGCCCAGTTCTCAAATTCTCACAGTTATTGGGAAGAATTAGATCTTGGTTGGGTAAAACAGCTTCAGGGTAACAAACAAACAAGCAAAACCCCACACTCAACTTCTCATTGCATTGTCTACCTAAAGAGGAAAGTACTGTTCTTTAAGAAGGTTTTCTAGACATCAGTGGGTACACCGAGCAATAATGTCAGAGATAAGAAAATCAATTTTGCATATAATGTACTGTTTCATAATTTTATTTTAAATGAAATTACATCCAGATACAGCCCAGTTATTTAAGAAAGGATTTAAATGAATGTTTAAGGCTGAAAAAACTCCCTGAATTAATTGATTTACCTTCTCTTTATTTTTTGCCAAATACAAAATTCACTCTTTAGCATTACTCAGTTTCAAAATCACAATCATTTTTTTTTTAAAGTAAAAAATAACTAAAATGTTCACTTTCCAAACAATCTTATGAGATCAACAAAAGTGTAGAAAAGCCTTCATTAAAAAGCCACGTTGACTTGATTTACTGCTCTACAAATTGTTTAAAACAAGCATTCTAGGATAAATGCTTAAAGCAGCGCTATAGATTTGTAGCAGAATTTTTCCTAATGCCCGTAAGGAGACTTTTCTGGCAAAATTACAACTTAAGAAAACATACTTTGAAAATGTACTCTAAAATTCACCAGAATACAAAAAAGAAATCCCAAAGAACTGTGTCTGAGAGAAAATTATTACGTGGTGCTTCCTCATACTCCAAATTCCCAGGAATGAGTTTCCATGCTGATATTTGACTGAGACCTGTTTAGAAAATGAGTTGGAAACACATCCTGTACCTGACAATGTGAACAAATTCCAAGGGACTGCTAAGTAAGGCAACCAAGGCAAAGTACGGCTTAAGTGCAGCCTGGTTAAGGCAGAGTAAGTATTTCTGAAGCTGTTACTTATGCTTCCACTAAAAAGCAGTTCCCTAAAATGTGCATGAGAGCTTCAGTTAAAAAGATCTGGAGCTGGATATGGTTTGCATAGAGAAACCTAAAGAAATACATTAAAATGAGTTAGAATCTAAAAAAAAAATCCACTGCAAAATACCTTCATATTCTTACAAGTGTACAGTCCTAAGCTCCAATTATAATATCTAGACCAAGGATAGCAAACAAACGTGTTAAGAACAGTTTTGTCAAAATGTTCATCTCTTGTTTGCCCCTTGCAAGACAAAGCTTTGGATTAGGCATCATCTGAAATTCTACACTAGCCAAATTACGCACAAAATTATGCTGACCTTACACTAAAGGAGTTTGTTTGGCATTGATTTGAATGGTTAAGGGAAGGCAGAATTTGGCCCATTCTTTGCACAGTAAAAGAAATTGGTCCACTTTTGTGAAGAATTCATAGGTTACATATTTCCTACATGAAAAGCCCCACCTACCTCACTTGACAATTATCACTTATCCAATCCAGCACTGAGAACTGCTAAGTTATTCATATAAATATATCAAAGCTCAGAAAAAGATAACAACATCTGCATCATGTTGTTGCATAAGCTTATGCTTAAAAATACTAGAAAACAGTTGTGCACTGATAATTCTTTGGCTTGAAGCTGAAGCTCTCTTGGGTAAATCAGTTTTTCCATTTGTTGGAGTCCCAAGCCAGGAACCAGCCTGTGAAGGTTGGGGGCTCATGACCTTGCTTCACAATAACGATGGGTGTCCCCTTATCTCTGCCAGAAGGGTCTGTTTCAATATAACGTTTGGCTAAAAACAGGGGGAAATAAAACATGTAAAATATTAGTTAATTCCTTTGGCATAAAAAATACATCAAAAGCTCAAGAGAAAGAACCCAGAGCTATGATAATAAAGTATTCCATTCATTATTTCAAAGGCAATGAAATGATCAAGTAATTGCTGATTAATCTCAGCTGCCAGTGAAAGAATTTTCCACAAGAGTCAAACAGTGATTATTACTCTGGTCAGTCCACTGCCATACAACCGTGTTTTGGTTTTTGATCAGGAGAACATATTTATGGGTGCTGTGCAAATTCACAAGCTTCAATGCCATTTTTGCCATGTAAAAGCTTCAAATCTGCATTCAATAGAGATCCCTTGACATCTCAGTGTAACATCGGTACCTAATGGAAAGCAGCAAGGGCAACCTTAGCTGCTTTGAGGAAATGCCTGCAAGCAGTTTTAGCAGGAATTCCATCAGGAGAGCTCAGGTATAAGAAATCACACCAAAGATGACAGAGGATTTTTCAAGGAGGTGCATTCCAGGTAAATTGTCTTGATTTGTCCTGCAATGGGAATTTCCTCCTGCAAGGATGGCAATACAGACAGTTGGGGATTTGTTGGCATTCCTTTGACTATACATTGTAGGGTTTGGGTCAGTAATACCTCATTTTATTTTCAGTGCAGTTTCTTTTCATTGAGCTCTCCTACATTCACTTTAAAAAGCTCTGATTAATTTTTCTCTTCACAAATTTACATATAAGAAAGATATATGAGTTTTAAATTACATGTAAAGGAGAAAATAATCTTACCCAGGGTTAAATTCTAATAAGCCCAGTAACTCTTTTGAACAACATTGTAAACACAGCTACATTTCTTCTTCAATATCTTTTCATTTGTTTAAGCACTATTGATTCTACTTCCCTCAGAATTCTGCCAAATTGATTTGATTTACCAGATTTAACGGATTCCTGTCGTTCAGTTTCATTAGCATCTTTCCCAATCCAGACAAAAACCTGCAAACAGAGGAGAGAAAGCTTAAGCTTTTGTGTTTTTATTAGGATTTTATGTGCAATAGGCAAAACACAAAACAGTTGATTCCACTAGGAGAAATAATATATTCTGTGAAAGTACTGCAGAGATACACAGGTCTCATAAACCAAAATTAATGTGTGTTTTTTTCCCTTGCTAGTGAATGTAGATTTATACTCAACAATTTCACCACTCTCTTGATGCTGGAATGCCAGATTTGATGCACTCAGACGAAAGGAACTCTAATTACCTTTTCCATGGTCATCTTTTTGCAAGGAAATTGCTCTTTGGGTACAGGTGAAAGTGCTGAACAGGAGCAGTCTGGATCAGGCTCTGTATATGCATCAGCACTTGTGCCCCGAGACAGATGCTACTCAGGGTATTGAATACTTCACTGAATAACCCCACTTCCAGAGCCTCAGTCTGCAATCTCCAATTTTTTTTCTTTTTCTTTTTTTTTTTTTTTCTTTCTTTCTGCCAAGGATTCTTTTGGAAATCAGCTTCTTAGTATATCCCAACAACTTCCCACCCACCTCTTACTACTGCCTTCCCCTCTACTCCTTCTTGTATGGGCCTTGCACATTCCTTTGCATTTCCTAAAATCTCAGCCTTTTTCCCTTGAAGGTTAGGTTGAAGAAGACAGATAAAGCATGATGTTCTCCCCATTTCTCTCCAAGGTGGAGAGAAAGAATAGAGAGAATGTGAGACACAGATGTGCTATCCACACTCACAGTAAGTTTGCCTGCCATGTAAAAATCTCTCAATATTTTCAGTTTTCTGTGAATCTGGGAAAATGATGGAGATTATTTCTGTCACCCTCAACTCAGTTCTTCTAAAGAGATCTATGTAAAGGTCTAGTGTTTGTCCCCTTCTCTAAAAAGATTTTTTTTCATAAGTGATGCTCTACATTGATTTTGTGGCTTTTTTTGCAATAACTTTCTTTCTTAAAATTAATAAACCTCAGGGATGAAGTCAAGAACAATTTCGAGAGCCTCAATCCTGGAGCTTATACTCTTGCAGCCTCCATTGGTTTTAATGGGAAATGTCTGCTGTGGTGTCACATTTTGCTTAGAAATTCAATCACGTATATTCACACTAGAATATCACAGAACTCAGAAAATAGAACTCCCAGTGATACAATATAAAGAAAACAAAATCTCTTTCATTTTCAGAAATATGATCTTTCCTCTCATCTTACATGCAAAGTTGTTAAGAATAAATTCTTGTTACCACAAAAAAACAACAATGGTAAGGTACACAGCTTACCTGCTCCCAAGCATCTAGTAACATGACATCATCTTCAGCCAAATCATCCTGAGTGAATTCTCCTGGGACCTCCTCAATCTAAAAAGGACAGTCTGGTGGGTATTTTTTGCTTTTGCCTTAATGACTTCTCAAAACATTCCGATTTTGGACAGACCACAGATATTTTTTAAAGGATCATAGGAATTGTGACCATTGTGAATTAGGACTGAAGTTTGCCAGAAGGAGAAGACAGGGAGATTTCCATAGCGTGATATGTACCAAACTAACTAAACCAATTTTACAGCAGATGTATTCATGCAGCTTACATTCATTAATAAAGAAACTACTCTGATTTGCAGTGGGTGAGCTCAGTGGTGAAATACACATGCAAACATGCTTTCCAGTCACTTGAAAATGAGACATGATAGTTAACTAAGCCATTAAGGATTAGCCCCCAGAGGAAATGCAGACTGCTTGCTTCTTCCAGGGATTTACAGGCAGACAAGAAAGTAGTTTAATTTTCATCTGTATGAGCAGGAGAGCTAATAACATAGCTAATAGATAGGCTGCTAATTGTAAAGGTCTATCAAGCATTTGGCTATGCTTGGTCGTGCAGGAGTACTAGAGTGATTGGAATCAGAATTGCAAAAGTCAATCCTTTTTTCCCTCTACCATGATATGATGGCCAGAAGCTCTGAGTGATCTGACCCCCTTGTTGTGGTGAACTTTAACAGTGGTGAGTCAGGTACTGAGGAAATGAAATAGGAGATATGGAATTTCACAGATTTGGAGGGGATTTAAAACAGAAAACCAAGCTAGTGCATAGCTGCCAGCAGGATATTATAGTGAGACTGCTTACTCCCATTGTATTTCACAGGAGTATTTTATAAGCTTGCTAGAAGAATATGCTTTACTATTCTTATAAGATTTTAAAGTCCTTATTAAAGGATCCTATTTGTATTATCTCTCTTGGTATGAATGAGATCTCTCTTAAGGAAGTTGCAGAGATGGTAGCCAGCTATTTTGCCTATCTAAAAATTAGTTTATCTTTTCCAAACAGTAATACCTTCCCAGGATATGGTAAGTAATTAAGCCTAAACCATACACTTAATATCCAGCACACAGTTCTAGATATTTCTGCTAAGGAAATATGTCCTCCTACTTTCCTGAGCACAGGCCAGTACCTTAGAGGTAATTACATGTCCTAAATCTCTACAGAAAATTTCAGGCTAATAAGGATTTCTGGCAAGGGTTTAGGATGTTTCTTTTCCTCACCCTCACTGTCAGACACATAAGGGGAAAGGCACTGACCTGCACTTTCTCAGAGAAATGATAGCAGACTGGCAATGCTCTGCAAGAATGCAATGCTTCTAACTAGGTAAACGCCTCATCTTTTTACATCTGGAAGCCTCTAGTCCGCAGCTAGAGCAGGCTGTGCAGACATCTCCAGTATTAATTCTTCTGTCTCTTCTCTTCTCTGCACTTGAATTGATTCAAAGCATCAAGCCTCAACTCTCTAGCTCTTGCTAAGCACTATTAACTACACAAAGAAAAGCCAGGTCCCCAAATTAATTTAATACCTGTTGGTTCCCAAGATAAAACATGCCAGAAATTATACTATTAAAGAAAGAGGACAGTATCCATTATACACTTACAATAAATCTGCCAGTCTTATTAGAACAACCATACAGGCGAGGAGGATGATCTTCAGCCTTTGTCAAAAGCTGTGATGAAGTCTGATATTTTTTTTTACCTCCAAGTGCTTTCCAGAATTCCTCTGAAATACAGAATGCATAATTTATATAGCAGTGGATTTGACATTTAATGGTTTTGTTTGATGCTATTTCAAGAATCCCTGAACAGCATCTTATATGCTGCCTCAAAAATGAGTGCATTTTCTTACAATTCTTCCTCCAATTTGTCAGCATAACAATAAAGTTGTCACTTGCGGACTTACACAGAGCAATGTCTTGCTCCTCTCCTGGTCACCAAGGGCTAAGAAAGGATCACATTGCTCTGCAGCAACAGTTGCTGCCCTACAGACTTCCAGGGCATTGCACTACTTGTGCATCGGCCAAGAATCAGATAGATTTCCACTGTAAAATGTTGTGTTAGATTTTCAAAGGGAGAGAGTGAGCACATGGTTCTGCTTACAAAATACATAATTGTGAAAAAGATTTAGGCTGTATTTTGTACAGTGCTGTATATCCACAGCTGTCCATCAGAAACCAACCTGGTTCCTGGCCTTCATTAGTCTTAGCAGTCTGGCACTTAAGAATACTGGCAATGTATTGAGCTCCTTGTTCCTCTTCTTTGTTTGCTCCTTTTCCCACCCAGGTGTAACCAGTATTGTTTGGAAGTTTCAGAACAAAGGCATCATTGGAATTCAGTGACACTGCGTCAACATCAACCTAGAACATCAAGAAATAAACTGTTTCACTCTTCCCATTTTCAAATAACATGGGTCACTATTTTACATGCTTATATAAAACATACATACGGATGTTAATCAACTATGCTTTGTTAATTTGAATTTTTCCTGGATTTACGCTGACATAAATTAGAGATGAACTTCACTTGAAACTAGGATCTGACTTGAAGGACAAATCTTAGAACTCTCTGGTAGTAGGAAGGACTGTCTCATTAAGGGTGATTTCTTGTCTGTTCTTTGTCAGTTGACTGCTCACTACACATTTTCATACAGTTTCCTCTGCAACAAGCAGATTGGTTGTAGCCAGTTATACTTTATCCCCTTTGATCTTTGAGATAGGTTGGTCACACAGAGCAGTGTTTTTTAGATTTGTGTTCATACCAGATGTGATTATTCAACAGAGGTAGTAAGAGCAGCTCATGGCAACTATACTATATTATATAGCAGGTGACCTTACCTCAGCAATCCTGGTAATGGACATTAGGTTCCTGCGAATTTGGAAGAGCCGTGTGGGTGGAGCAGGTTTCTGACCTTCCTTCTTGGATGTCCCATTCTTGTAGACAATAAGTGGTTTATTTTTGAAGAGGCTCAGTAAATGGGGAGGCTCTTTGCCTTGACTGACTCGAACCTGTACATACATAACAAAATAAAATAAAAGAAACGAGGACATGGGTAATTATTTTTAGCCTTTGTTGAATAGCATAGAGGATGATAGCTAATAAAACTAAGAATGTTAGCAAGTGCAAGAACTGGCAAACTGAGAAGATCTAAGAATAGTTCCAGACACATTAGAGTATTTGTGAGATTTGTTGTCAATCATGTTAACACAGAGATAGGATTCAAACCTCTAACATAATGTCTCACTGATTAAAATGTCTACTATCTACTGTAATAAGAATTTTTTTTTTTTTTTTTTTTTTTTTCCAAAAGAACTGTCATTTCATCGAGTTTCATATGTCTCTTAATTCCACTAAAACAATAACTTCAAACTGCATGGGCAGTGTATTTAAACACAAGAAGACAGTTGTTCATCCTGATTGTTTTTTTATGTGTGCATTTATCTGTAGTACGATGAACAAGATGAGCATAAATCCATCTTGCATGAATAACATGGATGACCAAAGGGAACTTCCATTACAGACACAAAAGAAATTGTTGCCATTTCAAAGAACACTGAGCTACGAAGAACTGCTATTTTTATATTAATGTACTATATAAGTTACTTGTATACAACTGTTCATTCTTTCTTTATGAGACTATCCTCTGTCTTTTCCCACCTAAGGAAACAAAAGCTGCAACAGCTAAAGACTATATTATATACAGATTTTCTATGCAAGTTCTTCTTGCTTTATACAAGGAAAAGTGACTTGCATCTTGCATGAAATGAAGGCAAAAGGAAGGATGGCACGAGAGAAAAGCTGAGTGGGGCAGGGGGAAGAAAAGGAAATAAATGGAAAGCTGCCTGTCAGGAAGGCAGCAAAAGGCAGCAGCACAGGGAGGAACCATGCTTGTCTTTTGGGGTCATACTGGCTCTGCTTCCTATGCAAAACACCCAGGGGACATGGCAGTACCAGGCTGAATATGCTGCTGTACTCAGCCAGAGGCAGTGGAGCTCAGTATAAGCGTGCTGCAGAGCTCTGGTACAAGGTACTGAACTATGCCTGGTCAGGCTGGAAGCAGCAGAGAGCCAAGGAAGGGTTGCTGCAGGCCAGCAGATCGTGCTGGGCTGCCAAGGAAGAGTTTCCAGTTGCTGCACTGCTGGACAGACTGAGAATATTACCTGGGACACCTAACATGTATACCTGTGGATGTCAAGCTGCAAAACTGTGGCAGGATTTTACAAATGACAAACAATGAGAATGAACAAAAAAAAAAAAAAAAAAAAAAAAAACCACAGAAGAAATGCACTGAGGGAAACATTCCAGCAAAACAAATGCTCTCATGGCGTTTTAATAGTAATTTGTACTGTAGTGCCATCTAGTGAGCAGAAATAATACACTTCAAACCTTTCCAATAATGCTTTTACACGTTAAGCATAGGTGATATATTTTAGGTAAGTATGTATATACATACAAATTCACACATACATATATACGTGTGTATTTATAAGCATATACATGCCTACCTGGAATATAGTAACTGTACTTAACATAGAATCAATAATCATAGAATGGCCTGGGTTGAAAAGGACCACAACAATCATCTGGTTTCAGCCCCCCCTGCTATGTGCAGGGTCGCCAACCACCAGACCAGGCTGCCCAGAGCCACATCCAACCTGACCTTGAATGCCTCCAGGGATGGGGCATCCACAGCCTCCTTGGACAACCTGTTCCAGTGCGTCACTACCCTTTGTGTGAAAAACTTCCTCCTAATATTTAACCTAAACCTCCTAAACACACACAGCTCGAATAAAACAGCTTCTTAATCATATTATTGCAGCTATTTAATTGTAATGCTATTATTACTGCAGTACTGGTTGTAGGTACGAGATAAAACTGCATGGTGCTGAGCTGTGTCCAAAAACAGAACATATGTTAGGAATACTTCAAGGAATAATTAACTGGAAGAATTTTAAACTTTCCTTAGTATACTTTCAATAATAAATCATAACTGATTAATAGACAGAAGTATAATCTGCCTTTTAAGTTTAGTGTACATTGGTGGGTGGGGGAAGCCCTCACATTGGTAATTAAAGGATGGAAATAAATAATTACCTTCTAGCGCCTAGAAAATCCCTGCCTGTCTCTAGTCATCTTTTTGCTTCAGCTCTTCTGTGAAAATAAGGGGCTTTCCACTGCTCCACCTACCCAATGTTGGTTAATGCCAACAAGTAAGAAATGTATTTGAAAACAAATATGAGGATCAAACAATATTAGTTGTATGAAGAAAATAAAAGGGAAAAGCTGGAAAAAAAATTTTGAACTGAACTCAAGTAACTGGCAGCTTGGTTTTATCTGTACAAATGGGTCAATGTCTAAAAGACTGTGTGAATACAAACTCGTGTTTTTTCAACTAAGGAGATACATCTATCTTTTGCAACTAAGCTAAGTGCTATGAAAAAAGATCAGTATGGCAACATGCACAATTTCTTGCAGAGTGAACTGTGAGGTAAATTTACAGTGCTTCATGGCTAATCATTGTACCATTAAACTGTGGTAAAACGCAAGTAATTTCAGGCAGTTTATGCACTGAATGGAAGTTAAATATCTTGATACATGACAGATACATTCACAGAAGAGGTCACCACTAGCAGTTGATATTCCCTGTCTTCAAACACTAACTTGTGTTCTTGTTTCTGCATCCATATTGTATGCCCTGTTCAAGGTCATCCCAAGGACACTAACCTGCACAGCCTGATCGTTCAATGACCTGTCCAGCTGAACAGTCAGAAACGCAGAAGCGGTCAGTTCATCTTTTGTAGCACAGGCTCCTTGCCTGAGGAAGACATTGCAAAAAAAACAAAACAAAAACAATGATTGAGCCCGATTTCAAAATGGTCTAGAGATTATACTGCATGTCCAAGACATAGTAAATAACCCTGCATTTACAAGTGACTCTCTACTCTTCTCAACAGGACACAAAGTCAGCATGAAATAATATTCACATACTGGAGGTCTGTGCAAAGCTGTCCACACATACCATGTGTAGATGATCTGCCCTTTAGGATAAGTGTAAAGGATGATGTAACAGTCACCACCATAGAACTGTCCATACGTCTCAGGTTCCACAGGAACTCTGCCACTGCTTTCCACTCGCCAGATCTGGGGAAACACAGAAAACACTGCAAAATGCTAAACTTCATCTCGAGTCTCTTCAAGAGGCAATTTGTTCTATCATACCTTAAGCAACTTTTCTTCACTTCCCAAATGTTATAGTATATGACCAGGAAAGATTCCACACTGAAGTGTATGTATGCACCCTACATCCACTGAATGAATGAATAATGATCAATGAGCCATGCAGTACACTCTTCTTTACCTTGATGCTTTAATGTCATTTCATAGTGCTATATTTGAACTTACTTAATGTCTTAAGATGATAGTGTAACAAGAATGTCACAACATTATGGCTCCCAGTAGAACTATAATAGTGTTTGGGATAGGTAGTCAAGATATAGTTTTGCAGATTTCTTGTATTTGATTCACTACAGCACAACTCAGTTAACAGCTGCCCTTCAAAAACATCCAGTTGAAATTATAAATAAAAAGTGCTCCAGATCTAAGCTGCTGTGGCTGAAATCCATGGACCATCCCAAGTATGAGGTCAGAAATGCAGAAAATAAGCCAGTAAGACTGTGGACATTTATTCCTCCTCTTATTTTCAGGATCCCAACATTCGGACCTGCATTCAAGAAGGTGCGTTTGTGCAGTACCAAGCTAGCCCTGTGCAGTCCAGATATATTCCCTGGATTATACAAAAGACAATCCAAAGAGATTTCAATGGGATATGGATAGATTTGAAAAGACTCTAAAGCCATCATATTCTTTCAAAATTCAGGCTACCTGAAACACTCACTAGGGACAAAGAAGCAGACAGGACAGATACAACAAGATATATGTAGATAAATGGATTAAATTTCTGACTCTGAAGGCAAGTTTTCCCATTCCAGATTTCAAGATGATGTGGGATAGAAGCATTCCTTTAGGATAAGGATCATATTTAAAGTATTTCTTTTATAAGTATTTTATAAAAGGGGAGACATTTCTTCTCTTTGATTTCTTCTGATGACTGCTACATCTTTCATGAGCAAAAAAATAACATTACATGCCAGCATACTGCTGACAAAGAGATTCACTTTCCACTTCCAAGTTCCTTGTCTATTGGTAGGATTAACCATTAATGTAATTGTACTCAACATAACAGCTTACATGGCAAAACATACAGTAGCAGTTTAACCTATTACAAGTAACAGAAGAAACTGGGTAGGTGGAAATTGGATAGGTGTTAATTACCACACAAAAAGTACCTGTACTTTCCCTGAGCCATCATCTATCATGTTATGTTGTGCAGCCATTTGTGGAGACTCGTGCAACTTGGTAGCATCAAATTCAATCTGCTCAATTTTAGCCACTCTCTCTGTGACATATACTTTGCCGAAGCCATCGCTTTGATCTTTATCCTTCCAGTCTTTGAAAAAGTGTTTGAAAATTGGCGTTTCACCTCCTTCTGGAAGCACTTGAATCTGAAATGAAAAGGGAAACATGAGATGGAATGAAACAAGGCCGACATGGTTACTGAAATGAAAACTCTTCTGAATTATTTGTCAATAAAACATTGCCCTTATTGACTTACATGCCCTTAAAAAAATACTTTTTTTTTTTTTTTTTTTTTCTGATTTAAAAACAAAGCCTTTAACAGAGTTCATTATCTCTTGGTATCATCTCATAAATAGATTGCACCTGTGTGTTGGCAGGATAATTCATCTGCTGTATAAATGCTTCAGCATTCTTCATGGCAGCCTTTCTTTCCTGTGGGTTAGCATCTTTGCCTGGTTTAAAGATAAGAACAACAATCCATGAGAAAAGGCAGTGAGCTCACCGACTTTGTCAAAACAAGATGCCCTCGAGCCAGATTCTCTTCAACACTGTTTATGCCTCCATCTTGACCAAACACAAAATGAGTAATGAGATCCACACAAAGTTGAACAGCCAAAACAGTACCTTAATGGTTTTGAAAAAAATCGTTATTCTTTTTGCTTTGTGTGTTTCGGTTGGAAAAAAAAAAAAAAAAAAAAAAAAAGGCTACTCAAAATTTCTGCTAGGTTTAAGGTATACATCCAATAAGAATACTCAGGGTACTTTCTGTGAATCCTTGCCTTCTATGCTGCAGTGTGTTAAATGAAGTTGCTCTCCAGAACTGCCTTCCCTTCATTAGGCACTACCACAATTCTACTGCTTCCAAGTAAATGAAACTCCCTTTCAATCTGGCTGTGCTGTGCAATTTACCACCACTTTTCCCCACCTATTCTTCCTTCCTCAACCTTGTTCAGTATTAGACATTTCTGAAAGCCTCAGTGGGATGATTTTTTTTGTATCAGTTCTGCGTTCCAGCTGGCTATCAACGATTATGCTTTAAAGACTTCTTAGTCTACCAAGATGCTCTGATAAGCTATTCATTGTATTCAGTTTTGAATGAGACTATTAGCAAAGTAATTCACACTCCTCAGCTTAGTGGTCTGAAGATTTCCAGCAGAGATGATAACTGCAGCCTCTCAGTGCAAGGGTGAGACTTGCAGATTAATGTTTTTTTTCTGACACATTATCATTATCAATGGTAGCAAAGTGAGGATACACAAAGGAATATGTAGGGCCACATTCACAAGACCCTCATTGTATATAATTGCCTCATCCTATTGGCTTTGTTCTTCTAGAAGTTGTCAGTTGAAGAGCGAAAACCAGGAATCAGGCTCAGGCCTCTGAGTGCAATGCCCTCCCAGATGTTATTTTTTAAAGGTTACATCCCTGAATGCAAATAACTACTCAAGCAGGATGCTGACAATACTTCCTAATATTTCCTGGATTCAGAAGTTTGACAACCGCACTGATTAATTGTTATTTCACATGGCCAAAAGAAATGCAAATGTCACAGAAGAATTAATATACTGCCTCAGACAAAAAAAAGAAAAGAAAAGTGGGGGGGGGGGAGGGAGAGGGGATACTCAATGTTAAATGCAATAGCATCACCATAACATTCCAAGTACAGTGTCCAGACCTAATTCATCAGTTCCCCTCTGGGAAAATGATCCATTAAAATGACTGCAGATAGTCCTAGCACCATTGATAATAACACAGAGAAATATTCGGGAGAAAAAAAACAAGCATGTTTTCAGTTGGTCCCTGGAAGATGGAGATTGTAATTATCACTCACTTTTCAGTTTCACATCTCCACCAATAAAGGTATGAAAATATAATGCCTACTTGTTATCAAACCTTCAAAGCCCATGTTTCTCCTAGAAGATGGATATTTGATGGCAATACACAAAATCTGCAGGATTCTTTATGTTTGCTTTGTAATTGCTACTTAGATAAGCATTTAAGCATTAAGCTTACAGATGTCTTAAAAATAGATAGGATCTTTAAACAAGACACATTCTTAAAGCCCTTACTGATATGATATGAGCAATCCTTGCCCACTGACCACGCCAAGGCAGAACCATGCCCATACTATGGGTACTGTGTCCAGTAAGTATAAAGTTTCGGCTATTCGGTTGATGCTGTATTGACCCCTTAGAACTGTGTTCCTTCTGCATTTTCAATAGAAGTGTCCTCTTACCTTTCCACACAAAGATCTTCCTTGCAGCACCATTGTCCAGGATGAAGCACTCCTCTGATAAAAGCATAGCCATGGAGAAGGGGTTTTCCTCTGCTACCACTGACAACTTCATGGATCCACTTGCATCTGACACCTAAGGAAGCAATAACTGCAACTTCAGATAAACTCTGGTTTTGATCATCAAACTAATTTCCATTTCCCAAATTACCATAAAAATTAGTTACTATTCCTATGCCTGAAATTTTTATCCTGCTGGAAAGTAAGGACAGTCAATGACTTTTTTAGTTTCATTTAATGTTAAATCCAGCAGGGGGAGATATAGTGTCAATTTTAGTGATCTCTCACAGTTTTTTTTACAGAAAATAATTTTCTCTTACTTCAAATGTGTATACAGTAAACAGCTCACAGTTAAAAACATATGCTTATATCAACCTATCCTATGAGTTAGTGTCATCTTCTACTACATTACCCTCACTGAAGCCAAAGGTACATTTACATGGTAAACAAGAACAACTGAAATTACAGAACAATTGAAATTTTGTGGTCTTCAGGAAGAAATAACTCCTTTTTTTCTTATGGAAGAGAATAAAAGTCTTTTCTAGATTTCATTAAAACCACCTCCCTTTTCTGAATAGTTTCCCACTTCTTTTCTCAAGAAGGCAACATGAAAGAAAGGTGAGAGACATGAAAGAAAAAGAGAAAATCAAGAATTTGTTGTTTCAGTTCTGCAGCTTCCTGCAATGAAATGGAATGTCCATACATTTTCATTTCAAAACAGGTTTCTTTTGTCAGAAATGATCAAATACCAAAACTTGGCTCTACTTTGACACTGGTAATGAAGAATTTTTCTGATATTGGCACAGTCCCAGTCAGTGTTAAACCACTGGAGGTGAGAAAGGAGAAAAGGAACATTGAAAAGAAAAGAGTTCTGCATTCAAATTTCTTTGGATTTTAATCAGAAAAATAAAACTGCCTATCTCTCAAGCTCTGTTAAGGATAAATCACATACAACTACAAAAACTATCACTTTTGAAACCAAGAAGACAGGAAACATTTTGATTTAAGATTTAAGGTAGTTCATTGTTCTTTGACCTACGATGAATGGGTCTCAGGCCATGCTTAATTTATTTTCTGAGTAAACAGGGCTGTAATCAATATTTTTTCCTCAGTTCAGCTGTGGTTCTTTAGGTGCAGCCAGAACTCCATATACTAAGGCTCTGTGTGCATGATAACTGTCGAGTGTGCCTAACCTCCCAAAATAAAACTACTTACCATATAGAGTTTAGCGCTCCTCCGATTTGCAATATCAGCCATCTCATCGTCATCATCACTACATTCAGGAAGCTCTGGCTTTTCCCCTAAGACCTGTATAACAAGAGAATAATAAAATCAATGCAGACAGAGTATAGGTTCTACAGTATAAATACACAAATATTTCCGTGTGTTGTTCCAGTAATTAATTAGTTGGCATCATCTTTACCCTCGATCCAATTTAAATCTAAACTCATGGATGACTTCTTACAATTTTTGGAACGGCTATATTTGTGAAATGTTTGAGAATAAAATTAAAGCAAAATGAAAAATATGAACTAAAGTTACCTTCAAAAATATTTCAATTGCTTATAAAATATCAGATTGAGTTCAAAAATCTTTAAAATTACAGGTTCTTAATTCCAGTTGCATGGGAAACAATTAGCAAGGATCTTGGAATAAAATCATGGGGTGAGAAAAATATTTTCTTTCTCTACCATTAGATGATCAGTTTTAACACTGTGGTAATTTTATATCATCGTTGGTTGCACCAGTGACAACGTTACAGCAACCATTACTAGAATAAATTCACAGAGGTTCAGCAAGAATATACAGATCCAAATGTTGTGTATAGAATTGTTTGAATTTTGATGTAGTTACATCTCAAAGTGAAAATGATAATGATAGTTAATTAGGTTGCAGGTACAAGTGATGTTACAGCCTTTCTATTGACGCAGCAGATTTGCATATAACATGGAGTTGCATGCAAAAACATTTTAAATATTTGATAACAAGAAAGCATATAGCCGCAAGGAATTTGAAAGAAAACAAATGTAGCATAAGTGTTTTACAGCAATTTGCCATCTTCTAACCTAGCAAAGCCAGTAAAGTACATAGCCTTGTTAAGTATGATTGCTCCAGTTTAATCTAAAATAATTTATTTGTAGCTCAAAAAGCAGTGCCCTCAAAGTATAAGAAAGGCATCACTAGGAGCTCTTCAGTAGCTATCATTCAGCTTTCCCTGAATATGCACTATGTGGCTGCAGGTTTATTCATGTGCAGGCCAAGCGGGGCCAGACTGTCATAGCAGTGCCACCACACTGGTGAACGACCACCTAAAGGAGAATGGGCATACTGACACAAGTTTTCTGAAAATGTTTCCCCTCCTAGGTTTGCACACTAACAGCAGCCTACACTCAAGCTGAAGAGCACCAAGAATAATCCTGCCTTTGTAATGCAAAAGGCAGAAAATGCCCAAATAGGCATACTTCTTTGTCTTAGCACATACTAAACGGGTTTAAGGATTTTATAAGATTTGACTTTCAGTGACTATTAAATGGGTGAAAGACTCCTATTAATAAAACTTCCAGAAGTCCATACTTGCTATTTTTTCTGCTTAATTAGCTACTTCCAGTAAAAACAGAAATCCCATTCACACACAACTTGTGGTTTCTGACAGTTATAGTCAGCACTTTCCCTTGCCATGCATATAGAATACCCATTGCACCACAGTTGTTATGCTTTGTTGTAAGCTTCTTAAAGTGATATAAAATCTACCAGTCTTACAATTTGTCTATGCACGGGAGTCTTTGAGAACTATGCAAGAACCACACTGAATATTTTTAAAAACTAGGTCAGGGAGCAACTGATGCTGTTTCTGAAAGCACAGCGACAGAAGCAGCCCACAGCATGAGCTAAGCACTCTGCTCTAGCAACAGCTAAACCAAGTAAGTTGTATAATTTAAAAATTCATTTCTAAAAATGGCTCCAACACAGTTCAGATTGCTGGCCTCGCCTACTGGTGTCCAAAGATGTGCATCTCTTTTTTTCTAAACTAGAAAGAGAATTACTACCAGACCCTCTAAGTCTTTTCAGTTCATCAGTACTGGCATGATGAGAGGGACAAATATCTCAGTGGAAATTCTGGTTCTGCAATAGCAGCTTGTACAGCAGCTTGTACAGCAGCTTCTCTGGCCAAAGCTAGCTCCATGCTATAGCACAGGCAAGCAGAATGGAGCATCACTGAAAGATCTGTTCTGTGATTCTCCTGCAGAGGAGCACAGGTAAAAAACAGAAAAGGGTGTCCTCTTTTTCTTGTATTTGAAGTCAAAGTTATTCATAGATCCTAGCATTTTGTGACCATTGCTAAGATGGATGGGCCATGATGTGCTTCTCCTAGCAGGTACAGAAATCTGCTGGTGCGGAGGACTGTGCAGCAAGCAGGGCCACTGGAATAAGCCTTCAGCTGAACCCCTGTTGGAATACTGTGTACCCATATCAGAAACAGGAGATGAGACAAAGGCAAAATGACCTGAGGCAAACGAGGACACCAGTCATGGTGTGAAACAGACACAATCTGTGTGTGAAACGATACAGTCTGAAATACACAGTCACCACACTGGGGACAACATGTCATTCCCAACATGCAACAATTTCAGATGCTTTATTCTATAGACAGTCAGAGGACACAAACAACAGAAGGAAAAACAACGTGTCTAAACAGAAAGCAATGTCTGCTAAAAAAAATGTTTTGTCCCAAAGAAATCCCTCCTCAGGTAAGTTGATTTTCTTCCTTCTAATGGAAATGTCTGCGGTATGGCTGAGTCCATGTATACTCACATATCTGGATAACTCACATATCATGTCTGTATGTGGAGACAACTGATGAATGTTACCAATAAGACTACAAATTGCTTATCAAGTTATTAAGTGGTACTCTAGAATTGGGTCATGTAATTATAGAAGCATATGGCTGGCTGAGGTGCAGCACCAGGTGCCTCACCTTTATGTAGCCACCCCTCATGTGATGCATCATAAATAAAAGAGATCATGCCACCTGAGGCAGAATCAAAGGCTCCTGAAACCGTTCAGCATGGTTCCCTGATAAAATGAAACTAAATCAACAGTTTAAAGGATATTGAACCTTATGGTCCTTATCTACATACACTGTTAGTTTCACATACACTTTGTTAGCAACAAACACTGAATTTTATTTATACAATTCTCCCTGTGCAGACAGCCCACTGGATCATGTCTCAGGGGCCAGTGTGCTGACAGCCTAGAGCTGGTTCTCCTGGGCCGCTCACAGATTTGGGGCCCTAACATGCAGATCCATAGATCAAATGTACAGATCTCAAAGCAGCAGTATTCTCTTGGAGACATAAAATGGCTCAGCTGCATTTACTCTTGGGCTTTCCAACCATCTTATCAGTGCCAAACCACAACTTTTGGAAATACACAGATGCACACACAGATTTTTGTAACCATTTCTTTAATTTTTATTATTATGATTATTATTTACCATAATAGAAATAATCTAAGGCATAACTGGGGGCCTGAAAGCGTAGTTGTGTCATAGCTACCTCCTTCTCTGAGCTTGGGATCTTTAAAATCTTGCTTGATTTTAGAACCACAGAGACTCCTCATATCCATCCACCTGATCTGCCAGTGACACATTAGGCTGTCAAACTCTTCCTTACCTGCTGCTCCATCCTAGAGCAATACCCATTCTCTCCCCACCACTGTTTCCTGCAGTTTTAGCAGTATCCTGGAGAAAAGGACTCGGGCATATTACTCTCACGCACTGTATCAGGCCATTCAACCACCCAAAGCTAAATCTACTACAATTATTTCAGAATAAGGCATGCCCAAATCTAGGTATGGCAGTGCTGTAACCTAAGACTAGCTCAGCTCTCAATGAGAGCATCTGACTATAGTTTTAACATGTTTTATGAGAAGTGTTCATGAATGCTACATTTTAAATATGTCCGGGGAGCTGAGGATGTAATAAAATAGAAACTCAATCTGCATTACGTTTAAAAACTTTTTTTGTTCATATTGTTTTGTAAGTTTTGTTAAACTTTTGTGTAGACAATGGTAAGTTAGTGCAGTGCAAGAATATCTCAGTGGAGACCAAGAAAACAACAGTTCCTTTTCAACTGCCCAACTTCATTCTTATTTTCCAGTCAATGCAGCGTAGTCTATCCTGCCTGCAAAACTATAATCCCATTACATCTCCTTGTGTGCACATCTCCTCTGCACAAATCTGTACCATCTCAAAGAAATATAAAATACAGTGCCAGAGTTTCTTCTGACAATGGAAATTCCACTCTCTTACCCTCAAAAAGAATAGAAGGAATCACAGACAAAAGTTATAACCTGTAGGAATGAGACAAAGTAATTTTAAAGTAAACACACAAAAAGAAGGAATTTAGTAAACACTGTCTTCACAACTGGAGAAGCCAGCTCTGCGTCATAAAATAGGTGACACTGATTAAATGGGAGCAGGAAGTTTAAAAAAGCTCAGTGAGGCTGAAAATCCAATGAGGAAAACAATGCTCGAAGAACAAGGCATGTGAAGGTTAATTAAGAGAGCAAACCAGTTTCATACAGTTTAACTTGTGTACACTAGTGCTGTGTTTATGTTTCTTTTCACTGCACAATTTGGCTTAGGTTTCTGGGTCTGAAACTGAACTATTTGTTGTGGCTGTGATCCCAAGCTTGGGTCTCAAACAAATTCAAACACCCTTCTTTAAGCACTAAGAGCAATAGAAAGAAAAGCAAGTGAGACATTTACAGAGCTTAATGCTCCTTTCAGAAAGCATCAGGCTTAGTATCTCATCAATTACTTTCTTACATGCTCTGACATAAGTAAATACATCTGCTTCTACCAACTCTAGGTACACATGTGCTGGTCATAGAGAAAAAATCTTTCATGCAGAATGATAGCTCTAAACTACAGGCACAGCTTGAACTCACTGGTAGATAAAAAAGTGGGTTTTTATATTTACCTTCAAAACAAAAGAAGAATATTACAAGCAATGCCTCTCTGAAATAAATACCATCTCAAATATCTACTCCTGTAAGCAATAAGAGAAAAAATTCCAGCTGAAAGAGGAAGACATAAAGGGGCCAACCCTTGAGTATCAGCACAGATGTCCCAGGGGGACCTTTGGGCAAAGGTGGTTTTAGGGCTTCATGCTAACATTACTGGCCACAGTTTCATCTCTATCACATTGGCTTACTGTTTCTCATGCCAGCAAATGATGACTGCAGTAGATATGTGCTCCAGACAAAAACTACTTTTGACATTGGTCAGTTATGAATATGCTTATTTCACTGTAGGGTTTTTTTTTTTTTTTTAATATTGTAACACAGAGCTCTTTCAATCTATTTGAGCAAACATAATATTTCAAAAAATTACACTTCAATCAAAGAAAAAAAGAAGAAAACATCTTTCGCTGAACTGCTCCCAGATAAGTCAGCAGAATTTCTGCCTGAAATTGCCTCTCACTAGCAATTGCAGCAACAACAGATATCATTACATGCTCACCCTGAGCAGAGGACCTCCTAGCAGCCCCAACAAAGATTGAGAATGAGATGAAAATGCCGTAAGGTGCTGACAATCACCAAGGATGCTTTCTGTTAAAACACAGTTCTGGCATTTTGATCATTTGTTTGGTTTTACCTTGTAATTTATCAAAAGCACTTTATGGTATTAAGGTTTAAACCTGATTCGTATGCATTCAGGATGTTGCATAATAGCAAAACACATCAGTTGCACATGGCACTTTTGATGCAGAAATTATGGCCTACATTTTTATCCAGTTTCTATTTTCTCAGAAATTTCAAATGCAAAACATAATTTTATTCATAGCTCTGTGTTTAACTTCGTAAAAATAGAGCATTAGACTTTGGCAGCTTATCATATAATATTTGCAATTTTGCATATCTGTAATAATTTGAATACGAAGCCTTGACTTCATGTGATAATGCTGTTCTAACATCAATTTTCTGCTCTGTGAAACAGCCACAAAATAACACATTCACAAAAACTCACTGAGATCAGTCTGGAGAGAACCATGTTTGGCTCAGAGATAAAGCAAACTGCCCTCTGTCCCGCTGGGCCTTAGAGATTGGGAGTGCATGGCATGAGCTGGGGAAACCCTTGCAGCTGTCACCTTCAAACACCCAACTTTTTGAATGTCTTCAAGATAAACAGTGATCCCATGATAGAGAAACTGAGAAGGCAAATGAGGGTGGATAGTGGTAAGACAAGGGGGAATGGTTTTAAACTGAGACAGGGAAAGTTTAGGTTAGATACTGGGAGGAAGTTTTTCACACAGAGTGGTGTCACACTGGAACAGGTTGTCCAAGGAGGTTGTGGATGCCCCATCCCTGGAGGCATTCAAGACCAGGCTGGATGTGGCTCTGGGCAGCCTGGTCTGGTGGTTAGTAACCCTGCACATAGTGGGGGTGTTGAAACTAGATGATCATTGTGGTCTTTTCAACCCAGGCCATTCTATGATTCTATCCACACTACATTAATAACAAACATGGAAAAACTTTGTTACCATCACTGAACACTGAAAATTAAGCTTTTCTGCCACTCACCCACAGCATAATTATAAACACAACAAGTAATTACCCCTGCAATTTTTTTTCCATTTATACCAATCCTTTCTACTTTTTTTTTTTTTTTAAACTTTTTTGTTGTTGTTGTTACATGCTTCTCAAATACCACCAGAGGCACTACAGCTGAGACCCACAGAGACCCCCACACGTCCTTGACTTAAGAGATGCCAGATTTAGCTGCTTTCTTGGAACATACTGAAGTCTTTGCAGCTTTGCAGACCAGAACTGTAAGCCTTCAGGCTTAAAGCCCTGTGTGCTGCACAAGTTACTGTATGCTTGTGTACTAGAAAATAGCTAATGGAAATAAATCAGTAACTAACGGAAAGCCTCAGGCACTAAGGCAGTGCTTACATTCAACTTTTTTGTTCTGTAAGCACACACTTGGGTAGTCTTTTGCAATGCCACCATGCAGTCTGGTTCCCAGGCTGTGACAGGCCAGGCTGAACCACAGGCTGAAAATTGGATTCTGGCAACTTCCCTAAGGAGCTTGAAGCAGCAGAACAGGGAGAAAGGTGCAGGCAGCAGCTAGCATCCCTGCTGGAAAACCAGGACTCCCTGGAGAGGCAGAGCAGATGAAAGGATCAGCAGTGACACACAGCATCACAGTGAGCAGTGGAAGCCATAGCAGAGTGTTTCAGTTCAGACCTCAAGACAAAAAGTGGAAAAAGCTGCTCAGAGTGCTGAAGTATTTTCCCAGTGCTCAACTTGCTGAATTCACAAAAAGCATTTCCAGTTCCATACAGCCCAATAGCTCAACTGTGCCAGGGGAATGTCTTGGAATGACAGTGAGACTTCTGCATCTGAGAGAGAGCACAAACTCGAACCCTAATTTTTAACAAAGCAAATCAGAGACTGCTTTGATAGAGTTTTGCTAATGCTTCCTGCTAATGCTTAAACTAAATTAAATGTCTCAGAACACAAAAACAAAAAGCAAGAATATTTCTATGCCTGGATGTAGGAGATACAGCCTACTTAACTCTGAAAACCATTTACCCTGCTGGTTTAGGTGCCTTCTACTCACTGATTTCCAAGTTCCTACACTTCAAATTTTGTGTGATGTAGCCAAACTGTCCAGTATAGGGGGTATTACTTCCTGCTCTTCAAGTCAGATATTCTATACCTGATTACTGAAATATTCAAATCTCTCATGTGATTCTACCTGTCTTTTATTCTTACAGTTACATCCAGGTGGTATCAAAGTCATAAGCAGTAATGTGAGCAAAAGACCTTTCCCTAAAAACCGGCTTTGCAGTACAAGCAGTAACTATGTTCACCTATATCTACAGTGTTATACATTGGTTATAGTAGAAATACTAAACAGGTCCCTGCAAGAAAGAAAAGAAAGAAAAAGGATAAAAAAAATCTCTTCTCAAGGTGCATATTTCTTGGGTACATGCTGGATTTTAGGAACAAATATCTCTGAGATTTTTATGCAGTGAAGAAACTTTCAGTTTTTCCCCATGAAATCTCCAGATGCTATAAAGTTCATGAAAGTAACTGCTAAAAACTCTTTCCTTTGGTCTTGTCTTCATAATTATGCTCATTTAATAACTGAAAATTATGGCATTTCTTAATAGCCTAGCACACAAAAGAAAAAAGCTGTTACAAACTCCATTAGTATTCTAACATGTAATTATAAGATTGTAATTGACTAACATGGCAACCCTGCAAATGCTATAGCTGCAGAAAAAGAAAACAAATGTGAGAGATTTTCTCACCTACAAGAGTGCAAATGAGATAAGTTATAATTAAATTGCAAGTACTTGCAGTACTTCATGCTGGTTCTAGTTATTCACTGAAATACTTTGTATAGAGGCATCTTTTCTAGCATAAGAAATCGGTTTTTCAACCATTTATTATTGAAGCAGTTCATAAAGAATTTAGCTCATGCCATGCAGTACAATATGCTTGAACATTTTCTGAAGTAAGTTACCAATGCAGGCTGTGAAATCTGCATTCAGAGGCATGATTACAAGCCTGACTTTCAGAAGTACATGCCACCTGCCGCTCCCATTCAGTTCCCTTTAAGCACCTGCCTTCAGACAGCCAAGATTGAAAACTACAACTTGAAAATCATGATTAGTAACTCTCAATGCTCCTGAAGAGTCCTCCTGGCCAGCCTCTACCCTTCAGGGCAGAACTCCTGCTGATTTAGGCCTGGGGAAAACACTGGGCCAAGCAATGAGCTGGTGAAATTTGCTAAGCCATACTGAAGTCAAGTCAGTGGAAGATCCAAGCCAAGTGCAGTCTGTCTAAGTGCAGGTTGCACAGAGTCCTGCCAGGGCAAATTTTAATAAAAAACCAGGAGTGCCCTTAATGAATGAGAGATGCTCTGTCGTGAACAAAAACTATGTTGCCTGCTTTGAGCAGCTTGCAGCTGGCTCCCCACAGGGCAAGGCGTTTGGACTTTGAACCCACATCCACAGTCCTCATGAATTTAATATAACAGTGTAAAAATTAAGCTTCCATTTCTCAGATGGAAAAGGAGGAGCCTTGAAAGTTACACACGCTTGTGTGCTAACTTTCCCTGGAATATTTTGAGTTCATATCCTCTCCATCAGCATTCAAGATCAAATTCCATCTTTGCAGACACGTGCATATACCCCAAACCACTTCATGAGGAAGTGCATTTATCTTTCTGAGATGTAAATATGACTCAAAGTTTCAAATCAGCCTGAGAAAGTTCTCTCTGAGTCTGAGTAATATTGCTGTTGCTGTTTTCTGTCCATCAGCTTTCCTAAGCCTTTATATTGTCATTAAAATTTAGTTACTGTCTCTCTTCTCTGTACATTTCACTGTCCAGCCAAGTCTTTGTACTGGGGACAAGTGCAACTTCCCTATCAGTGCCCCCCCCCCATCAAAGCATTCCTTTTCCTTTGTACAATGTTGCTTGTTCAAAGGATTGTTCAATGTTTCTACTGTCCTGGTACTGAAATTCATTTCTAGTATTTAGTGCACAGCATTCCCTGAAAAAACTGAACATTTTTTCTCTTTCCTTTTTTTTTTTTTCTTTTTCCCACATTCAATTCATAGCATACAGTCTTTCAGTAAAACCATCTACAAGCTATAAGCAATTAAATGCTTACTTGATACCTAGCAAACACCTGGTGTCTGTATTATACAGAAGTCATAATCTTTCTTCCTCCTCTTGTGCTACCCTCACCCCCACAGCTCCTCCACTCCTCTGTTTACAAAACAAATATAATCAAGAACAAGGGAACAAGAAGAAATGCAAATGTTAGGCAAGCAGCTATAGCAATTTTTGTTTTCACAGTGCTGTGACTGCAGAGCCTGTTCTTGCTGTCTTCCAGGAAAAGAACAGGTATCTGGTGAGGGGTGCTTCTTGCTCCCTGCTCCTTGTAACAATCCTATGTAACAATCATCATTCACAGTACCATTAATGTTCGAAAAGACCTCTAAGATCATCTAATCCAATCATCCACCTACCACCAATATTATACACTAATGTCCCTAAGTGCTACATCTACACATTTCTTGAACACCTCCAGGAACGGTGGCTCCACCACCTCCTTGGGCAGACTGTGCCAGTGCCCAACCACTCTTTCAGGGAGGTTTTTCCCTAATAAAATCCAACCGGAACCTCCCCTGGCAGAACTGAAGGCCATTCCTTCTCATCCTATCGTCATTGAACACAATAGCATTCAGGAATTCTGAGGAGTAAGCATTTCTTTGGAGCTTTAAAGAAAAGAAGGAGAAGTAGGCTGTGTTATCAGAAAGGACAAAGAGGATTCCTCTGTGTCTCAAAAATATTTAAACTAGGTGAATATTTACGGAAGTATTTTATGAAAATTGAGTTTACATCCATCTGATGTAAGGCTCATAGAACTCTAACAAAAAGAAGCACAGGACAACCACAAATAATAAAAACACGGAAGTCATTCCTTTTTCTTTTTTTTTTTTTTTTAAGGCAAAAGAGCCATTTCGTTTTCTTGTGGCTTTAGACCTCAGCAGTGAAGCTTCTCACATTTCACTGTTTCAGCCATGACAAAAATCAAATAAAACCCAAAAGTCTCAGCAGTAAAAACTTCCACAGTTTTAAAGAAATTCTTCGTAGGAAAACAATAAAACAGCCCAAAGGATCGGACAGCTTTGACCATACATGAAACAAGAACCATCCTGAAAGTGCGAGAACACAGAATCATTAATGTTGGAAAGATCACTCCGATCATCTAGTCCAACCACCAATCCATGCCTGTGTCCACTCTAGACTATGTTCCTCAGTGCCATATCTCCATGGTTCTTGAATACCTCAAGGGACAGTGACTCTACCACCTCCGTGGGCAGCCTGTTCCAATACTTCACTTCTCTTTCTGAGAATTATTTATCCTAAAATCCAACCTGAACCTCCCCTGGTGTAATTTGAGGATATCACCCTCCTCCTATCACTGTTACTTGGGAGCAGAGACTGACCACCACCTCACTACAACCTCCTTTCATGAACAAATGGTTAAGCAGAAGTTGCAGGATCAATGCATAGTTTAGTGAAAGCTCAGTTTATCCTATCCTTTAATTGGCTCTTATACCCTACAGATTGCTCTGCTCTGCCACACAGAGATTGTTACTGGTACTTGAGATGCTTGGGGAAAACAGCTATATAGCTAGAACACTGCCAATCTAAAAATATTTCAGGTGTGCAATATTTCAAATTACACTAAAATATGAAAGCAAATATGTTAAGACTTTCTCTTCAACTCCAGCTTAGCATATCAGATTAAGCTATTGATGAGAAATGTGTGGAGGACTGCATGCCTTCCATCTTTCTCTTGGGTGACTTGGAACAGAACGCTACTCCTTGCATTACTGCAAGCATCATCAGTCTACTGGCCAGCTACAAAACTTTCTGACATTTCTAATTTCTTCTTTCGCCTGTTTGCCATTGCTCTGAAAGCACAGGCACAGTTTACACTTCACTTGCCATACATAGACAATGACTTTACTGAAGAAAGGAAATAGAGAACCTCAATCATTCACTCATCCCACTCACCATATGCTGAGTCATGGGAAATAGTTTGAAAAAGTAAATGGGAAATGATTTTTTTAAAATCTAGCTTCCTCAATATATCCTCTCTTCAGAACTACACCAGGTATTCCAAAAACAATTAGAAAACTGTCTGTCCCCAACACAGGTACCTGTTATTGTGGCCACACTCAGTTATCTCAGTGATCTGTTGGTACACAAATGTGGTGCTATGAAATCCCTGCTTTTTAATGCAAGCAGCCAGGACAAGCCTTGGTCTCAAAGCAGGGCCCAAGGCAGCTTCTGGCTGGGCTAAAAACTGAGGATTTGGTCCCAAATTAGCTTTGAAGTAATATACTTAGTGTTCTTTTTGGTTTAAAGAAAAAAAGAAGTGGAGTTAGCTCTAATTCTAACGTGGTCACATTACAGTGACCAAACTGACTCATGATTGCCAAGACCTATTTTTAGATCAGTCCCATGCAGGTGAAAAATTTCCTGTAACACAATTTGAGCATTCAGGCCTAAAGCCCAGCAGAATGAGCAACTGTTCAGCTGTTTACATGTCAGAAGACATGTAGAGTTGGCGCAGAGTTGGCAGTCAGTGAATTTCACGATGGGCAGCTGCAACTGCAGGGAGCAGTCACAAGTACTGAGCAGGAGCAGCAGCAATTTCTCTACTTTAGTCACTTGATTTTTCAAATAACCAAGGCACACATCTTCTACGGCACTTCCTCGCTAAACCTGGCAGTATCTCACTTAAAATATAAGCACAGAGGTAAAACCAAGCGGATAAAACACCTTTGATGTGCTTGCACGGGAAATTTTAGCCTCATCTTCACAGTGGAAGAATTTCAGTTATTCTTGCAGCACCGTAAGTGGCCTTCCGTACACTCACAGCAGGTATGATGTTGCCAGACACAATGGATTTCCTGATTGTGAGCATAGGATGGTTACTGTGTGCTCCCAGGTAGCCCCTGATCACAACAGCAGGGGCTGCCATTGTCACAATCACTCACGTACCAGCTTCCAGCCACTCTACTTTCCTAGGGCAAGCATGCTGCATTTGGCTGGCCTGCCACAGCAATTTATTCAGCCCTCTAGCACGCTCCAGACATCTCTTTCCCATGGGCAAATTGTGCAAGGAGGGCAGCCTGATCCCAGGCCATTGCTGAAACAGAGCAGTTGGGAGCAGGCAACTGCCCTTGTCAGAACAGTTCATCTCACCCACCGCTCCCAGTAGGAAAGTGGGCATCCAGGAACTGAAAGTCTATTGCTGCATCTGCTAGTCTTGTGTCAGGAGAAGAATCTGGCAGGGTTTGTTGAATTCATCTCTGCATCCTGCCTCAGTGATGGGGTATAGCACAGTGCTCTTGCTTTACTATTCAGGAGTCACCACTCTGTGCTTATGGAGTAGGGACAAAACCACCATCAGCTATTCACATTGGTACTTGGGGTGGGTTTGTTGGTCTTGCCTGCTGAACATTATTCTAACAATGTTGCACAAGCACATCAAGCCACCAGTATGGAAGCCAACAGATTTTCAGCTTACAGTTAGGGAGAATCATTCCTGACATTTATCAGAGGAAGTAAGTAGGAAATCTCATTCTGATTTCAGCTGTGCACTAGATGAAAAAATGATTATTTATTAATAGCCTCCTTTAGAAGTAACCTTTTTTTTTTTCCTAGGAAAGCTGAAGATTGAAAAGAATCCATCAAGGACTGAAATAGCATCTTCCCTCCACTTGCCCATAACTTCCCAATGCCAATGGAAGAAAGAGGCCTAATGCTAATTCCAGAGCAGCCAGCCCAGGCAAACACTATAGCAGGCTAGAGATAATGGTTAAGGAACAATGAGAAATCAGTAACGAACACCAGGAACTGGATGCATAGAGCAAAAATAACATATAGGCTGTATATGTTCATTAGGTTAACATCCTCCTAGCTCATTAACAGCATGCTTCAGAGCTCACAGGGACTGGGACAGCCATGGCTGAGCTATGGGCACTGCGATGTGGGGGAGCACTAGGCAGTAAGCACTGGCTGCTGATAGACTCACCTGAATGAAACTCATTACAGTGGTAGCAATGAAAGCTATGAACCTATTCGCACGGCACTGTCATTCCTTTTCCCTCTACATTCACAGCCTAAAAGGAGAAGCTGAAATTTCTTCATTGACCAAGCAGTGAAATAATTTATTCTGATACAGTAACAACATGTGACAAGATTAAAATGCAACCCTGGTGTTTTTCCTGCTCTTACTCATTCTCAAGGCTCTACAAAACAAGTTGCACACAGTTGGCAAGCAGGTACCAGGGTGGGGCCAGCACGTCCTGGCCACACACATCCTTACTGGGTGTTGGCAGCAGCCCTCAGCCACCCATGTCCTTGCTGGAGCTAACACTGTCTGCAGTTGAACGTGAGCCAGATAAGAGGTGCAAAGTGCAGCTGTTTTGATCCACACTCCCAACTCACCATGAGCCTATTAGAAATCCCATGCAAGGCCTCGAGCAGCAACCCCAAGATGGGCTGGGCCAGAGGGAACGTGCTTGACAGCATTTTCCTGCAGTGCCACTCAGCCCAGGCAGGCTGCAAACTGAGCATACATTGCAAATAAGAAGCAGGACTTTGGCTCTAATTGTCAGTCTGTGCTCTTTTCATCATTGTTACTAATGTAAAATATATACTACACACTTTACTGCTTAAAGCAATACTAATCACATTCCATGAGCCAAAACTGAATATATACACCATCACAAATAAAGGTATACCAGCAAGAACCATTTAGCATTACCTCCTGAAGTTAATCTGAAGTGTGAGATTATATTCTACTGGAACATTTTCCATTTTACTGAAGGACTGCTTTATGACCCTGTTTACCTTTTCCTTCTTGTTAGAGAATGAATGAAAAAGCTTAACTTAGCACTCAAATGCCAAGTAACAATGTTATTACCATGCAACAGCAACAGCTCACCAGCACTTGTTAACATTTTCCAAAATCTGAAAATTCCATAAATTGGCTTTTTTTTATTTTATTTTTCTCCACTTTACTTTGATCATCTCTGTTAAGGTATCTGAATTCTGTTTTTTAGATACATGGTCAAACTTTAGTCTAAACACAAGGAGGAGACTCCCTAGACTTATTAGAGACCATATAAACATAACAGTTTATATATTATAAGTGGTGATGCCACACAGTGTGCTTGACCCTATAAAGCTCCACACAATTTGCTACATGTTTTGACACTCTGGAAATAGAACTTCCATCTGCTGCTTGACCCTGATGCTGCTTTTTTCTCACACAGAGCAGATAGTTTGGTTCAGATATGAGCTCTGCTGTTAGTTCAGTTACCCTATGGCTAATTCTAAAAAAAGCAAACATTTAGTTCTCAGGAGAACATTTTCAGTTAATGATCTCTTATTCCTCTGCCCTTATCTTAATACTACTGGGGTAAGGTAACAAAAAGTCATCTAAACTGGTGTACTGCAGCTTAACTCTCTCCGAGTTCCTGGTCTCCTTGCAGAACATAGGTTTTGAGCCCAATCCTGTTAAGCTGCTGAAGTATAACAGCATTCTTATTCACAGCTGTGTCAGTAACTGCATATATACAATACAATACCGTTATGAGTTCGTCCGGTTCACTTCCTTCTTCCACTGTAATTAATCTGGACCTCCCATTTCGTTCATTGTCCCGAATGCCAACAGCAACTTGAGTGGCCTTCAGGCGCTCATATTTGTTGCATGAAGAGCCACACCACTGATAGATCTCCTAAAATAATTCAAAGCATGTATACATTAGCAGTGTTTCAACACAACAAAATTATGAAATCAGTATTTTATTAATAATTATCTGACTGCAGCTAACCAGCAGAATATCAGTGAAGTTACATTTTTCAGCAGATCTTTAATGGGAAGCATTTCTAAGTCACTTAGATATCTGCAGGTAGCTAGGTATTTATATAATGTAAGTCAGTATCTATATATTAGGATATCATTCAATCTCACAGTAGTCAGTTTTGATTTGACTGAGTTTTGTCCAAAATAGAGATGTATCTTCAACCCCCAAACTCCTAAATTTGCTGCTGTAAACTGTTTTTATTTTACAACTGGCAATTCCACTTCTATGTCATTTTAACACTGCCAGCTCGCGTCTCTGGCAAGAAACAAAATCATTTTAAAATCTCTGGAAAAATTCACTGTATCCGCACCTCAAAAGTAAAGTTATATCTTTCAAATCTTTTTTTTTTTTTTTTTTTTTTTTTGTGACCTTTTGCTGTACAATACTTGTAATGTATGCAACTCAATTTGTCTCTCATTTCATCAAATCTCCAAGCCAGCTCAAGTGCAAATCAATGTCACAGGCATTTTCAATAAGGTTTCCTCACTGGGAGATTTGTCCTTGGGGTACAGCTGATGCTGTGCTCATAAAAGTTTATTAACCTTGGATAAATATGAGCTCTTCCAACTGTAGTTATCACAACTGTCTTTATAAACGACTTACAGAGATTTACAGATCAGAAAAACATAGTTCTTTTTTTTTATGATTATTACTGTAATCAAGTTACTTAAAACAGGATGGGTATATACCTTCCTGCCTTAGGAACTGACTATAACACAGACAAAAGACACACCTGTAAGAGATGTCTGCATGCAAAAAATGCAGCAGCTAGGAACAAACTACACAGAACAATTCACCCAATTGGGATTGCCACCTTTAAAGGGAACTCCTCAAACACCACAGGAGTGGGTCTTCACTTTTAAGAGAAAATATTCTGAAGGTAGCAGCTGCCTCCTAAATATCTCATGGGCTTTCAAACCCTTCATCTCATCTGGCTGAACAGGTAGTGAGTACGTAGGCTCACCACACAGCATGGTAAGTGCAACTGATTCAGAACAGAACATGTCTCCTGAGGCACGTCTCAGGAAGGAGGGCCACCAGAACCAGCCTAAGACAGGTCATCAAACCCAGCCACACTGCAGACAGAGGAGCCTCAGTTCTGGCATGTCCTGTGCTTCATCCCAAATACAAAGTGTTTCAGGATACAGAATTTAAATTTCAGTCTTGATGAAAACTGCTAAGACGCAGAATATAAATTGCAGATCCCCCAGAGGCTGAGGTGGGAGAAGATAGGCAAAATATACGAATCAGCTTGGCTGGTTTTCTTCCATTTTTTTGGAAGAAAGTCATTTGATTCTTCTTGCCATGATTCAAATAGCCCAAAAGCAACAATAAAGGTAAACATTTGTCTTCAACATTAAAAAGGGTGAACTGGTTTGTGTTCAATTGCAGTGAAAATAATAAGGAATAACTTACGGAGGTTTAAGTTTTATTATATACATACAACTCTATAAAACTTACATTTTAAATGAAAATTTATTTAATTCATAAAAGCTTTTTGAGTTTTTTTTTCCTATTATCATTATTTACTAGTATTATTTAATACTATTATCATTATTAAATAGTACTTCCTATTATCATTACTTAATAGTGGTATGAAATAAGTGGGAGAATAAGTACTGTTACTCAGCACTAGCAGATACAAACTTCTAGAAGACAGCTAACAATGATGCCACCTGTATACAAAACTGCACTAGTAACTTCTGATAATTACTTTCCAAAACCAGTTTGGAAATGCTCCAAAATAAATAAATAAATAAAAACAGCACCTAACTGATCTCACAGCCAAATTCCCTTCCTTTCCTTTAGGAAGCTTTTCTCAGATGTGATGCTTTAAGTTTACATCAGTATTACATGGATTCCCAGAACTTCATTGCTTTCAACTTGCAGATGTTGCACAGTTAAAGCAGTAGGGTTTTCACCCTGGATTTATCAATCATCTGATTATAGGTTCAAGACAAAATAAAAAAAGTTTCCAAGTTCTGGTTTAAATAACTGTCACACTTAAGTATTCAGAATCTGAGACCCATTCTTGGCTTCAGGTCTGAAACCTATCTTAAATCTGATTATGACATTTCCACAAAAGAATATCTGTGCAGATTCAAGGAAACAGAATTAAAGTCATTAATGAAAGACTGTCTTGGTTGTATGTAAAGAGACAAAAGTTTCAACTCAAACAGATTTTTTAATATCATTCTTATAGCAATGCACTGCCTCAGCCATCCTCTCCCAAGTTCTGGAAGACTTCTCAAAACACAGACTTTGAGCTTTGGAGAATTTCACTATTCAAACTTAATTACTTCTTATCTTGGCCTACCTCCTAATTGAGCTTATTTGAAATATGAGAAGATAAGAGCCGTGAGTGATGTAACAGCAATTAACAGGAATTCTTTATTTCTCACACCCTAAGGAATAAGGAAGACGATGACACAGAGAAGTTGGGCAAATATTGCCTTATCTCAGCGTGTATGCTAAATTCACAGAGATCACTCATTCATAAAGGTTAAAAGTTCAACAGCCTTCTCTTGGTCTTTTGGTAACCAGCCATGCAACCTCAAAAAAACATTCTCATCTACAAAATGAATATTTACTGACTACACAGGATATTGTGAGACTTAAATTGTCACTGCAAATTATGAAGACCTTTAGATCTCAGACAATAAATACACCTTTTCCTTTCTTAGAATCTCCTAAAGGTCCTCTTGCACAGCATGTCCTGGCTAACCCCCACTCACAGTATGCTCTCCCGCTTTGCCCTCAGTAAGCAACTACACTGCTCTCTAAACCAACCAGCTCTATGTTTCAGATTAGCTGGAGGAACGAGAAAGACCTTTGAAAGCTACAGCAGAGGATTTTTTTTTTTTTTAACATGCAAACCTTATTATTTTATTGCTACATGAGAAAACACACACACAAAAAAATAATCTCATTAACCTGAGCTAATTTTAAGGCCCATAACAACTTGCAGACTACAGGTTCAAAAGTGCTGCAATAATATTCAAACTTTTCTCAGAATTCTCTTTGCAAATGACATTGCTAAGTCTTCCATGGAAGACAAATATGCACTTTCATTTTCAAAATATGGCTGTTTCATTTTCTCGGATTTGGAAGGGGAATGGTAATTTTTAAACTATGGAAACATTCTCACAAAATAATGTGACCTAAATATTTATCCTTAACTAAAATAAGTATGAAATTTTATCAGGTAAAACCTCAAGAAACTTCATGTGGTAAATTCTCTCCTGCAGCATAAAGAACTTGCATCAACAAGCAGCATCTGAAAACATCCTAAACCAGGAGTTCACAAATAGTATATCCATCCCTAAAGCTCCACCTTCCTTCATTATTAAAAAAAAAAATGGTTTAAAATGGTTTAAAATGCTAGAGAGCAAGAGTCTGAAAGTTTCCTGCATTTGAGAACAAAGATAGCATTCTCTCCTAATACTGACATCTAAACTTTGGGTACTGAGCATGTAATTTAATAGGAAGAAGTGAGAAGCTTGAAGTCATAGAAGTGTCCCAAAGAGCATAACATTTTACTATATTAACCACAAGTACTAAACAAGTGGATAACATCCAGTGCTACAAGCCCCTTGAAATTTTGGTGTAGTTACCTTGATTTCAAAGTAAAATCATTTTCTCAATTATTTTAATTTATATCTCATTTTCTGGGCTCATGATAGAAGTTCATGGGGATATTTACACATTTGTCTTCTTGATACAGCTTATTCATTTCAGTCTCTAATTAGATTGTGGTTTTAACTACTTATTCTCAGTGGGGAGGAAAACAAGTTTAAAAGCTATAATAACTTCTTGACAAAGTTAATATTTATATTTACCTAAATATATAACTAGAGTCAGCCAGCTATCTAACCACATCCAGCATGCCACTGAGTTTTTGACTTGTATGTTATTCTTCATACATTTATTTTTAGTTATAGATATAAACATGGCCTTTAGGGTAGATCCTATAGGTAACCCTATAAATATAAATATGGTGTGGTATTTGCCTTTAACTCACTCAGTGCTTTCACAATTTCTTAGCTGTACTATACCTTCACTATTTTTAGCATTGTTTTGCTAACCTTATTTTGAATTGGTAGGCTGACAGAAATTGTTTCCAATATAACGAAAATAGACATCAAGAGTTCACTTGGGAAAAAAAAAAAAAAAAAAGGAACTTCATTCATTCATCAGTAATTCCTGCGCCAAGCCCAGTTTATTTCCAGAAGGTTACAGCAGCAGCAATTTTTTTTCTTTTTAATCTCTTTAACAGAGTTTAAAAGAAATGCTGTGGAAGAGACCTATTCTACTACTTGATATTGATGATCGATATCAATATCCTTATGGGATTGCAATAGGACAGGTAGTGAGAAAAATGTTGCCATAAATAATCACAGTGACCACTCCATAGCTCCTGAGAGAGATCAGGAAAGCAAAACAGGTCTGTACCATGGACTCTGCAGTCACTGCTAGGCCCTGTCTCATCTACAGGTTTTGTAGGAAGGCAGCTGGGTTTCCTAGTTATGAAGTAGCAACAGGGATTGGGAGTTTTACTCCCGACAGGGAGTAAACAGGGTTTTACTCCTGACAGTTGCTGGGCTGGAGAGTGACCTCAAGAAAATCATGAGATTTAGACATACACAGCACATTAAAAGAGTGACCCCACTTCTGTACAGAAACACACTGCAGGATGATTATATATGGGTCAAGTAACTGAGTAACAGTGCTTTGGCACTCTTCCCTGTATGGAGTGGCATTGTGAAAGTGCAACTCCTGCCCCCCTGCTCCAGCTCCAAATGGGATATAGAGCTAGAAGAGGAAAAACAGAAATGTACTTATTTCAGAAGTAACGTAAAAACAAGCTTTCCCTTCTAATACATAGCCATCTCTGTATTTGACCGGTAGCCAACTTAGTTTGGCACAAGGGAAAAACAGTCTATGTTCTTATGCCTTTTTTATGAATTTTGACTAGGATGAGAAAAGCAAAAGCCAAGCAGCTCATATCAGTGAAAAATTCACTTTTACTCTGGCTATAAACATGCCCTGAACATACACATTCCAATCCCATATCTTCTCTTAAGTACCTAGTAATACAGTGTACTACAACTACCTCGTAATCCATAGCGTACTCCTGATTTGCATTCTTCTACAGGAATGGACACTAAACAGCTAAGCGAAGGAGCTTTCAAAAGTAATTTAAAACAAATTTGAAGCTTCAATTTTGATAGAAAAATATTTAAAAAAATCAAGTCTCACTAATCTTATAATAGTTAAAAATATAAGTTTTAAAGAAAGACTTTGAGCCAAGTATCGTCAGACAATGAGTCTCCATTCTTCGTTGGCAAGCCCTGATGTAAAATAAACCTGTTCATCTTTGCCTACATCCATGCTAAAACATGCTCCCATAATGCAATTGCACCTCACTTAAGAAAATAAATCAATAAATACCACTCATAGTTTAAGAGTCAGCTAAATCTATAGAGTGGATACTGCTTTGTCTGCATGACATAGCTTATTCTGACTTAAATTTCAACAGTCAGAATGTTCCTGTAAACCAGGATATTAAGTACAGAGACATAACCATGAAGCAGAGGGGCTTAGTGTAAGAAAAAACATTTCATTTAAATATGCTTACTCATGTAGAATACAATACTATGTTATCTTTACACCCACAACGCCTAAAGTGACTAAAAGCAAGAAAAGAAGGCTTGTAAAGTTGTTATTCCCTGAATTCCTTTTTTCTCTGAGGCTTAACTGCTTCTACTTATACATACAATCAGACCAGAGCCTGGGCAAATAATCACATCACAAAGGTACTGCAGTGGTTCAGTGTGTAGAAGAAAATCTGATGAGGCCTGTAAAGAAGGAGGTCAGCAGCAGGAGTGACCAAAGAAAGCTGTGGTGCAGGAGTGACCAAAGGAGGTGGCACTCCTGGTGGAAAAAGAATATTGCTATACTGAGTGTGGCTAGAGACAGCTTGAAAACACATGAATATTGGCAAAGTTTCAATACATATCTTATTATGCTTGTATAGTTGCATCAAAATAATTGGCTTGCACTCATCTGAGGCTCCACTCATCCTCTTCACATATATTAATAAACAGCTGCTCAGATACAGCAAGTGTTAATGATAGTTGAAGCAGTTCTTTGTTAAGACTTAGTTTCTTAAAGTTCATAGATTGAACGGAAAGATATCGGTGCAAAATGGGAACCTGCAAACAGACTTGGGAAACCGAGAGACCTAATGCAAGAGTGTGGAGGTTGTGTTTTGTTTTAAAACCATGAACATATGCCAAACCAAGAAAACAAGTTCAAATTGTGGGAAAAATAACCGAGCAGTAAAACTAAGAATTGACTACAAACAGCACTTCTTCACATTTTTCAGGAATGGACAGATACATCAAGAAGAAGGTTTAGATTGAACCAGGTTAATGTAGGCTTCTGGAAAAATTTTCTCAGTTTCTAAATTATTCAATATTTTTTCCTGTCTTGGCTGCTAAATTCAGTAGACTGAAATTGTTTTTTTTCCCTTGCCTGATAGACACTGAATCTGCCTTTCATTTGTTAAAACAGTGATACTGTGAAACCACTGAAAGTTGTGGAGTTTTGATTATCCAAAATACACTCTGAATTCATTCAGTCAGAATGCAGCATAGGCCACCAGAAGCCTAGCTCTGGTAAAGTTACAACAGCATCTTTGTAAATCAGTCTAGGAGTCTCCCACTCGATTCAGCTGGAACAAACTGTCAAGGTAAAAATAAGTACCACAGGCATACACTTACACTGTATTTTCCTTCACACTTGTTTTAACAGCGTGTTCTGGGAATATTTGTTGCTACATCACACCGCAAAAAAAAAAAAAAAGACTGAAAGGAGTATATTCATTCTGAATAACAGTGTCTCAAGCAGCAAAGCGTCTCAATTTCCTACAGCAACAGAAAGAAAACTAACTGAATTCTTGTGAGTCCCCTCAACCTTAAGGTGTCAGAAGTTGTCTCAGCCTTAGTGATGTCTGTTTCAGCCAGTTTCTGCATACAAGTTCAGGTGGAAAGGGGAAAGAAGAAAAGCTTTCCAGTCCCTGAAAAGTTAGGAAAAACCCTGAATACTGAAGAGAAAGAAAAGGCTGAAATATTTATTTTTTCTCTTGATGACTAGAGGACTTCCAGAACTCTGGAGGTTAAAGTACTGAAACCATAAAAATAATTGCCTCAGATTTGCAGAAAAATATGACGTGCCTCAATACTGACATACACTGTGCATAGTTACAACCATATTTTTAACGTGTTAATAAGTCCATGATGTTAATAAAGCACTAAAGTTGTTTACTTCTTCAGGCTCTGCTACTTGTTTAATAGCCCCCTGATACAACACAAGCATTGTTTTCTCAGCTGGGTGAAAATGGGAAAGAGATTAGTTGTAGGAGAAACTATGAATGAAAAACATGGGAAAAAAGGACATGACTAGTTGAATGCAACAGCGTCAGGGAAAGCAACTAGAGAGAAACTTATAGAACTCCCACATGCAAGAATCTGCTCTTCCAGTCCTGTTTATTCCCAAACAGTGACTTTGTTATAAAGCAATAAATATGCTGATTGTGAACTGCTTTCTTTAAGGGGAGAGAAAAGTCACCTAGAAGAGACAATTCAGGCAAGAAGGAAGGAGATTACAGAAGCAAAACTCAAACTGTTAAAGTTGCAATGTGATGCTGAGTCATACCCTGCTGTCATAACACTACAAGCATGTGTTTTTATAACAATTAAAAAAAAAAATTGTTCTTGTAAATTTGTTTTAATATATACCTAGTTCAGTTTTTATGAAAAGCAACTGCCATACAAAAGTGATCCTGCTATATGTGTTCCTTCAAGCACCTTTATGGAAGATAAGATGGCTCTCTTACACTTGACATACCAATTATGTCAGGAAGTCATATGAGACCATCCAAACTGATACATGACAACTTTACTCACTGTATTGTGATGTATTTGACATCATAATTTTTAACAATTTTCACTTCTGATTCACAGAGCCCCGGAAAAGCAGTGTGCATTGACTGCTGCAAAGTATAACAAAGTGCAGGCACACTGCAGGCTCATACATTTCAAATCAGCAACCTCTTGGCTGTTACAAGTCAATATATAAGTACTACCACACTAATAGGAAAAATGGACAACAGTACAGTTTACTTGCAGCATTTACTTGACTTTTGGTATCACTGCCATCTAGCCTTCTGCATTCTTCCTTTGGGAAGATGGGTAACATTTTGTTAGCAGAACGCTCATTGTGCTGCTGAAACTTTCCAACCTAGATCATGTCCAGCCTCAGTACTGCTTGGTATTCACCACCTCACCAGCACATTTCTTTTAACAGCCATCTCTGCATTTTTTTTTTCCCAAGAAGCTGAGTGGCATGCAGCCCTCTCCCTGCAGACACTTAACTCACTGTACTGCTGCCAGTGAGAAGCAAGTGTTACACTCCAAAAGCTCTGTTTGAACTTCGGGAGTATTTTTGCTGGTCATTAGTGACATAACTTTAAACAGCTTTCTTCTAGTAGAGCTATTCAAATTGAAGTGAGAAACTGGAAAAAAAAAACAAAACCAACCACTCCACCACCAACAACCCAACCACTTCCGTGTTTTATTGTATTGCCACTCACATTGCTTCTGCTGCATTTTGCTAACTGCTCTCTCCCTCACTGACCAGACTTTCAGCTCTTCCCATGCCATCATTGCCACTCAACATTCATACTTCGTACATCACCACTATGCACCAATGTACAGATGGTAAATATCACAATACTGAGGAGTTTCCTGTCCACTTTAAAATTGTCCTCACACTGTCATACTGCTTAAAGAATCACTTGCCTTGGTGATGAAGGGTGAAAAAAATGTGCCTAATGAAAGCAGCTGGGATGTAGGCAAGCTGTGCCAGGTGTAAAGAGGGACAGCACAGAACATAACTAGTTAAGACCATTAGGAATCACCAAGCCTGTCCTTCTGCTTCTCAAGCAGGGCATAGTGAATTGCGCAGCACTCTCTGGACAGAAAGACTGGATGGGTAATGTGGCAGAAGACCACGGCTTCTGAGAGGGCTATGGAACAACTGTGCCTGGACAGGATGCACTGAGAAGTACAAGCCAACAGGGTAAGGGGCACTCTACTCCAGGCCTGTACAAAGCCTTCTTGCAGCTGCCTTGTACTTTTCCTTCCTGAGCTGCTGTTGGGACAGGACAACTTCCCAGGTTCAGCATGGAGGTGGAATGGGCATTCCTTGTAGAAGAAAATCAGAGTCTGAAACCCCAGGCATGCTCCTGGATCATTCACTGCACAGAGGAATCAGTGTGGTGGTCATATTGCTCATGTAAGAAGACTTCCAGAAGACTGTTTGAACAGAAGGTCTTTACCCACTGGCTACTGACTTTCCTTCTGTCAAAGACAGAGTTTCTCTGCCATCTGAAGCTATTTCCTTCCTTGTTCAAAGCAGGCAAGGTAAGGGCAGGATATTTTAAGTGCTACAAGCACAATCTAGTAAGCAACATAGCTTCTCATATTAACCATCACAAACTGAACTGTGATCTCATATCTAGCTATCTGCACACAGATGCTTTCAACTCAAAGAATTATCATCAGAGGGAAGACTTAGTGGTCAGTAACAGTTTTATTCATGATTGTTATTAACTTAATTTTCCCTTATCTGTTCAAATGACAGGTTTAAAAATAGCATAGTAGTTGAGCTCAGCTGGAAAACTGAGGTGACATATTAAATGAGTAGCTTGACATATGCAGTCCATTTCTTGTTGCACGAGTAGTTTTGCAGTACCACAGAGATCATCCTCCTAGTTAGTTGTGAGATTGGAAGAAGTACATCTTGGAAGCTCATCTTATTTGACAGGCTGCAATACTTGGCTTGTAAGACTTGACAATAAGCTCATTATGCAGTTACTACCCATTAATCTCAGACAGTGATCCAGTAATGCCCTGAAATATGTCCCAAGACTCAAGAACAACCTTATCAATGATTCATTTTATTTTTATTAAGTAATCTGAGCCAATTTTTTTTTTTTTTTTTAAAAAAAAGGACTCCTACATTAAATTAAGAGCTCCTTTAAAAGAATCACCCATTTACAAAGGACTTCTGGTAGTGGAAAATTTCAACCTGAAATACAATTACTTCAGCTTGAAATACAGTTCTTAGAAAAATGCACTGTCACAGCAGAAATCTTGGGCAAGTTTTGTATCACATTTATTTCTCAACAGGCATTTCAGGTAGACTTGCTTCTTCATCTTATAGTACATTAGATATTGCCTTCTCACTTCTCAAGAAAGGTCTGGTTTACAAAGTAACTGATAATTAAATTGCTGCAAGTGGGTGTCAAAATACTTTTTATTTGTTTATCCATCCAAGAAAACCAATCCTTACACCACCACTGGCTCAGCAAAGCTAAGCATTGTTATTAACCATGTGATTCAACTGACTCTCCATAGCCCAGTAAAGATCTAAATGTTCACACATCTAATCTTTCTTCCTAAAATGGCACAGGATTACATTGCTGCTTAACATCTGTCTTATCAGTCAGGAAATCAGAAGCCAAAGTGATGTTATACTAAGAAACCAAAAAAGGCTCACAATGTACATTTGTGTTAAAAAAAAAAAAAAAAAGAATCTAAAGTGTTACATTTAAATTGCCAAGTGAGAACACTCTCCTCTCAATACATCTCACCAAGCTATATATCTAACACCCACAGTACATTCATATACCCACAGTACATTTCAATATCACTGTCATGTCTGCAGTGTGCCTTTAGCAACTGCTCTAGCTGAACTAGGCATCTCCAGCACAGTAAGGGCCAAGAGAAGACAGACTGGAGCATGCCCACCTTCCATTAGGTGTTTGTGGAAGGGTAACTCCAAACTATGAAACTCGAGCCTAAGAGCCTGATTGCAAAAGCAGGCATTTCCTACTGATTGTTAGTTCCAAATTGCCTATCTCCCATGAGTTAGCCCTGAAAGGGAATAGGTAATTTAGCTCTTCTTTGCCTCCTTAATATGAAGTGACATTCAGAGACAACATTTTGGATATTGATCACTTGGCTGTTTTAGATGCTCAGACCATACCATCACAGGAGGAAATACTGCTTGCTGTTATCTGAATGCTGCTAAGCATGATCAGAATGTAACAGATAAGCAATATGGCTAAGTGATACCAATATGTTCATTCATCACAACAGTGGGGGGCTTTCAGAGGAAAAAGTAGAACTTGTAATATGAGTTAAGAAGAGATTTTTTCCTCAGTGCATTAAGGAACTCTTCTCAAACCTTGCTGAAACCACTGACCACTTCCTTGTGAAGTGTTAAAGCTAAAACCAATTGCAGTTGCACAAGCACATGAAAAAATAATTTATCTACAAGGTAGCATTTTGTATATGTCAGTATATCAGACACGAGAATTACTTCAAACTGATAACTAGCATCTAAAAAGTGTGAACTACCTGCGGTATCAGAAAGTTAACATGAGTTTTAAAGTGACAGTACAATCCCTTAGGTCATCTGAAGGGAGCAGAACTATCTTCCCTTACCTGTCCATACATTCCTGCACTCAGCTTCTCTAACTGCCTGTAGCAGAAAATCTTACAGGAATGCTTATACCTGAGTAGAGATTCTGAGAAGCAATCTCTTGAAAAACTAGTTTTACAACACATTTTATTACCAGCTTATTTTGATAACATATCTTGCAGCTATTTCTTTAATTGTCAAAATCAAAACTAAAAAAAAAAAAAGAGGAAGTGCTCTTAAGGGAAAAGTCCAATTTGCCTTAGCACTGAAAAGACTCACTATGAACAGCTTAAGCTTAAAACATGAATAAAAATACTCTCAATGGGGTATTTCCCTCAAGTGGGAAATAACTATTTCTTGAGCACTCTATGTATACTTCAGAAACCATTCACAGCAGTTTTGAGCTATGAAAGTGTTGCGACAACAAAAATTATTTCCTACAGCAGCATCCTTTCTCCCCTGAAATGCACATCTACTTCTCAGTGCAAGTTGCTTTGGGAAAGACTTACATTTCCAAGGTCAATAATGAAACAATCTCCTTTGTTGAAGCTGGCCCAAGTCAAGGGGACTTCTGTGGCTCTCACAACTCTCCGGCCCTTGATATGAAGAAGCCTCTGGGCTCTCAGATCGTTAGTAACAACATGATTGAATCCAGAGGCAACACCACCTGCCTGAATAAAAACACAAAGCACCAAGTTTTACTTCAGCTTCATTTCTTTGAACTTACCTTTTTGCTGCAGCTGAGAAGCAAGCAGGAAAGAGTTCATGCAGTAAGCCAGAACTGCACACATTTTAATAGTGCTGACCACAGACCAGACAGACATGGGGAACACTTCTGTTGCTGAACTGTCAGGCCTTAATCTGAGGGAGCAGATGTCACCCTGCTTCAAAGGTGCTTCATAAGTGTGTGGAAAAGGAAAGAACAGGATTCACTACCTTCTCCTACATAACTAAGAAGATGTTGTAAACATAACCACCTTGTCAAGACAAAAGTTAGTAGTCTACCACATAACTGAGGGAAAACAAAGGAATGTGCAGTCCTGCATAATTTTCTCGACTTCTTTAAATCACAGCAGTCCTGGTGCTTTGAGAGTCTGGTTATGCATAAAGGGAGAGGGTAATTGAATAGCAGGTCTACAATTTTCTAAGCTGCAAATATTCCTTCAGGAGATAAGCTAACCAAGAGCACCAAACTAGGGGGAAGCAAGACTGAATTACTGATTTAAAAATCCATAAACTAAGTTAAAGCCTAACTTATTGGCTTGGCTATCTGCCTGCATGAGGCAACTTTCTCTACTCTCCCAGGAGATCCAGTCCTTAGACTGGAAAAGGCAGCCACTCCTGAAAGTGCAAAGGGAAAAAAAAAAAAAACAAAAAAATTCACTGTCATCAGTTCACTATCAAGCTTTCTTACTCAGAGCTAAAAAAATTAATTAGGTTGTATCGACTGTGACAAATTACAAACCTCCATAATATGGAAAATGGCTCACTATGTAATGGTTCCTGTAACACTCATTCAAAGTGGATGCATTACTTTGCTCTCAGAATACTTTGGACGTCTGAAAAGTATTTCCTTCTAAAATACTGCTTCTAGAAATGACTGTCACTACATCTTTTTAAAATAGAAAATTTTCATGAGAAGTATATGGAATTTTGTTAGTTACCTCAAAGAAAAAAGTAGGACTAGAAGGGTTTTTTAATTCATCATAAGCACCATTTTTAGACAAAAATGAGGTTTGGGTCTGCTCTACTGTTCATATTTTTCGCTACTTACGCACTGTGGGCTCTTCATTTGAAGAAAATGATTCAGATTACAGCACAGAAGTGGTTTTGTAAGATTTACTGTCTCCAAAACAGAGTCCCATGAGCTCCCTTAGACACAAGAGTATGCAACTTCATGATCAGTGATTGGGGATATGGAAAGCATGCCTGGGAGTGGTCCACATTTTCCAGAAGGAGCACTGATAAAATCAGCTGATACTCTCTATGCAAATACCGTTACTCAACAGCTCAGAGTAGGTAGATCTAAAACTACTAAGCATTAAAGAAACAATTTTTAATGTTTCAATAACAAATATTTAATGTTATTTGGGTGAAATAACATTAAAACATTCTAAAACAACAACAAAAAAGTGACAATGTGACAGGTGGCTCTTTACCTTGTATTTAATTCCTCCTTTGAAATAGCTCACAAACTCATTAGATTCATATCCTTGAATTTCTCTGCTCTGTACAGGCTTTCCTCCTAAGTAGTCATCCAGTTGAACAGTGAAGATAGCTGCAGCTGTACTTTCATCCTGGGTACATTCTTTCCCTGGAATAAGATAAAGTATTATGTCTATAAAAAAAACAATATAATTTAGAATCCTGTTATAGAAATTGTGACACTCTGCCTCCAGTAGGTTGTTGAAAGAAAGTACTACACATTACCTTAGCCACCAAACACATGGTCACTCATACAATTTATTTGCTGCTTGAAGATCTACCTTTAAAAGGAGGGAAGGTTAAAAAAAAAAAAAAGTTCAAAACTATTTGCACTCTCTCTCTTTAAGAAATAGTGTATTTTAAGTGAATATAAGTGAGTGAGGTAATAGTTTTTGGACTTTAACTGCAAACACCAGGTCCTACTAAGCAAAAAGCTGTGAAGAGATGTTACTTAAGTCAAATTATATACCTGATATTTTCTTTTCTAAAATAAACCCTTTTACCGCAACACTGATCAGTCACATACAAACTCCTCTTATTAAAACAGATTGTGCACTTGAGCTGAGTAGGAAGTTTAAACATTAGAAAGTAAATGAAAGTGGGATTTGTGATTCTTTAATACTCTGATCTCAGGCAACAGCCAGATATTTGATGAAGAGGTTCTGTAACTTTTGTTCTCTTTGCACATGTGTTTTCTAACTGACTGCTGGTTAATTCCAGACTACAAAATTTACATTTCTCTAGGACATATGCCTCTGTCCTCCATGGTCCTAAAAAGAAGGCTTTATAACCATATGAATTCAAGAGAAAACATTCAGCACAGGAATTGAGACACCTGGGAGGCTGAGAACACTTTTTGGTTTCCAGCCTGAGTGCATGTTACAGCTGCAGCATTCAGGTTTAATTTTCAAGCAAAGCATAAAATTGGGTCCAGTGAATTTGTGAAGTTGAGCAATTGTAGTTCTACCAGTTTAATTTACTGCTATTATTATTATGAGAGAAAGTACAAGTTTTCTCTGAAAATATAAAACAAGAAATGCAGAAGTGTCTCAGCCCACATCCATATTCATGACAGCATTGTATAAACCAAGAGATCTCCCATTGGCTGACAAGTTTATGATTGTCTTTTATTATGGACATATCTATTCTACTGTTGTATGTAATTGTAAATGAGTGTGGACAGCTATGCATTTACTAAGTTCTTTAATAACAACTTTGTTTTTAGGAACAGTTACCAGGGTGAGACGAGTATGATATGGAAATTTACAGGAATTCTCTCCATCTCAGCCTGTTACTGACTGCTGCTACTGTTCACGCTTATGAGAAGACATCAGAAAGACCCTCTGACATCTTCTTTACCCACAAGTTATTAAACATTTGCTTATAAGGAAGAAGTCTTGTGAGAATCATAAGGAAGAAGTGGTAAGAATCAGTCAAAACCACTAAAGTAACCCAGACTCCTGCCCCAGACATGATTATCCTTTCTTGTGCACCTAATACAAAGCTCTGCAGGGCAGATCAGAGCTAACAGCTTGCAGCAGCATTTGGTATCTCCACCCACTACTGGAGTGTCCCATGAGAAGGAAGGAGTTTCCCAGCAGTTTACTACACTACTGCCAAGCTGCCAGCTGCATAGGGATGTGTGCCCAGATTGCCCAAAGCTATTTACAACACCTATCAGAATGATATATGCAGTGCGTACAACCAAAGGTCTTCAGCCAACTCATAATTACTGCAAGTGTCAGTCACCGTTTTGGCTTCATATCCAGTGACAGCCCTTGCAGCTTGCCCTGGCACAGGTCTACTAAACCTGAACTCCCAAGTTAAAGTACTTCTAACTTTGTTAGCAATGGCACAAGAAGCCAAACCTTGCTTCTGACTAACAGCACTGTTGACATAGACTCATTCACACTGCCATCCCTGATCATACTCTTCTCAGAGCCTGATCTATCCAGTGCACCAGCTGGATAACCAATAACAAATGCAAAGCTGAACAAGCCTCAAACATTTATGCAGAAACAATCCCAGCAGATAAAGCACAATGAGAACCACAGGGACTCAGATATGGCAATACTAATACACATTAGCTCATCTCTGCAACACTGCTTGTTGCTCCCTAAAACTACCCAAAAGGAAGCTGTAGCCAGATGAGGGTGAACCTCTTCTCCCATGTAACTAGCAAGAGGACAAGAGGGAATGGCCTCAAATTGCACCAGGGAGGTTCAAGTCAGATATTAGGAAGAATTTCTTCTCAGAAGGAGTGGTCAGGTATTGGAACACGATGTCCAGGGAAGTGGTGGAGTCACTGTTCCTGGAGTTGTCCAAGGAAAGGGTAGATGTAGTACTTAGGGACATGGTTCAGTGGGAATGGTGGTGATGGGCTGACTGTTGGACTAGATGATCTTAGAGGTCTTTTCCGATCTTAATGATTTTATTACCTCTACGTGCATCCACAGAGATGGCTGCCCACACACAAACCTTACAATAACGGGAAAAGAAACTGACCTCAGGCTGTGGTCAGATGGATGACTAGACAAGGAAGTCCAATAAACCTTCAGCAGATGAGGAAGAGACCTAAAACACATCCCTTTTAGTCTACCCACATGACAGGTATCTGTTTCACAGTTAGCTTTTTCTCGGCTGCTTTGGGAGGGGCTCTACAAGGCAATCAGCAGTGTTAAAGAGAACTGGTTTTACAGAAAGCTCGGTGACTTCACCTACAATCTCTAGCATCAGAAAGCAAGATCAGCCTGGCTGGAAGAGGCAACATCGAAACACCAAACAGTTCAGCAACACCATAAGGAGAAGGCTAAGATGAAGTTTTGGCAGAAACAAAAATAAGAAACTTCTCCATCCTGACAGAGGCAGGATTTCACTCTTGACCCTTGGTGAGACATAGCTAAGACTTGAATTTGATCCTTCACCACTTTTCCAAACTCGTACCGTAAAGCACTCAAACACACACCTCCCCGTCACACCTAGCGTTCTCATCCCCAGCGCCCCTTAGCAGCACAGCAGCGAGGCACGGCATCACCCACACCCCGTATTCCTGCTTCAGCCTGGCTGCTCCAGAAGCAGCCCGGGCACGCTCCGTGCAGGGAGGCGGTACCCCCACCCCGCTCCGTTCCGTTCCCCCGCTGCCTACCCAGCCAGTAGTGCAGGCGGTAGGCGACGGCGGCTCCGCGGCGCATGGTGTGCAGCACCAGGTAGGCGTCCCCGACGAAGAAGTCCCCATGACGGCTGGGAGGTACCGGCACCAGCTCCAGCTGCTCCACGCGCCACACCTGCAGCCCGCTCTCCTTCCCGGCGCCCTCAAAGGCCGGCGGGGGCCGCTCGGGAGCCATAACTCTGCGCGGAGCCGAGTGAGCGCTACTCGGCCCCGCCGCCTTTATAGCGCTGGGGCCGCCCCCGGGCGGAGCGCAGCGCAGTGCCCCGGCCCTCCCTTCTCCGCTGGCAACCGGCACCGTTCCGGCTCATCTGGCTGTGCTCCGGAGGTAGAGTTGAAAGGACCCACAAGGACTATCGACTCTGTGCTCTACACAGAAACACTTAAATCCAAACCGTACGTCTGAGAGCCTTGTCCACACACTCCTTGAAAGCGGCAGCTTGAGACCACGAGCACTGGAAAGACTGTTCCAGGACCAGACCACCGTCTGCAGAACCAGACAGTCTCCATTGCTACCAGTGGATAATTTTTCTCCATTCTAAATGTAGAATCCAGTTGTTTTATTTTGTGTGTCCAGTATTGCTAGGAAGCTCGTTGTAAGGGGAAAAATACTCATATCTATTTGAAGATTCCAGGTGAAGCCCAGAGTTTATGTGTCTCCCTTTCTGGTGTTTCTCCACATAATACAACAGTCCAAAAGAGTTAAGCCTATTTCCTACTTGTCTGTCTTTCTGGTAATTTGCTACCATGCTGGCAGATCATTATAGCATGAAAATTATAGCAATTGCTGCTTTAATCTGATATAGATAGGGGATAGCTCAATTTGGATGGGATACAAATAAAGTTCATGCTCTCATGGAATCACAAAATATCCCAAGTTGGAAGGGACCAGCAAGCATTATCAAGTCCAACTCATGCCAGTATACCATACCAGAAGATGTATTCCAGTGCAGGCTGTGTTTAGGTGCAGCATTTTATCCACCTAGCTGAATTCTCTAGCTCAGGAGTTCTTGTCTTGGCAAGTTATTAGAACAGGGCAGGTATTTACCTGTCGGCAGATTGGAGCTACCACAGTAATCAAGACGAGGCACTGCTAAATGCAGTGAGGCAGCTGGACACTGGCAGCAAGTTAAAAGCAGCACCACATTAAGAAATCCTTTTTAACCATTTTTCCTGCCTCCTTTTCATACTGTCTGGTGTACTGGTGTACTGACTGGTTTAGCTACTGAGGGAAGATGCTGTTATACATTGTGCCTACCACCATCTCCTATTTTGGTGAGCATCTTTCCATCAGTTTGCCAGACAACTGTGCTTTATCCCCACTGTCACGAAAAGAAACCTGCAGGTGCTCTACTTTGTTCAAGATCCAGCTAAGCATGACACAACTCACTGCCAAGTATTTAACCTCCATTCTGCTAGGGCTTTGGATTTGGTGGTGCTGAGCCTGCTTGATAAAGCACTGCATGTCCAAAATGAAATACTTTTCTCCAGGTTATGTGCTTTGTGAAGAAGAGAAAATAAAAATAGGAAGAGCAGACAGAAAATAAAGAATCTAACAGGTTTGGTTTCAACACATTATCAGATCTTTCAAAACATTCATGACTGATTTCTCAGACTCACCCTTCCACTTATCTCAGTTGTTTTGACTTTTACTCTCACAAACACTAATATTAATTCTATGCATTTATTATTTCTTCTGAATCTGGCAATTTGTACTTTGGAAATGTGCTGAGTTTGCCCAAATGTGAGCTCAGTCAGAGCAGCCTAGTACCATGCAGTCTCATGTCTCCAGCCTGTCCTTCTTGTCTTTTGCAAAGTAAGGTATGTTGTGAACTGATTGCAGCCAACTCTCATTTACATCTCCTTATCTCTATCATTTTCTCAGCTGTAACCCTGTTGCTGCCATTAGATGCACATTAATGTTATTTGTTCAGCATTGGCAATGCTCAGTATCATGTACCAATGGACAAAGGTTAAAGACCCAAGAATATTTTAATTACTTTGTCTTGGAGCGAAGTCTGTGTCACTACTCACACACAAAGGGTTTCAGCACTGATGGCAGAGTTTTCTCGTGCCTGTTTGTCTTACCAGGATTATGTACTCTGTAATGACTGCTAACAAAAAAATCTCGGGTTGTTTGTATTGTAAGTGCAAAGATGTTTTGTTTATACAGCTCAATATTGCTTTCTTCAAACTCACTTCTGTTATGTAAGTCTTTAACTTTATGAAAGCTGTACTGTCTTTTGTCTTGATACATTTCCATCTATTTTTGTAGCAAAAATGAGCAGAGACACTGTTAACATTGCACAGATTTTCACAACATTTGAAATATTCAAAAGCTTTCCAACATGCAATTAGTCAAAAGTGATATTTTGGGGCAAAAAAAATTGAGATTTATGCTAGAATTCATTCTTTCAAAAGTAATATTTTAAAATTACTTTTAATATGTTTTGTCTGAAAAACAGCATTATTTTTCTGACATGGAAGTCACAGGTCAAATTATGAATACTACACTCATTAGAAATTGCACTGTAAAGGAATTTCAGAATTCTTTAGACATCATGAAGATTTCTGTTCTAGTTTCCTAAAGAATGTATTTTGCTGATGAACTATGTCTTAGCCAAAAGGATGGCAAAGGCACAGGGCTGTTTTAGCATACTCAGGGGAGTTTCAGGTTGGATATTAGAAAAAAATTATTCTCAGAAAGAGTGTGAGGCATTGGAAAAGGCTGTTCAGGGAAGTGGTAGAGTCACTGTCCCTAGGGATGTTCAAGAAGACAGTTTATGTGGCACTGAGGGTCAGGTTTAGAGGACATGGTGGTGATGGGTCGACAATTGGACTAGATGATTCTGGAAGTCTTTTCTAAGCTTAATGATTCTATGATTCTTTGAAATACTTTTGCCTCACAGCCTTTTCTGAGGGGGAAGATGGATGTAGCAATTAACTGTTAATTGACCAGGAGCAGTCATGGAGAAAGTAGCACATATTTCTATCTCCTTGATTGCACCATTTCACCATTTCAGGTATGACCATCTGTAAATGCCTCCTTTTTTAATGTTCAGAGTGCAACACTCTAATAGGTCACACAGGAGTATCAGGAGATTTTCTTCTTCCTTCTCAAGCAATTAAAGTATCAGAGATTCAAAACTGTTTTGAGCTTAAAGCTTTGGTATGACTCCAGAGAATCTGAGGTCTTATGAAAAACTTTGCCATTTATTCATTACTTGTGCCTTGATGTATTGTTGTCATACATGCAAGATGTGGGCATGGGTGTGTACAGGTAAAAATATGGAAAGCTATGTACCAAGTTCTCATTTTTATGGCTATCAGGATTTCAAAAAAGTGAGGCGTTGCTTCCAGATGATGCACACTGGGAGGCAAAAGGGCTCCCAGAAGCTCAAGTGTATTTCCCAGCAGGATTATCTTTCAGTATGGACAGCTTAAGTTTATGTCCTTCTACAGGTCAGATGCCCTACACTGAATCACAGTTAGAGGAAGTAACAGTGGAAGAAGCAAACAGGAATTCAAGGAATCATAGAATCATTTGAATAGGAAGGGACATTTAAAGGTCATCTAGTCCAACTCCTCTGCAATGAACGGGGATATCTATAGATAGATCAGGTTGCTCAAGGTCCAGCCTGACCTTGAACCTGTTCAGAGATGGGGCATCCATCACTCCTCTGGGCAACCTGTTCCTGTGTTTCACTATCCTTATTGTAAAAAGCATTTTTCTTATATCCAGTTCCGAGGAGACAATATTTTAAGATGTCACAATTATTTTCTTCTATAAAGCTGATATCCTCTTCACCACATATGCTAAATACTCTCCTGAACTCTGTGACCTCTCCTAAACAATAGGATTACATGGGTTTATTTTGTCATTTAGTTTCATGTTACAACGTTTGGTGTACACAAAATATGTTGTGTCAAAAGTGCATTATTGTCCAAGCCAACACTGAGGTCAGCCCCTGTTTTCATCTGCCCTGATCCAAAGTTACAACTCAGTCGAGTTATTTCAGATTCATCCGAAATGCAACATTACAGTTCACAGATACGATCTATGTTTTTATTTCCAATGTACTTTAAAAAAATCACTGAAATTGTGTAAGTGGTGTATGTATGAAAGTGTAACTGGAAAGAGAACTAGACCATGCAGCTTTAAAAACCAAGTTATCAAAACCAGACTGTAGAATTATGTTTCCTCTTGCTAATTCTTTCCATTCTCTCATCAGTCCCTCAGAAGCCCCATTTCAATAGGAGAAGCTTTAACAAAGCCACAATATTCTAAAGCAAGATTGAAAGCTGGCTTTCCTCCTAACTGGCAAAGCTCTAGTCATGAGGCTACTAGATGAGAGGCATGCAGAATCCCAGCCAGTCCCCTAACATAAAAATAACAAATCCCCCTGTGCCTTCACAAATGGAGTTCAGTTGCTGCATATCCAGAGCTTTAAGGTAGGTATCTAAAGCAGAGAGAGGGCAGATCACAGCTACATTGTGTGTTCCACTTGGCAACTGGTTGGTTTTCATCTTCACCATGCTCTGCTTAAGTGAGCACTCTCTCACTCACTACAGCAGTGTCTGAGCTTCCTGCACAGGCAGGGTGAGATTCTTCAGTGGCATACACTACTCTCAGCTGTGCAGGTAAGGTCTGCTGCTCTGCATTCAGAGAAGAGTTCTGATTCTTCAAATTTACTTTTCATCAATGGTGATGCCATCAATGGCCAGGGAAGAAATATGGATGTTGGCTTCATTCAAAGAATTTGGAAAAAAAGTTTTGATACTGGGCTGCAGAGAAATGAAATGTTCATTACTAGGCATTTTATAGTTCTACCTCCATTATTCCCCTGAAATATTAAATAAGCAGCATAACAGCTTGATCAAGAAATTCTGATTATATACTTATCCTAAGTCACAACGTATTTTATTTCAGAAAGTGAGCGATAAGGAACTGAAGCCCTCCTGTCTCCTATCTTTCAAGAGACAGAAAGTCTCCCTTATGTTTATGTGAACTGGCATTTCATTGCATGGTCATAGGAGTAGACAAGATTCAGAAAAACATTCTCAGACTCATCATTTTACTTTCTGTGGCTGTCTAGACTGATCAGTGTGCCCACATTTCCTTCTTACTTGCTTTACCAAGTAATAAAACTTTCTGTTCTGTACAGACATGTCTCAGTGTATTTCACCAATACAATCCTATTACCCTTTAGTTGTTTCAATATATTTAGATATAGTGGTCCCAAGTTTGAAGGGGGAAAACTCCAGCTCTTTGAGAAGATGAAGATTCAAGTTTGCAAAGAATCAGTGCTTTTTGATTGGAAATGGAAAAAGGAAAGACCACTCTATTAAGAAGGCTTCATAGATATTAGGCCTATAATTATATTTCCCAGAAGGTTTAAGACTAGGTTTTATATATCAGGTGCATAAATGACTTTAAATCAGTTGATAACATTGACCATTGCTTCGAAAACTCTCTCTCTGTCTCTTATCAGTTTCAAAAGTATTACTGGCATTTGACTGACCAATGCTTTGTGAAAAAAGATTCCCCATGAAAAATGATTTCCATTCATGTCATTTACACAGTGCACAAAAGGTTATAGTCTGTCATGTGGCAGATGCCAGTGAAAGATCACGTCTGATCTGTGTGTCAGATTGTGGACTTTTTTTACACTATAAAATGTAGGTGTGGCATCACTTTGCATTCCAGGGAATGAAAAGCAGTAGGGATTTAAATCCCCTGATTTCTTTGTTTCTTGTGTAAAAGTTCAAATTTCAGCCTAAAAGGACTATATCTGAGTTAGTTACAGAATTTTTCTGAGTAGACTGACATCCTGCAGTATCAAAGAGTAAAATTAACCCACTTCCTATTTGACAATAACGTCATTTGGTCTGGTGTATAATTCCAGAATAACCTTTTGAATCTCAAGATGTTTTAAGTGAAGCTCCCAATTCTTATGTTGCAGATTTATTTTTGAATTCTTGGAAAAGATGGACAAGCAAACTGCCACAGTTCCATTTAATATCACAGCAATAATTAAAGCTAAAAGCATCTAAGTAAAACTGGCGAAAAAAATCTTTACTCAAGAAAATCAATAATTTCAAGAAAGCACAATTATCTTCTAGACCTATCAATTAATTATTCAACATCCATTAAGCTCATAGATCTACTCTCCAACAAGACAGCCTTAAATCTGTTGGAGGGCTTGTCTGGAGGTCTGAATAGAGTAAGCTAAAGGCTAAAATGGTTTCATACTATCCACTTTAGACTTAAGAATTTCGTTGCCATTGTCAGCTATTATGAATTATCCAAGTTTAATTATACAAGCACTAAGCAAGCACTACCATCACTAACAAGAGTCCCATAATAATCTCTTCAAATGAATACTCTCAGCATTTCTTCATTTTTGAAGAGGACAGGAAATAATCCTTCATCACCTGTCCTAAATAGAGCAGCTTATACAATCACTGAAATTAATTGGGGAGCTGCCCATTGAGTTTAGTATATGCAAAAGCAAAACGGTCTGAAGGAGACCAAAAACACCCATCAATTTCAGTTTCTACATCAGAGTCACCTGATTTATAAAACTCAGTCTTTCCTTTTTCTTTGAAGTATTGAAAGTATACTGATTCTCTGAAAAGCTGCTGAGATCTGTATTATGCTGGAGACAGCTTCTAAAATAGTCACTCTTCAGTAGTGCATGTTCAAGATGAGCTCTTGGTGTTGCTCAAGAAGTCTACAGAAGAATCTATTTTAAATCAAAACTTGTGACTGATTCCTGTTTCAGTATTCTGAGACGCACTTACTGGAAAAGGACTCAACATCTATTTTCATGCATACAAAGCTTGGTGGTGCTTCAACATTAAGAATCCTACTGTAAATGTAATATTTATTTTTCAAGCCAATTCCTTAAATCTTAGCGACAAGAAAGGTCATGAAGCAACACTGTGTTAGTTTTTTCCATGCATCAGGAAGAAGTTTTTTTGATAAGAAAGAAGGTCTGAAGAACACATTTCATATCAACTAAAGCCTGAACAACCCCCCTGAGGCAACCCCCTCAGCTCTAGACTCCAAGGTAAAAAACAATTTTTCTTACCATCTGGCTTTAAGGAGCCTACTTTTCTAGAAAAGGCATGTCTTCAGGGACCAGATGCATTATCTTGGCATGCCATGTTCTCCTCACTCTTATTTTAACACAATTGTTCCCTAGCAATGAGCAGATACCAGATAAATAAAACATGAGGTAAAATATAGGATTGATGTGAGGTAGTGAAGTGCACAGATTATTCATCTGTCCTCCGTCCTAGCTACCATTAAGCATAGTTCCCAAAATAGAAACTCTGACCTGGAAAACAAACAAACAAAAAAAAAACCCAACTAATTAATCCAATAGTTACCTACCCCATGTTTGTTGTTTTTTTTTTTTTTCCTTGTTGCTAATAATATATATACTTCTCCCTCCAGAACAACCCAGAATTTTAACAGCTACAAAGCACTTTTTAGTTTCTCCAAATCAGTAGCTGAGGTACCTCTTCCCATGGGTCTTCTGTTTATCCTGCTAGTGGAAATCCATCCCACCATCCTGGTGCAATGCCCTGAGGTCTCTGTGCTCTCCTGTCCAGCATCTCCAAGCTCTGTTCCAGAGCTTTCTTGACCCAATCTGCATGGAAATCAAACAGAAATGTTATTTCTATCCCAACTATTCCTTTCTTTTGTTTTGTAGATATGAATTCTGGGAGTACTTTTCTGAAATTTCCACTTTCCACAAAAGATCCCCACAGGAGACTGAGGGATGTCCACTATTAGGGGACCTGTGATAATCAGTGTGGTGCCAAAAAATAAAAGAATAAATAAATAGATAAAGAAGATCAGTACTGTCAATAAACACATTTGATAATTTTCTATCCTTTAATAATAACACATCAACACAGCACTATACATGTTGCTATGTGCTATGTGCTTGAAATTCTAGATCTGCAATTCACTTAAGGTTTTGTCCAGCTTTATCTAAATTCAAGAGAAATGTTTTGCTCACTCGATACAATGTAGCCAACATTATGTGACTACATAGCTCTTTTATGTTTGGCCTTGTGTTTCACATAAGGTATACCAGCCAGCTTGTAGAGACGTGATCAGACAGGAACGAGCACATTGATAGAGTATTTTAAAATACACCTGCCCGTGATATTCCCTTTTCTTCAATGCCTTTTCTAGAAGGCCAGAAATTTTTTTCTGTTGATAAAACAAAAATCCCTTAGGTATTCAGTGGCTTTCTCTGGCTATAGTTTCTTCACTAGTAACACTGTTTGTTCTTCATTTTCAAAGGTAATTAACTTTCGAAAGAAACAATTATCTTCTCAGGAAAACATGTACGGGAATGCATCTATTTATGGGCATTTGTTTTGACTTTCCAGTGTCTGCCATGTGTTCTCTTACTCACCTCTTGAAATGAACATTCAAGGAATGTTAGCACTGCTTACATACTATCTTTCACAACTACATAGGAAGCAAATGAAAATAAGCTGTAGCATTTTTTCCTTTTTTTTTTTTTTTTTATTTTACAAAATAAAATATAATAGGTAAAAATAGACAGCTAAAAAACATGGTACAGATAAGTTTAATTTCAGCGCAACCTACATGACAGATACTTCCTTGCTTTATTTTCCAACCAAGAAAAGGCCTTAAGTGGTGGGAAAGTAGAATGCAATGTTTATAAATCTTTTTGTTTTAAACAGTGGCAGAATAGGCCTTGTGCATATCACGCTATGCCTGCTAGTTTGTAACTTCAGGAAATCACATGGTAGTAAAACTGAAGAGTCTCTTTATTAAAAGAGCAATTTACAGGCATCCTGCTGCAGCAGCAGCCTTTCCGGCTGAAGGCATCCCACTGCTTCTTCCAAGGCCTTCTCCCTGAGGATTTCAACTCCCATCTCTCCAGTCTCCCACTTTACCTATTGCACCTCACAGTAATACATGCAAAATTCAATCAGAACACTCCAGCACTTCCTGAGCTATTTGTTATAGGTGGCAAAATAAAAGACATTGACCTTACGTAAATAACAAATCATCCCAGAACGTTTTTCATTTAGATCTCTCTCATTCAGTTACTATTTCACATCTCTCCTGTATGGTTTCTAATGCAGAGTTAGTATCTTTTTTAAAAGAAGTTCCTTATTTACAGGAAATTATAATTTCCTTCCTTATATAAAATAAAAAGCATATGTCTGTATAGTGTAGGTAACTGTAATTGTGTTACTTAGGTAATAAAATCATTCCACTGCTATCAGCACAGCATGATAAGGTATAATGCTCAAAGGAAAGTTTTATGGAGCAGAGAAGCATCCGGCAGAAAAGTATTATTTATATTTTTTTTTCAGTAATGCTGATTTGAATTTTGGTCAGTACAAGACTTTTTATTGCAAAAAATCCACTATGTTTACCAGATTTTGTGAATCAGATCTCCAAAAGTTCTTAATAAATTAATAATAATTGCTTAAACTAAGATTGTCATTTTTTCATTGTTCAGGTTGTTTGTTTCATAACTTTAAAAAAAAAATAAAGACATTTTCTTCAACAGGAAAGGCATAAACTTTGGTATTTCAAAGGCTCAGTATGACAAAGGTGTTGATACTAAAATGCGACCACTAATACCTGCCTACAATTCATTTACTATCTATGTACTCTGTGTATGTGCTCAGTTTTTTGAATGTATGTCTTTGTGACGAAGGGAAGATAAGTGGAACAGTCATAAAGTTGAATTTGGGTATACTTCATGGCAAAAAAAAAGAAAACAAAACAAGTATAAACAAAGTTAAAGAAAAGTTTAAAGACCTTTATTTAGAATTAGGAGCCCTGTGTATAATTCAAACACTGGTTTTAATAACCATGGTAATCATTCACATAAGTAGGATCTCAATTCCAGAAATCAAAGGACACAAGGTTAAATCCAGCCCCAGAGTAGCTTTAGAGGTAACACTGAATTTGAAGTATATTACTGAGGAGAGAACAGTGTCCTGAACAGAGACATTGGAAATCTTCCTGCCCATTCATAGATTTTATATTAGAGTTTCGGTAAACAGATACTTGTCATTACTCACATGCTGCGCTAAGAGGTGTCCACACAGCAGTTGACTGAGTGCCCAAATGACCAACAAAGCTGTCTGCAATGCTTACAGTGCATTTGCACCCCCTCAATGAGAATAAGAAAGTAAAAAGAATTAAGAGATTTTGCTACAACTGCTGAGGCATGAGAACAACTTTTTAGCCAGCCTTAGATACAAAAACCATGCTCTGCTTTCTTTGAGCTTTAAGAACTTTGTGAAGAATGTCAGAGGAGATGGAGATCAGCCTGAACAGTAAATATCTCAGGCCCTCTTTATGCTTTGAAGTGACTCAAGTGTGCAGCAGAAGGACAGAGAGATGCTAAGCGGGGGCAGCATGGAAAGTGCTTCTTCCCTGTGCTTCTACAAACCATTGCAGTGGGCAGTGGCCCTTGGAGATGCAGCAAGAGGCAAAACTAATTCCTAAATCTGCATATTACACATCAGCATCACCAGCTCCAGACCAAGCCAGCACATTGTTCTAGTAAGTCTGGAAGCACAGTGGAGCTGCCTGAAGTCACGCACAGCTGACTGGAGGCATTATTGCTTTTACAGTAGAAGTGCTGGGAGTGAATACTGAGTGTTAAACCCATGTAGTTTTTGAGAAAATGGAAGATCTACAGTGTTCTTAACAGGAGTTGTTGCCTTTTTCTTGTTTATATATATTACACATATTAAATGGATAAAATATGTTTAATAATTATATCAAAGTACTTGAACAAACTGTGACAGCATTTTCAAGGAACCTTAGGTCCACAGCTCTCAGTTTTGGTCATTAGAATATCTGCTATAGTGCATTTGTCAGTAAACAGCATTAACCAGGCATAGATTTATTGCAAGTACCTTAGTTTCCTTAATAGCTTTTGTATCCCAGAGGCTCCAACAACCTGCACCCTCCTCACTTATGAACAGTCCTGTGAATTTTCCTGGCTTCTCTAATGAAAGACTGCAGTTGCACAAGCCAGGAAATGCCCATCTGTAACTTGCATCTGTCTCACTCCCCACTGCCAATAAGCAGAAGGGCTGACCCCATGTTGTAAGTACAGAGATAGACTGCTGTCATCTATCCACATTTTTTAAAATGTATGGAGCTTAAGGGCAAGCTAAATTCCCTTTTCCTCAGGAGCCTGGAAATGCCTCCAAATCTAAGAAATAAAGTTTACTTGTGAGAGTTTGACTGAAACTGGCTTCTTCCTCACACTTCACAGGAAATCTGTTGAACTGCTCTGCACTTCCCTTTTCCCATTCATAAAAATACAATGATAACAGTATTCCTTTGAAGGAATGCTACGTGGACTACTTCATTATGCTGTCTCCCCTGTTACTATCAGGAAGCTTAGCTAATACCTGCTATCATTACCTATTATCAGCATTGATGCAATGCTATTGTATCATGTCTACCAACAAGAGATCCAGATCCTACCCTCTGAAATTTTCTAGCCACTGAATTTGTACTAAATCTTTCATTTGCCATGCGTGATAGTACAGAGAAAGCACCATCTGCTAGAATGGATTTGTCTGGCATTCAGAAAATAGGGAACTTCAAAGGCAGGGAACTTTATCCTTTCAAAACCCAAGTTTGGGGAACTCCAAATCTGAAACTAAATCAGTGTTTGAAAATAAAATGCAGTTCCTCCCTGACAAGAAGGAAGATGTGTTTTATAAAAAACGTATCTTTTTTAATATTAACATCCTAAAAAAAAATTCTCTTCACTAAGGTCTGCATCTGCCAAATTCTGGGAAAATGCCGAACTCCACAACACAAACAGTAATGAGATCATTGCTAAAGGATTTGTCTCTAGTATCCCAAGATTTTCACAATGGTGTATAAATTACTGTCTTTTGGACAAAGGACAAAACAATCCAATCTACATTTTATTTACACTAAATCACTATCAGAAGTGTATTTTCTCTGCAGCTCACTCACTGTCTAAATATAGAGATTTGAATCCAAATCCGGATCTGGGTATGCCAGATCATACGTCTCAGCAATGCAAACTGTGACTTAGAAGTTCAGCATCCCCACACACTTTTTCTGAAAGGAATTGAAATTACCTGACTGTGTTGAGCTTCAGCACTGAATCCAGACTCAACAGTCAATCGGAGCCAAGACCAAAAGAAATCTTTCTGTTGAAAGATGAGGAAGCACAAGAGGGTTAATTTTGACACGGTCTGTCAATTACCAGCTTACAGTAGAGACAGCAGGCAGTTTCCAAAGCAAGCTCATGATGGTACTCAGCCTCTCCAGTTCTCAAGAGCATGATGGACTCTGCCATTTTGGTTTTACCTCCAAATGACTGAGTGACTGGAGAAAAGAATTAATCAGTTAGAATAGTCAGTAAGTAATTTTTACCAATGTATATAGACAGATATAAAAAGTAATTTTAAGAGCTAATAACACTGCCCTCCATGATGTTTCAAGTATTAGAGCTTAAGGGAAAGAAATCAAATACTCTCTAATAAACCTAAAATGCATTTAATGTGTTTCTGTTCCATGCTGGTATTTACAAAAACAAACAAACAAACAAACAAAAACCCCTCAAATATTTCACTAAACTATTTGAAGGTCATTGATGAAGGGAGCTCTCTGTGTCAATTTTTGTGGTGCTTGAAGGACATAGACCTGCTTTGTTATGGTGGGTCAGCACTCTTAGAGAGCTCATACCTGGCTTGACAGGATAACACAGAGCTCAGAACTGCTAGTATCTTCCGTAGAGTTTGCAGATGCACAGATTTCCATACATTAGCATGGATAGGTTTGTGGAGTGTCTACTGCATTGCTTTCTCTTCAACATCCTGATGTTCAGTCTGGGATTCCTGTGAAAGACATTGTCATTTAAATGCATTCATCACCCTGTAAGGTCACAGTGGGAAAGTATCAAGTACTATGTAAGAAAATACAGTACTAGAGCAAAGTGGTTTCATCACAGAGATCAGCGTTCCCCATTCAAGGTGGTTGTTCTAGACCAGGTAGAAGCAGAAATGCATTTCACAAACAATTTTCTGTTTCTTCTGGGACTCTGGCAGTCAGGCATGGGAGATGTTGGAGTCTGCTATAAGGTGTCAGCAGCCTGGAAACACTGATGAGATGCATTGGAAGTTTGAAAACTCATCTCTTAATATATTAAAAAAGTTCTGCTTTCATCTGCCTAGAATGCCACCCCTTAAAGGCCTGCTTTGAGCAGTGGTTACTCCACACAACCACCTATGGCCACTTCCAGAGAGCGAGGAAGCTGTACTGTGCACTCCAGCCTTAATGATCCATCAGTATCTTGGTCAAGCAGAAAATTTTGCTTCTTATCTCACGTACCATTCATTTATTGTGGCTTAGGTGTCAGAGTAATTGGGGAAAAAAACCCTGATTGCCTCAAAATACCTTCTCTCTCTCTCTCTCTCTCACACACACACACACACACTCTCTCTCACACACACACAAAACAATATAGAAGCATTTCAAGCATAATGATCCAAAATGAATTCAACTGAACGTAAAACAGACTAAAATAAATAGATATATATTTAAATTGTTTTATAATATACAAATTACCCATCTTTCTCAGTTTGATAGCAAATACCTGTATTAAAAGTAAGCCTGTAAGCAAAATGAATGGTGCTATGTTAAGTATTTTGAATGATATTCTGGCCAAATGCAAGTTGGTATTAAACTAATAAGAACCAGTTCTGGAAAACAAAGCTGTTTGACAATAATTTTTTTGTTTTCATTACCACAATATTCAGAGCTGCTTTCTTCACCTCACTTCTCACCCTTTGGGAATGTCATTGCTCAAAACTAGGACATAAAATAGAGCCATTCAAGAGATCTAACAAGAGGTAATTATAGAGCGTTTTGTTTATCAGAGCAGAAAGCTGTTCTCAGACAAGTGTATTTTTCCAAATAATGTAATTGATTCCACTGAAGGTCAGTGTTCTAACCAGCATATTTTTATTACTTCATCTTGCTCATATTAACACTGCAGCACAGACTCTCAGACAATATTGCACTGCCCTGCATAGATATAGTAAGCCTGTGTAAGTTAGGTCATCCTGGATGCTGCAAGAATCTCACTTGGTGGTAACCTTTCCATGCTGTGGACTAACACTTCTATCTCTGGCTGAAAAAAAGGCTTATGTCTATTCATTTTAACTGGGTGTCAGTGTCCATTCTCCCAAACCAATGGGATTACAGTTTCTGACAGCACCCATCATTCTTTTCTCATCTAATACCACTGGAGATCAACAATTATGTTTGGCCTCTGAATAACACAGGATCGAGTGCCCCTCCTCTAGCACAATGAATGCTTAATCTGTGCCTGCCTCTTCCTGCTGCAGCTGACAGCTTTTTTTGCACAGGATCCAAAAACACAGTGTTAGCACCACATCACCAACTGCATCTCTGAGAGCAGAAAAGCAGAGGTACTTTAAACTCCATTACAGTTAATAAGAGCTAGAATCAAAGTTATATTCCTGAAACACTGAGAAAAACTGAAGGTTTGTGTCTCTGCTTCTCCAATATGGTGCCACTTCCATTAGGACTTCTCAATTGCCCCATAAAGATCACCTACTCTGTGATCCGAAACACTCTGAAATCAATGTAATTCAGGAGGTTTTTTTTTGTTTTGTTTTTAAAGTAATAATAACAATAATAAAAATAATTATAAAATATTTTGACAAGGAGAAAATCAGAAAGTATTTTAATCTAACAGTAAATGAAGCAGATTTAGGTGGTCAGGGATTCTTTGCTAACAGAAGCCTAGGATCCCACTTACATTCACAATGTTTGTATATAACAAATCTCCTTTCAGAGTCTTTTTGCTTTCCTTTCTGTTGTTCAAGTCCCAGAACTGAAAAGACTAAGCAAATAATATCTATAAGCTACAGGGCAGGCTGTCTGGATACTAGAATTTGAAAAGTTACGTTTATTGTTAATCAGATAGGATTCCAGAAGAGGAGCACTCCAACCTGTACCTTAAAGATTATAAGCAAAAAGAAATCTTACTCTGTCTATGGTCTTGCTGTACAGTACAGTATAGAGTTTAGTAGCCGTGTTTATGCTACATGGTACACAGTTGTATATGTACTTTAACTACTATATAGCTTATTATTACCTGCAACTAAGCTATCTCTAGAAGAGGTGAAGCTATAGCAACTACTGTAATGGGGACATCCCATTTATGGACTCCTTACTACAGCAGGATTGCAAACATGGATTATTTTATTTACAAGGAGGAAGCACACACTGAACTTTGCCCAGCTGCCTAAGAATAAGCCACCATTAAAAGGTCGAAATTGACATCTTACCAACAATGTACATTTCTACATACTCCCAGGCCTCGATGTCTTTCATGTAATGAGGGGCCCAAAACTGGACACAGTAATCAAGTTGAGGCCTCATCAGTGACGATTAGACAGAGATGAGTCCCTAGTCCTGTTTACTACACTATTTCTGAGACAAGCCTTGATGCTTCTGGCCTTCTTGGCCACCTAAGCACACTGCTGGCTCATGTTTGGATGGCTGCTTACTAATACTCCCAGATCACTTTCCTCCATGCAGCTTTCTAGCCACTCTTTCCCAACCCTGTAACGTTGCATAGGATTGTTGTGACCAAAGTGCAGGACCTGACACTTGGTCATGTTGAACCTCGGTCCAACGATCTAGCCTATCTAGATCCCTGTGCAGGGCCTTCCTACCCTCAGACAGATCAACACTTCTTCCCAGCTTGGTGTCATCTGCAAACATTTTCTTTTATATAACTCCTGTCACTGTGGCCCCAGACTCAGAGGAGTCCAGTGGCCTGCTGTTAAAATATAGATGAGAAATAGTAATATAAATGGAACACTCTTCTAGAAAAATGAGCTGTTATACTAAAAACATACTGCATACAGTTCCCTGTAATAAATATATTGCATTCTTTCCTTCATGGAGTTCTTTGCATTATTTTTCAAACCTATCCATTGAACTTAATTAATTATTAACATACCGTTCAGTCTGGTCACTATAATGAGCTTAAAAGATTTCTGTTGCCAGAGAGCTTCTGAGAATGTTAAAAACAAGGCTAAAACAGGGGGATCATTTAACATTGGAAACATTTGTTCAAATACACATTATCATCATTTTATGAAGCATTTCTCATTGACCTGAAAAGTGAAAAGGGGACTTGCCATCTGAGCAAATACAGAAATTGTTGCATAACAGGCAAATCATACCAAAATAAAATAATTACCATCACCTCAGTTACTGATTTTTTGGCTTGACTTATCTATTATCACTGGCTTCACTGAAATGAAATTACACCAAAGGAAAGCTCTAGTCCAGAGATTTAAGCACTGACAGGTGGGCTTAAAATCCCCAAAGTGCTTGATGCATAGCAAGAATCTGAACATGGATTTCACATTCACAGCTAAATACCCTGGTCTTGTAGTTATTGGACTTTCTGGAATCAGCTGTTGGAGCTTACTGAATCATAGAATGTCTTGTGTTGGAAAGGACCTCAAGGATCATGAATCTCTAACCCCCCTGCCACATGCAATGCCACCAACCTCCCCATTTAATACTAGACCAGGCTGCCCAGGGCCCCATCCAAACTGGCTTGAACACCTCCAGGGATGGGGCATCCACAATCTCTCTCGGCAGCCTGTTCCAGTACCTCACCACTCTCTCTGTAAAGAGCTTCCCCTTGATAACCAACCTAAATCTTCCCTCCTTCAACTAAACCATTTTCCCTTGTCCTGCTGTTATCTACCCTTGTAAAGTTGACTCCAACTCCCCCCCTACTTATAGGCTCCCTTTAGGTACTGAAAGGCTGCAATGAGGTCACCCCGCAGCCTTCTTTTCTCCAGACTGAACAAACCCAGCTCCCTCAGCCTGTCTTCGTAGGGGAGATGCTCCAGTCCTCTGATCATCTTTGTGGTTCTCCTCTGGACCCTCTCCAACAGCTCTCTGTCTTTCTTGTATTGGAGGCCCCAGACCTGGACGCAGTCCTCCAGATGGGGCTTCACAAGGACTGAGTAGAGAGGGACAGTCACCTCCTTGTTCCTGCTGGCCACCCTTCTTCTGATGGAGCCCAAGATACCATTTGCTTTCTGAGCTGCAAGAGCACACTGCTAGCTCATGTTAAGTTCTTCATCCACCAGGACTCCCTGGTCCTTCTCTGAAGGGCTACTCTCAAAGATTGCTCCTCCCAGTCTGTATAGATGTCTGGGATTCCTCCAGCCCCAAAGCATCAGTTTTCTTCTGACTGGAGAACTGTAATTGGAAAACTCTCACAAGGAGAACAGAAGGAAAAAATACTTATTGTTTTCCATGGAAATGTAACATTGGCTATATGCCATCTATGTGATTTGTCAATAAATGATATGTCCAGCTATAAATGTTTGCTTTGGAGAACAGTAATGTTTTTTCTTTATTTTCTTTATTTGTTATGTTTTTTACTTTAGAAATAATAAATTTGCTGAATTGCTTTGTGGGGAAGATTCTCAAAAGAGCTCAGAAGAATGAGATGGGAAGCTCTGTAATTAAAAGTTAATTCAGTGTGGATAGAATACTGAATTTTAATAAAAGATTCTTCTCTTTTCTTACATGACATTAGATTTTTAAATATACTGAAAAAAAAATCTTTAAAAAATTTGAAAAAAAAATCATTTAGATGGAAAGTCTCTCTTCCTTCCTTAACAGTTTTAATGTTGAATGTACAAATCCACAAGCTTTTACTTATTTATTCGTATGCCCAAATCCAAGTTGTAGCATGGATTTTTTTTTTAATTGTCCTTCCAAGTTTTCTGAACATAATTTGATTTTCATCTTGAAAATGGGTTTTTTTGCTTGTTGTGTTTTGCACAGTAGTAAATACAATAAGAAACTGATGGCTGCCAAATATAAAAAATACTATAAAATCCTTCCATAGTGCATGTCAAGGAATTCAGCTGCTACCTATTAATCTGTGTAAAGCAGAGGAAAATATGCCACAGAGAGCAAGGTAAAGATGAACCAATCAGCTCTGATGTCTGCACTTCAGTCAGTTCTGCCAAAATGAAATGTAATGTCAGTTACACAGCAGATTAAAAGAGAAAGCTCAAAATATGGATTAATCAGATCTCCTAAAGTAAGTCCTTTTGAAATAATTCATGACTAATACAGAGTTATGTAACAAAGTTAGATCCCAGCTGCTGGGATTTCCCAATTTTCTCTATTTGGTTCCTTTTTCTTTTCTGCTAGTGAGACTGACATCTAGTGGTTTCATTAACTGAAACAATTTCAAGCAGTGTTTATTTTATGAAAGCACGTGCTTATAGCTATGTGGTTTGGGATCTTCATATGCACCTATCTATCATTCTTCACAAGCCTTATTTTGCCTTATAAGAGCTGACCTGTGGAACATAAATGACAAACTGAGGCAAGTCTTCTTTCTTTTCAGAGAAAAAGCTGCCTGGACCTAACCTCAGAAAACTGTTGCTTGTCTGTGGACTCAGAGGTCACTTTTTGCTACAGTTTTCCTTTTCCTTTTCTTGTGGGTTCTGAGAAGGGTTAGATAATCTATAGAGTCAGTAGGTACAATCCAGAGCCTGTATTAGCCATACATTTGAATCAACTTTGGGTTGCTGCATTACAGTGTGTTACCATGAGAAAGCCCAGTCAGGACTTGCACAACATTTGATTTGACTTTCAAACGAAAACTGTCAATCACTTTGGTAGAGTATGAAAATAAACCTTCCCTGTGAACATTGTTATTCTCAGACATTGTAATCCCTGGCAAAAAGAAATCAAAAACATACACACTCATTCATAACAAAACTTGAAGTCTGGCTAGCTTCATCTGTATAACCTACCTGTACTTCTATTTCAGCATTATTTAGTACTTGTGCAAAATAGAATTGTTGCTTCTTCATACATTTTTCTCCACAGTTCTGCAAGGTAACCTGCAAAAGTGAACTTCCAAGCCCTAGAGAAAGCCCAATTAAAACCCAAACTACAAATGTTCAAGAATCTACATATTCATGTCAGCCTACTGGAATATGACCTCTTTTTTTGTTGTGGTTTTGTTTTTTTGTTGTTGTTGGTTGGTTTGTTTGTTTCCCTGAAATACCTATCACTAAGTAGGAACATAGATACAACCTGTCCTTCACATTTTTATTTGCCTCATTAAACACCACATTCTTGAGAGGAGTTTAAACCTGTGCTAATACTTGTGCACTTATGGATGGGAGCACAATGGGGTTTTGGTGCTAGGTGGGCAGACCTGACTGCACACTGGTTTCACTTTGCACAAGAGTGAGTGACAAAATGGACCCCAACTAAACTAAAACGCCAGTTTCTAGCCTTCCTGAAACATTTTCATGTTTATTTGCATTACTGGACCCACCCAGGCCATAATGATAATTAAAGCTGCCACACTACCATGCCAACGTGTTCTCACATGTTGTGTACTGCCCTGGGCTGTCTCATCAGCCACCACCACTTCCTCATCAGCTTCACCTTCTCCCCTGGAGTGAGACACAGGAGCTCTTCTGTCACACCCATGGATGCCTCTGGCAGGGTGAATCCTTCATCCTGTGAGGTACCACTGGAACAGCCGGAACACCTTAATGGGCAGCGAAGTGCTTAGCTCTGTGCAAAAACTATGTTACCCAGTTCTTCCTCTTACTGCTCCTGAAGCTACTTCCAGACCTTGTTACATTTCTTTTTACACTGTATCTGCAATCCTAGCCTGAAAGCACTTCTTTTGTGTCCTGAGAAACACAGATCCCAATGGTAATACAACGGTTCCCAATACAATACAAACGTTTTCTCCTACTTCCCTTAATATTCAGTGTTTAGGAAACTTGAAGGAAAGCCATAGCCTTACAGCTTTCTCCTCTTTGGACTAATTCATTCTGAAAACAGAATATCTTTTTTTTTTTTTTTTTTCCCTAAGAGAAAATCTTTCACTAAAGGATAAGAAACAAATGGAAATATGACTTTACCAACAAAACTGTGTTTCTGAATGAGACTTTGGGGATACAGCTTGCAGAAGACAGAGTCAGTTTTAAGTCTAAATTTAAAACAGCCTTTTCTTGTTTTGCAGCTAAACAGAGATGCTAGCAGATCCACCAGGCCAGATTTAGATACAAGCAAAATAGAGACTCGCCAAAGTTGGCAACCAGCTGTGTGAAAGAACAGCCAATGCTTCTACCCTGTGCCAAAACTGTAATAACCCAGACTATGCACTTTTACTGCTGCTGGCACTGTGTGAAGGGCATTTATGCATCTGCTCCTATACGTGTATCGGGTCAGAAAGGTGCAGATCTGCAGAGGCTCTGAAGTGTTTTCAGAGAAGGTCACTGAAGCTGGTGAGGGGTATAGAGCACAAGTCTTACAAGGAGTAGCTGAGGGAATTGTGATTATCTTAGTCAGGAGAAAAGGAGGCTCAAGGGAGACCTTATCGCTCTCTACAACTACCTGAAGGGAGGTTGTGGAGAGATGGCAGTCGGCCTCTTCCATGTAACTAGTGATAGGACTAGAGGGAATGACCTCAAGTTGCACCAGGAGAGGTTCAGGATGGACATCAGGAAAAACTTCTCTGAAAGAGTGGTCAGGAACTGTTTCAGGGAAGTGGTGGAGTCACTATCCCTGGAGATGTCCACAAAATGTTTAGATGTACTGAGGGATATGGTTTAGTGGGAAACATTGGTGATAGGCAGATGATTGGACAGGGTGGTCTTGAAGGTCTTTTCCATCCTTAATGATTGTATGATTCTCTTCTTCCCAGGACTCCTCTTTCCCTGTGACAACATCAGACCCACAGTCTGAATGCAACAAAATTTAAAGTTTGCCTACACTGACAACAAGTCTCAAAGCCATGCAGTGCTTTTCAGACTCATAAATGTAACCCTTCTTTTCATACACCAGCATGTATACTGAATTTATAGTCACATGAATATCCTCTACCGCCTTATGTCTCACTGCCTCCATCTGCTTTCTCCAGCCCTGGTTTTCCCCTAAAAGCAAAGTTTTACAGTCAGAGGAAATGTCTTATCTTTTTTTTTTTTTTTTTTTAAAGCCTAAAATGTTCCCCACAAAAGCAATCCAATTCTATGCTTTTCCACTAATTTCACAGCAGCAAAAAGGTTGTGTATTTTCACACTCCTCAGTTCTACCAGTTTTGTTACCATTGATTTTCCATGTATATTTTTTGTAGCTTAGAAACTGAAACTCCTTAATCTGAAGTACATACAGATCCATATGCACAGTGATGAACAAAGATTCCCAGAGAGATGCACTGCACAGGAAAGGCAGATACCACTCACCGCATTGCAAAAACAGGGACTTCCTGATAAACTTCAAACGTTGTATTGCAGGATGCTTCTCTTTCTTCTTTTCTAGGAGAAGTTAAGCAAAGAGATCAACTTGCAGCACACCCTCATTCAGGGAGTTGTTTGTTCTTCCATTGTACAAAAGCACTGGAATATATAGTCTACCCATCTGTGTTGCTAAGAAACAGGGCCTTGTTGCCTTGGGACTTGATTCAGAATTCAAAAATGAAAATAGTGTCTCAGTAGACTGCATAAAATCAGCTTGAAACCTAGCAACAAGGCCACAAGTTCAATGCGGTTCTCTTACATGTTAGAAAACAAGGATATTAGAAGGAAAATCTTACTAAGGAAAAAATAACATTAATTTGAAAACAAAACAGAGCTGTTGTATCATCCTAAGGGATGCACCTACCTTTTTGCCAAACGTTCTTTTATAAGATCTGATGCTTTGCTACTTTGTGCTCTGAGTAAATTCATATTTATTGTAACCAGTGAATACAAAGCAGCAATGCTTTTTACAGTATTATTTCCTGAATGTTTGGTTTGTGCAGTATGAAAACATGAGTCAGGAGAGCAGAATTCATGTTCAGTTCTATTTCAGTTTTCAAACACTCTGCCAAAAGAATAATTGAATATCTGCTGCACATGCCTTGAAATGATTGCTGTTAAAAAGGTATGAACTGTAACTAAGGGCAATTACTTAACCGCATGTATTTACATCACTTGGCTTTTGTATATTTGCTTATGTGCAAATTAAGTGTAAAAGAGAACACAACTCAAGTATATAAATACATTAGAGTACCCTTTCACCTTAACATATGGTAATTACATGCTGTTGGAAAATGTGTTGCTTTATTCAGCTATTTCATTATAAAATCTGTTACCCCTGGCTGCAGAACTACATTACACAGCTGAAATTCGGTCCAGAGCTCCAGCAAAGTCAGCCAACCCTGAGCTGAGTTATAGTTCTCAACTGAGTAAACATGGCTCAGTCGCTTTTCTTTTTTAATGTTTCATTATGAAATCATAAAGAATTATTTAGCTTTGAGATGTGACTGTACATAGTGGATTTAACTGGAGACAAGAGAAAGAAAAAAAATGGTGGTGACAAATCAACTGCAGTCTGGGAATTTTTCACATTTGTTTTTCCTTGTTTTTATTCTTAAAAATATGGAAAATGAAAGGGGGGAACATTTTCCTTAAATGTTCCTAAGTTTGCAGTGAACATTAGGTTTCAGATGAAAAGGAAGTTAGAGGTTAAGTTAGAGGCTGAAATGTGTGGTAAGATTTACAGAAATCCCTCATAGTGACCCTAAAGTAAATGGTAAGGTATATTTGCATGATCCTTTTCAAGTTTATATTCTTGAGATATGTACAGTTTTACAGAAGGGAAAATGTCAAACCTATTTCCTAAAAGTGACTTGAGGAAATAAAATCATGCTTCATCGCCAGTAGATGGCAGCATGCTACCTGCTTTACAAGGAACAGGAATCCTTTCTGCTCTACTGCTGCTTAGTAAGAGGGCTTGAAATTTTCCTACACAACACCACCTCATGGGTTCAGCTAAATATAAGCCCTTCGTAGACTTAAATAAGATTAAGGAGACCTTAAAAGTACAAGCTAGGAAAAGCAGTAAAGCTAGCCGGGATCTAGTCTGAGCTGCAGAATCTTCTTAGTGACAAGCAAGCACAGATGGAATATCACACCCAGATTTAACCTTGAAAACCAACAGTAGCTGTATATTCTATCTTGAAATAAGGGATTTCAAATAAATAACAAGTGAATAAATAAAATCTGACCATGAACTATTTATTTTTCATCCTATTCTCTTTTACCATTTATATTTTATTTGATTGCTGTATCACAAAGAAGCACTATCAACCAGAACCTAGATTATAAGAAAAACCACTAGAAAATCACTTGACAGGATCATTAACATGACTTTTTGAGCATGTTGTGTTCTTCAACATCTTTTAGGATTTTTTTAAACTTTAATTACTTAAAATTTCCACTGGGTGAAAGATAGAGAAGGTTTACTTCTGATTTTGACAACAAACAAATGATCTTTATCACAAGTCTTCAGCCCATGGTGGAAATAGAATGCTTCCCTTCCTTAGGCTGTCAGACTTCTGGGACAATGACTTATATTTTTCCTGTATTTCTCTGGCAGCTGAGCCAAATACTTTCAGGGCCCATGTTCAAAGTACTGTAACAATGCTCCAGTGATAACTCAAGAACATCAGGAAGATGCCAGTAGGTATTTACAGTTCTAATGTAGTTCTTACAGTTGTTCAGAATGCATGTCCACCAAAGCTGGTGTAAAAGCAGTGTGAATTTAAAACCACTGCTGAAGCAACAGAAAGGAAAATCAGATTACAGAGGTTTGTAGTACTGTATAAAATGATGATCAGAACATGAAAACAGGGGAATATTCCATTTTACCTCAATAATAACTTAGAACGGTGCCCGAGGGTTAATGTTGGCTTAGTGTTTCCCTGTTATAACTCTCAGAAGCAAGGAACAATCCCACAGATTTTATTAATCCATTTCTTACTTCTGAAATCTTATTAGTGACTGAGTAGAATAAATCCTGGTTTACACTAAAATGGCTGTTTCACTTCCCTTATCGAGAGTAGCTGTTCATCAAGCATGGGAATTAAAGGACTGTCTGCCCCCTGCAGAGCAACTATGAAAGATCTCAGTAAACTCAATGCCTGTGGGTCCAGGTCAGGGTGACACATCCCTCTCAGCTAATTAACCTTCACACTGAGCAACATGCAAACACAACTCTATTGCATTCAGGTGCTGAGTTAAGAAATGCAAGCCAGCTCAGAGTTATTTTAGGCTTCTCTGCATTACTCAAGGAGTTATGAAGATAATTCCTTACCACCATTCCTTCCACAGAGATGAAAGAAAAGTCTCAAAACAAGACAGGGACAACTTCCATTTCTTAAAAATGCAATAGACAGAAAAAATAAATGGGTTACCTGGAATAGCAAAACCAGTAAAAAAAATGTATTAATTCAAAATCCAAAACTATCTCCCACACTTGTCAAATTTTAGTCCTCATAAATATCTTCTTTTATCTGGCTATGCCTTGAAAAATCTCCAATATAGTTTACCTTAAAGTACCACGTGACACAAAATTAAAAGCTTCACTTGTTTTTGTTATGAGAATTACCAGATTTTTTCCATAAAATTTAGAATGTAATTAAAAAAATCATAAAATTTATTTTGCATTTTCTAATTCATTATAATAGGATTCTTTCATTCTGCTGTTTAAAACTGAAGAGAAACTGGCACAATAAAGAACAGAAAGCATAAAGCTCATTCTTACAGCGTGTAATGTTGTTCCAAATCAAAATTAAGTCAGACAGCAATTTTTCCTACCTCTTACATCTCCCCTTTCACTAAGAATCACAAATGTAATTGTGTTTATATGTATGAAGTCAGCTTACACATATTTGGTATTTCTGTAGTTTAAAACTATTATTACTCTATAGTCTCAGTCTAATAAATCAAGTTACATCCTCAGTCTTTATCACCAAATTCTAAATCTCTCACTAATGGGATTTAACTTGCCCAAATTGCTGACAGAACTAAAACAGGGTTTCCGTTGATATCATTATAGCAATTTTTGCTGAAGTCATGATGTTCCCTTTTCCAAGATTGATTCCAGTGGGATTGGATTCCTTGAATTTTGAATTAATCAGGTCCTAGAAACAATAACAGATAGGCAGCAGTGGCTCTACCTATATTATGTGCATTTGTTTAAATAATTCAACGTACTTCTTACAAGCCAGCTAACTTTGTCATTATACATATGTCATTTATTTTCCTTGTTCCACTCTTCAAAACTTTTAGCTTTAGTCCTTCCCCTTCTGAAATCAGATCAGTATCATATGTATTTTTAAAGAGACTTTTGGAGAACTTCTACTCCACCATCTGCTTGAAACAGGATTTTCATATAATATTAGATCAGCTCTGGCCTTGCTCCTGCCAAGTCCTGAAAGCCTCCAAAGACAAAAATTTTACAAACTTCTCTGGGTCATCTCTTCAAGATACATGTTGCATATTAATAGAATAGAATCTTAGAGTTGTTTGAGTTGGAAGGAACCATTAAAAGTGATCTAGTCCAATATCTCTAAAATTAACAGGGACATCTACAGCTAGAACAGATTGCTTAGAGCCCTGTCCAGCCTGAACTTGAATGTCTCTAGGCATGAGGTATCCACCACATCTCAGGACAAACTGTTCCAGTGCTTCACTATCCTTATTGTAAAAAAAATAAAATAAAATTCCTCCACATGTCCAGCCTAAATCTCCCTTCTTTTAGTTAGAAACTATTTCCCCTTGTCCTCTCACAACAGACCCTGCTAAAAAGTTTGTTGTCTTCTTTCTTACAGCACCCCTTTAGATATAGAAAGACTGTTGTCATGTCTCCCCAGAGCCTTCTCTTCACCAGGCTAAACAGCTCCCACTCTTTCAGCCTGTCCTTTAGAGGAGATGCTCCACCACCAATATTACCTAGATTCTGAGACAAAAACTACGTGACCACATGTTGCAGAAAAAGACAGCAATGAAGGCAGTAGTACCAGAGAGCATAATAGACAAAGAAGCATACTGTGGTTGGAGCAACTGACTCAGTTTTGATTAGCACAGTATTCCAACTTCATGCACTCCATGAACAGGATAAAGCCTTACTTGTTCCATGAAAGAGGTAGGGACCTAGAATATAATTTTGCAAATTGTGTTTGAAAGACAGTTTCAAATTATTACCTTGTTCTCTTTTGCTAAATAAGATCAGGGTTATTTTCCTAGCTGGAAACTCATCTCTTAAACAGAAGATGAAATTTACTAGAATTCAGTAAACTGTTTAATAAAGAAAATTATTTAATTATATAACAGTGTCTTTCCTCCTTCAAATTAATTTTCCAGTAATCCTCATATTTCTCTAACAGATGAGAATAATTATTTTGGCTCTGCTGAATAACCTTAAGCCATTACATTAATTTAGTTAAGCATAGTTCTATTAAACAGCCAAATGAACATTGACTTTGTAATGAAGATCTGCGTTTCTGAATACTTTTTATTGTAAATACAAAATTCTACTATTAGATGCTGCTTATTATTTCAATTAGCCAGGACTCTTTCAGATAAATTGACTAATCATTTTCTAACACACAACTCTATACTGCACAATAAGGTGTTAAAAGTTCTGAATTCCCAAGATTCTTTGTACAGCATTTCAGAAGCCAAATAAAGTACAATGTACATTATTATACAGGTGCTAATAAAAACACACTGCATCCAAAAGCCTAGTAACAACTCAAATAGATGATTATATGCACAGCTCTACATCACTTGTTCATTTATAAATTGAAATCATTAATTCAACAGCTATATTACAATAATATGTCACACTGTAAGACTCAAAATATATTTTTATTAAGGTGGATAGTTTGCTTTCATTATTCAATATGCTTACACAGACAAAATAAAAAGAAGAGAAAACTATGATAATTAATCAGATCAGGTGAGGTAGATTGGTGCATAAAGAAGCCTCGAATTTGTTTATAAATATTTTTCAGACAACACTCAGATGTTCTTGTTCTCTTTTTGTTCTCTTAACTGTCTCTGAGTGATATTCATAATCCTTTATGTTAAGAAATCATAACATTAAGAAATTAAGTATATGACTTTGGTTAGAGAACAGCTTCTGAGACCACTTTCATGGCTCAGAGGTACAGGGACCATTAAAGATGCAGGAAGGGAAAGTATATAGGAGACTGTCCTTCATAACACTTTATACTTTGTCCTGTTCAAGACATTTTTCAAAGAAAAACAGAGATGTTACAACTGTTCCATCTGCACCTTGCAGGAAGCCATTTGATTCTGATTCTTTCTTGTGCCATCTCAAAGACAGTGATGCCACGTAGGGCTGGTGAACACTTCTGTGCACATAAAACTGTATATGCTACACCTTAATAATGTTGTATGCCTCTCCTTCTGACTCTTTCAGATGTTTCACATCAGCTGTATGGTTCTCCTTGAAAGGAGGAACAGCTTGTTAGAGTGATCAGTGATTTGATTATAACAAGAAAACAGTCAAAAAGGCAGTACTATTACTTGCTGTTTAACTAAGGCTCACATAGCAATTAGTAACTGATTTAAGAAAGGAGACATCCAACCTATTGCTTGCTGAAATCTAAGCATGTATTAAAGACACTTTCTGAATAAATGCAAGCTACACAGCTAAAAGCTTTAGGGCAAGCAATTTGAGTCAGTAAAATATGAATATGCGCAGTACAGTGACTAGTGTTTGGTGTTCTAACCTGATAATAGCATTCTTTATACAGTATCTGTGTATGCAATCTGTTTCCAAATGCAACTCTTTAATGCAAGTACAACAACATGACTCTTAGCTGTCTTGGCCAAAGGACAGTGAAAATTTCAGAAGGGTGAGTTATCTAATGGGTACCTTTGTTTATAAAATGTTATGAAAGCTATTTATATTGAAATAAAACCAGATAGCATCTTTGGCACATGAAAGACTGCATATTGATACTCCAAAAAGTAAAATTCTTCCACTGTAACTAAAACGATGATACAAGCTCATAATAACAGATAAAAGAAAAATCAAGATTCTTTCATAGCAAGAAGGTTTAGATCCTATGTGCTCACTGTCCGATAGATGACCTTTAATAAGGTCTGATGTAGAGGATTAGATGTTAAAAGCCACAGTAGCATGGCAGAGTTCACTGAAAGCTGAGAGTGGAAGAAAGTAAGTTCTGAATCCATACTGAGATGTGTCAGCTGGCAAAGGTTATCTGGGTGCATACCCCTCCCTAGATGTAATTTGAGCTGCAGTTCTTTCTTTCATCAAGTGATCAGCTACAAATATCCCTCACTTTAAGAGGCAAGCAATTTCTGTTCTGCGAGGCTTCAGATATTTCAAATACTCTGATATATTTACTCAGTGCTCTGTCTTTAAAAAATGTGGTAAAACTAGAAAAGGATGATCACTGGTTATCTACCAATAGTCATCTGGAAACTCAAAACAGTTTTTATGAAGAAATTAACAGAAATTGGCATGGCAGAGAATGCTGCCCAGAGTTGCTCTGGGATCAAACTGATGTGAACCAGGAAAGCTGAAGGTACAGATGGAGAAACTATTGCAAGAGCTCTGAAGAGCTAAATGCTTCTTTCTTGAAATGAAGTGGAAGCTCTCACTATCCCTCTTAAAACAGAGAGTAGAGGAGAGCAAAGATTAAAGTGTTCTTTTACGGGCTTCTGTGTTGAGGTTTCTGCAACTGGATAAACTACTCTTCGTCTGCATAGCATGCTTGCAGAGTGAGGTGCCTAAAAAAAAGCCGTAAATATGGACATATGGTTAAGTGCTGCCAGAATGAATATTAACACTTGAAAGTTTCATTTTTATTTCCAGTTTACCTTTGCAAGAATAACAGTATTACCTTTGCAGAAAAACACATTACTTAATCAGAAGGAACTAACTGAACAACAGTAGGGAACTAGAAATTAGCAATCTTAACGGTAAACAATGCAGAGGTAGTTTATATATCATAGATCTCAAATATGCAGAAAGGTACAGATTTTGAATATTAACTTTGGAGGACACAGAAACACTGTAAATATCCATAAGGAATGTTCTACCTAAGCTGCCTGCAGTCACAGCACCATCCTGAAACAAATTTGATAGCCACAGAATAACCAGGATAGAGTCACAGGAACATATTTTTTGTCTCTGAATCTACAAAGCTCATGACAACAAATTCATTTGCTGACATGCTCAGGATTGATAGCTTACACTTCCATCTCAGTTCATTCATTCTCATTTCTGTCTGTAAAATGTAGAATTCCTGAAGCTCTACTTCAGACAATCTGGCTGAAGAGACTTTGCTCTACATAGTAACACTGCCTCCAGCTGCCTCCTGAGTTACTACTGCCTCTTCTCTGCTTGGAGCAAGAGACACATTTCTCTTTGGATAGTTAGATACTGAAAAGCAAATTGCAGATGGACTGAGTTTCCACCTACCGTTCATTTTTCAAAACAGCAAAAAAATAAAATAGATATTCATTTCCCATCCTAATTTATTTGTTGTTAGGAAAATACCTACTTTCTGCCCAATTTCCAGCTTTGATTCTGGTCTCCAAGAAAATTCAAAAGAAAACATAACCAATCAACCATAAAAAACCTCAGCAAAACAAAACAAACAACAAAAAAAGCAAAACCAACCAACCAGAAAACAAACAAAACCACCAGCAACAACAGATTAAAACAATACTACTGCACTTTAGGCAAAGAGCATCCTCTCACTTCTCCACCCCATCTATGCTGTAAAATACAGTTCTGGGGATTTTTTTTATTGAGATGCTGAGACAGGTGAAGAGTTCCGCAGAACTGTGAGTCTTGGAAAGGTCAGAGATCTTTAGCTTATTTAACTTATTTCATTCACACCTAGGTCTGTACTAGGCTCAGATCAAAATATAAATGCAACTGGAGATGTGATGCTGACAGTAATGTAAAGAACAAATACAGCATCCACCAGAGAATTTGCTATGCCTCCTCTTCATTTGTCAGGAAGGGAAGAAGGGCAGAGTTGAAATGATACCTACTAATTCTTAGAGAAGTGTTTTATAGCAACACAGCTTCTCCTAGCAAGGTTGGACCACCAAGAAATCAAGAATGAAAGAAGTATCAGGCTCAGTCACTCAGTCAAGGTCACCATCCTGAGAGATGAAGCAGTGGTTCCCTTACTGAGACTGTCTCTCCGTATGAATCACTGGTGTCATCTTTTTCCTGTACCCACTATCAGACATATTCAAGGGCACCATTTCCCCTGTACTCCTCATGAACTGTCTGTCTTAATCAGGCATATAAGTGCAGTCAAAAGGATATGGGACACACAGCTGTATCTCTATACCATTTCACACATAATCAGAAGCAACTTATTCTTGTACAGAGTCCACTTAAGACTAAATGAGTTATATCAAATATGCTTCCCCCTGTTATTACTCGGTAACAGACAGAAATAAGATAATCTATCAGTCCTCATTGTGGTAAATTAGTGGAGATGATGGTTGTGGTTTGGCACTGCTCTCAACGCCCCTTTGACACACTGCTGTTTCCATTCCACTCAGAGCTTAAGAACATCTCAAATGCAACAGCTGAATAAATGCAAACCATCTTGCATTTACCAGCTACACCTGACTGCTGCTGGCAGCAGTTGAACAAAGTAATTGAAATTCCTAAGTCTGTATATAACCCCAGTCAGCTTGGTCCAACTCAGTTAAGTCTCTTCAATCATAACTGAAATGTGTTTAAGGAGAAATCAGCATCACTTCTTTCACTAGTAAAATAACATTTGTTTTGACATTGTTCAGCCAAAGGTTTACAGTAGTGTTCCTATGCATCTGTTAGTTGACATGAGCTACTTAGACCATACACATACTATATCTCACTTACAAAAGAGCACATACAGCTCTTTACAAAGGAAATCAGTTGGGAATGCACAAATCTGTGCTGGTAGGGCTAAACACACAGTAGCCAGAGTGAACTGAAATTCACTGATAGGTCTATATTATTTGTACAGCATTTACAGGACAAGTCCAGGAAAACTCAATAGCATAGCAGTAGAAGAATCCCACAGCAATTAACATACGTTGACAAATCTTACTAACCCCTATTTTTTCCCATTTCTTGATCCAGGACACTTTTTTTTACCGCAGATTTAAATTAATTTTGGATTTTATCTTAAGTTTATGTAAAGTAAAAACAATTAAAAATCAAATTATCTGAGAAATTCAGTGCCTTTCAATTTTAGGTAGCCAGTTCTTATCAGATTTATCTTAAATTTGGAATATTTTATTTTAGCAGCTCATTTTCATTTTAGTAACCCAGGCTACTCTGGCACAACTCAAAGGACAGGAAGTTCTTAATACAACACATCCTGAAATTCTGGTTTTACTATGTCAGGAGTTAATAGGATGACTCTAAAAAGGAACACAACTTGTTTTCTGTCACAGAGGGTTTGAAGCTTCCTTTCCACTGAATAATAAATCCAGAATCTCACACAGAATGTATTTAGATAGAATACTCTATGGACAAGATACATGCATGTAGATAGGCAGGATCATACTTTTCAGTTCTATGAAGAAAAAAGAAATGAGTTCTGAAACTTATATTAATCAAGCTGAAAAATCACAGTATAATCTTTATGTTGTTTTTAAGTTCACTACAGGCTTTATCATGAGTGAATTTCAAAATAGATCAAGTATCTTTCTTCATTCAAAGCCAGAAAGTTTTTCAGGCGTAACACAATCAACTGAGTAGTTGTAGCTTCCTAAGTCAAAGGTTTTCAGTCAATTGATTAATTTTGTTAAAACATTTATGACAGGTCACTGGTTTACATCAGACTTCAGGGCATCCACCACCTCTCTGGACAAACTGTTCCAGTGCTGCACTACGCTTACTGTAAAAAAAATAATTCTTCCTTATGTCCAGTCTAAATCTTCCTTCTTTTAGTTTGAAACCATTTCCCCTTGCCCTATTACAAAAGACCCTGCTAAAGAATTTGTCCCCATTCTTTCTCATAGCCTCCCTTTAGATATAGAAAGGCTGCTGTTATGTCCCCCTGGAGCCATCTCTTCTCTAGGATGGACAGCTTCAGTTCTTTCAGCCTGTCTTCTTAGCAGATGTGTTCAATCCCTTGGATCATTTTTGAGGCCCTCCTCTGGATGTGCTGTAACAGGTCCACATCTCTCCTGTACTGAGAACTCCACATCTGGGCACAGTACTCCAATTGAGGTATCATCAGCACAGAGCAGAGTGGCAGGATCAGTTCCTTCCTTCACCCTGTTGGCCACACTTCTTTTGATGTAGTTCAGGATACAGTTGGCTTTCCGGGCTGTGAGGGCACATCACTGGCCCACGTCCAGCTGCCATCCACCAGTATCCCCAAGCCCTCTTCAACAGATCTGTGTTCTATCCTTTCATCCCCCCATTTGTACTGCTGTGGGAGTTGCCACAAGTCAGTTGCAAGACCTTGCGCTTCACCTGGGCCCTGTTCTGGAGCCTGTCTAGATCTCTCTGAATGGCATCCCATCCCTTGGGCATGTCAGCCACATCATGCAGCTTGGTGTCATCCACAGAATTGCAGAAGGTGTACTCAATCCTACTGTCGATGTTATTCATGATGAAGTTATTGAGCACTGGTTAAAACCAGCCCCTGAGGGACACCAATTTTCACCAACATCTATCTGGTCAAAGACCAATTAGCCACCACTCTCTGGGTACAATCTTGCAACCTATTCCGCATCCAATGAACAGGGCACCCATCAATTCCAATTTGGATTGAAGGATGTTATGGGGGGTACCATGTCCAAGGTCTTATAGATGACATCAGTAGCTCTTTCCTTGTTCACTGATGCAGTTATGCCGTCATAAAAAGCCACAAATCTGCACTTTTTCTACTTTCCAAAGCCTATCTCAAGCAAAGCCTCCAGGTGCAGTAGGAGCTCTTCCATCTCTATTAGCTTAAAACTGTAACAGCGTCCATATGGGACAGTTCATTCACTCCTTGATACTTCCATTTGTGCTCTCTGGCTGTCTTACTCCTTATTGTTACAAGGTGCCCTGATGACAAAGTAAAACTACATACATTTTATAAAAAAGCTTTGAGATACAGAAAGTTTCGATCAGATAGTGTGATAAACATAAGCTAAGGTTAAGCATAAAGCAGAATTTCAGCAAACTTATAGATACCTACAGAAAAGTTTTGTTTCTTGCAGGAACTAGCAGCTATAGTTAAAAAAAACACAAACAAAACAACAAAATCAACCAACCAGTCAGTTTAGACTGAGTCTAAACTGCCACTTTAATGCTTACTTTGGCACGTCCTCCTACTTTTCTTTTTGTTTTCTTCAGCCCCTCAAGTATAATAAATGCTTAACATATTCCTTGCCTGCACCACATTTTTCTTAACAGCCCTGGCTTCACAACTGTTCTTTATCACAAGCACCTTCACCACTCCTTTCTCAGAATCTCACAGATTCTGAGACACAGGCATCGCAGAGTTGTGTAAGGTCATAGCAGTGTTTGCTGTTCCTTTCCCAATAAAGCTAACCATTCTGCTTGCTGTTTCGTTACTGCAGCAGAGCATTAAAATTATTATATTTCCAGAGAACCACCTACAATACTAAGTTATCTTTTCTGAGTGGCAATAGTAAGAGCTCTTCATGTATAGTTAAGATTATTGCTTTTTCACACGTTTATTATTTGCATTTATCAAAGTAAAATTTCATCTGCCACTTTATCACCCAGCCATTCACTATACCACTTCATGGCCCATTTCATTTTTACTAACTTGAATAATTTGGATATTCAGCAAGTTCTCATTTTCCTATTCACTTTTTTCCCAGGTCACTTATGCCTATATTGAACAGTGCAGGTGCAGATTTGTTTTTCTCTCCATGATAAACCTTTTCTTCTTATAATAGCTAATCATTTTTGCTCAATGTTTTTTTCTTTTTTCTTTTTCCCAAGTATTTAAACAGTTATTATCCCACAACAACTTAATTTCTGGAGGAACATCTGGACCTAAGTCCAGAACATCAGTCACAAGAGTCCGGTTCTCAGCTTCAATTGCCATTTACTTACAGGTGCCTGAAGAATTCTGCATGGCAATAAACCTACAAGACTACATCAGCATTTTCACAGTCCGTTTAGAAATGAACTGTTGGGCATCCAAATCACCTCCAAATTAGTGTGCAGAAACACAGAACACTGTGGTAGGCTAAGATATTGCTGGGATTCATCTGCTGGATATTCTCCCACATGCCCCAACATGCTTTTGTGATAAGGTTCCCTACAAAATTTAGTAGTACTTTCATCTTTGGTATGTGGCCAGAGGAAAAGAGGAAGATATCCTATCACTTTTCATTTGATGAACATGTGGATTATAGGTATGTCAGTGGACAAAATATTGTGCAAAGTCCAGGAAAAGGATGAGATAGCTTCAAGTAAATGTTTACATAAATATCGGCTGTAAAGCCAAGTTTGGGCCTCATCTCTGGAACATAAGACTCTTCAAACAAAGTCCTCTTTTAAGTTTTTCCTCTGCAACTTGAAGTTCTCTGCAGCTTTCCAATGCAGAAGAGTCAACATGTCACTTTTGCTTTTAGGCATTTTAGGATGATCTTCACTATCAGTTCTGTAATAGTGTTCAACAATATTCAAGGATTATGCTATTCTGTAGATTTCCAGAAATTTAGCCTATACCTTGTACCGATATTCCATTAAGAAAGGAAAATGTTTTTAGTGGAAGATGAGATATTTCCAGCCAAAAATTTGCTCTCCTGCTGGCACACACTAAAATAGCAAAATAGCATCTGACAGAATCACAGAATGGCCACAGTTGGAAGGAACCTCAAGGATCATGAAACTCCAACCCCCCTGCCACATGTAGCACCACCAACCTCCCCATTTAATACTAGACCAGGCTGCCCAGGGCCCCATCCAAACTGGCCTTGAACACCGCCAGAGATGGGGCATCCACAATCTCTCTGGGCAGCCTGTTCCAGCACCTCACCACTCTCTCTGTAAAGAGCTTCCCTTTGATATCCAACCTAAATCTTCCTTCCTTCAACTTAAAACCATTTCCCTTTGTCCTGCTTTTACCTACCCTTGTAAAGAGTTGGACTCCCCTCCTACTTACAGGCTCCCTTTAGGTACCGAAAGGCTGCAATGAGGTCATCCCACAGCCTTCTTTTCTCCAGGCTGGACAAACCCAGCTCCCTCAGCCTGTCTTTGTAGGGGAGGTGCTCCAGTCTCCTGATCATCTCCATGACTCTCCTCTGGACCCTCTCCAACAGCTCTCTATCTTTTTTTACTGGGGGGCTCCAGACCTGGACACACTACTCCAGATGGGGCCTCACAAGAGTAGAGGGGGACAGTCACCTCCCTGTCCCTGCTGGCCACCCCTCTTCTGTTGGAACCCAAGATACCATTTGCTTTCTGAGCTGCAAGAGCACACTGCTGGCTCATGTTAAGTTTTTCATCCATCAGGACCCCCAGGTCCTCCTCTGCAGGGCTGACATATGCTATGAACTGCATATGAAGGAAAGGTGTGTCACTGAATTCCTTCATGCAGAAAATATGCACCCATGGACATTCACTGATGCTTGCTGAATATTTACCAAGACCAAACAATGGATGTGAGCACAGTGAGGTGGTGGGTTTATTCCATATGTTTATTTCAGCAGTGGTGACAGTAACATGAAAAACAAGTTACTGTTTGGCATGAAGGCATTAGTTCATCACTGGTGAAAATGCATAGCTAATGGTGATGACTACACTGAGATATAGCATTCCGTAGCTGAGAGTTTGCTTTAACAAATAGTGTTATCATGCTTTTTGCATCTGTTGTCATTTCCACAGAATAAATAAGAGGTGTTACTTTCAGAGCAACCTAAGTTTAAAGGAATAATTTAAAGCTACAAATTATGCACGTAAACAAAATGACTTCCTTCTGGGCAACTTTCCATCCAGTTTTTTTTCTTGTCTCTTTTCAAAGTAAATTTAACTGTATTAGCAGTTCAGAATTAGACCAAAATATCAAGAGAACTTTGTTAGCAATTTCTCAGTGAGACCTGCAAGGCTGAGAAGACTTCTTTATAAGATGTCATGTTTATGCTGTAGATTAAATATGGCACTGTTTCATTCTTCACCTGTGAGCAGACGTATTACTATAATTTAAACACTACAGTGGGTCACTTAAGTGAATTAGAACTTACTTTAAAAAACAGAAGACTTATAATTCAGTTTCTGTTTATAAATAGTGCCACAGTACTGTCAATGTATATTTCTTTGTTTCCACATGCCCCTCTCCCATAAGTGTAATGATAAGATTAATTCAAAGCATTTTCTTATTTTCCATTAAGATGAATAAAAGGTACAAAATATTGCACTTACGCAGCAATATAATGTTCAAGCACTTAGATTCATTAAGATCTTATTTTATAAGAGAGTACATAAGAAAAAAACAGAAGTTGGTCCTTCATGGCTGACTAATCATACACAAACATAAGCTAATTACTGTTATAAAGGAGCGTGTGCTAAAGCACAAAAGATTATGTACATGAAAAAAATATTCCAGGAAAAATTATAAAGTAAACCTTCAACCATCTCCAATGAAATCAGTTGTGTGTATATATTAAAAGATGAAAGAGAGCACAAGCCTCTCTCAGCCCTTTATTCCTGTATTAACTCCAAGGGCTTACACACTCTGGATACATGGTAAATGTTAATTTCAGTAGTTTCATATTCTCTTTGCAGCTGCTAAATAACCAACAAACAATAGAAGAAGTTCAAGTCCACTAGACAGGCCTCTTTTTGTAGGACCCAGAACCACTTCTCCTGGTCCACTCCTTCTCTAATCAAGTGACATCTCACTGCTTTTCAGTCTTCCACGATGCAAGACAGTTTCCACCTTACACAGCGCAGCATACCACCTGTTTTCAGTATCATGTTGATGGCCCAGCCAGCCAGCTACTTCCTATGTCCTCTCACCACTGAAACCCTTTTCCCAGGTTAAAAGATTCCTGTATGCTAGTAAAACTCTGCCAACAAAATCTTGCAGAAAGCATGAAGAATATAATTCTCAAAAGAATTCAGGTTTGGCATGCAGTTTTGCCTCCACTTGCTTGCTTGGGTTTTAATGCTCCAAACCTCCATGTCAGAGTTTGAGAGGTGTATGAACAAGCAACAGGATGGTCTGAAAGTGATGCAGGAAGTCAGAAAATCTTAAAAGAAATAAAACTGAGAAGCCATACTGAGATAAGGGGTGCCAGAACTGATGTTCTCCCAAATATGAACCCATCCCCACAGACAGTTGTGAATAACTACAACTAGCAACTTCTCACTTGAATTTTAGAAAAGTCTTGTGCTGCTTTTACTGTTGCTGCCAGAACTTACCCAGCCAACAAAAGAGATTGTGACAGAAACCTAATGCTTAAAGAGATTATAGATGAGGTATTTAACATGCATAGCACCTGGGATCTAGTTGAATGAGGAGTATATACTGCAAATGCTCAGGGGGATCTATTAGCAGCAATGCCCTGCAGTGAGAGTACCCAACATGGTAAAAAAAAATCATTTATAATAAGGATATTGCCAAGAAAAAATAAATCATTAATGTGTTCCTGCTGTGCTACGAGTATTCATGACTTAAGGAGAGACAACAACAGTAACTGGGAAGCAGGAGGGAAACAAGGGATCCTTTTTACAGGATTGATGGTGTTATTCTACACCAAACGGGTATAGAGAGGGAGTAAAACCAATATGTGTAATGACAACTCACTAGAGATACTATTTACGCTGTACCAAAGAATTTCAGATGATGAATTTAAGTAGCCAACCACCAAGGAAGTATGTAGTAAGCATTTCATTAGAGGACTTCAGACTTCTTGAGACTTAATTCATTTTCTAAGCATGTTGCCACTAAAAAATACTTATTTTATAGAAGCAACAAAATTTGATAGGTGTTTAGTCTTTAAGAAGTTCTCTTAACCTCTAAATGATTAAGTGTAGAGTTCAGCTGGGGCTTAGCATATGAACCAGAAAACAAGATTGAGTGGCTCCTACCCCACTGTCATTATTTGCCTATATATGACTAAGGGTGAGATTCCAGTTCTTGATTCAAAAAACATCACATATCAGATGCTTTTATTGAAATGGTCAGACCCAATTTCAGAAATTTTTCCTGAATTTGGTAGTCAAGTCTCACAAAAATGAAAGAATTCCTATCAACAGTAGTGAGCATTTAACCTGAAAGGAAACTAACTACACATCAGCTTTTTCTTAAGTTATACACTTCCGGCAGTAAAAGCATGCAATATGTAACCAACTTTCTTCTAACATACTATGTATTTCATTGGCTTACACTTTGGGATGTCTTTTGATAATAGAGAGCTAATGATTTCCCAGCACTTACAGTCAAATTTTTCAAAAGCCTATCTGCTTCACAGAGAACTACTTAAATTTGTTAATGTTTACCAAATGTTTCTGAATCCACTGAAGGAAAGCTTTAGATAAGGCAACAGTTGTTGTTGTTCTTCAGCTCTGATAGCTTAACTTGGGATTTGCCTTGATGCTGAACAGAACATTCATCATAAAAATGTACAGCTTCCAGACTTAAAAAATATTCAATCTTACTCCTTAAGCAAAAAAAGGAAAAGATGGTATTCATTATTTTCAACCATCAGATTATGATACATGCAGTTAAAAAGTTTCCTTTCCAAGTGCTGAGAAATCAAATATTCTGATTTGACAGCATCTCAATAGCATCCTTTGAAAACGGTCCTGGGAGGGGCCATTTATTTATTCCAGAAGCTCAGCATTTACATTAACAGGAAATATACCCCAAGATGATCTGCTATAAGTGACTAGCTATTAACAGGAAATTAAATGCATTGCTTTATGCTTGCCAGTCTAAGGTTTAGGACTTCAGACAAAGAGTGATTCTGTTAATGGAGGAACATGAAATTTCTCATTTCCCATTCCTCTTGAGATTTGTTTCCTTTTTCTCCAGTGCTCTAGTGTCATTTTTCATTTTTCCTGTTCATTCATTCTTCCATGTCAAAATACATCAGCATTCTTTTGATAAATTATAAACAGACCAAGAAGATCAACACTTTCAGCATACTTGTTAACTAGTTCAATAACTCCATTTTATTTCTCTCTCAGATTTTTATTCCTGGAGTACAGTAGACTAGCTATTGTCTTCACTTCCCTACCTGCTGCACCTGGAAAAGGCAAAACACTGAGTAAAAATGGGTAGAATAGCTTTTGCAACCAGCATAATAGTATAATTTTTCATCATTTATGCAGCAAAAATGATCTAAAAAACCCAAATGCTCATTACTGGTTTACATGAATTTCTCTTAAAGAAAAGAAGTATTTCATGCTTTCTAACAGTAGTTTTTTTTTTTTTTAATTTCTGCAGCTCTTGTACCTACAGGACTAGTAGGTTAATTCTGGTGGTTGCACATGATAGTTTCAAAACTCAGTGCTTCTGCTATGTTACCCTTCTTATCTGCCTGCTAGTTATTAACGATATAGCTGTGTGTCTAATGTCTACTTTTGAATGCACTAATATAGGACAGAGATGGGAACTCTGATGGAAGCCCAGTGGAAGCCACAAAGCTTACTAAGAGACTAGAGCATCTTTGGTATGATAAGTGTCTGAAAGAGATGGGACTGTTTAGCCTGCAGAAGCAGCTTAGACAGATTTTATCCATGCGGAGATGATAGATTTGTTCACCGCATGGCTTCAAAGTTTCCTGCACCAGGGCTTCAGTACTGCTTGTGACAATTAAAAGATAAATGTTTAGTGCAGTTCCGCTGTTTCCAAAGTAGCATCTCATAACACCTTATTTTTTTGACTGATCTTTAAATAACTCCTCTACTCCAAGAAGTCCAAGATCTGTCCCAAGACAGTCAAACTTAAAACTTCCATATGATAATTTAGCCATCAACAAAGCAAACATTGTCTCAATAGATTGTGTTCAGGAATTCCTGTGAGATGTTTGCAAAGTAACATCATACAGAGCCCACAGAGGGAGGAAAAATGGAAAGAAATTCAACTGAGCAATGTAGATTAAGGGAAAAAAGAACCAAAAATAGTGATTAAGCTTTAATTTTCTGTTTTCATTTTAGAGAAAATGTAACTATCTTCCAGACAGCTGTATCTTTTTTATTGTATCACAGGAACTTGTGATTAGATGGAAACCTGCAGGCTAAGTGTTTTCTTTTGTATAACACTTTTAAGTAGCCCACCTGTTTATAGCTGTGTTTGCAATAATATTTCTACAGACTACTTTCTTCCTCCATAATCTGAATGTATATTCAGGAAAATAAACAAGATTTTTGTTCATAAGCAGTAGCAGAATTCAGTCTTTAAAGTTGGAAAGAAACTATCAAGAAAATTTATCATTATATACAGAGCTGACTCTGGATTCTCATCTACCTTTACTATCTAAAGCATAAACTAGAGAGAAAAATAATGGATATCCATGTAGTCTGCCATTCTGTTCTCACCTGCTCTTGTTTTCATTTCTTAATGCTTTGGACTAGAAAACTGTCTGATAATATGTCTAATAAGTAAATAATTATTTATATTGTAACAGTTTAAGGCAAATGGAACTCCAAATGGAAGATTCTGCAAAGCATATTGTATTTTAGAGTTCCAGAATTGCATCTCAGGTATCACTAGAGAGACAAGAATATGAATAAGGAAGGAATAAGAAAAGACAACTGAAAACAGCTGTGGAAATAAATATCCTCTCCACGTATAATATTTTTTAATGTTATCTTACAATTCTTTTGTATATGGCAGTATCTACTTGAGGCAGTGCAGAAGGATGCAGATGAACATACCAACATACCAGCTGTCAATCTACAGTTAGATGCACTATTTTATGTCAGGAAATAGTTAAGAAACCTCTGCACAGTTTTTTTTTGGAATAGGTGACTCAATGGGATTCCATTGCTAGAAGCAGCATGATCAAGTGTACTGTCTTGGATTATAATTACAGAAGCAGGAATTAAACCCACAGTCAAGAACAATAGGATGCAAAAGCAATAATCCCAGCCTGTGCAGCAACCCTGCCGACTCTTCCTAACCAAAATTAAATGGGTAGATATTCATTAAGCTGTTTGGATGCGGTAACCTGCCATGTCCACTGACTATACTTGATTTGGGGAGTGGTCATCTTGGTGAGAAATCTGATTAGTAGGAGATGGCTCAAAATTCTCAATGAAGTGTTTTGTTAAAATATTGCACAGCAGGGTTGGCTTATTTATCTCAGTCACACCCTGTTGGGATTGCAAATAAAGCAAGAGTAGTTATAGCTATGAGAATTCACCATATGACTACAGTGCAGCAAAAGAATTAAGCTTCTTTTAGTGACAACACTCAATTTGAATCATACGAACATCACCACAAGGGGGATGGAAAAACTATTGTTTTCCCTATAAAACCACAGTAGTCATGTTTTTCAACATGGCTACCAAACACAGGAACGTGCTCAGACAAAGCCAAGTAATTGGTCAATTTGAATATGAATATCTGGGGTACTATTTTTTGCACATTAACATAGCCATCCAATTGGCATGTACATGACAACATTCAGACTGCAAAAACATAAGGACTTTTGAATATACAAACTAGCATACTGATGTAAAAACATGTGTCTTACATGCATGTGTGTTTATTGTCCTAAAAGTTTACTAGGGTACAGATGAACTTCAACTCATTTTTTGCCAGGTGTTTTGGCTCAGTCTCTTGGAATAATGTCACTTGTGCTTTTGCATTGTCAAATCTTAGGGCTTTTGACACTCACACTTGAAAATCACTTCGACAAAAACAATACAAAAATATCTATGTGAAAAGCTATTGTAAACACTCACAGCCTTTCATGCTCTGCTCCCCTCTGCTCTGTCTTAAGCTACTGATTTGGTAGTTATTTCTCAACATCACCGAAACTTTCATACATAAAATAAGATTTGAGCTCACCACTGAGCTGGCAATCAGGACAGAGTCAGTGAAACTTGGCTCTATTGTTCTTAATTCTGGAGCTGGGCAACAGGAGGGCTTCAAATGTAGGAACTACAGAGAGAAAATTATCACAGGTTGAAGAGCAGTAGGAACAATTAAACCACTTTGTCTCCCTCCATGCCAGTATTTTCTTAAGACTCTTTCAAATTCATACATGTGAAATAACAGATTCAGTAGAAGATTCAGCTATACATAGCATATACATAACATAGGCAGTTACTTGCAAGAGCAAGGCCCTACTATTCACTTCCTCACCTACACTTCATTGTGCACACAAGATACTTTGTCCCCTCCACAGCAATTAGAAAGAACATTACAAATAGTGAAAGAACTATTTGTGTGGTACGTTTCTTCCCTTCTCACTCAACAAGATGAACTACGCTGCATTTACAACTTGTGCATTAGGTTTAAAATACTCTTTAAAACTTGAAGATGACAAATTATGTTTCCACTCAGCAGAATTTTTCTTGGGGAGAAAAACTGATACTGTTTACAAGGATACAATAGATCCTGTAAACAGACAGAACAGCTGAAGGATCACAGTAAAAAAAATCATTATTTAATATAAACAAGTACTATCACAAAAATAAGTTAAGTCTACTCCTCACATTGTATTTCTTATGTCTATCTTAGTTCACATGTTACTAACTTAATTAAGTAGTATAATTAAGTCTTAAACTGTGTCAATCAATTCTGAGAAATCTAATTTCCTGTAACAATGGCTTTAGGAAGCTGGTACCATATACAGACAGAATAGCCATTAGCATATGTAAATGAAAAAACATGGAAAAGATGATGAGACCTGTCCACGGCTCTGAAATTATTAATCTCCAAGACAAGATAAAAGAACACCTTCCCTGTGGGAGACAATGACTTACTTCTTCATGACAGTTATTTAATGTCAATGTACTTTATTCAGATAATAAATAAGAGGAGTTCCCCTGAACCTGATTATTTGTATCATGTTCTCTCTCATACAATTATATGAGAATGAGAAGCTGAGTTGGTGTGTGATGAAGCAAAGTAACTTCACTACCCACCAGTTCTTCCCATAAGGTTGTCTTCTCACCTGAGCAATTGGAAACAATTCCATGGCTGATACAAAGCTTTTCACCTGCAGACTGCTCAGCTGGCTACTCTTCCCAAAAGGTATATATGAAATTGAATAATAATCATTTATATTACAGTGAGGTATTATCTTGAGTATCTTCTCAGAATCTGTGATCTCTAATTGTCTGCCAGATTTGCTCGAGATTTGGTTAGCAAGACCCTGGAGTAGACAGAAACTAAAAGGTGGAAAAATAACCTGCATACTTTTTAGTCCCTTAAGAAATCATGCCTTAAAAAAAAAAACTCATGTTGATTCTTTTGGAAGAACTGGACCTAATAGTTATCTTCAGAGTTTTATTTCATTCTTTCAGATTTGCCTACTTAGTCAGGCAGACACTGAGCCCACTGCTATCCTGTCTGCACCAGATATGAAGGAGCACACAGTGCTGTCCTATGGTTTGATTTCTTCTCTCCCACACATTTCTGGATATGAAAGGCTAACAAAGAGCTTACTACACATTATACATCCTCATGAATCACATTCAAAAATAAAAAAGGATGAAATGCCCTTTCAAACAGAAATACATATGAAAGTGTGCATTTATTACTAAGGAACATGGCAACAGATGGCCATTTTAAGATGACTGAATGTAATTACATATACTCACGGTTGAAGTCAAGAATATAACCAAGAGATTTCATATACTGAGGAGCATATTGCCATATACAAATAAATCACGTGTCAAGAAAGATTTTATTTTACTCTGACTCAAAATCAGAGGAAAATCATCTGAATGTGCAGAGACAAAAGAGAATTTGAAAATTGCTTCTCACCCTGAAGCAATTCAGATCTGTTATTACTTATCAGAAGATTTTAGCCCTATTTTAATGCCCACTACTTCTGTAAAGAACTTCTGATAAGTCACTATCATGGTTTTCAGGGAAAAAATGTGGTTGCCTTATTGAAACGTTATTACTTGCTTTAAACTAGCTAAAATGGAGAAATAAGAATAGCACACACAGTTACACACATTCCTTATGAACCTGAAATATGTATTTGGACTAAGAGAAATCCTGTGTTAGTACCTTTCACCACATTTTTAATCAGCAGTAAAACCATAATTAGAGGTGCTGTCCCGTAAATATAATACTTAGAGACAATAAATGGGGAACAAAACATCAGCATTTGCTGGGTAATTAAATACTTCTGATAGTATTTGTGAAAATATCATCACAGCGTGGTTTCATACTAATGTTTCTAAACACAGAACACCTGTTCTTGCTCTTGTTGAAGGTAGTAAGTTGCCATTAATTTCCGCCCAAGCAGAATTGTGTTGGAAGTAATGGAGAAGTCACAGGTGCATTCACAGCACAACTCAGCCAAGATACTGAAAGAATTAAAATAAATAAATAAACCAACAGTCCACAAATCCTACATCCTCATCAATTTAAAATAATTCATTCATGAACTAAGAGTGTACCAATGTAAGCATAAGAGCATATAGGCTTATAAGGTTAGGACACACTTTCCTCCATCCAGAATGGTGATTTCAAGTCTTTTTCCTGTTGTTCATCCAACAATTAGATAATAATAAATATCTTCTATAATATCAAAGCATATAAAAATTTTCACACTTAATTATAAGCAGAAATTTATAATTGTATAAGTCCTCCCTGAAACTCCAAGCTAATTACAACTCAAAGCTTCAATATTGAAACTGTTCAGTGACGCATAGTATGAAGTTAAAGACTGCTCCCAAAGACTTAGTCCTTCCTGAAAGACATCAAGTAGGCATTAGCTAGCTGAGCTTTTCATACCAAGATGACAAGGAGCCCTTCAGCTGTTTCCAGATTGTCCATATGTAAGAGATATGTGAACGTACTTTATGTAGTTTGCCTTTTTTTATACATATATTTATATGCTTGTACCTCTTCTCACATATATAAGCAGGAGATATTTTTAACATAGAGATGAAGGACTTTATTTGCTTAAGGATTAAAATTAAGCCTATAAATAGCACAATAGGATAACATTCTACCTTTAAGTTAGTCAAGGAAAGCTGGTTTGAAAGCTATCATTAGTGGCTGAAAATCATCATTAAAGCTATTTTTTTTTTTTTTTTAATGACACCAGTAATGCTAAAACACAATGGAAAGCACAGCAATAGCAGCATAGTAGCTAAATCCTAGACTATAGCTAGTAAGGATAGGCTCAGTGTTGTGGACACAGAAACAAAGAGAAAACTCTGCTTACCCTTGACAAGACTTAAGTAAGCAGGGATCTCCACCAAGACAGCCACATATCCACTGCCAACCCTTAAATGAGGTCTGGGAAGGGGTGGATCCTGGCTTCAGCCTATCCAGTCACTCAGAAGCATTGCATGCACCTGAGCTCCCCTGCAATGGCTCTGTCTTCCCACCAGGTGCTCAATCACTGCTTCAAGCCCTGACTTAGCATTTCTGCTACAACATCCTTCACAAGAAGCTACTTGTGCCCTGAAACCTCACGGCATTTTGTGCCTTCTGTATTTCTATTTAGTCCCGTTTAGAAACAGCTTTTAAGAAATTGAAAATGTTGTTAAAGAGTGTTTTTCTTCTTCAAGGATAAGGTTCTGATATGCTTAAATACTGACATCTAAGAATGCTATCAATGTTAAAGAATGTTTTTCGTATTTACAAAATATTAAGACTTCTATTAAAGTGAATTTAGACTATGGAAATTTAGTGCATTTTTGCTTTCTAGGAAAATAAAATCATTGCACATAGTTGCTTCTTTGCCCACTTTAAACTATGTCTGGCTTAAAATTCACAAAAAACAAGAGATATTCCTGTGAAAGTGATATAAAAGATCTTGTCTGACTGCAATACAAAAAAAAAAAAAAAAAAAAGTCTTTCAACTGAATTGTAATTAAAAAAAAAAAGCTCTTTTTCACATCTCATATGTACCTGCTCAAGGCAATTCATAGTCTTCAAGATTCTTCCAAATATCTCATTCTTTAAGTGATGGTAATACTTTCCTCCATAATTGCTTATATGGAAATAATCTAAATACAAGGGCGGCAGTGGGAAATGAGTTCATTCAGTTCGAGATGTATGGCAGCCTGATGAATCTCTAGTAAGAAGTACTTGGAAGGGAGGAAGAATTATTTCATGGCAGGATGCTGCTGTAGCTCTGTAAGCACGATTAATATGAGCTTTAAGAAAAATATTTGTTCTTATGTTTTTGTAGAATTTTGGCCCAAAGCAGTCTCTTTGCTTGAGAAAATACAACAGATTTTGGCCTTGAGATATTTTGTTTCCAACTATTCCTAGAGGCAACTAAGCTTTCCATCTGAAAGATTCTCTTCTAAATTTCTACACAGAAATAATTTAATAAGAGAAAAACCTAATCCTATCAATGACAGAAATGTAGCTTTTATTTTGTTATCGTACTGCTATGAGAAATGGCATGCTTCCAGCTCCTTGGTTTGTATTTTTGTTTTTGTTGTTCATTTTCTGGACTGTGTATTTGAAAATCCCACAATATCAGAGCTTTCTAAAAAAAAATTTTTGTCTTCCAGCACAAATGGATCTAAATGTCTTTCAGCTGTCTCATCAATACATATATATATTTAACGGCTTTAATGTTTATTCACCAAGCTTTTGTGGCACTTTTTTACTGAAAATTACCTTTAGAGCTACCACAGAAATAACCACAAATGTTCATTCACATGTGCACATGTACGCAGCTCTCTCTGTAGGCTCCTAATGGGGAATGTCTTCAGTCACATTCACTGTGCCAAACAGGAATATTACCGGGTACTGGGTGACATAGAGCCAAGATCAGAGGGCATTCTCTACGTCTTGAATTGCTGCCAAAACACACCCTTCACAACACCTGAGAAATTCACCTCTAAACAGTATTAGTCAATTGACTCCTCTTGAGCCTGTGGATTTCAAACATTTAAAAAATGTCAAGAAAAAGAAAATCACAATACTCCCTGACAGAATATTAGTGAAAATCTACAAAACCTGTCTTCTGATTTATGATGGGATTTCTTAGAAACAAACATTTTGCATACATATTCCAGTACTTTGTCTTCATTTATGGATATATGTCTAGATAGCTATTACTATTCTGCAAGGTATATGAAAAAATCAATCAAATTTATAAATACTGTTAAAACTACTGAATTTGCACTTGTACATTAAACTCAAAGGAAATTACAAGCAGTTGCTAGCATTCGTTGAAAGATGTGAATTTTGCCTTGGAACAAGGCACAAGGTATCATGTGAAACTTAACTATTGCACTTTTGCACAACAACACTTTTCACAATTTCAAGTCACTAATATTCCACATCAGACTGATCATATCATGTTAGCTATGGTTTTTTTTTTTTCTACACATACTTCCACAAAATGGAGATGCAGCCTTAACATTTAATCTAGAAATAACAGCTTCAAAGTGAAATCACAGCTGAAAGAAAGAGCCTCTGGATCAGAAGATCTACCACTTTTATTCCCTGTGGACAATACATCTGCAATATTTGAAATTTCATATTTTTCTAGAATATAAGCCATATTATCTAGTAATAACTGATAATCCTTTACTAATATACTGAAAGGTCGAGAAACAATTATAGAAAATATTAAATATGCTAATTTCTCGAAATTTAACAAATAAAGCCAAGCAAATAGTCAATTAATTCGAAATGAACTCTGTTCTAGAGCAAGATCAGATTAGAGAAAATCTAAACAAATTGGATATACACAAATCCATTGGACCTGGTGAGGTACAGTCTCATGCTGAGGGAGTTGGCCAATGTCTCAATTATCTCTGAGAGGTGGTGGCCAGGAGGGGAGAGTTCTGAAGTTTGGAAGAATGCAAGTGTCTTTCTTGTCCTTGGGAAGTGTAAGAAGGATGAACTGGCAATTGCAGGCCACTTAGCCTTCCCTTATTCCTGAGAAGGTGAAGAAGCCTGCCATTCTGGAAACCATTTCCAAGTACATCAAGGACAACATGACCGAGCATAGTCAGTTGGGATTGGTGTCTAGATAGGTATCTTCAGTCAAGCAAAATGAACATCATCTCAAGTGGCATAGCAACTAATCTCCGACTTCTGCAGCTGCCTTCACTTGAGCATTATTCACTTGAAAGATGGCATGGAAAAGAAGAATAAACTGGTTCCACAGTCCTATCTCTGTTCCACATTAAGAGTGGAAACAGAAATGCTGGATTAATACTGCCAGAGCTAATGATATAACTATTTCGTGACTCACAAAAGCTACAAAGAAGTATAATTTTCCTAAGGAAAGCTCAGTATTTGCAGAGAGTTGATAGTATCAGTTGACATATGTCACAAACGAAAAAAGGTATGTATTAAAATTTGGAGCCTGCAATGTGACTATACCAAACACAAAATTGCATGAAATCGTGCCATAGAAAATTCCACATCAATGCTTTAGGCAGATTAACAGTTTAAACCACAGGACAAAAAATAAACCTCCTCTATCTACCTATATCATTATGTATGCTTTATATGCGAAAGGCAAACATACAAATGCATATGTGTGTACTTCATATATATTTGTATACATAAGTCATAAAGAACTACTCCAGACCATAAAACATTGAAGGGAGGCTCAGAGAAGTGGAGATGAAATATAATATCAGGAAAATAAAAGAAAAATTCCTGAGGTTTAACTGTTTTCTAGTTTGCACAATAAATGGTAGTCAGTGGTCTGGAACATTCAAAACTGCCCTGACCTCTGTTACGCAGAGAGCAGGGAAATAGTGGGCAATTTATACAGTTGGCCAGAAGATAAAATGTTTTAAAATGTGCACAACATGGGTGACAAATAATATCTGACAATTCCTTCTCCAGCTTCCTCCCACCCCACCCCATGCCAAGTCCATTCTTGCTATTACCATGTCTACTTATTTAAGTGCATGAGTACACATATACACGCTAAAGAGATTAGATCACTGAAACAAGATGAGAAATCCCAGATGCAAACCACGGATGCTCTCCATTTATACATGAAAGACAACCCCTTGGGGAATCTAACATCTTTTCAATTGCAAAACGTTTAATGGTTCAGAGAGGATGAGGATCTTAATCCTGCAAACACTTAAATGTGCTGCAGTGTAAGCTGTTAAATAGTCCAAAGAAGTCAAGTGTGTAAAGCTAAGTGTATAATTTAGTTGCAAATTTAAGGTCTTAAAACACTACAGAATGTAATGCTAAAAGAAAATTAAAAAAAATAATAGAAAACTCCAATCTATGTTTTTTCCTTAGCAATACCACACAAAGCGGGAAGAGATGATCACAGCTTGAAAATCGTTTAGTAGAATTCTTGTAAAATCTAAGATTACACTCAGAAAGGACAACTGTCATAACCTTTATGTCCACCTTTATGGTGAAAAGATGTTGATGGTCTACGGATTATCTTCAAATAGAAAAAGCAGCAGCAAGGCAGGGAACAGAGGTAAGGGCATCACTAACAGTCATAGATCCATTAAAGAGTAATTCCTAGTTTTACAAACCAGCAGATGCATGCAATATATGTAGCCTTAATCTGTATAATTAAAGGGAAAAATGTTAGATAAGGACTAACTGATTATATTGCCTCTCCAGTGGGCTCAGAGACTGGATGTTTTAAATTCAGTAAGCCTGCTCTTAATGGGTTGTGGAGTTTGAAATGACCCCTCATCTTCAAAATACAGAAAAACTAGCTCCTACATACACAGGGGTACATTGAGAAGAGAAGTCAAGGATGCTATCAAGTACTGAGTAGGAAAAAAAAGCTACAGAGTACATCCTCTACTTAAAAATGTATCTTTAGTTCTAAGACTGTTACACACAAGTCAAATAATCATCTCAGTGTTATTCTTCTTAACTAAGTCTCCATGTTCCAATGAATAAGTTTAAATTACTGTGTAGACAAAAATGAAGAGATCTTAAATAACATGCTCCTTTGTCATGTGTTTCTAGATACAATAGAAAGAAAGACATGGTGTTTTTAATTATATTGATCACTTTAGTTCTAACTATGTTCAGTTTTGAGCAAGTCACTTTAGGTTAATAAATAATCACATCACATTTTCTTTCAGATGGAGTTAAGGAGCAACACTGAGCAGTTCTTCTCATTTGAATGCAGAGGGCATCAACTAGGAATAGTCTTAGTGAGACACAGTAGTTGTCTTTGAGATATATTCTATCTGTTGATCTGTACTTTAAGATATAAATTGATTTTTCATATTCTGACAAGGTATTCATTAGCATTAATTCCCATCATATTGCATAGCAGGCTACAAAACAAAATTTTAAGAGGTGTTCGAAGACTTTTGGAAGATAGGAGAATTTTTATTATCCAGTGTTTTACATTAGATTCTATTTTGCTTTTATATCTGTAACTGTATTTGAAATTCATGAGTAGATTCTGTGAAAGGAAAGAATTATGTGCAGAAGAAAACTGAGAACATCCAAGCAGGACTGCAAGAAAACCCACTTAAATGTGAAGCCTTCTCTTCCTAATTACTGCACCTGTACAAAATCCTATTATTTCTGCCCTAATCCAGTTTCTATCAGCACAAAGCCATGTAGTTCAGTGGGACCAAATCAGTGGGACTGCTACAACATTGAGCATTTACCATTCTCCTTGAAATTTCTTCTCACTTTCTTTTCTCAATGCCTTCAGACATTGTGGTAATATAATAGTATAAAATTGCTCTGCTTTTTACAGTTTTTCTGATATCTTTTACGATGATTTCATCTAACAGTTTCAGCAATGGCTTTCTGAGTGCATTCTCTATGACCATGGATATTCCCTGAACCATGTATTGAAGGAGCTGAAAACTGAAATGATAGCTTAATAGGAGATTATTAGTAATAATAAAATTATATAATTTTAGTTTTTCAGGCTCATGAAGAAGTATATTTGGATTATAGACAGAAATAGAACATTCTACTGCTGATTGTAACACACTATTTCTGTATCTCCTTAAAATAAAGCAGCTCAAAGTTGTTCCAGCTGATGAATTGCGCTTAATGGAAAATCTGAGATACAGCAGGAAATAGGACTTTGTTTCACAAGCACTTAGTCTTTCTACTACTGACAGAAAAGACACATGTTCATGGCTTTGTTCTGTTCACTTGACAAAAACTGCAGATTTCTGTCAAAACCGCATTTCTTCATCAGAAAAAGCATGAGCTGTTGACAAGTCTTCTGAACATTTTCAAGTTTGAAAGAATGCTGTATGCTACTAAGTAGATGAGGACGTGAAGTTAGTGGTTATGTCAAGGACATCCATACTGTAAATAAAAATATTACTGTTCCAGCAGTGACACTCACTATCTTCCTCTTTATCAGTTACATATCCATTTACTTAATAAATAGTTTTACTTAAGTAATACATTGTTATTTCTAGATATAATTAGTTGATATACTGTTGTAAACTATTTGGTGCACTGTAAATATAAAATCTATGAAGCCTATAAAGATAATATTTTCTTTAGTAGAGAGGAGATAAATAGCCCCAACAGGCTGGAATAATGTGTCTTTGCATAAGGAAAACAAAGAAGGAGGTAATTGCCTGCTTACCAAATACAAATGATATCCTACCAAATGTAACAAGTTAATCAGGATTTCCCTTTGTCTGGACCATAGGTATAAAAATAGCAGCTCTGAAACCAGAGAGCTGATTCAGAAACGGTGCATTTTTAATTCAGGAAAAAAAAAAAAAAAAAAAAAAAAAGTGCTACAATGATGGGTTTTGGAGAAGGATTAAGGCAGAAATGAATGCTATAGACAGTTCAGATAGAAGAGGCAGCTTGGGGGAAGTCTAATTAGATAGACTACAGTCTTGTTCTGCCTGGAGATACAAAGTAGGTTATTTTTTTTAAGTAGTAGTACTATCTCTGTCTAAATTTCACTGCTAAAGTTATTGTTTTATTCATTCCTGACCTATGTAGTCTTTGATATAAAACATGTACTATAAGGAAAGATTCCAGAAGAATTTCTTTTTCCCCACAGATCATCTGACTTTCATTCTCAGATCTACTTATTATGTATTTCAAAAATGACAAAAAATAGCTTATTAACAGTACTGAACATCTGAATACAGTACTTATATTTTCTTTATCCTTACTCAGGTCTTCATCTCCATAATTCACTTCATTATCTCATGCAGTTCATATCAAAATTCTTAACCAAAGGGAGGAAGGTACAGGAACAGAAACTTTAAATTACAATAAAAGAGAAGAAAAAATAAAAAATTACATAACCTTTACCATAGTTCCTTATAGTACTAATACAATGAGAATTAATCTCCCTACCAGAATCTCTTCCTATAGCTTTCCATTCTCAAACTTCCTGTTGCTTCTTATTGTTAGCTTCACAGCTTTAGGCTCTTTTGAATGTTAAATGCACATTGCCAATTCAGATCTACAGACTTCGGCAGGTGAAACAGGTGTACAAAAAATTAAAGACACTGCCCTGAACACACATGCCAACAAGATGATCATGGAATAGAGTTTCAGTCCAGAGAAATCCACTGAACACTTAGTAAACTTATGATCTGCTGTAAAAGCAAAAACTGTGATGTTCCACAGAAAAAGAACAGAATGAGAGACGCAGAGAAAACAAACCAAAACCAGCAGTAGGAGTAATGGTTGTATTTCCTTCAGCAGTAGGGAATTGGTAGAGACATTTAATTCTCAACTCCCCACTGTGTGTGCATCACAGCCATACCCTAAAGATCTTGACAATGATTCAGAGAACAAAATCTTTTCTAACTGCAAATATTGTGACTCATTTCATCCTGAGAGTATTAACAAAACCCATTCCAGATCTCAGAGAAATTAGCACCACTTTGCCTCTTTATCATCATTTTTCAGAGAATCTAGTGCACAAAACTATGCAGAGCGTTTATGGAATCTGCACCTTGCAGAATTTTTTAATTGGGAAACTCTTTGCACTGGTAAACTTATCCAGTTTAGTCAGAAAACACAACAAAAGTGCATAAGGTATAAATATGACAAACTTGTTAACTGATAAACAAACATGGCAAAAAAAAAAAAAAAAAAAAAAAGAGGGAAGCAGACCTGATGCTATAGGCCTAGTGGCCCAGCAGGTGAAGGGTTCTCTTATCCTCAGATACAAAATTGTGAAAGTGCATATGCATACATGTTGGCATGATCTGACCGTTAGCACTAATTTCATCCTTAGACAAAGCCTGTACAAAGTCTACAAATATTGATCCCAAGATGCATTGGTTTGACTGGGGATTTTGTTAGAAGCTTTACTTTGTTTTTCTCCCTTCAGATTCAGAAAAATGTATTTGGCTTAGAACTCCTTCTCTTCCTTTTCCCCTGTAATACTTTCTAGTGTGCCATATACACTTTAGTTCACAAGGAATAATCTAACTAGCAATATTACCTAGCACAGCTCTGTAAAGTAGTTTTTGAATATACTGTTTACTGCTACTTTGATATGAAGTCTCTGCCTTGTTCTTTTGTCAATATATTTCTGTCATGCTTTTTTTTTTTTTTTTTTTTTTAAAGCATTTTAAAAAACAATGGTGTTAACCTAAAAATTCAGATATCCAAAAACCATCAGAGGGAAATTAAAAGAGCATCAGAGATTGTGTATCCAGTTTCTTTAAACAACAGATGAAAAAAAAAAACAACAAAAACATTCATAATTTTCTTTGCCAAGAAAGTGCAATCTGCAGCCAGATATCTTATTCCTATATTAAAAAAAAAAAAAAAAAAAAAAAAAAAAACCTAAATAATTTTATCCTACATACAGGAAATGTTATTGTGAGGCAGAGAGAAAACATACATACACTAACTAGAACAGCTCAGATGGTTTCTCAAAACATTTTTCAAAAAGCAGAACGTACTGTTTCATTGAAAGTGAGATTTCTATGAGGTATGCATAAATTTCATTATAAATCCAATCTGGAAATTTTTTCTTATTAACATCTCCAGTCTTACAGTTGAGATTGAGCCTTTAGGAGGTATTTCTTGTCTCCACAGAACAGGAAAGTTTTGACACATGACACAAGCTACAGCATAGCACCAAAAGCTGAGGAAACCTTACTTTCTTTCATGATCCTCAGCTGTGCACTCTCTCCTCAAGGCAGGAATCAGACCTTTTCATAACACAAAGTGAAAAATGTGCTCTCTGCTTTGGCGAATGTTTCTTTTCCTTGCCAAGCTAATCACACTTTATTTATTTGTATATTCATTGTCATTAGTTAACCACCAGATTAGCAAGTATCACTACTGATGGTGCTGTACTGGTGTTTGGCCACAGCTAGAGTTGCCTGCTCTATGACCTTTCTGATGCATGACCAAGTAAGCCAGTTGTACAGACAAGGTGAGAACTAGGACAAGAAATAATATGCTCAGAAAGAAAGAAGAGAGCTGCTAACACTGCAGCATGGGAGGCTTTATTTTAAATCCCCCTTCTTCTTGAGAGATTTCACTAAAACACATTTTAGTGTTTGTAGAACCAAGGCCTTTGATACTAACAAATGTAATTGGAGAATTTGAGAAAAATATTTCATTATTTGTTCATCATCATTCATAAATAGGTTTTATAGTTCAAGAATATTTTTTCTCACTTGCATTTTAGAAAAACATGTGATTTAATCACCAGTTTTATCCACCAATATTGTTTTTTATTCAACAAACATCAAATACAGTAGTGCGAAAATAAACACAGTAAGTCAGTAAGACTACAAGTATGAAGTATGCAGTTAGTTACAAAACCAATTCTTTGGTCACATTCACACAGTGCTTATCCTATACAGGCTAAAGAACAAATTCTACATTCTTTCTACTTTTTTTTCAAACTACAGCTTATTAGGTTGTATGCACACAAACACATCATGGGAAATAGAAAGAGAAGAAATAGTTAAAACTGTATCACGCCTGTGATACAATGTAATGTACATAATAACATTACTCAGTATGGGTAAAACAAAGATTAATCCATTAATACTCCACCAATGAAGGCACTTCTCAGACTTCAAACTACTCAGTACATTCTGAACAAATACAGCTGATAGACCTTTGAGTTAAGTTTCAAGCCATTTTGTAAAAAAACAACATAAAAGTATTTGAGAACCATAAAAGAGTAAGGGTCTGATTCAAAGGAAATTGAAGTTAATAGAAAGCCTACCACTGATTTTATTTGCCTCTCAATAGCCTCTCTAAGCACTGGAGATAGATTTCCCCTAATTTATATTAAAGCTCATACTGCTTATCCAAACCAATTTACAATCAATTTTTATATTGAAGTCCTTTACTGCATAAGTCAAATGTAGTGTATGCAAGAGGTCAAATATGAAAGAGAATTAGGAGCTAAAACATACTGAATACATCATTACTTCTGAAAGCTAAACAGACTGTCAACACTGAGTACATTTACAGGGCAGATTTAAAAATCCCCTCTCCAATTTTTAAATACATTTAGAAAAACAAATGCCACCCAAAAGCTATGCAGTTTTCAGGGGAAAAAAACAAAACAAAACAAAAAAAACAACAACAAAACACTCCAGTGGAATAAATACGAGCAGGTTTAACCTCTTGCAAGGAATGTAAAGTTCACTGCAGAATGATCAAGATAAATAAAAGCGTTTGACTCTTACTGACTCTCCGTTTCTATTTGTTTGGCGTCAAATACAGAAATAGGAGACAGAATCAAACACCTTGTTCTGAACTAGAACTGTCAGTTAATGTGTCTTAGTGATTTTGGGGACATTTGTTTCAGAACTGTTAGACTCCACTCTTAAACCAAATGAATCTTGGCTAAGTTAAAAGTCACACAACCTGCAATTTGAAGGGAAGTCTGGAATTTGACTTTAGTGACAGAACTGATTAGATTAGACAAAGAATGTTAGCAATTTATTCTTTCTGGAAGGATAAGTTCACTTACCATTCACGTATATAAACTGGCCCAATTGAAAAAGAAATTATTTTTACAAACAGACAGAACTGAAAACATGAAAGTGCAAATGCAAGAAGACTCATCACTCTCTGATGTTTTGGATCTGGCCAGAACTGTGGGATATCTCTCGCCATCTGTTCCTTACAGGAGGGATGTTATCTGCTGAAGGCAACTCTTTCCAAACATCCAGCATTTGTATTATTACTGAGACCCTTTGAAGCTTTGCAGGGAGATCTCTCCCAGTTTCCAATTTCTGCTCACAACTTTATTTGGAGTTACTATCCATGTTCTGTCTCTGCACAGATAACAAATATGGCAACATAGGCTTAAAGGGCTTATTCAGATTTACTTTGCCTACCATAGCAGACAAGATTAATGGTATAGCACAGAGATTCATTTAAGACAGACTTCCATTCGTGCTCACAATTTGAAAGAAAAGGTTTATATTAAATTAGATGCAGTGGGCAATTTTATCTTAAACTTAATTGAATTCTTCTGTAATTGTTCACCTTTATTTACAAAACACCTCCAAGAACATGTAAGTGTCAGAGCAGGGCGCTCATCACTCAAGACAACATCCACCCACTCAACCGCTGCCCTCAGCTCCCAGCTTGTGTCCCGCTCCTGAGCACCAGCATTCCCACTAACTTCTTGTTCTTCCACCTAGCATACCACAAGCGTTGCCTTTGTTCTACATGATCCCCTTATTTACTATGGAATTTAGGGCTTGAGTGTTTCTACAAATAACATTAATGGCTTAGCCTGTAGTCAAATACTTTTAAAACTCACAGATGATTTTTCATTTCCAGCTCACACCTGAATATCTTTCACAAGTGTTTGTGCCTGTAAACAAATTGGCAAATACTGCTGACTGGTATTCCTAACATGTTTACCTATAATGCTTAAGGCTAATGTAAATGCAAGTAGAAATAATACAATCTTATTAAATACTGTATACGATGAGTATTTTGCATATATTAATGATGTAAGGTTCATAGTTAGCATGTTGCCAATACTCACACTAGCATGTTGCCAATAAAAGTGGCAGATACAGTAAGAAGTTACTATGCTGGTTGTATGAAGAGAAAGTCCATTTTTTCAATCATACTTGGTGAAGGGTTCAGTTACACGTAAACACACATTGGAGCTGCACAGTCACTTACTTACACAGACAACCATTAAATCAGTCCAACCTAACGGCAATACCTAAGACTTAGTATAAGCAGAGCCACCTTTTTTTTCTAATCTGAATTTTTAACTTCTACAATTACTCTATTTTCAGCACTGCTGAAGTCCCTGCTCTGTCACCCAACATGTCCACTTTCTCCAGTTTATCACCACCCCATTCTTTTTTTAATAAATCAGTCCTCTGCCAGTGAAAGCACTTGTGCTCCAGCTTCATTCCAAGCAGAGTGAAGCTCATTCATAGATGGAACTGAAGAGTCTATCTTAAATTAAATATATATTTAAAAGCTTCAAGGAACAGACTTACATTGCTGGAAATTAGCTCTGGCATAATTTTCAGAGCTAGTCTTATCTTTCTCTATAATTACTCATACAATCCATTTTTGGAAAATGCAGCTTTGTGTCACAGTGTCTAAGTGCTCCTTTGCATCAATACTATTGCTGCCAACTTTGCATTTTTAGAAAACTGTTAACTGTCTACAGTAGTGATGTTCTGGACTACATAATCATGCACATCAGCTTAAATTCTTTCTCCATTCTACTACCCTGTTTTATCCTCCCAAACACCCTGTTACTTCATAGTATGCTGCAAAACTGTAACGTGACTTCATATCACATCTTGAGTGAAGGGTGTTTTTCATAGCACAAATCTGTTTTACACTGCTTTTGATATGCTTTAATAAAGCAATGTGAACGTATTACTGTCTAAAGCTTGTTGAAATTGCAGCCTGATGGAATGATCTATACTGCTATAAGCCTGACATAGAATTACTTTTTTTTTTTCCTAAATTCACTGTTACTGGCACAACTGTCCCCGTGAGAGCCGAATACTATCTTTGGCAAGTTATCAGCTGTTCCAACCCCAATATGCTCTTGCTCTGCTGTTGCTGCAAGAGTCTGCAAGACTGATAGTGGCCGAGGGATCAGGCAGAGAAAAAACAGGCAGAAAAGATGAAAGGTTTCTTTACTCCAGCAGCCATTATTGCCGTCTCTTTTGTCTCCTGTATGATCCATGACTAAAGGTGTTAATCCTTCCGTAAATACCACTCCATCATGATTAGCAGCGGTCAAAGAAGCAGCAAAGTTTAAACTTTGCCAAGGCTTCACAGTGTCTCTATTTCTAGTTCTTTACTTTGTAACTTGTTTGGTAAAATACCTCTTGCTTTCCTTTTGTCTTCTTTATAAATACACACTGGGAAAATTTCAGACAAATGCAGCCTTCTGGGATAAAAGTATATCATATTTGGTAGCAACTCAGAAAGTCTTCGAGGTAAATATGAAAACTAACCACCATTAAATTTCCTGAATTTTTAAGAAGAATATATTTGCCTCAGAGAACTAACAGAAATGCAAGACAAAATTTAATGTTCAGACTGCACTAGCACTGCCTTTTAAACGTTGCTCATTTCATGGGGCTTCTTCCAGAGCAGAGGATGGAGATGGCCCATCTCACAGTGCTGTACCTCTGTCTTTTTCCTACCCCAGGGCCTTCTGAAGGGACACTGCTCTACAAAGGGCACCCATGGCTGCACCTCCTGGAGGCAGTCCTTGCCCAACACTTCTTGCAGAGTTTCAATGGCTTGCCATACGCTGTGGGTGTGCAGGGCTTGGATGTACTCCCCTGTGTCAATGTCATTTCTTTGAGTGAGGTCTATGCCTTCCATTAGAGAACATTCAAGCATGGGCTACAGAGATAGGGAAGATAGGGTTTGTTCTGCCCAGAGCAGAGAAGCTGAGGGGAGGCCTGATTGCGGCTGCAGCTCCTCACAGGGAGTGGAGGGCAGCGCTGAGCTCTGCTCTGTGTGACAGCAACAAGGCCAGAGGGACCAGCATGGAGCTGTGTCAGGTGAGGGGCAGCTGGGGTTAGGGAAAGGGTCTGCACCAGAGGGCAGTGGGCATGGAATGGGCTGTCCAGGGTCACAGACTCAAGTGCTGGAGTTCGAGGAGCATTTGGACAGCACTCTCAGACATAGGGTCTGAGAGTGGGTGATTTTGGGGTGGTCCTGTGTGGAGTTGGATTCTGTGATCCTTGTCAGTCCTTCTCAGATTGGGATATTCTGTTATCCTATGATTCAAAAGAGTGAAACATCTCTACAACCTGCTGTGTGCAAAATACTTCAGTGCCTGCACAGCCTGGAGATTAGCAAGAAAAATACCAAAAAACTTACCAAACCTTAAACACGGAGCTCTCTGCTGGACATTTCCAAAGAGAAGCATATCCCAGCAAGCCTTGAAATTTGGCTGCTTGAAGCCATGGGCTTCAGTATAAGTTAACGGTGTCCATCACAAGAGTTTGGAATTACGAAGGACCATTATAAAGCGCTCTTGGTGACCTAAGAAATGGTCACAGCATAAAGAGCAAATAATTTGAAACTGGCTGGTTTCCAGCATTTAACTGCACGTTAGAAGATAGATAGAACTATGCGTTGGAGGAGACGATGACACTCACCACGAGGCTCCCAGAACCACGGAGCACAGCAGCCCCAGCACAGCCCGGCCGGGGCCGGCATGGAGGCGGGCTGAGGGCCGGGCCCCCCGAGGACCCCCGAGGGAGGGACCGCATTAAGGAGGGGATGGGAGGCCGTGGCCGTCAGAGCCGCGACGGCAGCGGAGAGGGGAGCAGTGGACGATGCCGGGGGGCGCCCGCCTGTGGCTGTGCGCGGCCGTGCTGGGCTGCCTGGCGGCGGCGAAGCCCCTCCGGAGAGGTAAGCGGGGCCGGGGGTACATGGCCAAGTGGGAGCGCCGGATGGGTGAATGCTCCGCTCTGCTCAGCGCAGGGAGAGCAGAGAAATAAAACAGCCCTTATACGGTCTCCCCTCAGCGGCTCAGATCCTCCCTCAGAGCCCGAGTTTCCTGTAGCGCATTTCGCTGAAGTAGGCGTAACTTCACGAACTGACAAACTGTGCCTTGCCAGCCGTAACGGGTACCTGCGGGAGAACCTGCGGAGTGACGCTGCCTGGGCTCTGGCTTTGGCTCTCCCACTCTCTCTGGTCCCTGTTCGCTTTTCTAGGAATGCTGATAGTTCTTATATATTTTTTTAAACTGTTGTGCAGCTACTTACAAACTTTACAAAGCAGCCCCTGATGTATAGATGTGAGCAGTGAAAAGTGTTCTGACACCCTTTCTGATAATGCTGTGTCATTGTGTGCATGCTGATTGTTTCCTTCACCATTCCTTGTGCAGGAGTATTTCTGTTCCTCTGCACTGCAATATTCTCATTGCTAAAATCTCTGTAATCATGCTTTCCTTACATTTCTCATCCAAACCAAGGGTTTGTTTCTGGCGGTTACATTTATTTTTATATTTCACTTTAAAAATGTTACCCTAAATAAGTATTTCAAAATAGCTTTTTTCAAAAAGTCACCTCCTTTCTAATTGAATATTTTGTTGGAATTTTAAATACACAAATGTGTTTGTTAGAAACAGCCTAAGCTCTAGTTTATGTTGTGGGATGCAGGTACACTACTTCCTTTGCAATAGTAGATGCAAAAGAAAGAGCACTCAGGATCAGAGTGCGTGCAGAGAACCATAGAATTCCCTGAGATGGAAGAGACCATGAGGATCATTGAGTCCAACTCCTACTGGTTGTGTTTATTTGTTTATATCCTGGCCTTTGGAGAGCAGAAGATATGAACTGCACCTGAAGAGCTGTGCCACTGGTCCCTGTTTGGCAGCACTCCCTGGATGCCAGTGCCCTTGCCTGACTCACACCAAACAGCCCCTGAGAGTTCCCTAGCTCACACCAAGCCTGAGAGCAGGTAGAAACCATATATCAGCCTTTCCCTCAGTGCTTCATAGGTGGTCACAGAATAATAGAAAGGCTTGGGTTGGAAGGGATCTTGAAGATCACCCATTTCCAACCCCACATTCACAATGTCCTGACACCCACAACATCTCCAGACAACCTGTGCCAGAGCCTCACCGCCTTCTGAGTTAAGAATTTAATCCTAACAACTAAAGTAAATCTCCTCGCTCTTAGTTTAAAACCATTTTCCACTCATCTTATAAGCCTTCCTCCAGTACTGTAAGGTTGTAGTGGGGTTCCCCCCAGGGCCTTCTCCAAACTAAATAAGCCCAGCTCCCTCAGCCTTTCTCTGTAGGAAAGATGCTCCAGTCCTATGATTGCCTTAGTGTACCTCCTCTGGGCCCACTCCAACAGTTCCACATCCTTCTTGTGCTGGGGGTCCCAGGCCTGGATACAGTACTCCAGATGGACCTCATGAGGGCAGTCAGTGATCTCCCTCTCTCTGCTGGCCACCCCTCTTTTGTTGCAGCTCAGGATACAGTTGGACTTCCAGGCTGCAAGAACACACTCCTGGCTCATGTCAATCTTTTCATATACCAGGACCCCAAAGACCTGCCAATAATACTCAGCTGAGTGTCCTGACTAAAAATTTAAATTTTGTGTCTGGACTGTGCTTAGAAGACAGTGCTCCAGAAACAGTTGGCATTGGCACTTCAGAGATTTAATCTCTGTTTCTCAAAAATACTTGCACTGTAATCTATTCAGACAGATAACTGGAAAAATCTACCAAATATGGAAAGCAACAGGAAAACCTCAGAATAATCCAATGTAACATTGTGTGAAGTTTAGGACCAAACAGCAGAGGTGCATTAACTAAAACAATACATTAGAGTTGAGATTTTATTTACAGCTCAGGTTTTCATAACTCAGGATTGGATTTAATAATGAGGGCTCCATCTTTCAATGAGAACCAGCTCTCCTCCTAAATGTCTGTGATATGAATGGGTCTGGTCTACAGGGGTTACTTTCTCACAGCAAAAATAACATTGTTATTTTTGTATTTATGTGCCCATAAATACGACAGTTGTACTTGCATCTGCTCTTGGTAGAGTTAGGCAGCACAACAGTTATACATTCAGATAGGAATATTTTAGTCTGTATTACTGATGATGGCAGGTATTTTCACTTGTTTTGCAGAGAAGGTGAGGAAAAAGAAGAGGAAAAGGAATGAAGCAGTGCTAGACAACATGAGATTTCAAAAGAAATAGTTATGAAAATGCTAGCATACTTCTAAAAAGGGAGAAAAAATATATGAAGAGCTGTGTGACATTTTAAAGTGATGTGCATAATAATAAAAAACGTATAATTTGATCTTTAGTAAGATTTATAACCCTATTACAAGTGAGTACAGTCAGCTGTTTTAGAGATCTATCAAACGATGATCTAATTAAACTGCAGAGAAAAAAAATAAAGACTTGTCTCATGTCTAGCTTGATTTATTAATGGAAGAGATAAGAGATATTAATTGTTTCAGGAGTGTTTCAGTTACAGGAAAGAAAACTAATGAGAGTGCTGTATGGAAGGTAGAATTCCAATAAAAAATAGAAGACAGGAAGAAACTTTCACCATGGTTCGTAAACTGCTTGAGCTGAAGCTTGCTTGGAAAAACACTTCAATAACACACATGACTGACCTTTGATTCTTCAAGGGCTTTTCTTCAAATTCCAGTGAGGGATAAATTCTCAATAAGGTCAACTTGTATGGACATGAATTGCCTACAGGCTATGACAAGCAACTCAGAAGCACAGTGGTGGCACAGTCAATCACATTGACTTCCATCTGCCCTTAGAGGGTAGAAGATAAAGCTATTGTTACCTGCTTGGGTAGCCTAAAGCCATATCAGATTAAATCTTTAGTCTTTGAAAGTCTATAGGAACCTCATACTGTGTGTGAAAGAAATGAGATCTGTTGTTTAGCTAGGGCATCTTCTACATTCAGAGGGGGATATTGTTTGATTTAGAAACTATCTTAAAATTGTGGTTTTCTGAACAGTGGTATGAAACAATGTGCAATAATGCATCTAGTGCAATTTGAACCAAAATATTCTTCTAATCAGTGACACATTTACACCATGAAAACATGGGACAAATATTAAAAACCGTGGGTGTGAGAACTTGAGGAACAGAGTAATAATATTCAAAATATAATATTACACAGCTTTAATTACAGCTGAATTTTTCTAATTCATCCCTACTTTTACTTCCCGAACATATTTCTGATCAAGAATGACCATTACAATTATGTTACTAGTAAAAGCACTGTTAGCTGGAACTTCTACTGTCACTAGCTTTGGAAGGAGTAGTCTGATTCCAAAGACTGATCTTACTAATTGTAGGGTGCAGTTTTATTTCTGAAAGAGTCTGCATTTTTTTAGAAAGTTGCTGCAACTTCTACAGATTCTGATCCCTAATTTTACCTACCAGCAATTTTGAGGTTATTTTGAGGCTGTAAGTTCACTTAGATGTCCAAAAATCTGTTTGTCAGTTGTGTTTAGGCATGCAAATCATGCACATTGACTTAAAATCTATGATTAAGTATCTATCAAATTCCATACTTTTACTATAATCTGCTTTTATACGTGCAAACTATATGTAACTGTAGTATCCGCCCGTTTGAGGGCATTCTTCATTTACTACATAGAAACACTGTGAAGTGTTAGCCTATTTGCAAAAGGAAGACCCTTGAACAGACCTTTCTCATCTTGAAGAAAGATTTTGTTCCTCATGTATCAAATATGCCAAATACGTTTCATAGCCAGCAAAATGGCAAAATCCAGAGGAAATTTCACACTTTCAATTATAAATTAACATGCATATTTATTTTTCATTTATTGTCCACTTAAAGAAGGGAATATTACTATGTGATGAATTTATTAAATTTTAGAGTGTTAACATAGTTATTTGTTGTTGCTATGAAGTTTTCACTATGTTGCTCTGTAAAAGTGATCTCGTAGTGATCCTATCTCCTTATTGTCTGATAAAAAAAACAAACACCCTTAATATCTAACATATCTGTTAAGCTCTTCATTTTAATGCTCTTGCTTTACAGTTCTTGAATGCCATCCTGGTGGACATCAGATCCTGCAGAGCCCTTACCGAAGTGTTGATTTTGATTCATCCCACCTCCAGCAGTCAGCTATTCAGGATTTAATATGCGACCATTCCCTAGCACCAGGATGGTACCGCTTTATGATTTTTGATAAGCCTGCTGAGATGCCGACCAAGTGTGTGGAGGTATTATTGCACCTGGTTTGTTTATGAAAAATGTACATGTTTTTCATAAGAATAATTACAATTATGGAGACTAATGTGAAAAAATGTCTCTGAATGAGACTGTATTAAAATATGTTTTTATGTGTTGAAAAATATTACACTGAATGGAGTATGGCAAAGAACTCACGTAGCTTTTAAAGCACTCAGAAACTGTTGTTTTAGTCCCTTCTAAAGGTGTCTCAGTGCAACATAGCAGAGATGTCCTGTTTTAAAGCTGCAGCGGTGTGATGGGCAGTCTGCTCCTGAACCTACATGCGAGCATAGAAGACATATGATCCCAGTAATTATGGAGCTTTTAAAGTTATCATTCTAGAAGCAAGAGATTACTCCTAGAATGACTTCAACTAAGAGAGTTAACTGATTAGTTTCCATGTCATCTGCAAGTCCACTGAGATTCAAGAACTACTTAGAACACGTAGTACTCTAGACTTCTGATGCTTCATTTTGGAACTATGTCAACATCTTTTTAGCAGTTACATTTGAAGAACATATATCTTTGTAGCTTCCTATTTGAAAACATTTCCTTATTTTAAAAAAGTGTCATTGCATGTCATCAGGATGTATTATCTGTGATCCTGTGATTGCATACTGAATTGAAATTGCCTGGGCTCAGTCTCTTTAAAACAAGCAACAAACAAACAAACAAACAAACAAAAAACCCAAAAAATTATTTTAAAAGAAATGCAAAATAGTTAAAAGTACAAAAAGTACAAAAATTACATTGAGTGCAGGACCTTATTGCAGAGGCTGCTATTATGTGGGCTGTTAAGCTGAAAAAGCTTGAGCAAAGTGTATTTCCTGAAGAACTTTTTCAGTTAGATTTAATAGGAACAAATTAACTTAATAGTAGTATTTCTCTCAAAACAGACGCTTCTTCATGGAGAATCAGCGTGATAAAGCAGGGAAAAAAAACTGTGAAACTGTTTCTCAGAACACAGGGTAGTCCAGCAAGACAGCCACTCAGATAATCTAGGGGAGTTTTAAAAATCTCACCCAGTTCCTCTGTGCTTAGTAAATATGTGGTCAAAACTGACTGCCATCCATATATAGAAGAGTCCAGGTAATTACAGTTGGCAAGAGATTGATTCAAATATTATTCAGCATATGAAATTCATGCCCTGATATCTGCTCTTCTGTAACTGTTAGGAAAAACAAGGCCATTATTTTGAAATAATCAAAATCAAAACATTAAAACTTAACTTAAAATGGATATCATGTTCAGGAAGTTTCCTTCCTGTATGTGTTTTATAGCTATACTTAATCCTTGTCAAAGGTTCATGCTCTGCTTAAACAATACATCATCCTTCTCATGGATTCTGTCTGCTCAGTGGATTGATAGAAGGCTCAGACACTCTATATGTTCAACCTTTGGCTTGCCTGAGTCGCATTTTGTGAAGAGGAGTTACCTTAGGTCACAAATAAAATATATTATATAGTTAATGTATATAAGTAATAAAACCTCTTTTTAAAAATATATTTTTAGTCAAATCAAAAGAAAAGCAACAAAAACATAAAACAAGTAGATTGGACACAAATATGCTGAGGAGTAAAAAAAAGTGTACTTTTGAGGTGAATAATTGCTAAGTGAGCATGCAGTTGTATTTAGATTTCAGACCAAGAAGTGTAAAGACAGTGTGGTCTGAGACCTGAGTTTTACTGCCTGGACTGTTTTGAGCTACATGGCAGCTTCCCTAATCTGCAGACCTCAGATTGCCACAGTGATGTCAGTAGGATGGAGGGCTATTCCGCAACACTGTGCTCTTCACACTTTGATAAAAAGAACACTGAGCAAGACTTTTGTGTGGGAGAGAGGAAGCGCCGGCTCTCCTTCATCACCTGTTGTGTTGGCATCTGAACCACAGACCTTGTGGAGCCCTCTGCTTCATAAACATAAACGGATTTATGGTTGCAGAAGTTGTGGTGGCACCTGGTTAAGTTCTTCAGACACTAAATTGTATTTTGTGCATAGAAAGAGATTTCGTGATACTCATATGAGGACATAAGTCTCTTTTATGTGTATTTGTATTCAGATTTGAGGATGTTAAAAAGCAAGCTCTCAGTTCTATCATCTGAACTTTGTTAAAAGCTAGTGCAGGAATATGAGGATTAAGTATAAATGTACATTAACTATTTTCTGACATTTTTTCTCTGGTGTTTCAGATGAATCACTGTGGTACTCAAGCCCCTGTCTGGTTGTCTCTGAAGGAGTCAGAATCCATGCCTCGACCTGGCGAGATCAAGCAGCTCACAGCCTGTGCAACATGGAAATTTTTCTTCAGCATGTCCAAAGACTGCTGCCTTTTTCGAATCCCTGTCAGTGTGAGGAACTGTGGAGATTTCTTTGTTTATTTACTACAACCTACACAAGGATGCATGGGTTATTGTGCAGAAGGTGAGAAAGTATGTACTCAGGCTCAATTAAGAGCATATATTTATTAGTAAATGTGGTTTTCAACTGAACATCAACATAATTATTTCTTTTATTCTAACCTTCTTAAAAAGAAGTCTGATACATCTTCATCTAACATATCAGCAGATATTCTCTGGTGTTTGGTTATTCTATAGTTATTCAAAAATAGCTGAAATAACATAAAAGCAACTAAGTGATGTTTCTCTGAAAATGTGATGTTTTGTAAGATATTTTGCTGATTGTGTCTGGCAATAGTTACACACACTAAAATGTTCTGCACTCTTAATTTTGATGTGATAGAACAATGATTTCCCAGGAGAAGGTGAATTCATACTATCCCCATGTAACTTTCAGTTGATGCTCAATTATAGTTCAGAGCCCCCAAAATAAGAATCTATTTTTTTTTTCTTTTTCCATATAGTCAGACGGGAACATAAGACACATCTAGAAGCCAAAATTTAGACTGCCTACATTGGCGCTCACATAGTGTGTATCACCATTACTGAATGTCTGTAGTGTTATGTGTAAGCATAAATTTTCTTTAATAAACTGATGAAAATATGTATATATATACATCAGTTATTGTTTATTTTCATTAGGAATATTTTTCTTACTCTAATTCTTCTACAGAAGTTATAGACGTTGTTAGTGACAAGCCCGTGTAGTAGGAGATTCTTAGCAGTTCCTATAACATACTGCCAGTGAAAATACTTGCAATACTTTTAAGCACAATATATTGTCTTGCTCTAAGTCATACTCTCTATTACCAACTGCCTGCAAAATCTTAATAGCAAAACTGCTGGTGTTTTTTATGGTGCTTTATGGCCCATCATTATCCCTTTGGGATCAATTGTTAAGTAATTCTCCGAGAGGTTATTGGCAGAAGAAAGAAAAAAAAAAAGTCAGAAATAAGACATTTCAGAATGCAAGTGGCTGAAGCCATAAAGAAATCCTGCAGAATGTGACTTTGCATTTGCTTTGGGTGATGCATTCATGAAAAGAAAGAGAATAAAAATGATAGGCAGCAGGATAGCAAATTTTTACTGCCTGAAGACAAAACAGGGAAGAAACAAAAGTTTGGGTTGTCTCTAGTGACTCTCAACTCTGAAGCCATTTATTTAGGATGATATTTTTCACATTTTGTATTTTTGTGCTGCTTTTTATATCTAGGTTACCATATGTACTGTATTTCCTCTTTAATGCTTGATAGCTGTGAATACTTGATGCAGATTTTCAAGCAGTCATTCCTGTGCAATACTAAACCATGGAACACCAAAATACGCTTTAAATTCTTTTCAATGAACACGATTTTCAGTTTTGCTGCTTTTAACTTAAATTCTTTTTATTCCTGTTCAAAATATACTGATATTTTCATGTTTAATCTAAGTTCCACTGGTGGCTGTTGTTTTGTTTGTTTATATGAGTGATATTCAAAGTAGCAAACAGTAACATTACACACGTATAGATGTTGCTGAGTCCCATGTTGGAAAGACATTTTTTTTTCCTCCTAAGTAGGTCTGCATTGATTTTGACTGTCCATGGTTACAGTTAATAAATAAGTATTCAGATGTGGGTTCTAAAAGAGAAAGTATGCATTTGAAAGAATAGCTTAATTCTTTTTTATTCATTAGTAACATCTCTAGGTATCTGCTGTGTATATCTGCATTAAAGATGTAGAAGTGGTAAAATGTTCTTGCTCTTGCATCTTGCTCTTAGATGCAGTCACCCAACTTGTTTTTTCTGCCTTATGGTTTTGCACTGACTGCTACTGTAATTGTATGTGAATCAGATCACAACGTTTTTTCTGCTCTGGTAGATTATACTTTCATTAGTGTCTTTTAATATTTGATTTTTTTTTCTTGTTGTTATTGTTGATTTTTTTAATAAGTTTTTTTTTTTTTAACATGGGGCAATATTTTAAGAGCACTGGTATAGGAATAGTTTGTAAGTGTGTAAATATGTGAGTTAGGAACAGTTTATAGTTGTTGTAGATGCAAAGCCACAGACCTATGATCCCAAGGGGATAGAAATTCGAGGCATCTGCAGCAGTAGGTATTTTCTTTTGACTTGTTTTCTTTTAAAGATATTTGTTTGCATCCATGACCCAGAAACGTCAACTTTTAGTTACATGTTGTCTTTGATAAAAAAGAAGTACATGTTATCAATTCAGTCTAATGCAAAATGAGCAATTTGGAGATAGAACTGCAATTGCAAAAGTAGCAGAATGTTCAGAATAAGCACCAAAATTTTAAAAATAATTTAGGTCACACTGATTTGCAGATGAATTTTGTATCTGACTCCCGATGAATCATGGTTGTTTATTCTTTTCCTTCTTGCATAGACCATTCTATTTTTTTCTTTGTAAGTAGAGAAAATATTTTTATATGTCAGCCAAATTCCTTTGGTTGTAGCTCTCTACTATCTGTTAAAACGATTCATTGCATTTGATTCCCTCAGTATTTTTTCCTCTTCAGCACTTTTGTATGGTCTAGAATGTAATCAGTTTTACTCATTTTAATAATGAATGTAGTATACATGTTTTCTCTGATTCTCTAAACAACTACTTAAGATTTCCATACATTAAGAGAGGTAAATATTATTATAAGGATTTTAATTGATATGTGTATGTAATTGATGTAATATGTAATGTTATTGATAAGTATATGTAAATGTTGCCTTATCCAGTGTTTTTTCCTTTTGCATAGAATAAAAAGCACAAAAGACATTTTTGTTTAACTAGGTAAGATGGCTCCTTCAACATCTCCGTCTGTGTTACCACCACTACCAGCCATTCCTGAGGTTGCAGCAGAGTTGATCAAAGGGAGTATTTACCTAAGGTGCACCTTTGGCATTCCTTTTGCAAACAGCTCAGTTGGATTCATTGTGACTTGGTCAAGACTTTCTCCTGAAGGCATCAAAGAAGAACTGAAACATGAGAGAACAGTTCATACGTTCTCACTCTTAGAGTTAGATGGGATAAGCATCAGACTTGGAGAAAGAGTATGTTAAAAATTATTATAATCTCTTCTTATAGCTATTTTGTCTAAAGGCTTTTGATTTCATAAATGCTCAGCAGATACTAACAGTTGTTAGTGATGGAGCGCCAGCATTTTGCAGTATAATTTCTCTTGGCAGAAATGTACTGCCTCTAGTTTTTGTTTACATCAACACTGCCCCTACAAATGTGGAAATGTCACAGAATATATCAGTAATTATCACTACTATTAATGTTTTGAGATTGTCTCAGTACACTATACCATGCCTCCAACAGATGTTTATTCAATTTGAATCTTTTTTACTTTCTACTAGAATTTTGCTTGATATTGTGAAATAAGAGGATTTGGAATGTAACAATCTTAAGTGAGTGGCAAAGTGAGTTGTGAGAAACTGTGCTGTTGATTCAGCAGATAGATTGCTCAGAATCAATAATGAGCCACTGCTCGATGATTTTGTGTCAAGGATCAGATATAAATAGTTTGATATCCACCATCAAAAGCAATATGGGTAACTGCATTAGTTAATTGCAAATTTCATGGGTAGCAGAATGAATATCTATGTTCACCTGGTAACTTTTTGAAAAGCTAAAGCATTGGAAAATCAATAAGCTTTCCACATGCGTATACCAAAATACAGTTAAGATTTCCTGGCCAAAACAAAAAAACAAATAAGCATGTAGTGTGTGTATTAATACCCAAATGAGTAGTGTTTTTCCAAGATGTTTTATGCTTGGGTGATGGGGTTCAAGTAAAAAGCAGGCTGCTTGAATTGTTTACAACAATAGTAACAATAGTAATTGCTAATCCTCAAATATCCTTTGGATAATTTGTGAATAGTTGCCTGATAATGTTAGGTCAGTGACCTAACAATAGGTGAAAAGGCACAGTTATAAACTATTGCTGTTGTGATCAATCCTTGGTTTTCTCAAGGTCTCAAATATTGCATGCGTGGTCATCACATCTCAAAAAAAGATACAGCAAAACAAACAAAACAAAAAATACAGCATCTAAAACAGTATTTAGCAGCATGGAGCTGATTCAGTGGAGGGAAATCACAATAAACTTAGCCTGAAAAAGATAATTCAGGCCCATAACACCAGGAAGAAGTTACAGTGAGAAGAGAGGAAGGGGCAATGATTGTTTCGTGTAATCTATGACCAAATGGGTATTCAACAAAATTAAAAGGCAACAAACATAGAATTGACAAAAAGAAGTATAAAATAAGAAAGGTTAGAATGCATGTCCATAATATATCATGATGTGCAGAAATATTCCAGAGGCAATTAGTTAAATCTTGGAAATTTAGATGCCTGTTAAACATGATTATTTGTATGCCAGGAAGAGATCTTGGAATATTTTGTCTAATTCAGTCAATTAAACAGCACCATTGACAGTTGGTAACTTTGGATGCAGACAGAAGCGTGGGCTTAACATGTTCATCAAGCTGACACATTATGGCTGAGTTTCATATTCACTTCTTACCAAAAATATATTGTACTGTGTTGATTTTTTCTGCAGGTCTACTGTAGCACTTCTGCTTTCTTCATGGAGAAGCCAAGCATACAGAGCAGTCCAGTTGAGAGCAAGGAATTTTTTGCTGGCATTAAGGTCATTTGAAAAGAAAACAATGTTTTACATTTTTTGTAGTGGGAGTCTTTTAGAGTATCATTTCAGCAGATTCATGCATTTTCTTTAGGTATGCTAGAAAATTTATATGAGTAGATAGTTTGAACATTTATGGAATTATTGTATGTTCTGCTCTGATAAGACCATGTAGGATGCTGAACAAAAGCAAGTGAATCATAATAGCCACAGTATACAGAGAGTCCTCTAACTGTAAGGTATTCACAATATAATTATCAATTTAACAAAGAATGTTGTTAGCAGTAGTGAACTCAGATTGGTCAAGTAGTGGAAGAAACAAATACGTTCCTTGAGATACAGGAAGACTGAATCAACAACTTATACAAACAATAACAAACCCGTAAATGCCTTGACCTCCAGCAGCTAAAGTAGACTCCAGTACTGTATACTCTGTATTTGTAAACTAACCAGGGCCATGGCTCAGACTTGAGCTCTGACTTGCTTTTGACCACTTAGCTGCTCTCTTGCACAATTTTAGACTATGCCAACAGTTTCTCCCAGAACATGGCTGACAGAGATCAGTGTCCATTCCCATCTGGCCATAGGGATGAGGGAAGGGTCAGACCAACTTGCTTTGGGCTTAGACTGGGATGCTGGGAAAAATTTATAGCATGTAGTCATGAGTTGTGCCATGCCAGTTGGTTAAAGGTAAAGAAGAGGTCCAAAAGGAAACTACCATAGATTTAGTTGTAGGTACTACTTTGTTTGTTGACCAGGAATGGGACTCTGCACACACATATTGTGAAAATTCCTATTGACTTGAGTGAGAATTTACCTCTCATAAAGCTAAGTGCATGCTTATGTTTCTGCAGATTCAGGGTTCAGATTAATCTCCTGTCAGTGGAAGTTATTTTATAGCACATAATATAAAATATGAATGTATTATTTTCCTTTTTATGTGAAACTCCTAGGTAGCTTTTTTTTGCATATAAATGACAAATTACATTTATGTTGCTTTCCAGAAGCTACCCAAAGAATGCATTTTTATGGTGTTAAAGTACTTGCTAATCCCTTTCTTTCTAGCTTTACCTCATCCTAGCCTGTTATTGACACTCTCGCCACACTCTTTTTATAGTATCCTTATCTTCTCCCAGTACACCAATGCACTTTAGACCATCTGGATAACGAGTGGGCCATGCACCACACCATTCAGTGTATTTAGTTTTTTGTACTTTACTCTTGCCTGATCAGTAGGGGTGCTGTAGTTCACAAATTTTGCATTTTAAGTATATTTTCTTTTGTGCTAGATACATCCAGAAGTGTATGATATAGCAGAAGATGGCAAGGAATACAGACTGTCAATAGAAAGCAGAATTCCTGTTCCTTGTCCTGAATTTAACCAGGTTGAAAGTGACTGCAGAATATCACTAAGATTGAATACTGTTGATGAAGGCAAGTATTATCCTGATTGTGTGTGTGTGTTGCATTTTGTATGTTTATAGTATTTTCCTAAATATTCCCTCTGATTTGCCTCTTTGGAGAATCTGGTGTATTATAAAATACTTTCTACATTATTAAAGTAAAATACTCAAAAGCTCTATGTACTGCTGATTGAAAGTAGGGAAGAATACATCTGTCATCCATTTTTTAATTTTTTTTACTTCCTGTGTTTTAAGTATTGAGTATACCGTAACGAAGTACTCAGGTTTTACTGTCTTTGTCTGTAGTGCTTTGCTACGCCCAAGTCACGTGAACATCTAGTAGCGTGAACATCCCCCAACACAGGGATCCTTGCCCATTCAGACAGGCATTTTTGTCCCATCTGCAGGACTACCACGACTTTCATTTGGCTATTGATGTAGAAAATTAAAACAATTTTCTCGGATGTGCGTAGGGAGAGGGTTTTCCATGATCAAAGTTGAGGTAAATGCTTGCTTACTTTCATTTGTGAAAAAAAAAACAAAACAAAAACTATTTGTAAATAAGTTAGTATTTATATTAACAGCAATATACCAAATGTATCTCGATTAGATGAAAACTCACTAACGATGTGTTTTCATTAAAACAGGTAAAGAACAACTAGGTTTAAACTTGGCTCTTTCTACTTGTCATGTGGATCTTCTCCAGAAACCCTGCAGAAATGGAATCTGTAGTCAAGCAGTAATTTATTTCACTGCTGTGACAGACTTTATGCAGGACGGAGACAGAATTACCAGAATTGCATTCGAACCAATATCCAGTGAGAATTCCCTGTGGAATGGCTATGTTCCAGAAAGCACAAAGGTAGAAAACTTAAGTGTTAAGATCTGTAAAACCAACAAGCCAGGAACGTGGCTGATCTAAATTAAGTTTCTGTTTCAGTTGTGATGTGCTGATTCACACCAAGATTTCTAAGTAGTCAATTTTTCATTGGTTTATTTCTATTAAAACACCGCCTTTTTGTTTAGATTAAGTTTCTTACATTTGAATATTAACATGACTACTCAGATATACTGTAACCTCCTCATTATGAAATAAATCAAGAACATAAAAAATGTGCCTAAGTCTAACCTGATATGATTATGCTCTTTTTTGTTTTGAAGATTACAGTAAAAGATCTACCAACTGCCTACTGCTACTCATTTACTGACCCTCATATAATTACGTTTGATGGAAGGTAATCACTTGATTAGAGCTTTAAATTTCAAGGGTTGTTGTTGTTTGTTTGTTTTTTAATCTATGCTAGTGATGCAAGCTGTAGTTCTCTACAGTTGTGCTATGTATTTCACACTCTTTCTTGGATAATCGGATAAACATGTTCCAGTTGGTTAAAGCTTGTTTGTCATATTTATAGTATATATACTTGAAAATACAAGTTTTAGGTTGTGACAAAAGAAGAAAGTAAATAGACTATTACGCTTTTTAGAGGAATATGCCAAGAGAGAAATAATAGCTGTACGGTCTGAATGTGAAAGATGGAAATATTATTATATATGATCAATGATAAATGGTTGAATAGACAAAAGTGTTTTAATGCAGAACTATTTCCAGTCTTCAGTGTAGTTTCCATATTTCTGGTGTACCTATCTGAATCCCTGTAAGGATCAAGTTGCTAGAAGCTATCTTCTGTCAGTATGACATTGTGATGAGTTCATTAATATAATTGACAGCAATTTATTCACTTCTGTCACCTGCAGCTCACTAAACCTTCTTTCCAAAGTGAAGACAGCTTCTTTAGCCACAGCTAGTATGGGTTTTGCATGCTTCTGTCTTTCTAAGTGTTTTGAACTCTACCATGAATTAGAAACAAATGCAGGTTCCACACATGGGACTTGTATACTCTCTGCTCAGCAGAAACACATTTCTTCAAATGACAGGGTGAGAGAAAGAGGATACGTTGCCTGCACATAAGTGTGTTCAACACACAACACAGTTTTTCTTGTGAATTTGAAGGAAAAAACAAGTTGTAATGGATACTCTGATAGCACTGTGGATAATAACAGTAATAAAGTCACAGGAGTTATGCTGATTTGCAATTCTTTCTTCATTCAAAATTACAGGGATGCCTTCACTGGGTTTTTTTAACCATCAACATGTTGTGATCAAGCGTTCTTATGATGTAATGATCTACTGAAATATATTCCTGCTGGAACATAGTGCTGCACCTTTCTTTTTAAGGATAAATAGCGTTGCTATTTCCCTAATAGCATGATAAATGGCAATTTATTTTACAAACGGGGGAAACAAACAGAAAGGGAACTGTCCCTGTGGAATCACAGGTGATCGCATGTAGTCCCAGCAGTTGGACATCTGCAGTTTGTCTGCTAGGCTATTAAACAAAAGGCAAATCACTACTCTGCAATTAACTGTCAAATGCCATTTATAGCTAAGAGACTGTTAAACTTGCAGAAAAAGTTTGTATTTTTTTTCCTCTTTTTTTTTTTCCCCTCCCCCCTTCTTGCCATCAAATCATTAAATCGGCTATTCTAACCTTGCTTCGGGGAACAGATGGCTAACCCGTAGGGAAAAAAAAAATGAAGTCACTATTTATAGTTTTCATCTTAAATCATTTTCAAATCTTTGGGAATAGATTTTCTCCATCTTAATAAAGCAGACCTTTTTAAAAGTATCTGACTTTCTAAATCATTTAGTCAAGGGTACCTGTATAGTCTTCAGCATCTGCACCTCACATGCACACAGTTAAGCATCTTCTTGCTCCTACTGGATATTTGCATTGCAGAGTACACAAAGGCTAAGAAGCATCCCCTGATTGCCTATTAGAATACACAAAAGCACAATTAAAATGCATCAAAAAAATGGCAGTGGCTCCAAGATTACCTTTCCATTCACAAACATTGTTACATACTCCATTTGTGATCCTTTTCTTCTTCCTCCTGTGTCTGCTATAGAACAGGTTTTAAATTTTTGTTTTAGAGCTGTGCAAAAGAGATATGATGGTGTTCGTTCAGAACAAAGTTATTTGTGTTTGTGAACAGTATTCTTTTTTTTTTTTTTTCTCCATGATGCATGGAAATGTACTGCAGTATCAAATCCTACCAAATACTAGAAATCTGTTTTAAGTTAAGTTACTGACACCTGGTGATGTTATGCTTTTCTTTTGATACCAGACTCTATGACAATTTTAAAACAGGAACATTTGTTCTCTATAAGAGTACAGCTCGAGATTTTGAAGTTCATGTTCGCCAGTGGGATTGTGGAAGTCTTCAATATCCAGCATCCTGTAACTGTGGCTTTGTTGCCAAAGAAGGAAGTGATATAATTGCATATGACATGTGCAGTGGTCGGCTACATGAGTCACAGCCACACTTATCCATAATAAGTAGAGACACAACAGGAAGCAATGTCAGAATCACTGAATCCTACCTAGGAAGAAAAGTAACAGTAAGTTCATGCTACTTTTGGATGTAATAGTTATTTCAGTAATTATTTTTACCAATTCACACCAATTTCAGAACTAAAACATGCTTTATTTTCTGCAATTAAACAATGACAATGTTTATTTTATAGTCAAAGTACTTTGACCAGTGCTTTGCATGTAAGCAATGTTTGAAATGACGCGGAATTTTAAAATGAAACACTCCACTGCTGTTTATCATTCTGTTGGTCTGAAATGCAAGTCATAAGAACAGGCCATTTTAGCCTGTATTTGTCTATTAGTTTAAAATATTTGAGTTTTTAATACTTCAGGTATTAAATATTTAGAGAACATCAGGCAACAGAAATGAAACTTCTCACTTTTAGAGGCTAGGATGCTAAAACAGAAGAAAAAGTTACTTGTGTGGAGTCATGCACCAAGTTCATAGAAACAACTTTTAAACTTGGAAGTGAAAATCTTACGTTTTCACTTCCCCTATTCAGTCGTCCATGAATTCTCAAGTATGATTACCTTTTCTTTCTCCTTTATGTGCAAAAGAGCTTATTCTTCTGTGGCTCTGCCTTTTTTTTTTCCTCCTCCTTTCAGTAAAAACATCACTGAATTGTATTCTTTAATTCTTCAGATTAGTAAACTAAAAATCTTCATTCTTCTCAGTTTATTTCTTAGATGTCAGTATTTCTGCTGAGCATTGTGAAATAAAATAGCTCAGAGTACTCTCAAAAATTTGCTATCTGGAACACTTAGGATCACATTTGCAGGTAGAAGATTATTCTGTATTAAGCCATAGAATTAGCACATAGTATTAACACATAGAATCATGTAGCTGGCAAAAAGGAAGTGAGAAAGATGCTCCCAGAAAGTCAGATCATATTACTAGAATTATCCCTTTCCATCTGGAGATTAAGTGGCCCGTTTTCTTTGCTCACTTACTCTTTAATTGTCTGTGGTTTTGAGGTCACTGACCTTCTGCTCTATACCTACTAATGATGGATGAAGCTTATTGGCCTGAAGTGTGCCATCTAGGTGCTTTCTGGGGTGCACAGGATTTGTATTTCTTTTGGTGTAGCATTGTAAATAACAATTTGTCTGATTCAGAATAGTTAGAACCAGAACTTAATGGGATGCCTTTATATGCCTGCCTTTGTAAATCATTCCCTGTCAATGAAGTAGGGAAAATAAGAATGATGGTTCTCACAATTATATCATCCATATCTTTTTAGGTTTTGTTTTCTTCTGGAGCTTTCATTCGTGCTGATGTGAGTGAATGGGGAATGAGCATAACACTTAGGGCGCCCAGTTCAGATTACAAAAATACAATGGGGCTCTGTGGCACCTTTGATGGAAGTGCAGAGAATGACTATCACACTGCCAATGGGGTGGAAATTCCAAACAATTCTGATGCTCTTTTTTCTTTTATAAAGGAATGGAGGTAATAAAATACTTTTTCAATCAAATGACATAATTTCTGGTTCAAACTCTCCTTTGCTCTCTTCAAAGATTTGTTGACATAAAAGACTTTTGTAAGTTAATATCTGAGTAAATAAAGACCAAAGAGCCAAACTTGTATTTAAGTAGTAAATATGATGTAAGGTAAGTTTGTTCTGAACAAGTCATCAGAAAAAGATCTGCCTTTTTAACTCTTTTTTTTTTTTTTTTTTTTTTTTTTTTTTTTTTTACAATTTAACCGAGATCTGTAACCATATCCTGTATATTCTGTAATCTATGCTGTAGAATTATTAATTATTAAGCAAAACAGGCACAGATTATTAAAACAACAAAAATATATAGATAAGTTAAGATAGAATTTCTTTTTTTTCTTCTCTAGAATTCCACCAGGAGGTAGCTTGTTTGATAAGACACCTTCTTCATTACCATCTTCTAAGAAAACAGACTTCTGTGACTGCACCTTTCAAGATTTTGGATTAGATCCATCAGTGCATGAACTAAAGACAGTTTCTAAATCAGAACTTCCCCGGTCTTGTAAAGACAGTGAAAGTGGTAGACTTCTTTCTTTGATACCAGGACTAGATGTCACTGCTGAGTATCTCAACCCTATTGATCTTGTCAAAGGCTTAAACAAACGTTCATCTGTACATGAAATGGATGCCTCTACGCTTCCGCAAAAGAAAGATAATCAAACCAAACTTCAGAAATCATCATTAGTAAAACCACATGTCTCTGCAACCTCAAAAATAAGTTCTGGTATAGAAAAAGAAGGAACTTCAAGCTCAGACATTAAAAGAATTTCTGATAATTACAGTTATCTTCACAAAAGTCAATCTGTTACAAGTAGAAGGAAGCGCCAAAGTTATTATGAATATCATCCAGTATTTCTATTCCAAAGTCTAAGCCAAACAGATTTAGAGGCATATAAGTACTTTTTCCCAGAGGACCACACCACTGACAAAGAAAAGACGTTTCTTCCTTCTTGGCCCACACCTTCTGGCCTCACTGAGTCCAGTGCTCTGAGACTGTGCCAGCAGGCAATAGCCAACTCCAGTATAGGAAGAGCTTGTGGTGGCCTTCTTGGTAGAAGAATGGAAGATGCAATCAATATCTGCATTAAGGATTTACTGTTGAAAGATGACCTCAGATGGGCAGAAGCTTCATTAGCTCTTTTAGAGAATGAATGTGAGAAGAGAGTTTTAGAAGAAATAAACTACACTCAACAGGAACTTCAAGGGTTTGTTGAGAACCTGCTTATTGCATTGAAGTGCCCCAGTCTGTGCAGTGGTAATGGAGAATGTACAGAATGGGGTTGTGCATGCTTTCAAGGCTATGGTTCATATGACTGCAGTATGCTGGCTGGTAGGTGGGAAAAAGAATGAGATTTACTGAAATAACGGTCTCCGTGTTTGTGCAACATAAGTTTTACTTCACTGTTTTTCTCTCCTGCTTTTATTTTTTTCTCTTCCTGCACTGACAGGGGTTCCTTCTGGTGGGCCTGTGCATTATCCAGCAGGCTAGTTCCAATTTAATACAGCCATTATTGTTTTCTATTTAGCCTTCTTGTTTCCCAAGGGGAAAACATGGGCTTAGTTTATGATATATCAGATTTAAAAAAATTTACTACTCAGTTTGCAACCCAGAGTACGGCCTCAAGAGATTAGTGCGTTTCCACAGCTGTCTTCTTCAGGGAGATCTTGCCACATCCATAAACTCCTGCAGTCCTGCTTATTAACTGGAAGTGAGATGTTTTTGGCAATGTTGCATTTCTGTATACTGTTAAATGTGGAAGCAGAACTGATGGTGAAGAAAAAAGTTTACCAAATAGAGCTGAGCAAGTTTCTTTTCTATTAAGTATGACATTGACTGAAAATGCAGATAAACAGATAACAGTGAAAATACGAGGTATTAGAAAATTCAAAAATCTTTCAGAACTGTTGATATTTTATAGTAGTATTTTTGTTAAATTAATGTATTTAAAATAAATGGAGGAAAAAGAAAGTAATAAAATATAATATTTGCTTCCTCTTTAACTCAAATACATGGGCCTGCATACAATCAATCAATCAATCCAAAGATGTTATAATAATGAAATAAACAAGAGATTTTGGCTAAGCAGGTTATAATAACAAAAAGAAAATAAATAAGATGCTTACCCATATCCTAAGCCCACTACAAAACTCCAGAAGAGGGATCTCCAAAAGACATCCTTCCTCACTAGTAGTCAGCTCTTAAATGGGTCTAGAAGAGGTGCAGCCAGGCTCCACCCCTTCTGGCAGCACAGGTGAATTGCCTTCACCTGTGCTCCCATGGGTGACTTGTTGCTTGCCTCAGGTGATCAATCAGAGGTTTAGGCCGTGATTCAGCAGTTCCCATACAGCTTTGCTTTCAGAGGAAATATTTGAGTATTCTAAACTTTGCTGGTTTATTTCATGAACCACCCTCCACAAGTGATGCTTTTTTGTTTAGTCTTTAGACAAAAAAAAATGCATTATAAATTATTGCAAGTAATTTTCAAGTTCCTGTATCTAAAGCCTGAGCTTCATTTACATTTTACACTGCAAGTGTGATGTAAAGAATCATAGATGAGGAGACAGACCACATATTCACAGGAGTTTGTTATTGCATGAATGTTTCATCTGCTTTATAAAATTGAAGTTCCCAGAAAAGACATAAAACCTCGCTTTGATGGGGAAATTCATTTTAATGACACAAAAGGTTACTGTTTGTACCTTTTTTCCACTGGTTCCAGATTTTGTTGTTGACAGTTTTCTTAGTTGGGCAGAGAAATAAATGTGTTGTCTGAAGTAAATGTATATGAATGTGTTCATTGTATTGACTTTTATTGTCTAATCTCTACTTCAAAGACCAAGCTCCAGAAATTACAGAGCTGGAAAATGCTGGGCTATGTGATATTCGTCAGTATGACTGCACATCAGTGAGGGCTTTTGGACATGGCTTCAGGGAGTCATTGAATCTGAAGTGTGAAATTATCAAATTGCAAGTAGGTCTCCTTGTATAGTAATAATTCTGTTTAAATTTCTCTATGAATAAGTAAAAACTATCTAATCATTTATGTTGGTATAACCCAATGCTTTAGAAGAAGCTAAAAGCAGAGGCACTCAGCACTTTGCAGCAGGCACTCAAGTCTTTGCAAGATTGCACTTTCCTCAGTGCTAAAAGTACAAAACATAATGGGAATGTTCAGCGGCTAAAAGGGAGATAGCAGCAAACAGCAGCTATCCATCTGGAAAGGGCAAAAGTAGTCCTATTGGTAGCAACCAGTACGTTGCTTGTTCTTTCCATTCTTTTTCTTTCTTTCTTTTTAAGTGCTTATGGAGAGGAAGTGAAGTAGCAGTTCTTTGAAAAAGGACCGCAAGGTTAAAGACATCACTAGATTATTGTTTCAAACTCAATACTCAAAATAGCCGTTTTATAAACATAATAAATCTGTTACAAAAAAGAAAAAGGCATTTTTGAGATGTTGTCCATTTCCCAGGGGCAGAATACTGTGACTACTTAATAATATGTCAGCTCTGTAGCCTAGGTTTGAACAGAAGACTAAAAGTACTGCACTGGAATGTCAGAGTAGTCTGTACAGACAGAATGTTGTTAATCAGACCTAGAATTTGCCCAAGGCAAAATTAAAAGCCATTTACAAGAGTTAGCCTGAAATGAACAATCTGTGATTACAAGTTTTTACATTGTATTATACATGAGAATAAAACCCTGTCAAATGAAACTTGTTTTCACTCGTGATGAGAGGGGGAGAGAATGACAAAAGGGAAAACATTCAATGGGAAACTTCTGCTCCTGAGACAACCAAAAATGCTTTCCTTAGTTCTAGTAGATGCTACAATTAAGCAGTGAGGGTTATAGATTTTTTTTTTCTTGTGCATATTTATCCAGTCATCTGCTAGTTGGCTTGAAATGGGAAAGTTAAGAGTATAAGTTAAAAGAATTTTAGAGCATCTCACAGACAATTATTGGAGCTTGATTGCAATAATCTGAATTGCCTCTGTCTTAACTCATGACAAGATACTCTGATACAACACTCTTTGTTGTAGTATACGTGACTCTGAACTACACAAACGTTCTAGATAATCTCTTTTATTGTGATCTCATTTGTTGTTGTCATTTTTCTTTTTTTTAATTTTATTTTGAATTTTTTTTATTTTCTTCCTGAAACTACCAAGGAAAGTAAGTTTGTTTCCTTTTAATTTTACTGGGATAATGGTGGCTTTGTGCAAATGCCAGTGGAGTTACAACATATAGCACTTCTTGTGGGTATTTTGAGATAAATTTAACTGATCAAAATTTCCTAGAAGCATTTTTGCTGAATTTAGATCTAGTACACTCACATTTCTCATTTCTAATTCCTGCACTTCTGAAAGATTAAATCACATTGGTTGTCTACAGGCTGTCCTACCATGCACAGTGCTATAAGAGATGATGAAGTACTGGAGTACTTCACAGATACATAACTAGTGTGCATCTCTTGATAGAGTTTTGGGCAGGATATGACCAAGGAGTTAATGATTACACACTGACAGAATTTATTTAGATTTTGCAAAAGGTAGGAATATGTATAAACCCCCTTACTTTGTTCTAGTAGATTTGGAGATTTTTAGCTGATTTTTGAGCAATAATATTTCTGAAAAAAAATATCTGAATGTGTCTCCAGCTGATAACAAAAGGCTTTTGGAAAAATAGACTGCATCACATTTCAAAGAGACAAAGATCTCAAAATTGCATACTCATGAATGCTTAGTTTTTACATTTTTACTCACCTTTGCCATTAATTAATTAGCATAGGATGAAAAAATATTGAAAAAAGTTTGGTTTGAACAAAAATAGTTAATTTGCCTTTTGAGCATTTTTTAAAGTGTTTTTTTTTTATTTGAAAAAATGCAGAACTGTCATCCCTACCTCAGGGTTGGGATTAAATAAATGTTTCACTTTGTTCCAGTAACTGAAAAAATAGCCAACTCAGTAAAACTTAGCTAAGCTCAACATGATTTTGATCTTGTTGTTCTCTCAATTCTTAATCTACCTATTCTATTTTCTATACACTTAACCCTGCTTCCTATTGCAATCCATACTTCTATCACATAGTACCATCCCTATTCAGTTATCTTGAACTCTCACGACAGATCCTTGGGTAACTTTACTTTCCTGGAGAATAGAAAAGAATTCTACAGGGTTAATGTTGTAATCTGTTCATTTGTGCAGGGGTTTAGTGGCTAACTGCCAGTATTTGCTGGCACGCAAAATCATAGCTGAGCATTGCCAGAACCTCATCTGTTCATTTGACTAAAGCTTGTCCACTTCTGTGAGCAGAGATAGAGAGGCATAAAGTAATTGTGACATCAGATCAGTGCTACTTAGAGGATCACCCACTGCTTAACTCTTCCATCACTCTCCAGATAGAAGAATTTTTCTTGGTAATGCCATGTCAAATTGCCATGCACCAGGAAAGACTTCTCATCTTTCATACTAACAGGCTGTGGTAGAAATCTGTTTGTGGGGGGAAAAAATGACATATAATATTTCCCACATCATTCTAGTCCAGAGACAGTAGACACATTGAAACACTAAGCAATAAATGTGTTTTTTTTTTCTCTGATAAAAATATTTTCATATTCCATTTCACCGAAAAACAAATTATTTGTCCTAAAATTTAGTATACTGATAGCCAGTGGATTCCTGGAGAACCTCTAATTATGTCAGCTGCCTTCCAAAATGTCAGAACTGTCGACTGTGAATTACCGAATAATGGCCCACAGTCTGATGTCGTGGATCTGGTTGATGATAAACCCATTGCCTGGTGGAAAATAAAGGTACTTGCAGAAATTTCAAATATTCACTTACAGATACTAAGATGAAAATACATTGTGTATATAACTATTATTTGTTAATGGTACAGTGGATGGAATTCAGCTTGCTTAACAAGACATCTCATTTAATCTCTTAAGCTTAAATATAGAGTGCTTCCTGCAAGGGGACTGCTTCCTATAAGGGGCTACCCCTAGAACCTACAGAAGGATGCATCCTTCAAAAGTTGAAGGCAAAGGCCAAGTAGTTACCCTAGTGTATTTCAAATGACATTCAATATATTGACAGAAAAAATGAGTTGAGCTCAATATATATACATGAATGTTTGTGTGAGGTAGACATCTATGATATCATGCAGTTGGAGTCAGTAAGGTCAATAGACCCTAAAAACTGTTCATTCTATCCTAGCATAGACACCTGCATGTGGTCAGTGGAATACCTGCCTAATCTTGTTGATATAATTTATTAGAGTTTTGCTGACTATTACAAGAGTTTAAACAGCTAATATAGTAAATATAGTGCCTGTCATTGAATTGAATCCCATGATAGCAGTCAGTACTGCTGAGATGTTGATACCTATGTTGGTTAAACTATTCTTACTCTATATCTTGCAGATTTCTAATGATGGATTAACTTACAGCAATTCTAAAGCAATGATAATATACGATGGAGCTTGTCAGATATGTGAACTACAGGAATCTGGATTATGTACATTAAAGGTATATATCTCATTCTTCTGTGTATATTACTAAAGTATGCATCTCTTCAGGTAGAAAGAACACACACCCTGTACTCATTCACAACAGGAATTTTTCATGCGCAGAAATGAAAAGCACCAGAAGAGAAACTCAGAAGAGACAAGTTTGAAGGAAAACAACAACAACAACAACAAAAAGCACTGTATATAATTAACAAGTAGAACAAACATACTGTCATTTGTTTACTTCTAAAAGTAGAATGTAAGGTTAGGTTTGATTAGGATTAGATTTATTAAATTTGGACACTCTACAAATACAAAATTTTACAAACACATGATTCTGTAATTTACTGTTTGACAACTGAAATTAATGAATCACATTGTCATTTCTCTAAAAGGAGAAAACATGCAACATAGATGGACTCTGTTATGGTGAAGGTGACACGAATCCAACCAGCCCTTGCTTACTCTGCAGACCTGACACATCAAGGTTAACTTGGTCAGTTGTTGAAAGTAAGTTCTAAATAGTTCTGATTGTCATCTCTTTGATTTTTTTTTTTTAAAGTAGCAAAAAGTATAGGTTCTACTGAGTTTCAAAATGAATAGATATAGCAAAGTTTTGAGCTTAGTTAAATGTTTCAGCTAAAGCTTGGTGGGTACTATTTTAGTTTGTAATTTGATCTTGTTTTTCATCTTGCATTTCTCCTTATTTCTGAAAAGGATGTTTTCCAGACTAGACATGTGAAAGACAGACTTGTTTGTTTTTTTTTTCCCTGTTCACAGTAACTAACAAGAAACTACTGAAATTAACAACTCTTTGAGCCTTATTAGCAGTTAACAGTATTTTGATTTTTGGTACAGCCATGTCCACAAGTGTTTGTCTTCAACATTTAGGAATAAAAGGTATTTTCCAAAAATCAGGTGCATGTTCTGAGGCATGTTCTAACATATAATATGAGCAGTGTAGCTCTGCATAAGCTAGGCAACAAGCAGCTTTTCTGTATACATATATCTATGAAAATGCTCTATAAAAAGCTTTGCATAAATGTTGGTAACACCTCAGGCCTAGTAATGATGTTTAATACAAGATTTTGTTCCATAGAGACTTTGACTTATAACAAACAAGAGGTGAACACAAGAAACTGGATTAAAAGGCAGGTCATGTTAATTAACCACTTAATATTTGGACATAACTCATATTGATTGCAGAGATGCACGGCCTAAGCAAATACTTCAGTATATACTTATGAATCTCATACTTCAGTCCAATTAGAAACCATTCCACAAAAACAGGACTGTCATCTAGTTTCTATTTTCTGTCTCTCCATAGTACAAAGTTCTAGCCTAGAAGATATAGCTCTTTTGGTTCAGCTTTCCCATCAACCAGCTTTCCCCATCAACCCAGATCCATCATATCTCAAATACAAGAATTCCATCAGTGTTTCATGGTGGAAGTGCTAACATGACTCGCCTGGATTAGTATGGCTCTTGTATGAATGGGACTTTTGATAACTGTCTCACTCAATCTCTTCCTAGTTCTAACTTTTTATGACTTTCTGTACTTTCACTTTTGAACTGCAACAGTTTATAAAAACAATTTTTAATTTCAGTAAATTTTGAGGCCTTTTTCTATTTAAATGTAATCAATCTTTACAAGCTCTTATGCTCTTACATAATTTCTTGTAATGTTGTAAGTAATTTCTTGTTAACGTTACAACTGTAACAAAAATATCTATTTTTTTTCCTGTACTGTTCAAATGATATTAGAATTTAAAAGAAATAGTCACATATGTTTTCCTTAACAGAAAGATACTTTCCTTTAAAATTTTTATAAGTATATTGCAACTCTTGCTTAAAAGAGAAAATATCTCCTTTGTTACAGACAACCAGCCTCCTGTGCTTGAAACTTTTCAGGGTATGCTACAGACTTTTTATGGAGAAGATTTTGTATATCAGTTTTTGGCTTCAGATCCAGAGGGCTCTGCTATTCTTTTCACACTGGAGTCTGGTCCTGAAGGTGCCAGTCTTTCCCCATCAGGTCTCCTTTTGTGGAAAGCTGTGTCAAAGAATCCCCATAAATTAACATTTTCTTTGACAGATGACTGCAATGCGGAGACTAAGGTAGAAATAGAGGTAATTAATATTACAGTAAAATGACTCATGCTAGTAAGATGTTTACAATATCTAATTACAACATTCATTGCTAGTTCATAAAAAGAGAAAACTGTCTTATTTGTCTTGTTTTGTAGATCAGGGTAAATTCATGTGATTGCCTGAATAATGGCTCATGTGTGACAAACATTAATTTCCCACCTGGAAGTGGGAGATACCTTTGTGTGTGTGTGGCTGGATTTGAAGGTGATCTCTGTCAAGTGAATACTGATGACTGCAAACTCAACCAGTGTGGTACTGGCAAATGTGTAGATGGAATAAACAGCTACTACTGTGAATGCCCACCTGAACTTCAAGGTAAAGTACTACATTATATATTCACATTTAGATTTTCTGTTTTCCTCTGGCAAATATGGTAAAACAAGAATGATAAGTTTGGTCCCAGCATGGCTCTTCCAATGCCGGCAGGTAAGTGTAGTCCACAGAGCCCATTCTCTTTGTATTCTGCAATAAGCAAGAAACTTGGCATATGATAAAAAAATGTATGCGACAAACATAGTGAGCTGCATTTATTAGATGTACTTAAATATTTTGATGTACTTCGTATATGCACTCCTTTGTATTTTTGCATCTACATTCTACTTCTATCATTTAAAAAAAATATTGTCAAAGTCTGGTGACAACAGTATTATAAAAATCTGTATTTGAATGCAGGTGAAAATTGTCAAGATGACATAGATGAATGTGCATCCAATCCTTGCTTCCCTGGAGTATTTTGCTTCAATACTTTTGGTTCTTACTATTGTGGTTCATGCCCAAACAATCTACATGGAGATGGGAAGTCATGCTATGGTAATATGATCTGCTTTTCAGAAGAATACTATTGTCTTATTATAATCAGACAAGATATCTCTGGATGTGCTGCATTTCTAACAGTAAATTAGAACTGTAGTAGTCAGCAGAAAAGAACTCTCTGACTGCTGGCTACAGAGACAGAATCTCAGATGGTCACAATATCAGAATGTAGTGAGTCACACAGCTGTAAATTCCTTTTTCAAATGTTTAGAAAAAAATAGCTACAAATGCCCACATTCTTTCATATAATACTAGGAATCTGTGAAGTGTTTTTTTTCTGTGTTATTTTCATAATAGGAGTAACTATTGACAAAATGCTTTGCTTTTAGGCTGCTCAGCATAGAACTATTTATTGAAATAAAGACACTTGAGAAATCAGGTTCCTAACATTAATTTACTGTGTCCTCTTATGCAATTTCTGAATAACTAGTAATTTTAACATAATCTGTTGCAAATCTTCAAGAAACATTTTTTACTCTTCACCTACTGTCTGAATTTTGAGTTATTTTTTTTTCTATTGGAGTTCTGTAATTTATTTGCTGTTGAAGTAAAGGTAACTATTAATGTGCCCTCTCATTTTTTGTTTTAGAAACCTTTGACAACATTTATGTTGAAAGAAAAGATTTCATAGGAGAAGCTGGAGAGAATAAAGGTGATTTTATTTCATGAAGATAGTGATATTTCTGATTCATGTACTGATAAGAATATAGCTGGGAAGTTAAAGGTTTTAGTCAGCTTTATGTTATTTACTTTAATTTTTCAGTTTAACTAAATGAAATTAATGACTTGGTTTGCATTCTTATTTCTGATCTTATAAATGACACTGAAATGTCAATATCAACAAATCCCTTAGGTCAGTCAAGTCATTTCACTGTCAGTGTGATGTATGACATTCTTACTGCTGCCTTTTGTTTCTGTGACTAACCACTGATGTACAATAGGTAACATGGGGATAGGGACATCTGTTATATGAGATAAGCAAAAGTTTATGGCATTATGTTGAATGCCATTTTTCATACTTTAATTCAAAAGAAAGGTGAAGAGTATGGCAAATGAAGGTTCTTAATTCCAAAACTCCTTAAACACTATCGCTGGCATTTCCAGCTCTATGTCTGCTGAGGTATTGTTCACAGAGAATTCTCCTTGGGTGTCTTTTTTTTCATCTCTGAATTGTTAGCAGGGGAGGAAAATGCACTCTCACTCAATTGCCAATGCTGGATAATTCTTTATCAGTTTCTTCTAATGCTTTGTTTTCCAGCAGTCAGAAGCATAACATTTTGCAATAAGATTCAGGGAAGTTTAACATTTCGTTTACAGTTTTCTAATACTGTTCCAAAGGACATATCTTAAGTTAAGTTGAACAATCTCCTCCAACTTCATTCCTGCTCAAACCCATAATGCTAAAAAGCCCATTGAAAGCCTTCTGCCATTCTTGTATTACAGTGCCTTTCTACAATTCACCAGAAACTCACTTTTTTCTGGGCAGAATATGGAGCATTTCTCATTCATTCTGCATTACTATCAGAGAGAAGGCTGAGTCCATCTTTGTCACTGAAAACACATATGTAATATTCCACTAATAAAAAATATACAAAAACTATCAAAATGAAGAAAAAATGTTCAGAGAATTATCAGAGAGCCCTGAGATAACTGAAGTAATTAAGTAAACTAAAACATAATTATACTTTTGCTACAAAGTAGTGAATTATTCATACAAAATTCTTCATGTGATGTAAGCAAGTGGGTAAGTATATATTGTGACTAAATATCTGCTTCCAAACTCTAGGCTTATTACCTGCATTTAGACATACATGTGAACAGTAAGCAGTATCTTTTGTTTAAACACCATTACAGTAATCTAGTTGGTATGGCACTAGTAATTTGTTCTGCCAATAAAGTTATTTGTTGACCCAGTATCTGAAAATCCCTGGCTGCTTGCTCCAAAAGGCCATGGTGAGAGTGGGAAAGGATATAGTATATATAGTATATAGACAGAGTACCTTTGTCTGCCAGTTGAGATTTATGTCCTACTGCAAACATTTATTCTGGTGTAGCACATGGGTGGAGAGGAATGAATGGAATATATGTTTTTCTGTTCAGAAGACATTCTTTATCCTTGGAAGAAAAAAAGTCTTATAATATTTCTGTACATCTTTTCTCCTTTTTCTTTAACATTCTGTAGGTTTTGAACAGTCATCATTTGACAAGGTCTTGAACTCTGTTCCCAGTTCTACAGATGTCCCCCAAAGATTTATTTCTATAGAAATGGACAATACTAATATTTCATCACTCTCCAGATCAAAAAAAGTCACCACTGAGAAGTCATATAATTCTCAGAGAAGTGCTTCTGAACACATTGCTCATGCTGTTGATAGCAGTAGTGGACATCTTACTGACACAGAAGGGACTTCTCCAGAAAACACAGTGATTACAGCTTCTTCAAGGAGCCATGCTGTGTCAACTGAGAAGAAAATAAGGGCACAAGTTGAGGCCTACAGTCATTGGGAGACTAGCAAGAAGGCTTCTCTTAGCAGTTCAATGAATACAAGCAAAAGGCTTTCTTTGTCACACAAAGTATTTAAAGGTGGAAATACTCACAGAGTTCAGCACTTGTTAGCCAAGCATAGAATGAGTTCTTTACCTTTTGCTCTTGTTGAAGTGACTGTCCCACCAGAAATGCTTCCTGAAGATTCAGATGAAATAGTACTTCCTAAAGTAGTTACCTGTGCTGATCTACCTTGTTTTCCTGGAGTACCTTGTGAGCCAAGTCAGGATGATATAGTCAAGTGTGGTCGTTGTCCTTATGGTTACTATGGAGATGGCTTCAATTGTAGAGGTATTGCAAATAACTGTACTAAATGCTTCACTGAGAATTTTTTTAAATATAGGTTGCTCTGAAAGTAATGCCACTTATTTATTTCCATGGAACTTGGAAATTACAACAGACACAAAGAGCACAATAACACTATTTGACAGAGCAAATTCTCAGCTAGAGAAACTATTTTTCAGTGTAGTCATCACCATTAGCTATGCATTTTTGCCCATGATGAACAAGAGCCTGCATGCCACGCTCATAAAAATCTGCACAAGTGGAGGTGACCTACTGTTTCACAGCTGCTTTGAGGGCTTTGTTGCTAGGAAAATGTTGCCCATACAGTTGTCCTTCATTGACCCAAACAGTTGGAAGTTAGAAGATGCCAAATCTGGTCTATACAGTGGGTATGCTGTCAGTCCTTCCAAGAATGACAATGTGCTCCACGGACTTCAAACTGGTATGGGGGCTACAGTTATCAAGTTTCAAGAGAAAGGTGGTTCTCTTCTCTCTCCTTACTCTGGAATTTTGAGCCTTCAGCTTAGTCAGTATCATGATGTAGTGGTCAGAGTTAATGATTTGTCCAGGTTCCAGAAAATCCAGAAGGATCACCTCTTTCCTATCCCAGAAAACAGTGAACATCACTTACCTACTGAGAGCTGCATCTTGAATTTTTTCTTCGATGGAGAATTCATGTGTTGCCACTCCATGAACTGCCATTTTGACTCTGGCTTATAGTGGTGACAACATATCTTATCATCGGTAATGATGCACTACAGAAAACTGTCATCTTCAGTCTTGTATTGGTTCAGTAGATCCTGACAAACTTGCATACAGTGGTCTTTCTGTTCTATGTGAACATTTGTGGGACCTACCTTGCACAAAGTTTGCAATACTTTAACGCTGCCACCATCATTTCCAACACATAGAAGACAATATTCAGCTTTATACACAGTTCCCTGGTTGCAATCTGTCTTCACGTACATGAGCTGATTGAGACACTCTTCATTTTCTAGGGTGACAGCTCTGCATGGACATCCAGAAAGTGGCTTGTCTCATGTCTCTGTAATACTACTGAAACTCACCACCCACTGCTTCGCTGTGCTCACATGCACTGTTTGGTCTCCATATGCATTCAGCAAACAATGAATGTCAATGGGCTCCATTTTTTTCCTCCATGGAGGAATTCAGTGACACACCTTTGCTCAATATGCACTTCCATGTCAGACACCATTTTGTAAGACTGCCCCTCTGCTGCCATCTGTCACATGGCAGCAAATTTAAGGGACTATTGCTAGGAAGGTTCAGCTTTACTGCCACACCACCAAAATTTGTCTCTGACATTGTGGGCCAACATAATATAATAGGAGGCATTACTTTCAGAACAGGTCTTGTATTTTTATAACATGAGAGTACATTGTTAATGTGTGATTGGTAAAATTCACATAGTACTGAATATCCTTATTTCCTTATTAATATTTACCTTACAGGCTTTTAGTTGTGCGGATGCACTTAAAAACATTTTTTCTCTGATGTATCTCAGGCTTCCATATTATGATCAGGGACCTGATTGATTCCTTGTGGTATGTTCATTGTGCTAAGTAGGACATAGTTAGACTGAAATGCCATTGTTTGTTTCTTTATTCCTTTCACTGTTTTCTTAATTGCCTTTCAGCAATATGTAAACAAACATGTGGCAAAAATATGGAGTGTGTGGCACCCAATATTTGCAAATGCAAGCCTGGTTATGCTGGTTATAAATGTCAGACAGGTGGGTATGGCATTTTGATTTACCCCATAATAGCTCATATAAATGAGTTAATGATTAAGATCGCTGTTGATTTTGCACAGCTCTATGCAGACCTGATTGTAAAAACCATGGAAAATGCATTAAGCCCAATGTCTGTGAATGTCTACCAGGTTACAGCGGCTCCACTTGTGAAGAAGGTAAACAGAATATTTTGTACTTTTGAATTCATTAATATCTGAAGATTGCTGTCAGTAACTCTCATAACCATTCGTTCTGACAGGAATGCAAGTTCATTTGATTTTTACTTTAACAGAGATTCCTATGTTTACTAAGTTATGACAGCAAAATATCATACTTTGATTTAACTTATTGCATCATCAGTACATTGCATGCTGATCTAAAATTAAAGAAAAAAAAAGTTTGATTGGTTGGTTTTTATTTATTTTTTATCATTAAGATCTGAGGAAGCTGTGTTCCACTGGGCATTTGTTCAGAGTTGCCGTTCTCCACTTCACCCTTTCAGAACCTTTTAAGAAAACAAAAGTCAACAAATTGCAGTTCACTTTCATGGGTGTGCTTTCCAACAGATCCCTGGCTGGAATCAAGTCCCTCTAACCTAGGTTCCTTTGCTTAGGTATTGCCATCCCTAAATTCCTCATTTCCTTTGAGGAAGAGGGTATGAATATAAAAGAATGTCTCAAAAAAGTGCCTGAATTCTCTACATTCCATTTCCGAATAATTTAATGTAAATACATTCTTCTCTCTATTGACTGTATAGAGAATACAAGCTGTCTCCAGGTGGTGACACAATTTGCTTACTCATGATTTATTTTTCTGTAAGTACAGAACACTACAGATGTTAACTGTGTCCTCTTAGGAAGAGTTCCCAATGGCACATCATGGTGTCACCCAGCTCTCTGTCACAGTGATGGTTGGGATGTTCTGCAGTGAAAGAGAAATCTGGATTCTAGACACATCACCCCACAACAGTTTCCCAAATCTTAGTAAGAGCACTTAGCAGTTCTGCTGAAGTGAGTGATGTTCCCAAAGACAGGCAGCAGGAAAGGAAGTCTGGTCTAGCCCAGTGATTAGGACTGCCAGCTGCAAAGACCCTGCTGCCATGACTCCTTCTGTGGATAGGTTTGGACTATTTGTGTGCTGACCCAAAATGACTGACTGTTTTAACTGTAATGCCAGCCACATCTAATGTTTAGGCTTCCCCAGTCTTTTCAGGTGGATTTATTGTGTGTGCTTCCTTACACCTGTATAATAACAAAGATACAGATGAGAGATAAGCACAGGTTTTCCTACAGTATTTCTGATAATGTGAAATTATGTAAAGACAGTGACCAGTGTAACTTTCACAGCAAATAGAGTTCACCTGTAACTCTATATGCCTCTAAGCTGAACATTCCTGAAAAGCTGGAAGTCTGCAGTCCTGTCTGGAAACTGTCTCACATTTCCATTCTCTGGGGGAAGCCACCAGTGTTGGAACTCTGTGTGCTGTTTGAAATACAGTTCTTGTTCAGTTTATGTTTTGGCATAACACGTTACTTCATTTTATTTCCAGTTCTTTCCCCGCTGTCAATTATTAACCTTGTCCTTTTGCTAAAGCATAACCAATACATCTTTTTAGATGTGCTTTCTTGAACAACTTAATTCTATTTTCACAGCACACTGTAAACCATCCTGTAAAAATGGAGGCACATGCTTGGCCAGAAATCTCTGTACCTGCCCCTATGGTTTTGTAGGACCAAGATGTGATACAAGTAAGTAAAAAATCATAAGCAAAAAATACAGAAAATTCTTCCTGTTCTTTGGGAACAAAGCAAGTTATAATTTAAATATCTGATGTACTCCTCTTCACTAGTGAAATTGTGTGTAATTTCCAGTATTAATATCTGGGAAAGAACTGAAAAATAGATGAAGGATAAACAGTAACATATTTTTTTCCCCTCTTTGATTGATGGATGGTAGTGATTTGCAACAGGCACTGTGAAAATGGCGGTGAATGTCTCACTCCAGACATCTGCCAGTGTAAATCTGGATGGTACGGACCAACGTGCAGTACAGGTAACAGGGAATAGACCCCACTGCAGACTTCTGCAAGTTCTACATTCCTGGGAGGTCTGTCATAATCTGAAATTTTAACTGTGTGACTCAGCAGCACTGGGTGGCTGCTTAATGCTGGGGTGCCCCCACACCCCTACTTGTCTTTGCATGCTAGTTCTGATGCCAAGTAGCAGTTCTGTAATACAGATCTCAGATTTTTGGGTAGAGATTTTAAGTGAACAGTATAATCTGAACTCATGCGAGGCATTTAATCACAGTCCTTGCAACAGAAGTAGATATTTTATGGATTTTATTTTGTTGTCATGGTTCTCACTTTTCTTCACCTTGTTTGTGCAGCAATGTGTGACCCTGTATGTCTCAATGGTGGCTCCTGTACTAAGCCAGGTGTATGCCTCTGTCCGCATGGATTTTATGGAACTCAGTGTCAGAATGGTAATCTTTTTTTTTTTTCTTTCTCCTATTTCCTGTCATTATGAGGTAATCAGTAAGAAAGCATTGTTAAGCTTCAGAGAAGTAGTATACAACTTAAATGTATGTATGTAAAGCTTTTATGGCTGATTCAGTCAATGTTCAAGAAGAGATACTAAAAATTCACTTTCTCTGTCTTGCACTCAATTCTTGAGCAGTGTTCAGTCACTTGACCAGCTGCTTTGCACATTTAGTCTGGTCACTTGTATACACATACACACATACACTTGCCAACCTTGACACATTCTTATCTTATTCTGTATTTGCTACTGATGTAATAAATCCACTAATATGACTTTTAATAGACAGGCTTGGTAGTTTATATTGATGTTTGGCACTGTCAGGATTTTAGTGCTGCACTAATTTCCTGGAAGTATGTTGCAAAAGCAAACAACAGCCTTTCTCCTTTATATCTTTTAGCTGTCTGCAGGCCGCCTTGCAAGAATGGTGGCCACTGTATGAGAAATAACATTTGTACTTGTCCTGATGGTTACACAGGCAGAAGATGTGAAAAAAGTAAGCTAGTGTTAAAATCCTTCCAGAATATGAAAGTAACTAATAAATTGCTCTGTAAACCGTTAAAAAGTATTTAACAGCAAATGTTTCTGAATTTAAGGTGTCTGTGAGCCAAGGTGCATGAATGGAGGAAGGTGTGTAGAGCCCAATGTTTGCTCTTGTCCTTCAGGGTGGAGTGGAAAAAACTGTAACACACGTAAGTATCATGCAGTTAACAGGAGAACCATGCCCTAAAAGTAACGTATGGCTAAAGGACAGCTCTGTCAACAGATAATATGAAGTTATTGCCAAAGAGCTCTTAAAAATACACACATTGACAAATAGTGATCTGTAACTTGGCAGCAAAATGTAGAATGGGGAACTAATACCATGCAGCTCAGGCTAAATCATGAGACCGAAATATCTTTTTAATTCTTGAATGACATACTTCTGTTTCTTTCTCCACTTTTGTCTAAACAAGTTGAATCTGTATTTTTGAATACATACAGCTGCAAATAACTGGATCAATGAACAGAAAGAATTTCAGTTTGTACTATAGGACATAAAAAAAAAAAAAAAAGATATCACAGAAAAAGATCTACAGTGAAACATCGGAAAGCTGTGGAAACAGTGGGAAATGATTGGAATAGAAAATGCAATAGGCATAAATCCTCTAGGAAAGATAAAAATAGGACTGTGATGGAAGCACAGCTGTGGATTGCGTTGTATCTTGATGGAGTTATAGATGGCATGTAAATAAAATGTGGCAGCTTGGATAAAGGCACAGTTTGTGTGAAAATCAGCATGAGCATGGATGGTAGAAATACAATAGATAAAATGTGAGTGTCTGTCATATCACCACACCTGAGGCTCAGATACTGATACAGACAATGAGGTCTCTGATGGGATGAATGAAAAACAATTCTCCCTATGTTATTTTCTCTAATTATTGGAAAGGCATATTGAAATAAAAAAAACCCACCTATATTGACAAGGGTTAGATATTTTTGGACTCTATGGAAAAGAGATTTCATCATCCTAAAATATGTTTTTCATCATCCTAAAATATGTTAACCAATGAGAAATAATAGTGTTTTAGAGAATGATTTAATAAACAGAGAATGTGCAGAAAAATGGTTCATAGAAAATAATTTAAGATCAAATATTCACGAGTTGATTCTCTGTGAGTTAAGTTGCGTGACAGACAGCAAGATCTTTCCCTGAGGCTTGGATTTTGAAAAGGTAAACTTGGAAAAGAACCAACAAAATGGTGTAGTGGCATTGACTTAATATTTCAGGCTTTCGTAGCTGACTGTGTTGTATCAGAACATCTCAATGCATACACTGACTGCAGGCATTTTTGTTTCTGGTTCTGTCTAATATTCTGTTGATCTTAGGGTTTTAGTGAAGATGATGTGACTCTTTTGTGTAGAAAGCAGTCAACAATTAGTAAGCATTCTCAAATGTAAATAAAAAATAATCACTTGAGATATAACTGAACCTTGTGATGATGATTTTTGTGCAGCAGTCTGTCTTCAGGAATGTAAGAATGGTGGAGAGTGCATTGGACCAAGTACATGTCATTGTCCTCCACAGTGGGAAGGAATCCAATGTCAAACACGTAAGAATGTTGTGACCTACAATGTAAACTTTTTATTTCTGCACAGATTAGAATGTTTCAGAAATGCGCAATACCTACAAGTCCTGTCCCTTGGCTTATTTTAACACAAATCTGTGTTAAAGGCAGGACAGAGTACAGATTCCTATGCCCATTCTGAAGCTCACTAGAATAAAAAGGTAGTCTGAGACCATGCATGCAAATAGATAGATGATATGCTGCTGCAATAGCCCTGAGAGACCATTGCTATGTAGTGCTTTTAAATACACCTTACTCATGTCCCTCTCTCTCATTTATTCCGTCAGCACGTTCCCATGTTATATCTGCACCTTTGTACATGGAGATGGGATAGGCAAGAGTATTGTTGGTTCCACGTGACTGTGAAGCTTCCTTCACTGAGTTGTTAGATAACTAAAGCCATGTATCCCTGTCTCTTGATCTAGCTGTGTGCAATCAGAAGTGCCTGTTTGGAGGCAAGTGTGTGTCACCTAATGTGTGCTCGTGCCGTCCTGGTTATACTGGAGTCCTCTGTGGGAAGAAAGTTCAGGTAACTGCAGTGTCAGGATGCCATTACAGATGTGGCAATTTGGAAACCATTATTTAGTCCACCTGTCCAGAAAAGCAGCACCAAACACACCAGGAGTGTTTTGTCTTATTTCTTCATTTCAGTCTCCAGTGAGGGAAAGGTCCTAAAAGTCCTGACTTATTCTATTTTTTTGGTCATTCCAGTACTTTTGAGAATTTTTCCCAATACCTGAAGTAAATTTCCTTTGTTTCTAATTAAGCTGTTTCTTTTCCTAGTGTAGCCATTTTGGGAATGACTTCAACCTAACTCTTTTCTAAAGCATAGCCCCATTTTGGGGAGGAGTATCCCACTATCGATTTTCTCAGCTGGTGTCAGGTCAAGCCCTAATATTTTTTTATCTACCTACCTGCCTACACTGTCACTCAGTGTATCCCCATTTCATGCAATAATTTATTGTCTCCAAGTGTAACTTCGGACATAGATTTATTTTTTTGAATGGTAGTGAACAACAACCATTTCTCTGCTTTGTCATATTCCTTTGTTTGGGCACTGACTATTTTTCACTGAAGTTATTCAATTAAGTGTTATTACAACTGTTTTGGGACTCCTGAAGTAGAAAGCATTCCACATTTGTGGAATCATCTATGATTTTCCTTTTAATTCCAGCAGATTTTAATATTCTTATGATGCAGAATTCACTTGGAGGAGCTGGAACATACCTAATTTTTGCACTGCTTGCTGGTACTATTCCTCTGCATTCGTCTTTAATTACATGCCCCTGTTCACACTTGCACTGTTTTCTTTTAAAAACCATTCAGCTCTTTGGTCTCCTACAACAATCAAAACAATGTAATCTATATTTCCTTTTTTTTTTCTTTTTAATACTTTGCCACAGAGTCTTTTAATGTAAAATCTATACTGTGACTTCTAGCTATGCAGGTATTTTTTAGTGAGGAACAGTTTAAAAACAGGGAAAACAGCAACAGATTTTTACTTTCATCCAAGCGTTGATTTCTCCCAGCTCATATCTTTTTTTTTTTTTTTTTTCCTTCATCACGTACAGTGCCATTAACATCTCTGGTTAGATGTCAGATAATTTGCCAAAGGAGTAGATATGTGTAAGAAATCAGAACAGTAAACGACTGCTCCTATGTGCCTTGAAAATATAAAGCTATTCATCTTGATCACTGTAAAGATAAAACTGTAATGTTTGTGGCATGGATTTCCAAAATGCATTATAACAAATGAAATAATTTAGATTTAAGTATTCGCATAAATACATCCTTCAAAGTATCAGCGTTTTTTTTCTTACTCCATAAAATACATTGCTGATCAGTCGGACAGTGCTATTCCTCTCACTGAAAAAATGGGCACGTTTTCTTTCTCAAATAAACAAACGAGCTTTATGCACAACCTGAACTTTACACTGTGTTTCTCCATATCAGGAAAGCAGAAATTCATTAAAATTGTTTCTTAAAAAAGTCCATCTATTATATTTACTTATTTTTCCTTCCAAGGTACAAAGACATCGTGATTGAAGAAAGGAAGTATATCAGTTAAATGCTGCATGGATCTGTGACACTTGAAAATAGCAAGAAATTTGAAGGCATTCACAGATCTAATTTAAATGATGAGATTATTCAGAATATTTTAAAAAAATTCATGTTAGTTGTGAATTTTTGAAGAGCTTCAATACAACAAACTTGTAGTCTTTGTAACATGTATGTTTCTACAATTCTCAGCTACCTCAGAGCCTCTGAATCTTCACCAGATTGAGAGATTTCACGCATCGTGCAAACCCAGAATTCTGCAGTCTGTTAATGTAGTCAACTATACTATGCGTGAGCAAGATTGTAATATCTGCTGAGCACCTCTACGAAAGTAGACAGCACATAATAATTTGGGAATTGTACATTCTGTTTTTAAACACTGTTCATATATGTATTATTTGGAAGCATACAGAAGGAAGAGCACAGTTTGTTGTTTTTTTTTTTAACTTGTATTTTCATTTGTGTAGTAGTGAGGAAGAAGGGGTAGCCTAAAACAAGATTTCAGTAGTAGTGCAGGCAGGGCCATATGGCTCATTAGCAGTCAACCAGCAGCAGACTACTTCTAGTTTATCTGTGGCAGACCTTTCTATCCAGCAGCCAGATTCTGACTCTTCTTCATTATTTACACTCACATGTGTGCATGGGATTACAGAATGACTGCTGTAAGACTCTTCTATGTTCCTATTTTGAAACAGAATTTGGAAAGGTGAGAAAATAATGTTTCTTAGAGAAATGTGACAGTGCTTGACCCAGAGAGATCTTGTGCTGAACCTTAAAATAAGAGCTGGTAACATTGGGAGTTTGCTGCACATCATGACATCTGTTTACGTCTTCTCAGAAAGTATTTGCAAGCAATCCATATGGGGGCTTTTTCCATTACCTATTGCTCCAACCAATTGTTATCATCAACCAGCAGCAAGACAGCTTTGGAACAAATGAAACTCTAGTTTATTCTACGCTTCCTTCCCCCTTCTGCCTCTCCTTCAGCAAATGAGTTCTGGTAATAGACACAGAACTCCCTTTAAGCTCAGCATGTACAATTACCATTTTGGGCTGTGGGTTGTTTTTCTTACAAACAAAAACAAAAACCTCATTATTTTTAATCTCATGAACCATATCCCATTTATATGCACTAATTCTGAATAGAAAGAAAATCCTGTACCTCTTGCTATTTTCTGCCACTATGGGACACCAACTGCCACTCACGGCTGTAAGAGCTCTTGTGAGCTTACGTTTCTCCTCACCTTTCCATAGCCCTATTAATCCATTCTGCAAAGTAAATTGGCATTTTCAGAGCTCAACACTATTTCAGAATGATGATTTCTAAGTGCCTGGTGTGTATTTCAAAAATGTTTTCCGTCTTCCACTTGCACTGTAAGTTTCAGTGACTCCATGGCTTTTATTTTTAATCCAGCGTCTGGGTGGCTGATAGCCAGATGTGCTGGGAACTGTTCTATTATTTAAAATCTGCTTCACTTGAACTGTTTCCTTTCTCACAGCTCACAAAGACCTCTATGAACAAAACCTGACTAGCTATTGGAACTGATGCCTCAGGCTGAAGCCTTGAATACATAATATTTTCTAAACGTGGGCATGCTGATATTGCATAAGCTCATTTTGTAACAGCCCCCACTCACGCATCATTTAGCTACAGAGGTGGTGCTCTCAAGGATGAGGTGCCAGGAACAGCGTTTTGGTTAATGACTTTGTGCAACCTTCTGTTCAAAAAAACTGAACAAAACTGAACGAATACAAATGCCCTTCTAGGATTTCAGGCTGAATGAAGGGTTCTAATTAATAACTTCTAGTATTTCCCACTGATTTTCATTGTTGCTAAAGGCAGAAATAACCTCTTTCACATCTTCCAAGTGCAAGCTGAGTGAAGAAAAGCACATCCAGACTTTTGCTACAGTAGTAAAAAGCTTGGTGCCAATCTATGCTGTGTTCCTTTAAGCACACAAAGCAGAAAATTACTAGTACAGGCATAAGGACACATACTTCAAAATTTCCCTGTTAGTATGTGAAACTTCTGTTACTATTCTCCATCATACACGAAATAGTACTTACTGAATATACCTAGAAAGCATATTGCAACAATGCAATAATGCTGCTCAGTTTTACAGAAACTTAGTCAGCAGAAGTTGCAGAGTTTATATACACTGATGTAAAAAAAAAAAAAAAAAAAAAGTTCTAAAATTGCATAGCACAATCACAAAGTAGGCCAAAAAGAGTTTGGGGGCTTGGAATGGGGGATGACAGGATCTGGTGCAGGGTAACTAGTGCCAAGCTGAAATCTCTTACGCTGATTCTTAGCACGTTGGAAAGGCTGCATTAATAGGAAAAGGTTTTCATGTAAGTAAATCATCTTTATAGTGTACATACAAAGTTTTTCCATCAGTATGAACAGAGTCAGAATTCAGTTGGCAGAGAAAATGTAGAGCAGCAGAAGGTAAACTGAATCAATATGGTGTACAAGAATATCGTTCACTGAATTTTGTTGCACAATTTCCTTATATACGATTTCCTTATATACTACGTACGTCTGCTGACTCTACCAAAATTGCTCTGCAAGCAGGAGAAATTCCTTTCCTAAGTGCACATTAAAACATTGCCCATGATCTTTAAAATGCTGTTTAATGAGTATTTTTGAAGGAAGTAGTCACTTATATCACAGAAGAAACTACAGACCTTGCAAGGACTTACCTTCCTACACTTACATCCATATTACCCAAGATTTCAAAATTAAAAAAATAAAATGAAGTGGGCCACATTTGAAAGTTTCACTCTTTTTACAGGCATTAATATTATCATAGCCGAGGACATAAAGTGAGTTTGCATTTCCATCTAACAAAAGCAAACCCTTGAAGAATAATCAATGCAAATGGTAGCATATATAAGTATAAAAGCTTTACCTTCTTGTCAAATAGAATATCTATTCCATTACTTGCCCAAATGAGAAAATCCAATGTTTAAATTCTCAGTTAAGCATTAACACCAGGGTACACATACAGAATCATGTAGGTTAGAAGATGTTTTCAATGACTGAAGAGATTTATGCTCTTTCTCTTCTAAGAAGGCAGTATATGGCATAGTTGTGTTAATTTATTCAACTTCTCATCACAGCTCAGTTTGGAAAAAAAATATTTGATTGAAATGAACCAAGTAACTCCATTCTTGGTACAACCACTGATTGTGGAATATAAAATTTAGATGGTAAATTATACATTACATAAGAAATAAACATTTCTCACCCTTCCATGTGTACCTTTAAAATGACAGAATAATAGAAATACAACCAATGCACCTTCCTTACAATTTTCTCAGTCATTTTTATGAGAACCATTAGCTTAGCTCTACTAAAAAAATAACTTGTTCTGTACGCAAAATTACCTTTTCATTGGAAGATACACCTAGCCCCCAAAACAGCATGCTGTAACTGGCAAACATGTTCAGCCTTCCAGTGAGTGGGAGGGAATGGAGAAACAAACAAAAGAGAATAAACAATGACAGCTCTTTAAGTATATAAATGTGCATCTCTGGAAACAATCATTTGGATCTCATTTATAATACATCATGATTATGCTCGACTTAGAAATAACGAGGACATTTAGTAAAAGTATTGTGCAGATTCAAATGGATTTTCTTAAAAACAGAAGAAAAAAAATACAACAAACTCTTCAGCCAGTAGATGGTGCTGCATCCAAGCCGTTTCTAAAATATGCCATCACTTCTGGTGTGTTCATCAAATTACTGCTTTATCCATTTTAACTATTTCTAAAAAGGTAACTATTTAAATTAGCAGTTGTTCTCACATGCTCAGACACACCAACTACAGGTCTGCTTCATAGGCCTTTGTGTTATATCCCTATAATACATCTCTTAGGTTCTAATTACTGTTGTCACATTTGGCTTTACTACTGAAAGTCAGGCTTTCCAAGAACAATGTTGAGATATTGTGCCTCTTTGCATGTACAAATTTCTGCTCATTTTCTCTGAAATCTTGGGGCAGATGCCATTTATTTCTTTCATTCACTGCCCTGCAACTAGCATTTCATTTAAGGTATTCAGTTTCACTTCTGAATTTCTAAATTTTTGCTTGATTATCATAGTGAGCTGTGATACAGACACAGAATTTCACTATCATGAAACCTCTTCAAGAAGTATTGATGAAGTCATCTTGTTCCATCTGTGAAAAACTTTTTTTTTTTTTTACCAGCATGTCTGAAATATCCAGCGTAAATATCACGTCTGAAATATCACAGTAAAAGCAGCACCAAAAAATACATTCCTCTTGTTCTGTCCCACATTCGCAGCAGCAAAACATGCATAAGACAGGCATCTAGCAGGTTTCAAGTGAACTAGTTACAATAGCCTCCGAAGCAAGGGTGGAGAAAGGCTTCTCAACTACACAAAGCAGCAACTACTTCATAAAAGAAAACAGCATCCTTACAAATATACCATTTAATGTCTTTCATCTGCCTTCAGTATGCTTTGTTTCTCTTCTAGACAAGTTTGGTAAACATGAATGCCCCATTTCTTTTATTTCCAGTTAATGTTCGTCAGTTTTCATCCCTGGAAAAATGCGCCCTTCATTTTCCCTTGAACAGGGATACCACGTTTGGCCTGGTTCAACGTGCATGTTTTGGCAAAGCCTTCCTGTGCTGTAGCTTTCAAGAAATAGGACAGACAAAACATGGAACAATGGTTGTTGAAGTCTCAATCAGATCTGCAGTCCACTCAGAAGGCTGCAAAACCCAAATGAGGCCAGAATGCCTAGAAGGGAAGCCACCTGCACAGAGGGTGCTGAGATGTGCAGCAAGAAGGGCTCTTTCTCACTGCAGGCCCAGAGTTCCCCATTATGTTGCTCCTGCAGACACAATCTTGAACATGAATCATCAATATCTACATCTCTAGAAGGAAGATAAAGATTCTCCTATCTTACTCAGATAAGGAAAAGAAATAAATTGGAAGTAGAGAAATGATCAGAATCTACAGTTGTAAGTGGTCAAGATAAGGACTCTTTTAGAGTATTAGCGTGGATTAAGCTTTTAGAAGGTAACAGTGGAACTGTCTGAATGTGTACTTCTTTTTTTCTTTAAATAAAACTTAACTGATGAAGATCAAATCTGATTGTGGTGAGGAGCAGGAAGCGTACACAAATCAATAATCAGGATTTTGATAAGATGCCTTGCAGTCTGCATCTTTCTGAAACATCAGCAAACTTCATGCTTCTCTCTTCAACTATGTCATCTTAACAAATACAAGTTATACTTGCACTAACAACCTATACTTATGATATGAATTAAGGAGGTTTTGTTTCACGTGCTTTTTACTAATAAAACACAACAATTCCAGTCTGAAAAATAAATAATCAAATAGAAGAGCACACATCGGATCTGAAGTATTTTATTTGAAGAGTAAATCTTACTTCAAGGTCAGCTCTATCAACCAAGACATAATAGCTCTGCTTACGAAGAAAAGTGAGAACAGCAGAAAAACATACACTACACATACAGGAGAGTACATCGCACACTACACACAGTTGGATATTTTTAACAGCTTTATTACTATCAGCAACACTTCTCTTTCATAGAGAAATGCATTTACTCAGAATACTAAAGACAAAAAGCTACCTGACATCAACTAATTACCACTTAAGTTTCTCCCTATCTTTTCCCCCAAGTTTTATCTCTGCATGAAGAGTTACAAGAAGAAAATGCAGCTTATCTTTGTTGAAGCTGTTTCATTCCTTTCTTTTCTTTGTGCACTGTAGACCAGAGTAGGGCAGTCGACATCTGCACACATTCGGAGCTATGCATTTTCCTCCATGTTGACAAGGTAGTTTACATACAGCTGAAATGAGACACCAGACACACAATACATCTTCTGCACAACACAAGATCATTTTTCTTCTTTGTCTTACTGTAGTAACAGAATTGTTCCCTGGTGGACCATGTCAGGACAGCATAAATAAAAGCACAATGGAAGAACCAAAAAGCAATGCTTCTCAATTTATAGCCTCATAGCCTTCACTGGAATACAGCCACAGTACATCTAGTCTTATTTGTGCTCCATTCCCCTTTTAAAATACCATCATTTCTGTTGTTCTTTAAAGTTCAGACTGTCTTTTAGATGGATGTCTCCATGAGAGTGAGGAAATGTAAAACTATAATGCGATGGAAAGCGCAGCAATAACAGCAGGGCAGCAAAGTCCTGGGCTGCAGCAAGTGAGGACAAGCTCAAATGAAGCAGCCATGGACACAAAAACAAAAGAAGAAAAAATAAAAAAAATCTGCATACCCTTGGAAGGCCTCATGTACACAAGGATCTCCAGTGAGAGATACTTTTGCCTCCACTGCCAACCCTTAAATGAGGTCTGGGATGGATCCTGGCTCCACCCCACCAGTCACTCAGGTGCATGCATCTGAGCTCCCCTGGGATGCCCGTGCCTTCCCACCAGGTGCTCAATCACTGGTTCAAGCCCTGACTTAGCATTTCCACTACAGGGAACAGTAAAAATTTCTGCTGAAACTTCTTCAAGGCAGTTTTTGGATCCACACATTGACATGCAGTTTCTATGTACAAAGTACTGCTTACATGTTGCCATCCTTCCTTAGGAGGAGTGGGGGACCAGAAAGGCAACGGTCAACTAAGCGCAGGCACAACCATAAGTGTGCCCTCTTGTCATACAGCAGTCAAGATAACAAACAAGAGGGCTTCAATTTTCTTACAAGCACCTTTGCTAAGAGAAGTCAAATCGGAAAAAGATTTAGCTAATTCAGGCACAGTTGTTATTTTGCTATTCAAAACCTGAACACTTCTACCATTATTGCTGATCCAGGAAGTGGAAGCAGGCATTCTGCAATTTCTACATCCCATACTTATTTTTTAACCCTCTATCACCCTCTATCTCAATACACTGTTGAATACAAAGAATAAGCATTTTCCCAATCAAATGGGAACATTAAAGTATTTGTTTGTTATTGTTGGACAACATACATACTGCAGAAGAGCTAACACTAGCCAATTTGGACTCCTTGAATCACGCAAATATTTTATATGCAGAAGAATTTAAACCAGAGACCTTGCACCCACCATAACCAGGTGAAAAGCAACATCTTAAGTGAGTTATCTCCCAGCGTCCCACTAAGCAAACAAAATGCTCTCCCTTTTTTCAGCCTCAGGACTACTACCTTTGGCATCAGGGCAATGCTTTACAGGCATACAGGGCCATGCATTTCTGAGCAGATTAGAGGTTGTATAACCTTCATCTGATTTTGTGAATCAAAATTTTCTGAAATGCAAGTATTTGCTCAGTAGGAATCTTGAGTACAGACAACTTTGTCTTGCTTTTTTAAGAACACCTGGAGATCATTCTCCCAATTTATCCTCAAAGTGAAAAACAAGTTTCAGTTCTCCACATCTGTAAAATTTACTGAAGTTTCTAAACTATATCAGTAGTGACAGCATTTCTATAATGGCTGGTTTTTGGTTCTTTAGACTGAAATCTCAGTTTACAGTAAATATTTCAGAAATACAGTGCATTCGAAGTAATGAATTTGGCAACAACTGAGATCTGAATTTGAAGTCACTTGAAGTGAAAAAGTTCTGTTTTTCTGACCAAGTTAAAAGGCTATCTATTCCTGACACATATACATAAGATCCCCAGTATGCAGAAGAACTTCTCATTTACTGTTCTAAGTCACTTTTCTAGCAGCTTTGTTAGGCACTGAAGATTTGAACACTGTACTGTATAAATCAAACAAGTAAAGAAGGGATACAAGAAAAATGTCAGAAGTTATTTACCTAAGTGACATGCTCCACCGACCCATCCAGCTGGACAGCTACAAATCCCAGGAGCCACACAAGCTCCATTATTCCGGCAACCTTGAGGGCAAATTGCTAGAAGAAAAGAATGGGAAAGAGAGCAGGATTTATAAAACTGATATAAAAGAATCCTGACAGAATAAAATATTCACAATGATACAAATCAAAATGGCAAAATACATTTTATTCCAGGTCAGATGCTCAACTAGTATTACTCTAAAGGCATTTCCAGGACCATGGAAACAAACAAACAAACAAAAAATTAAAAAAAAAAAAATATACATCCACTAAGTATTTAAGTTTAAATATTAACAGATGCACACTTTAATGTGGAATGACTTGACAGTATTTTTTCTGAATACATACCAGTAATGCAGATTCTTTGTCATAATGTAATGATATTTCCATAGTTATTAGCCTCTTAATCCTTTTTGTCATTGCTGTTACATTTTTATTGATATGTCCTGAGACAAAAAAAACTGAGACTACTTCAGTGATCTATCCAGCAAATTACTTTTGTTTTTACTACTTGAGTCTCACTAGGCTGCCATCAGGACTTACTCACAGTGTTTAGGGATTGTCAGCACTTTAGTCAGCTGTGGTAGAGATGAAGCAGTACTCACCTTCCTGGCATCTTGATCCTGTCCAGCCGGAAGCACAAAGGCACTTCACAACCCCATTGACAGAGATACATTCCCCGCCATTCTGACAGCCTCCTTCACAGCTTACTGCAGAGAAACAGCATGCACAGTACATTCAGGAGTAGCATAGGTAACTGAGTAATTATCTGTACGTCAATTACTTATTTCATCACATCTGTAACGACTACAATTTTGACTATTCACAGCAAGGCACATCATCAGGAATTAGCAAGGATGACAGAACCATGTCAGCACATGCCAACTCAAAATGTAGTTAAAATTAAGCATGAGTTTGTTGGCAACTTAACCTGAGAGTATTAACATGATTATTATGGTGGCACAACTGCCTCCCCCTCCCCCTCCCCCTCCCCCCCCAAAAAAGTGAAGCAACAGCTGAGCAGCTACATCACAGCAACTACTGACATGTATTCTTATCAATCTAGCCAAATCAGAGCTGATAAGTCAGTAATATGAGTTCACGGATTCACATATTTAATTTCCTGACAGTTCCTACATATAACAAGAAGAAGAAGAGGGGGATTATTACTTTTATGTAGTAAAAGTAATAATAAATGAAACTATGACTACACTCCAGTCAAGTGGTGCTCTACTAAAGGCCAACTAAGTAAGCCTCATTTCAGAATTGTTCTACATATCAAAGCCCTGAAGGCTTAATTAATTAAGCATTATTTATGCCAGACATATGATTAATATCAACTATGGACTGCAATATTGCCTCTGAAACATGGCGTAATTGCTGTTCTGTACAATCAAATGCATCGTTTCACAAGAATGTATACAACTTCTTCACTTTATGGAAGAGAAACAATTATTTTTCGTTATAACAATGAATGGTCAGAATGTCTGCTCAGTACTTCACATCTAAGTTTAAATCTTTCTTCTACCACAAGTTATGAGCATGAATTCAGTTAACAGATTTTTGGTACAAATGCTGAACTGCAAGGGCAACAAGTCAACTCTAGCATAGCCAGAAAAGCTCTTCAGAGCCTGTTTCATGTTTCTCTTTCATACAGTCTAAGTTACTGTTTTTAATAACACATTGCACTTCACAGCAAGTTTGCACAGGCTATAAGCCATCATATTTCACCACATCCTTTGCCTCACAGCGAGAGCACCAGAAACAGTAGTACATTTGCTCAGATAGAGATCCAAATCTAGCCTACAGCATGAGCACAAATTAAATCCATATTCTACTTTCTCTGTTTAAGAACCCATCATCTTCCGATTCAGATTACTCTGAAAATGTGAAGTTCTCCATGCTACATAGATCCCACCGACCTACACTTTCAGTTGGCTTTTAAGAAATAAAAAGAGTATTTGAAGTCTTTTGCTAGAAAATGAACTCGACTGTGCTCCAGTTTACCTCATCATTGTTGGTACTGCTAAGTCCACTCAAAATGAAAGGTTATTTCTCAATGCATTACGCAGTACTGTGTTACAAGGTAGTGTCTCCTGATGAAGATTATATTAACAATTTTTATATCAATGTATTATCAGTGGCATTTGAATTGCCATTCAATCTCATTAATATCCCAGAGCTATAGTTTGAGGTTCTGCAAATGTAGATGTTATCCTGCTAGGTATGCTCAGGTCAAACTCTCATCATAAAATACACAAAATCCTACAGACAGCCCAACAAGACTTCAGAGAGCTGCAGAATCTAGCCAAGTTCCTTCTCAAGTCTCCAAGAGGTTACACTCCATTTCACATTAGGAAGGAAATAAAGCAAATGCCCACTGGATAAACATCAAGAATAAACAGAGACTCCAGCAAGGTGCTTCCAGCTTCTCTGACCGTGGTTGGAAGGAATGCTCATCAAGTTCTTAGCAACAGCCCAACTAATCTGAGGGTTGGACTCAATGATCCCTAGAAGTCTCTTCCAACTTGTACAATTCTATGATTCTATAATTTAACAGTGCCTCTTCACTGAGAACTGATGGTAAATTTCTAAGAGTCACATGCTTTTTTTGCTGAAAGAAAAACAATGATTTCTTCTCCTTCACTCTCTGAAATATCTTGCCTACTATACTGTTTTCTCCTCAAACTGTTTCAAGATCGCTTCCCCTTTTATCCCAGAACTCAAGAATTATCATCAATTGTCTGATAAATTCCTAAATTAGCAACGTTTCCCAGATTGCCCTTTCCAACCCATGCGTATATTATTAGGCTTCACAAAACCATAAAAATCGGTCTTTGTAATTCCTCACCTCTATTATCTCCCACTAACTATCACCAAGACCTTGCTATGCGTATCTTTAGCAGCTTGCCCTCAATACTGCCATCTTACAGATGCTACACCAGTTTCAGCTACCTAATGCATTAATATCCATCTATTCAAACCACCTGCTTATTCAGGAAGTCTGCTATATCACTGAACAGCATTTAAAACATGTTATATCCCATAACACATCAACACTGTATTTACAAGACTCAATATCATCTCAAATTCTCCCAATAAATTTCAGTACAGACACTCACACCATTATCCAGCAAGCATACAGAACCGCTAGTTCAGGCATGTCCCACTCATGTGGCCCAGCCCACCCTGTGGCCACCCCGTGCCCCATATGCCACCATAGCAGTGGCTCTTCCCCATCGAGTGGCCCAGCCCAGGCACACACTCACTGCTCAGCAACAACCAAACACCAGTGTGTGATTGGCACTGTCTGGGCTGAAAGTGGAACACGGGGAGGGTGCAGTGCAGTGCCAGCTCAACTTACGGCAAACAATTCTATGCAGTTTGATACATTAGCTAAACACAGTCCTGTAAAGAGCAAAAAAAATGCAGTCATGCTTTCTGTTTTGATAAAGGAATTTGAGAATAGGGTTTAAGATTGTTGAAAAGATCATCAATTTTTTGTTATAGTTGCAACTCCATTTTCAGTCAACATAAGCATGTTACCTGCAATTTTTCAAATGGAGTATACTGAGATGCAATCAGATATTTGACTCAAAAATGTGATCACTTTTTTTTTTTTTTTATGAGACCTTTATAAAATCTCTCTTACCAAAAAGAAATATCCCTCGCTTCACAACATTAATGTCATCACTTTTTGACAGTACATAGGTTTTTGAACAACTGTTTCAAGGATGAAGCACAATAAAAGTAAAATTTCATCAAAAATCTGACAAACGCCTTGAGAACTCACTAAGAATTGCAGCCACTGCCACTGAACCAGACTGATGCATTAGTTTCACAAAAACAAGGTCAAGTATCCCACTAATTTTATGATTTCGTTGTTCTCTTTTTATGTTTTAATAAAAAAAATGTAAAAAAAAATGAAATGTTTTTTTGCTCTTATACATTAACTATATTACATATAAAGGCTGTTTCGAAAGTAATGTCTCCTGTTTTATTATGCTGGCCTATGATGCCAGAGGTGGATGTTGCTAATATGGCAGAAGAGGGTGAATCTTCCAGTGTTCCCTTAAATTTGCCATGTGTCAGATGGCAACAGAGGGGCAGTGTGACAAAACAGCATCTGACATGGAAGTGCACATGAAGCAAAGGTGTGTCACTGAATTCTTTCATGAAAAAAATGGCATCTACTGACATTCATCAGCATTTGGTGAAGATTTATGGAAGCCAAACAGTGGACGTGAGCACAGTGAGGTAGTGGGTGGTGTTTCAGCAGTGGCAACAGCAGGTCATCTCCACTGGTGCAGATTTTTACAAGCACTGCATGCAAGCTTTTGTTCATCCCTAGCAAAAATGCAAAGTTAATGGTGGTGACTATGTAGCTGAGAATTTGCCCTATCAAATAGTGCGATAGTGCTCTTTGAACCTACTATAGCATCCCTGGAAATAAATAGGAGGCATTATGTTCAGAATGACCTATGTATTTTATATGCGGCCTAAGACAATTCTTCCTCACTAAATGTGGTCCAGGCAAGCCAAAAGGCTGAACATCCATGCTTTGGAAACGCATTTTTTGACAGTAAAGTCAGAGGTCTAGGGAATTAAGGTCATTATTTCAAAGTGCATTATAGTATGGATTTGAGAAGTCCCAAATGCATTTAATCTGTTCTCAAACTTTGAGCCTTTCCATGCTAACACTTGCTGTGTTTTACTTACCCTTATGGCAATATCTGCCCCCATAGCCAGGCGGACATCGGCATTTTCCAGGTCTCAGGCACTCTCCACCATTTTTGCATTTTGGATAACATGTTGCTATGAGAAAGATAACAAACGTCGGTGAAACTTACTGAAGCTAATGCTTAAATACATAAGAAATGTGCATTCTTTCAGTCTCCAAATGCACAATTTGTCTTCACATTTCTTAAGATATGTTTGCTCTGCCATCCCATGTTGCGCAGGGTATTCCTGCACAGAAAGCACCATTCTGACGCTTCTGAACACTCAAAACTAAAGAAGAATTTGCATCGTAGACAGAACAGAGAGAAGATGTGGCCATATTAAAAGGTAAAAGGAATAGACTGACTGTGATAGAAGTTTTTGATAATTTAAGGCAAGAAATAGTAGGGGAGAAAAGAGGTGATAAGAAGAAACGTGCATAAGCTCAATTTTGCAGAATTCAAGGGAAGTCCAGTCTGACTGCAAATAAATTACTCAACACACAGCCCTCCTTTTACTAGTCCTAAATCACTCCTCAATCAGACCGGCTTTCTGAAAAAAACATTTGTTTATTCACACCCAAATTCTAGGACCCTATGTGTTTCAGAGTCTCATCTGAATTAACTGCAGGTGCGAGATGAATTCTCACCATCACACTTCCTTATCCTTTGCCTGGATGAGTGAGAAGTCAAACAGCGGGAAGAAAAAAAGATGAGCACTGAGTAAGACCACTGCTTGGTGGCAGCGTGAGGGCAAAATTCAGTTGAGAAGTAGAGGATTTTTCATATTAATAACTGTAGAATGAGTACTTGCATGCAAATAAAGGACACAGACGTGTGATAGAACCATTCAGCACTCAGCACTACGTAGCTTTTTTATCAGATGCTTAAGTTGATTGGAAATAACACAGAAGAGCTCTCAATTTAAGGAAAATCCTATTTCTGTGTTATTTCACAGGTTTATTGTATTTGTTTTTGTCCCCACAATACCAACATGGCAGCAGTATCAAAATATCACTGTGGAGTTGCATACAGACAGAAAGAGTGGTTCTGTCCTGAAGATCAAACGGTTAAATTTGGTATCACTAGTATGAAGAAAGCATAGCAAGTAGGAATCACTGGTGTGAAACAGGAAAGAAACCAAGAGAATAGCAATGAGATCCTAAAAAGACAGTATTGTGTATTATGCAGTGCTGGGACCCTACATAATGCTTATCGACTAACTGTGACTATCTGGACAGCCAAGTACTTAGATATATTTATTGGATAGAACTGAAGACTCTCCATAAGGCTTCAGAAAGCATTTCAACACAGAGCTACAGCTGTGAGGAAAAGATACTATCCTGAAATCCACAGCTTACAAACTGCACATCTTTTCCTTATGCTGGTTTTACCCTTTGCCAAAATATCTGCAATTGTTCTTGGCCTTCCCAGAACAAGCTTGACTCTATCTCCCGTGAATGGGAAGAACCTGATCTGCAGCTGCTCACCAGAATAAAAGTTATGCTAGAAGCACCTTAAGTATTCTACAATACCTGTGTCCAGAGATCCAAGGACAGCTCATAGGTAGAATCTCCACCAGAACTTCTACAAGCAGCCTTGCCTGTCTCTGCAATTCCACTTGGAGCAAGAGGGCTAAGTAGTAAAAATCTTCTCTAAGCACCTCACTCAACCAGAGAGAATGAGCAACAAAAAGCGTTGCTCAATGTTTTTCCTTCATTATATTCATGATATACAATTCCATGTCTAAAACTATTCCAAAACTTGCACTAAGCAAAGATCAGTGTATATTACTGGGTCCGTTCATCTTGTAATCAAAACTTTAAACAGTTTCAAGACCATCTATTTTAAAGATTAGACTTCTTTCCCCAAAGTGTCCTTTTCTTTTTGTTTGTTTAAATGATGGAACAGATCTTCCCCTTTTCATCTGTATCTCAAGAGCCAGTGAATGTAAGAGACATCACCCTTTTTTTGCCCCTCTTTCAAGACCATGATATTCACGTTAAAAAAAAAACAACAAAACACTACACACACAGTCAGTCAGATGCAATTTGCTGCACCTGGCACACATCCCATTTCAAAGCTTGAAAGAATTACATTTCAGACGAAGTGCACTGAGAACTAGATGAAATACAACACCAACTACATCACATCTTCACACAGGATATAAGGCAAGGCAGCTTTTCCTGGTTACTGAGTTTCAGCCACAGCACTCTATAGTTAAACTTTTCAAGCCATGGATCAGAACTCAGGCATGTTGTGCACGCCCACGGGAACAAGCTTTATACCCTAACCCAGCTCCACACCTGCCAGCACGGCAGCGGGACATCCCAGCGACTACTGGGCAGGTAACACCTGGGATATGAGATTTTATGAGCACGATGCAGTCTGAATAAGCAAGGGATGCAGAGAGCAACCTGTCTTATGCACGTGTTTTTGGCTTCTCCTTAGTACACGTCTCACCAATCCTACCTAGAAACATCGTTCACGTTCCTCACGTTTGGACGGCAGTCAAGCCTCAAAAACACCTCTCCTTGCTCAGGGAAGTTAACACGTCCATAGAGAAAACGACAAAAAGAAGCCAATGCAGAAGCCTAGGGCGTTTAGGCAACCTTCAAGTGGAAAACGTGACCTATTGACAGCACCGCCATCTCACCTCTCGCGCGCCCTGCCCCTCGCCCCCTGCCCCGCCGTTACCGTGCTGGCAGAGCTCGCCCTCGTAGCCCTTGGAGCAGAGGCAGGTGCCGTTGCCGAGGCACAGCCCGCCGTGCAGGCAGCGCGGGCTGCAGGCCGCCGCCGGGCCCCAGCTGAGGGGCCGGCCCGCCCCGCGGGAGTACTGCGGGTACTGGGCGCTGCCGCCCCGCAGCCCGCACAGCACCAGCCACAGCCCCAGCAGCAGGCGGGGCCCCCCGCCGCCCCCGGCCCGCCGTGCCATGGCCGGGACGCTCCGCTCGGCTCCCGCTCGCTCCTCTTTCTCCCCTCGCTCATTCACGCTCCCGTCGTTTTTCTCCTTTCGGAGTTCCTCCACTCCTCCCCCTCCTCACCCTTTCACCCCCATTTTAGCGCCTCTCGCCGTCAGCTTCCTCCCGCCTCGCCGCGGCCGCCCCCCGCCGCCCCCCCAGGCTGCGCGCGAGGTGCGGGGCCGAGCCCTGGGTTACAAACCTCGGTTGCTCCGCTGCGGGCTCGCAGGGCTTTGTCCTGCCTACTGCTAGCCGAGGTTAAACCACCCAGTTGTTAACCAAAGAATTTCACTCACTGCTTGTAAACCTCAGGAGTCAGAACTGGGACCAATGCTCTTTAATATCTTCATCAATGACATTCACAGTGGAATTGAGTGCACCCTCAGCAAGTTTGCAGATGATCCCAAGCTGAGCGGTGCAGTCGACACCCGAGGGATGGAATGACATTCTGAGAGACCAGGACAGGCTCCAGCAGTGGGCCTAGAGGAACCTTATGAAGTTCAACAAAGCCTAGTGCAAGGTCTTACACCTGGGTTGCGGCAACCTTCACTACCACTACTACAAGCTGAGGGATGTGAGGACAGAGCACAGCCCTGCCAAAAAAAGGAACTGAGGGTACTGGTGGATGGCAGCTGGACATGAGCCAGCAGTGTGCCCTCACAGCCCAGAAAGCCAATCCTGGGCTGCTGGAGAGTTGGACTGCATAACCTTTAAAGGGTCCCTGCCAATTTAAAAGATGCTGTGATTCTAACCTGGAAGGCCAGTGCTACATGAAAAAAGAAAAAAACAAAAACAAAACAGAGTGGGAGAAAGATAAACACAGTATAAAGAGTTTAATGACTGAGCAGCTACTGGGTGGTTATTTAGCTGGTCTCAGTTCTACACAGTTCTGGTGAGATCATTTTACCATGACACTTAGCAGTGGACCATGCCAGTTATTGGCCATCGCACCTGTCTTCAGGATGACATCTTTTAGCCACAACTCTTGTAATGTAACTGATCTCTCACCTCTTCTAGACTAGAAGCTTTAGCTTCTCCTCATTTTTATCTCGAAGGTCAGGCTCAGGTATGAACATTGTGTCACAGTGCTTCAGAGATGGTTTGAGGAAGGGAAGGGACTGAGGTACGGAACTCAGTGACATTTTGCAGACAGGAAAAAGGGAAGGAAGATGAGTTTCAAGCTGGCTCCTCACCCAGCATGAAATCTCTGGGAATGTATTGTTTGAATAACATTCTGCAACAAGTAAACACCAATGTTTTAGTTCAAATGTAAAAATATTTTCAGGTACAAGAACACAGATACACACACACAAAAAAAAAAAGAAGAGAAAATGTTTTCCCCCTCATTATTGCCCATCTTTCATGAGCATTTCCTATTGTTTTTAAGTATTTCCCAGAGAAAGCACATGCTTTCAACATCAAGATTGAGCCCAAGGGAGTTTTTTTAGAAGAGTTTTATTGACTAATAGCAATAAAAAGACAGTAAAAACACTTACACAAAGGATAGAGAAAACATACTTCTTCAGAAAAGTGAAATAAACCTCATATCTCCTGTAAAACCAAGGAAAAGCAAGCCTTGCTTAAGCTGTGAGATTTGGCTTTGAATTTGTTTCATGATGGCATGAAGCAGCTTGATTTATTGACTAAATGAAGCAGTAGTACAACCTGATAAGTGAATTCACTTTGATTAGAAATTAAAGTTTGTAATTGTTTGATGGAATAAAAGGCAAAAAACTGTTTCTGCCAGAAAAAAATTGATTTCATATCAGTGAAATGTGGAACACATGCTTCGTAGAGAGATGAAATTACAAGGGAAATCCATTACTAATATTACAGAGTGCTATTTTGGTTTTTGTAAAGATTAAGGTACACATGTTATAATCTTTGTAAGACCATACTTACCCATTCAGAGAGCAAAGTGACATGTTAAATGATTAAACAGGAGAGCCCTATATGAGCAGTACTTAATAACTGCCAAAAATGGGCACAAATTCTCCTCTTGGTTGTACCCAGGCAACCAAAGCAAATTTGGGCAAAACCAATACACAATTACATTCATTGCTAATTTGCAAACACCCTTTCAAGTAGTATTGATGCTGAATGAAAACACCAATGATATAATTACTTGTGCTTACGTTATTATAGTTGGCAAGTTTACTATCTAGAATAAAAGTGTCCACATCCTTTTCCTATTGCAGTTCCAGTTGTGTTTTCATATTCAGTATTCCCTGTTGTAAATGTAAGGGTAATTGGATTGTGCAGATAGGGCACTCTTGGCGAAATTGCTTGCCAGATATATATTAGGGAATAAATTCTTCCCAAATGGAATAGCTTTGTTTATGCCAATCCCACAAGAGCAGAATGAGAGAAAGAATGGAGACACTGACTGTGGGCTATATTGTTCTCTGGGTACATCATAATTTTACAGTTCCTTAAGTTCTGCCAATAATTTTGACCATACTGAGTACTTCACATAATTATTTTTCTATTTTTGACTTTTCTCCTTACAATGGGTTAGCATGAAAGTGTGTGTTTCTGATATTAATGCCTAGCAACAATTCATTCACACCAAGTTCTTTTCAGGTTTTAATGACTATTCTCATTATTCATGTCAAGAGTCTGATTTTTAAAGTACTATTTGTTTTCAGTCCCTTATCCCATCTTCTCTATTCCAAAAAGATGACTTGTGGTAGCTCAGATTAATTAAGAGCTCCCCCTTTCTTTCTTTTCTTCTTTCTTTTTTAATTGCATCTCTTTCCAGGTTTCATTTGAGGATCTTAAAGTAATTAATAAGAAAGGAAATAATCGTAGTTTGAAATATGGCAGGTGCCCCTTCAGTTGAGCTAATTAAATGCAAAGACTATATAAAATAAGCTTGCCCAGGTGTTTCACTGAATGAAATAAATTTGTTTAAACATTATCTTATGTAGGAAGGATTAGGTTTCTTCACCATCTTTGTGCATCTAAATTCATCTCAGGGCTTATCAAATTTGCCGAGTGCATGTCTGCATCTTAAGGTGGCTTGTAGCATATTAACAGGGGTTTTCACTGAAAACAGAAATGCCTCCATGCATCAGACATGTTTTAATCCTAGAAGCAGAATCTGATTTAAAAAAAAAAAAACAAAAAAAAAATTGCAGTTAATGAGGTTGCTAACATAGAGTTCATTTTTCACAAAGAAAACTCATATTCAGTCATGTTATAATTGTTATACTTGAGTCTTACCTTCAAACTGAAAAGCAGATAGATCAGTTTTAGAGCCAGGACATTCAGGGCCTCCTCTCTTGCTTATTTAAGCAGTTGAGGAAGGATTGTGTATGTCCTTCCGTTTACTGGCTACATGCATTATAGATAGTAATATTTAACAGCCCCACTGGTGTTGCTCTCCAGTCTAGAGAATAAGACAGTGATGATGTCAAACCTGCATTATAACCCAAGCTGAGAACCTCAGCTGTGATTCTGCTCCATGTAAGGCATAACAGAAACAAGGACAGAGCTTTCCATGAAATGCCACATTCTACAACAGTCACACTTCTCTTGCCCATTTCAAAGACTTGTTCCATTACATTGTGAAAAGTATTCAAGAAGTATAAGAACTTCATGTATCATGGAATTTTATTAGTTTGCGAGCCTTAGTGCTGCACAACCTACTCACTAAATTACTGACTTGTAAGAAAATAGTAAACCTGAAAAGCAGAATATGAAATTTTAGACAGTATTTGCACAGTGGTGATACGCAATAATAAAACATGAGTAGCTCATTAATTAAGTTTACTGGAGTGGGAGGTAATGTTAGGAGGTGTGCTATGCAGCTAACTTCTTTCCCTGCACTGTGCAGCATGTGGTGTCCAAAGCACTGGCTCAATCACAGCTGCACTGTTACAGTTGGGCTCAGTGCTGTATTTAATCATATCTAATAACGTGTTGTCCAGATGTACAAACCTGACATTTCATATAGTGTACCATTACAGTTAATATGCATGTGTAGCTACTTTTCCAGATAATTTGATCTCCATTCTCTCACATATAGTTGAGCCATCAGGTAACAATACAGTTTAGTAGCTCTGTTCAGAGCTGTATCCAAACTCAAATTCATGTCAAATCTTTCAGGCAATAGGGATTTATGACCAACATTGGTCTTCTTTGTTGACAGTTCACATATAGATCTGTCTTTCAGTGCTGTTGGGCCACAGAGGTATTTGAAAAATATGTATTCTATAATTCTACTAAAAGAAGTAAAATGATGAATGAATTTTTCTTCAAGCATGCCTGTGTGTGAGATAGATGAGCAGAAGAATTATACAAGGACTGCTCTGAAAGTAATGCCTCCTATTTTATTGTTGTCCTATGACATCAGAGGAGGATGTTGGTAGTATGGTAATAATTATAGAGGTTGAACTTTCTTGCCAATATTTCATTATATTTTGTTGCTGTGTGGAAATCATCCAATCCAACCACTTTGCTAAAGCAGGTTCCCTGGTAGTATTAGACAGGAAAATGTCCTGTCAGGTTTTGAATATCTCCAGAGAAGACTCCAGAATCTCCCCAGGCAGCTTATTCCAGTGCTCTGTCATCCTCAAAGTACAGAATTTCTTTCTTATGTTCATATGGAACTTACTGTGTTCCAGTTTGTGCATGTTGTCCCTTGTCTTGTCACTGGGCAACACTGAAAAGAGCCTGTCCCCATCCTCGACATCCATGCTTTAGACTGTTATAAACATTGATAAGATCCTTGCTCAGTCTTGTCTTTTCTAGGCTGAACGGTCACAGGGCTCTCAGCTTTTTCTCCAAAAGGAGATGTACCAGGACCCTCATCATCTTTATGGCCTTCTGCTGGACTCTCCTTAGAAGTTCCCTGCCTTTCTTGAAGGGGGAGGCCCAGAACTGCACACAGTACTCCAGATGTGGCCTCACCAAGACACAGTAGAGGGGAGGATAACCTCCATCAACCTGCTGGTCACTTTCTTTTTAACGTACCCCAGATACCATTGGCCTTCTCAGCCACAGAGACACACTGACATCTCACGGCTAACCTACTGTCCATCAGAACACCCAAGTCCTTCTCTGCAGAACACATTTTCAGCAGGTCAGCCCTTAACCTGTACTGATGCATGTGGTTATTCCTCTCCAGGTGTCAGACTCTGTTTGCTGTTATTGAACCTCATGAAGTTCCTCTCCACCCAACTCTCCAGATCTTGCTGAACAGCCTTCTGATAAACTCACTGAGAAACAGAGTGCATCCTCAGCAAATTTGATTTATGTCTTTCATGTGCAGAAATGACTCCTAAGGACCAAAGTGCAGATGAACTGAGACTCCTAGACACTTAAGTATGACAACCAGCTGCCTTTGGAGCCATTCAGAAACCAACTTGTCTTCGGCACTGAGGTATCATGCTCCACATCCCAGCAAGTAAAGGGCATGATATTGCAAGGTTCCCAGTACCTTGAATTTTGACATGGTATGGAGTTTAAAGGGCTCGGTATTTTACAAAGACAAACTAAAGTAGTTCTTTTCTTCTTTACCCTACTGAGTTGCTAAAGTCAGCTTGCAAGCAGATGAAAACAATTTGATTTCCTCACTACTTGTGGGCTCTCAACCGTGTCCCCCATAAATAAACAATTTTTTTGTTCACTGAATTTATCTTTTGCCCTCAAAGAAATTTGGCATAATATCCAATGAAAAGAATAATTGAATAGCACTTGGTGTAACCATTGAGTGTAACTCAGATACCACACCACTGAACACAGTATAAATACCAGGGACCTAGTGTTCTATAAATTAATTGAAGTAGAAAGTCCACATTCACAATTCATCCTGATAAAGAAAATCTCAGGAGAGTAAATAACATTCTCTCCCCCACACAGCAAGTATGAAGTAGTTAATTTTTTATTGTGCTAAAAGTTAAATCTCGGCCTGACAGGATTCTGCTTTGTATCCATCAGCTGTTCACATTAGGTATCAAATGTGATATTAATCATTTGGTACTAATATAGTTATTATTGTACTATAATCCCTGCACTCTTTTGCTGATGTAAGCCAAAGTAACACCACTCAAGCTGCCCTGGAGCAAAACCAGTGTCTGAGGAAGTATCCAAAGACTCATCTTTGAGACATAAAGATATCACTTTGTCTGACACAAAGATGTTGCCAACTTTATGGTGAATGTGTCTACTGTTCCACGGTGCTCAGCAACACAACCCAGCAATGTGGCACAGGAAATGGGTAAAGAAAGGCCACATCTAATTGATATTTAGATATGGTAGGATGTAATTACTCATGCTGGAATCCATTCAAAGCATCAGCACTGTGAATGCTCCCTTATTTAAAAAAAAAAAAAAAAAAGTACAATCACTTCTTTACTGCTCACAGACAGAGACAACTTTAGTTTGGGAGCTGATGGTTAATAAATTTGGTTTGATACATATTCCTGTGTTTTTCATATCATTATTTCATTTTATCTCAAATCTAGCTATGAACAAAGAAAGTGGTAACTCAAACAACAAATAATACTTAGAAGCTTAGCAGCACATGACAAGTTTTAAGTTCATTATCAAATTGCCTGGTTCTATTAATTTTCACAGCACTCCTGAGGGATAATTGACTAGCACAACCACTTATAAATGGTGGGGCAACAGAAAGTTATTAGGCACCTCCCATTTAGAACTCCCATTGAAATGGATGCTCTACCGCATATGCAGGATTTAGATGCTGAGCAGAGGAGTCCAAAGCAGCTGCAAGCAGGAAACATGGTGAAAATAAGCTCAGTGAAAGTATTTCAGACCACTGAAAATGAAATGTTGGTTGGTAAATTTAGTGAAGATAAGCACAATAAAAGCCCAGCTGCTTAACACTTTCATATTGCACTACGTATATGTAAGATTACTGTGCTCCAAATTTAATGTTGCTGTCCACCAATTTATAGGTAGACTGGACATATGCACCATGTCATATTTTAGGAAAAGATAATTCTAATAGTTAAATTTGAAATCTGAAAATCATGCTCAATTCTGTGAAAAACTTATACAAAAGCCTCTTTCCCTATGCAGTGTCTAATACTGATGTTGACATCCTTCATTCCTACTGTTTTCAGTGATGAAAAGTCTAGTCCTGCATTACTTAATATCTCTTTCGCTTTAAATAAGACGACTAAACACTGCCAGAACATACCTTTCTCTTTTTAAAATTGTATTTTTGCCAAACTCTCATTACGGGTTAAAAAACAACAACAATAACAACAACAACAAAAAAAAACAACACTACTGCAGGATGAAATGAAACATAAATATGATACAATTAATACTGTCAGGTTATTTATGTCCAGAGGCAGCAGTTTCAAAAGATAAAAAATTGCTTCTAATCAGTAACCATATTTCACCACAATGACAACCGCTGACTAACTTGCAGGTAATACTTCAAAAAATATTCTGCATAAGCAGTTGTGTAGTATCCCTTTCATCTACATGGAATCTTCTCATATTTGGAGTCAGGGTTCCTTTTAAGACCCTATGCATTGGTTGACTAAAGGAGTTTACAAAAATACTTCAGTTGCAGATGTCAATTGTAACATTTCATTACAAAGTTAATACTATGGACCACTTAATGTGGACTGCAGTTTTAAGAAAATTGTTAGAAGATGATAGACTTGATTCTTTTAGGACTGTTATTTTCATTTTTTTGATAGAACTTCTGAAATTGGCCATTTGCCATGATAAACTTGGCATCTTACTGTCCTGACACCTTAAAACAAGTCAGCCCTGAGATCACAAATCAATACATATTTGCAAGGAATAAGGTGACAAAACAGTTGTGCTCTTTTCTGTAGATCGTAGATCTTGCTTTTCACCTGCTTTGTAATGGCACTCAGAGGAGGAAATGGGTTGAAGATCACAGAAACAGGGTCATTGCTTCGTCTTCAGCCAGCTCAGGGGGAGCATTCAAATGTTCCAGATGCAATTTACGCTGACCTTTACACTCAGTGATCAATACAGAACATCGGTAATGTTTGACTCACCATTAAAAATGGTACCTTTATTATACAAGAATACAAGGCTGATATCTCCAAGGACACCTGGTTACTGCCTCCTTACCACCCAGAGCCATCCAGCCCCAACATTCCTGCATAAAGTAAGAACTCTTGGTGCATAACATCAATCTCTTAAAAAAAGTACTTTATTCTTTAGAAAGAAGGCAGGAGATATAAAAAGAGATTGTCAGAGCCTATGTTGTTTACACTTGCATTAATTTTCCTCAGTGAAAAATTAAACACAAACTCCTCTTGAGTAGCATAGTTGAAACTAGGTAGCAATTATTTTGCATACACAAAAATCATTCCACCAAAACCCAACATTATTACCTAGGTGCTAGCCAGTAGTAGGCTCATTTCACTGTTACTGTATATACTTCTGTATACTATTACTGTAATTTATCTTCAATGTTGTAAAGGTAATGAGAGTAATCATAAGTAATATAAGCAGTATATGGCCAAAACCAAGTAGGACTGATTTTGAAGATGTACCAAACAAGGAAAGTCGCAAAAACTACCACTGTAGAAGTTTGGTTTGTTGTTTTTGTTTTACTTCTCAATAAGTTTAAAAATAGCCTAATAGTGGAAGGAAGTTTTATTGACAGTTTTCTACTTCTAAGAACACCATCACGGTGTAACCTAATATTCATGGCTGTTTTTCCTACGCTGCTGTTATCTATAAGCTGATGTGGAAGTCAGTGCACAATACAGTCTAGCAAAGTGAATGAAGCAGTTATGAGACTGTAAGATTTTTTGTCTACTTTGCAGTTCCAGCATTCAGTATTGACCATTATGGATTTGCAATGGACCGAGTTGAAGAGTCGATATAGTACATCCCGTTGTCTCTCTGAGACTTGAAGAGTGCTCATATCTGGGCTGTTCACGTTTCATGTATACAAGAGAGCTAAACTGGAGAGTAAATACCTAAATGTCCTTCTTTGACATTAGCTCTATATCTGTAAGATACTGTACAAGCTGTGACAGATATATCTATTCAAACGTGTCTTAGTTTTCTGCTGATTGTGGTTTTTTGACATGTCCCATCAAGTAGCCAATAACGATGTATTTTCAGCATCCCTAAAAGTGCTTCTTATGTCTCTCAATTACTCGCCCACAGCAGAATGGCTGCCTTTATTAGCTTCTGCATTGCTATGTCATTTGTGTTATTCTAGTGCCATGTGAAGTATGACTTCCTGCCACTTACTGGCTAAAGGCAGCTAGCTGCTTTTTCCTCCAGAGTTTTTTTTTTATCCCCTAAACGTGCTAGATTATGTACTGGCCAGAAGTACTATTATTCTTTACTGTCAGTACGTTCATTGGTTTCTTCAGGTACTCTTCACATCCAGTAAAATAGGTACTATAAATACTCAACAACAATTAAGCTTAATTATAATTTTAAAGTATAATTAAGAAGTATTTTCAAAGTACCAAATTCAAGCAACACATAACATGCTATTTAATGTGGACAAAAAAATACAGCCTAGAAGCACACCTTGGGACCACTGTGTTTCACGTGAGGCAATACACATGGGGCAGGCTATATCATGCTTGTTGGTCTCCATTGGCAAAGAGACACGTATGCTTTTAATATTCTGGTCTAGATGTAGCTTTGCAGTCCTAGCACTGCCCTAACACACTGTAAGGCCCCTGCCTTGTGACCAAGGAAATTCACTGATAACCCATTATCTCACCTTATTAGGATTTGAAAACAAAAAGTTCCCAAATTCTGATTTACCTCTGAGCAGAAGAGCCCTTCAGTTCAGTGGAATGGCAACCAGCCATTTAAGTGTCAAATCTTATTGCTGTATTCCTATCTTAAACACACAGGCATAATATCGTGTTACATGTAGAAAGTACTAATTCTGCGTGTAGTAAAGATTAAAAAATGTATTATAAAACACTAAATTTAAAAGGTTAATGCAAGAGAAACTGCTGCACACAGATTAATAGAAAACTGTTTAAAATAATTTGTGTTAAATGCAGCATCCATGTGATTAGTTGCTTTCTTCAGTACCATTGGAGGCAATATTCTCTTCTTAAACTCTTTCAACTAAGGACATCACACTGCTGTCTGGTATATGTCATATTAGGTAATAGGAAAATGCTCAAAGTATGTTTTCTTTATTTTCCTTTCCAACCTTGTGATTCTATGATTTTATTATAGTTTAGTAGCTTAGTGGGTAGTAATGGTGATAGGAGGACAGTTGGACTAGACATCTTGTAGGTCCTTTCCAACACTGTGATTCTACAATTCTACTATTGCAGCTTTGAGAGATTCTTCATGGTTTGATGCAATTTGGGGAAAAGAAAGTAACCTTTTCTTTATGGGGAGAATGAAGGAGCTCTAATTTACTGACTATAAACTTGATAATATAGAAAGGAGGAAAGCACTACTGAACTGATAATTAAAATGGCTTTTTAATTCCCAGTCCATTCTCATGACAGCACGTTTCACTTAAGTTATGCTCCTAAAATCAGATTTACAGGCTGGAGCCTAACATATAAACAACACAGGTATAGTTGCAGTCTATACAAAAGAAAAAATTACTACTCATAACATTAATCATTTTTCCTACATTTTATAGAGGCAAGTCATCAATGTAGGTAATAAACATTAAAAAAAAAAAAAAAGTTTGTGCAGCAAAAGTAAATGCACAGATATGAGGAAAAACAAACAAATAATAATAATAAAAAAAAGTATTGCAACAAGTCTTTAGAACCAAGATACCTAGGAAAAAGACACTTTTTAGAGGCAGTAAATACCCCCCCATACGTTGTCCATCTCAGAGTTCAGATGTACACCTGGTTTGATAGAAATCAATGGAAAGCATGGACTATATTTTCTATAACTCATCAATTAAGAGAATCTCCACACAAATCTCACAGAAAGTAGACAGGCTAACACTTCTATTTAGGAGCCTACAATTTAGCATAGGCTATAAACAAAATGGATATATATATTTAAAGGTCTTTTCTTACTTTCTTTTCTACATTTTGCTGGAATTAGAGTTCTAGACCTCAGTTTGAGTTCAGTCACACCAACTGTAAAGAAACAAGTTCCAATGCGACCTCTAGCACCCTGTAAAACAACTACCATCAACAAAAAAAAGCTAACACCAACAGTACTTACTACTTCATAGGACAAAGCTTTACAGCTTTTCAGAAGAAAACAAGTCAGAACCTGATTTCAGCTTCAGTATATACATAATGCATGCTGTAGAACCAAAACTCAGGGCTGTGAGTAGCTTGGCCCTACTTTCACCCAAATTGAGCCTAAGAGCTTCAAGCATTCCCACTGAGTGGTGCCAAGGGAGTAGGAGCTGATAAGTGTTACTGAACAAGTATATCTAATTGAAGCCTGCAGGAGCTAATTACTACCATGCTAAATGAAGAGGCTCAGATGTTAAAAAGGTGAGGTTCAATCGTTTTAAAGCTGTGATGGTAATTTTTCTCATTTCCTAAAAAATTTCCCCTTTATGATCCTTCAAGGGATGGAAAAATCTGCTTTCCTCTTGGGAAGTTATTTCAGCTATTACAGGTAGGAGTTTGTACTCTAGGGTTAGGGGTGATTTTTTTTTTCTTTTTTTTTTTTTCTTTGACTTAAGTATCTTATTGCCAGATCTTTTGGAGATATTTTGCCTGCTAAAATTAACCCAAATAAAATCTGATTTTGTTACAGCCTAGAGGCTGTAGTTCTAAGCAAAGCCCTTGCGTACTTGTGCATGTATTATACATACAAGTACTTAAATTCAGGGCACCTGAATTTCACTTAGTGAACTGTTGCTCCTGTTTCTGAAAGATACATCGTTAATTAAGCAAAAGGTTTAGAGCTAAACATGAAGTAATCCATGAACTAGAAACTCTCTGAAATGGCTCTATTACAAACAACCTTCAACCTTTATATGAATGAAGTCAGGAAAATGTATCACTTCTCTGCACTGTACCAGTAGAAAAAAAAGAAGGGCAATAGGATGGAGGCTGAAAGCTGCCTCCAAGTGACCATTTAAGCACTTCCCTGATGTTTAGGAAGCCAACAGAAATTGAGGAGCTTACCCTAAATATTGACAGTGTCCGAAATGGCTACAGCTCCTTGGAGCGGAGGGCTCCCGTATCCCACTGCATAGGGCTTTTGTATCTAGTGCATGTCCTTGTTCATGCTCAGTGGACATACTTTAAGGAAAGTGCCAAAACACAAAAGCAAGATTAGGAGCTTTGACATTGCTATGTGCAGTGCTCTCATCCAGAGGCAAGCAAGATGCACTCGGTATGTGGAGGCTGCCATGGAGTGAGAGCAGAACTGGTTAAAAACACCCAACAGTTACCAGGAGCAGTTACTAGGCATCTTCAGAGAAGGTGTTTTGCAGAGGGTTCATTGGGATTATGGTTTATAAGTCTGTACTTCAACTGAGCCCCACGTTACCAGCTGCTTGAGAGGACTCAGCTATCTCAGATGTATAAGAAAATTATGTGTATGAAATCTCAGGAAACGGTGGGATTTTGTGCATCCAGCAGAATTTGAAAGAAGGAATAAATAATGATTTTGATCTTTTGCTTGTGTTCTGTGGTTTGGCTTGTGTAGTTTATGGCTACTAGCACACCTAGCAGCTGCTGATGCTGCAGAAATAGGGAGTTCTTGTGATTCTATAGCAGTGTCCCAGTGATAGCAAGTGTAGCGTATTTTAAAAGGGTGGTTACATTCTCCTTCTCTGATTCATTTTGACTTCAGCTCCTAGCACAGAACAAATTTGGAAAACCTCTTATTTGCTTTAAGGCCCATTAACCTGCTTCCAATGGGCTACAGATGCTTCTTACAAGGTGCAGCACTGAGGCTCACCCAAATGTCCCAAGGAATCTGGAGATTCCCTCTTAATCCTAAAATTAAATGAGACCTGCTTAATCTTCTTCTGGATCTTCCCCTCATTTCAGTGATTCAAAAGAGGACTGATAACTGTGGTCTGAAAAGTGAGGAGGTACAGCAGTATCTTCCATGTTCACAGGAGCCTGTAGGTTCATTCTTCTGAAGCAGTTGTTATTTTGGAACTTAAAAATGAAACATGATGCCATGAAAAATGTGCATGCTCTGTGTTACTTGATAGCTTTTTCATCACTATGAGTACGAGACACACTATTAGCCTACTCACACCTTTGTGGCTTGGCAATGAAAGCCTATGTGTAGAGAAAAATCAGAGTAGTTAAACCTAGAAGCTTGTCATTACTCTTTTTGTCAGTGACTGCATCTCAGTGAACTTTATAAGTAATTCATGATACTTTTTCTTCTTACTCCACGGTTTTCGTACTCTGCTGTCCATTGAGACTGAGATTCCTTGTTGGGCTTTACAAAGAGTCAATGGCTGACCAAGAAGGGACAAAGGAGTTTTGTGAATCTGTGTTGAACTGAGGGGCTATTTCATTTTTAACTAAGTTTGAGAGGAGGAAAATGTCATCTAGGAACAAAAGGACCATGCTTAATCCTTATGTCAAAGCCTAATAAATCTTGCCTTTGATTTTATGATTTGTGAATGAATCAGTTAAATGGATGCTACATTCCTGAATGAACCCTTGTAGTTTTTATCCATTTGTGACACGAACATGCTTTCCTGAGTGGGGTTCAGGAGGCACGTTCAGACAAAGAGCTCTTGAGGCCACTTTCATTTCCTTTCTCAAAGAGCCTGAGTTTTAAATGGTCTCCAGAGAAAATCGGAAAACAAGATTCCACACTTCCACAGTGAGCAGTGAAGCCTCTCAGCAACTGAAATTAAGTCACACAGCTGGAGAAATGGTAGACAGTATAGACAGAAGGTTTTCATTTGGAGTGATTCATTGGAGTATTTCTGTCAGGCAAAAGCTCTCCAGAAGCTATGGGCTATTTCTTTTCTCCTTTGAACTTTCTATAGGGCAGGTGTATGCTCCTTCCTGCCCTCAAGGAGACATTGGCTTTGCAGCTGGGGAGACAGGAAAAGCCAAGTGCTCCCACAGCACCTGCAGCTCTAATTCAGCCTTAGAAAGCTGCACTGAGAAGTAGAACACAGCTATGTTTTTTTTGTTTTTTTTTTTTGTTTGTTTGTTTGTTTGTTTTTTTTTTTTTTGAGGTGACAGGCTAGGAATGCTGCTGCCAGAAAGCCAAGAGGAGAGCAACAGTGCCAGGACCAGCATTGCTTCTGCTTCCTCTGACCTCAACAGAGGTAAGTTGATCAGGACACTGTGGAAGGAGGTTTAGTTACATGCTGCATTTAGAATCACAGAATGGCTTGGGATCCTCTAGTTTCAACCCCTCTGCTGTGGGCAGGGTTGCCACCCACTAGATCTGGCTGCCTGGGGCCCCATCCAACCTGGACTTGAACACCTCCAGGGATGGGGCATCTATAACCTCTCTGGGCAAGCTGGTCCAGTGCCTCACCACATTCTTAGTAAAGATTTCCCTCCTAATATCTAATCTCAGTCTTGTCTCTTTTAGTTTAAAACCATTCCCCCTCATCCTATTGCTATTAGACCATTTTAAAAGTTGGTACCCCTCCTGATTATAAGCTCTCCTCAAGTACTGGAAGGTCTCAGTGAGGTTTCCCCAGAGTCTTCTCTTCTCCAGTCTGAATGTGACCAGCTCCCTTAGCCTTTTTTTATAGGACAGGGCTCATGGCATGTGACCCATGGCACATAGCTCATGTGATGTGACTCATGTAGCACATGCCTTGTGGGATGTGACTCATGGACATTGCTCACTCACGGCACCTGGCTTGTTGCTTGGGGCTCACTCATGGATGGCAGGTGGCTTGTGGCTCATGGAACACAGGTGGCTTATGGTTTGTGGCTCACGTGCAGCTGGCATGTGGTCGATATATATATATACATATATTCTATGACAGAAGGAAAAGATGTCATCAAAATGAACATGGACAAGCTTGAGAAGTGAGCCCATGTGAGCCTAATGAGGCTCAACAAGGCCAAGTATAAGCTTCTGCACCTGGGTCGGGATAATTCCAGACATGAGTACAGACTGGGAAAAGAACTCATTGAAAGCAGCTGTGCATAGAAAGACTTGGAGATGCTGGTGGGAAAAGTTGAGCATGAGCCAGAAGTTTGCATTTGCAGCCCAGAAGGCCAACTGTATCCTGGGCTGCATCTAAAGAGGAATGGCTAGCAGAGCAAGGGCGAGGATAGTCTTCCTCTACTCTGCGCTTGTGAGGCCTCATCTGGAGTACTGCATCCAGGCCTGGGACCTCCAGCACAAGAAAGACGTAGAACTGTTGGAGTGAGTCAAGAGGAGGCCATGAGGATGCTCAAAGGGAGTGTTGAATATTGCTGAATATTGCTTAGCCACTGGTGGAGCAGGACACAGGTCTCTGTTGCTGGGGCCCATTCATGCCATCCTCCTGCACCAGCATACAAGTGACTCAGCAATCAAGCTGGTTTCAAAAGTCAGATTCAAATCTGATTCATCAAACTCACAGAGACTCTCATGAAAGATGCCTGTATATCTCAAGAATAAGCTCATTCATCCATGCTCCCTTCATTACCACATCCTACATCTGTAGGGCACAGTGCAGAGAGGTTGCCAAGTTTCACTCATCCATTCATTCACTGAATCGTGCATAATGCTCTTCTGCTTGCTTTCTCAGGTGCTTGAAACTCAGCACTGCATGTCCTTTCCTGATTTTGGGACTTTGCATGACCAGTCACTTGGCTGCCATCTCACATGAAATCGCAGTGGAAGAGGGGTTTTGAAGCTGTGGCTGAGACAAGGAGAGAAAGCAGAGCAGATTCCCATTTCAAAGGAAGCCCTGAAGGAGATTTGCAAGGCTTCTCCAAATTGAAATCATGTGAAATCACATCTGTGGGTGAAACAGTGAATACAAGACAATCCTAATAAAAAAGGGACTGTTCTAGAGAAACAAACTTATGCATATGCTTGGTCTAGCTGACTAGTCTCAGCCTGCCTATTACCTTCAAAGCCACTGGATACCATTCACCAAGCACAGAGATGAGGGAAGGGTTGTGGAGATATCAGGTCCTTACATGTGCTGCAAAAATTGATGGCTGTATAAAAAAGAAAGATCCAGAAAATATCTTCATTGTAGGAAAGATAGAACCAGGGCATTGCTAAATATCTGATCTGTGGGAAATGCTGATTTATCTTTCTGACAGACGAATTCCTGCTTTTAAGAAAGGTGGAGAAGAAAGTTTGTGACTATTACAGAAGTTTTAAAAGAAGGAATATTAGGGGCGCCCAGATTTCCCAAACAAGCATCCTTTTAAGAAACTTTTAAATTAATAAGTACCATTAAAAAAAATTAATCAAATCCCACATTTCTGAGATCGTGGGCTTGATCATTTTTTTGCCGAGAAAAGAGATTAAGAGGATATAGGCACAGCTTATATCTTATCAAAACAATAGCAGCCTTTAATCTGAAGTACAAATACTCAGACCAGCCGTGCAATGAGTTGCTTTGGCCAGTAATACATACAATATTCTAGACACAGTGGTGGCGAAGATGAAAGAAGTGGTATGGTCATTAAGAGCAACTGCATTAAGAGCAACTGCAAGGTAAATGCTACCCTGTGAAAGGGTAAACACAGCTGCCCAAACAGTTTTCCATCAGGAGGAGCTTAGGAGCTGGGCACAGCCCTTTCTGCTTGTTAGCCCTCACTAGCATCCCAGCCAGACCCAAGAGTGGGCTGATCTCCAAGGGTGGCCCTCCTCAGGCAGCGGCCCTGTTAGGTAGAGCAGAGTCACGAGCTGCTGGCAGGTCAGTGGTGCAGTTCCACAGAGACAGTGCTAAGAGCACGACACCGGGTAAGCAAGCCCATTGCACACCCATGGACTGGCACAGCAAGCTGACTTGAGCTTAGTGTTGTGGCCAATGTATAGTGGCTGAAGAAATGTGTGGCCTGAAGGACTGAAGATAGACCAAAGAAAGAGGAATACCTTGGATGGATCTTAGATCCATCAGGGTTGTCACTCATGTGGTACACAAACAGAAAAAACTCTTCACCTTTCATTCTTCCCATCAGTTAGCTATACTAAAGTGCTTTCAGAGGTTTGTTCATTCAAAATTAGAAATAGCAAACCTTTTTCATCCAAAAGCTGCACAGATTTAACATGTTATTCCACAGTTCAACAGCTTGGAAAAGTGCACAATACCTGTAGAGCCAGGAACCAGCAACTCAAAGTCTTCTATTAATTCTCAGTTCAGTCATGGTGTTGAAAGCATAGCAGCAAGAAAAGCAAGTTTTCTAGCAAAAGATTTGGGAAAAACATGGCTATATTTTGTTGACACATCTATACAAACAGCTCGAAGTCTTGATTCAGTTAAGCTGGCTGCAGACAGTACACTCCATAACGCCTGGTGAAGGGTAGGACCTACATGGTAGAGCCTATAGATCTCTTTGAACTCTTAGCCTAAGAAATGTATTTGTTTCTCTCTGTAAAATAATTAAAATATCTTTAAAATATGTTACAATTTTGTGGAAGGCTTGGATTTATCTCGGCACATTAACTCATCCAGGCATATGTTGTTTGACTGTGTAAAACAGAATGGGAATTACGTCCTCAGTATGAGCTCCCGCAAATTTGTTGTTTATGAAGATGCGTAGATATGCAAATAATATGTTTCCTATTGTATTTAACAGTTCAGAAACCTATCTCACTTGGGGTTCTGCAAACAAAAGAAAATGGCACCATCTACAACTGTTGTCATTACAGGATTTTTATTTTTTAAATGTTTTTTTCTTTTCTCTGGTTTTCAAAATATGATCTTGGTGGAAATCTTACCAGAGTTCCATTAAATATTAACAGCACGTAATACATACATGTATTATTCCAACTGCAAATTATTCCAAATGCAAAATGACCCAAGGGTATAAGGACATGAGCGTGCTTATGTGAGTAAAACCAGCACAAAGTCACTGCCTCCAATGCAGGCATGGATTATGATTAAATAAACAAATGACTTCTGTCTATAGACATCAAATACCAAAAATGACAGGAGCTGACAAGTGGAATTTGTCACACTGAGTATCACAGTTTCCTGGGGAAGGGCTCAAGGGACATTCCTGCAGAATGTGCGCTTGTCCCTTGTGTCACCTCACACCAGTGGAGCATCCAGAGGGTAGCACCTGCTGAGGAAAGGCAGAAGTGTGCAAGAAGTTCTAGACACTCAGGGAGGACCACGTGAATACTGTGCGTCTTGAGCCCAAATGGATGCCCTGAAACCAATCAGTCTTGCCCATTCCCTCAGTCTTCACATTTCCTGTGGTGAATTTGACAAGCCCACCATATGAGCAGACTTGAAGGTCTTCTGAACTGTAGCTAAGGGCTATATTCCAGTTGTCCAACAGGACTGTCACGTCACATACATGACCAAATGGAAGGGTTCAGAGTGTCCGGGTAGTACTTCACATTGCATTACTACCACTGGCTTTTGCTTGGTTCAAGCAGCATCTCCTGTTTCCCTCCTCTCCAGTTGCAGCTCTGCACAGCTTCTGAGCAGAAGGCAAGTGTTGTCACAGCTCTAGAGATGCCAGACTTTCTAGATCACATTAAAATTATCAGCAGAATTATGATGATTATTTCTCACCCCTCTCACTCCTCCCCACCAATATTTAAATTAGATTTATCTAGCATCTACAACATTCATTTTAGCTTCAGAAGAAAACAGCTGCTTTTTTTCTTAAATGAATTAAAAACTTTCCATAAATTTTGACCAAACATCTAAAAGAAAAACACAAAACAACAAATCCAACCAACCCTTAAAAAGATTGCTATTATTATTTTAAGTATGAAATAACTTAAAGAGTATGCATTTTATTGAGTTTTGGACCTAGTCCATAGCTAGTTTGCAGCACAGCAATGCACAACTTGTTCTCCATCCGATGTTTAACTAGGCAGAATGTGACACAAAAGGATGGTCCTGACTGAATGCTGTAGGTTTGCCAGAGATACAAGAATAAGTTTTGCTAACTATTTTTTTCCTAATTAAGTTTATTGACTTCACATTGCTATGCACAATTGTTGCTGAAGTTCCCTTCGCAATCTAGTGTACAGCTTCTGTATTCTGAATATCTGCACAGGCATATGCATTCACAAGAATAAATGAAAATAGACAATGGAGGAAATGGTGTTTCAAACAATTTTCTGCCAGGAAAATATATAATTATTTTCATTGGAAAGGGCAAATACTTGATTAAAGAGAACTAATTGTGAGACTGCTCTCTTGGAAGATACTCCAGCACAGAGGTGACCAGGAAGGTTAGAAACCTGCAAGATGGAACGTCTCTAAACTCATTTTTTTCCTTCAAGCCTGTAAATGCACTTTGTGGATATCAAGTAATTAATTTCCAGAACTTAGACATTTCTAATATTTGTTCACCTTCAGCACATCACTGATGGCATTTGCTCTTTATGAATTCAGCAACAATGTCCTACCTATGTATGACAGTATAAGGCCTGGAAGGCTGTAAAACACATTGCATGTATGAACATGTGGAAAGATTTGAGTCTGGATACCCCAGAAAATACACAGGATATTTATATAAATGTCAACTTCACTATTCATTTTCAGTGCATCTCAAATGACAGCTAAACTAGAAAGTACACTTCCAGCATCCTCCACCTGACACTGCCATAGTTTGACCTCCAGGCATTGCTGTGGTTTTACTTAATACGCTTTCAGGTACAGCCTACTAATCAGACGTTTCCATCGCACATGTTGCAAATGGTTACTGTACCATTTGTTGCCAGGAGTAAGGCCAGAGGAAAGTGGGAAAGGCTGCTGAATAAACTAAATCAGGAAACCATTTGGACAGCAGCTTTCCCAGCTGAGGTGATGTATACTGACATTCAGGACCTGCCCTCAGCTCAGTATATTGTCACATGGAAACTTCAGTCTGTATGTCATGCAGCTTGGGCCATTAGCCATTTTTTTCTCCAGTCACCCCTGTTCCAGGGGGAACATCACTCTAGAGAGCGCTGGCTGATACAGTCATTATTTATCATCATGACATCCCTCCTGGGACGGGTAACAAATGAGTCCCACATGTCTCCTGAAAAATCTGTCAAGAGCATCAGTATATTACAAAGAAGGCACAGACAGCCTTTATATAATAACTCTTCTGAAAAAAAAAAAAATAGTCTAGACAATGCAATATTAAAGCCTAATAGCTTATTCATCAGCAAAAAAGAACACACAAAAAATAAAATACAGAATAATTGTTAAGTTCTGATATAATCAGTGCCTGTTCTCCATCACAGGTCTTCCATGCTTATTAATTGGAATGTGTGTTCATATATGCCTATGAAAACACATATGCATGTCATCATTACGCATCAGAGGTCAAAGTTATAGTGCACTTCTGATCAACTGAGAGAAAAAGATCTACAGAGAACTGTCAGGATGTCAGCAGTGTTGGCACCCTTGCTCTTCATACATACAGACTCAGTGTCTAGTCTTATTTTTAATTTAGCAGACAAACCACTCATACTGACTGATCTTGCATTGAAGCCGTTACCAAATTCAAATGCCCATCGTCTTGATATAAACCTCAGTGGGATCTCCGAGCTCCTGGGTCCAGCTTTGCCTGTGAAGTTGCACACAAGCACCAGCATTCCTTTGTTTGCCTGATCTCCACACTGGGACACTGAAACTGCCTATGGAACAGAATAAAATTTATTTTAATCTGAATTTTGCTTCCTGGAAAATTCCTACTCTTCATTCCAATTTCAAATATAACCTAAATATTTCTACGGATATCAGTGCTGGCTAAAAGTTGGTAATGTAATTCTAAGACTTCAGCATTGGAGCAGCAATCTGTGAATGCCTGCAGGAGGAGAAAGAAAGGATAAACAAGTCCATGTAAGAAAGATCAAGATGCTGCAATAACAAAAGCCAGATATGTCTCTAAGTCTCTGGAAAACTATTTTAGACTGAGGTTTTTGATGCAAGGGCCAAGGCTGGATGTGGCTCTGGGCAGCTTGTCTAGTGGTTGCACATAGCAGGGGGGTTGAAACTAGATGGTCATCGTGGTCCTTTTCAACCCAGGCCATCCTGTGATTCTGTGATTCGTTCTATAATGCACCAATAAGATAGTACTTAAAATGCATTTGGAAAAAAAATAAAAAATTATAAAGTCAGATAAAATCTTAAGCTGGCTATGGCTGTAAGTCTTGAACTGCCTTGAAAATGCATTTTCAAGGACACTGTTTCCTTATTATTATGATTATTTTATATTACTTCTAATAGAATTCGGGATGAGGAGGGTAACCTCCCCTTCTCCCCCACACCCTCTCACAGAGGAGTTGTGTCATTCTATTCAGCTACTTGCAATTCTTAATTAAAATTAGTTAAAATAAAAAAAAGTTAAAATTATCTTAATTGAACTCTTCTTTTTGCTGCATTTGAATGCTTTTCTTATGCATGGCACAATTAATATTTCATTAGTGAGACACCTTCAATTTTCCTAAATGACTTAAAATCATTTGTTTTATTCTTCTATTTAAATGATTAAGTCGACAAAGAAGAACACTGAAGGATTTGCAATAGATAAAAAAACCCAAACTTCTACATAATTCTTCTTTCCACAGAAAAAAAAATATTAAAAAAAATCCACAATTGAAACATAAGCTGAGTATTACATGAGGTGCAAAACTCAACTTTACAGCACCATTTAGCAAAGTATCTACTTTACAATTCCTCCCTCTCACACCTACATGCTGATAGTACCTGCTGTGCAGGATCTCTTAAAGTTATTATTACCTCAGTTCAGTGGCAGTGTTTCTTTGCACAGTTTAATTTGTACAAGTTGCATGGCTTTCTATTACCAGCTGCCAAGCAGAGAAGTACATTTAAATCTGTGTAATAAGCAGCAATATTCTCACTCAAGATTAAAACACTGAAGCCAGAAGTTGGTTCAGATGTATTCATTCATCTTTTAAGTGAATAGCTTCCTTTCCTAAGTCATTACATAAATGAAAATATCTTTAGCTTTCTATGGGATATTTGAACACTGGTCCATCTTATCAATATACCCAACATTCATTCAGCATTTTAGTGCAAAGATCCAGCAGAAGTAACACATCTGTTCTTTCCTCCTGATAGCTTCCATTGGGATACTGGATATACCTTTACAGCTGATACCTTGTTTTCCAAAGAGTAGCCAAAACATCTATTAAGTAACGTATTATATCACCTCTGAGGTGAGTTGATTTTCCATTTGAGAGAAGGTTTTGTTTATAAAAAACAGTATTTCAGTGATATTTTAGGTACAAATCCACATCTTTCATAAATTACAACAACGCTTTGCTCATTTAAGATCCAATATATGACTTCTAAACATTTTATTTTCAGGGATACTCGGTGCTATTCAGAGAAAGTGCTCATTGATCTCAGGTTAATGTTACAGCACCACATGATCAGCAGTGATAAGTAGAAATAAAGGTCTTTTAAGTCTTTTTATACCATCATCAGCTGCGAAGTCAGCTCTAAAGTCACCTGATGATATCACTATTCATATTCATACAATCTGAATTGATTTTTAAGAGCAAAATTTGTTTACTTCAGCTAATAGTCAGAGATAAATGGAAGTATTGTTTTACATTCAAATGACAGATCCCCAAACAGCTGTTTTAGAACAGTATTATGCTAATGATCAATTTTCTGACCATTAGATTTCAGCAGAGCATTCACAGGCTTAAAGGCAAGACTGCAAATGCAACGGATCAGTAGCCCACATGGGAAAATGTGTGTATGTGTGCACACACGCCCAGGCTGAATCACCAACCATCTCATACAGCTCAGTAATAAAGTAATTGCTCTTCTTGACATTTCAGATGAGATTTGGGTCAGATTCTGTACGGTCCCACTTATGTCTCCTGGCAGTTCCTTGCACACTCCCATGCTTCACTCCACTCCTGCTATCAATCAGCCATCCTAATGGAATGACCGCTGCTTGCTGCAAGGCAGCAGCATTGTTTGCAGCTTGCTGTCCTGCAAGAACCCACACCCGCACACATTCGTCTGCAATGTCTCTTCAATAACTAGTTGAAATGAACAGATCAGGCTAGTGGGGAGGATAGAGGAAAAACAACAACAAAAAAACACAGACAAACAAAACCTAAACAACACCCATCCAACAGCAACAAACCTTGTATGGCTGCACTACAGCGATTCATTACAGGCTTCATGTCTAGCGAGATGAACATAACTGCTAGAGTCTCACAATAGCAGCTGTGAAATTAGCGCCAAATTTTCCTGAAGACACAATGAGAAAAACTCTGGATTGCTGAAATTAGTTCACAGACCAAATATATCAATTATCAAGAAGTATTAATGTATTTGAAATTCTACCCATTATTTATGGCTCAGTACCATATAAAGGCTGCCCAGATTGTTTTCCCACAACAGAAAAAATTATATCCGTGGATGTATTTTGTGAAGCCCATCATAAGCACATCATGTTGTCAGATATTACCCCGTAAGGTAATAGTACTGATAGTGTCTATTATTGAAATAGCCCAGGAGACCAAATGGGGGTAAAAAAAATGAATCCAGCAAAACATTGCCCTCATTAACCTGAAGTTCCAGAACAGATTGTCTGTTGTATGATCACTGTAAATATATTCTGCAGCGTCAGAGATGTTCTTCCATGTCTTATGGATATCTGAGAACTATGGAGGATCACACACAAAACACTCAAGTACTTGCTCATTGCATTTGTTGCTATATTAAATATTGCTTCTTTCCCAGAGTACTTCCCTTCCACCCAGCTATTAAGAAATAATTCCATCGCTCCAGGCTATTTTCATTGGCCAGATATCCATTTACTACAAATTGAAGTGTCTACAGAGAAGAGATACAATTCCAGATACACCAGCACACATAACTCTCAAATATATTCTAGTTAATTCCATATAAAAATTGCTTTTAGAAAACTGATTTGCATTAAGAGCAATGCTTGACATATGTATCTTAGAGACATTATATTATAATAAGACTCTTTGTAGTAAAAGGGCAAGAATATCCACATTTTCAAAATAAAGGGAGTTAGCTTTTTCAAAGTCACAATTTGAGAGACAGAACAACTTAAGGAATTTTTGGTTTATAATAGTGGGTCCAAGCCAGTGAGCAATGCATCTGATTTTAAATAAATTACTAGACACAAGCTTCAGGTCTGTTATGCTAGTGAGTGCACAATGAACTACACAGGGAAGTGTGTCAGAGACTGTATTTCAGATAGAGTTCTCAGTGTACTATTAACAACTCACTACTGCTATCTAAGAAGGATTATAGGGTATCGATGAAGATCTCTAGTAGAGAACAGGGTCAAGAACTGATACCTATACAGATACATTTGCACAATGCTGAATAAGTTTTCAATACATTTCCTTAAGGCATACTGCCATCGTGGATTAGAACCACATCAAATGCTATCAGTAGAAGGGGTGAGTTTATAAATTTCTGCTAAGGAAGGCTGGGGTGTGGGCAGACCATGAGCTGAGCAGGTATAAGCCTGCAGTGTACTTGGGCAGCATATTGCTTTAATCATTTCTCTTTTGAGAAAGCTCCAAATCATTGATTTACTGCTGATAACTGCAGGCAGAGTGCAAAGGCAGTACATAAACAGCTAGGCAAAGGACTTAAGTAAAATAAAAACAGTTCAGCTTGAATGTCAAAGCAGGCTGTGGCTACCAAGTGGTCACTAGAAGAGTGATGGGAAGGAAAATGGACTCTGAATTGGTAAGCCTTGAGTAGCTGCACTTGACACAGAGCAGGTTGCTTGTCTTCCTGCTGCTGCTCAGATAAAACATATTCAAGTCCCATACGCTTTATAATCCTATATGTGTGAACAAGAGCATTTCACACATTCAGAGTGAAAGCCACGTATCACTTTTTTTTTTTTTTCCTTAAGATTAAATATCCATTCCCTGTGAACAGTTAACTGGAAAGCACTACCCCCTTCTGAAGGATTATTTTTACTCCTGGTTGCGTTTAAGCGCTGGTGGTGGAGGGGCCGGGAAGAAGGACGGCAAGCAGGAAACACTTCAACAGGTTCCTCTCCTCAGGCAGCCCTCAGTTCCTCAAACGGAACTCGAAGCATCCCATCTCGCTGACACGGCTGCGGCCGTGTGCGCTCAGCGAGGTCACGGCACCCCCTATTGAGGGAAGACAGCAGCGCAGCACGCTTCCAATTTACAAAGAGCATGAATCCCCTAAAGAGTGGAAGATAGGTTGCCAGCCATCAATTATGTATATTAATAAGTCGGCAATAATAGCGGGGTAGGTGAGAAGGGGGAACAGGAGGTTCTGCACTTTGGGATAGGACCCTAAGTACTCCTCCATCATCCCTACCTTTCAGCTCCTAATTTTGCTGCTCTCATCAAGGTTACAGAGTAACTGAGTTGTATTCAGCATTTCTGCTGAGACAGAAATAGAATCCCTTCCGCATTTGAAAAACCCAGCTTTCATTTTAAATCAGAGCAGGACAGCGGGTATGTCCACACATCAGCTTCGTTTCCTCACAGAAATCAAAGAATGGGAGCTTCTAAGAATTATACTGGCCCTCCCAAAGCCCACAAGGCAACACCCCAGCCATACCACCACAACCACCACCACTGAAGAGCTGGATCCTGGTGCACAATGGTAGAGATGTCAAAGCCACAGAGCTCTCCTGACCATAAATTGTGCACAAATTAGTCTGGCCTGCTGGGTCATAGAGCAGGCTAAAATAGAAATAGCAGCTCTGCTGTATCCCTGGGACAGGAGAGGCAGCAAGAAGCAGCTGCAGATGGTGCAAGTTCTGGAATCTGCAACAATATTTGGACTACTAGGATTTATCTTATTCTTTGCCTATTCAATGAAAAAAACACAAAATCAATGTCAGTGTGGGAAATGAAATAGTTCTTAACTCATAATAGCACTGTCTAAATACACTGAAAGAAAAATATCATCACAAACTGAGTGAGCAAATTCAATCACTTAAACAAATTCCCAAGCAGACAACCAGTAACATTCCTAAAAAACAAAATTAAAACATATTTAGCATTCAAGAAATAATACATATCCCTGTAGAACATAAACATCCAAGAATTTGATATGAAAAACAGAAGATTTTTAACCTATTGTTTTCCTAGACATTAACATAAATCATGTCAGCTCTTACTCTTCTGATCACTATGATAACTGTGGTGTGGTGGTCAAAAGAAGTGTGAAATAAAGGCAAATTATGTTTATTTTTCTACTTCAAGTATATGGCTGGTGCAGCTACAAGCATTGCTTCTTCCTGAAAACCTCTCAGGAAAGATACCCGCAACTGCAGTCAGTAAAACGTTACATTACAGCGATGCTGAAGCTCCTTAATCAAGTTCTAGTTTTGCTGTATTAGGTGATCGACTGCATCAAGAAAATTGACTGCCTCAAGAAAAAGTAGCTCCATTATGGAGCTGTGTCAGCTCTGCAGAGCCCATGACAGCTCATTAAACTGTGTGGCACCTGCTCCCCTTAGACAGGAAACCTGAGCAAGTCATCTCAGCTTTCAGGCTTAAGAGGCAGGGATTCCTGGAGGAAGAAAAAAGAATAACAAACAAAACCAAAACAAAGATGTAGAGGGATCTTTACCTTATCTGACATCAAGAGACTTCTAGCAAAATTAAACATGTGATTTGGTATTCTTTACATTGCCAGATAGACATCATTTTCACACTTGAAGGCAATTAGTGTCATTCATCACTGGTGTACACAATCTTCCCTCAGGTGAACACATTAGCACAATAATGTCTTCTAGGTATGTGCTCAGTTTCACAGCCATATAGAAAGCTGCATGAAATTGAGAAATAAAAGGAAAAGCAAACTACAGCCAGCCAGAACAACCTCCAAAATAATTCAGAAATTGTCAGTCAGATCTTTGAAACTAGCTTATTTTAAGATGTCAAATCTTTCTCTAGTTACACTGACAAGCGTACATCACTAAGAAATTTTGGGTCTTTAAACTTGCCCAAATTCATATTTGCTTACCTATTCCCATCTAAGTGTATTCTTCACACTCCTCAGAATGTGACAAGCCAGAGTTTGAAATTCGCCTGGTAGGAACTCACCTTCACACTCCTTAGCTGCTCTGGCTGGAAAATAAAATGAGAGGAATCCAAACTATGTAAAGTACTTGGATCAAACAAATTTTTCACTGCTAAAGGTAACACAAGGTAGGCAATACAGGTAGCACAAGAGAGAAGCAGCTCTTCACAGGTCTTTCAGCTCTTGTTCACACATAGTGAAACAGTAAAATTTCCCATTCTCCAATTTATAGTGTTCAACAGAGGGCTTGTACGAATAGGAAACTGGAGTATAGAAAAGAAAATAGAAAGCATGATTGTTATTTTTTCCCCATCTTAACTTGGGGTTTAAAAAGTTAACTTTCTAAAACTTTCCTTTTTTAAAGAAACCCACAAACTGAAACAAAACAGCCCCAAACTCCACAGCTCATAACTTCCATTAATTATGCATTATTGTTAGAGCAGAAAACCAATGTAGCCTTCATAAGTATACAAAAATAGGTTTCTTTAAGTGCAAGTTTAAAAAAAAAACAATGTTCCAAAACATCTGTAACAGATTACCTGTAGCGTGAGAACATGCTATGAATGCATCAAATAAAGCCTTTGTTAAAGATTAAAGCTTTTAGGCAATAATGGTTCATAAAATAACACTGTAAATAGGTGTAGTGAATCTGGCTAGGATAGAGTTAATTTTCTTCATAGCAGCCCTTATGATACTGTGTTTTAGGTTTGTGGCTAGAAGACTGTTGAGAACACGTTAGTGTTTTTGGCTAACACTGAGCAGAGCTCACACAGCACTGAGGTTTCCTTTTTCAATGCCTCCACTCCTTTCCTCCTTGCCCCCCAGGAAGTAGACTGCAGGGGAGGGAAAGAAGCTGAGAGGGACACAGCCAGGACAGCTGAACCTACTAAGGAATATTCCGTATCATACCAGAAGGTCATGCTCAGCAATAAAAGCTTGGTGAAAGTAAAAGAAAGGGGGATAATAGGGGTAATGGTGTTTGTCTTCCCATTGTGAACACCTGCTGACAGAAAATAAATCCCTGATTTACTTTTGCTTCTGGACATTGCTTTGCTTCATCTATTAAACTGGCTTTATCTCAACCCATGAATTTTCTTAGTTCTGCCCTTCTGGCTCTCTCCCTCACCCCAGAAGGGCAGAGGTGAACAAGCAACTGGGTGAGGGCTTACCTGCCTGCTGGAGTTAACCCATCACAACAGCCACAGCTTTTGTGTCAGTTTCTTTAGTAGACCAAAGTCAGACAACAATAAATCATTCACATATGCTGCTTTGCTTTACTAGACTTTATTACAGACCTAACACATTGAAACATAATATCAAGAAAGGTAGACTGCAGAATTTTTACACTATAGAATGCCAATATTTTAAAAATTGAAATTACACCATTGAAACTAGATGAAAACTTGCAAGAAAAGTATAGGGCATGAGGAAGAAGAAAAATATGAAGTCAGTTTTAAAAAAGAAAAAAAGATTCATGACCCAGACTTTTTTTTTAAATAGAAAATTTAATATCATTCTTTGAGTCAAACAATTCTGTTTAGAACCAAATATCCATAATGAAGTTAAATTCAGATTTTGAACCTCTAAATAAGACCCATTGTCTCAGTTAACTTGCATTAAGCTAGCTTGTGTCTTACGTATCCCAAATACCCCTTAGAGTGTTTATTTATCATGCTGAAGTTGATAGATTGTTTGCCACACAGTTACAAGAACAGGTTTACAATTTTTAAGTTACAAAAATAGTTATAACTCATTAGTATTTCTATACATAGTTCAAGCTATTATATGCACACTCTGTACAGTGGATGTTAACAGTGGTTAAGTTCACTTACTTGAAAAAAAAAACAACAAAACTAAATCACTCATGGTTAGACCCAAAATACTTAGGCACCGTAATGCTTGCATGTCTGGCAGAAAACATCCCTACTTAAACAAAGCAAAAGCAGTTTCAGTATCCAAAAAACACATCCACACTGCGAGACCCTTACCGCAGGTCTCACACTGTGCCTTAGGGCTGGACACACTAGCTCTAACTGTACAGATTTCTTACAGAGAACAGCTCCCATCTAACAGACCAACCCAAGGGCAGAAAACCAGGTTTGCATGACAAAAGCCTTAGGGGCAGCAAAGCAATCTCCTTCATTACCAGAATCTCCATTTAAAGGTTAAAAAAAGAAAAGGAAGATGGCTTCTGGAGTAGACAAATACCAGATGTTTTTGCCATACCCAAATAATTGTTTTTAACGTTTGGTTGGATTTTATTACATTGGCTGTGCTCATCTTGTTCATCCTTCCCTTTCAGAAATAAGCCTAGAAGCATTGCTAGAGTTTTGGATTTTTGTTAGAGGCAATAGAAAAATTTAGTTCAGAGGAGAGTATTACTGCTAGTCTTACTTGCATCTTAACTACCTGTCCACTCCCACTGATGTGAAGGTTCCTGTCTGACTCTGAAACAAGTCAGGCATTTCATAAGATCGTAACACACAGATATCTATTACAGACTGGGGAGAGAGAAGGAGGCAAAAAAAGCAAAACCACAACTAAACCTCCCATCAGCTCCTCACCTCCCAGAAGGAAGCCTCAAATAGCAAACAAGAAATAAGGAAATAAATTATTTTTTCAAGTTTATAAATCTCTCTTTTACTACTACAAGAACCATCCTTCCCATCATGTGGGCACAACATTTCAGTCTGATGGTTAAAGACTCTAACAGTTCAATCCAAAAGCTCAGAAATTCTGTGGTTAGCCACACACTAGAAAGACTAGTCATGTTTGCAATGAATTGCTACGAAGATTATTCACTTGAAGGACTTCAAGGACAAACTGCAACAAAGTCAGCTGAGGCATGTAGTTAACTGTGCCAGCACAAGGCTGCAAAATATACCACAACATTAACATCAAGGTCATGCACAAACCAGAAGTGCATTAAGAACTTCAAAGCTACACTACACAGGATAAGATATTTAATGTTTGTTTTTCACATGAAATTAAGCAGCGAGCAATTGCCCCCTAAGTACCAAGATGGATAAACAAATCTTCAAGTTTTAATGGCTTCATTCATTCATTTTTAAAGCATCATATTTAAATCTAATTTTGTTCTGTGGGTCAGAGCAGCAAATCAGCTAACATTCTTACTCATTTAAGTGTTTCATAATAGTTTAACTTCGAATTTTGAAATTTTACACCTATTATATATGGAATACATTAAGGTTTTTGTTTTGGACTATGCCATTGCACTATAGTACCTGAACCACTGTTTCAACAGATAACTAGAAGAGCTTTATTTTAAAGTGCAATAGGTTTTGCTACAGGAATTGCTACAGGAAGAAATAGTTCAAGTGAACAGAATACCAGAAATAAATCCCTTGAAATATAACACTACAATATTGTCATGTAGGCATTTGATCATATTCTAAGATTAAGGGATAAGTTACAAGTGAAATACTCATCATTTCAGAAAAATAAATAAGTTAATCCATCAGAAAACCTCTTACACAGATGAAGACAAATCAGGAAAGACAATGGTTCTTCAATCTGAATTTCTGGAAAGAATTTAGAAGTTGTACTATTTGGACTACAGTGGAGCATAAGGCTCTCATCTGTTACAAAACAAAAATCAATAGAAGTAAATGAGGTTATAAGAGGTCTTTCATTTGAACCATAGCTTGTTCGCAAAACTTTGTTTGGTTAATTACATGCTGACAGTTATTGCAAGCACAAAGTAACATGCTTTTAATGCTCCTGTAAATTACTTAATTTGGAAAATTCACTAATACTACCAGATTCTACTTTCAGGTAAGAAATCTTAGTTACTCAGTAATCCCACCACAAATTAATAGTGTTAAAATTTATACCCCTTAGGTATCCCAGGTGATAAGCAGTTATTAAAAATAATATTTTATCCCTCCACATCCATGGAAAGAATAATCCCACTCACCACGTTTTATTTTAAAGCAGATAACAGAGCATTTTAAGCAGTGGGAGATTCACAGATTAATTACGCATTTTGCTCAGCATGTCTGCCAAACTTCCAAATGTCAGTCTGAGTTGTGTCACAACACCACATAAGCAAGCATAAAATCCCTAAAAACACTCATTCAAGCAGCATCTGCTACCTACTGTGACCAAATAAGTACATCATTGCACCATTCCAGTTATTTTAGATTACTTTTTCTCCTTTGAATAAAATTTTGGTTTAAACTGGTACAAAAAAAAATATATATATCTGCCTAGGGCTGTTTTCTTTTTTTCTACATCAGAACAGAAAAGAAAAAAATAAATACAACAAACTTGAGGCTTAAATACTTGGACACAGAGGGAAAAAAATACTGCTTACTGATTGACTTCAAATACAACATGGTTTAAAACAGATTTCTTCCCATATGCTCCAACAGAAGCGAATCCTTCCATATCACATAAGATACTAGATGTTACTTCTCTGCTTCTAGCCAGCTTCCTTCTAGTCCTGAGTTATCAGCTCTATCTTTTCAGACTGTCAGATCAACTTCTGCACATGTTGTATCATCCATGACTGAACCTGATCTACAACTCTAGAAAGACCAGGAGAGCCAGTTGTGAACTTGTCTGCCTTGTGATTAAGACATAATGGAGATTTTTAAGTGCCTAGATACAAGAATAACTTTCAAAATGTAAGTAAAGTTAGTCATCAGAATCAATTATTCCAGTACTGAAGTTCTCCTAAACCAAAACTCAATTTTTCAGTCCTATCAGAAACTACAGGAAACTGACAGTTTATGTTCCAATATAATAGTCAAATTTTTCATAGGCATTCAGGATAAGTGCTCACTGCTTCAGAGATTTTTTTGTATACTTTTTTTTTCTTCCCCCTTAAAAAATATATATATCAGACTCGCCTGATATTTTTCCCCACCACTACCTTTAGGTCCATCTGAAGAACACTGATGAAGAATAATACAGACACAACTTCACCAAATTACCGCAGCATAAAGGATGATTGGTTGCAAGAAGTTACTCTGTAGCTTTTTTCCATAGTGTTTATTGTTAAATCATATTATATAGCTTATTTCCAGGAGATGGGCAGCATGAAAACTACAGCATTTTAAAAATTTAGTATTCATTACCACATCTCAATAGAATTTTCTTGAAGCTTCACCTAATTCAGAATTAAAAGAATCCCAACCTAGTTAACTAAAAAGTTTTGCACCCTGCCCTTAGAACAGTCAGTTTTCAGAAGTCAAGCAACTTCAAACCTGAAATTTACAATTACCGTGTTTGATAGAAATCCCAGAAGTTCTTATTGTGCAAACTAAATCAATTAAACTATTTTATATTAGTTTCGCACTGAGTTAACATTTATTCTTTCAGAAGGAGTTGCTTTATCCTAACCCACATAACCGATGTGAACTATGAGCACTCAGGAGATTCAGGTAACTACTGCATTGCTTTCCAAGCCTGTGCACTAAATACACACACCCCAAGGTATTAGCACTGACACAAGGAGCTCAGATAGAAAATAAAGCAATAAAAATGCTAAAGATTTACATCTAGCTGCCCAAACCTACACTCAGTTTTCCACTTAGTTCCTAACTACACAATTCTGATCTTAATAGTTGTACTCGAAAGTTTAATTGAAAAACAAAAGAATGGAATGACACTGTTGAAGTCTTAACTCCTTCACCTTCCAGTCTTGAATTTTTCTTTTGTCAGCAATGATTTGGCAGGGGGAATTTCTTTTTTTAAACCTTGTTTTAAACCTGGCAACATACATTCTCCTTATAACATCCCAGAGATGGCAGGGGGCAATATGAACAAGAGGATGTCAGATTCTAAGAGTTGTACATTCAAGTATAGTGTCCTCTATGAGAGCTTTCCTGGCTTTCACAGACCGCATATCACTTCTGATCAAATATAGCAAAAAGTAGAATCCCAACCAAAGAAATATTGCCACTGGTTTACTAATATTAGTTTCACACCCAGGTCCCTCAAAGCAATCTCGTTACTTAAGTAGTTATACTGCAAGTTTCAAGAGTCAAATATCAAGAACTGAAAATATAAACTTAGAAGTTATGAGTATCAATTCTTCTAAAATGCTCATTAGTGACACATTTCACCTGAACAGACAAATACACAGTTACTCTAAATTGATATACCACACTGTAGAAGCAAGGTCCCAGTTCAGCTCAAGAATCTGTAATTCCCCCTCTCCCTCCAACCACACAACTTGACAGAAGTGTTTACAGTAACAGAAAGCAAACAGAAGGGGAAAAACACAACATTTAACAAGTGCATCTATATACATTTTGAAACTTCTCCCTCCTTGCAATTAAAGTGAACAGGCCACCATGTTTCCTTTGCATAACATGCACATATTCTCTCCTTTACAAAGTACCAGTCCTATTTAAAGGATTTCTGCAAGCATCAAGAGCAGTCATTCCACACTAACGAACAGGTGCTTTTACTGAGGAGGCTGAAGTACATTTAAATATTCTGACTGGCCCAGCTGGTAGGTTGTGTTTCCTCCACAGTCCACATACTGGTATTTCTCTCGGGATATTTGCTCAGAATGGCCAAAGTAAGAGGTTGTCACCGTCACTCTTAGAAACACAAAACAGAAGAGATGCTTGTTTTGTAAAGGACTATAAAGTTCCCTATTCTAAAGTCATTAATAGGTTTTTAGTGAAGTTTTAGAACAAAACATGTTAGGAACAAAGTTTTTTAAAAAGTTAAAAAAAATAACAGTTAACACAATCTACAGATTTTTCATCATAAATTTCACAAGTCACAGATTTTTTGTCACAAAAAAGGTCCCAGAGTTTTTTCCTAAAGACAACAAAACCAGAGTTTAATCATTAATACTTGGTTTTGAAAGAGGAACAAAAATGATTACAGAAGTTACACAAACATTGTTCTACACACCACCCTTCCCAGCCACCCAAAACAGGCAGCTGTTGATTTGATCTGCTACAAAAAGCAGATTCTGGCAGAGAACTAAAAGCCTTTGACTCAAGGTCGTGAGATTTTCAGCAAGTTTTGAACAGCAGCTGATAAATACAAGCTCATAACAAAGTTTGCGAGATCATAGGAACTCCATGTCACAGTCCAGCCACAGAGTAGATACAGTACTATATAATCAACCAATATAATTACTATATAACTATATAATCAATCAATAAAGATGTTATAATTATAAAATAAACAAGAGAATTTGGCTAAGCAGGTTATAACAACAACAAGAGAATAGACAGAACGCTTACCCATATCCTGGGCTCACTACAAAACTCCAGTGGAGAGACCTCCAGAAGAGATCCTTTCCCACTGGTAGTCAGCTCTTAAATGGGTCTAGGAAAGGTGCAGCCAGGCTCCACCCCTTCTGGCAGCACAGGTGAATTGCCTTTACCTGTGCTCCTGTGGCTGACTCATTGCTCACCTCAGGTGATCAATCAGAGGTTCAGGCCGTGATTCAGCAATTCCCATACAAGTACTAATGGTTGCAGCTACTCAAGTACTTGTATGCTATCAGACCCTGCCAGAAGTCATCTTTCCACAGTTCCATTTAAAAAACTGAGGATACTACACTAGAACGTAAATTGATGTCATTTTATCTAAGATATAGAGGCAACTGGATTAAGCATTTCTGAATAACATTTCAGTGAGGACTACGTGGCTTTTAAAGTTGCTTCCCACAAATAGGAAATTCCCATACTTACTGCATCATCACTACTATGTTATGCACTTTGATTGATGCTAAAGTACAGAAGTCACTGAAAAAAAGAAAAACAAAGAGCTGTTAGATTTACATCAATATCTTATACAGAGTTATCTAAAAAGCAAGAATTGTTGCTTCAACCAGAAATCCTACTATCTGTATACATAGAGCTTGTAGAGTCACTAGTAATGACAACTAAAGCACTTGTTGAAAAAACACTGTCCATGAGCATGTACTCAGTCTAGGCCTACTTATACACACAGTCTTGCTTTTACAAGAAGTATGTTCACATGTACTTGCTTACATGAAATGCTTGCCAACAAAAATGTCTTGTGAAACAACATCCACTCTCTTTCAGAAACTAGCTAGAAGTTAACCTGAAGAACTACATCACAGCATGTCTTCCCTAGTGAAGAATTCTACTATAAAAGCACATGGGCATCATTTGCTACAATTTCACTTCACATTACCAGATTTAAATACAGACAGGAAATTTTACCATAGAAGATTGTTATTCTAGCTTCACTATCCTTCTGTGTAAGATCAGTCATTTCTATTAAAAAAGTCCCTAGGGTTTATTCTTGCCCCCAAAATATCACAGACTTAGAAAACCTCCAATGTGTTTTTATAATAATTTACTTCTCTATTATGCAAAGTGATCTTTGCAGACTCCAATAGCAGATATTGTTTTCTTAAAAGATAAACTTTACAGACTTGTATTTTCTGAGCTGCACTGGTATGTAACTCTCTGTGTAACTGGTATGTACCAGTTACACTGAGAGTTACAGAAGCATATACACTTTCTCTTGAAATTAAGCTTCAACAACTGCTGCAACACTCTCATAGCAATACTGAGGTTAAAGCAACAGTACAGACCATAAAAGAAGTATTCAGAGTGCGAATAGATCCACAGGATTCAGGATCACTTAGCCACTAACCTACACATCTTTAAGAGGTGATGGAAATACAATGCTTTACATTTATTTGAAGTTAGCCTCCACTTCTCCGTCTCACACCTGTTCCATCTTATTCCAACTCTTCAAGGCTATAAGGTTCTCTCATAGCTTCCCACTCAAAAGGGCTGGCATTCACAACTGCACACAGCATCCAAGTCTCAACAGTTAACAGTTCAAACCAAATGGTTAATTTCAGCACAGGAGAACCAATACTCGGTATCGTTACCAAGATACATGAGTCATCGGTCAAATAAACTTTCAGAAACTACAAACAATAACAGCTTGAAGTTTAAATGAAGGTTATAAACACTGCTTACCATCATATACACACAGTCTGAAGAGCTGAAAATAAAAGCTAGCCTCTAATTTGTATAAAATTAAATATAGACTTTCCTCTACAACAGTAATTTATGAGAAACTTATTAGTGAATGTATTATAGGAACATATTTATGTTCCCACCACTGAAGTAGCTGGCCCATGCTATTACCAAGGCCTAAAATAGCTGAAATAGAGATACTATTCAAAGTGCTGAGCCACGTACAGCAAGCCAGTATATGAAACCATAAAAAAATAATAATACCATTTAAGTATTTTTCAGTACTATTAAATTAATGCAAAAAAATGGCACACCATCTCTGTAAACACATTTCAACTCTGAAATACATTTCATTTTACAAGATTATAACCATCATAACTTTTACCAAGGCACAGGCAATATTTAGAGGCTGATATACTTACAACATGTAGCTCATTTCATCTTGTATGACTGTGGGCACCATATAGTCAATCTAAAAAAAAAAAGCAATAGAAAAAAAATATCAACCAAGCAGAATCAAATATGAAGATTTACATACGCCCAACTACAAAAGCCCATGCTATTTACCTGTTTCATATCCAGAGGACCAATGTTGGTGATGTTGTTTAGCCGTGCTTTGCCAATAACTGTTTTTGAAAACTGAACTTGGGCTGTGATGTTTGCTACTTCAACAGAATAATAGTTGTTGTTTGTTATATTTAGGGTGTTCTGTAAATAACAAAAGCAAAAAAGCAAACAAAAAAAACTTTAAGAACGTCTCATGTTGAGGAGCATAAATTTTTGAACTTACGTATGAAATAATAATATCTGAAATCATGCGACTATACTTCCCTGTCATCTGAAGTCTCCTTGGGGTAAGGTGGAAGGGAACCAACACTCCTGTGCAAGTAACCCTGAGAAGGGGCTGAAGACTGTGCTTCCCAATACATTCACAACTCCACTGATGACTTCCTTCCCCTACAAATACTGACTTTTTCATTCTATTCTGTTATCCCTTCCATGAAACTTAACTATTTCACGACTTTTCCTATCATAGCTACTTGTTTTATTCAAAGACATCATGAAGAATTCCATCAAAAGTGTATGGAGAGAACTTCTTAAAGTTTTAAGGTGAGTAGGAAATATTTTTTCTTCAAAATCAGTTTTGACAGATATACAATACCAGTTGCTGAATGGCATCCCTGTATCTACATTCCACCTGTATTCCCAAAATAACCAAAAGAACTTCAAAATCACAGTTCCCATGAAATCAGGAGACTCAGCAGTAGCCTACAACTGCAACTGTATTAGCTACAGCTACAGGAAGCAGTCACAGCAAGTCCAGTTACATTTTTCAAATTGATTATTGTATCTGCTGATATTTAAGGCATTAAGTCCACCAGCTAGCCCACAATTTCTATGTATATTAAACTGTCTCAGCAGCATCTCTCATTGCACATATTGCAAACATCCAAACAGATGGAAAGTCTTACCGTAATATTTAAATATATTATTCGTCTGCTCTGTTCATAGTTGACATAAACTGACTTCACACCAATGTATTCAACATCGACTGAGCGAGGAAATAAGAAAAATACAGCCAGTCCAGAAAGTAGGAGACATACAATTACAGAAGCAGTCACGTAGAGTTTTCTGTGGGGAAAAAAAAAGAGCACATTTCAGAGTTAAAAGCATATTAAAGGAAAATAACACACCACTCCTCTTGTTTAAGTGATAAGGAACAAGACTAAACAATACAACTACATTCAGCCTGTTTCAAACTGCCTCTGATTTCCAAAGGGGGGTGGGGGGGTGGGAGGGGAAAATATGCTGCATTTCATGTCTACATCACAAATAGAGATGATACTCTTGTATGTATATTAAAAAATAAGTTCCAAAACATGTGGTTATCCCAACATTCACAAATTTGAGGTAAACAGAAGAGGAAAATGTTCATTTGCTTTAAGATAAAAGCACTTCCTTTAAAGTTTATTTATAGTAGAACCTTCCTCATTCTGCAAAAATCTTCAGCACGCTGTACTTGTACCAAAACATACCCAGAAATGAATAACACTTATGTTTTACTTGGGATTTTTTGTCCAAAAAAAAAAAAAAAAAAAACACAAACACTTTCTGGGAAAGCATCAGGAACATCTTAAAACCCTGCTATGAAACTGCAAATCTGCAATTAAATTAACACAAAAGGAGGAAGAGACTTTAAGCAATAAAAATACACAAATAAAAGGCTCTACATCAGCTGCAGTTTTCTCAAAGTCAGAACACTAAATGAATATTTCTGAAATTTAGACTACTGCTACATCAAATTCATTATCTGTTATCTATTATGTGAAGTTACTGTATTTTTTTCACATCATTATTTACTTTTACCACAGAGATACCCAAAGATTTAAAACACGTATGTGAGAAAAAGAAACCCTTAACCATTTAATTACAATGTCGAGTAGATCCTAGAAGAAAATATATCTTTTTAACTTATGTTATATGAGAAAGACAAGCTTGTTTATTCTACTAGCAACTCAGATCTTTAAAAATTAATTCTAGGTGACTTATTTTGTAGTAGTGGCCCGAAGTCAACACTTTCTCTGATTTGAATCAACTCTTTGAAAGGGCTGAAACAGCAGAACGAGGGGAAATGGTTTTAAGTTGAGGGAAGGGGGATTTAGGTTGGACGTCAGGAGGAAATTCTTTACAGAGAGAGTGGTGAGGTACTGGAACAGGCTGCCCAGAGAGGTTGTGGATGCCCCATCCCTGGAAGTGTTCAAGGCCAGACTGGATGGGGCCCCGGGCAGCCTGGTCTGGCATTAAATGAGGTGGTTGGTGGCCCTGCACGTGGCAGGGGGGTTGGAGTTTCATTATCCTTAAGGTTCCTTCCAACCCTGGCCATTCTGTGATTATGTGAACTTTAATAATGAAGACTAAGCATCTGCTTAGATCCATTAATATCCTACAGAGAATGATAAATAGTTGCAAAATAACTGTTGATATTCAGATAAATACTGACATGAAGACATCATGCAGTATTACCAACTTTACAAGACACCTATTAATAAATAACTCCTGCAAGAGTTAGAGGCGAAGGTTGATAGTACAAGCAGAGCTTTTTCAATACCAAACAAAAAAAATAATCCAGAGTTAGCGATTTTGCTTGATTCTTCTTATCTCTTTTGAATTATTAAATTTTAGCTGGACAAGAATGTGAATACTGTAGATTCATGCATCACAACTATTAACTTACGTTCTTCTTGGCCTTAGTCTCTGATCACTGTATGGAATTAATGCTACCAGCTGGTTTTCCTGCCCTAGAAATAAAGACACTATTTCAGAATTTAAACAAGAAGAGTCATTACTTTTGCTATTACTTCAAATAAAAAGTGGCCTTTACACCTTTACAGCACTGAATTAGGACACACATTTACATTCCAGTTAATGACTGAGGTAAAACATTGCTATAGCATGTGTATCCATGCCAATTCCTGAAATAAGACTATGGATACCAACACCAAAAGGAAAAAAAAAATACACAAGGCTGACACACACTAAAACAGCAACAAATTCTGCCTCTGTGTTATACTCATGCACAGGAGGCAAAACAGCTCAGGTGCTTCCTTTTCTCTCTAACAAATGGTGCCAAACAGATTTCAGCTCTGTATGTTAGACTATAGAGAGTCAGAAACCAAGAACACAAGCACAGAGGAACTACTGAAAAAACACATGGATGACACCTGTCTTTATGCGTTTTGTGATTTGCCGTAGAAAAAGATATGATTGAGATTCATCTATACCAGTACATACATGCCTCAATGAGAACTCTAATCTGCATTTTCAGTCAAATACAGAATTTGACCAGCACTAGCACTTAGCTAATCAATCATGCTGAAGTGATTTCAACCTGAATCACAAAGCCAAGCCTTTGCTAAGCATAAATTAGTATAAAACATCAACCTTGTAAACAGCTCCACCAATTTAATGCAGATTTCCAGCTCAGCAATCTTATACTGAAAAGTTAAAGCTGTCCAAGTACCAAAATGTAATTTCATGCAAGTATTAAACAGTTTAATCATCATAGCCCATACTGTGGTCTTCTGTAACAGTCATGCAATGATCCAGAGAACCCTTAATTTCTTATCTCTCTTCTTAAAAAAAAAAAAACACAAATATGTTTTCTTCTTTAAAAGTACTGAAGCATAATTAAAAAGATAGTCCTATTTATTTTGATAACCCACTTGAAGTTTCAGTTTTAATCAAACTATTCAATTACAATTTATGAGGAACAAATATTTATAATATTCAATCAGATGTTTAATAAATTAAACGCTTTGTATCCAAAAATCTTCCAGCCAAAAAATAAGCTTCTGAGCGCAGAAATCCCATTATTACAGAATTTTTCCTTGCAGTAGAATAAGTACAGAATTGCCATTGGTATTATTAAATATTTCAAGTACGGAAGTAAACAAACTTCCTTCTCTGCATTCTTTTAGTTAAGATATCTTTTGTCACATTACTTTGCTGAACTTCCTATTTGATGCATTTGGAAGTACTCAAAGAATACAGTGTTGTATGACATTTAACAGCTACTACATAAATCCCTTTTGATATCTTTAACTGTTTAAACATCCTGTGCCCCAACACTTGCCTCCAAGAGAGGCAAGTTATTTGTGAACTATATGAAAACTTAATCCAACAGAAGCACATGTATCTGTGCCACATCATCCCTATACAGCAGTCAGTTTGCCCAAATTGCAAGTTAAAATCAGTTTTGTGAGCTTTTACAACCAATATTATGACTATATGGGATAAGAGTTCTAACAAAAACAAAGCCTTCCATCAGTTCCTTCCCCTGGTAAAGGCAGAAGCCCATGCCTCAGCACACTGATTCATCACTTTCTCCTTCCCAGTTTCATGTAGCCTGCATTTTCCCTTAAAAGGTCAATTTCTAAATAGCTATACAGGATGATTACCATACAGGAAGGAACTCTAATAAAGCAAAAATGTTTTATTCAATGAAAAGTGAACAATGAAGGCATCAAGTAAAGCAAACTGTCAATCACGAAGGCAAAGGTGCAATGCACTCCTTCCTGCAACAGCCAGAGAATACATGTGTTTCCATGCTCAGCAAGGGCAAATGAGACAAAGGGAACATGAAGCAAAGTGCAGGGCACTGAAAACAGAGAGGGCAGAAAAACAGCTATGCATGATCCAGGAAAAATGCTGTAGGTAAAGCTTTCAATTTCTCTCTGGTACACACCAAACCAAGATTTTAATTTTCCAGATGCTCTTAGAAAAAAAAAAAAAATCCAGTACCTTGTCTATCACCCCTACAGACAGAGCCCTTCCAAATGAAAACCTGAAACTCTGGCTTCAAGTAAGTTACGACTCTGGATGATATTTGACATGCACAGAATTCACCTGTCGAACCAGTTGCTCAAGTGTTAAAAAACATATCTGTACTGAAAGTGTCTTTCTACCACAGAAAAAGAACAAGGGACATCCCAGGCATGCCAATCATCCTGGAAAAGCACATTATGTTTTGGAATGTATTCTTCAAACAAATAATTCTGAAATTTGGTTTTCAGTATACAACTTAAAAAAAAAAAAAAAAAAAAAAGAAATTCTTCTCCAAGTTATAACAATACCAAAGCATGATCTACTAACAAAAGCTGAGTGTTGTTAACTATTAGCTTTGCACACACACCCACCTGTTTTCAAAAGCACTACTTGTTCTTCTAAAACAGTCAGTTGGCCTGCTGTCCTTATGCCAATTGGTAAGCAAGGGAACAGCAAGATGTTTTGCAGGAAGTAACCTCATTTTTATTAATTCTGATTCTTTACAAGAAAACATCAGATCAGCTTTAATGTATACAGGCCTACACTCTTCTTCTCCTTATGTCTAGTAACATCTAGATGTTCTCAATACTTGCAATTACTTTTGCAAAGTTGTGTATTTCTTCAAATAGTTTAAAATTGTTACTTAAAAAAGATACATCAAAATGTCTAAAAAATAAGACGTCAGCAAATTAAACTTGCAAAAACTAGGGATTAAAGCAGAGAAGCAAGGCATGCTGCACTGCATAGACAAGGAAAGAGCTAGCAGGTGGCAGTCAAAGCTGATTAGTTATACATTTCGTTCACACAGCGTAATAACACTAAAATGCTCAGTGCTAAAAAGAAAAGATGGCTAAAAAATATCTTTACTAGAGAGTTATTTGCTATCACTCATTACAGTTACTACTGCACACATCTATGAGGTAAATTTGTGCCTTTAAAAAAAAAAGTAAAGAAATGAAGGCAACTTACCTCGCGGAATTCTTCCCGTTCCCTGGCAGGTAGGACAAGTGACACTATCCCTTCCTGTGAATTCCACGTATGGAAACTGTGACACATCCCCACATCTGCCATCCTCACCGTGTGATTCTGAGTGAACTAACCCATTCCTCATATTATCCGACACTGTACCTCCATCATAGCCATCTTCCTTACACGTATGTATTGGTAGATGAGAAAAAGATTTTCCCATTTCTAAAATAAAAGGCAAAAGAAGGTTTTTCCATGATGATTCAAATACGGCTTGCAATTTACTCCTCTGTATCAAGTAAATATTAGTGTACAATCATTACTCAGATTAGGCTCCTATTTACTTCTGTTGTGTTTAGATTGTTAGACTTGCAAAGTGTTAGGGCCCAGTTAACCTGGAGGCTGTCTCAAACCAAAAATCTGATCTATAGGGGAGACCCATTCAGGTGCTCAACACACATGGGTTAAACAAGGGTGGATAAGAGGCTCCCAAGACAGAACAATGAACTGCTGGCAACAAGTTACAGAAGTCAAGCAGCACAAGACAAACTGCCACAGAACACATTGATCTCAATGAAATAATTTCAGGACATGCTCCAGAAACCAGGCTCACAATGTTCAGCAGAACCTGCACATGCAACTGACTCAGTTCTAATAAGCTTTTTAGGGCAAACTTGTTCTGAGAACACAGGATCAGCTAGCAATCTCTGGGATAGAAATACAGATCATCAGGTGCTTAAACTGATGATTTCTTTAACACAAAAGAGGATTGTTTCACGGTAAAAATCAAGGGTAAAAAAAAAAAGTTAATGCTGCCAATATGTAGCATTTTTAAAGGCCTGCTAAAATATTAATCACAAGAACAGTTTGTGTTACCCTTGTGATTTCATAATTTTCTCATAAACATCCCTCTACAGCCACATTGAAATTACCATGAAACCAAAGTTGGAACCAAAAGCCACAATAAAGTGATAGAAGAGGCCTGCCTGCTAATTTGCAACAGGTATGAAACCACTCAAGAAGAAAAAATAAATATATGTCCAGGAATGGCAGTCATCTGTCCAGCTTTAATCCATAACCTCTTTTAATTAGCCCACAGAAACACTAGGCACTCAGCTCACTGATGATGCCTTGCAGAACAGGGGGATTTAAAGCAAGTATGCAGAACTTTGTTTTTTCCATTGTAATTGGAATTTTTGCTAATAATTATCACTCTGGCACACGAAGAGAGGAAGCACAAGAAAGATGATCAAGAGAGCAATGTAAGTCAGACTATTTTAGACCAACCACTCCAGACAGAAAAAGATCTGAAGTATGGCGATGGTAACATAAGCCCAGCATTAATGAACTGTACTGCCACAAAAGCTAGGTGAATGTAGGAGGAGAAACGTAATTCAGTTATTGCCAGCAGGTTTCAGCAAATGTGATATTTTATTATTATTTACTATAATGGTAATAAAACCCATACAAGAAAGAAAACTACTTATCTTTTTGTTGCTACAGCAATTTTGAAACATTCTAAGTTAGGGAGCCATTCAGTGTAATAGAAATTAATGAAATGAAAATTGAAACCAGTGAGCTATCGAAAAAAGTTTCCTAAAAAAGGTTGAATTCATTCCACGCAGTTTTCCTTTCTACTATCTCTGTAGCTGACCTACAGCCTTTTTGCTACAGAACTCAAGTCTTACAGCTTAGGTGACAGCTGTCACATGCTTAGATCAGTCCCTGGTTCTTCTGCATTTAAACCTCATTCAATTTACTTATTCTACTGATGAGATACTTAGGCTATATCAACATTAACAAACAAAGACAGAACAATAAAAACAACACTAGAAGTAAAAACAGTTGTTGAGGATCCAACATCCACTATACATCATTTTGTGAGTTTTATTTCATACTATCTCTTGCTGAGACTGAACAGCCACTAGCAATTGAAGCACATCATCTAGTTTTAGTCTCTCTCAACAGGAAGACAGCTCACAAACTTTCCAATCACACCATGATGTGAACCGAAGAGCAGCAAGCAAGGATAGCTGCAAATTCATTTCACACCCTCGATTTGAATTAAAATAGTAATGCAGATGTATCCTTCAATGCCAAGCACGCATGAACTTCAATAATTAGAACTTAATAGCCTTTTTCTACCACCAGTGATTTAGGAGATTAATATCCCAATTTACAGATGACAATACTGGCAATTTCAAGTGAAACTGAAATGCATTCCTCTAAAATGCACTCTTTACCACCCTTTAATCGCATAACAAGCACTGAACGTTACAACAGCTGACCAACACTTAAGAACACCTTGTTCTTTTACCCCTTGTATGTCAGACAACAGTTCTGAGAAAGAGTTATCTTTGTATCTCACAGCTTCTATACTGTACTTTCTTTTCTTAACAGTTGTGCTCGGACCCAGTCTCTCCTGATACATATATTCCAGTTTCCTTAAACTTGTGAAGAGTTCCCTTGAATTCAGAGTTTGTCAAAAGACAGCTTTGCAAATTGAAAAACAATGTTGAAAAAAGGCAGTTTTGCTTAAGTTTTCTCCCTTCAGATAACTGATACACACCACAGAACACAACACCGACAAAACCCAAATAACACATGAAACAAAACAACCACATCCTGAGCTATATGCAATGCTTATGAAGCACCCTTTTAGTTTCGGAGCTTGGTGAAATCTTATAGAGTTTAATTCAACTACTGTAGTCTTCCAAAGAAAGAGTTAGGATGCCATTCCTACTTCTTACACACAAATACACAAGCTCGAGGGTAGAAAACTACTTATTTTTCGTAACAAAACAAGGCTCCTACGCATGGCAATTCTCCGTTGGTCCATCAGCTGTGGCTGAATCATTGCTAACATCCAAAACACCGAGGAGAGGCGCGGCAATGACTTGGCACTCACAAACATGCTCCGCACGGGCAGGCACGTCTGGGGATGCACGGCACCAAACTGCCTCTCACCAAGTCTTCGCGATCTACCTCTCTGTCTTTTGCAAGACTGGCTCTTCCAAAAATTAACCAACAGGCCAAGACCCTTCCCGACACCCCCCACGTTTTGCATCCGGTAAGCCCCGCAGGCGGCTGCTCTCGCAAACGCGGCGAGGTCCCGCAGGGCGGCCGATCACCGCAGATCCGCGCTCCCCCGCAGCCCTGACAGTGGCTCAGCGCCGAGGCGCCTGGGACAGCCGCGGGTCTGCCCGCACCGCACCGCACCGCCGCGGCTCTCCAACCGCCCCTGGCCCCGGCAGGGCCTCAGAACCCCATGCCGCCCTCGGCTCGGCTCCCGCCCCCAGACCCTGCCGCTCTCCGGCTGTCCCCGTCCCCACCTGCTCGGCGGGCCGGGCCGGGCTGCGCCAGGCACCGGGGAACGACAGGGCCGGAGGCTCCGAGGGCGACGCAGCTTCCCCAGCCCTAACCCCGGATCACGGCCGTGCGCAGGCGCGGGGGGCGGTGCCGCTGCGGGCGGGGAGCGCCTGGATGGTGGCTGCTGGCCGGCGGGAGCCCGGCGCCCTGCGTTGTGCGGCATGGGGAGAGCCGGGCGGGCTTGCTTCTTGTTATAGTGGGCACTGTCGTTATTTCCTCTTCCCTGTTTGATCGGTGGTGGCGGAGGTAAATTACCCCACTGCGCTCCTGGGAGAACCGAGGGCAAAGAGAGCTGTGACAGGCCGGCATAAAGGTGATAGGAAATAGGCACAGTGCCTCTATCGGGGGCGGCCATTTGGTTCTGTAACTCACATCGTTTTTTACAAGGATCTTGCACAACCCACGTGTATTCGGGGCAAGAGCAGTGAGATGTTTTCCAGGCATTTAACCGGAACAAAATAAAGCGTGTTGGAATGGAATGAACTTGAGGTTGTTGCTCTCCCTGTGTGCCTGCAGCTGGTCCGTGAAATGGCTGCCCAGGGAGGCTGCTCGAGGAGTGTGGGGCAGCCAAGGGACGTGAGGCCGTGCAGTGAGGCACGGCTGGGGATAAAGGCGTTCAGAGGGACCGGGAGGAACTCAGCCCAGCTTGGGAGCTTCAGGCCAACAGCAGAAATGGATCAGGTCTGGGGCTGTGGGAGGGAAGGCCTGAAGGAGGCCACGTACCAAAGTCCAAGGGCAAACGTAAGGGCAGACTTCAAGGGAGAGGATAAGGAAGTAGAAATTATGACAGCATGGGGTGAGCATGAGGACAGGGCATGGCTCCAGGCTGCTCTGGATGCTGGGAATGGGCACATGGCCTCCAACATCAGTCCAGAGCTACTGCAGGTGTGAGCCCTGCTAGCACTATCGCTCATGTTGGGCTCTGTGTCTACAAAAGGATAGGCAAAGAAAATAACTCACCTGCAAAAATGCACACTCAGAAAAAAAGTGGTCTGCACATATAATGACCTCAGCCAATGTCACCCCATTTATTTTCTTTATCCTTGGAACTTCCTGGTGTTTTCTGGGAGTTTAAAAGGTCTTGTTTAGCAATCATCCTCACTTCTGTTGAGCCAGCTCATGTATAGGAGAGGCCTGTGTGCTGCTTGCACTCCTCCACTGCAGTCAGACATGGTCAAGCATCTGAAAGTAGTGGCAGAGCTGCCATGTCACAGTCCTTGTCCCTCTTCAGCCAAGACTTTTGCCAGTCTTCAAGTTTCCTGAGGTCCCCATCATAGCTGCCAGTGCAGCGCGGATGACCATGATATTCTGTGGGTTCCTAAATACAAAACTGAACAGAACCCTGGCTTGTTTGGAACATATATGAACATGACATATTCAGCAGCAAATGCCAGATGATGTGAATTTGGTAAGCCTGGCTACTGGCACTTTTGGGTCAGCCTCAAGTTTATATTGATCCACATCAAACAGTATCAAAGTTTCCAGCTATCCAAACAGAAAATGAGAACACAGTCTCTGCTTTTTGAATAGTATCAGATAATAATGTCAGTCAGGCACACTGATCTGAATCATTATACTACAGGAGACATGAAGAATAAGTCTCAGAAAAAGGCTTTTGAAATGACTTTGGGAAGTCACACTGAATTCTGACTACTCAGAGTTACTGAGTCTGACTAAATATCTCAGTAAAAATATATTTTCCTAGCAAATTTGAATTACAGTTTTACGCCTTTGATTGCAGCAGTTTTTATCTCACACTTAAACTAATCTAGAAGGCAAAACGCAGGTCAAGGTGTTACATGTTACACAGTTGATTGAGACATTGTTTCTCCTTCCACCATTGATCATAACAGTTGAAATCTGCTTGAGGTTTTGAGTCTGTTACTTTAAACAATGGATTGTTTTGTGGTAATACATTTTCGAACTGCCATTAGCCTTTCCTTCTGTGGATTTGATACAAGCAGAAAGGTTTTTCCCTTACCTTGCCTTGCCTTTTTCTCTTCCCCTCTCGTCCCCTCTCTCCCCTCCCCTTTCTTCCTTTCTTCTCTCCCCTCTCCTCCCCTCTTCATTTTATGCTATTTTCATTTAGAAAGTACACGTTAAAGATAATTTAAGAAGAAGTTGAAATACTGGAAAAATCTGACTCACTGATTAGGTGCCTTAAGCTCCTTAATAGTTGCCTTAAAGATCATTTATTTATTATAGGCTAAATTAATGCAATAAAAATTGAGAATAAGCAATAATAAGAAATCCTGTAAAGTCTCACACCCACTATACAAGCTTGAAAAACATGAGAAGTATGTGGTATTACTGATAACAAGATGTACACATTACTAACACATTAGAAGTGCTGAAATGTGAGATGAGATACTTGAAAGTGTTACTGAAGTGTGCTACTGAGCCTGGACTGATAGAAACAAAATACGTGTGGTTATAGAAGGGGTATTTTACACATTTTACGCAGCATCCAATACTACCAGCTCCTGAAACTGATTGGATTGTGCTAACCACCACTGGATGGGAACTATATGCTTAAACACAGATACAAAAATTAATAAAAATGTGTGATAGGCAAGTGGTGTACAGTATGAATAGCACTGTGAGGGGTATGAAATGGAAACAATCAAATGACAGGAACAGAGAATTTCAGATCATCACCCTTGAACTGAGTTATGGGACAGCTGCAAGTGCTCTTAGTTCTCATAGATCACTAACCAGCTGCATTTTATACTTCCAGTAGTGCATCAGTAAAGAAAGCAAAGTGATGAGTCAGGTTTCAAGTTGAGTTCTGTGGCTGAGATATGACAGGTGAGTCAAGTTCTTGCAAGAGATGGAATTAGCAATATTAAGAGGAGTCAATTTCACTAGTGTGGAGGCTCCCAGTGCATGTCTGCATGACCTCAGATGCACAAGAGACTAATTAATTTTATTTCTTCTTCAACCCTGTCACATTGTTTATCTGAAGAAACTTCAGACTGATCATTTATTTCACCTTCAGAAATAAAAGCAACTAGTTGGCTGAGCACTGAAACTAATGCAGCTTCATTTCCTATAGATTTACCTCTCAGATGACTATTTACCCCAGTTATAACAAAAGAACTGCATACACCTCACATCTTTTCTTGCAGAGTATTCTGACAATAACATGCAGGCTGCCACGTTCACTGACAGAATTTGTTAGAAATTTGCTTACTGGATAGATAGTTATTACGCATTGACTTCCAAACATTCAATCCCTTGTCTCTCTTCTGCCTGGTTATCTATCTTTATGAAATCTGTATAAACTTTCTTATCTCTCAGACTCAGCTGAAACTGGCTAACACCTTCAAAGTTACTGAGTGATTGCATAGATCTTGTTTTCATACAGTCTGCTGGCCTGAAAATTGGTGGCATGCTACCTGAATGCTGAGGTAGATACAGCATTTTAGCTCTGTTTTTATCTCCAACCTATATCCAAACTTCTCCTCAGCAATAATCAAACAAACCAGAAAGAACCTAAACTACCAAACCCCACAAAAATAAATAAATAAAGCAGCATAAAAGCAATGATTTCTGTCTAATCTAGAATATAAAGCAGCAGCGTGAGAGATCGTGGGCACTGACCACTTGCTGATAGGGAAGAAGGCCTTTAAGAAAGCTTGTAACTATTTTAGATTGACCATTACCACTGGTATATAAGGCAAAGTAGGCTTTGCAGATCTGTTACAGCTGCCTATGTGGACTACTTTCTTCCTCTATCTCAGTCAGCCACAGAAACAATTTTTTTTTAGAATTCTATCACCTGCTCATCAGGTCACCCAAGAGAAAATGATGATTCCCTATACTCTGATTTTCTTTTTGAGATACTCAGGAAAGAGAGGTACAAGCTATCCTGATAAAAATTAAGAACAGCTACAATTTTTATTGATTTTGCCCTTGATTTATTACAAGGGCCACAGTCTTATTTTATTCACAAATCTACTTAATCCCAGAATATGCCAAACCGATCTATACAGTAGTTTCAAAGTACATGTAGGCATATGTAATCTGAGGCAACTTTACTCCAGGCACAGGACAACAGAGCTCATGACCCTGCCTGTTTTCTGATCAACAACATGTTGGTCACTGCACCCCAGTGTTCCTTCGAGCTGTGGCTGTACTAAGTGTTAAGAATTAAAAACATGAATATCAAAAACTCCACTGTCTTAATTTGATCTGTTTGGGTTTTTAAAAGAGTTCTGTTCTTGAGACATTCTTCCTCACCCTCCCTCCCTCCCCCCCCCCCCCCCCCCCCCCGTGAAGAATTCTCTGTATTTCAGAATTGCTGATTTTAATGATATTCAATGGTAAACATTTTTAGATGCATTTAATGCTTGAGCATAGTGTGTCACAGGTACTTTAATTGCTATGTATTTTCTGATGATAGGGCCTGTGCTCTGAGTTATTTTGCATGAATAAAACATAAACAGCCTTTTATAACTGATGTATTTCTGATATATTGCACAGCTATCAACAGCTGTCATTCTTCCAAAACTCTGTGGTCTTCTGCAGTGTATACTTTGCAGTTTCTCCTTGTTCATTATCTGTGTGCAAACCTTAAATTCTGCATTAGTTGATGAATTAGATGATTATGTTCTGTAGATAGATGAAAATTGAATTAGAAATTGTACCCAGTCCTCCACAATTCTGATGCTATGCATTAACCATGGCTCGCTTGCTGTATTGTGTGCTTCCAGGAGTTGGAGAAAAGTAGCCCATCTTTACCCTATTTGTATATTCTCACCTTTCTTTTAGAGGAGGAAAAAAAAAAAAAAAAAAAAACAACTGGAAATTCAAGAAACTGGATATTGATAAGGAGATACAAAAATGCCAACAACCCACAGATCTGGACAAAGAATGATAAATCTTCTGATGAGTTGGGTGGATGACCCAGTGATTATAGTTTAATGCTTTTGAATAGCTTCTTTTAGAACAAGGTTTTTACAAATCACATTCCAAACCACTTGTCTTTACCTTAGAAACATGGCAGCAGGTGCAGCTGTGGCTGCATTCAGCCACACATACCAACATAGAATGATACCTACTCAGCAGCCTCATGGATTTTTGACTCATCTAGTTTACATCTGATCTGTGTTGCAATTTTTTACAGAGCAAAGTGTGAGGAAAGAGATTTAGCTTTATTATTTCTAATTTGTGGCTTGACTAGCTTTAACCAAATGGGCTGTGTGCAGTTAAAAGTCTTATTGGCAGGCTTTTTCACTTGCTCATGGCCTACAGTGGAATTAATGGAACATTTTGCCTTCTACCATTCAAATTTATTTGACTTTAAATGTATATATACATAGATATACACTCCTACTTATATTTGGGAAAAGTAATGACAGATGTATGAGTTGCATAAACCTTTGAGGAGAACTAACTTCCTGCATTAGGGAAGACATGCAAGTGAGGACAACCAGTTTCTCACTGGCTTTGCCAACACAGTATAATTAGTATTTCATGATGCAATAAACAATTGTTTTGTGCTTTTGTTTTGTTGTTATGTAAGGTTTTTGATAAACACACACATACAAATCCACTTGTACCTTAAATGTTTCCACGTTCTTTCATTGAAGTGTTTTGGGAGAAGTCTGGTATTCTCTTGCCTTTAGGACTGGTGTCAAGACTCAGGAGCCAATCTACAACTTTCTGTACAATTCATGCCACCATTTATACATAGATACTGATTTATGATATAAACAGATAACTGAATATGCAGCATCAGAAGTACAAGTATAGACAGATAGCATTGAGGAAATTATTTCACATACTGCCTGAAACCTGTTTGCCCTTGGCTTTCTAAGTTAAATGCTTTTTCTTCTAGGTATTGCAACAGTAAATATAGTATTCTTCAGTAGCACATGTCTATTCAGTAACCCACATGGTATAGAAAAATGATAGATGGTTCATTGAAGATTTAAAATAATTTGAAGTTTCTTAGCCTGCCGGAAAACTCACCTGGAGATATACAAGTATTTTGGGATGAATATTCAAACATTATCAGTGTAAAGATATCCTCTTCCCAATCACAGGCATGCTCAGCCCGTGGCCTCTTCTGAAAACCTGCCAGGTAAAGGTGACAGAAGATGTGATCTTTCAATTTTTTTTTCATCTGGGAAAATGGACTGAGGCAACCAGTTCACAGGGGCTGCTTACTTTTTGAGAGGTTTAGCTTTCAAGTGATTACAAGGTTTACTTATCACTGACTAAACCAAATTATGAATCATTGTAAAGGACATAAATATTCATACGTTGTTCAGGAAATGGAATACTCTGAATTCCCTCACCTTTCAACAGAATCTTCTATGGAAGCCTATGGTTATTTTCTTTTTTTCACCCATCCAGCTGGCTCCACTTTTAATAATTTGTTTAGTAAACAAAAGCTTTCTTTTTTCTGTATCCCTCTTTTGTATTTTTTTATATGATAGACTTCTGTACCATAAAAAACACAGTATCATAACACGTAAAGGCAAGTAAAAATAAAAATATGTAAGTCTGTTTTAAGGTACTATTCAAAGATTGGTACTTTGCAACTATGTTTTCTTTCTTCATGAAAATACTTCAATAGTCATTTTAGTTAGGATATTTGCTGCACAAAAGTGGTTCCACTGTTTATGTTTCTATTCACAACAGAGTAATACATTCAGCAGAATTTTAATGGATATACATAGAGATGAGAAATTAATATTTCGTCTCATCATAATCTAAAAAACAATTTATCACAGAAAATATTGTCATTTAATTGCAATGAAATTATCTTAATGAGTATAATCTGTTACGTCTGCTTTTTTTGACTTTTGCATTACTTTGAAATAGTATCCTATTAAAATGCTTTTCATTATCATCATGACAATGATGTCAAAATATTTTATTGAAAATTTAATCACCCTATTACTGTCTAATTTCTTCTTTCAAAAGTAGTTTGGTCTGAATGGCCTTTTTACGGAGTACATTGCTACAGAGTAGTGTTTCTAGTTGGTACATAATGAAAAGGTATTCATTCTTCTAATATAGAGTGTAATTTTATTCTTTTAAAAAAATGGAGGATTTTATTGCAACAAAGAGCAATGCCATCTTTAAACAGGATAATATCACAAGAAATTATTCTTTCATTCTTTCTTCTGTGACACAGGAGATAACTTCTGTTGTTGGTAGTGATATGAAGAATACAGGCTTAACTGCTTGAAGAGTAAAGTAACTCCTTTTTTTTTTTTTTTTTTTTTTGGCAAAAGATCCATTTAGAGAAGAACACATTTAAAACCTGTAGAAGTTGCTGGAATAACAAAAAAAATCTGGAAGGACAAAATTTTTTAAATGGCAATATTCACAGCTTATTTCAAAAGTGACAAAATTTCTCTGCTGTAACGCAGACATTGAAATCTCTAATTCTGGGAAAGTTTATGCTCAAAGCAGAGCATTTGGGCATTTCTGTGAGCAGTTGTAAAGAACAAGAATGTTTTATCTCTCCATTGGAATTAAACATGTGGAGATTGAAGAACATTTTCCCAGACTGCCAATTTGATTTGTTTTCATTTCGTCTTCTGAGAAGACCATAGTTCTCCAGGGAGGGCATGTGCAAGGCTATATGGAACGTGAGGATATCTGGCTAACAGCTTCTCAGCATAAAACATAAGAAAAAGAAACAAGAAAAGTAATAAATTAAACATTCTGATACTGCAGGCTCTGAGGAAGAGGAGATAACAAAACAATAACAAATATGGGAATCCTTAGGTTGCTGATTGATAGGCCATTGTAAAACCTGCTGAAGCATAGCCTTGAGGAGGGTCAGCCAGAGCTTTGTCACTGATAAGAACAAGGAAAAAGAGATTATCATAGATACTATGGGAATGAGAAAAGTTTTAATTGAGTCTTTGAGGGAACTTGTGAAGTTCTGTAAAATTTACTGTGGCGTGTTTTAACGACTGTGGAAATGAGCCAAACTTATGGCATGTTTAGGGAAGGGGTGAAATATGGGGAAAGGAAGAGGTGGAGATGGATCAGGAACAAAGTGGGAAAACAGAGAGGAAATGAGGTAAGAGGGGTTGGTTGTATGTGAGCAAGCCACTAACTAGTGAGCATGTCTGACCAAGCCCTGTACTTGCTGCCTCTGTGTTGTCCATCTTTTTATTGCATATTGTCATTCCAGTCTATTTACCAAGTGAATGTGCCTGAATGACAGTGAGCCTCATGACAAGTTAGCTGGTGACTGGGACAGGAGTGCCAGCTCCTGAATGCAGAGACCACTTGTTGAAGTGACCCATAGGTCTGGGGGCAGATGGTCACAGAGCTAGCTGCCAGAGACCCACATGCATACGTGAGATGTGCTTGCAACCTCTGAGCCCAATTAGCTGGTAGGTTAGAATATGGTCAACTACCTGAAGTGTTCAACTCAACACAAGTTGAGTGCCTTTGTTGCAAAGTGGCAGCTGTGTGGGTGCAGGAGAGAGCACTGCTCTTCTCATGTTGGACATGGGAATGGGAATGGCAGGATGCACATCAACAGAAGAAAAATCCTGGAGTCTTGCATTCCACCTAGTTAATTCATTTCCTTCAGCTTGCTTTACCAGCCATCCCAATCTCCTTTTCCCCGTGTTGGCTTTGTAGCCTATGGTATACCTACATTGTGTCTGTACTGCATGCAAACAGACGATGAGCTGGGTGTCAGCAACTGCAGAAAGCAGTCATCCATATGGAGAAGTCTGTATATCTGCATTTTACAGCTTTGCTTCTTAGCACCTTCTCAGAGGTGGTAATATGATTTTATAAACATACATAATACCATAGGATTTTAAAGCTTGCCTTTTCAGAGAATAAATTAAGCTAATATGCAAGTGCAGTGGAGATTTCAGAAATGTCTATCTGAAATCTTGGTGCGCTTGCAGGAGCTCTATTCATATATTACAGTAGCACAATGATTTAATATCTCATTTCCAGTCCACCTCATGGATCTCTGGGAATGACATAGCTTTTGCCATCAACGTGATCAGGCTGAAAAGTTGCTTTTCTATCTTCATTTTTGTTCCTGAAAATACACTTTTGACACTTGATTTGTGATAGCTGACACCTCACAGCTGATATACGACTCAAGAGTTAAGAGGCACAGGGCCAGACAGAATGAGCTAGCTGTAATCTCTAAAACATACAACACTCTCTGACACCAAATGTGAAAATCATCAAGGTGTACTTTCTGTCATACAGAAATAATAAAATGAAATGGAAATTTCCTTGAATTTTGACTGAGAGTTTTCAAACTACTTGCTATGTGTTTTTCACATTTTTTTTCCTTTTCTTTTCAAGAATGTAGAAAGCAGGATTATATTTCTGTATTATATTTTCTGTATTTTGCATTCACTTCTGTGTTCCTACAGCTACAAAATTCAAATTAAGTAAAATGGGAAAGAGCCACCAAAATGCCACTAAAATTTCCACGAAAAAGCCACGAGAAATATACAGGGGCATATGAGGCATAGAAGAAAAGATAAATACATGATTTCAGGTATCGGTGTGATCAAATTCCCTAAATGTGTTTTGAGAGCAGCCATACTCTTGGTTTGGAGAGTGAAATCTGAGTGTATGTCAAAGGCTATTCCTTTGAATGACAGAACTGTCATAATGTGTGAAAGAGATTCCCAACCATATAAAGGAAAATTTGTATCAAAAAGTCAGTAAGCATTTTGTGGAAGCCAAATTTGACTCCGCTTTTGATTATTTATTTGCCTCATGGATCTGAGATCAGAGAAGACCATATGTCATTACTGCCTCCAAACCAATCAATAAGCGAGTTTCAGCAGAAAGAGAGACAGAAAGATACACCAGGTGGTTTGTTTCAGCTAAGCATCCTTGAACAGAGACCAAAAATGACCACAGTGTCAGGAAAAGACTCACTTCAGTCCAGTATGAGATCTATTTTTCATTTTGACCTAACAAAGAGAAGCAGAATTGTTTGGCTCACTAGAGCCTGGATTAGGAAACTGTGATGTTTTATGATCCTGTTGGAATGTTGTCAATCCCAATGAAGCTTACTACTTAGCAGTAGGAAGAATACTATTTTATGACCATGTCTTAAAAACAAGGAAAGTAGTGCAGGTCTTAAAAACAAGGAAAGTAGTGCAGTATTTTATAAAAGGTTAAGTTCTGCAGCTGAATGGCAACTGTGCTATGCTCCCATCTGTAGTTAGGTTTAAGCTATTCTGTTAAATTTCTAGGTTTCACTAAGGGTTACAACCTGCATGGACATTCATTCGTTCTTTGTGCCAGCTTCTAAGTTCTGATACATAATATTTTCTTCAACTATCTAGCTGTAAGGGGTTTAAACTTGATTATATTTGCTCTTGTGTAACAAAAAGCTCCAGTAAACTAGCCTCCTTAAACACATGTAAAGATAACACTTCTCTTAGCAGTCTGGTTATAGCTTTGGAAAAGATTTTGAAGTCTATTAGCAATTGTAAATCAGTACATGTCAATTAAATGTACATTTGGCTGCCAGTTTAAATTTGTTCTGTATTTATTTTCTCAGGTTTGGCCATTACCAATTATTTCACCTTTTATCAACTATGAGCAGCATAAACCTAACAATGAAGAATGATGCAAATGTAACCATCCTATTGATTGAACTAGAGATTCCTCTCCTCAAGAAAGATCGAATATACCTAGTGAAACAGAAACCACTTAGGTAATTGTCTCGCTCCGATTTATAGGAGAAAGAGGAGGTTCTTTTAATATCTGTATACCCAGAGTGAGATTAAGAAACAACGGTTCAAATGCTGGTCCGACCAGTTTATTACAGATCTTAATTAGGGAGATGGGGAAGGGGAGGACGGATGCTATTATGAATTAGGGTAATGGGGAAGGGAAGGAGGGCGATAGAAAAGGTAAGAAAGAAGTAGCAAGGAATCTTTATAGGAAGCAAGAGGGACATAGTCACCACCATGGATACAGCGTGGTTCGTAATTCAGCCTTTGATCTTCAGTAGCGGTGGGTCATCGGACGTTGTTGTTCTGTTGACAACGAAGATGGCAACTACGACGGTGACCATGGCAATGATGGCCCCTTTTCAATGCTTTCAAAGAGGTTGAGTCAGCTGTCTTTGAAGTGACAGCTCAAATCCAAAGTGGTTGAGTCAGCTCTCCTTGGAGTGGCAGCTTCGGGGTCTGGGATCTCAGCAGAAATTCCTTTGTTCCCACCTTCCGGGCCTTGCCAGCAGATAAGAGGGAGCAGGGATGCCCATCTGCATCCTGTTTTTCACAGGACACGATGGTATCATTCCCCAGTTTTCCCATACCAGACTGGAGCTATTTAGTCACAGGCCAGATCTTCCGCCAATAAACACTCCTGAGCACTCTCTTCCAGAGGTAAGCAACTTTGGAGGAAGGGGCTTTCAAATGTTCCCAGAGGGATGTCAACTGTCACACGGTAGCACCCATCACTTGCCCCCTCAACAAATCAATCAGGGTCTTATCACAAGAAATACCTCAGGAAGCAAGCTTTGAGCCAAAAAACAAAGGATTCTCACAGTAATGGACTTGGACAAGGTAAATATCAGGTAAAATTCCCATTGAATGGACAGCATGTTATATGTCTTATGGGGAAATTCTTATAATAATCCTTGTCAAAAGGCCAGAAGTTGTACTGAAGTCATGCTTCAGAGAAGCTGAAAGTGCATCCTCATGGCCTTCACAGCTCCGAATAGTTCAGATGAGTTAAGAGGAAGGTTGTTTCACTTCAGGATGCTGAGCATAGTTTATAGCTATGGTTTTCCTCAACCTTAAGGAAGACACAGGCTCTTCTTTCCCATCCCTGACTAGTTGCATGGCTAGGTTTGCTGTGGCTTGATTTCAGCCTTACCTGTTATCCTGCACAGCCAGAAGACTGTGAATGTGCAGTGCTGTCAAGAACAGTAGTATTTCCCTTTAGGAGCAAATGGGGAATACTGCCTGAACTCGTTATCTACTGACACATCTACATTGCCTGTAGAATGTGCTATTGTTAGTAACTAACTCAACAACCAGCTCTCTGCGACCATTTCAAGTCTGAGCTATTTACAAACAATTCTCTAGATTGTTGCATAGGAAATTATCACTTCTGTAATGTTATTCTGGTTTAAATTAAAAAGTATGGAGGAATCTTTGGCTCATAAACTGGAAATAGTCTTCTGCTTTTACCATTTTCTGTTTTAAAGCAGATGTTCATCACTCATCTGATGGACAATATAGATGAAATCTCATCTTACTGGTAAAGAAATTCAGTAACTTAATTGCTCAAAAGCTGAATCACTCAGTCATCTGTAATAATCTTCAACCATCTTCAAACTTAACCTTTTCCTTTTTGCTTACTAGGACAACAGCTCTGGCTTCACTATTTCTCATCACTGGAGGCAATTGTCCTGATCCTTTACTGCTCATTCTCTATTTTTTTCTTCCACTTGAACAGATTATTATTCTGTTCATGTGTTCAAATGAAATATTCTATCAGCCTTTCCAGAGTAATAAATATCCCAAGCTGAAAGGGACCCACACGGATCATTGATTTCAGCAGCTGTCTTCACACAGGATCACCCAAAATCTAAACCCTATTTCTGAGAGCCTTGGTCCAAATCTTTCTTGAACTCTGGCAGCTTAGGCATAAGACCAATTCCTTGGGCAGCCTGTTCCAGGTCCTGATCACCATCTCATGTTTTCCTAACACCCGATCTGATCTTCCCATGGCACAGCTCCTTGCCGTTCCCTTGGGTCCTATTTCTCTCTTAAGAGAGAAGAGATCAATGTCAGTTCTTCCATTGCCCTAACAAATAACTTAAGACAGGAGGAGATCCTAAATGGTCACCAGGATCAGCCACAGCCCCAGAGTGGCAGGATCATGTGGCCAGGGTTGGGTTGAGGCCAGGATGGAATGTCTGCCACCAGGTCAGTGGCCTCTCTGAAAACACTTTAAGAGCTCACTGCATTGACACCAGTTGCACCAGCTCTAGCCTGGCCCTGGGCCTTTGCAGTCACACCAGTAAACATAAAAAGTTTTTAGAGGGGAAATTCAGCTTATGTGTATATAGAGGAAGAGGTTATTTTTGGAGTGTCTGTTTATTTTTGCTGGCAGGTTAGATACATAGCTGCTGTCATTGTTTTCAGCTGCCTTTCTCACCCTAGAGAAAGGATGGAAATATTATGCAATCTGTTCTGCAAAGTGTACATGTCCCGTGGGCTGCTCTGTGCTGTAGGAAATTTTCCCAGAGTTGTGATTCACCAATGGGAGGTGAACTGTGCATAACTGTGTTGGTACAGCAGCTCGGTTACCCAACACACAATGCCTTGTATCACATGGTGCTGTAGGGAGTGCTGGGTGGTGTAGTCTCACCACTCCCTCTCTTTCCTTTTTTTTTGGTAGCCCTGCCTAAGTTTACTATGCCCGAGTATATCCACACAGGCAATATGTTTAAGATTCCTTCTTTCTTGTAACCATATTAGGAAAATTCCCCAACAAGAGCACTTGAAGGAAGCAAATCTTTTCTTACTTTCTGCTTCTTCATTAGCAAATATTTGTTCTGCTATTGTTGATATTCAATTAAAATATAAAAGGCCAATTTAAAACAGATCGGTTTCATCACAGATCAAATTGTTTTACTGATTAAGACTGAGAGGAGCATAACAGATTAGTGAAGCAGAGAGTAGAAAGCTGAATTGTGCATATCTAAGGATAATCTTTTACCTCCAACAGATATGACTAGTATTCAGCTTTAATTAGCTGAAATAATACGGGTAGATAATGTCCAAGAGGAGGCCAAACCATAGGCATACTGCTGGTTGTAATGACTGTACTCCAAGTGCCCTCACCCAGTTTATCAGGGGTTCATCAGTTCTGGTGAAGATAGAGCCAGGGGGCTCTGCGTTGCCCTTCCCAGTGCATTTGGCTCCAGTAGGGTCAGTGATTGAGTGCAAAGGCAGCTCTGCTCTCCACTGACACTGAATTCATGTCTTCTCTTAAGGAGAGCTTCCCAGCACATGTAGGTGAACCCCTGTATATTGCATATCCAGGTTCCCACCTGTTCCATGCGTGATCCAGTGAATTCTGCTGGAATTCCTCAGTATTAGCTGTACATGCCTTTGCTCATGTATTTGACATAGTTAATCACAATCAACTATGTTACTCACAGAAATAAAGTCGATTCTGTATTCCAGGTCAGGGTGCACAGCTGGCACTTACGCCCTCTTCCCAGGGTATGTGCTGCCTATCTCAAAGTTCCCTGTTGCTTAGCTGTATGATTATGACTCATATATAGGTTAACATCATAGTAACCCACATATTATTCAGTGCTGTTACTTCACCAAAGTGCTTTGCAGAGCAATACGACAGCGACAGCAAATCAACGTTCAGTCTTTCAGGAGAAAGTTTCATTGGTGTTAGTTTGTCTCCTTGTTCCGCTGTCCTGCTAGACTGCTGCCATTTCTTACCATGGCTTTGTATCTGAATTACAGCCTGATTAAATCACTTAGTCTGCATCAGTTTATCTCCAGATTAAAAGCGTAAAGGCATCAGAAACACAATTACCTTTTAGTTACAGCTTTCCTGAAAAAGAAGTACTAAGGATACAGACAACACATGGATCATGGTGTGATGTTAAAGCCTTGCTCAGTGACTCTTGAAGTGTTAACTAGATCAGACAGAACAAAGCTGGGCCTGAGCATAAGTGCATGACATTATGGAAATGTGGTTTACAGATTGTTACAAAGGCCTTATTCTAATAAGCATGAAAATTAAAATAAATACAAAATGCTATATAGCACATCAGTTTCAATTATGCATAAATGGTTCCATTCAGAACCTGGAGAAGAGCATGTACAAACATATTTTTCAGCTCTGTGTGAGGATATGATGATTGGGATTGAGAGGACCAACCCTTGGTGAACTTTTTTAGGGTCTATCCTGATAAAATAGCAAGTCACGTTGTTCCTACTTAATTAGTGCTAGTAGTCAACTGCATGAAACAGAAAATGTGGTTAACTGTCAGTGAAACTGTATAGAGGCAATTTCACACTGTATTGCAAAGTGTACAAAATACATAAATGAGAAAAAAATACTGATTCTTTTTTTCTGTTTGTTTTCCTCAAGTAACAGGTATATTATAACAGTGTGTAGTAAGAATATGTTTAAAGATTTTGATGAAAATATAGTTATCTGTTATAACTCTTGATAAATTATTACATACGTGGAAGTAGTTGTATCTTAAATGTTAAAGTTTTGTTTCTAATACTACTTGTAATTTCATAGGACATCCAGTTATTTGGTTTCTCTACAATGTGCAGATTCTACTAATGATCTCCCAAATTAAAGCTTGACATCAAATATTCATTTATACTCTGATTATGCTGCTAGCTGACAACTCAGTCGTCTACTGAAAAAAAACAACAACAACAAAGAAACAGAAAAATCCAACACTTTAGCAGATAAGAAACAGAGAATAGAGAGATTAAGCAAGTTCAGTGAGGCAACTGCCATCGGAGATCTTTAATTTTGGTTGATAGTGAATGAGGCAACAATATATCACACTGCTGAGACTAATCATAGCAATCAGGAAAGGTAAGGCTTTGCCAAAATGTCATTCAAGTTTGCACATATAAAGGTAGCAAATAATGAGAGACTGCTCATAGGAAGCACTTAGTTTGATAAAAGTGGGTTTAAAAATCTTTGCATTGGTAAGAGACATTATAATAATTTGTTACATTTAAAGCACATGAACATTGGTTGCAGTTTCTATGGATCTTCTAAAAAACGCATGCTCTTCTTTGGGTTCAGTAAACTGAATATGGTTTATGTCAGGTAAGGCTTTACCCCATTTCTGAGATCTATTTAGATGAAGTTGTAACTCAATGTAAAGGCTATGAAATTTCATACTGCTGTGCTTCTAAAGGTTTCTTACAGGAATAAATCAGTCTGGTATTTTAAATGCCATCTTTGACCATTGTAACCCATCTGTCCCTGAGGGCACATTATGTGAACAGCCTAAAGGTAGGTAAACCCATCTTCCTGAAATTCCAGAGCTCTCATGAAAAGAAATGGGTGCTTTATACATTTCCACATTTTTCTAAGTCTCACTGATCACTGAATGAATTTCTGACCCTGTGCAAGCCAGTGCCCAGTCTCCAGTTGGCTACGTAAGTATTGGAGCATCACCAACTTTAGGTAATTTTTTTCAGTAATTTCAAATATTTATATTGCTAACACTGTTCTTACAGTGTTTGCATTTCCAAAATGACTTAGTCCACTAAAAACGTTCATAATTTTTGACATAATTATTACTATTGTTATTTTTATTGCTCATAATATATATAGTGTTTATAAATATTATTTAAATGTATTGCCATCACAAATAATAATAAAAAATAACAACAACAAAAACACCACACTTGTTTCAGTAGACAGATGAGGTGTCTATATATGCGATAGATTCCTTCAGAGAGCATACCATATAAATATTATGTTCTGTGCTTACATTAATGTCTTACCGCATTGGACTATTGCATGCTACTTTAGTGGAACACTGGATCCTGCAGGCCAGCTTCCAAAGTTCAGCATTTTAAAGAGCTAATAATGGTGTTGAAGCTCAGCCAGACACCTGTGTCCTCAAAATAACAAATTCTTTATCTAAATTCAGTCAAAAGGGAGCCTAACATACATATTTCTTCCTTGGTGTTCTGTGTGATGTGTCTGCCGCGCAAGGGAGAACCATATTTGGTGACACAATCAGCAGAACACTGTGAAAGTACAAAGCTTAGAACAAGAAGAACAAGCTTCCATTCAAAATTGAATTGTAAGTTGTCATGTGATTAAGATGTGAGATTATTTTTGTATTTAGGGAAGAAACACATGCAACATGTGGTCTTTCATTGCAGTATGATTCATGCGATACAATTCATTTCAGTTCATTTCTGCAAGTTCTGTTTTTCCCTTTTTTAAAATAAATTATTTTTGTTTTTTGTTTCTTTATTTTCTCCTTACCAAAAATATAAATATGAAATACAACATTGATGTCCTCATTTTATGTGAGAAGAAAATATGAGGATCAAAATCACAGATTCTCTAAAGCAATGTTTAAAATCAGTTAACGTGTCACCAACTAAAGGATATGTTTAACATAACGCAGTAAGATTAATAAAGGTAAAGAGAAGAGCAGCAAGGCTGATTAAAGACATATGAGAAGCAGAAAAGCAGAGTAGGAGTGATTCACCTCAGAAGGAGAAAACAGGTGAGCAATAGAAGTGTATAAATTATGAATAAAATGGTAATGATATATAGAGAAGGAATAATTATTCAGCATATCTAGAAAATAAAATGAAAGCTAGAGCTCAAAACAAATAGATTTTCCTTCACAAAGTTAAAATTACTCAGAAGAAATTGTTGCTATAGATTTTTAGGGATCAAGAACTTTACCAAAGCAATTCAACACATTCATAGAAAAATCCATCAAATGTTATTTACCTGGATTAAGTTCACACTGGAATTGAGTTTCCCACCTTTAAGCTGATCTGGTTTTATAACCTCAGGGCCAGATATGTTATGGTTGTCCCAGATGCCATTTACAACTTTGAAGTGATTTATTCCACTAAGAAACCTTTATAGAAGTACATCAGAGTGAAATTTCATAGCCTTTAGTCTAATTACAAGCTATTTACAAACACACTTTCTGGTTGAGGAAGTCCTCAGCTGCAGAGCTATGGAAAAAGAATGAATGTATTGGAGAATTACCTCTGGATGCTTACACAGGAACAGAAAGAACACCGTATGCAAGGTTGTCAGGACCTATTGAAATGATATGAGGCTGAAGGTGACAGTTTTCTGTATTGCATCATTACCGGTGATGAGATGTGATGTCATCACTAAGAGCCAGAGACAAAATGTCACTCCAAGGAGCAGTGACTTGTGAATTCCCAGTCAACAAAAATGTTCAAGACACAGCCCTCAGCAGGTAGGTGATCTGCATTGTCTTTTGGGATAGGAAAGGGATGATCCTTCTGGATTTCCTGGAACTTGGACAACTGTCAGCTCCACTGGTGCAGTTTTATGAGTGTGGCTTGCAGGCTCTTGTACCTGGCTGGAAAGAATGTATCAGTAATGGTGGTGTCTATTGAAAAATAGCTGAGAATTTGCTCTATCAAAGAGTGTTATTGTTTTCTTTGTATCTGTTGCACTCTCCATGGAAACAAATAGGAAGCATCACTTGAGTAGATACACGTGCATAAAATATATCCCTATACTTCTAGAAAGAAGGAATTTAAATTAGGCAATAACAATGTTGCTTTAATACTATCAAGGCATTATCATCTCTGGTTTGCCTGCCTGCACAAAGTAATAGGTACGGTCTAGCTGGCTTTCTATAAATGGCAAAAGCAGAGCAGTTGTGGTAGGATATGCTACGATCTCATGACAAAAAATAACACGGATTTTTATCTGTTCATGTATGTATAGATACAAAATGGTTCTTTTGTTCTCCTGGCTTGCACATAACAATGCAATCTGTTGAAGTATTGATACAATGAACATTAATCAGTACTCATACATATATAAGGAGTTTTCGCTTATTAGTATGTCTGACTTTGATATGAAGCATCAGTATTATGGTCTCTAGGAGTTAATGAAATGGAAAATACGTCTGTCACTAGTTTTGGAAGGAAAGGCAGGAGACTTTTTAAATTTAGCTTTTCTAATCAGAAGGTTATTTATAGTTTAAAGAGTTTTTCTTTTTTATAAAAATAAAAGTTTCCATCTTCTAGCTTTAAAGTGTAAAGATATCCTCCACAGGACAATTTTTCTACAGAAAAAAAAAAAAGAAAAAAGAAAAAATCCAGTATAAGCCTGATATACTAACAGGCAGCCAGACACAGAGTTGTGTTTCTCCATTAAGAATTAGGAGCCCCCCAGAAACAGGTGAATGGATAATTCACTTTTTATGTTCCTTCTATTTCTAACAAATCTGCTGAGGTCGTCAACCTGTGTTCTGACACTGCAAATGCTTATACATGACTGATCTTAACTAATATGTGTTGCTCCAGAGAACATAAGACCAAAACCAGAAAGTCTTTGAGCCAGTGATGTTACCCACAAGCACAACACTTCATGTAAGGACAAAGACTTGGGGTAGCATTATCCATAGATGGTTCTATGAGGCCTGTGTCTCTCTGCTAGGATCTATCCTGAGACTAACAAGTCATTTTACATGGTCTATATTTCATCTTAGCTAACACTTATTGCTGGTCTGAGAGGGACTGGAAATGGTGAAATGGGATATGATTTCTTAATGGGTCCATTTCACTTTCCAAAAGCTAGGCATGATAATATTTCTATTTTTTTACAAATTTATTTGAAATTCAATTCAAACTCATGCTATAGCTATTTTTCCTTTATTATACATTATCATGAAATATATAGTAATGATAATTGAAATAAATGAGTATAAGAATATTTTCATGGCCTAATTAACTAAAGCTCTCCTCTGGCCTGTTTTAATGTGTCTTTCTTAACACCAAAGATTTCTCACTGCACTGAGAGGGGCTTTCAGATTCCCTCACATGAGATCAGTCCTTCTTATTAGTGACGTATAAGGCTATCTTTTGCATTTGTGTAGCCTCTCATTCCTGAACCTGAACATTTGACTGTTAGTCTCCAGTCTATTCCTTTGAATGGGTTTTTTTGAAAAGGTTTTAAAACTATAATTTAGCTAAATTAGTGAATCTTGTTTCACCGGAATCCCCACGCCAATAGAGCAGAGGGACTAATTATATGTTAGCCTCCTCAGGTACAACACTGCCTACAGGGAAGGGCTGAGATCACAGGTGTGAGACTGTGCATGATTTATCTTCCCTCTCCTTACTGGGCTGGTTATTTTGCCTCTAATTGTGAATGGATTGCCAGCAGTATGCTATGTGGGTTTTGTCTGGAGAGCTGTAGGATAGTGAAGAAGATGTGAGTGCACAAAGCTGGGTCTGTTGGTACTGATGTGGCTCTGTTTGTATGGATGTTTTTTGTTACTAGCTACAATTTAGTTATGAAGTAATTTTGTAGACCTACTAGGTTTACTCAATGAATTTCTGGCTGAGCAGAAAAATCATCAGTAGCATCTAATATTCAATGCAAATGTAAACCTGCTCTTTCTTCTTTAGACGTAGATACCTTTTATGTTTGGTTTATAATGGTTGGATGTTTGAAAATGAGTGCTAACCAGGTAAAGCTGCTTATGAAGTGGATGAGCCTGCCTTCAAAGTGTCAAGATGAGACAGAGAAACAAAAGATTAGAAATCCTTGAGGCTTGTATGCTCAGAACTGGGATACTGCAGAAGTGTTCCTTTCCTCTTAAATACAAGTGGGTACAATGCTGTAAAGTTCAGCTTCTTACAGTCTAGCAATGGTACTGTGTTTGTTTCTGTACATTCTAGTGTTACTTCTACAGGACTGACTGCACATTTCTAACATTCTGGATGAATCTACTATCTTTTCCTTCATAGTGTAAATAGACTAAGACACTGTAGATAAGGAGAAAGGTATGCTGGAAGGAAAGGAAGTAGAAAATATGGAAAATAATTCTCTATTTAAAATTTTCGTAGGTTCTTTTGGATATAAAAACCAAACAAGTCACATTTTAAGATACTTCCTTGTGGCTGCTTATTTTATGCAATATGTAATATTTCTTCTATTTGCCTGTAATTTTACATACTCACTGTAATTGGATGGTTAAGATTCCATAATGCTGATGTTCTGGATTTAAACTAAAATGCAAATTCAAATCCTTCATTAAGAAAAGAGCCTTAGGGCAATCAATTAATGAATTAAAAATGTTCCTAGGCTAAAAAAAAGTCTTAATTATTTGCATGATAATGTAAATCAGAAATAAATACATTTCTGAAACACTTAAAATAAGTTAATGCTTACGGATTTGTTCAATATTTGAAATTATTTCTGCTGAAGTTTGCCTGAACCACATGTTAGCAAGATGACAACATGTGGATTGCTTTTAATATTTGTTTTTAGTTTATTGTTCTTTCAGTTTTTCTTCATAATTGATTACAGAAAAGGTGTGGGAGTCCTACAGCTCCCTGTAAACATCCCAGAAACAATTTCCAAGTATCATTAGTTCATCCTACGTGTATGGTTACACTATTACTGTGACTCTCTAAATGTGTAAAAATATGGAAAAAAAAATATGGGGATTTTTTGTGGGGTCATAAATATTTCAAAATTTCTAATAATGGTGTCAGAAAAAAATGTTAAAAGTAAATAGAGAAAAAGCAAATACAGAGGAAGTTATATAAGGAAATGGAAAATTCAATAGGAGAAATGGATTCTTCTGACATTTGACAGCTTTTTATGAAAGAAACAAGTCCTTATTTTATGGTGATGGGCAAGATGGAAGTATAGAAACTGCCCACTTATTTCTAGTTCAGAAATCTTTTGGCAGGAGGAAAAAAAGCACAAAACAATTTGAAGAGACTTTCTAGCTTTAACTATGGATGTCTTATAGCTTGATTTTAGTCTTATTTCTTCCTTTCAGTGATAAGGTGTATAAGTAACAAAGACTCCTTCGGTGCCACATCTGTTTTCCTTACTAATTCCTCCCTAGTCTGTAACATACTTTTCCTCTTTCTCTCTTTCATTATTATAATTAATCTGAAATGAAATGGGTTATTTGAGTATATATGAAATTTGAGATGAAATTTTTGATCAGATTATCAATCAGGTTTTTGAGAGGAAGAGAAAACTGAAGGGAGACTGTAAAGCATGGACCAGAGGAAGATTTATAGAGATGTTGGTGTCCAGTTTGGGCAAAATGCCCTTAGCTTACTGGAGAAACCAGCTGTCTCTTTGAGATTAGGGTTAAGTTTCTTGGGAATGCCTCATTGTTCCACTAATCCATTGCTTCATAGCACACATATGAACACAGATGGAGTAAATTTTAGTTTTCTAAAAACACTTGATGGATATGGAGGTGAATTCTCCCAACCCTGGCCATTCTGTGATTCTGTGATTCTGTTTCTTATATACAATATATGATGAAATGAACTCCTCAATAAGCATTTCCTTCCCTGTTGCTCATTTCCAATGTGAGAAACAGGTAATATACTTCACTGTTGTGATTATTCAGTATATAATCAGTTACTTATCAATTATTTCAGGTTCTTCAAGAATTACAGCTTCTCCTTCAGCCATTCATCTTTCTGTAACAGAATCCCAAGTGGTATTCTAATTGTCTTGGTTGTTTATTCTAAGTAATTATCTGCAGGGCACTGATACTGTGTGTTTTATATTTATATTCACCCAGACAAGCGCAAGAGGGAAAAAGTCTCAGCAATAATTGTGGTTGTCAGTGTCAATAAGGCCATATGGCTGGAACTGGAATGAGATATTGTATCTCTTACTAGTTGGGGGCAGAAAGAAATTTCTTCCAACTCAAGAGTTGTGTTTAAATTTTAAGATGCTTTATTTGGTCCATATTGCCTATCTATATAGCAAATACACTGGTGAATGGCCTGAGTGAACAAATACTGTTTTTCAATTTTTGTGTTATAACATATGAAATACAGTTGACTGGATATTAATGCAAACACATACAAAAAAATTAAACATCTGAATTGAAGCACAAGTACACTGCTCAACTTAGCAGACAAAGAAATATTTCAAACTTTGTTGTTAATTCAAAAATTAATTTTCAAAAGTTTGAGATTTACTTATTGCTCTGCAGGTGGTCTTGATTAAGGATCCTTACCAGAAGGTTTACTGCATGAAGAAAAACTTCATGTTGGCTGTATATAACTCCATATTACAGCTTAATTGCAAGACTGAGGGTTTTTTTTTTTTTTTTAGACAATATGTATGTATTTCTTTTCATTATTCATTTAGAAATTCAGCTGTTCCAGTATTACTAATTCAGTTTAAAAATACAAAACAGTATTTAAATGAAAGGTCTTTATGGTGAAACTTCTGCCCACCCAGGTAAATCCATAAGAAAATAATGGCATTTTGCACTAGAGTTATTGTTAAGTGCTTGTGTGCATACATTAAATAAATACAACCCAAATATTTTCCTGGCACTAATATCTGTTTAGCTGTTAACAAATAAATGAATATAAAAAAAATTCCAGAAGCAGGGTTTGGCCTGTCTTAGCACTTGGAAGATACATAAAGATAAATAAATCAAGACACAATATGGCCATGTTCTTTGTCAAGGATTTCACCAAAGTATAATAGTGACCTAATAAATATGTTAGTCTTTGGATTTCTATAAAAGCAGCAACAACAACAAAACAGAAATGAGATCTGCACTATTACCCTTAAGTGGTTTTTTTTTTGTTTTTTGTTTTTGTTTTTTTTTATATTCTTGTACTCTGAGAACGACTTGAACTAAAGCACTCTAATAAAACATAAATAGTACTTAGCCACATTTACTGAAGGGGTATGAAAAGCAACAAATTAGTTGAGGTAGATTTATGCCCTAGGACATGTTGTAGGATATAATATCGGTGGCAGTTTATGTACAATGATGATGTGACTGCAATGTCAAGTAAAATAAATGCATAATCTTCAGATTTCAATATGTGAAGTGGCAGAATAATGAAATTTGAATACAAATATCTGCTACGTTTATCTTTACTAGGCTGGTCACCCTAAATCAGGCACAAATATGAGATAAAGTGGTTAAAACAAACAAAAAGAACAGAAACATACCCTAATTTATGAACTCTGCAAAGTTTTGACTGATATAGAACTTCTGACTAGCTAACTGCTTTAAATTTGTCGAACTTGTGAGAAAAGAGAACTGAAGCACAGGAAATAAAAGGATTATTAAATAAAATGGAATAAGTCTGTTCTTTGTACTTACAAGACATGAAAACATGTAAGTTCAATATAAACTTGTGTCTGGCATCATTGTCACATAAAATGAGTTCAGTTCCACTGAAGTTAAGCCTTTGCGATCTGGTAAGACCTTATAATGCTCAGTTTGGCCATAATCTGCATCAATATATTCTACACATACATAGCTCATGGGGGCTGCTTTGGAGTATTCCTGTTAGCAGAGTCAAGAATTCAGAGATGAGTTGTTAGAGAACAGCCCTTATCAATCTTATTCAGGGCTAAGCTCTCAAAAGTGTAAGTTTTTCTGGGTTTAAATTTTAGAGTTAAGAACACGATAGGAATATGACAGCACTTAATAGTTATTTATGGGTTCTTTCATAACTGCAGTCCTGCTGATTAAATTAGTAGGAGAGAAATTCAGTTAACAAGGTAAAGTGGTTACACAGAGCAACCCTCTTGATTTTTCTTCCTCTCATTCTTTCATAAATAAATGAAGAAAATTTCAAGCTGTTTGTGCTCAGATCTTTAAGGTAATTTACAACAGAAGCAATTGCATTTCAAATAGGATCGAGGGCATTTTTGCCCTGGGTTTTGAGGCCAGTATTAACATTTCATAGTTCCCTTAATAACAAAAGGTACAACAGGGAAAACTGGAATCTATCTAATGAAAAAGAATATCTAGTGATTGCCATGAATAAACCAACAGCTCTTCTAAAGTGTGTAATGGCAAGCTGTAGAGTTAAATGAAAGCAAGTGATGCTCATTAAAGTGTGCTATGACACCTAGTTAGATTCATTAGTGCATAAACAAAGGTTTAAACTGCAGAAGACAGCCGTGCAGTTTCATCTGCAATGGGCTCTATTTGAACAAAAAGAAATACTTATGAAAAAAAAATGTTATTGCTAAAGTGCCATGTGAGAAACTAGCTTCTGTTACTACAGATTTCTTATCCTTAATAAATAAATAAATAAATCACTTTGGCTTCCTAGTGCTATAAATGATCATATAAAATCCACAAAATCCAAACAGAAATAATAAAAGCTTCTGAATTGTCCTTCTGATCTTTAACAAGCTTTCCACTTTAGGATTGCCTGTCTCAGATCCAGAAAGCAGCTACCCACCAAGAAATGTATCTGGGCCCTGCTTGCCCAGTGGAAGAGCCTGGGTGAGGATTTCTCAGTTTAAAGGATGCTGCCAAATTTCAGCATGCTTTTAAGATACTTCTATCCCTATACATATTATCCTAATACATTAACAGTAACGTATTAGATACTAATATGAAGGAAATCTAGCACAAGAATTATTTGACATTGTTTATACTACTTTACTTGACATGGAGAAATACAATAGCCCAGAAGAATTCATTGTGTTTTTTTGTTGTTTTTTTTTTTTTCATTTTTAAGCTGCTAACATAATGGCATTGAATTTAATCATATAGCTGCAGTCTCAGCTGCTTACAGCAGGAAGGGAGTTGCTGAGAACTTTTGAATGGATTTCCTGCATTCATGCCCACAGCAGCGGGCAGGTTGTGCTCATGGGCACGCCACATGCCTGAGGAGGAGCAGGAAGCCCTGAGGCAGAGAAGGAGAGAAGCTGAGCAGCTGCAGTTCTTGCCTCATTTATGTCTTTTGGGCATCCCTGCTGGGGAAGGGTAATGGCAGAAAAGCAGAAGCAGCTGAGTGCTGTAGAAGTTCCCTTTCTTGTTACCCTGCTGGTTGTGATTTCTTCTGCAGAGGGAAGAACCCACCATGGGGTATATGAGTTTCAGAGGATCATCTTTGCTCTGTGATTACTATAAACCACCAGCAGTCACAAGGCATAAATTATTCTCGAATTTTGTAGGCTATAGGCTGTAGTACAAATGTTGAATTGGCCTTAGTGATGGAAGTATTAACAATACAACTATAGTACTGTCTGGAGCTTTGCTCTTTTTTCCTAAGGATATTTTTGGCTGTGGCTGTGTACAAGGGGATATTGAATTTATAAGTGGTATTCCTGAAGTAAGCCCGGGTTAACTGGACTTACAGCTACCACAGAAGAGCTGCTGCACATACAGCAGATAGCTCTGCAGTGCTCCCATGGCAGCTGCTGTACTCCAAGCTTTGCCACATAGGAGGAACTGCTGCCTGTGCCTGGCTGCTGAATATGGAACCTGTTCTTCAGGAAAGTGTTTGGGAGAAGATAATTGTGTGGGTGCTGTCATGCTAGAGCGTTAGTTCATCTTAATTAATAATAACTGATTTAATGAGTCAGGTGAGGCTGGACTACTGTAAATCTTAGACCTTTCCACTAGAAAATTTTAAATGTTTTTCTTAGACATTCTAAATCAGCACCATTTCTAAGGCTGCAGCTGAGTTTATATTGTAAACTTTGAAATGCTCTCAGTCAATGTTGCCTGTCTTCACAATGCTACATCACAGCTGCATGAGTTCCCAAGTTGTCAGGCTAGTTTTGGGGCATCAGATTTGAAGGAGGGCAAATTATGGGCTCATCCTATGAGTCCCAATACAAAAGAGTCTTATTTTATGCTATTCTGTAGAAAAACAAATGTTGATGAGCGCCTTAAGACAAAGAGAGAAGGAATTTTGATTGTTGGTCTTGGTAAAATAATTAAAGGGATGCAAATTACCTGAGTAATGACAGGTTAATTCCTAACACAGTCAATCAGCCCTTTTAATTTTGTGCATAGACTTTTCTACATGATGCAACAGATTTTTCTATAAGTACTGGGGAAATCATTGTGTATTGTATCTATGTTTTGTAAATATTGTAGGGTTGTGCTTATGTATACAGTCTAATCTTTCATTATGCAAGTGTTAAAAACAGCAATGAAGGTAAATTGCCAAGTAAGATGCTAAATAGTGATACATTATAGCATGTAATTTTGAGTTTTAATTCTATATTGTATTAGTCTTATTGAGTGCAATGACAGTGTCATTTTTTTAAAATTTCACCTCAGAATCAATCATTTTACATTATATTACATAGTTCTCTTCACTCATTCTATCCCTTGAGACTTTTTTTAACCTTTTTGTTTTCCAAACAGATGGCCTGATTATATATTTATGCAAAGAGGGAATGAACTGCCTAAATTTTAGCAGTAATTAGCATGACTCTTAAGTGTTTTTAAAATCTCAGTGTAGTAGTGCCTTTTTCTGATCTTATCTCCTGTCACACTTACCTCTAGATAGCAACATTATCTAGAAATAATGACACACAGACAAAAATATGGAAGGGGATTTTTTATTTTAAACACTGTCGTCATAGAAAGGATAAGATCTATGTTAAAACTGTAGTGAGGCACTGGTGACCAAGGCTTGACGAAGAAAGGAACTGCTGCACTCCAGCAGATCATCTGTGGTATGTTTAAAGACAAAGAAAAATGACAAAATCCCTACTGAAATTCCTGAGAAGTCACATGAGAAGTCCAATTCATTTGGAAAGGACAAATGTGTGAGCTCAGCACTTTGTGCTGCTAACACAACCTGAGTGTAGTCAATGCAAGCACAGAAAATTTGAATGTGTTTTGAATCCAGCATTTTGGGAAGCTGTTTCTTTTTAATTTCCCCCTTCTTTTTTTCATTTTAATTTTTAATTTTTTCCAAAGCCTTCAGTTACTTCAGGAGTCAACCCAAAAGCTGTGTCTACTGTGCCATCCTGGTAGATCTAGAATGCTTAAATGCTCGCTAAAGTTCCAACCATAAAATTATCCAGCTTCATATGAATATAGGGATAATTTAAGTAGTCACTGTTGCACTGAGTGGGTAGTGTGAGTGAACAAGTAATTTAATATAGGTAAGTGTAGGAATAAGCTGTTGATTTAATGAGACAATATTATTCCTTTTTACCAGAGATTCCAAAAGATGGAAGTTTCTGTTTGTCTCAATTACTCTCTTTTCCTGTCCTGCGCAGTACATGGCTTCTAACTAATGAACCTGACTCATTTAAGAATAAACAAGTACTAACTTCCTATCCAGTCATTTATGGTCATGCTTGACCTACCTTCCAATTAAATTCATTTAAAAGCCAGAGTTAAAGCCAGTTTTCAGTTAACGAGGGTCACTCACAAAAACTAAAGCTGATCTTGGATAGATGGCTTGCATCAAAGTACTGTACAAAGTACACTAAAAACTTTTAGTGTTGTTCGAAAACCAAAGCAGGAAGAAAAAAAATAATTGTTGAATATCTGAAAAAAAAGTAATGATGCATCTCTAAAAGAACTAAACATAGGTGGCGGTTAAGGAAATTTTCTTCTCTAGAGGATTTTAAAATAGATGGTTAGGCATAAATCAATGGGATTTTTAGTATTTCATGAAATAATATGAAGAATGTTACTTCCACGCTGTAAATGATTAGAAACATGTTTCATACATTTGAATAGTTCCATTGTAATCAAGCACTCTTGGAACAGACATATTTGTAAGTATTATAGTTAACAAATCTGAGCTATTTTTATACCGACTACAGTTTTAGATATTGTAACTTGTATTCATCTGCAAATCACCTTTTAGAACGACAGCAAAGAGTGCAGTGGTTTGGAGCAGGGAGTTCAGTTAGATACAATAGCCCACAGATGGAGATGGTGCTTTCTCTTGATATTTGTCATTTTCAGAATGAATAACTTCCTAGATGGAGATTTAAAATAGGAGAGAGTCTTAATGTTTATCAGTAGATGAGTATTTTTCTAAAGAAATGCAAAGTAAAATCTATTGTAATATTTTTTCCTTTGGAGCTTTATTAAAATCCATTATGTGTTCCAAAAAGATGAAATAAAAGATGAAGTATACTGCGCAGATAATATTTTCAGCTTTGGATACAGGAAATGACATTTAATTTTAATATTCAGAAGTAATAATTTATATATCAGGTACTTTCATTTTTGAATGAAAATTTTTTGAAAGAACAAATAAATAATGTTTTGCCAGTTATTAGTGGGTTGATATTTGTATATTCTTTGTCAGTTTATCTTCTTTTCATTGCACTTTCTATCCTTCATGCCTTGTAGCTCTGTCTCATAAAGCGTTCTGTCATCTATTCCCAGATTAGTATTACCGTGTGGGCCATTACACACTTTTATGGGATTCCTGCATGAAAAAGTGATTCTTGATATATTCTGCTTTCATTTCATGTTATCTGAGGTTCTGTAATACAATTAAATCCTTTAATCAACATTACTAAGAGAGGGCGAGTTTCCTTTGGTTTATTTGAATCATTTGAATTATTTAAAGTTTACTGTTCTTTTACTCAGAGGTTTAGAAATCTACAGCTGGTACAGGAAGGAGAGATGACCTAGCACGACAAAAGGTTACAGGAATCAAGACAAAAAAAATATGGATTTTTTTTTTTTTTTTTCCCAGGTTTCCAGTACTGTCTTGAGAACCAGCATTAGCCACTTTGAGAATCCCAATGTAGGAATGCATGCCTACACCACTGTCAACACAAACTTCACTCAGAAAGGAGGACCTTGGGAGTAAGAGGGTGACATATTTGTTAGTGACCTGAATGCTGCCTCACAACAGTGTTAGGATGCCAAGAATAATTTATAATCCCAAGCTTTTCCCAAACTTCAGACATTAAAATTTCCAAATGAACTTCTGCATCATGATGTAACCCTTTGGCAGTGCTGATAATGGCATATTCTCCCTATGTTGTGGGAAACAATGGGAGGGGAGCATTCAGAAGGATGCTAATGTCCTTTCTATTCAAGTATGGAACATGACTATTTCCCTGCAGCAAGTGAATGCTACAAAAACACCCACAGTACTTTAAGCCATGCAGACATTGGTCAGCCACTTCACACCTTGTATCAGGTTTTTGCAGAGTAACTAATGTATAACTTCCAGTGCTTTAACGCAGAAGTTCTGAATGTCTTTTAATGGCATTTCTTCTATCAGTGGTTAAAGCAATAGGGCAAGATGAATTATCAGAATTACAACACGGAAATAACAAATAACTGTCTTATGGACACTAATAAGAAGTGACTGCGAACCTCAAGGTCAATTAACGGGAACTTTAGGCATAATTAGTTAGCTTATTTTCATGCTTGTTGGTTTGATCATTGAAATCCTATGCCAAAAATTTTTGTTTGTTCATTTTTTCCTTGTAAATTAATGAGCTCTCCATATTTAGCTCCAAGAAAAGTCCCTAAGTAAAATTCTGAAATAGCATTATGCTAGTCTAACATACAGCTAGGGTGTAGGTTCACAACATCTGTGGCCTTAACGGTAGCTTTAGAAGATCAACCCTTCTTCTGAAAGCTTCTTTTCCAATCTTTGATGTAGCACCAATTTTCTCCTTGCTGTTTACTAAGTAAACTATGGCCTTGTGTAACTGTGAAATAGTCAAGCTGAAAGGCAGCTGGAAGAAAAGTGCAGAAAGCCAGATGAAAGTTAGCAGCATGCTGGCATAGTGCCTGTTATGTGGGGAGTATTTCACTCCCAGGACTTAAAAGCACTCTATTATAAGTCTACAAAAAGAAAATGACCAAGCCTGACAATGAAATAGATGATGAAATGATTGAGACTGGTTGCTAAGCTATAAAAATTTTTTTTGCTAACTAGTGTACCTAAGAGGAGTGCATAAGTAGCAACATCTCTGATATAATAAAGCTACTAATTGCATTATTGGTTCTTAGCAGATGCACTGCATATTGTCTTTAAAGAATACAGTCACTTGTGACTAAAGGGCTGCTTTTCAGTGAATATGACTGTACTTAGCACTCACAACTCTATATCTCATTAGAGGTTGCTTCTCTGAATTTTGTAAAGGGCAGAACTGTCTTCCATGCTTGGAAGCTTAATTGAGCTGATGATTAATGTCCAGAGGTTTACGGATTTCTTTTGAAAGGCAAGTATTTTAAAAAATAGTATTGTTTCCAAAATACTAAGTGTGGCTAATTATCCAAACTTCAGATTATTATGAACACCCAAAAATCTCGGGAATGATTTGTAATAAATCAGCACTATGTATGTGTTCACACCTAGAATCACGCATTATCTAAATAAGACAAAACTGGGAAAAGGGCTATTTTAGACCACATCTCTGTTAGTCACTTCTGATGTGAGTCACATAGTTGCCCCGTAGCAGAAGGTAGAGTGTCTCGTCTCTGTATCTGAGCATAATACAGGCATGTCCCTTTGCTTCACTATGGAAAGATGACTGGTTTGGTAATGTTACAACTTTTCCATTTCATTGCTCCTGGAATAGCAAATTCTGACTAATTTACAGATTTTCTTCAGTGTCCTACTGGTTGCTGAGAGAGCTTTTAAAGTGCTTGTGATCCAGTGGATAAAACACTCTTTTCCGGATAACCACCCTGATGGTTTGCCCCAGTTGCAATAACTTGTTCTCCTACTTTACTTTATTCGGGAAGGTTAGTTTTTACCAGAAGGCTGCAAGGCACTCAGTTTGCCAAGAGAAATATTCCTGTGTTCTCTACTCATTTTAAGTGTGATCTGTTTACCTCATTGTACTGTCTGTCTTCATTACTTCTTTGTCTTGGTCCTTTTTTTTGTTTTTTTTTTCACCAACAAGGACAGTAGTTGCAGATTTAGATTTAGTAGTTGTAGATTTGTAGTTGATCTTCAATTATTTTTTTAAGCAAACATACCCCAGAGTATTAAATAAAAACATGCTTTCACATATTTCTGTTTCACAAGGTGGTCTTTTGAGAAGAATTGCCTAAGTACAACTCTTTGTGAAAAGGATATAAGTAAATTTTAGTTCTAAAGATCACAAAGCAGAGTTAGAATTAAGCTTTGCAAACAAAAAACAAACAACAAAACATTAATTATAGAAACTTAAAAGGTCCTTCAATATTTAATGTTACAAACTTATTTTTCTTAAGGTTCTTCACACAAATCAAATGTAATCAGCACATTCATTTCTATAAAGAACAAAATTAGAATTGACCAGGATTGTATTAGCAAAATGAGTGAATCACTGTGCTGCCTGAAGTTACGGAACACTCTACTTCTGTTTCACAGTAATTAGTAGCCATCTGTGCCCATACCACTCTACATGAACAAAATGCACTTTAAACATCAACTTACTGTTCCAGAGTGGATTTGTGGGTTTGATTCAACAAGAAGAATCTTACTAGGGCTGCTCTGAATGTAATTCCTCCCATGTTATTATGTTGGCCCAAGAGGTCAGAGGCAGATTTTGGTGGTATGGCAGTAGAACTTGAACCTTTCCACAAATAATCTTTACATTCTGTCATGTGAAAGATGCAGCAGAGGGGCAGTCTGACAAAAAGACATCTGACATGAAAGTGCATATGAAGCAAAGGGGTGGAACTAAATTTCTCCATGAAGAAAAAATTGCACCTGTTGACGTTCATCTACACTTGCTGAATGTTTATGAAGCCCAAAGAGTGGATGTGAACACAGTGAGGTGGTGGGTGCATGTTTCTGCAGTGATGACAGAGATGTGAAAGACAAGCCACTTTCCAGATGGCCATGCAGATTTTTATGAGTGCGCCATGCAGGCTCTTGCTGGAGAAAATGCACAACTAATGGTTGTGATTGTGTTGAGAAATAATATTTTTTAGCTTGAGAATTTTCTCTATCAAATAGTGCTATTGTCCTTGTTTACCTGCTGTATTTTCCATGGAAATAAATAGGAAGCCTCACTTTCAGAACAACCTACATACATTCTGTCCACACATAACAACTTTTCTGATTTTTCTGATTCAGTGATTGCTTTCTTACTGTTTTACTTTAATCTTGCATTTTTCATCACTTTTTCTTCCCCTACAATTCACTACTTTGCTATGCCTTAACTTTTAGTAGGAAATAAGAGATTTAAAGAAAATAAGAAAACTAGACAGTAAAGATATCTAAAGGCACTCAGATTTCGAAACTTTTGTTTTCCCTTAAGGGCATTTTATATAACAATACATATATATTTCTACAAACCTAGATTGGTACAATCATAAACTAGAAAAATTAAAATAATTTTAGATGAATATATTGAATGAAATTTAGGTTATGCCAATGTTACATGCACCTGTCCTAAACAAAAGGAACAATTCAGAATAGTAATTTGGATTTGAGACAAGTTATCCTTGTTTTTTAGCCTGCTCTTTGCTTTCTGATGAGGTAGTGATAATGAAATTAATTGTGTTTACCAGAGAACAGTCTGTGACCAAATCTGTAAAAATAATGAATTTGATCAGATTATGCTGTGGTAGCATAGTCAGCAAACTTCCTTGGTAAAAAATGAATTGGTCAAAGCAAGGCGATTGAAGCCTTCTTCCAGAGGAAGAAATACGTAAATTATGCATAAGATAACAGGATGACTTATTGATTTAAACAAGCAGTCTGAAAGTATGCACTGCAGGGTTTAACTATAGAATTTACTGATGCTATAGAACCTAGAGTTTGTCTGAATAAACCTTGACACTTACTAACTAACTCAGTGAGCCTTCCATGTAACAGATTGATATGAAAAGACAGAGTGAACAAGAATGCTTATTCCACTTGCACTGTGACCATAAATGCGATGGAGCCAAGTGCTTGGGATTTATTTTTATTTATTTATTATTTTTTGAGGAATGAGGGAATTTCTAGAGACTTTTAAGACCCTTTACTCTATTTTCATGTTATTTTCAACTCAAAATACTAAGGAAATACTTGACTGTGACATTTCTTTACCTCCCTGCATCTTTGGAAAAAGAGAGTAACTTGACATTTGAGGTGGAAGGGAGTCATCTATGAAGGGAACTTCCATGCCACTTGAACCAGTTCTGCTGTATTCATAAGCCAGCATCTGCTCTTGTAAATTGACTAATTGTGGGTGCAAGCAGGTATTCACTAATTAGATGCTCAATTATCCATTTTGCTCAAACAATGGCCATTTGCATGTATAAAATTAAAGGTTTTATAGACAGCCATCTCACTCCTGGTAATGAACATTAAGCAGGGACCATCTTAAAGGCATCTATCAACATTTCAAGGCTTCAGGGAAGTCTGGGGGCCTGGAATTCTCTTATGAATAAGTACTGTGTAGCATTGCCTAATAATTAAAGTATATATGTGGCAACATTAATATCAGAATGTAGCAGAAGCCAATATAAATGATAATTAGGAGAAATGACAGCTCAGCAAAAAGGAGCGATAGCATCATTAGTGCCACTAGGGGCTTTGTGAAGCATGCTTTCGCTGTAGAAAAAAAAAGGGAGTGGGAAAGAACAGCTTTTGATTATACTGGATAGTTGTCCAGAAATTCAAACCACTCCTTAGGTAGGTTGACATAATTCTTCCATTTTGAGAATGTCTAATTGTGACTTTTCAAAAGGTTTTCAATTAGCCATCATAACTGCTTTTTGAAAATAGGACTTACTCTTGATACCAGAACCTTTCTTCTATCTTCCCTCCATACTGTGTTAAGAGAGCTACTTCAGAGTGGCACACTGATATCCATGAAGTCTTTTTAAAATACCTTTAAATTAAAATGTAATTAACTATTCATTGTGAAATTCTTTCTCAGTCTATGATGAGGATTTTGTGTGCCTTCTTGGGGTGATGTCAGTATTATCCTTGTTCATAAAACAGCTTTCTGATCTCTGAGTCAACTGTATGAGGAAAAAAATAAGAAAAGTAACAAGTAAATTTGAAAATTGTTACTTGCTAGTCAATATCGTACTCATAACTTTTAACCCACAACTCTAATCCATTTATTCACTGCATCAGAATAAAAGTTTAAATCTAGGATATATAACTGATAGTACTGTCTTCTTTTTATATTAAAAAGTAATTACATAATTCTCTATATATCTCAGATCCTATAGACCTGTTTCTGATCATGATTGTCAATCTTGTCAGTACATGGTATGTGTCAGAAGAAAGAAAAGACTGTAACTAAAATCCCAGTTCCTGCCAGCTCTCAGCTACTGAAGCAATCTTCCTCTTGATTCATTGCAGCCTTTGAACAGGTCTGATTTTTTTTCTGGATTTTTTTTTTTTTTTCCCCTGTGATTACTGCTGTTAGAAGCCATAGAGAAAGCAATACCTGTTACAAGCACCTTCCAACCTGGGGGACTTTCAGACTTATTAGTCTAGAGGATTCTTCTATCTAAAGAGCACTGAGCACCTAGCTCTTTAACATTTAACTCCTTAGTGTGAGATTTTTCTAAATGATTTGAAACAAATATCATCAACTTTTACGGCCTAAAGAGTTACACAGAAAAAAAAAAAAAAAAAAGTTTTTGTTTAGCTATTCGTATTATAAATTAGGTTATTTAACATGTATATAGTGCATTACTCGCTGATATTTATTACTTCATCTATTTTCTTGGCTTTTTAGACTTGTAAATATGTACCAGAGATGGCAGGAAGGAAAGAATATCTTCATCAAAGCCACCAGAAATTTTGTTTTCAACTTCAGGGATGAGAATTAGATGTCAATTCTTATTTGGTTTTATAAATCCTGTTTCAGATGTTTTTACTCAAGTTTTGATACTGCTACTTAGTTGTAGCATTTTTTGTTAGAAGTTTTTGTAAGAGAGACAGGTTAGTTATTTTTGTCTTTCCTCCTAGCCATATCTATTCTTTCACAGGAAGCTGAGTCCTCACAATATCACTTAAATGTGCAATAAAAAATCAACTCTGATCTGAATAAAATCTGCAAAAAATCACCAAGCATTTCTATAGCTCAGAAAAGAAAATTCCCTAAGGTTTTGGCAGACCCAGTCATATGAATAAACATGCAGAGTGATTTCTGCCTAGGGGATTTTCAGAGATACAAACATAGCTCTACACACAATCTTGCAACCATTTCTGCTGGGCTGTTCTAGTATGATTTATCATGTTATGGTAATGTTTATGAGATACCACTTCACAGAATGACAGTAGTCTGCCTGACAGTAAAGTGCCTTTAAAAACTATTTGAACAAAATATTTACTTATTCTGCATAACCTAAAAACATAATAAATACTCTATATCCACATTTCCACAATAATCCTATATAGACCTATATATTCTATATCATGTAGAGTTCTTTCAGTATTACTGGTTGTTTGCTTAGATAACGTGCTGAGTTCTGCTCAATAGTGTTAGAATAGTACTCTGGGTTAATGTCTTGGAATTTATTTTTTTTTATGCTATGCCATGTTTTAGTCTAGTAGAAAATAGTGTAGTCTTTTGTACAAAAGGTAGTGTCATGGTAAAAGTGACAAAAAAAAAAAAAAAAAAAGAAAAAAGAAAAAGGAAAACTTACTTTGCCCATTCCTATGTTTTATGGCCATGCTCTCCTTTGATCCTGTCCCTTGGAACAGTGCTGTTTCCATTTGACTGAACCAAAACCAGAGTGATGCAGTTTGCATTTGGCCATTTCTGAGCAAACCAATGCAGAAAATATAATGCATTAAAAAATGATTGCTTCTATTGGGCATGTTCAGTTCATATGTGCTAGTGATAAGCTCATGTAGTACCTGCTTTCAGCAAATGAAAAGGCCCAAGTAAATGTTTACATTGTCAGACCAGATCCTACAAAACTTTTACGTGAAATTTATATTATTATCCAGCGTCTTCATGGGAAACTCGCTTTTGTTCCACTTGAGTGAACCCAGTATAATTTTATGCCTAAAAATTGGAACAAAAAGAAAGCCCTAGGAGATCTTTTCTAAAGAGATCTCTTCCTTCCACAGGACCAAAGAGGGGCTTAGTCACATAGCTATGTTAGGAGACTCTCTGGAAAAAAAGTAGCACATCATCAAGACTGAAATGAGTAACGCTGTATTTGTTCTTATCAATATATTAGTGATTTCTTGAAGCACAATGAAGGTTGCTGCTGGGGATACAGTGTTAACTTGCTTCAGGCTAATCCAGGAAGGACTCCCTGCTCTTCTGTGAGTAGACTGAATTTTTACAGTTTCTGACTTAGCAATAATTTGGGCAATTTTTATCTTCAGTATGCAATACTTCATAGTAGATATAAATCTTGTTCATTCTCCTTAAACTTCAGCTAAGCTATTTATCTTGAATTAGGATTATCTGCATTTTTCCCAAGGACTGATGAGAATGATGAGCAATTACTGCACAGCGAGCCAGCTTTTCATGAAAATTCTTTTCTTCTGTGTATATTCCACCTATCATTAATTGACACTGACCTTTATATTTTGAATTGTTAACTCTCTAGAGATGCTTTAGTCTTAAAACAAGAAAAAAACCAACAATGTTTCGGTAGCTTATCCATACTCTATTTCTTAGTTAACTAATGTTAAAAAGGTTCATTATCATTAACAAGGGTAATATCCAACTGTAGTTTTATATAGCCATTACAAGTGCATTGATGGTGTTTAGTAAAGGTTCTTGTTTTCATAAATCAGAGTTTGTTATGCTAAAATTGACAGGTTTTTCTTTGGTACACACTGGATGTGCTCTGAATGACAGTGTTTCACCTTCCCAGGTAAGTACTTGTTAAAGAAAAGCCCAGAACAGAGTACTTTCCGGGAACTTTGATTCAGGACTATACAATCCATACTGATTCTGTACCACCTCTCCTTTGCTATGAAGATTTAAAATACTGACATTAAACTGGAATTAAACCATCTAGTTTGTCTGCCCTGTGGAACATAAGCTATCAGTGATATATGTGTATATTTATATATTATATTCATATATACCCCTTTGTAAACATACATTTAATTTTTCATGAGATCAATAAAATAAACTAATAGTTTAAAAAATCCATCTGTAATTTGTATTTCATGGAGAACTGGGTGTGTTTCTTAAAATTATGCAGACAAACAATAGTAGAATCATAGAATATCTTGAGTTGTATGGGACCCATAAGGATCACTGAGTCCAACTCCTGACTCTACACAAAGCCACAGAAAAATGAGACCATATTATTAGAGCATTGTCCAGAAACTTCTTGAACTCTGGCAAGCTTGGTGCCAAGACCACTGAGGAGTTCCTGATCACTCTCTCTGTGAAGAACCTTTTCCTGACATCTAACTTTAACCTCTCCTGTAGCAGATTCATTCTGTTCCTTTGGGTTTTATCACTGGTCACCACTGGGAGAAGATCATTGCCCACTGCTTTGCTCCCCCTCATGAGGAAGCTGTAGGCTTTCCCTCAGTTCCCTCTTCTCTGAGCTGAATGAACCAAGGGACTTCAGCCACTCCTCTATACATCTTCCCCCTCTATACTCGTCACTACCTTTGTAGCCCTCCTTTTGGACACTCTAATATTTTTAGATCCTGTTTGTACTGTGATGCCCAAAACCACACACAGTACTCAAGATCAGGCCTCACCAATGCTGCGTACAATGGGACAATCACTTATCTCAACCAGCTAACAATGCCATGTTTGATGCACCCCCAATTGGCCCTGTCGTTGGCCTTCTTGGCTGCCTGGGTACACTGTCGACTCATATTCAAGCTGCTGTTGACCAAGAGCCCCCAGATTCCTTTTAGCAGGGCTGCTCTCCTGCATATCATCCACCATGTGTAGCCTGGTTTGTTCCTTCCCAGGTGCAGAATTCAACACCTGCACATGTTAAAATTCATGTGGTTGTTGGCTCTGTAATTTGTCTAGATCTCTCTGCAAGACTTCTCCACCCTTGAGAGAACTAACAGTTTCTCACAATTTAATGTTGTCAACAAACGAACCTGCTCAAAATGCTTTCTAGTCTCACAACCAAGTAATTTATGAAAACATTAAAGAGAAGCATGCCAGCAGAGCAAGGGAGGAGATTGTCTCCCTCTATTCTGCTCTCCTGTGGCTCCAGCTGGATACCAGGTCCAAGTCTGGGGCCCCAAGATAGGAAGGATGTGGAACTTTTGTAGAGGGTCCAGAGGAGGGCTGGAGCACTACTGACTATCTGCCAGCCTGATAGAACCCCATTTACTATAACCCTTTGGGCCTGACCCATCAGACACTTGCTAACCTGACACATGGTTTTTGTCTAGATGTATACAGGACATTTTGTCCAGAAGGATACTGTGAGAAACAGTATTGAAAGCTTTACTGAAATCCAAAAACATAACATCAATTGGCTTCCTTTTCTCAATTAGATGGGTGACCTTGTCATAAAAGGGAATCAAGTTAGTTAAACAAGACCTTCCCCTCATGAACCCACGCTGGCAGTGACCAATGACCACATTGTCCTTCAGGTGTTTTTCAATAACTCCCAGCATAATTCTCTCCATAATTTTACCAGGCACTGAAGTGAGACTGACAGGCCTGTAATTACCAGGGTCTTCCTTTTTGCTCTTCTTGAAAATTGGAACATTTGCAAGCTTTCCGTCAACTGGGGCCTCTGACTGCTGAAAAATAACTGAGAGCAGTTTTGTGATGACATTGGCCAGCTCTCTGAGTACCCTGGGATAAATCCCATGTGACCCCATGGACTTGCATGCATCCATGAGGAGCAGCAAATCCTGCTGCAAATCCAAGCTCGAAAACACGTTCGAGCTTGGCTGAGAGTTGATCGTTAGTGCAGTCGTGGTCCTCCAACTCAAGGGTCTCACATGAGGTCTTATATTTAGAAAGCTGTTTCTATTAAGGTGATAAATTAGAAAATAAAGGTTGATAAGAATGAATGGATGCTCTGCTGAATTGTAACTGTGCAGTCTTCTATTCAGGGATTTCCATACTGTTCTTTTAAGGATAAGGTAGACTTTGAGCTGTCGCGTCTCATGACTGACAAATAATGTTCCTGCAGCTCTATGCAATGGCTGTATGCTATACTATCATATTAGAAGACACATCCAATGATAGGTTCTTACTTTAAGATTCAGAAAAGTGCAGATAAGCACTGAGTTGCTTCATGGACATGGGCAATGTAATTCTATCTGCATTTTACCATTGTTTTCTCCTTAAATATTTCAAAGCAATCAGTGGCAGAGTTGTGTATGCTGTGTCCACAGTGCTGGAAAATGAATAGATGAAAAAAAGGAACACCAATTAGTGTCTGATGTGCTGGTGATTTCTTGGGTAGGCTTCTGCTCAATGGAAATTGCAGTGAAGTAACTAATTAATGTCATATCAGACAAAGAATATGTAAAATAGTAACAATTTTGTCCATTTATCACGGATTTGCTGAAATAAGGTGAAAGCCTCCTTGTCCTACTCCAATATGTTGAATTGCTTAGCTCCTTGCCTATGAGCACACATCTTCTCTTTGAGCTCCACAAGGAAGGTTTTTCCCTTATATTTTTGCATCGCTAAACTCTGGGTGGTTTCATAAGTTCTTAACAGATTAAGGAAAAAACTTTTCCTTGGTTCTTTACAGACTTGCCACCAGAACAGTTGATCTTTTCAGTTCTCATCCTTGATATTCTCTAACAGGCCTGAAAAAAACCATAATGATATTACAAGCGCAGCTTGAAAAGCTGTTAGATTTGTTCGGAATGAGATGGCAATTTCACAATAGCAGAATATTGCAGGTGTCAGAGATGCCTGCAGGCTTGCTACCGGAGTGAAAAACAAAAATGTCAGTATTCATGAGACTTAAGATTACATGCCTTATATATATATATATATATTTTATAAACAATGAGTATATATAGATATGTAAAAAGAGAATGCACAAATTACATTAAGGAAGATAGTTTAGAATGAAAATGATAATGAGAATATTAGTAAATGATTCAAAGATTTTATGATTATTTGTGAGTGCAATTGTGAGGCTAGAAATTGTAGCTTTCTCTCTTTTAAAAGTGGAGATGGCAGACAAACAAGAGTTTCTGTGAACTAAAGGGAAAACAGTTTCAACCTGGGTTACATATTTTGTCAGTTTTTCCCTTTCCTGGTGTCCCTCTGAGCTGCTGTTCAGGGCTGAACTGTGCATCAGCTGTATCCCTGTTGTACACAGGTATAAGTGCATTAAAAGATAGAGTAGCTTTCATACATGCCTGAGAAATGATGTCTCAAGCAAACATCACTATTGTTAGTGGAAAAAAAACCCCAAAACATTTAAGTACTGAACATTTGTTTACATATAACACCTGGGAAAAATAAGTCTGTTTTGTAGATGCTGCTGAAACCTTTAAAATTATGGCATGATCAGCTTGTATGGCCAAATGGGATATAACTGACTTTGACCTAAATCTTTGCTCCTTCTGACAGAAGTAGGAAGTTAGGAGGAAGTTATACTTTGATCATTGTGTATTGTGTGGTTTTCATCAAAAGTATATCTTTTAGAAGCTGGATAAGTCATATCAGCTACCCATTTTTTAAAACGTGCTGCAAAATAAGCATTAGTCACAATTGAACAGGTTGTTCAGAAAAGCTGAATCTCCATTTCTGAAACCTGACTGAACTCAGCCTAGATCTGAAGTTGCCCTGCCTTGATTAAGGAGTCTAGAAAGATCCTCCAACTTAAATTATTTTGACAGTGTTTAGTGATATTTCTAAGACATAAAAATGACCTGCTTTTCCATCTGAAGTATTAGTTTTACATTTTTAATTAAAAAATAATTTTAGCATAATTATCCCTCAGATTGTGTTCATCAGAAATGGTGAAGCTTGCAAGACTATTTCTGCATCCCTTGCTGAAGTCATTGAAAGATGACTCTGTGATCTGTACAGTGCTCAGTAAATCGAGATACTAGTGTAAATTGAGTACAACTTTCTGTGTTGTACATAGCTTTTCTTAAAATTAATTAAAATAATAAAAAAAAGAATTTTACTAAAAGAAGTTTTTAATGAAAATTGAACTGCTCAGCATAATAAACATTTAGGTTACTTATCAGGTTAACATCTGAATAATTTTCAAGTAATTATTGAAAATGCCATGTTTTGGACTGCAGTCTGTTTCATGTGATAGAATAGATGATATTATTTAATTTATCACTGAATTTTCTGCAAATTTCTGAATGCCACTGTAGACTGATCACGTTATTGCAAGGCATGCAATCAACTTCACAATTACTCGCTCATGGATATTGGTGCTAAGCTTATATTTATACAAGCATTTGACATGGTAATCAATGTGATATCATGCAAGATTGATTAAAGTTGATCATGCCATAACTCATTTTTGCTTTGTGAAACTAATTTAGGGTAGACTGATGAAAGAAAGCTGCTTGGAATATTTAGATTCCACTGTATGTTCAATGTTCTTTTAGAGGTAATGAATAAAAGTGGCATTGATTCACTGCTTTCCTCGGAGTGCACAGAAATAAAATAAAATAAAATAAAAAACTTGGAACAAATGTTGGTCTTGCTGTAGTTGTTGCAAGTAAAGATGACTCTAGCAGAGCTCTGAGGACACAGAGTAGCTCACAGACTTGCCTGCATATTTCAGGTAGGGCACTGAAGCAAGGATCAGTGCACTCATGTATTTGCCTAGTTTTGTTTCTTATCCGTGTCTGGAAAATATTCGCCTGGAAAGTCTTCTTTCTTCAGGTATGAATTTTCTGACATCCAGGAAGGAAAACCCAATATTTGAATTATTGAGAAAGGGAAACATAATAGAACATAATAGCTGTTGGCAGCACTTCCATAATACGAAGTGAATATTCATCTTCCTAAGAAATACTTCTCCTTAAGAAAACTCTCGTAGTGCTGTCATCAGCTGTTTAGTGAGTGCAGAAGCTGAGTGATTTACGCCAGTCCTGGCGAGCGCTGTGTATTTGCTAGCCATCTGCCCCAGCTAATCTCCGAATTCCATCTCCAAACGGGGATGATTTACAACTTCCTTGATTAATGACATCTCTCATTTTCTTCTTAACGCGGAGCAATTAATCTCACCCCGTCCCTGGGGTCCACCGCAGTAATAGGTTTTGGGGGGGGAGAAACAGTCTGCAGAACTCCTCTTGTATATATGACACTTTTTTATTTTTCCCCTGCCCTCTCTCCCTTCTCCCCGCGTCGCACAGCTGGCGGTGGGGTCGAAGTTACCCAGCGGGGTGTGCAGGTGCCGGGCCGGGCCGGGCCGGGCAGAGGAGCGGGGCAGCCGCAGCTGCATTGCGGATGGAGCCCAGCGGCTCTCGGGAGGGGCGGGCGGCCGCGTGATGCCGGGGGGGGGGGGCGGTGAGTGCCCGCGGAAGGGAGCGTGGGCGGCGCGGGGCACCGGGGGGCGCGGAGCCTCCGCTCCGCCCCGCTACAGGAGGCGGGCAGGGAGGGAAGAAGAGGGCCCTGCGCGGAGCGGTGAGTGCGAGCAGAACGCGGGGCGGGGAGAGCAGCGCTGCCTTCCCGCTGTGTCCTCACATGCCCTCCCTGCGGAGAGCATCGGCACCCGGAGCTGCTCCGTGAAGCCGGGCCGGGGGATACGGTGACGCAAGACTGGCAGCAGAAAGGTGCGCGGGGCTCCGCGCGGTCGCCTCTCACCTGCGGTACTGGGACCGCGCCCGGCACACAGCAGTGCCCGCTGCGCCCAGTGCCAGGTTGCGGGAGCGCCGCGCAGTGCCTTACGGGGCCAGGGAGCTCTGGGGCTGTTATGCGGAACGGAACGAGTTTAAAAGCGGCCGTGGTTACTTTCTCGGGAGGGCGAAGCGAGAAAACGTGCCGCGAAGCCAGTTCTGTAGAAAGCAAAGATACGCTGGGCACGGAAGTGGCTGAGAGGGCTGGCCGGGCGCTACCTAGCCAAGCTTGTCTTTGGGAGTGAAGCCGTCACGTTGTCTTGTTCAAGCAAATAATTACCGTCTGAAGGACACGAAGCAGTAAGCTCTTTTTTCAGATCGCTCCTTGCGTGCGCCAGGAGCTGGGCTGGAGTTGCTGTGTGCCAGCAGCGACTCAACCGCGTGCGCTTCGCCGGCCCGAGCGGTGCGCTGCTGCCTGCGCGCTGTCGGGGCGTGAGTGATGCAGGAGTGGCGGGTGCGGAAGCGCGGGGATGGAGATAGGGATGGGTTTGTCCAGCGTGGAGAGAGATTGCTTCTGGAGCACTCTTTAACTACCCAAAGGAAAGTGAAGGACAAGGTAGAGTGAAAAAAATCTCTAGCGTAGTTAACGCTGCTAGCAAACGGGCGAGTTGATGGTGTTTTTCTTTTAATAGCTCCTCGCCAAGTGCAGCGTGCGTCTGTGGAATAATGGAAACTGAAATAAAGGGCGTGGGTGTGGTTTTGTGGGGAGTGTGTACGGTTTGAGATGTAGCGCTGTGGCCAGGATGCTGGATTTTGAGTTACAGTTCTGCCATGGCTGCGTTTAGCAATTGATGCGTCAGCACTGAGTTTCATGGAGCTTCGCTGAAGAAAGTTATTTAAACAAAATCTTCCACTTCGTTATAAAATCTCCAGTTTTTGAAACCGATCAGCTCATCTCTTAGTTTGTAGGATGATGCAGTAAAATTATTTGCTATTGATGTGTATGTTAGAAGACTCATTCTGTTACTTCCTAATTTTAGGTGTCTTTTCTCAAAGATTCTATTGAAAAATCCTTTTTTCTTCTCTCTGTTTTTCCCTTCTTTTTTTCCTTTTTCCTTTTCATTTTTCTAACAGATCTTGTGAAGGGCGCCTAGGAGACGTGGGAACAAAGGTCATCCAAGTTGCTTGAGAATGATGTGTTGAAACTCAGTAGCAGGTGTTGTTTGAGGGACATGTTGTCCATGGCTTGGTATTCTTTTGACTATATTACTAATTAATATGTAGTAATTGTGCCTGATTTTGGTATTACTGATTATAGGAGTAATGCAGTTTTTTCTGGTGAGGTGGAACTTGATCTTGCCCAGGTTTGTGGTCCTTGGATTGCTCTGAAGGTTAATATTGTATATGGCTTATCTTTTTATGCTGAGGAGTTCAGGGCATCTTTAGCAGTATCTCAATATTCCTTGAGTTTTGTCATTTGTTTTACTGAGAAGTACAACACAGCAGAAATTCTAGCTGTGGTAGGGCACTTGATTCACATTTCTCTTCCCACACTGTGCATTTATGGTGGAAAGCTGTCAGAGCAATCATATTCTGACACGGTAATTCTACAGACTGTATATCATGTCAATGTACCACATACCACTACAGTGGTCTTACGTAGTGTTGCACGTGGCCATAGGAGTGGAGAAAAAGAACTGTGGTTACTTAAATTAGCTTCTCCATCAAAGCCATGGAGAGCAGCAATGTTTGCAATGTTTTTATTTGTGTCCTACTGAAATAGTAATGTGAATAGAGGAAAAAGGAATAATTTTAACCAGAATTTGTACTTGATAAGTTTTGTGCTTTACATTTGTAGTAGTTCCTTTGGTAACTATTTGGCCAATGTCAGATGATTTAAATTCCTTGGAACCTACCTTTCACTTACCTCTTTAAATTCTAGAAGTGTAAGTCACTGCTTTATTACACTTAATCAATAGTTAATCAATGTATTCAAATTACATTCAGAATGCAATCAGAAAGAAAGCATTTTAATTTTAACAGCTGCAGAACAGTGTTAAAATTAATTCGTATTTATAGTATAACCACCTTCTCCAGCTTCTTTTCATTTGCATGAAAAGATGACAGTATCTAATGGTATTAGGGACAGCTTGGATTTTTTTTTTCCTTTAGTAACATGGAAAAAAAAAAAAACAACAACAAAAAAAACAACACTAAAACAACCCACTTTCTTCATTCATTTCTTAGTGCTTTCAACTTTTACCTGTCAATGTTGCCAATCATGGTTAAATTTGTGGTGAAGGTGGTGCAGGAAAAAATGTGCTAGTATATACATACATCCTGATTTCAATATGCTATTCTGGACTGTTCTGACATGAAAGTTACCCTCTCTTCCAGAAGTGAAGTTATTCATGAGATAAGTTTATTCGATATCTCCCCTGAGCTGTCGGCTTTACTTATCACAACTGCAGCCTGTCAGAACTGTGTCCTGTCCTTAGGTTGCTGCAGGCAAGGAGGATGCCCCAGTAATATCAGAGGTGGTTTTCAGCTTTATTTCCATTTGCAGACCATTAAAAATTCTCCAGTGAAAGTATGGAGATTTCTATGCTACTGTTAAGCTTGTTGTCAGTAGGCCTCTTTTTGGTAGTTATGCATAGTAGGCTTCTTGGGAGTCAATAGCATAATAGAGGCTGAAATTTGCTGTTGAAATATTTAGGAATACTTTTTAACTTTCACATGGTCGACTTGTGATATGTGGCTGTGAAGCAGCTTTGTTGAAAATTTAGGATGAAAACCAAATCTCTGCAAAGGTGTTTTATTTATTTATTATTATTGTTTATTTATTTATTTATTTTAAGGAGGGGAGCAGGAAGGAGAGAAACTGTAATTTACAAGATGATGAAATTGAGGCCTTGGAATGATGTTATGCTTAATTAGCCCTCATGTTCTTACCATACGTAAGTTTTGTTCTGTAACAAAAGGGGATTGTCTAGAAATAATAATAATAAAAAAAAAAATTAAGGAAATACTCACCTGAGGGTAAAGGACATCTTTAGCACAAGAGCAACCTGAATAAAATTTACTTTCAGAAATTCACGGACCGTTTCTCCATTAGAGCATGTGGATTCTGAAGCACTCAGTGGCAGCAGAGAGAGATAGGGATGTACTACAAAATTTTTGAGATGAAGATTATCTCTTTTACAGAAAGGTTTGCGTGCTTAGCAGTGGTATGGGCTCAGGGAAATGGTTGCATTTAGTTTCTGTCAAAGCTTGAAATGTCATGCCATGTAACGTACCAATCCAGTTCCCCTTCAATCTGTTTAAAACACATCTTCAGAAATCTTTGCTTTTGGCTCTTGCCAAAGATTAAGCCCTCTTGAGTGATTTCTTCTATGTCAGTTTTAAGCTGCTTCTCTATGCTAAATGCACACTGTGTGCAGCCTGGCTCTCTATTCTTGTTTTTCCTCCAGGAACTCTCAAGTCAAGAGGGAGGTGAATGTCTCTGCTGGCTCGTGCCTTGGTCTGTGCTTGGGACTGACTCCCTGTCTCTGCAGGACATAATGCACTCTTATCAATTCCCCCTGAAATTGTGGAATAGTTGAATGCTTTCTAAACAAATTGCTTTTGTAAGATGAATATTAAAAAAACTAAAGTGTAGATAATTCCTGATATTCTTTTCTTGCACTAAAATACCAAGGGTAGCTAGGAAAGTTTCCCCAAAAGTTTGCAGAGCTGAAACTCTGATATCAATAAAGAATTTTCAGAGAAAAAGCATCTTAAGCTTAGAAGAATTTTAATGGCTACAACGAAAATATAATTTTGTAGGTTTTTTTTGTCAGTTGCAATGAAACTGCTTGCATTTCAGGTAGTAACACAAGCTGTTAAATAGCTCCTACTTGCTATTAGACATAGAATCATCAAATGACTTAGGTTAGAAGGGACCTTTGCCAACCACCTGATTAGGCTGAGCAGGGCTCCATCCAGCCTGGCCTTGAATGCCCCCAGGGATAGGGCATCTACAGCTTCTCTGGGCAGTCTGTGCCAGTGCCTCAAAATCCTCTGAGGGAAAAATTTTCTTCTAACATTTAATCTGAATCTTCCCTCTTCTTGTTTAAAGCCATTACTTCTGGTCCTATACTACAGTGCTTTGATAAAAAAAATCTCACCCCATTTCTCCTGTAGGTCCTTTTTATGGACTAGGAGGCTGTAATGAGGTCTCTCTAGAGCCTTCTCTTCTTCAGGCTGAGCAAGTTCAATGTCTTAAACTTTTCTTCATAGGAGAGGTGCTCCAGCCCTCTGATCATCTTCATGGCCCTCCCCTGGCCACTGTCCAGAAGCTCCATGTCTTTGTCTTTCTTGTGCTGGGAGCCCTAGACCTGGATGTAGTACTCCAGGTGGGATCTCACAAGAACAGAGCAAACAATCTCCTCACTCACCCTACTAACTACACTTGTGGTGCATCCTGGGCTGGATCCAATTTTGTTGTCTTTTTTACTATTTATACTGCTTCTTTTTCTGTTTGATTGCTAATAGGCTTTTTTTCTTCATACTCTTATGTCTTTTAGTATTGAAATTCCCTAGAGTTAAGACAACAGAAAATTTAAACATAAGAGTTTTAATGCTAACACTTTTGATGTGTTAAGCTTCTTTGCATATAGTATCTATTACTATTGAAGTGTCTGTGAGTAATTTACATAAATATGTGTATATTGTGAATGGTATGACATTGTTCTTTACTGTGCTTTACATTCATTCATGGAATGTTTAATACTAGTTTTGTCTAATAACATTAGAGCTAGGTTGTAGAATTATTTATTTAATTTAGGTTAATGTGTCTGAGGGGGAGAATGAACGCATGGTTATTGCTTCAAATAATTAACAATATGAGTTCTTAACTATGCAAAGTGTAAATTGTGTTATCTGTCTGAAATGCAAACACTTCTGTTGAAATGTCTAATGTTGTAGGGAGGCAAAATTACATTTTGTATAAAAAAACAAAAAATGTGTTGGTTGAAGTCACTAGATTCACTTTCAAAAACTATAAATTATAGCTTATATTTATTAATCCCTCATATTCTTTTTTTTTTTTGTGTGTGACTATTACATTGAAGTTTTTTTTTTTCTTGTTTATTTCCAAAAAGGGGGTGAAGATGACCAGGAGCCTATCCTACATACACTGATAACAGTTTTGCCGTAATGCTAATAATTACTTTGATGTGTACATAGATTTTATATTCCTTCCCTGAAGTTAGCCAATATAATACAGAATGTCAGAAATCTGGATTTTTCAAAATAAGCTTTATATGAATGCATTTCTGAGTTTTGTGATTTTGTTTAAAAATGTGCTGGCTGAATCCTTTGACTGAGAGTTTCTTACACTTTGTTTTCAATGGGGCTTAGTCTAAATGTAGTGGTTTTCACTCTTCCCTGTCTTCAAATTCAGTTCTGTCTCTAAGAGCGAGATGCATTCTCTGATTGACTTTAGTGTATGTAAGATTGGATTCTAATAGTCCAATAACTGTGTAATTTGGTGTTGTTCCTCCAATTAGGTACAAGAAGATGAATCTCAAATAATAGCAAACAGGTCAAACGTTTTGAGAAATCCACTATAGTGACTATGTGATTATGTGAATTATTAGTTGCGTGTAAATCTTCTTAAGGATGATGGATGGAAATCCCAGGCAGAAACAGTGGTAGCAATACACCTTTTGTGGTCTCTGAAATTAATTTAATAAATGTTTTGGAGTTTGACTAATATACATGTAATGACTTTTTTGTTTAGGTCAATGTAAAGCCTAATGTATCTTGGAGATTAGTATTGATCAGGTGAAGCCAAAATCAATCTTGGATTTTGAGGTTCATTATACTTGGAAATGGGATGCGGTACAGAAGTTACATACATGTAGGCTTTTACAGTAATTATGGACAAATAAACTTTAAATTACCTGTAGCGTCTAAAGTAAATAGAAAACCTGGTAAAAGATCAGTTATCTAAATAAACAATTAGTGAAACTCCATGCGTGTTTTCTTAGTTTGAAGGATATTTTTGAAATCAGTATTACAGTTTCTTTTTACTTCAGCAGGAGAGGAATTTTGTACTCTCTGCTGAAATTCATGAGCTGATGCTAAGGAAAAGGTTAGCCCGTTTTTGTTTAGATGTACATTTTTTTTTAAAAATTGAAAGTTGTTTTCTGTCTTGGCTGTCTTTCTTAGATGTTCCGGTCAAATTGAATTTGTGCAGCTGGAGAGGTACATGTGTAGGGAAGGGAAAAGAGGTAAATTGCAGTATAATGTACCCTTCAAATATTGCATGGTAAGCATAATCGATTTCACTGAAGGTTGAGCTAGTGCCATTTGCTAGATAGGAAATATCCGAACAGAACATGCATACATATATTTTAACAGATGTTATTTTATTTTTTTTTCCTGATATAAAATATCTGGACTGAGTACACATGTTGAAACAGTTGCAAATTCTGAAGATATTTGTTGAGAGCTTTCAACAGAAGTAATTCTTTCTGAAAATCTGATTTTATCGTAATGTCTGTTCTGTGTAAAGTGAAATAGTGTAAACAGAGCTTTATTCAAGATTCCTTTGTAGAACAAATTGTGCTTCCCCCTCAGATCTTCATAGCATGTTGTTAAAATAAATGAAGGTTGTACTATGTATCTTCTACTCAAAAGTAATATTTGTCTTCTGTGAGCTTCAGATGGTTCTCCATAAGACTGATATCAGTGTGATTCTACTTTGCTCTATCATTTGGCCTTTTATAAACATATATCAAAATGATTGATAGGTTATGCATTTCTATTTATAAATGTTTATATATTTATAATTTTGATAATCTGATTGGAAGTTCATATACACATGTGCGTATACATCATGTTTGGGATGTCTTTGAAAATAAAAACGTAGATAAATGCAAACTGTTGATATTAAAAATGTTCTTCAAAGCTGTTCCTGTTGAAAGATATTTGAATGTTAATAATGAGTTGTATCCGAGTTATAACTTAAGACACCAAAGTGTAAAAGTTAGAAGAAGAAATTCCCAGGATATGAAAGTCCTTTTACCAGAGCAGCTATTCTTATCAGTGGATTTTTCCTGAATTTCTCATTTATCCTCAGAGTAAATCTGCAGTATATGTATTAAGAAATTTGCCATATTTATACCTGAAATAATGCTTTAAAAATATACTAGCAGAGATTTTTAGAGAGAGGATTAGTAAATGCCTTCTTCTGCTGCACTGAAATCACTACATCCAATGTAGTTACTTTGGATTTAGAAGAAGATGAACAGACAAAAAAAAAAATATCTGGCAACTGTCTTCAGAAAAAAAATTGTTTAATAACCATAATTGAACTATTTTTGAAAATGCCTCAGAAAAGGTGATTTTTAGCTTATAAATATTCCTCTTCTTACTTAAATGTTCTGGATTAATTTTGCAAAAGATTATTTTCCAATTTATGTTCCCAGGTGGAATAGAATTTAAGTCAATTGTAATAATTAGAAGAAATGTGTCCAAAACTTATCTTAATGCTTGCCATTCTTCTTAATATGCTTACAATTAGATGCTAGAATTAGGAATTGTTCGTTAGCCTCCAAAAACAATGAAGCACTAAAATGTTAATAGTTTCAGAGTAGAAGTGAAAGTGAAAGAAAAATGGTAAGGTTATACTTTCTGTTTTGTGTGTGTTTATTTATTTATTTATGGAACTAATGCATCTTGGTCAGAAAAAGTAATCATTTTCTGTTGTGCTCGACCTTTATATTAACACTTGTTAATTCCTGCAGTTAATACTGTAGGAATTATAAAATCAAACACAGAAGACCTATTCCACCTTGAACTGCTTAATCATCCTTGAGGTGTGTGTAAGTCTGTCATAACGATCTCTTCAGAGGACGAACTTCAGATGATAATGTGTTTCATACATTAGTCCTCTAATGAAAAAATATTATGAGAAGTGATGCAGCCATCTGATCTTTCATGTTGTTCTTTTTTAATTGTTGATGGGCCAACTCAAAATGGGTCAGGCTTTTGCTTCAAGCTGACTTTGAGAAACTTTGGAATCAGTATGAAAGTTGACCTACATTTTTGAAGTGGGACTTCAGATACTGGGCTGAAGAAAATAAAGTTCTTTAACCTTTATTTGTGTATGTTTGGCCACTGATTTCATTTCATTCAAACAGCACATATACAAAATATGCATTTTATTTCTTCAGTAGTCTTATTACTAAATGGAGTTAATTATAATTTATATTTACAGAAGAGCAGCAGAGGAGGCTTAAACTGCATTTAGTTAAGTGCATATCCACAAAAGAATGTGTTGTATGTCTGAAAATTATTTGCAAACAGTTTTAAGTGCTTGGTTGCTTTTCAGTAATAAAATTGAATGTTTTTGAAGTAAATCCATCTTTTGCTTTTAAAAACTAGTATCATTATGACTAATACTCTGTCATAAAGCACTGCTGCTTTAACTAGTATCTCAAGTCTCATCCCATAGTAGTTTGCTTGAAGTCTGCCTCCAAATATGTTAGTAGGCTGCAGTTCAGAGAGAAAACAGGCAGATTTGGTTTGCGATTTCTTACAGTGTTAGCTATTTGTCAGATAATACTGAATTTGTCTGACATTAAGTCTGAACATTTTAGAGAAATTTAAGTTCATACATAGAAAAAAATGAGGATTTTACTGTGGTAAAAGAGTGACTTCTGTGAGGCCTGTTGGTAATGCAGCTTGGTGTGTTGCTTTTATAACTGCTAACATAACGCTCCTTTTCCAATTTTCCATCCCTTGAACACAGAAAAAGTTTATGAAAGGAGAAGAAATATTTGCCCTTAGTTGCTGTAACTTCTGTTTTGCTGATGTACTTTCCTTCCAAGTTTCTCCAGTTCTTTCACGATCATCTTGTATATCCCAATAACTCTTACCTTTCTAAACCCACTAACAGTAGGAATTAATAACTATGGCATACCCTCAGTCTTTGTCATATATCAGAACATCCAGTGATCAAATGAGAGAGTAGTACTCTAAATTTTTGGCACAAGTTGAAACCACTATTTTGTTGTAATTCAATATTTTACATGTTGATCCAGTTAGACTTCACAAGCTTCCCGTAAACATGTGCATAGTCCACATAAATGAGGAAAATGGGTGAGAACAAAAACTGAAGGGATGATACCACTGATAATAAAGATTATGGAAAGACTTCGATTAGTCTGTGTCCTCTTGGGCCACTTTTATGTACTTTTTAGACTGTATCTTTTAAATTGCAGTGCTTTCTAGGCAAGCCTATTCCAGGGATCTGTGATTTTTTTGATCTATTGCAAATATGGTTTTGTTTTTGTTTAAAGTTTAATGGTATTGTGATACAAATTTTTATTATTATTATTTTTGCGGAAGTCTGATTTAGCGAAGAAGCCAATTGTGACTTCAGGAAAGCCTCTTAGTTCTTTGACACACAAATAGCAATTTTACTGATCCAGCACCCTGGTTAACTTGCTAAATCACTGGAAACAACCATATTTGGCTAAAAAGAGCAAGCATTATACATAATTGTGCTACAAACGACCTTATATTGTGAATTTGTTTTATGAAAGGAGAAGAATTACTTGTGGGGAAACTGGAATTAAATGTCTCTCACTTGAATACAATTACTTTTTTTCTGAATGAATGTATGAAAGTGCTGCTGATGAAACAGAGGCTTTTTTTCAATTACTTTTTGTTCCAATTTTTGTTAAATAAAAAGTACAGACAATGAAGACAAACAGCACTTACTGTAATCGTGTAAAAGTAAAATCACGTTATTCAGATGATTTGATTGAATCCATCTGTTGCTTAACTTCTGTGATTTTATTTAAGTTGTCATCTCTGTTTGCATGTTTCTCCTAAACAAACATATTCTCTCAGAAATGAAAGTGGAAAGTATGCTAATGAGAAGAAAATTCCTGTGAAAGAGGTTTAGAGTGCAAAGTAAAACTGAGTTTCTGCTTCTAGGCTTCATCAACTGTTTGGAACAAATTCTGTTTGAGGTTGCAACTAAAACAAATATTTGACCAGTCTTGCTATAGAGGATGTAAATAAGTGGAAGGAGTTAGGATGCACTCAGGATATCTGAAAAAGTGCAGTGTGACCAGGTCCTGATAAATACCGTGCTCGGTAACTTAAGGTATATTCTTTGATATCCTTAGTACAATTAAAAAAACTTCCCTCATGAAAGTCACTCAGAAGACAGAAAACTTCATTTCATACTTTAAAGAAAGGAACTCAATTTTGATCTCAGATAGTGCTAATGCTTCTGCAGGGATTCATCTGAGTTTGAAGACTTTGAGATTTTTTTAGTGTATAGAGATATCTTCTACTTTTTACAGTATAGGAAATAATATGGGTCAGACCAGAAAATGGGGACTATTTTATTTTATTTGACCAGTTTGATAAGCATTTTACTGACCTCTAAATCACTTACTGAACACACAGCTTTTTGTAGTTCTCAGTACATTGCAAAGAGGTTTCCATTAACTCTTGATATTCTGAAAATTTCAAAAAATGAATATGCATTCAGTATAAAGGAGTCTTTAATATGTTTAATGCTGTCCATTGATTAGATTTCATTTTTTCTTTTTAGTTTGTTGCTAATATAAAAAATATCTGGATTATACTGAAGTTACTAAAATGTAAAATCTAAAAATGTTTCCTCTTAGGAATGTTGGGTAATAGAAAAGAAATCATAAGAGTATTTCTAGAGGAGCAGGTGGAAGTTTTCTGAAACTTTGTGACACTGGCAAATAATTGATTCTTAAGAAAGAATATAAGAAACAGAGGTATCACAATGGGATCTTTTGTTTGGAGGAGACTACTGGCTTCTAATAGTCAGCAGTTTTATCTTCTCCAAGCATAGATTTCTGCTTGATCATCGTGCTTAATGACTTATGCTTTACCAATATTTGTAATCCTCCTCTTTTACATTTGACCTTCAGAAAATGTCGTGACAATGAATTCCACAAAATTATTAAGTGTCTGTGGACCTCTGTTCTTGGCTCTCTTTATGCATCCCTTATTCATTACGAAGATAATTATTATTTTTTTTAATTCACTATATAACCATTGATATTTTATTTTCAGCATGTTGCTAGGTGATTAAAAATATAGCATAATACTACATGGTATTCTATTAAATGTATAGAAATTCTAAGGCATATTTTTGAACATTTAACTTTTCTTCATTCATGTATATCCTTATAACTATAGCAATGTGCATATAGAATACGTGTTCTATAAATATAAAATGTGGATGTATATATTTATGCTTCCATATGGTGTTTTCATCATTTTCTTTGTTCTACTATTACATATATGTAATTGAGCTCTAGTAATAGTCTATTTATTTTCCATGAATATAATACCATTTTACACACACGTGTGTGTATACACATGTAGACATACACATGAATTCACATACCTCTATTATTGGTCTTAGGATTACTAAAGCAGCATAGACATATTTGATATTAGCTTTGTTATCAACTTTCATATATCCTGTTTAATCCATTAGATCAGATCTTTCTGATCTAATTTTGTAGCTATTCCTTTCAAAACTATGACAGTATGGTGGAAGAGTTCATCCTGGTGTCACAGATTCTGTGGTTCATACTGAGGTGCTTCAAAATAGCAGTTGGCATCAAAAGTAATTTTTAATAGTCTTATATACACCTGAACAAGATATGCAGTGCAGCTTCTTTACCTGGAGACAGAGACTTTCTTGGGCTCTGGAATATGTTTACTTCTAGGAAGTTTAAACTCTGACTGCAATTTTAATCTCTATTTCATCAGGATGGAGCAGTCGTTCCTGATGAAGTGTAATTTTGAAGTACTTGTGACAGAAGTTGCAAAAAGGAAAATATGATAGTCTGCCCAACTCGGTAGAATTCATGTCTTTGCCTTTGACCCTGGTTCTGGGCACTCTCCCAAAGAAATAATTGACATGTTTTTCTCATCATTCTTGAGATATCTCTCAGTGATGTGAGAACTGCAGATTGAGAAACAGCACCTGTATGTGTGTATTCATCAGAGGTATAAGCAGTGCCTCTGAAATGTTTTGTTCATAAGCTGTGCTTTATCAGTGAAGGTTTTGGCATGATCCTCGGGAAGCTGAGTGCTCCATTTGTGAATCCTCAGTGGGGGTCAGAGGAAGCTTTCTTTGTCATTCCTGTCCCGGTTTAATGAACCAAAGCAGGAGGGACTTGATGGCAGCAGAGGGCTTTTAGTGAGGGTGAACATTAGGCCTGTGTAAAAATTGTTTGTGTGCTATCGAGTGTAGTGACTGAAATATTTTGTCTAGCAGGTGCATACTCTGTTTGAGAGATCTGCCTTATTGCGTGTATGCAATATTAACACTGCTATTTCTCATGTGCTCAAATATTCAGAGGATGCATCCATGTTTCATACCGTGGTACCATTGATGGTTGTGTCTTTTGGTGTCCTTCCAAGCTGTGAATTTATAAGCAATATTAAAATATGGCTGTTTGCCCTTGGTGAGTTAGGACATTCTTGTTTTTTTTAGCAGTCAAGTGCAACAAAGAGTCTCTGTGTGCTGAGTACGCTTCAGGAAAGGATTTGAACAACAGATTTAAGGAATACTGGACTTTCCAAATGAACAAGAAAGTCTCGAAGTGATTCTTTTCAGCTGAGAGGACGTGTAAACAGAATAAATACAATGAAAAGGGAACAATGGCCTCTGTATTTATGCAAGCTAGAAGAGTTCTAAAAACATGTTGAAATCTGAATATCACTTTTCTTTCACAATATAGTTGCAGCTGATGAGAGACACGTGAGATCAAGCCAGTGTTACTGAGCCCTGCACTGCAGTGCTTCCAGCTGCAAGCCATTGGAGATGAGAACTAGGTGGTTTGTTTATTGTTACTGTTATTTTGGGGGGAAATATGTACTTGTTGATACTCTGCTTTTACTTACTATGGCCGCTTTTGCAGTATTGATGACAATTAATGTTAAACTAGGGCACATCTGCCTTTGATTTTAAAAAGAATGAACTGCAAAGCATTGGTTAGGCTTGTTTAAGTTACTGTGCTTTGTTTCATACTGAGAAAAGTTACTGCTTCTTAGGAGAGAAACCAAATGTTTGCATATTTCCAGAAATAGTCCCATTTACTGGATGTGTTTTTTTTCTTAGAGTTCCAATAAAAATAATGCTGTCAAGACAGTCTGAAGAGTTTTAGTAACAGTGGAAATACAGATGGATATTATCTATACTTGATTTTATCTTGTCTACTATCAAAAAGACTTGTGCTTCCTGGTGTGATTTCGTTAACCAGTTTTTGTCAAGGCAGCACAGGTCTAAAAGCTCCTATAGACAAATACAAATCCAAATGTCTGTGGGGCTGAGGCTGTTGGAATTTCTACTGTTGGCTGCAGCAGGAGACAAGATGAGCCAGAAATGCTGCACTGCTGTCGTGGGCATTATTTTCTCCGTAGCTTCTTCTCTAAATTATGGGGAAAAGCAGAGAAGTGAGCTTTTGCTGCTTTTCTAGTCTGGGAATCCTGTTTATGTGCAAATACTTTTTCCCAGTTGATATTAAAAATAAAATAATTAAGATGGAGAAATAAGAGTCTTTGAGAATTTCTCATGTGAGAGATAATTAGAAGATAAAACTATGGTAAATAATTCCAGTAGTTATTAAATCGCATTGAACTGAGGTTGTGAGGGGAGATTTTTTTTTTTTTCTGGAAAAGAATGGTGGTGATTTTACTGCATTTTTATTAACTCCGCAGAAATAGGCTTGTACTCTTGCTGGTTTCAGACTTGTAAAAATGAACGTGTTGCTTGAAGGTATAATGTGGCATATCTTTAAAGGTCCCTTGTGGCCCTTTGTGAATGAGATTAACATCCTGCCTTTGCTTTAATTCAACCAGAAGTTGTACAGAAAGTGCTGAGCACTTGTTAAACTCTAAATGAGACCTGAGCTATTTTCCATCTGTAGGCTGTTCTTGCTATGTTTCCCTCCAGCTTGAATACAAAATAGGGTAAGAACAACTAAAAACTAATTCTCTTCTGAAATTTTGTTATCTCATGTGATTGTCTGATTTCAAGTTAAGTATACTGTGTGTTAAGTTTGCCAAATCAATCCATGCCTAGAATCTTGAAGAAGCCAGTGTTGCATTGCTGATCCCTCTTCATTAACCAAGCCTCATTAACCAAGCCAAGAACCTTGCTGTGAAAAAATGTTTTCTTGGTTGTTTTTCATCATATCTCTTGATTTTTGGTGCTTTTCTTGCCCCTCAGCTCCCTGAGGTGTGATCTCACTGACATTTAATTGTCTCTCTGTGCCTCAGACCTCAAGTATGTGGTTAGCTGACTCCATTCTTCCCCCGGCCTGCAGTACTATGCCTTGCATCTTGGCCTGCTGGCATGGACTGTGATGGACTGAGAGTCCCATCAGTGCTGCTGTCTTTAGTTTTTTTTTTTTTTTTCAGGATTAAATCAGTTTAATTTGCTTTAAAATCACAGGAGAAGCATGCCATAAAGTCTCTCTTTCTTAGAGTAATTTGCAACAGGCTAAATCTGTCACAGAGCGTTAGCTACACACAGTCATGCTGTGGTGCTAAGAAAAGAGCAAGTGAAAATAAACTGTTTTGAAAATGGTTTAGCTCCACAGTAAATCTGCTACATTACATAAATGAGATCATTCAGGAATTAGGCTGCTGTCATCAATACTTTGAATCATCAAATGGCTTAAACTGAAAGGGATCTTAAGGATCATCCAGTTCTAACTCCCAGCCCTCACCTTGGTGTTCCTCCTTCCCATAACAAAATAAAGATGTTGAAGAGCACTGGTCCTAAGACTGACCTCTGGTCTGGAGGAGGCCATCCATTAAACTCCTTATCTACTGAATTTTCCATCCTTCAAAACCATCTCTCACCAATTTAAAGAATCCTGAATCCTAAAACTTCTAAAAATCTCAGTTCTTTGACTCTTCTGCACCTGCAGTTAATGATTTTGATGTATAAAATCATGTGTTTTGATGAGGTGTAAGGACTCTTGGCCTTTTGTAGTGAGAACCATGAAGTAGATGAAGTTAATATATGAGAATGATTGTCATTAACCTTGCTAAATATACAAATGTTGCTGAGCCCTTAAAGTTATCTATGAAGATATGCTCAGTCGTAGTGTTTGTTTATGGTTATGCAAATATGGAAATAATAAAAAAAGCTTATCTATCTGCATCCAGCTCCATTATGTCCAGTACATTTAACTAGATTCAGTATGAGATAGAGAACTCTAACAAACAAACTATGGGTTCTTTCAGATTATATGCTAAGTGCTGCCAGCAGCCACGTAGCCCTTAGTCTCCTTCCAGGTCTGTTTTCAAGTTCCTTGCTCTGGAATCTGTTCTTTGTACGTCTTGTGGAAAACCACTACTTTGTATTCATCATGAAGATGGTGGTTTAGTTCCAAAGAGGAGTTATATGGATTTTTCTCTTTTTGAGGAATGTTCTTCTGATATTTTACACCCAGTGATAACTTAATAACTAAAATCTATGTTAATTGAACAGGTGTTTACACCAAAAGATTAATATAAATAAGTGGTTATTGATGTTTGATAGGAAGAAGAATAGGAGAGGTTAGATTTGTAAGGCTTGGGATTTCTGTATTTTTATTTTTTTAAATCTAAATTAAATTGACATGATTCCAATATGGCAGGTTGGGCTGTATTATTGAGCTTTCCATGACATTTGTGGAATCACTGTCACACTTAGTGAACCTTTGTGGGTCATCTTGTTGTTTGCTTGTTTGTTTATAAAGGCTGTTAGCTGCCTTTTTTTTTTTTTTTTTTTAAACTTTGTTAAGGCAACGTTCAAGCCTCTAGGAGGAGCTCTTCTGGTATTTTTTTAATGCTTTGTGGTGCATGTTTTCTGCTTCTGAAGACATAAAAAGAATACTTGATAGAATGAGTTGGGTTGGAAGGAACCTTATGGAACATCTATCTAGTTTCAAATTCAAAGTCCTCTTTCATGGCCAGGGGTACCTTCCACTAGAGCAGGTTGCCAAAGCACCACCAAACCTAGCATTGAACACTTCCAGAGATGGTACACCCACAACTTCTCTGGGAAACCTGTTCTTTACCATCCTCATAGTGAAGGATTTCTTCCTTATATCTAATCTAACTCCACTCTCTTTTAAAGTCATTACCTGTAGTCCAATCACAACCCTGATAAACAATTCTTCTTTCCATCTTTCTTTTAGATCTCCTTTTGGTACTGAAATCATATTTTATAACAACCTTTATTTATTTTTTTTTTAAAGAAATGTTATTGTCACTGTAAAATACTAATGTGTCATTCTACTTCCTTAACATACTGGAGAAATATCTTTTGAGCATTTCTGTCTTTTAGTCTTGAAAATAACATTAAAGGACAGCAAGTTTTTAACTCTGAACTTATTGCTAGGTAACTTAGGCATTCCTTTCAGTATAATAACAAACATAAGTGTAGCTTGTGAATTTCTGAAAAGAACTTTCATCATCATACGACCAGTGATATTATCAGCCATACTTAACAGTTACTGTTTATTTTGTCTAATGAAGCTTGATCCTAAAAGATTATTCATTTATTTGTTTAAATTAGCTGCAAACTGATCTATAATTTACTTCTTTTTCAAATCTAACTATGTTAGTAAACTGAGATCTGATAGACAGTAGAATATTTAGTGTCCAGGCTTGGGGCCCCAAATTGATGGTGGATGCAGAACAGTTGGAGCAGACTAGAGGAATGCCACAAAAATGATAAGAGGGCTGGAGCACCTCTCCTGTGATGAGAGGTTGAGGGATTTGGGATTGTTTAACCTGGAGAAAAGAAGGCTTTGGGGAGAACTCACTGCAATTTTTTTTCAATGTTTGAAAGGAGCTTAAAAGCTGGAGGGGGCCAACTTTTTGCACAAGTAGATAGGGCAAGAGGGAATGGATTCAAAATGAAAGAGGGGATTTTTAGGTTAGATGTTGGGAAGAAATTCTCCTTGTGCTCCATAGAAAAATGATTTCCTGTTAGATGACCCTGGACTCAGGTGGAACTACTTGGAGGGTTTTGGGCTTTGTGCTTTGAAAACTGAAGGTCATTATCTCCTGGGTGTAAATGGCAAGCTGATGTTGAGCCAGAGTCTTCAAAGGTGTATTTCATTGGTCAGCTCTTAGGATATGTGTGCTTCTTTCCTTAACAAATGACAACAAACCAGATTAAAAGCCTGTACAAGGTGTTTGATAATCATCTGTGAAAGTTTCTGAGAGCTCTGTTAACCCTTAGTTGTGTGTTGAATTATAACTTGGAGGACTACAGACAAAAATAAATTCAATCAATTTTTAAAGAAGGAACATTAAAATGCAAGTCTGTAATAATTTGGGAGCAGTCAGCTTTAACAAATGGTTGATTACCTGGAAACGTGAACTTGGCTGGGATCTTTTCTATCAAAGATGGTTGAAAGGTAAGTGTTCTAGTTTCTTCCTACAAAGAGTACAGAAATAAAAATTGTCAGGAATCATGCATGATTGTGGATATTACTGTGGTTGAATTATTCTATACAAGAGAGAGCACGTTATGATACATTCACGTCATTCAAAGGCTTTAATTTTAGTCTCATTTTTACAGTTATTTTCACTATCTCTAGTACCAAATTTCATATTACATGAATCATTTAATTGGTGCATGTTTCTTCCTGAAATATAAATTTGGGTGTAAAATTTATTTTACCATCTTATTAGTATCATTTTTAAGATTGTAACACTTCTTAGATCAAAATTCTGTTTACTTTGATATTCAAGTTGTCTCTTTTTAGCAAATATAAAAAAAATACTTTTAATGACTGAAAACCTTTCTATTTTAGTTAAGGTTTGATTTTTATTGTCAATGCCATTTATATGTTCCTCTTTGCCCCTTCAATTGTTTTAATGAAAGGTGTAGAAATCTGAATTGATATAAAATCTTACAGGGATATTCAAAATTAATATCATTCAATCTTAAGGCTTCCTATATCTACCAAAAAACTGAAAGAATTTTGTGATAAAACCTAAAAAAAAAAAAAAAAAGCAAATGAAAAAATTCAGTGGAATGTAAGTACTCAATAAAATGGCTTTCCATAATGTTTGAATTTCCATTTTCTGACCATAATATTGAGTCCATTCAACAAACAACAGACTCATAACTGTTAAGTGTAGGTCATCAATAAGACGACTACTGTTACTTCAGAAATGACAGTGTATGCTCACTCCTGACTGATTATGACTGGAATTTAGCTTGGGAAACTTCTCAAGGAAGTATCTTGTCCTGTAAGTCCTCTTTTTAATTTAAGATAATTTTCTAGAAGCAACGCAATTTAAATATACAACTGATATTGGGAAATAGAAATTATATTTCAATGCTTGTCACAATGGTTTTGCTGAAATTCCATTTACCGTCTACGGAGAATGATTCTTGCATAATAAATGAATTTAAAAACTGTCATTCATCTCTCAAAAACATTAAATTTAAATCTTTAAAAATGGGCCATGGCAAATAAATTTAATTAGGGCATGCTGTCCCAGAAAAGCTCCTTCTTGACTTTGAGGATCTGGAACAAAAGTTGTCTTTAGATTGCAGCAGACTACAAGAGAGAAGAGACAGCAGAATTTATTATAATTTTTTTTGTTAGACTGCTGTGTTTTCTAAAGTACGGGGGCACGACAGTTCAAAATACAGCATGTTTCATTTCAAGATGAGTAATATTATGTTAAATTGAGTGATGGAAAATTGGGTTACCATTGAATGCTGGCAGCACTGAATTATGTTATCTTGATTTTTGGTTTATTTAGAGTAATGTTATTATTTTGTGTTGATTAAACTTACTGGGTGTAGAGCATTACACTCAGAGTACATTCAGCCCTGTTTTGTGGTCACTAGAACAGTGAATGATTTAATTATTGCATGTAGTTCAGTGCATATACTTGTGTTTACTGAGTTATCCAGTGCAAGATAAGAAATATTGGGTTCTTAAGCACATAGAACTTTTTGCCTTAATGAGAAGCAGAATGCTCATTAGCCAAACTTATTTTTGCAATTAAAATCTTTATTAAAACTTTTCTGAATAATAGTAGAAGATTCCTAATATAGCAGTGCAATGGAATACTTATAAGACAGCTTTATCTTTTAAGCTTTGAGATGAGGATGTTTTCTCCTGCTGGGCTTTGTGCAATGGCTAAGTCCAAAATATAAAAGATAATTTGTCTTATGACCCTAATGCTTTTACATCTTCATGTTGACCAGTTTCACAAGTGTGTGTACTTCTTAATTCCTTATTCTATGCCTTGCCTTGCTGTTATAAAACTCAAATGAAGATGAGTCTGTGTATGGCATTGTGCTAATATGAGCTTGTGAGTTTTTTATTACCTTTGTGCAGAGTTTTTTAATCAAATTCAGATATTGTTTGGCCCTGTAATAAATGTTCATCAGGGATGGTCTGTTTTGTTGCATGTGTCTCAGGAATAACTTCATAAAGATTGCTTCTACTTATAGCATGCTTGTTCAGCATGAAAACTCTTCTGTGGTGCTGGAGCAGAGTACCTGCAGTATATGACCTGCCTCAGGGATTCTTGCAGGAAGTTGCTTGACTGAGGCTGGTGATGTTGGGGGGGGAAAAAAAAAAGAGGTTTCATCTGGCAGCACTGAACAGGGACTGGCACACTGTTCCCAGCTGAGATTGTTCTGGCAGCTTTCCCCAAATGTACAAAAGTAGCAAAGTTGATCTTAGTGACCACAGGCTTCCTTTGGTTTCACCATGTCTGGCCCAAGCCATCTCTTTCTGGACCCAGCCCTTTCTCTTCTCCCTGCTGATGTGTCATTTTCGGGATGCCTCCTTGTCTCCTTGATTGGGTAGCCATGGATCTACATAGATAAATACATGTCTGAATGAAAAATATTGTGGTTAACAATGTTGCATTGTATTCCCTTTCCTGGAAGGCTGTCAGGTAACATGGCTACGTGCATGATGTATTAAGCCTTAAATTGTTGGAAGGAACTACACTATGCAGCTAGCTGTGGTATTTATTCCTTCCTTGACCAGTGTAGTGGAAGCATGGTAAAATTGAGTTAGATAGAATGCACGTACAGAACTGGTTGCCAGTGGTTCAGTAATTCAAAACTCTGTCATTCTATTGCTATTACTTGACTACTGAATGATAAGAAAGTTGATTTGGAATTCCCTGTTTGACACTCAATGTACTTGCCAACAGTCCTCAGTGAGAAGCTTAAAATCATGTAGCATTGTGTGTAGATTGGCTGTGCACATTTGTAAATGTAGGCAATCTGGCAGGTAATTCATAGTAAAGCAGAAGGATATTTTTATGGAAATAATGATATTGTATACTTTTTTTTTCTCATTATTTAAGATTTGATTTTAAATGCATATGAAGACTTTGTCTTCACTAATGATTCCACTTACTGGAGAACTAATAGAGGAATATAGCTGTGCTCTAGGGCATTTGACAATTGCCTGGAGTTCTCTATGCATTTCAGGGCATTTTGACAAGATAAGTCTAGGGCAGTAGAAATTGCTGTGACAAACTCATACCACATTTATATATTACATTTCAGAATAGAAATAGATAGAATTTACAGTTTATACTTTTTTATTATCTGTATGAATATGAATTAATCGTTCAAGAGATTAATGAATGGTTATCTGTAGGTAAATTTATTTTCCATTATCTCTGAACAGTTTGTGTTAATGTGTAATGTCTCACATATGTTGATATAGATTATTAGGATACGAATAAAGGATTGAAATTATAGTTATTCATATGAAATAAAAGAAAAAGCAGATAAAATTCAGAACATTGTTCTAGCACTGAAGCTGATGATTTTATTTGAGGTTCAGTCATCCTGTAGGCATGTCATAGCAAGCTGAGTAACATTTTTTGCTGTATCTGATTATAGCAAATTTCAAATAATGGGTGTTTTTTTTGTTTTGTTTTTCAGAATGGTTTAGGAAGTTATTTACCTCTCTCACACCTCACATTTATTTTACATACTATGTTCAAATTAAAATTCCTAATTTTTAATGGAGATAGTGTCCTCCTGAGAGTGATTTAGACTTGTGTGTCTCAGACAGTACGAATGTTCTCTATGAACCAAACTGTATGTCTCTGGTTGTTCAGTCAGCGGTTGTTCAGTGCACTCAGCAGGATTGCATGGATACAGCAGAGATCAGAATTTGCTTAGTATTCTCTGTTAGCATATATTAACGTATTATTCTTTCATGAAATCACAAGGCTGCGTGTAATGAAAATGAATGTTATTGTTTTCTTGGTTTTTTTTGTGTTTTTTTTTTCCTCACACATGGTGAATTGTTTTTCAAGTCCTTTGTATACCCAACAACAGCAAAAAAGCTCTCACTAGGAGAATTGATTTGGGTTGGATATGCTAATTCTGCAGACGGAGAAAGGCTGTACGCTCATACTAATCAGTTAATTCCTGAAAGGAGTTTCAGTAAAGTAAATACTCTAGTTTGAATACATGAGAAATAGTAGGTATGCACTGTAATAGAAGAAAATTGCTATGGGCTATATTTGGTAAATGGGGACAGTAAGCATTTGTAAGACTTCCCTAGGGAAAGAAAAGTATGGCCTAAATTCTCATTCTGACAAAAGAGGAAAAAAAAAAATAATAATTCCTTGCATTTTAAGCTAATGTTAATTTTTCAGGACTTTGTTAGAACCTTCCTTCCATTTAGCTGAAGAAACTTAAGATTCACTGATACTTTCACGTTTTATCACTGAAACTTCATACTACCTACAAGGCTTTCAAACTGTTTTTGATTTACTGAATGCTACTTCAACCATGTGGTTTTAGATGTTGACACCTATTTTTGTATTATTTTTATTGTGCCCTGATGGTATATACATCTATTCTTTCCTATGATATCTCTTGTGGAAGATTATAATTTAAGAATCTCAAACAAAATATGACTGTTGTCATGGAGTGGCCACTTCAGGATTTATTTACTTGAAAAGTAGCTAAATATTGTGTGAGAGACTTTATATGTACCTACTATCACCACAGGCTTGTACTTTTGAATTCTTAATTAAATCAGATATGAGATTTGTTCTGTCTCTGCACTGAAAACGCCCATAATCCCTATGTAACGATGCATTCAGCATATTCCAGCAAGTCTAGGGGCACACTTTCCTTCTCAAGTTGAGCTATGCTCTACCTGCCTGACAGTACTAGGAGAAAATATCCCTTGGGGAACATTTGTGTAGGGCTTTCTCTGGAAAGAGAGCAAACTTTAGGTTTCAGATAAAATTGAGAGCAAAGGATACTCAAGAAGGGCAAAAAAGGCCCTCGGAAACCTGAGGTACCCTCTGGGAGATGTTCTGGTCAGTCCTCTGTGAGGTCTGTGGGATGCTTATTTCCAGATCAAGGCTAAAGACTTGACCTACTTAAATAAACAAGGTGAAGGTAAAAAAAAATGTATATTAGTGATATTTACTGTTGTGTATGTATGTAAGTATATATAATAGCTTTAGGTTCCCTGAATCTGTTAGGCTTGTAATAAAATATTTGTCTGGAATTCCTGATATTTAGCAAGTTAAATAGAAATATCCTGTTTGTGCTGCTTATGCAAAGAACACATGCTCAGTATTTTCCACCTGTCCAGAAAATGCCCACATACATGCCAGTCATTTCTGCAAGAATGAAATTTCTGTGATTTCCAAAGTAAACGGAAATAGAAGCTTGAAGTGTGTGCTCTCTCATAATGACAGCTATGACACTATGACATATAACCCCAAAATAATGTTATTACCCCAAACTAATGAAGTCTTTTTACTTGTGTGATAACTCTTTGCTATTGTTTTAACCTATATGTTTACCACTATATTCCTAATGGCAGAAAAACATCACATTTTCAGTCTGGTCTTCTGAGGCTTACATGAAAATATCTCTATGGTAAAAATTCCTTCTCAGTGAGGCAGAAATCACCATTTATCTCTAGGAAAGATGCACTGAGATAAATATGTGGAGTATAAGACTTGACACACACTGATGAGAGTATATCATGCATCCCAAACGTGCTTCAAAAGCCCTTTTGTTATGAAGCTCAGATAACACACAATCTCTTTCTACTGAAAGAATGGTTTTGTATTTCTTTTCCTTTCCTTTGGAGTCACAATGACAATAGGTAGGATTTGGCCTTATTTACACCGTGTCTACTCATCTGGCTCCAAGAATTACAAGAGGCAATTTTAAACATTAAAAATAACAAACAAATACTGTCCTTGCAATGTCTTTCTGCTGCACTTTGTTTTTATTAGTGAAAACTTGCATGATTATCACAGCAATTTATCTGGCCTTAGTATTTGCATGGATTATAGGGTTCTGTCACTGCTTCTAGTAACCTCAGCAGTCGTTACTTTTAATAGAACAATAGAACCAAATGATCCTTCACCAATTTTTTATAATTGTTTTATTTTGCATATCCCACACTACCTAGTTTCCTACTGCTGCAGTCTGCTGCTGAGCCACGCGTTCAAAAAGTTTCTCTATATATAGAAGAGAATGTAATACTATGTAAAGATTTATGACTATTTATGACTGCATAAATAGAATTTCTGCAAACTCTCCTTGTGTCTGGCCTACATGTTCACTTGGAACTGTCAGTTTAAATGCCCTGTTCATTGTTGGGGGTTGGATAGAAGTGACCATATACCCTGAACTATAATGGCTGATATTCCCAAAGAATAGTGAAATAATTCTTTTAAATATCAGTTTTGTTGGTGTTTTGGAAAATGAAATGGCACATTTGGAGTTTATTCTAGATAGTATGATTTTGGATGTTATTAAAAAAAAAACCAAGTTTAAATTGTTTGCTTGATTAAAAAGTGTTGTCTTTGAGTCTGGAGAAGAAAACAAGAACAAAAAGCTCATTCTTTCTTCAAACTATGAAAACAATGTGTTTATTTGTAATATTCTCTGAATTACTTACAGGGATTTTTTTGTACTAACCAAACCTCTTTGTTTATACATAAATTGAACTGCAGTCACTATTGTTTTTATTGTAGAACTGCTTTGAGCTCTGTTCCTTTGGTATAACAGGACTCTGTGCAGTAAGTGTTATACTTTCTTGCATAGAAGATAAAAATTCTTCAGAGGTGACCCTGAAGTGGTTTATAGGTTTTACTTGCAGTTTCTCCAGAGTTTAACTTAATGAGAGCTTGAAAACTGTTTAAAATGTTTTCATTCTAATGACATCTGCTTCTATCTCCTTTGTATGTTGCATGGGATTAAATTGCTTGTCGAAAAATGGTAACAAGTTTCCAGCACAGTGAAGCACAAAAAAGAATGCTTAACTGAAGACCAATTTAATATTCTTCAGTTGTGATAGGTGTTTTTCTTATTTTTTTGAAAAATGCCAATCAACCGTAAATGAATTGCAATATGCAAAACTTCAAATAAAATTTCAGTGCACGCAGAAGGAAGAACGAACGGGTATAGAAAAAAACAAAGCTAGTTTGTAGTAAAAGAAATGTGTGTCTTACTTGTTTGTTTATTGATGATGCTTGTAACAATGAAGGGTGTGTTTGGGTTTTCTGTTCTGGGAGGTGTGGGGAGAAGGGTTGTGGAGAAGAGTGAATTGTTTTAGTTCTTAAATTATGCATCTGCTCCAATATAAAACATGAAAAAGTCTGCAGTGGCTGGAAGCTCAAAATAATGGTTTCTGCTGTTTCTTATTTAACTTTTTTTTTTTTAATCTTCCAGTGAACATATGATTCTGAGAATTTCACTCTAGACTAGACTTGAGTACTTCATATTTTAAACAGAAATGCGTTTAATTAGAACTGCACATGAAAACAGAAATTTGTCCATCCATCTTTCTAGTTCTACATCCCTTTTCTGCTTCAGCCATCTTCAGTGTTCCTCTAGCTGCTAGCAGATTTCTGGGCACTTGGAGCTCTTGGCCATTCTTAACTGGCTCAGATGTCATCCTGGATTGTGTATCTTGTTATTTTTTTCCAGTAATAGTAATAGCCTTTGGTCTTTCTGAGTTTATTTCTTCTTAACGTTGAATTCACACAGGAAACCTCCTCCTGTTTAAATTCTGTTAGTTGATAAGAGACATTGTCCTGCCTTCTGAGTTCTGCTTGATTTTCTTTCTATCTTCATCTCAGTTTATACTTCCTATAATGTATTCTTTTTAGCCCTATGCCATTTACTTCATTATTTTAATGTTTAAAAATGCACTTTTCTTCTAGAGAAAAGTCCCATGGCTGTGGAAAATAATAAGCTATGTAATGGCTTTATATATCTAAAAGCAGTCTTAATAATTACTGACAGTCTAAAATGTGATAAAATGTTTTTCTGCTTTAGTGTTTTCAGACTTAATGTTCCTTTGCATCTAAATGTTCAGAATTATTGATATACATGGCCATCAAGATTAACTGGCTAGCTTAAAATAATTTTTGTCAGTTTACAAGGATATGGTTTGTTTATTTTTACTAATCTTATGTTCCATTACTCTTCAAAAGTCCATGCATCAATGTCTACACCGTATGTTCTCATTTCTGTTGTTCTCTAAACTATCAGCATATTGAAAAAGTTACTGCAGGCTCATCCTATAAGCTCCACAGCAATCATAAAGTTTTCTCAGAACTAGTGTGCAAAGCTAGGGATTCAGTTGTGGGAAATAGTGCATCTTCATGCCTTGATCATTTATTAAGATGAAATGGGACAAAGACTTCACTCAGTACGTTCCTGTATATCACTATTATACTTTTATAAGGAGTTCCAGACTGTTTAGAGCCCAGAGACCTTCTCATACTATGCATGGATTAGATGCTTTCTTTAAAATTACTATATATCATGATCTTGTTTCATTATATGCCTTTCACTTAATTTAAAATATATGATACACTCTGGACAATTTTTAGTTATTATTTAAAAATAATTACATGGGAAAGTTATTAAACTTGTAAATAGCCTAAGATTTTTGATAATTTTTTTTTCAAATACAATGATACAATAGAAGTTCTTTTTTTCTTTTAGCCTTTCAACTAAAATAACTACTAAGTAGGTCAGAGGTTATAACGTCCTTATCTTCAGTTTTCAACTTCTTGATTGTGATTTCTTGAAAAGTAAGAGCTAAATTTTCAGCAAAACATATAGTTGCAGACAGTAATAAAAGCTTGAAGCAGGTAAAAAAAAAAAGGACTCTGTGAGGTAGGTTCTATTCACTGTTTGTTTGTTTTTTTTACTACTTGGCAAAATGTTACAGCTTTATGCTTACCATGTTAGACACTTATCCTTTAACTTTGCTCTAGTAGAAGGGATCCCCAGGCAATCTCACCAGCTGTTTGGTAGTGGCTGTTGGCAGTCTTCCCCTGAATCATGCTTTGTCTGATGGAATGATGCAAGACTCAGCAAGATACTTAGGTAAAAAAAATGTTTGGTTTTTCAAACTACAGTTCATAATAGTAGTGAATCTTCTTATCATCTCTGATGTGTTATGCAGTTTTTGAGTTTGATCAGTGTGACCTGAAATGTGTCCTGTTTTTTTTGTTCCTATCTTTAAAGTAAATATCTAGGGCAAGCTATCTGAGAGCCTCATTTTCTTTTGCCAGAAAAGCATGACTTGATCCTTGTTTTCATTTTGGATTTGATCCTTGTTCCCAGAGATTACACTGTTGGACATCGTACATTAATATCTTTCCCAAATTTCTTAAAAATGTTTATAGTGCCTTTCCTGATTTATGGTTTTAGCCTTTATGGTACCTTCCTCTTCTTACAGGACTCTAAAGTTAAAATGCCTTCACAGAATGTGCTTCTAAATATTAATCATGTTACTCCTTTCAAATATTATAATGCTTGTTATTATCTTTTAAAAGGGGAGATCTCTTCTAATTGTCTACAGTAAAATGTCTGGCTGAGTTGGGCACTGTAAGCTCCACTACAGCAGAGGCAAAGGAGAAAGTCAGGGTATGTTTTGTTTATTCTAGTGATCTACTTGGAGAGTGACTTACTTCATCCTTGAGCTGCCTAGCCTAGGAGAATAGTTGAAGCATCTACTGTATCATGCCCATTTTTAGATTTTTTGTATGAGACAGGATTAATCTGAAGATAACAGTGTTCAGTGTGCAGCCTTCTCTTGAGAGTTTTTTAAACTTAGGCTGGCCAGTTGCAGAAGCTCTTGTTTTAGATGAGATTCAGCATTCTGTTGGGAAATAGTGAGGCATATAAGCAAAGAATATTCTATAAGATTCTAGAAAGGGAACTCTCAAAGCCAGAAATCAAATAAACAAATAGACTAACCCAGGTGGGAAGAACCTCTTGGAATTAATACTTCAACTTTTTGCCATCCTTCACTGGACTTCCTTGGTTATGCATGATATATATCTACCAGTTTGATTAGTAAACTTACATGAGCCTAAGGTTCTGGTAAAATTATATCTTTCATTTTTTGATCACAATGTTTTCTTTCTGTTAAGTATAAATGTGGGAAAACAGTGATTACTACTCATTTCTCCTGGGTGATTTACAGAATTTATTTGGGCAAAAATGGCATGAATTGAAATCTTCCTTGAGGCATCTCAGCGAGCAGTCGCTTTAATTTTTCATCTTCCTAAATGTAACTTCCTAAAGCCCAGGCTTCCCCAGGCACCAGTGACAGTAACTGCAATGCAACAGATAAAGTTGAGGCCAGCATCTTGACAAAATCATGATGCACACTGTCTTGATCACTCACTAGTAAATAATTCTCAGATATTCAAGAATATCTATGAATAGTTTGATTTAGGTTATAAGACGTATTAATCTCTAAATGAAGCTTTGAGATGCAAATAGAATGTGCTGAATAAATATCAATTATTATTCATTAAAATGCAAATAGGGATAGGCACTTCTGAGACAGTATAAGTGGTCAAAATAAATTAAATAAAGGACAGAACACCAGTAATTAGATATTTGTAAATCACATGTAAGATATTGCCATGATTACTGGACACATATTGCAAAGATCTGTGTTTGTCCTTCAGCTTTATGGTGTAGCCTTAGAACACTTCTTGTCTCCAGTGACTGTTCAAAATATTCAGGCACCACAATTCATACTAAAATTTTATTAGATGTGTTTTAATGATAACTTCTCAATGGCAGTAAATTTTAGCTGCATGACTTTAATTCGTTTTAATGAATTCTGTAGTTAAATCCCTGTATGTTGTCTAAAAAGTCTACTCTCACTTTTCGGAGCATAAGCGTATTGGAATATTTTAGTTTATCACTTAACGAGCATGTGTTTTCCAGGTTTGCATAGATTTTATACTTTCAGTTCTGCATGGGGAAACCATTAAATTCTGTATGCACAAATGTCAATCAATAAATAAAAAAAGACAATGAAAATTTTGTGATTTTTTTTTTTCCTGTGCACTCGTCTTAAGGGTGATTTGCACAGCTTGTTCGGTTTTAAACTGCTGTCAGGACCAAAGGTGGATTGAAAACAAAGTGTATCAGGATTTTTCTCAAATGGATACAGTTGCAATGTGTTGTTAACTTTTAAATGTACTTTGAGATACAAATTTGCAGTAGTCTACTAATGGCTCTGTAATAACAAAGGGAGATTGCTTTTAGTTTGATAAACGTATTATTAGAACACTGCTTCATTAAGCCATATCTGTGTGTATGCATACACATAGCTAATTAATGCTCAGTGTAGCCACATGTCAACATTTAACCCTTCATTATCTCTTTAGTTAGATTTTAAAAGCATTAAGAGAAATAAAAATAATTCTAGGACTTGCTAAATAGTAACTTGTTGAAGTGCTTAAATCTAGAAGGAAATAAGGTCCAAATAAGTCCCTATCTGCTAATAGTCACGTTGTAAAGCAAATTTGTTTTAGCTATTACCTTGTATTTAAAAACTAAATTTTTTTAGTGAGTTCAAGTGACTATTCTATAGAAGGGCTTGTTTTGATCTCTGTGTGGAACACTATTGTGAAATTTAATCATGTAAGATCCTTTTATAAGTAATACGAAAAAATCTGGTAAGAATGAATAGCTTTTTATACATTTTGTCATCATACCAAAATAGGAGATTATTTTAATGTCATTAGAAGTAATTAACATATATTTAGTAAATATAAGTTATAGTCCAAGTCCTTGATGCATTTAAAATTGCATTGAATCTGCAGTGCAAAGAGTAGTATTTTATGGAGGACAATCTACATAAATGGATTAAAAATAAAAAGGTGTTTTTTTCCCATTTCTGTCAATTGCTTTAGTAAAATGTGAAAGAATTGTTTTTCACAGAAATGTTGCTGCTCTTTCCTGAAACCAGCTATTCAGTGGCATCAAAACCAGATACAAAGCAGACTAGATAGTCATCTTGAATTGTAATGATGTCAGGAAATGAGAAGGTATCGGAATTAAATATTTCATACCTTCATTCTTTATAAGTATTGGAAAGAATAAAGAAAAGGGGAATTTCAATAAAATACTCATTGTGAAAGCTGAGGCAGAACTTGGATGGCTGCCCTTTTCATTTATCCATGTTGGCCCTTCAAGTAATTGGGTAGTGATGTTCGTAAATTTTCACATTGCTGTCACTGGTGTTTGCCTTTTCACCTGCTCCAAAAAATAATAATAATAATAAAAGGTAGCGAATCTAACTTTCATATATAAAATATTTTACTCATTTTATTTAAACAAATACACAAATAGCATTGTGATCATGGACACTTGATGGGAGGACAGCTCGTGTGACTGGAAAGCTGTCATGGATGGCTACTTGCTTTTTAGGAAAGACAGGATGGTAAGGCAAGGTGGTGGAGTTGCTTTTTATGTGGGAGAACAACTGGAGTGTATAGAGCTCTGCCAAGGGTTGCATGACAAATAAGTGGAGAGTTTATGGGTGGGAAGTAAGGGGCAGGCTAATGTGAGTGTTTACTGCAGGCTGCTTGATCAGGAGAAGGAAGTTGATGAGGCCTTCTACAGACAGCTGAAAATAGCTTCATGATTGCAGGCACTGGTTCTCATGGGAGAGTTCAACCACTCTGGCTTTTGCTGGAAAAACAACACTGCCTGGTGCGCACAGTCCAGGAGGTTTCTGCAGTGTGTGGAAGATAACATGCTGATGCAGGTGGTGCAAGAGTCAATGAGGAGAGGTGTGTTGCTAATTCTGTTAGTACTATCTGCTGGATGTGTTGGTACAAACAATGAAGGACTGGTTGGGAATATGAAGGCTGAAAGCAGCCTTGAATGCAGAAACTATGAGGAAGTGGAGTTCAGGATTTTATGTGGAAGGAACAAAGCAATAAGTAGGATTGAAATCCTGGAATTCAGGAGTCAACTAGGACCTCATTCTGATACTCAGGTTTCTATTTGAAAGTCAAATAATGGGATTCATGTTCCTGGCAATAAATTTCAAGTGTCTGCATGTTTACGTCTTCAGTGTGTTGCAGATTCTTTTATAAATGGTGGGGAAAGCTAGCCTGTAACTTGTATCTTTTGTATGCTTTTAGTGGCACTGCTTTTTATAAGAACCTGCACCTGGGTTGAGGCAATCCCAAGCACAGATACAGGTCGGGCAGAGAATGTCTTGAGGGCAGCCTTGAAGAGAAGGATTTGGGAGTGTTGGTTTGATGAAAGATTCAATGTGGGTCAGCAGTGTGTGCCTGCAGGCCAGAAGGCCAACTGTATTCCGGGTTACATCAAGAGAAGTGTGACCAATAGGAGGTGTTTCTGCCCCTCTACTCTGCTCTTGTGAGACCCAGCCTGGAGTATTGCATTCAGTTCTGAGGCTCCCAACACAAGAAAGACATGGAGGTGTTGGAGCAGGTCCAGAGAAGGGCCATGAAGATGATCAGAGGGCTGGAGCACCACCCTTACAAGGACAGGCTGGGAGAGTTGGGACTCTTCATCCCAGGGGGGCTGCTTCTTTTCAAGAGAAGAAAAGCCTCTGGGAGGATCTTATAGTGGCCTGAAAGGGGCCTACAGGAAAGCTGGAGAGGGATTTTTTAGGAGGGCATGCAGCGACAGGTCAAGGGGAAATGGTTTTAAACTGGAAGAGAACAGATTTAGACCAGGTGTTAGGAAGAAATTCTTTATTGTGAGGGTGGTGAGACACTGGAACATGTTGTGAATGCCCCTTTCCTGGAGGCGTTCAAGGTCAGGCTGGATGGGGCTTTGAGCAACCTGGTCTAGTGGGAATTGTCCCTGCCTGTAGCAGAGCAGTTGGAATTAGATGATTTTAAAGATTCCTTCCAAACCAAACCATTGTATGAATCTATAAATACTGGAAGATTAGAACTAGTTTGTTATTCTTGAAAGTTTAAAGAAACTAAGATATGAGAGTTGAGAAGAACTTTTGTCTGCTATGAGGTGCATTAAATCACTAGAGTTATACTTAAAATATAAGGTTTAGGATTATGAGTCACAGGATTAAGCATATTTCTCCTTTTGAGAGGGGTAATGTTCTTCAAATGCAGCCCTCACATGAGGCTTGATAGACCTTACTGTCATCGTAGCATTTCAGCTTTGAGAAGGGGGTGAGAGTCTGAACTTTTGCTTGTTGATATTTTATTTCCCTTTGATCAAATAGAAAAAGCCATAAAGATTTACAGTTACTGAATGTGAATAGTACCTCATTCTTAAAACATAAATTCACCTATTTTTAAATGCCAAGAATAGGAAATCTGTCCTCTGACAGAAAAAATTGGTAAGGACTTGTCAGCATTTTATTACAGTTCCATTCCTCAGAGTGTAAAAATTTGTTTCAAGCTGAAAGCTGAATTTGAAGTATCAGCCTCATGACAAACTCCCATTATCAAATTCAGCTGAAATAGGCTATACAGAGCAGAGATCTGTTTTACTTCTGACCATTCTGTATATATTACTGAAATGAACTTATTTGCATATTGTATAACCAGCTTTTTAGCGAGACTCATCTGAAGCTCTTTCGATGTTTACTTTAAATGGCTGTCAATTATGGAGACAAAAAGTAAATATTAACTTTAACCTGTGGATGTGTTAGTTGTGCTTTTTTTTTTTTTTAGTTACTAATAGTCACACAGCTTCAACTAAAGTTCTCTGTATTAAACATGTTAATCTAGAGTCTTAATGGCTAGAAAAATAGATTTCCACTTCTTTCTGTTACTGAGAGAGTTTTATTGCTTAATAGGTGTACCTGCCTCAGAACACCAATAAAGTCAAGTAAAGGAAGAGTCACTCTCTCTTACAAGTGGGTAGTTGCTCCAGGTCTCCCGTGCTTGTGAGCTGATGGCATACTGATACACAGGCAGCATTATTTCCTGATAGTACCAGAAGGCTGCTTATTCTTTGTGAAGAAAGAAGTAAAGCTGGTTTGTCATTTTTAGACTTCAAATAAAGCAGTATTATAAAATAATAAAGAATAATTCAGATCAGAAAGGTGTGACAACAGTAAAAAGAAACCCTCAATTCTTTGCCAAATTATTGCATAGATAATATACATAGGTATCATTCTGTTGTTGGTCCAGCAAAAATTATCTGTTCTCATGGCACCACTGTTGACACCAATAACTTTTTCTTATGACATACTGCTTTGAGGCTGGGTGGAGGAAATTGTCAGTTTAGTCAGAAAAAAAAATCATTCAAAACTTTTAAGTGACTTTAATCTCAAAGTAACAAGAAGGCTACATGAAGGTGCAAAGGACATAAGTTCTCTGACTTGTAGACCTACGGGTCTGTCTCTTTAACATCTTTATCAGTGACTTTGACAGAATGGAGTGCACCCTCAGCAAGTTTGCTGACGACACCAAGCTGAGTGGTGCAGTTGACACGGTTGAAGGAAGGGATGCCATTCAGAGGGACCTCGAGAGGCTAGGAAGGTGGGCCCGGGTGATCCTGATGAGGTTCAACACGGCAAAGTGCAGAGTTTTGCACTTGGGCCGGAGGAATCCCAGGCATCCATACAGACTGGAAGGAGCGGTCCTTGAGAGCAGCCCTGTGGAGAAGGACCTGGGGGTCTTGATAGATGAAAAACTTAATATGAGCCAGCAGTGTGCCCTTGTGGCTCGGAAGGCAAATGGTATCCTGGGCTCCATCAAAAGAGGGGTGGCCAGCAGGGACAGGGAGGTTGTCCCCCTCTACCCTGCTCTTGTGAGGCCCCATCTGGAGTACTGCGTCCAAGAGAGGAGCTTTCAGTACAGAAAAGACAGAGAGCTGTTGGAGAGGGTCCAGAGGAGGGCCACGAGGATGATCAGGGGACTGGAGCACCTCCCCTATGAGGACAGGCTGAAGGAGCTGGGCTTGTTCAGCCTGGAGAAAAGAAGGCTGTGGGGTGACCTCATTGCAGCATTTCAGTACCTAAAGGGAACCTACAAACAGTAGGGGAATCAACTCTTTGAAAGAGTAGATAACTGCAGAATAAGGGGAAATGATTTTAAGTTGAGGGAGGGAAGATTTAGGTTGCATGTCAGGGGGAAATTCTTTACAGAGAGAGTGGTGAGGTACTGGAACAGGCTGCCCAGAGAGGTTGTGGATGCCCCGTTCCCTGGAGGTGTTCAGGGCCAGATTGGATGGGGCCCTGGGCAGCCTGCTCTAGTATTAAATGGGGAAGTTGGTGGCCCTGCATGTGGCAGGGGGGTTGGAGTTTCATGATCCTTGAGGTCCCTTCCAACCCTGGCTATTCTGTGATTCTGTATGCATCTCTTTTTATTTTTATTTTCTTTAAGTTCAGATTAGGTAGAATCCTGAAGCTTAAAACTTGAGGCAGCAAGGCTGAGGATGTTTCTGAACTTCAGTAAAGGAACGGAATGGGCTAGAGCTTGCCAGTAACACATAACAGATGGAGTAGAAGAGAATCACTAACAGTGACAATTAGAATTTGTTTATTGGTCTTATCTACTAGCCAAAGAAACTTGGAGTTGTCATTGTATTAATGCAGAATATTTCAGCCTGTAGTGTTCGTTATATTTAATATATTGGATTCAGTTTGGTTGGTTGGTTTCCTGAGCTAGTTCATCTGTCTCCAAGTTGGATGTTTTTTCTATTTCAAGAAGCCTCTATAAAGGTGCAATCTTAGTCATCTGGTTTAGCATTAGCTGACAGGCAGCAGACTTTTTAACTTTTCTTTTTGTTAGCTTAACCTCAGACTGAAAGTCATATTCTCTTTCAATATATCTGGAAATGTATGGGCAGGACTAAGCCATGATTCAGAGGAATGTCCTTTTAAATTAGAGCTATGAGATGGATATAAGTAATGTGATCAGATGGCATAAATAGAAAAAAAAAAAAGGGAGGAAAAAATGTTTAAAAACAGATGCCTGGCAGCAATTTTTCACATTCACAAAAAATGTGTGGAATGACCTTCCAGACATGATTAAGCTCTGCAGACTAGAATATTGAGCCTTTCAGGGAAGTTAGAAAGCATCCAGTAGTATGTATGGCAAAGTCAACTTAGAAAAGGGGGAGCCGTTAAAACATGCTGATGTTCCTACATACTTGAGTATATCAATACTGAATTTATTATTGACTGTTCGCCATCACAATGCACTGTTCATCGGTACCCTCTCCTTAGTCATCTGTTGAAGGGACTTATAAAGTAATATGATTAATTTTTGCCTTTTGACTTTTTATCCTCTTGTTTGCAGGTTTCTTCTGAATTCACTGTACAGAGGTTGCCTGTACAAAAGTTGTGATAGTGGAATTGTGTCATTTGTAAAGTTCACTATTAAGCAGTGGAGAATGAATGTTTTCTGTGGCAGAAAGGTAAGTTTAGCTTCTGTTACTTATAACCTTTCAGACCTGGAGGAATTCCATATAGAATATTTGTCTCTATTTTGGATGTTTATTGCAGAATATTTGAAACTTTTTAATCAGTGGCAGTTATTTTTGTTTTACAGATGCATGATTTACAGATAGAATTACAGTGCTTGCATTAGCTAGTTTTACAGGTAGACTAAGAAAGCAGACAGAATTCTTACAAGGGGTTCAGTAAACTGCAGTTTGTCTAAATTAAATGTAGAAAGTTTCAGATTTATACTTTTGTTTCAGTTATAAATATGTCTGAGTAAAAGAGACCATCCCTAGACAATAATAGGTAACTGGCTATTGTGCACTTAAGTTGTCTCAAGTCAAAAATTGATTATGAAGCTGCCACAGTTCATCACAGATGAATCTATCCCAGGGCTTTGACTAAAAATGTAGTCGTGGCAGCAAAAGAGTGTTCTTCTCTTCAGCAACTTCTGCGTCTGTGTGGTTTGATTATAAATCCGATGGTGACCAATGCTGGAAAGATTCATTTCAAATCAGGAGATGAAAGATTCTGCTATCTAAAATATCATGAAGTGTCTAAAAATCACATTCTTTAGGGACAAAGCCAGGAGTATTTTGTGAAGTCGGTATCTCAGCAGACTCAGCTGAGGTTTTTGTTTTTGTTTTTTTACTACTGATTTTCAATGAGTGAAAACCTATTCAAATCACTTTTCTTTAATTGACTTTTTCTGCTACGTATGACACATCCAGGTTCATAATAACCTGGACGTTTCATTTTCATAATCAGAAGGCTGTAAAGAGCTAAAATTATTCAATTCTGGAGGGGTTTCATGCAAAATATGCCATGTATGTGATAGTGTAGCATTAACAGTTAGTATCCTAACAGACAGATGTGTTGTCATTCAAAATTTATAAGATTACAACCTGTAAAATATTCCAAATACTAAAATATTTGTTTATTGTCCCACGTAAATCAGACGTCCTGTGTGCTGTCATGATTATTCTAAAACCTCAGTGTTTTCCATTTTATTATTATTTTTTTAAATTTTGTAAATAAGCAACAAAAACAAACAAAAAAGTTTATTATATAATGACATTTTGATGATGGCATGCAAGTAATGGATGATGAAATGAAACTAGAATTTTCAGATATTATCATGAGAAAATGGAGGAAATGGTAGTCTTTTTGATTGCTATATTGTACAGGAATAGTTGGTTCATTATCATAATTATATTCTTGTTCATGATAGCGAGGTCAAACCAAATAGTAGGAACAGAGGTGTGATGTCAGTTTACAGATTGTGGCAGGTATTAATTGAAGAAATGAGAGTTTGGAAAAGAGACAGGTGAGCAGCAAACCCAGAGGACCTTCCCCATACTTCATATTCTTCACCATATGTGGTGGCACTTCCTAATTTGGTCATGGACTTGAAAAGGACAAAAGATTGCATCTACATCTGATTTTCCATTTCACTTCAACATAATATAAAAGTGGAATATATATATTTTAAATGTTTTCCTTTTTTAAACAAACATACTCTGTGCTCCAATTTATTTGAATGCTCAGATTTTTAAATACTGAAGTCCACTTTATGTTTTAACATAAGTTATAATGAACTTCCCTTGGTCATTAACGTACGTCATTAATGATTTCAGCAAAAGGATTTTGGCTATTGTTTCCCCCTATCCCAGAAGTCTTTAGTGGTAGGAACAATTATTTGTTTTGACCTATTGAGTAGTGAAAAACATAAATATTTCAAAAGGTTTAATTTCCTGCCAGGAAGAGTATACAATGAGCTTAATATTGCTTCTAAGCCAATAGTTGAGTAACTGGACAGGATTAGGGGACATTTTTATTATTCCACATTATCACCTGAAATTACTAATAGAGAAGACAAGGTGATAAATGTGTTGAGCAAACTACGTTGAATAAGCAATGTTGTTTTACACAATTCCCAGTATTGTAACAGCATATGAAGAATAAAGCCCAAATATTAACCACTGAATAAACATGAGAATATTTTGTTTTATTTCTGTGCAGAGCTATTGCAGTGGTACATAGAAAATTTTCTTTCAAGTTCTCCAGCTAATAATTTTGCCTTATCTAATCAGAATTTATAGGTGTTAAGGAAAGTTCTTGGCTATAAGAATGAAATGACAATGAGCTTACAAAGTTGAGAATTCAGAAAATGTGTCAAATTACAAAAAATATTTTTTTTCTTGAGTCTAATTAGCTGGTTTGTTTTAGCTAAAGCTTCATAAAAATATCAGCTTGATGGACATATGGAGCCTGAAAACATTGTCTGAACATTTGGCAAAAGTAAAAGCGCATTTAAAAAACTCGGAATTGAAAGATCTGTTGGTTAACAAGATAAAGTTCTGGATTATTCACTGATGTCTCTGCCTTCAGTTGGTATCTCAGAGTGAAGAGAGCCCAGTGAGAGGGGACTGGTAAGCACCTGGGTGTGCTATGTTTTACACCACCTCCAGACTGACTGAGACTTACCCCTGAAAAGCTGAAATGGTGTTCACTGAAAGTGACTTTATTTTACTAAAAGAAATTACACATGCTTTACAGTGATTGGAGCACGTGCCGATTTCCAATTATATGGAAGATTTCATTTTTTCATTGTGTTGCAAAGAACAATGTCTTGGTCAGAGGACCACAGCTGTGAAACTGTTTGAATGTGGTTATGTTAGTTATGTTAAATTTTTGGTTTCTGGCACTTTTTATTTTTATCCTCTGACTGGTTAGTGGTGTGTAAATCAATATATATATATATATATATATTTAAGACTACCCATAGAAAAACTTAAAAATGAGGGAAGTGGAAGTTTAGTAAAAATTAGATACTTAGTTAATTCTGTACTTAGTTAAAATTATGTTGCTTAAACAGATTTACATTGTAAATTGTCAAAAAGAAAGCATTTGGGTTCCAGCTGGTAATTAACCCCTGCCACCTCCTCCCTAGCCTCCCATCTTCTGTCAGGGGAGGTGTTCTAGACAAGGAGCTTTGTCTGCCTTTTGTCCTCTTTAATCGCTTCTGTAATTGAATGGCCTGTTATATGTGTGCATGTGTATAATAGACATATATATGTGTAATGATTATATAATACATATATCCATTTCAATGGTTGTGACTCCATTTTTCCTTCAGGAAGATGGCATTACTGAATTATACCTATGCAACTACCATAACTAGCATGGATTTTACTTTGTAGGAATTCTGGGAAAGGAGAAGAAATGGCATTTTGGGGTTTTATTGATAAATTTCTTTATTTTGATTATTCCCAATTACTCTTACTTTTTCCCTGTGAGCACGTGGCAGGTGGTGTTGCTCACGCCCAGACTTCTGGCAAGTGACTGCATCAATGCTCGCTACAGATTTCTGTTTGTTACCCACTCAGAAGCTAACTCTGCTCTCCAGGTTCTCAGTGAAGAGTATCCATTAACCAGTTTTATCTGTTACTGTCCTTCTGTCATCAGTCCTGTGCCTTTGCCCTTCTGGCTTTTACTCTCTCTTTCCGCCTTCTGGACCTATGAGCCAGTGCTGTGGGAACTGGGAACCCCCCAGCATCCTGTACATCATATTATTTTTCGCTAGCTGGCAGGAAGAATTATGTAGTGATACAGCAGTACCTCAGTGTGATGCATTTAATGGATGGCTAGGCTGTCAAATATTTGAAAGCAATGTAAGAAGAATGTTTCTTGCCAGTTTGAATAAGTATCAGGAAACTGGGATTGGCAGTAAGTGTTGGGATTCCCAGCTTCCTGGGGTGGCAGCTGCTTTCAGGAGCTTTGCAACTCAAAATTTAATTGTAGCATGGCCATGCTTGTAAAAATGTCAATATTTGCCTGCTGTGCTGATGATAAATTTTAGTTCTTCTTGTAAAATATCCCATAATTAACCACTGGCATGTGTCTGTCCTTGGGAATGAAATGTTTAATTTTTCAGAAAGGAAAGAAATATTTCTCCACCAAATGGAAGGAATTGGCAGCTGTGCCCAATCTCTTCATTATTGCTAATTTGGTTATTGAAAATAATGGGAAGTCAGATTAAGATTTATAAAAGCTGTATAATAATTTTATTTTCTTCTTATTGGTGTGATTTGTGTGTTATGGAGAGCTTAACTGAGGCTCTGTGTGGATACACTGCTTGAGCTGAGTTGCATTTCTTTTTCCTCAGAATCCTTGGCAAGCAATGCAAATAGGCACCCCAGGGAAACTTGTATGTTAGTAGAAGCTCAGAAGAGTTTTTCCTAGACAATTACTGTGTTGACATAATAAAGTCACAAGGAGAACTAAAAATTTGATCAAAAGTATAAGACATTACAATATGGGTGCTAATCATATACTACTCTTAAACCATGGAAGAACTTTTCCCATATACGTGGCCTACTTTGGGTAGGTGAGGAACTTTTAGGATGATAAGTCCTGTAAAATGTTGGTTAATATCTAAAATTTGGTACCAAAACCTGTATAAACCATTAGTCCATGCTGCAGAATGCTTATGATGCTTTTAGAATAGTGATTTTTTTTTTTTTTTCTTTTAAATAGTTGCCTTAGCTTTGCTCCACAGTGAAAAACAGAGGTGGTTCCAAAAGATCTCAATAGAAATGATTTTCACTAAAAGGAGAAAAGTCTTAATGAGGGTGGCAGAAAGCCTGGAATAAGATTGTTCCAGTCAGATGCCAGAAAGGATTATAATGAGGTTCTCCTGGATAACTTATTTACATAAATAGGAAATTGTTTTTACTATTACAAAATCAGGACTTTGAGAAAAAGGGTAATCAAAATGATTCTCCTTGTCTTTCTTTGTCAGTATATTTAAGATCTCAGGTTTCTGATACATCACAGCCTATCCTGGAGGGATGGGAGCTTTTGCACAGCTGGCAGTAATGGTGCAGCAACCATTGATTTGGAACTGCCTTTTCAGTAATGATGGCCAATGGTGAATACATTGGTGCTCCTCATTACTTTGTTTCTTGCTCTCTATTGTATGCATATTACTCAGAAGACATGGTTTCATGTTAATGTAATAAGTAACTGAACTATTTTTCCTATTTTATGCTGTATGTATTCTTAAATATCCACGCTGTTGAAAAACAAAGCACCTTGAAACTTTGGAAGTTGTTTCTAAGGATGTGTTATAATTCACAGATTTTTAAATTGATTTTTAATTAATTGAAGCTTTCATTCTTATTTTCCCCCACAGAAATATGTCTGGATTAGTTAACAATGTAGAATAGTAAAATAAATTCATGACTTATTTCCTAAGTAAAAAGTTTTGATCAAGAATGATTTCTTACTCATTACCATTTCTATGTTTTGAATGATATTTTCCACAGCAAAATGACTCCTCAGAAATAGAGTAGAATGAGTAAAGCTTAAAGGCAAGTTGTGCCGTTGGTGAGTAATGATGCTTCTCTCTGGCAGTTCAGTCGGCTTTAATAATACAAGGCTCATGTGATTTATTATCTTACAGAGCTGAAATAGTATCTACTAATATCTACTAATACAAATGTTTCCATAAAAAAGAAAAGGAACTTATTAAATGGAAAAGACAATGTTTTATTATTTTTTCTCCTTGGTTTTATTTCTTGTGCCCTGCAGCTCTAATACAGCTGCTATAAGAGCAAATACCAATGTACTTAATGGGGTAATTAAAGAAAGTGGAGAGAAGTTATGTAATGGATACTTACTAAAAGTGAAAAGTATTCAAGCCATACCAAATGATATATTAAACTATGGAATTGTCTCCCAAGGATGAAAAGACATTGCACAGCACTTCTCAACTGGTTCTTTTCTAAATTTGAGCAGGGGGAATATGGCCCCTCCCTTAGTTCTACAGTTCTTTCTGATTATTTCACTTGAGAAGGAGCATTTATTCTTTTTCTTTATTATTAACTAAGCCTCCCTATATATTCAAAAAACCATCATATTGTAATCCTGTCTTGGGGCTGCATTATTAGTAAGACCTATGCAGTTTTCAGAAAAGTTGTTTTGTCTCCAGATTGTGTTCAACTCTCTACAGTTTTTTGCAGTGCATACCTGAACGTGGCTGAGGACAGCAGCCAAGAACACAATGTGTTGTATTGTGTAAAGAGAATCAGAAGTGGCATGTTTAACATGCTCAGAAATCTGAGGCAAGGTAATTAAAGATTTTGCCTTCCCAAACTGCAAGATTTTGAAACTGGACTTTATTTTTCTTTTTTGAAACTAATGTGCAGTGTTCTGGGACAGATTCAATACATTCCTCAAGATTTTCCACTGATACAATATTTGGGTTACTAGAATTGTTTTTATTTAGTAATTTAGTAAGTGCAAAATTCAAATGTGATAGCATTATAACCATAGCAATAACATTTTAAATGCTGATTCAGAATTCAGAATACATTTGAATGCAGATTTCTTTCATTTTAAAGAATGGAGCTGGCTTTAATATTGAGAGAAATGTGTCTGGGAGCAAAATTTCATGCATGTTTCAAAGAAATCGAAAAACTATCTGGAGAAATTGTACAGAATTTTGGACTTGACAGCTTACTTTAGTAGACTGTAATACTGGAAGTTTTGAAGGGTGTGTTCTGATGATATATGACACTTCTTACAGATCTTACCACATCATTTCAGGTGGGATTCTGCAGTTGCAGCCCAATACCGGTGTCATTCACAGTCCTTCTCCTCCTCCCAATCCTATTTTTTAACATTTGATTTTCTGATTCCTTAATGCAATTGCAGTCTAACAATTTATTTCCCTCCTTCACAACATCCCCTGTTGTGGAGGCAGCCCTGGGAGCACAGGGGATGGCTGCTCCAGGTGCACTTGACAGTGAGGGGAACAATTGCCAGGAATAGGAATGTGTGTGCTTGGCTGTTGTAGCAAAGCTACTCCTGCTGGCAGGATAGCACCTGCCTAATTAATCTGACACATGAGGTGGAGAATAATTGGTGTAAAGAAATCTTTGATCCGAGCTTTCCATTTACTCTCTCTCCTGGGAATTGCATAATTTGTGATTTTTTTTAACCTTTATTATATTTTAAGTGCTCTGTTCTTGTTTTGTGTAGGTCAAGAGGTATCTCTCTGATGCTAGACAATTTCTACCTGCCAAACTTCATGCTTCTCTAAGAATATGATGATAATGCTAGTCTTTTGGAATGAATTTGTCAGTTATCTTATTTTTTCCAGAACTAACGTCTTGTTAATTCACCACTCCAAAGAAGAGCATCAAGGGAAATAACCCCGAAATCATCACCCTAAGTGGCATGCCAAGGAATGTGTTTGACTGTAGAATAGCTAGATTGAATTTGTAAAATCAGAGAGAATAACAATAATTTAAAGTGTGGCCTTTCAATTCTTAAATAATACCAAGCTTAGTCATTACTCCCATAAACTATATGTTTGAAGCCAAGTTTTTAATTGAAGAGCCTTCTGTGCACATTACAGAAACATTCTCTCAGTCAACTATTTCTTTTTATGAAAATCCCAGTCATTTTTTTCTTGTCATTCCTGAGAAAAAGTAGGAATTTTTGAAAAAATGAGTGCTTAATTTTCTTTTTTGTTTGAATTGTGGGGTTCATGGCAGGGTAGAAACAAATGATTGTAAAGCTTTCTTTGTTTTTAGTAGATGCCTTTCTTGCTCTATTAAATTTCATGTGTATTTCTTCTCCACCTCATGTTAAACTTTGTTGGTTTTGTTAGGATTTTGCTGTCTGTTTTCATTCATGAACACAGAAGCAAAGTCTTCATTCTTTTTAAAAAAAGATTCTTCCTCTGTCAGTAAATTACTTATAGCATCTCCTGGATGTTTTTCTATTTCTTGCACAGAAATTTGAATTTGGGAGTATTTCTTGCTTACCTAACCTTTTTTTACCGAGCTGATTCCTCCTTTAAAGCATAATTACAAGATAAGATGTTAAATCAGTCTTAAGTGATACAGTTCATTGTCCCCATGTGGCAATTTTGGCAGGTTTACTTATATTACTCTGAGTTTCTCTTCTGGAGTTGGCTCACTGGTTCTTTATGGTTAAAACTGAACTTGCTTTGAAAATTTGTTACTAAAAGATCATTGCTGATATATAAAAACTGGTCATTTAAAAGTCTACATGATACCTCAGGTCTAATAATAATGATTTGCAGAAAATGTGTGACAAAGATGAGTAGAAAAAGTTACACTTTGTTCAGACACTTAATGGAGTCTCCATGTTAGCACACAGTATGAAGAAAAATCAATGAAATGTATTTAAAAACTTGTTGTGGTCACACTTCAAAAAGAAGGAAGGGAGAATGTTGAAGCACTGTGGTGTTTTCTGTTGAAAGTTATGGGTATTTTATGTCTTATTCAGTAGCCTTACTTTAAGTTTCAAAATCTGTTTATGAAACCTGCAGAACAGATTAGTCCTAGAAATATTTTAGACTGGTTAGTAATATGAGTTTATGCAGACAGTGTATGACAATATAATCAAAGTCAAAATGATGTATCTAGAAATAAGAAATGGAGGCCATAGTTTTGGAAGTTTCCTGGGTCCTTGACTGGTGACAATACCAATTCTAAAGAGGACATAGGGAGTCAGGGCAGACAGAGTAACTTGTGTGACAGAGTAGTTCTGTCCTTGGCTGTGAAGTAGCGCAGGAAGGTCTGAAAGGCATCTATTAGTAGAAAGGTTGAGAAATGTGAAACTGAAACTGAAAGAATTCCTGGTGATTGATGTTAATAATTTAAAGGGTGCAGTAGAATAGAAGATGTAGGAAAAAGTCATATAAGCAATGCTTGATGAAATTTTCCAGAAAACCTGTTTATTTTACCGACAACTATATTACTGGGTGCAAGATGCATAAATCCCTTCAGAGAAGAAATAAATATTCAGTGCTAAAAATGTTCAGATGTAGTAAATGTGTTTCTGGAAGGTATATGTTGGAAAATGGATCATACCTAGTGATTTGGAAATACTTCAGTGGGTTTTAAGTTTTTGAAATAACAGCATGATGTTCTGGCCTTCTGAACCCCCAGAAACCTGTGAAAAACTAGGGAAACTGGTATTTTGCATGTAATCAGGGACGCTGTGTGGGGATAAAAGTATCCCATTACGTTCTGCCTATGTTGTGATGGACACAGGTACACAAATCAAGTTCTGGTATTTATTTACTTTTGGATGTTCAACTTCTATTTTTTAAAATTATTAAATATATTATCTTGTGATGTAGTGGTTTGTGTGTGGATTTTTTTTTTTTAAATTTAAATAAAAGTTATAGATGAGATATGGTGGCCATGACTTGTCCGTTACTGACAAATGTCCTGCAATATCCACTCAGGCTATCAGATAAAATGTGAGGTGCAACAGTAAAGACATCAGTTAACAGCGTTAACTGCTTTGCCAGATATATGTATACCCACATGCCTAGCCTTCAGCTCTCAAGTCCACATTTCAGTCTGGCTTTGAAGGGTATTTCCTTGGTAGTGGCACCTCATTCACAGGACTGCAGAGCTGCTGGATCAGAAGAGCAAGGAGAGGGAATAGTACAGTCTGTACCTATTTTCAGTCTTTTTGTTCTAGCCTGTATTTAAACATTACTGTGCAGCCACTGATAAAGCGATGGATAACAAATGAACTGATTCAGCAGAACCATATTTCTCTTAGCAGATTGCACAGACTGTTCTGTTCTTTGCCTATGCAGATGTCTGTATTTGTGAGTCAAACTGGAGGCTTGTAAAAGATGTTGGAGATTGTTGAATATTTGTTGTCAAAGCTTTGTAAACATTTTCCAGACCAAAGAAGCAACTGGCTGAAAGAGAAGCTTGTGAGAAGCATAAGAACAGGAAAGAGTGGTTTTTGAATTAAAGTGTTAAAGAATCTTAATTGCCATATAAGTAAATGCCTTTTTAGGAAGGAAGGAGAATACTTCAAATCTGAAAGCTTAACCTACTTGCAATACATGTTTAACTGAGTGGATAACATACTTTTTTCAGTCTAAGAGTGTCTTCATATTTTAGCACAGGATTCCCTTGATCGATTTTACATCCATCTAGCCAATGTCTATCTATTGTATCAACCTTATTGACAAGTTCTTTATTAACTATAATGAAGTATAGCTACATGTAGATAACATCAATGGAAAATGATGAATCCTATTCAAGATATGTAACAGAGAACTCCCACGGGCAGTGAAATATTGCACATTTCCATTAAAATGAATGTACTTTCTGAAATAGTTGTGAGAAAATTATATCTGTTCTTACCAACATAGTAGCATGAAAGTTCAAGCATTTCATTAATGGGGGAAAAAAATCGTACACATTGTATAGTTGACTGATTTATGCTGAGAAGTGCTGTTTATCTTTTAATGATCAAACTGCAGATCAAACTGGCTGGTGTAACTTTTCCTTTGTTTCAGAACATTCTGTTCAGATATGATTGTCATTCAGATATGTGCCTGAAAGATTTATTTCTGACAAAAGCCAAGCAGGCTTCTCCTGCTGTTGCATATCCTGGGTACTGAATGCAGCTCTCTTAAATAGCATTAACCTTTAGCTGGCATTTTGGAGCTAGGGGAGAAAAGAATCGATTCATGATTTCTTAAACTGTGTCCTTTCATGAATGGTGAATATTTTACTTAACTATTCTTTCTGTTTTCATTGGCATAACTTTCTATGCATTTTTGAGACTTGTTTATGGACAATAAAGAAATAGTCTTACAGGAAATATGAAAAAATATTTTAAGTTTTTTAAATGATGGCCAACAGGCATATCCAGAGTCACAAGCTTTAGTTAGTTAGTTTGTTTATAATATTTGTTAAAAGTTCCTCGAAAATTACATAACTTCTGCAAACAAACACATTTCAGTTTGCTTTTTAACTGTTAGAATAATGGGCATAGACATTTACTAAGTGTAGATTTTTAAAAACCAATTTTTTCTATTATTGTTAATGGCATGTTTGCAGTACATTGAAATAGTGGATCTTTAGTGACTTACTGAAGATAAGCAATGAGATTCTGATACCTGTCAGAAGTGTTGTTTTTCACATTGACTGAGCAATAGGCTTCTGAATCTTTAAAAACTTTTAGTTGACAAATGTAGTTTGAATTTAAGAAAAATAGTAAAAAAAAAAATAAATTGAAATTCTTCCAATAGCATTGTCAACTTAGACTTGGAATGATGGAAGTTTCTTTCCTCTTCATCGTATTCATATCAAAATCTCTGTCTCTTTCCTAGTTTTGTGAAGCAAGTAGGTAATTGTAGATGCAGTTCAAAACGTAGGAATGAAGAAGCAGACACTATTTATTTACTGAATGCACAAGACATAACACTGAGTGGCTGGTGAAGGCTGAGAATATTTGTCTTAATGAATGATAATTCCACTTGAGGGTCTTTTTTAATATCTTCTGGGAATCAGTAACAAGTTTCCATATTGGGCAGCAATACAACGAGTTTTAAAATTCTAGTTTTCTACTTTTTTTTTTTTTTCTGAATAAAATAAAATGATGTAGACTTTAAGTCATCAGGTAAAGTTACCTCTGTAACCCACTATACTACTTTGAGCTACTTTGTTATTATCTGAGACATAATCATTGAGATTTTAGATATGCTTTCAGTGTTGTGTAAGGGAAGCATTTCCAGTGATCTATCATGATATGTATTTTAAATTGTGCCATCAGATCCTTGGAAAGTCTATGGAAACTCCATTGCAAAAACCAGCTAGCATTGATAGGAGTACTAAGTACTGAATCAGTTCATGTTTGTGTTCAGAACAATCACGAGAAAAATTAAAGCTATTTTTTTGGGAGGGTAATTAAATAGTACAATGTGGTTTTTTTTACTATTCTGGTCCCAGTTTTTTACATATTCTGTTGGACTTAGCAAATTCAGCTGCTTATTCCAGAATTTGCAGGAATACAGAGCACCTGATACTTTGCTTGCTGTAAATGCCGTCAGTGTATATATGCATATATATATGCACGGACCATAATTTGGAATTGAAATTGCATGCCAAATTATTGGACCATTGAATTTATTTAATCTCCCATTACAAATGAAGAGTCATCTTGCCATTAAAGGTAATGCTTCTTGCTGTGTTCTTTGGCATGAAGCTTAATCCTATCTGTGGAAGGAAGTTTGAAAGGGCTGATGTAGTGAAAGCAGAGTTGCCAAGTATGCTGTGCCTGCTGTGACCCCTCTGTACCTGTCAGCCCTAATTCTCCAGGCACTTGGTTGTGATGTCGTGTATTTAGCTGGTCTAAGGAAATGGCCTGCACACTCTCATTGCTAGAAGTACTCTGTCTTGCTGTAGAGATCTGCGCCTGATTCAGTGTTGGCATCGGGTGGTCACCATGACGTGCAGTGCAGCGGCATCACGTGCCCAATTACCCACAGATACTGCCACATGTCCCTGAAGAGACATTGCATGCATCCTTTTGGTGACCTTGCCACTCAGGTCCCTACTGTGCCACCACTGTTCCTCCCAGACTGTGAGCTGGAAGTTGTGCTTTTAAGCAAGTACATATTCAAACACTTGTAATGATGGCAAACGGTGAAAAATAACTAAGGTTTTGCTGTAATTGTTAATTAACTAAGAAAATGGATATGAAGGCACAGTGAAAGTGGAAAATATTTTTTTGCATTGTATAATCTAAAGAAGCATCTTCATGTTACATCTATAGCAAGAGTAAATTATTTCTGCAAGATTATTATTATTATTATTTTATCTGCCTGCTTTTGGAATAAGGCAGCTACATAGTGAAGGACAGGCCAGCAGTAATTTCCAGCAAGTTTGAGCTTTTATTTGTCTTCATACATTTGCAACTTTTGAGAATGCCACTTTCCAGAATACTTTGTAGAAGGATCCAATTTCAGATAATATTTCATCTTGTTTTTCGTTGGCTTCAGTATCTGCCAACTAGGCTATCTGAGAGGAATCCATTTACGTATAGTTCTCAGGAGAATAATAGGGAAGCTTTGTATGTGTATATATATATATATATAAAACCTTATATAATATATATTTAAACAAAATTTCCTTTCAATGCAAGGTAGAATAAAACAAAGCAAAACAAGACAGAAAAAATAACCAACAGGAAAACCAACCCCCCAAAACTATACAACTCTTTCTCCACCTATAGCAAAATATATTACAAAAAATTTGTCTGTAATTCATCTCATCTGTCAGCTGATTTTTTTTGTCTCAAAGTCTATTTGCATATAAATGAAAGTATATATTCAATTTAAGCAAAAATCTCTTATTTTGCTTCCTTTGATAATCTCTTCTGTCTTATTCTTACTTTTTTCACAACTTTATTTCACAAACTAGATGCATCCTTTTTTATCTTGTGCACAGTATGGTAGCTTACTCTTGATGGATGTCTACAGGTGTTTATAATGAAAAGAAATAGTCTTTCTTTTTAGTATATACTTTACTTGGGCTGTAAATTAATTAAAGCACTATGTGATGCTATGGAATTTCTGTGTTTTTTCTTTTTCTTTTTTTTGTTGGAAGACACATTTCAGGATCTTTTTTATTTGTATTCTGTGTACATTTTTTGCACAAATAATGCTCACCTCTACCTTTTCTCTGATTAAATCATAGGGACTAGAGCTCTAAATGTTCTACTGCTAGCAAGAGATATTTTAATGGAGTATAATTTTGTCTTTTGCTTCAGTAGCTCTTACAGTAAATTGTCTTATAATACATTATTTTATACTTTTTTTAAATAATTTGAAGTTTCATTGTGTATTAGGATACATATTCCATTCACTCATTCACTTTCATTCCTTCCTCACAGTCTTAATAATGGAATTAAGGATAAGGTGTATGTAACAACAAGATACAAATGTGAAAACTCTCCCAGAACACCTTTCACTAAATGCCATGTCTGAACAGCCTTACCTTTTTTTTTTCCTTACACCATGAGCTATAAAAATAAAAGTGTTAATAAAACAATGGATTTGTATAATTTCATTCTCATTTATATGTGCTTTCATTTACTAATGGAGTTGTTTATAGGTTGTAGAGATAAATTGTAATTTTAACTTGCAATGTTACTATTTCTAATTCTGAGGAGTTAACAAGGGTTATAAATAGTTAAGAGACATGCTTTGGCAGTCTCTTTATATATACATATATATATATTTATAGTTTAGAACTCTCACATTTTGTGTAAGAAATACTAGCCAGGTATATTGCTAGTGACCTTGACTGGAAGGTTTAACAACAGTAAAGTTGGATTTATTTCCAGGTCCTTATTTTTACGCTGAAGACAGAGAAAGCTGCTTGCTTATTAATTTCTTAAACTGTAACCTGTAGATTCAAGTTATTAAGCATTAAGTAAAAGATTACTAAAATTATTTCTCTGCGTCTTGTCAGCATTCTTGAGATGTTCATATAGAATAATTAGAAATCTTGAGTTTGAAAAAAAAAATCTGTAAAATACATAGCTATCCTCAGTAAACTTAAACTATGCTGAAGTACAAAAGTATGGCTACTGAGGAGCAACACAGACTGTTGCAAGTCACCTGCCTTCCATGGAGTTCCATGCAAACAACCTATGATAAATAAAAAAACCATACACCCAAACAAATCTAGAAATTCAAGTACTTTCTGTGTTCATTATCAATATTTATGATTCTGTTTCCTGTTTGTATTCATATTTAAACATTTTAATGTGAAATTGTAAACAGATTTTAGTCTGATAAAAATCAAACTGTTTTTCACCTATATTTCTCCTGTGAATGAACATAGACTTGTAAAAGAGATCTCAAAGGAAAATTTTGTTGTTGGTAATACCTTTGAGAATCATTTATAAGTATTTTAATAATTCTTATATTTAATTTAAACAAGAGGTCACTGAAAAATAACCTGAACTAAATGATAGAAAAATTTGGGTCACAGGAGGAAAATAACCTGTAGACAAATAACATTCATACAAATCGAAGTTTATATTTTCAAAAAAATCAAGCTTTGACCAACATTTGTTTGCTTGTTTTTGTTTTCAACAAAAAGGGCTGAAAGCCCAAGCTCCCACAAATTGTTTTGGGCAAGCTAGCTTTTAATTTTACAAACATAGTTTAAATATGCTGGTAATCAATGAACTCTCAGATTTAAAAGTTAGTCCAAAATTCAGTCTTCTGAGAGCTGGATTTCAGAAGGAAAGGATCTGATGTGTATTCAGATTAATTTCTAATACTGTGACTATCTTGTTCCTCAAAGTCTTATAATAACTCAATAAATGTTAAAATCTTGTGATGACTGCTAAAAAGTCATCTAAAAATCTCACTCTTTTTAGTCAAGGTAATTAAGAATAATTACAACTGTGCTGTACTTTCGTTACTGTACTTTTGGTGTTCCACAAAAATCAGGTTGTTTTGGCTGTAATTTCAGTAAGATTTTGCCTTCTTTTTAAAAGATCTATAATTCATCATAAAAATCATTTTTAGACTCTTGTCAAATCCACCAACATGGGGAGTTGGTACTAGATGATCCAGTTGGATGCAACACAGCTGTGGATTCCAGTGTTCATAGTTATTTGATCTTGTTGGGTACTGGAGCCATTATCTAAGCAGTTGACTTAAATATACAACATTTGTCTCGCTTTGCATACACTGAGTTAAATTTCAGTGTTAACTGTGACTTTTAAAAAATCTTTCTGTTATGATGCTGCAGATGAATTGAAACTTCTGTCAGATTCAACTAGCAAGTGTTTCACATTCATAATCTTTACTAATATTGGCATAACAACTTAAGTTTCAAACATTTCAAAACTGAAAAATATATTTAGTACTTTCCTATAGTTTTGCTACATTAAATGAAAAAACTGTTTTGCTCTGCTTTACACTAGGAAAAAATGATGTGCACAGTAGGTGCTCTAGGATTTCATATTTGCCCACTGCATGCAGAAGTGCCTGCACTTGTGTGAACATGGTAGGTGTGTGCCTATCAAGTTAATTATATGCACACTTCTGTGCATTTTTTTTTTTTTGTTTTGTTTTCGGAGCATATTGAAAATTAAAGTCAGATGGATCAGATTGCTGCCAGAATTATATAACCCTCTGCTGCCCAATGGCAAGGCAAAAAGTTGTCCTTAGCTGGAGAGTAAAGTCTTACTTGCTAAGGCTAGGTGCAGCCACGCTCTGTGTTCTCCTTAGCAATAGCTAAGGAGAAGCAAATGCAATAAAATAGCCCAGCCTGAACATGGGGCTGCCTCAGCCCTAGGGGTCTCATCCTGAAGTGGCCAGAATGGCTTTGCTCCCTTATAAAGGAGCAGACCTTAGTGGCCCTGACATTGAAGAAACGTGTAGTTATCTCTAATGAAAACTTTTGCTCTCGGAACTTGCACAGATTGAACAAATGTTATTTCCAGAAGTACTTTTTGTCAGAACATGTAAATATTTTTTCTGCTGAAAATAATTTTATTCCAGATATATATTCAAAAAATATACTTTTTTTTTTTTTTCTGTGTGTGTGTACTGAAAATAGCTTTTTGACAACATGTTTTGCAGATAAATACAGAGTAAACCTTGCTTCTCTGCCCCCATAGTGTATCACAGATGGAGTAAATGGGGCTGTAACTCCCCTGGGTTTTTAAAAATTCACTGCTTTAGTTCAGTTATTGTGGCTGCATCATTGCTTTACTATTAAAACTGTCTGACCCAGTCTGGCATGCTGAATGTAAAGCCCTGCTAGATTAAACTGATAGCTTTGCTTAAAATCTCTTTCTGGTTTGTTAATCACCAAAACAGAAGCTATAACGTATTGTAAATATTTACTGGACTGAGAGTGCTGTGATGCCCAGATAATCTGGTAGATTTGAGAGGGAGTAGTGAGCAGTTATTCCAAATCAAGAATCAAGTATATGTAGAAGAAGTAACTGCCCCAATAATGTTGATGTACTTAGTTCAAACGCCTTGGTCAAAGTCTCTATCCCTAGAGTGCAAGGAAAGGTTTACTTGTAATATGATAATGTTAAAATTATACAGGATTTCCTATTGAAATGATTTTTAAATTACAGGAAAGGTGATTGAAGTGACTAAAATCTTTGACTGGAAATACACTGTGTTGTTTTTCCTATTTTGTGTATGACGTATATTGAAACATAGAATGCAAATTTGTGAAAAGGCATCTGCTAATGCACTCACTTCTTTCAGTTTTTTTCTGCAAAGAAATGTGTGTGTGAATCTGTGAAATGTATTTTAAAGGATTTTTTCTTTTTTCTTCTTTTTACAGTCAGTTTTTATTCTGTAACTGTGGTTTCCTGTTTTATTGCTTAAATATGTTGATATAATGAAGTTAAATAACCTCTCATTCAATTTGGTTGCACAATTTGTTTCCTGCCAAAGTCTGTGTTTTGAAAACTTCAGTTCTGTTGTCCCCTGCACCTCTCCTGGCACAATGAAAAATATTTGCGGGACGTTAATCTGTTAATCTTCCTGGAAAGCATATTTAAAAGGAAATGGAGGCTATATTTAAAGCAGGAAAGGAAAGTGTTAATTGTAACAGGATGTTAGTGAAAAAAATTATAATATTGAATTAACTTGTCATTGCAAAAACTAAATTATAGCAGGGAAGCATTTTAGTAGAAAAAATGCAGATTGTATGGTATAGTAAGATATGCATTTTCTGATATAACCCACAGGCTATATAAATGGCCAAGAAACAAAGGAGTGGTTGTTTGCAAATTAGCTAAAGGCCTTTCAGGACAGGATATATTTATTTAATAAAAGCATTTATCAGTGTTAAATATTTTATTATATCAATTATATTTTGATATTTTGTTATATCAATTATATTTTGCTTTAACTATAAATATCTTTGTTTCCTCATTGTGGATAAAAGTATATTTTAGTAAACATAGTAAGTACTGTTATACTTTGTAATATCATTTCACTTCGCAAATTAATAAATGATGAAAATGATATGAATGACGCAACTTGAGATTAAAGTTTCAAGCACTCCTAATATCTTTTAAAACAGTAAATTTTACACAGTATTTGTCAAGATATCTAATGAAATTTTACATTCTAATAACAATTATTTTCTTGTCATGAATTCTTTCTTTAAAGGATATCAGAAAAAGTATTGTGCTATTTTGGTATCTCTGAATCTCTGGAAAGTCTTGAAAGTTTTCCTTTCCTTTTAAAATATTCACCGTACATAAGAAAAATCAAATATCACCACACTCCCTTTTTGAAATTATTTAAATTAACTCTAAAATTTTTCTTAAAGAAAAATCGTGGTCAAAGGATGCTGGTAATAGCAAATAGACATGGTTCTCATTGCAAAAACGTGAATGAGTACACTTAAAGAGATATCATGTATCTTCTTTAACCCCATCCAAATGAGATGCAATGCAACTTTGCTTCCCTGTAACCTTTCATAGTATGAAAAGTTGTGTCTGGCTTTGTGACTTCTGAAATATTCTCATTTACTCAGTTTTCCTCATGTGGTTATTAAACTTCTGCTGATGCTGGTGTAGCAATTTGAAATCAAGTGCAAAATAACTATTTTATGAACCTATCAATAATATGTCATTAATATAGAACAACTTTTTTTCCTATTTGGTGGTAAGAGCAGAATATTCTCTAGAGTTAAAGATAAGGACCATAGCACACTGCATGTTTATTTGTCATTAGGTGGGAGCTGCCAGACATCCCTGGTGTCTCTTTGATCAACCCACTGCCCTCAGCTTTTTCACGTCAGCACATGCCAGGGAGTCCACCACCCTCCGGCCCAGACTACATGATAGCAAAGTATCATTCTTTGTGACATTTAGCTGCAAACTTACTGTTATGAATTTATTTTTGTGACTTTTCTGTTTCAAATAGCACAAACATTGGCCTTGCACTTTTCCTGTGCTGATTTCCTGATTGGAAGACTGTGTGAGCTCCTACTCGTATCAGCACTGGTGTTATTCCAGTTATTGTTCTGGATGGAGAGCTTAGGAGGAGTCCTCAATTAAGCTAATTTTCAGCAGATTAACCATGGACCATCTTCTAGTTGCAGTTTACTTATGCAACTTATATTATAATGATATTGTAAAGATGTGAAATTTAGAAATTACTGAATTAATTTATATTTTCTAATTAACAAAGAAGCAGTGCAGTGGTGGTATATGTACTCCTAGAAATTTGAGGTTCCGGGTTTCTATCCATTTCTCTAATGTTGTTGCTTACTGTTGCAATAATAAGCTTTGGGTTTGTTTATAGGGAAGGTGGCAAGGATCTCGTCTGCCACTTTGAGAAGAAAATTTGTTTTGAAGCATTGAGTTTACTGTATACTGAACAGTAATGAGCATTCATGCTAGTTCAGCTATGCTAATTCTTTTTAAGATAGCATATACGTTCACGAATTAGAAGACATACAATCTTGTTCTGTCAATTATACCTCTGAATCTGAAGAAGTATGTGTAGATGGTAGTTCTAAATGTAAACAGTGTGGGCCATTCAGCATTGTTCCACTCACTTTGATGGAAAAAAAACCCAAATATTTTTGCAATAGTTAGTCATTTAGCAAATATCACTATTAGGAACAACCAAGGCAAATAAAAATAAATGAACAGTGCATTGTGTCAGACATACGATCTTAAGCTTCACTTGCTTCATTTAGCATTTCATCCCCGGAGTGGTGTTTATATTAGGCTCTCTGTTACAGATTTTATCACATGAGTCAAAGACTTATAACGTCATCTTTATTAGGTGACTACAATAATAAATACATTTCTGTTTTCATTTTCTTTATGTTAGTTAATTGTTTCAAATATGGAAGAAAACAGTTTTAAAGAGGTAGGAGAGCAGGAGTTTGGACCAAACCTGGAGAGGGGGGAAAGTGAACAATGAAGGCATGTTTTCACTAGATTAGAAATATTATTCTTTGGAACTCAAGGTGCAAATTATGCTGTGCCGTAATGTTCTTTTCAAATGCACAAGATAAAATTTGCATATCTAAATTGGATCAGCTTGAATGGGCTTCCCTGCTGTCTCATCCCCTCAGCTGCAGTGTTTCTGCAATGGCCTGCAGGTGGATCCAAATAATAATATTTAAGCCTATTTTTAAAAGCATCGCTAAAATAAATATATATACTTAATTTTATATTTATTTCTTGCAGTGAATATCAGCAAAAATGCCTCATCAGAGTATACTCTACATGATAATAGGAGGTTTAAATTTAACCCAGTTTGCATTGGCTTTAGAAATGACAATTTCCACTTCTCAATAAAATCAATATTTTTTCAATGTTAAAACATCATCTTTTTCCCCCCCTTTTTTTTTTTTTGGTGCAAAATTTTACAAAATATAATTTCTTTATCATAAATTAGAACAGTTTTACCATCAAGTTGAGGGCATAGAAAGACCTTGCGAAGATTCTTTATGTACACTTTTGGGTTTATGCTAATTTTTTAAAGATTGGATTACTGTACTGTTTCTGATTTCTCTCATTCCTTTCCTTGAACTCTTTTCTGCTAACTTTCATAGCATTTTATTACATCTGGTTTTGATGAAGTAGATAGATACTTTTTTCCATTGAAAAAACTCTATGTTAATGGACTTGCCCAGGTATACTTTTTATTCAGTCCATGCAGCTGCTGAATTTTATTTATTTATTTTGTGTTCATTTGATAGTTTGACTACTTTTCACTTGACAAAGATAAACTGTGAAAGAAATACTTTAATCTCTGAGGACAACAGTGGTACAGTTCAAATATATATTTTCTAGTTCCTGTACAGTACAGTAAACGAGATCTAAGGAGTTAATTTTATATGTTTTATATATATTTAGTGCAATCTTAAACTGTAATGCTTTCTGTAGCTGACTGTAAAAAACAAAGTACAGACAACCTCAAGTTTATGTCAGTTCAAATATACTTGTGTTTAAAAAGTTCATTATTTTCATGTATGGAGAATGCTGTAAACAATGATCTTACCTTGCTTTTAATGAAAAATTGTAGCAGGAATGGCTTTGACATCAGTGGAGCCTCTCTGGACCCTGTCCTGAGTGCTGAGGTTTGGAACTGGTCTTAGGTGAGAAGGGGTTTCACCTGTAATAGGTTGATTCAGGATGTTTGGACTACAATCTGCTGTAAATCAATGAACTTATTGCAAAGATATATTTGTGCTGGGGTGGGCTGATATATATTTAGTCTGGAGAAGAGGAGGCTCATGGGAGACCTCATTGCACTCTACAGCTTCCAGAAAGGAGCCTGTGGTGAAGAGGGGTTTGGCCTCTTCTCCCAGGCAACAAACAGGACTTGGGGAAATGGCAGCAAGTTGTATCAGAGGAGGTTTAGTTTGGACATGAGGAAAAACTTTTTCTCTCAGAGAGTGGTCAGGCACTGGAATGCCTGCCCAGAGTGGTGGTGGAGTCGCCGTCCCTGGCAGTGTTCGAGGCGCCTGGATGAGGAGCTATGAGATATGGTTTAGTTTGTGGCAGCAAAGGTAATGAGAAGATGGTTGGACTAGATGATCTTACAGGTTGTTTGCAACCTTGTCATTCTATGATTATATATATATATATTTTCCTAGCAGCTGTTATGGTGCTGTATTTTAGATTTACAAAAACACTAATGTTGTTAATACACCATCCTGGTTTCAGTTGAGACATAGTTGATTTTTTTCACAGTGTTTGTTATGATGCTACGTTTTGGCTTTAGGAGAAAAACAATGTTGATAACACAGTGATGTTTTAGTTGTTACAGAGCAGTGCTTACACAGAGCCAAAGATATTTCAGCTTCTTGTGCTGTCCTACCAAAGGGGGTGGGGTGTGCATAAGGAGATGGGTGGGGATAGAACTAGGACGGCTGACCCAAACAAATGGATATTCCATATCACATGGTGTGGTGCTCAACAGCAAAACTGGTGAAGATAAGCTGGAGAGAGTGGCCACTGCTTGAGGACTGGTTTGGTATTGGTCAGTGAGTGGTAATAAACTGCATTATGCATTACAGTTGTACACTGTTTTATCATAATTATTGCTTATTATTATTATTTTCCTTTTGTGTCTTTTAAAAGTGGTTTTTATCTCAATCCACAAGTCCTTATTGCTCTCTATAGCTACCTGAAGGGAGGTTGTAGTGAGCTGCGGGTCGGCCTCATCTCTCATGTGACTGGTGATAGGACCAGAGGGAATGGCTTCAAGCTGTGCCAGGGGAGATTCGGGCTGGATGTTAGGAAATGTAGCAACAGTATCAGGATATTTATAACAGTTTTGTATCATATTCTGTCACTTGTTGATCCATGTCCCATACTAATGTTTATTGCTTTGAATACTTATTTCAACTACCTTTTATCTATAGCTTATTTACTCAACTCTGCATCAGGATAAGATCATGATGCTCCCTTGACACCTCAGTATGTATTAGTTTAACATAGGTGCAATTTTCCAGCATCATAGTTTCTGTGTTGTAATTCTGAAAATAAATGAAGAGAATAATTTTGTGTTCAGCTTTGCTTATGTAATATCTATGTATTTTAAAATACTATGTTTGCCATTATATGTGTGGCAAATCTTAGGCAAAAAATTATAATAATACAACGATTTGTGATGAAATTTATGTTATTTTCATTCTGGCTAGCCCTTAGTTTTTTAAACTGCATTTACTGTTTATAACAATACTGAAGTGTTTCAGTATAGCAGACAAAATACTTGCATTAAATATCCTTTCTTATCTTCTTTTAGGTCTATTCAACATATTTATTATCAGAGAGAATGTGGGTTATTAGTTCATTAGGGAAATTAGGACACAGGAAGGCTAATTAAAAATGAAATACTTACTCTGCTGTAAGACAAGAAATATATTGAATGTTTAACAATAATTTCTGCTAAAAATTATATGCATTTTGTGAAGAAATAATTTGTTCTGCCGTAGAGAAACGGATTAGTTTCATCATGCGGTAGCTATGCTGAATTGTAAAAGGAGCACCAGACTTTGTTGCAGGAATTAAAACACCATCAGTTGAGATAATGAAGAGCATACAATGAATATGATCTCATTTCTGCAATGCATTTAAAATTAAAACCATTTAAGAACTGTTGCAAAAATCATAATTTAACAGCAAAAAAACCCATCCAAACAATGAAGCAAATGTTTACTATCTATTTTAATTACTTACTGCTTAGAGGTATGCATTAGGTTTATTTATTGTTTGATTTCTAGTTCTTTCTTTTAATGGTTTAAGACTACAGTAGCTAATGGCCCATTTTGAAATCAAATGAATGCAATCTTCTGTATTTCATTATGAAAACCATTTTGGATCATTTCATTTTGATAGCATCTGAAGATTGCTACTTGAAATTGCAGGTTATCTGTGGGATGACAGTGTGAAAGATAACATGAAACACAGAAGAGGAATTTCTTGCACTATTTAAAAAATCGAACTTTTTTTTTTAAATAAGGAGAAATTGAGACTAGATTTCTGAATTGCATTCCAAAGATGTTGATGAAGTTAGAATGCCATTTTTTTTTTTTTAATTAATTTTCTTTTGTAGCACTGTTTATAATGAAAACCCTACCAAAATCTTTTCTGTAAAAGATAATTTCCTTTACACTCTCCTAGAACTTGGAGAAGCTAAGAAGTGCTCTGTTGGCTAAAGACAATAGGAATTTTCTTTTTTGCATATGTGTAAGAGGGAGAGAGAGAAGGATTGTCCTCCCAAGATCAAATACACATATTTATATTTTTCCCTTTATCAAAGCTTTGCATTTATCTAAATTTAGAACATGAAGTTAGAAGTCCTGATTCTAACAGAGACTGAGAACCCACAGTGCATTTTACCAGTCCCCTTTAGAAATGAAAATTAGATCTTGGCTGGGAGCTTAGAAGTTCTGCCAAAAAGCCCATAGCCAAATAAAAAATAATTTGTATTAGAGAACATGGTAGCTTAGATAACTCAATATAGTTAAGTTTTACATAAATAATAATAATAATAATAATAATTGTGATTCACAAGGTTGGCAGTCAGTCAGTATTTCTAGTTTGCTACCAGTAAACCAATTGCTGACAGAGAGGTAAATTAGCGTAGGCATATGCTTTTTTAAACTGTTTGACATAATAAAGGGAATTCTTTTCTGAATCTTATCAGTGTAATACTTTGCTATAGCAACCTTGTAATTTTCAGGAAGGTAATTTGTTGAATTGTACCACATTAGCCTAAGTGAGGTACAATGTGCCCTGCTATTCAGCAAGTTTCAATAATCAGGATGTATTCAAAATCATATAAAATATGAAAAATAATAAAATGTTAATAATTAAATTCCTTTAGACATATATACGTGAAAGGTATAGGCAAACTTTTACATATGCTATGTATATGTCACTAAGAAAAATTGAAATTGTGAAGGGTTTTAATGTACAATCATCCACCAAACTCTTCAAAACAAATTGTTTACAATAGTTTCTCTAACAGTTTTAGAAGTATGGAGAACATATTTGTCTGATTTGTTTTTTTGTGTGTGTTTCTTCATATAAAAGTTTGAAGTACTTTCTTTTGCAGTTGATACAAAACTCACTAGACGTACCATTTTTATACATATAAATTACTTCCTCCAGTTAATAGGTGTGATGGAGACATTAAAGTTGGAGCGTATGAAGAAGCATCTTCAGGCAACAGAGATTGGGCTACTGTTGAGAGTATTTTGGAAATATATGGTAAAATTTATCACTTTACTCTCACTATACAGGAAATCTCAAAGGAATAAGCTTCTGATTAAATATGGATATAAAAGCCAGACAGGCATAAATAGGTGTACTGTATCTGAATTTATATATGGATGTTAAGAGAATTTAAATTGCCATAAATTTTGTTGATTTTTTGTTTGTACATATGCTTATATGTATACGTATGTTGAGTTTGGAACATTTATACACATGTTAAATATATATATAATATTTAAAATATATTTAAATATGTTTATATAAATATTATATATACGTAAATGGACATATATAAATTAAACAGTAAGATGAAATAATCAGAAATTATTCATAAAATCATGGAATTGTTTGAGTTGGAAGAAACACTTAAAAGTCATCAAGTCCAACTTCCCTGCAATGAACGAGGACACTAGAGCCAGATGTGGTTGCTCAGAGCCTGATCCATCCTGACTTTGAATGTCTCCAAGGATTGGACATCCACAACCTCTCTGGGCAACCTGTCACAGTACTTCACCATCCTTATTGTAAAAAACTTCTTTCTTATATCCTTATATCTATCTTATATCTTATAAATCTGCCCTCCTTTAGTTTGAAATCATTTTCCCTTGTCCTGTCACAAAAGACACTACTAAGGAGTCTGTCCCCTTCTTTCTTGTATCTCCCCTTTAGACACTGAAAGGCTATCAGACTGCCTGGAGCCTTCTGTTCTCCAGGCTGAACAGCTTCAGCTCTTTACCCTAAAGATAACTCCAGTAACAAGATTCTTATGTTAAGTTTGGCTTCTGCTTTGTGCGTGATGTGCTTTTTTTTTCCTTCTCTTTTTTTTTTTTTTTTTTTTTGGCTCTGATAAAACCTGAGTCACTTTACCTGAACTAAGGCTGTTATTTTACCTGACCTGTCTCATTCAGACATTGCTGTTGCAGTTCAATAGTGCTTCATCTTTTGAGTGTTCCTCACCTCACTTCATCTATATGCATTAAGTTTCTTTGTTGTGGGGAACTCATGGTCCACTCACCTAGCTGGATGCTAACAGCTGAATTCAATTCTGAATTAGAGCCATCTGCTTTGAAATTTTCTGCAGTATTTCAATAATAATGTAATCGCTGAGAAAAATCCTTGTTCTTTTAGTCTCCATACTGTTTTTTTATTCAGTGAAAAATATATCAAGATAAATTGTCTTATATTCCACAGATAGTATATATGGGCAGCTATCAGTTACTTAGACTACAGTTATTTTCAAATCCTTTGGGAACAACTTGTGGAAGTACCAGCGCTGTCACTAACAGTTAATTGGAAAGCTTTCTCTCTCATTTTTGAATATGCAGGTATAATTGTGATTGGAGAAATCTGGCAATAATGTCTTTTGTCACCATAGAAAAGAACAATGGTGACAATTCAATGTTGTTGTTTTTTTCCCTGTCTTGAAAGTGTCACATCACCTTAAGCTTGGTTTGATCCCCCTGGTGAAGCTCTAATATTAATGCTAATGCTGATAGTTTAGAGAAGGTTTTTCTGTAGCACACAGACTGTGCTTTGTGATCTGTATGCAGAAAATCCAATTATATGTGGTTGTGATGTTACCTATTGCACTTGCTTAGGTTTGGTTATTTGCTTTCTTTTTGTCAATGAAAAGCTGCTGTAGTGGAACGTAGGAGAGGACAGTGCTATAACAGCAGAGGAGGAAGAAAAGGCAGCACTTTGAAGAATGGGAGGTTTTCTTGACACAGCCCAACATTTCACATCTAGTTATTAATGTTCAAGGCTAAATAGTGACACGGTTTTAAATGGTATAATCTTTTTACTAATGTGGGCTTAGAATTCATTTTGTTGCCTTCCTTTTTGTTTTGTAGTTTGCAACAGAGTTGATTTCAGTGGCAGTAACCTATGCTTTTCAATGGGAAGATTGGTTGGTAGGAATAGATTTTAAATTTGACCTCATGTCAAAATGGTGTTAGATGCTTTAATCGGTTTCCTCAAGTTATATTCCTCCTGTTTATTGATCTGTTGAAGTCAGCATAAAACACACACACTGTACTTTTGGCCAGCTAATTTGGAACTCTTATGAAGTTAACCAATCATTATAAGCTACTTCCAGCTACATATATTTTGTCAGTGCTTCTGAATCCATCAATTTCTGGAAGCCATTAAAAATACTGGCTGATGGAAGAAAAAGAAATAAATAGCAGCCTTATTTAATTTTCTTATTAATTTGTATTAATTAGTTAACTTGATAACTGATAACAGTATTTGAGTGATTTATGTCTTCAAAAAGAAGACCACTGTTTCCCTCCTTGAAAATGGAAATTGGCTTGTCAAATGTTTAGATGAAGAATGATCAATCAATAGGATTTTAATAAGGAGAAGGTTTAAAATTGACTAAGGGTGGCTTTTGTTTAAAGGTGATTTGGTATGTGCAAATTACTAAGCTATCCCAGGAGAGGATGTTCAAAAGCAATAATGGGCACTGATTTTCTTTGTTTATTCCATTCTCTGTCTTTCTGTTCTCCTTGCTAGGGATTTCACTACTCTCTGCTGTCTTTGAAATTTTCCTGCCTGTGTTGCAAGTATTGTATATATTCTACTCATTTATTTTTACAGCTATCAGTTTTAACTTTTATTTTTTTTTTTTACCATTGAGGAAATTGTCTGGATAAGCTTATTTATTTTCAATATAAATTCATGTTCAGCATAGGGCCTAGTTGTTCCCGTTGATTTTAAAAATTTTGGAAATTATATGCACACATTGGAATAACAGAGCTGACTTGGAAAGCCCTCTTGATGTCCTGCATTTGTGTGTGAAAATTTAGTACAGTGGGCTTGTTGATTGAGAACTGATTCTATGTATTTCTCTCCATTGGTGAAGTGTGTAGTGGACTTTTCTGAAAGTGAGGTAACTAAAGCTAGATACCTAGATTTAAAAAATGCTTCATTCTTTTTGAAGTCATAATTACATGGGTAAACAAACCATAGGTATGTATCAAGTGAGCAAAAAGACTAAAGATTAAAATACGTGCAGAAATTCTGATTGTCGCTACTTCCTCCATTTGGTATCTTATCCTAATTCCAGTCTGTTTTCTTAGTTCTTCCTGTCATTTGCTTTTTACCAAGCTTTGAATACTAGTGGCCTATCTTTATGCTCGCTTTTGTACCCAGTTGTTACCACAGTTTCAAAAGGATTTCCAACCAAGTGCAAACTTATTTTCAGTTGTGATAAAGACACTGATCACTTCTAACAAAAGCAAATTTCAAGCTTATTCCCCAAAGCACAGGTTGCCAAAATTGCTTCTAAGTGACAAATTTCACCAATTTCCTCATGAAAAATATTTCTTTTTCTATTAGCACAAGAAAGGAACTATCGTTTCTCCTCTTCATTATAAAGAATGGGACAACTACAAAAATCATTTTTGTGCTTTTTCTAATTCCTATCTTTGTCTTTATAGGATAGCGTTACTCTGACACTGAGAATTTGGCAGTTTTAAACTGAGAAATGTATTCAAGAGAGAAATGTATTTTAGTGATTCAGACCTCACTACAAAACCTGACCATAAATAGTACTGTGCTTATGAATTTTGTGTTTGATTTAAATTACTTTTAGGTGTGGTTTCTTTAAGAGAAAATTAAGTATAAGAGCTTTCTCCATCAGATTCTGAATAAATGAAAAACTCAAAATCTCTTTCAATAAGCTACTATCAATGCAGTTGGTTTCCTAATGAAAAATGCATGCTGCCTCTACTACTGATAGGCAGCCTGCACCACATGCGACTAAAGAGATCTCTGAATTGATGAGAAAAGGTTCAGAGCTTGATTTCTTGATAGAGATGACACTTTCAAATAAGGAACTTCAAAGATGCTTTTGGATCCAGTTCTGATACTTGCAAAAGTTCTCCTTCATGCAGTCTGCTGCTGGAGCCAGTGTAATCTGCATAGGAAGTGCAGTATTCATTCAGAATGCAGAGGCAAAGTGGAACTAGTTAATTCAGTGTGACCTTCTGCCATTCTCTAGCTGTATCTTTGTATACCTTCTTGCAGTACTTAAACATGTGCCTTCTTATAAAGAATGTTCTTTTTACATGAATGTTCCAGACCTGGGGTATTGATTGTTCCCTACCAAAGGGGATAGTTAAAAATATTCTTGGTTCCAAAACTGAGAAAACTGCTCAAAACCAGCAGCACATAAATAGTTGAATCGTTTAAGTAATATCTAAATTTTGTCTTTCTGCATCTGAAGAAAAAGCCTTAAAAATGAAAGACTGGCTAGGCAAACTTTCACCAATGTACTAGTCTTCAACTGGCTTTTAAAGTAATGAACAATGCAAAATAAAAGAGAAATTATCCAAGAATCAGTTATTTTCCTTAATAAGAAGAATGCATTTGTCAAATTAGAGCTAGATCATAGACTTATAGAATGGCTTGTGTTGGAAAGGAACTAGCCTCGTCTAGTTCCAACCCTGCTATAAGCAGGGACGCTTCCCACTAGACCAGGTTGCTCAAAGCCCATCCAGCCTGGCTTTGAATGCTTCCAGGATGGGAGCATCCAAAACCCCTCTGGGCAACTTGTTCTGGTGTCTCACCACCCTCACAGTTAATAATTTTTGCTAATATCTGGTCTATCCTCTTCCAGTTTAAAATCATACCCTGTTGCTACAAACCCTTCTAAAAAGTTCCTCCTCATCTTTCCTGTAGGCCCCTTTCAGGTACTGGAAGGCTGCTGTAAGGTCCTCCTGGAGCCTTTTCTTCTCTAGGCTAAAGAGCCCCACTTCTCTCAGCCTTTCCTCATAAAGGAGGTGTTCCAGCCCTCATGGCCCTCCTCAGGACGCAATCCAACCACTCAGTGTCCTTCTTTTGTTGGGTGCCCTGAACTGGATGCAGTACTCCAGGTCAAGTCTCATGAGAACAGAGCAGAGGGGCAGAATCACCTCCTCAACCTGCTGGTCACACTTCTCTTGATGCAACCCAGGATACAGTTGGCCTGGGCTGCAAGCACATACTGCTAACCGATGTTGAATTTTTTTATCAAACTGACACTCCTAAATCCTTCTCCTCAGGGCTGCTCTCAAGCTATTCGCCTCCCAACCTACATCTGTGCTTAGGTTTACCCTGACTCAGGTGCAGAACCTTGCACTTGGCCTTGTTGGACTTCATCAGGTTGGCATGGGCCCACCTCTCAAGCCTGTCCAAGTCTCTTTGGATAGAATCTTTTCCCTCTCGACATCTGCTGCTTGTGCATTTATGCATGTAGAATTCTCATTCGTTTTCTAAAAATAAGATTTTCTTGTTGCAAAGATTTTGAAGTAATTATTTAGAAACATTGGAATGTTTATTAATTTTTAGTGATTTCTTATGCATAATTCTGTCTTCTACAAAACTTACATATATAACTTAAAAATTTCTTGAAAGGATAATTCCTTGAAAGGATAACATCAGGATCTGTTTCGTTCTTACCATCTGTGTAAGATTTAGAAATCCCTAAGTACTATATTATGACATGGTCAAGTGTGACACCTAGAGGCTATATGCCTAGGTTCCCTAAAGAGTAATTTTTTCAGCTACAAGTTTTGTACAAGACATTTCATTTTGGAATTCAGGAATTAATCTGCCAGGTTTTGAGAGATAAAGTACGTTATGATAAATTCAAAAGTTGTTCACATGCATCGTATTTCTTGTGTCTTCCCTAATTAGGATCCCCAGATTTCATATAAAGAAAAATAATAGACCACTACTGAGTCTACTGGAGGTGCTCAAAGCTCCACAGCCTGAAAGGACCTGTACAATATATTCTTGTCTGGAATTCTCTTGTAAAATTCTTGAAGGTCTCATCCCAAGAGAATCATTTAAACACACTTCCAGCTGTAGTAAAATTTTTACAAGCAAGTTAGTCAGGGTCTTAAAAAATGCAGAGTTAGAAGTCTTGGTGAGTGTGTTTATGCAGGAGGACAGAGAGAAAACAAGCTCATTTGAGTTGTTATTTGAGTTGTTTAGATGATGGAGCTTTCAAAATAACCATATAAGGTAACATGCCACACCTAATGCCTTTTCTAAAAGTCAGTTGTGCGCTGTATGAGTTTACAGTGGATATATCCAAGGGCCCACTGCATCCTTACAGTGGGTGTATGCAGGAGTGTCCTAATATGGCTGAATCAGGTCAATAGGTTAAAAATATAGAACTCTTCTCAGAAACGAGCATCTGTTGGTTATTGCCTGTAAGAAACTCATTAAAACCATATTGTGGGGTGTGGGAACTACTAGCCTATTGAGGGAAGGGATTGTCCAACTCTGCTCTGCAATAGCATGGCCTCAGTGTGAGCACTGTGTGCAATTTTGGGTCCTAAAATATAAGATAGGCAGAAAACTATTAGGGAGCATCCAGGGGTGGGCAACAAAGGCGGGTATGTGTCTAGGCAGCAAGGTGTATGAGGAGCATACTACTAGCAGGGAGATTCTGTTTGACAGGCAACTTTTCATACGCGATGGCTATACAATTTGTATTTTGATCTCATTTCTCTTTTCACTAAATAAAATATATGGTGCATTTGTTTTTTTGTCATCCTCTGACTGTTTAATGCTAGAAAACAAGAACAAAGTAATTCTAATATTTTATGACTAACTCTACCTTGTTTTCATGTTTTCATGAGTGTCTTTGAGATCAGTCATTTTCCCCTAGAAAACAAAAAAGTGCTAGCTTGTCATTTACTTATGAGAGCAGTTTACTGACTCCATGTGGTTGTAGTGCCTCAAATAAATAAATGTATGTGAATACAAGTCTATCGAGATTCATTTATTGATGCTCTAAGGTACAACACTGACACTGTTATGTTACTGATACAGAGATTAATGTTGATTGTAGTTTATTTCTATGCTTTGTCAGAGGTTTCTTTTCAGAAGTACATAAATTTGTATTTGGGAACATCTAAACTGCAAGCAATTGATTATTTATGATCATTAGATCATAATTAGATCATTGTGGGCTGGAAATTGTGGTTGCACTGGGGGAAGACCCTTGCACATGATAGCAAATAGGTTAGAATATTTTGGGCACGCTGACATGGAAAATGCTGCCAGCAACACACTCATGTTAGTACATTTGAAGCATGCAATCTGTATATACAGTCTCCTGTGGCTGAGGCCTAATTCCTAAAGATAGGTTAGAGTGTCTGCAGGCATCTACCTATTATCATCTTGCTTGTGTTTTTCTGTTCTGATTAAAATATGGATGTTTGGGCTGCAAAAATAACATAGCTCAGTGTTGAATGTTTACCAAAGACAGCTCTTCAAGAATCCTTACTACAGTTACGTCTACATAAGAAATATTCCCAGTTTTGCCTCTTTTCTTTCTCTCTGACACATTTCTGAACACTTTTAAGTTCATCATAGCTTGTTACCAATGAAGGTGAAATTAGTTTTCTGTGCTTTTTTGATCTTTGTTAGAAGAAAAACAATGCAGCCATAAGGATTAGTGTGCAAATATTAGTTTTCATAATCTTTATCAAAAATTTAAAAGTTTGTGCTTTTGTTGCATAAATACAAAAAAATGTTTGAATGTTTGGGTATGTGTATCACTCTTGCATGATACTGCTTTGTTCTGCTGTCAAAACCACTTTGATTCACTGAATGAACTATATGAATGATCTGTTTCTTGATAATGTTTCCGGATGATCTGAGTCATGTACGAAATATTTTCAGAGGTTTTCTTTAGACATTCATAAAAATTCTAGGTAGAATCCATTGCTGTTAATAACTCTGTGTATGGTGCCTATTGCCCCTAGTCACCCCATAGAATATATCTTTTTCCCCCTAGTGTATATCTCCTGCTAAAGAGCCAACATCTTTAATCTTAATTTTTCAAAGGAGTGTATAAGTAACATGTATTTTAACTTGACTGAACAAATCAATGACGTTGCCACAGATTCCCTGGTGGTTATAAAACTTTTTAAAGCCCCTTAAATTTGTTGTAATATTTTTCAGAAATTATGAAGATTGCATTATCTTCATTAGGTTGGATATTTTAATACTTTCAGTGTGGTATGAAAAACAGTGTGCACGTGCATAACTTAACCTCGCATTTACCTGTGGAATTGCTACAATTCTATAAACTCAGAGGATACTGTTTTGACAGTATTTTGTCTAGCTCAACAAAACACAGGATGAAAGGGTTTCCAACGCTTCCTAAACTCAACATAGTATGATGTAGTAGGAGCAATTAAAATCTATTTCCAGAAGTGCTTTAGCTGAGGTTGCAAGTTCTGCATCAGGATGCTGTAAATTTGTTAAGATCATGGCTTTCTATGTATCCCTTATCAACCTATAATCTCCTGATTGTTGCCTGTTTTTCAACAGCTGAGGAACAGTAATCCACACTTGCTTATCTCTCTTAATCACAGCCTCACAGTGCTAGAGCTCCCTGAGCCTTTAATTCCCTCTTAGAGGCGTAACAGAGTGGAAAGTAAACAAAGACAAATTTGCAACCTTCAACATTGCTAATTTGCTCTGATGTCAGAATATTTAAACAGGCAAAGACTTGGGAATTATTTGATCATGGCTGATTTTAATCAAATGCATGCGAAAAGGCTGAGTCTGAGAAGGTTGTGCAAAATGACAGGCATCCCAAGAGAGGTTCACTGAAGGTTTCTTCTTTAAACAACAATAGCTCCATCCTTTTAAAACTCTGGATCATGTGCTCTTGCAGTGTTTTTTTTTTTTTTTTTTTTTTTTTTTTTTTTTTTTTTTTTTTTTGTGGCTGCTTGCATTTCGAATGGAACTTTTTGGATATGGTAACAGTTTCCTTGAAAATTTCTCATTTGCTTTGCAGTTTATAGATGTCTGAAACCTGATCTTTAGGCTTGTTACTGCGTCTGTTCGCTGGGCAATGGGTGGGAGAGATAAGAATGCCTAATTTAAAAGCTTTGTCTCTCTGCATGTTTTTGCATCATCATGACAGCCTAATGTATCCTGAATACTTTCATATGTAAAACTCGGTGTGTGTTTTAAAAATGATTGATAACTTGATCTTCAAATTACTTCAAATTACACAGTTGACATTTATACATGTATATATGTGTACATACTTACTGGATAGGAAGGGATGTTATTTTGCATTATATGTTACATGCAGACCTCATCTACCACAGAGATGATGTGCTTACACATCCACACACAGTAGCTGCACGTTATTACCTGAAACAGATTTGACAAATATGCAAATAAAGTTGTAGGTTGTTCTTTTGTTTTGTTATTCCTTTCATTTCCTTCTGTGGAGACTTAAATGTGTATTTAATGCATGAGTAACCACTTATTTTTTGTTGCTTACAAAATGGTTAACGTAGCATGTATGTTGCTTTCAGGTCAAGTGTGTGATGCTTTCCTAATTAATATAATATTGCTCCAGTTTATCTGTTCTGGTTGCACGACTTGTGTTTCTGAAGCACGTGTGATGATGATTTCTTTTCTTCTTAGCGTGTGTCATTTGGGCTATTCCAGGGAGAGATGCCTGGGAAGCCAGGCTTTTGCAGTCACACTCTGTGTTGAGATTACAGCGCCGGGTTATTTGTGTTCCTCCTCATCCCTGTTTCTCTCTGTCTCGCTCTCTCCAGCTGGTGTAAATGACTGCTGCCGCCTCCCAGCGCAAGATAACCTGCTCAGTCAGCTGGAGCCCCCTGCGGACAGCTGTCTCTCTTTTAGCTGATGGAAAACTGCTACTAACCGCTGAATGGAAGAGCGTGGAGCAGCAACCATACTAGCAGCAGCCGCTGTAGCGAGAGCAAGCAAGGACTCTATTGTTCCCGTGCGTTAAACAGTTTTTCCTTTGCAACTGATATGCGCAAAAGCAAGACAGAGGCTTCTAGCCTGCTTCTCCCTGCGAAGAAATTTTGAAGAGGGGAATATTATTCGGAGAAGGCTTCACGGTCCGGCTGCAGGAGGCATGGGGCTGAGCGAGGGGAGCACTGCTTTCCCCCCTGGGCCGGGGCTCTCCGCCCCGCCAGCCCGCTGCATGGGAGTGCTGGTGGTCCTGCTGCTGGGGAGCTGGGGCACTCGGGCGCAGAGCGAATTCCAAACTTCGTCCGTCTATCTGTGGAAGACCGGTAAGTAAGGATGCTGTACAAACATAGTAGCAGTATGTTTAGTTTCTGTTGTAAGCTGTAACCTTTTTGTGTGCTTTGTGTACGCAGAGAAAGAAAGTTAAATGTGTTAGTGATGTTAATGCGCAGGATTCTAGGAAAACAAATTGGGTCTCTTACCAGGGTTCCACCAGCCAAGCAAATATGGCAATTAAAAAACCCCACATTTATGACCCTGTGAAGTGTTTTCTGGGTGTGTTGAGGATTTTAATTTTATTTACTAGCTCTGCGTTGTATGTAAATAGCAAAGGTCAGGGCTCTAATGCCTGATCACAATGGAAAGGACCATTTGTTACAGTTGGAGTCAGCAGTGTTAACAGTGCTCTAAAAATATTGGCATTTCACAAAGAAGGATGTAACGCAGCGTGTCTAATCTTTATGCTGTGTGCTGACATGTAATATATTCAGTGTGGTAATTGACGGGGAGTTGGGTTTGTTAAATTTAGGTTTGTTGCACAGTATATAGGACACGTGAAAGCTAATGATGGATTAGGTGAAATAATCCAACTGATGCCAGATCTCATAACCAAAGAGCCAAAGGCAAACAGACTATGTGGATTCAGCACCATGCTAGATAGATAATTTCCTTTACTTTGGTGCTAATGAGTTATGCGTATGTTTTAAAGATTGCAGTTGTAACACTGTTCCAACTTCAACTTTGCTTTAAAAATTAATGGGGTCTGTCTTGTGTCTATCAGTGTATTAAACTAACTCAGAATCTTAACATGAAGGAATATGTGCAATTTAGTTCCCTAATGTAGTGGTAGTTCCTATGTAAGATTCCAAGTCTCCAGTTCAGCATGGAAATGAAAAAAGCTGTTTAGTAATTCACATTGGCTTGGCAGTTAGCTTTTTTTCCCTATACACTGAGTAATAAGCCAGTCCTTAAAGCAGGCGTTTGTTTAAAATTTGCTTTTCTATTAATTAATGATAAGATAGTAAAAGAGTGCAAATTAATAATTTCTTTGAAAAACAACTTTGAGAAGATGGTCTCTTTTCTGGATGGAGCCTTCTGCCATGAAAGAAGATCAATTCACAATCACAGCAATATCCTGAATTTTTTAAGAGGCTCTATCCATACAGCAGCTCAAGCAGAGGATTAAAAGGGAATTCATTTAAACAAGAAGACAGGCTTTCCAATAATGCTAGAAAGAGAAATTTGAGGAAGGGAGAATCCTTTGCAACTTTCACTTCCTTCTGAAAGATGAGTAGCACAATCGTACTGATTACCTTTTTTTTCCTTCTTCTTTAACCTCTGAAAAATTCCAAACGTAGTTTGTTTCCATTACAGATTTTTAAATACTTGATACACACTTAAAGGGAGAAAATAGGTGCACAAATCTGTAGGAAAATATAATAATAATAACAGTAGCATTTTGCATTTAGGCATTTGGAGAATAAACTCTCTAGCATTTTATTGTATCCATTTAATAGATTGTATTTGAAGATGTTAATAGTAACATAGATAGTATCAGTTAACTATAGTTATTATACTCTAATGAAAATGAGGTCCTGACCTGCTGTGGGGTTGCTGTTTACTTTGCCTATAGCACACGTGCTCTGAAGTCAGAGAAACCAAGAGAAAACTGGGTTGTTTGTTTCCTCCAAGTTTTTTCCTTTCTTAAGAACTTTTGTTTAGAAGAAGTATGACATAATTACGTTGTCTAGTGAACAGCTAGTTTGCGCTTTTAAACGTTCCTTTCTGTGACTTCTCTGCTCTGTTTTACCCACCGTAAGGAATAGTGTATGTTCACTGTATAATTTTTAATATTGTAACATCAGTGATTTGACAATAATGTGATGAAAAACAAGTCAGAACGGTTCTTTTCTAGCAGTGAATGACAAGATAGAGTGAATGAGGTAGTGCATTAGAAGCCTAATTAAATCCTTGCACTCCGTTTCTTAGCTATTCCTTTGTGTCAAAAAAAAAAAAAAAAGAAAGAGAGACAGAGAGAAAAAATGCCTTTGGATATGCTGTGTGCTTTTCATTTATACACTAAGGGAGTTCTTGCAGGTAGCTTTGTCTGACAAACATAGGCTATCTTTGTGCAGAAATTGACTTTGTAACAAAATGTGTTGCTTTTCAATTTTGCTATATTTTATTAAATTAGTCTTATTCTCGATCAGGAGTAAGAGGGGAAACAGAATAGCCTGTAGAAACAATTTGAACTTGTGTCATATGATAAGCTTGTGCTTGTAATGAAGCAGTATACCACTTCACTTGATTGTAACCTTGCGGCTTTGAGGGGCTAACTGTGTTTCTCCTGGGGAGAACTAGACATTGCCACACATCTAGAATAATTGATAAAATATCTGAAAAGATAGCCTGGTAAAGTTCTATGTTACTGTCTTGGTCTCTAGTCTCTCTCTCATTCCCTTCTCCTCTTTGCAGGAGAAAGAGGGTGCCAAAATCATCCCTAACACTGATCAGCAATCCTTATATGTTAACTGCTTTCAGCCAGTGTTTTTCTTTTAAGTTCATCACACAGATACTGTCTTAATCTACTGGTTGTCTTCAAGTGGTATATGAAATATCTGTGGTTTTATTAGCATATTAGCAGTGCATGGTATAGTTGGTATAGTAAGGATATTACTGATTCTTCCTCCCCCCCCCCCCTTTGTTGGTAGGTTTTAGAAATAGAAGTAGGACAACAGCTCATCAGTGATCTGAAGGGATATCTAGCACAAAGCGTTCAAATTTCAGCTGAAGTATTAGAGGAGATGATATAAAACTGAACTGGACAGTAGTGAGCTCGTGCAACTGAGACAATATTAACTTTTCTTTCTGTGAATTCAATGTAAGTCCCAGAAATGTGTGGCTAAGATTGTGTCTAGTAAATCAGCTTGATTTGTGTGTGCGTGTGTGCTTTCTGACACGTGTTTTTAGTGAAGTACTGAGTACTGTATGCAATTCTGGGATCTTCAGTTCAAGAAAGACAGGGAACATCTAGGAAAAGTCCAGAAGCAAGCCACAGAGATAAGGGGTCTGGAGCATCTCCCTTCTGAGGAACAGTTGAGAGACCTGATACTGTTCAGCCTGGAGAAGAGAAGACTGAGAGGGGTCCTAATCAATGCTTATAAATATCTCATGGGCGAGAGCCAAGTGGATGAAGCCAGGAACCTTTCAGTGGTTCCCAGTAACAGAACAAGGAGAAGTGGTCACAAACTGGAACATGGGAAGTTCCATATGAACATGAGGAGAAAAATTGTTTACTTTGTGTGTGACAGAGCACTGGAAAGGGCAGCCCAGTGAAGTTGTGAGATCTTCTCTAGAGATATTCAGAACCCATCTAAAGGCTTTCCTCTGCTGCCTATTATAGAAAACCTGGTTTAGAGTTAGACTAGATGATCTCCGGAGCTCCCTTCCAACCCTTATGACTGTGACGTATGTCCATTTATTGAGAAACATGCTGATTTTGTTACTAAATTTAGTTTGGCACTGGCTTTTGGAACTGACTTGCATGTATCTGTTTCCTGTTTCTGAAGAGTTTTTGAAAAAGTATCATAGTGTATGCTACTCCATGACTTCTATACTATCTAATTGCAGTGTGTTCTGTTAAGAATGCCTCAGAAAATAATCTGCAGATGTCATGAGGTTTGAGTTGGGGATTCCTTCTCTTATAAAATAGCAATTGTGATACCTGGTGTAGTTTCCTGATTCTGGATTTTAGGGTTGAGGATGAGTTATGGGACTGTTCTTTGCACTTTGGGACATAGAGTTATAACCTTAAGAAGTATTCAATCTACCACTGTTTTCCTATGTACTCCAATAAAATTCCAAGGGATGTTGTAAAGTTCAGGTTAACACTTTTATGATTTACTTATCTTCAGTTCAGCATGGAAAGTGTTGTAAGCAACACTTGAGAAGAGAGATTAGACCAAATGATTTCCAGAGGTCCCTTCCAGTCTCTACCATTTCACAGTATGGGTGCCATTATTATTTCTACTTTTCCAACTGAAACGGAATTGAATAAATTCTCAAAATCTTAAATAGTGAGAATGAGCATGCTTTTGCATATTTATGCTGAAATTATGATGTTAGTAGACCTCCAGTGTACTGCATGACATTTAGATGGATATAGTTGATCAGTTATTAGTCCTTAAACTTCAGGTTTCTTACCAAATGTTCGCATTCCATGCTGTGTATTTTCTTCAGCTAGAAATACGCAGCTGGCTTCGTTTTCCTTGTCACTGGGTAAAACCATCTGGTTTCATTAAAATAAACCAAAGCAAAGTCTTCAACAGTGCAGAATATCTGGCTCTACAGCAAAATGAAGAAACAGCTAGATCCCAGAGCTGAGCTGCTGTGTCTGTCTGCTTGATGATATGAGGTAGATAATAGCAGTTCTTAAGTACTCATTGAACAGAATGTACTGTATTAAGAGGTGGTGATTTCCCTGATGTGAGGTAGACACACATCACTGAACACTGGAGTTATGAAGTTGAAAAATATTTATCAGCCAGGACATTGACCTGTTTATTAATGATTATGTGAATTGAAACTCTCTGGATTTACTGCAAAATATGGTGTGCAAATTTAGGAAAATAACAAAAAGAAGTGAGAGTACACTTGTGGGAGGGATCTGAGATGTTCCTATTTATTAAGTTTTGACAACAATACGTGTATATAACAACAATAACTCACAAAGTTTTAACAAATATAAATGTTAAAGGAGTATCTTTTAATAATTCAGGCATTTGTGGATATTACAAAACTTTGCATACAAATCAAATGTAGAAAAGTGGTAAGCATAGTGGGAACTTTCAAGAGGCATGAAAGACTAAAAATACTATGGTAAAATGGAGTTTGAATTACGTTTTTATTTTAAACATTTGTTGCGCGCCAAGAACACTTGATCATTTGTGATCTACATGTTAATAAAATGATCTGTTTCAAAATAAAGATGCTTTCTCTAGATCATTTGGAACCCCTGCTTGCATGGGATGACCTATTATGTTGCACCTCTCAGAGCTGAATGATTTGTAATTAGTTGCTTGTTTCGGGTTTATTGCTGTGTTTGATTTCTATGGGTTCCTCAAATATTTCAAATTAAATTCTTATTCTGCCCTAACTTTTACAAAGTTTTGAAGAACACTATGTATTAGAAAAAGAAAAAATACATGTCTGTACCCTAATTCATAAAAAGAAGTACTGTGTTAACTTCTATTAAATTGTATTATCCATTTTCATTATTTTTTTCATATTCAAGAACAACTTACGTTCTTGTTTTACTGTTTGCCATAGACTAAGATTTTGAATTAACACAAGAGTTAATTCAAAAGTAATGCCTCCTGTTTTATTATGCTGGCCAACTATATTAGAAGTGGATGTTGATGGTATGACAGTAGAGGCTGAGCCTTCCATTACATTTTGTTGCATTAGAGGGTCAGTCTGACAAAATGGTGCTGACATGGAAGTATGTATGAAGCAAAGTTATGGAACTGTATTACTCCGTGAACAAAAAATGGCACCCACTGACATTCATCAGTGCTTGCTGAATGTTTGTGGAGACGAAACAGTGGATGTGAGCTCAATGAGGTGATGGGTGATGACAGCGACATAAAACACAAGCCACATTCCAGATAGCCATGCACAGCAGTTGCACCACAAAATGAAGAATGCCTTGTTCTGCTCATTTGCACAAATTGGTGGATTACAACTAGGGAACTCTCTGTGGATCTGGATATCTGTTTCAGTGCATTGGAAAGGATGGTGGTAATGTTGGAATACCACAAAGTTTGCAGCAGGTGGGTCCTGTGAACATGAGACACTGGGTCACCATTCTGAGCTGAAGTCAAAACAATGGTCCATGGAGTGGCAAGAATGTGAATTCCTCATTGATTAAAAAGTTTAAGATGTCCTCGGTGGGTAAAGTGGTGTGCACTGACTTCTGGGATTGGGAAGGGATGATCCGTGTGGATTTCTTGGCATCTTGACAGACCATCATCTCTGACCACTGCGTAGCAGTTCTAAGTGAACAGAAGTTTTGAACTTCCAGTCAGGCTAGAGAGGAAGAAAACCTTTCTCTTGCAACACAACAATACCAGACAACATACCAATTGGAAGAGTGGAGCGTGTGGCCAATCTTGGCTGGGCTGTCCTTTGGCATCCACCGTATGGTTTGTATTTGACACCTTCTGACTTTGAAGTTTGAGCTGATGAAAAATGGACTGTGTGGGCAATGTTTTCTTAGCAATGATGCCGTCATAACAGCTGTGAAACAGTGGGTCACCTCCACTGACGGAGATTGTCATGAGTGTGACATGCAGGCTCTTGTTTATTGCTAATGTAAATACCTAGCTAGTGGTGGTGATAATGTTGAAAAATATTTTTTTGTAGCTGAGAATTTGCTCTCTCAAATAATTTTATTGTACTCTTTGTACCTATTGTAGTTTTTATGAAAATAAATAGGAAGCATTACTTTTGGAATAATGCAGTGAGGGGTAGTAATTCCTAAATAAAGATTACCATAGTAATCAAGAAAACAAGATTACATATTTTTCTTAGTTTTTATTTCATGGTGCAGACCATGTATATCCATTATCTACATGCAACTGACTAAGCATAAGCATTTCTAGCTGCATCAAAAGTCTTTTTTTATTTCTACCCTGTACTTCATTTATTTTTAAGTCAGCTGCTGCTGTGATCTGTGATGTGCTGTCACCACTGGGTGTGCTGCCTGCTTTACAGGTACTAATATTATTATTGAAGAGTTGCACAAAATCAGCAAGGTTCAATCACGTTGTAAAATTGCTGCTTCTGACAGTTTGAAGGAAGTAATGCATGTTATGCTCTCCAAATGGGAGATACAGCATTGAGTTGATATGACTTATTTTATTCAAGAGATAAGATAAAATCCAGGAGGTAATATCTTTGCCATCACTGACTTTTTAAACACTATTGACCAAGTTTCAGGTAGCATAAATCAGTATAACTCTGCTGAATTATTTGGACTATCTGCAGGTGTGTGATCACGTAGACTTAGTCTACTGCATAATAATTGCTTTTGGCTGTTTCCCATTTCTCTTTAACAAACTAAGGTAAAATTTTATGTATACTTTTTGTGAATAACAGTCTCTATCCAGAGAACACATAAGTTTACAATTTTATATGGTTGCATCTCAGTATGGTATGTAAGAACAGATCCTTAGATAATAACTTGTTCAAAGTGGGAGGCAATGGAAATTCAGAGACAAGGAGGTGATTTGGGCATAGGAAACATCTGGAGTATCATAAGTTCTCCTGGGAGCACTGAGTCCCAGTGTTGTCAGATCAGTGAGCCAAGTGGCTTTTAGTGGGGCTAGAAGGTCATTACAGGCCCTGCAGGCCAAGGGCTCTTCTTAAGCTCTTTTTGAGATATTTCAAGCTGTAACATCTCTACTTGGGCTCCATCCTCTTGGAGAACTGTGTAAAAGCATCCTATTTCACCTGAAGGCCCTAAGAACAATTCTTTCTTGTTCTTTAAAGATGTCAATGATCTTAAGACCACATAATTCTCCTTTACTTCTTGACTAAAAACTCAGGTCTCAAAACCCCTTTGATTTTTAACCTCTTGGTTTTATACTTCCCAAAGATAGAACATATCTAGGCTTTGTGATGTTACATGTTCCAAGGCAAGCTCTGTTTTAAAAAGGCTAAAGTGCCAGAAGTGAAATTGAAGGGAAGAAAGTTCCTCATCTAACACCTTTGGTTGCTAATATACATGAACTTCACTGAAGAAAAATAAATTAAGAATATTTATTATGTGCCTATGACTGTGCATGTTTTTGCCTGACTGTTCCTAGATCATATTAATGCCTGAGAGTGGGCAGAAGTCATTCCTAAGAGCTCAGTCCAGCAGGCATCTCAAAATGTACCTAAATGCATACAGACAGGCAAGATCACAAAGGAGGAGGGAGAGAAATGAACTAATAGCTCTCTGGTTAAAGTGCTTACTTTTCCAAGGTTATGCTAACCTGTTTGCCAAAACTCCTCCATCACGTAGCACAAAATATCCCCTTTTGTTTCAGCACTGTGGCTTTTCTCTTTTTATGTTCTAGAACAGAGTAAAAGAATTTTGCAGTAATTGCAACTTGCGATGAGAGACGGATAAGCCTATGTCAGTAAATAGAAAACTCTTGATTTTAAAGAGATTATGAAGGAATGATCTAAAGAGACAGATTAGATGTGGAGTCTCAGGGAAAATAGTGAATGAGAAAAGATACTTTAACTTGAGTCCTGACTGACAGAAAAGGAGTTCAGGTGGTGTCCTTTATAGTGATGAAAGAAGGCAATGAGGACCTATTCAATGGAAAATAGAGGTCTAGTTACTGTGTTATGAACTTGATCTGGTGCCCATATCCATGAAGATGAAAAGAGAAATTCAGGATTTTTAAAATATCAATGTAAAATGTGATTTGAGGATTTTTATCTTGCTGATTCTTGCTTTTGGTTACAGAGTAAGATAGATGCTACTTTTATTAAAGTTCTGTTTCAGAGAGTCATAGAATAGCTGGAGTTGGAAGGGGCTTCAAAGGTCTTCTACTTCCAACCCCCTGCTGAATACAAGTCAAATAAAAAGCTAATGTGAGCTATTTTGTTACTACTATCATAAACAACCCTAGAAGCTCCTTTATTAACCACTTTCTTATGGATACTATACAGCATTAAATCTATCAGTGCCCGGCATTTCACACAAAATCCAGCAAACACTTACTGTAGCCACCAGTGGGCTTTCAGCATCAGTTATCTCTGTGCATTTTGGAATGATTTTTCAAGTTGTCACTATCCCACAGTATCTGCTTTTTGAGCTTGCTTTGTGTGTGTGTTTTCCTAAGGTTGTTTTGGTATCTTTATGTCAAAGGAATATAATGGGAAAAACTGTTGTGTTTGGGTGAGCTCAGTGTTTAGGCACAGCCCTAACTGACTTGTCCAAGTGGAGAATGGTGCTCTTGGAAACAGCCAGCTTTCAATCAACCAAATACTGGTAAGAGTCTTTCATGGGTATTTTGAAGGAGATAATTACTTTTGTGTATGCTGCACAAAGTTTTTTTTTATGATATTAATTGGAAATGGTTTCTAATGTAATGAGGCATACTTCAACATTTTAAAAGATTGATGACATCTGCTAAGCCAATGAGAAATTTCTTAATGAGATATTATTACTTCCTGTGTTATACAAAATGAAATGTTTATATTACTGAGCAATAATGTAACTCTCCCTATGTGTGCTGGGGAATAGCTATTTTATCACTAAGCCATCAGAGAAAGAACAGAGAGATTATTTTATAATGACTTTTGTGTCTGTATAGTGCCTAGCACAATTGAATTCTCCTGTTGGTGTTCCTATGTACCACAGCTTTATACAAAATTATATAATTGAGACCCGTTAAAGAGACTGTTTAGAAAAATACAAAGATAAATTATTAATATTGTAATAGGACATTCAAATAACTTCAGTGGATGAAAGTATTTTGAATAGTTGATACTCAAGATGTCATAGTAGAAGATAACAGAGGAGAAAATTGTTTTCAGAGAAAAACAATGTTATGAAAAATCTAATTTTTTCTGCCTAGCAGTTTCAATGTGCATTGCTGGGAGAAAGACAATTTTAGTAGAAAACTTTCCTAGAAATAGAATTGTGTTTAAATATTACTTAACATTTCTACATTGGCAGATTTATCAGTCATCCCTTCTTCTATGCAGTAAAACTCTTGTTTGAGCTTAATATGAATGTGTTTGATTATTCTAAATGGAGTTGTGTGTTTTGGTATTGTTACTGTATGGTTCTCAAGATATCATCATCTTGGCACCTGTGCAATACTTGCCACGTGCAAGTGAAAAAGGATGAAATGGAAGAGATTAGGATGTTTGGGAAAAATGAAGAAAGAAGTTATGTGAGTGAAGAGCACAAACATGAATAGCAAGACCAAGCAACCAGCAGTTAGTTTCTGTCTAATGCAAAAATTTTGATGCTAAGAAACTGTAGAGGCTGAGAGAAGAAAGCAATTGCTATGTGATTAGATAACTTATGTAAATTATAAAATATCTTTTTCTAGTGAATCTGTTTTGAATCTATTTTCTCATGGCATTTCAAATAATACATACGTATGGGCTCCTGCTCGCAAATGTAGATATGTGTGTGATAGTCTGAAACAATTACTGAAGATTGTTTTATGGGTCCGATAGCACTACCTTAAAATGCATGTAATGATGAGTTATTTAAGCCTTCACAGTCTAACTGCAGCACATCTTGAATCTGTATTCTCATCTAATAAGAAAAACATAATGTTAATATACTACTAACTTGTTTCATCAAATTCCAGCTTTGCTATTGGTTGCTATAACTTATAGGAAGAGTTGAAAGTTGTCCATGTCACCACATCTTTTTTTTGAACCCTAAATGAAAGTCATTTTATAGTTACTTTATAGACAGTATCATTGGAAACACCAGCTTGTTCCTGTAAGATATGCTTGATACCACGCAAAAGATTATGAAAGGAGAAAGAGGGAGAGTGATAAAGCAGCTGAGCATACAAGGAAGATTTGTAGTCTTTAACCTGACATGGATGAATGGCTTGTGGCTCTTCATTTTTCAACTTGATTTATGAGCATGAACACCTTGGGCACCTGAACCATAAGACTTTCAGGTTATTTTCTACGCTGTGTCTTTGTACTGAGCTGAAAGGAGAGTCTATAGGCTGTGCTGCATGACAGTGGTTTCTCTGAAACTCTGAAAAGCATATCAGCAGTTACCATGATGTATTTCTAGAGATAACTTAAATATTTACTAGTGATATTGCATTCCACTTGGTATATATGAGTACAGATTATAGCTGAATCTTGGGTCTACTTTTATAACACAGATTTAAATTATTTTGTCTGATCAATTAAATATGATGGAAATAACTCTAAATTTGTGATTCTGCTATGTGGATATAAGGAGATGTCTATTTTAAGGTGTCATCTTTTTTTTTTTTCTTTTTCTTATCCTTTCGGTAAAGGAAATTTACACTTTTTCTCTGAGGGAGTTATATAGAAAATGTCTTACCTTGAAAATATTAAATTTCCCTTGAACAGTGTACTGCGTTGTTTCTCTCTTAACACAGAAGTTACGGCCCTTATGGAGGGGTTCATAAACTGCAGCTTAAGTTGGTAGTAAGGATATTACCATTTGGACAGAAGTAGATTTTTCAGAACTTTGTTGCTTTTTTGTTGTTGTTGCTCTTGGTTTATATTCTTAGCTATTTATTCTGAAGCCTTGCACATAAAGGAATTAAATAACAATTTAGTGAACAGAAAACTACTACTATACAAACAGGAAACACCTATCTTAAAAATGACCAAATCTACTGATTTTAAAATCTCTTCATCTCTGTCATTTAAATATATATACATACATATATATATATAAGATATTTTCATACTGGAGGGAAATCTTTAATATTAGACTAAAACAGATGAAGCTGAATGTATGTCTCTGTAAATAAAGTAAATGCTGTTACTGATCATATGTAAATACTTGTTTGGGTGTGAGCTGTTAAGGAAATTGATAGGTAACTTGCTACTGAAGTTTGTTTTGCTGGCAAAGGTTCTATGTCAATTTATTTGAACCACAATTTCTCTAAACTAAAGGCAGTCTTCCATATGCACTCATATCTTCCAAAATATATTGTTCTCTCAGCAAGTAAATATGTTATTATCTACAAAGCTTACTATTTTCACACTATGAATACTAATGAATGGAATCCAGTCTCTATATAACCCTCTTAAAGAAATTAGAAGCATTCCTAGAGACAGGCATTCATTAAATAAAATACGAATGTAAGGACAAATTCAGATGAAAAAAGGTGCACCTTAAATTAAAGTATTAAATGGAAGAGTTTTTTTTTTTAAAAAAAAAGTTTTAATTCCTGGGATGCCTATATTATTTGCTAATGCAATTCAGTGTTGCAGTTTCTTTTCAGTTTAAGAGGTATGTTCTTAGCCTTTTATGTAAGTGTTACCACTTGAGAGATACATACTTCGGAAAGACCAAATACATTAAGAAGCTATAAAACAAAGCTTTTTTGTAATGAACCTTCTTTGTAATGAATCAAAAAGTTACTTTCCTTTAATTTGCCTTTTCAGTGTAAATATTTAAAAAGAAACAAGTTATAATTGATTCAGGTTTATTAATTTTTTAGAATGTTGGAGAACTTGTTTAACCGACAGAGGGAACACAGCTTAAACTGGAGCGTAGAACACCAGACAGAATTAAAAAAAATAATAATAAATAAATTGTGTTCTATCACTTTACCTGTGTCTGCTGCTAATAAGCGCAGAAATTGTCTAACTTGCTGTAGTAGGTCATAAGCAAGAAATCCATTTGAAGTAGTAGCATGGCTTTTGGTTTTGAATTTTTAAAGTAAAGATGAAGAAGGCTCCCTGAAGAAAGAAACTCGTTAAGAAAGCCAAGGGCTTTTTGGAGTGTATGTTATATTCAGGGTGTTTTTTGTTCCCCACTATGTATGTCTCAGAGCACACTGCAGCTTCTAATGAAAAAATAATGCAGTTCATTAATCTGGAAAAACTTCTGAAAGTAGCTACATCTTCACAGTATTCTGGGAATTAGTTTGAACATAATTGGTTGGATGTCAATATTAAAAAGCTCTCTAATGAAAAAGGAAATGTTCAAACTATGATAGTTTGCTGCTTCTGATGAAAAATTTAATGAGGCTGAATAATTACCCTTTTTCCTTTTTTTTTTTCCTTAATCTGCCATGTCTTTCCCAAGCATTGCTTTACTTTTGTTGTAAATATTTTAAACAGGAGGGTTTCTGTCATTGTAACTGAAAGGCTAAACTACTGTCTGCATGCTGCATTATGTTATAGCTGACTTGCCTTTTCCTGTAATCGTCGTCTTCACTTCATGACTATATACCTCAAGAAGTGTATTTGTCAGCTGCCATGCCCCTCAGCTATCACTTAGCTGAACTGTGCTTAGTGAACTCTAATCTTTCTTGATAAATCAACCTATTAGTGTTGTGCAAGACAACACAGTATCTGCCATTTACATAATGGTTCCCTTAGTTGCTTTAATGTGACTTATATTCTAACTTCAGGTTGAGAATTACTTTCTTCTGAGATGTGAGCATTGCCCAGATGCATGTACTTCCCAATTACAGAGTTGACTGCTAACCACCCCTTTAATAAAGTGGCATAGCACAAGGAAGTGGGGATTTTTCATGGGAAAACTATTAGGAGGAGGAGAAAGGGAAGAAAAAAAAAAGCTACAGAACTACATTAGGCACTTCACTGAGAGTGGTCAGGCACTGGAACGGGCTCCCCAGGGCAGTGATCTGCCTGCCAGAGTTCAAAAAAATGCTTGGATAGTGCTCTCAGACATAGGGATTGAATTTTGGATATTACTGTGCAGAGCTAGGAGTTGTACTTGAAGGTCTTTGGGTCTCTTCCAATTGAGGATTTTCTATTACTATTGAAATGGAGGACCTTTGCTCCTTAGAAGTGATCACAGTGATATAGTGTATGTTTGATGTGATGTGGACTATTGTCTTACATATTTCAAATGCAAGGTGCAGTGCAGATCATTCAGTGGAGTTGTGAAGAAGTATAGTCAGATGAGAAATGAAACATTCAGATTAGCTCTTTAAAATTCAGTTTTTGTATATAACATTTGAACTCATGAAAACCTCTGTATAATCTATGGGGTTTTTTTGTTTTATTTTAATGAAAATTATGTATTTGTAATTACTGCATTTTCTCATCTGATGTGTGCTAGCTTTTTCATGTCCTATCCATTTTCTGTCTAGTAGGTTAATGGATGCCGTATTGTGATGTTTGTCCCTGTGACCGAGATCATAGCTGCCCATTCAATAACTGCTCAGAATTTTGGAGAAGAAGCCATAATCCCTACTTGCAACAAGAAATAGAGGTTCACCTTTTGGTCATCTTGTATTAATACTATTTCCAAGAAAAGAATAAGATGATTTTTTTTTTTTTTTTTTTTTTGCTCATGCTGCCAGCATCTGAAAGTTTTTATTAAAGGTAAACTGAAATTATAGAACAAAGCCTGAATCATTTTGGTAATAGTATTCTAAATTTTTAAGTTACAGACTTTCAATGTCAGTCACATCGTGAAAGCGATGCAAAACTTGATGTGAATTTCCATAGAGATATTAGGTTCTTCAGAAGACATTTACTGATTTTTGTAGAGCCTGCGGTCTTGCAGATGACCTGGAATGCCAGATTAGGAAATTGATAAAGCTGAAAGTGGTTTGCTATGCTCTACTTCCCAGGCTGCAAGCTACCTTGTCACATGTAGTGCTCATGATATCATCAAATACATGACATTAAGAGGCAACATCTTTTTCCCCACTTTGTAAGGTGAAGAACTTTTAGTGTAATCTGAATAAGCAACAACATGAGCACACATCTACACAATCTTTAAGTGTAAGAACTTTGGTTTTTTTTTCCCCTTATTTCATTTAATAATACTGTGAGTTTTTCCTTTTGATTTTGATTAAGAGAAATGGCAAATTTGGATCTTTCTAGGAGGACATCTAGTGCAAATATTTTTTCTTATTATGAAGATTACAATAACACTTCATTTCTGTGGGATTTTTTTTCATTGAGAAAATAAAATTTTACGTGTGTCTTTTATGGCATGACTCAAGCTAGCACTTTAGTGAGTGCTCAACATCTGATCTTTATTTTCCAGAATTGAAGATAATAAACAAGCTGTATTTTCCTCGATTGTAATTTTTAGGTATTACAGGGAAGATATTTAACTATCATTTGTTTGCTTTAAATTGAAAATAAATGTTTAATATTTAAATATATATATGCAGTTTACTATTAATTGGATGGAAAGGGAGAAATAGTTTCTGTGAAAAGTATCCAATTTTTTTTCCCATTCTAATTCATATTTTATGCAGAAGTTTTGAAGTTTTGTCTTATTTCTTTTTCCTTCAGCATGTATTTGTAGTATTACTTTATTAATCTTTGTGCCAACCTCAATACACTGAGATCTTGGTGTATCGTTTAAAGTTTAATATAGATAAGGTTTAATATATAATGATGCAACTTTTCCCGTCATGGAAACCTCCTTAAAGTTTTATTCCTCCTTGTATCAGTGGCATTACCTTTATTTGTAAGAGTGTTCTGTAGACCGTCTTTCTGGAAGCTCATGATCTTTCATTTTCTTTTCTTTCTCTTTGTCTTAGATGCTTTCATTTATACAGTACATATTCTAAGAAAATGACCAGTAGCGTGGCCACTGTCTGATTTAACTACTATACTAAAAACTACTTCAAAAAAGGAAAAACGTTTAAAATTATTGCCTTGATTTTATTTCCTTTTCAGGAGAATTTTGTGCAATAGCTACATTAGCCTTTTTGCTCCAGTTGAGGAACAGCAGCCAATCCCCTAAATTAAAAGAAAGAGAAGAAGAAGATGAAATGTAGCTTAATGGCACATTGCACCCTCTTATTTTTGGGAGAGTTTGTGGAAAAGATTACTCCTTTATTCTTGAACAATATAAATGACTGCTAGAGTTTATTTTGTACAATAGTGACTACATAATATTAATAGATAGGCTTGGGAAATGTACAGAAACACATTCTGAATTAGTTTAGATATTTTGATATTCATTTTCATTTGGATTGCAGGCTATTTTATTTAACTATTTTATCACACCATCAGGGAGTTTTTCACATAGGTTTATTGTTAGTTCCAATAATTACCATGCTTTGGCTGATGGTTCAAGACTTTATATAGGAGTTGTGCAGTTTTAAGTGCCTAACCTACTTCTGTTTTCTTTTTTCCATCTCTCAGGGCCATTCTATTTTCTATGGAAAAGAAGTAATGAAAATATTGTTTACTCATGTGATTCCTACCACCCCGAGATGAAAAAAATACTTTTAAGTTTCTTCACAGTACAGGCAAAAAGGAGTTTGCTCCTCAGTTTTGCAAAATAAATTGCTGAGACTTCTTCAGTTATAAAACCTGCCATTTTGAAATCCTTTGGCCTACCTGTTTTTTTTACATTTGCTTTGACTGTGATTTTATATCTAGAGAGTGTTTTTTATTGCTGTTTCATTTCTGAAGAAGAGAATGTTATGTGTGTTTAGAAATAACTGGTCTCAGGAAAAGTTTCAAAACAAGAATTTATTGTTTTAAAACCTCTTTAATGGAAAAGCTTTCAAACTAAAATTTAATTCATTGTAGCCACTCAAGGACAAAGGCAATTTAGTAGATTCCAAGCTTCTTCTTTTATCTGCATTGATAATACTGCATCAATTTTGGGCTTTGGCAAAGATAAAGAAATTGTTCCTACCAGCATAAAAGCCATTTTAAAGACCACGCATGTACAATGACATCTTGTGAATAATTTTTTAAATAACTTTCTTTTGTTCAATTTTAAGCTTGTCCTGTAAATGTCCCTGTCTAGTTTTTCAGTACAATGTGAAAAGTTAAGTAATGTTTTTACCACAGGGTGTAGTGAATAACACAAACTGGTGAGGTGAACATTCCAGTTTCACTGCTATTCAATAAAATATTTTGTACATTGTTTACAAGATACTAGATGACCCACCTGGACATATACACAGTATTTCTACTTAGGCCAGTGCAATTAAGAGATTCTTAGTTTACAAAGTATTAAAGTTTATTTAGTACTGACATATTTGTAAAAATGCACTTGAACAGTGCAGCCTGGTACTTTTGTTTTAGAATACTCTTAATATTTTTTTGGTGGTTAAATAAAAGTAGTCTCTTGGAAATGGTTATGTCATTATGATGCTTTAGAATTATTTAATACAGTTTTCATTGCTGGAAGATCTTTGCTGTCTGTTTCTCACTGTCAGGATTTCTGACATCTAACAGATTATTGTAATTTAGCAGATGGCTCCAGACTCAATCTTTAATCACTAAATTCAAGCTGAAAGTTTGGAATTTATCCATTTCATTCTTAGCTATGGAATAACACTGGGACAGATGGATTCTGCTCTGTTTGTTGCAGTTGCAAGATAGAACACTCTGGCGTGGTAAAAACTGCTGTGAAGTACAACTAGCACTGTCATAGCCTTGTGCAGCATTTAAGGGATATTCAAATAATTACTAATAAATCCAATGTTACAAAAGGAAAGCTTAGCACCTAAGAACATGAAAATAAATTATATGTTTTAAAAAAAAAATCTTACTGTATTAAATACAGTTATTGTTTTATATGGCTTTTCAACTTAGATATTGTGTGGTCTCTTTGTTGTTTGTAATCATCTTCACGAGAATTTTAAACAAAGTGCATAAAAATACAGTCTTGAAATATTTTTGATGTCACAGATATTTAAAATATACTCTATTCATACATACCAAGTTGTTAACTGCAGAAGACTTTGGCTATTGGTTGTTGTTGGAGGTGTACATATGTTAAGGTTGTCAGCACAATACCTTTATTGAAGAAGTCTTTGGCTTGGTTTTAAGTGAAACTCACAGTACTACTAATGCTACTTTTTCAACATGTTGTTTTCATACAGTGCTCTCTTTGTGTCAGAGTACTTTGCCATTTATTCACCTGATTTGGTGACAAGTTGTTATAACTACATTTCGGAATCCAGAGGTAAAATAATGATCTTTCTAAACAGCTCTGTCAGACACTGCTAGCTTCTGCTTTTATATTGTGTAGTAACCTATCTTATTGCAGATTTTAGAAATCTGCTTGCATTTTGTGCTTTGTTTTGAAAAATTTTATTAAGTAATTGATTAAAAACTGTTTCACTGTAAAAAAAAACAAACAACAACAAAAAAACCACAACCAAACAAAAAAAAACCCCAATGTATTGCTAATCAAGCCTGTATTTTTTCCCTGTGTTTCCTTTTTATTGCTGCTGTGCATGGGTCTCAATTTCATCATAATTGATTCTGAGTGTTTTGGAAAGAAAGAAAGAGTTCTGTTGTCAAAGTTTATATGTTTTGGTGTAATCTATATTTCTTCAAAGCTTTTACTGCTATTTTCAACCCAGAGAAGAATGCTGGCTGATTCTCTGTACTTGGAAGTGTAACTTTAAATTTGTGATTCATTCCTTTTGTGCAGAAATAACATCATTGGAGTGAATTAAAATAAAATAATATTTCAGAGGTTTTGAGAAACATAATCTTTAATGTAAAATACTGAGTTTACCTGAAGTATAAGCTTTTATTTCTGTCCTTTTGGTCCATCTTCTCTAAACAAGGACTTAACAATGCTAAATCATTTTGCTTTACTTAAATGTGACTACCAGATAGGATTGTTACACCATAATACTACTGGTGAGATGTTATGCTAGGAATAAATAATTTAGACCAATTATTAGTGAGGGATGGATTTCATCTCTCTTCTTCTACCTCCTTAAGTATGGTATTCTGGATATTCAGTGTTTTGAACAGTATTAAAAAAAAAAAAAATGTCATGTGGTATTGCCTGTCTTTCCTGATTGGATATAACACCAGACGTTACTCTGCAAATTCCTGAGTAGACTATATAGATTTTTGTCTATAAATGCTCAGGCATTTGCTTTCAGATTTGCTGGCAGAGTGGATTGTCTGAAAATTAGGTTATGATTTACTTGAAAACATGAGAGGGATCCAAGTATGATTTTTTCTTTAAATTTTTAATTTCCATGACCTGTTTGCAAGCTTGTATGCTAAATAAAAGCACAGTGTGTTGTGACATTTTTGTAAAGCATAGAGCTTGCTTTTATTTTGCAAAGTTGCACATGTAGAAGTAATTATTTGTATTTCAAAATAAACTACAAAAAGCTCTCTCTATGGAGTCAAAATAATTATGGAGTTTTTTTTCTGTGGCAGATATAGGATAGTAATCATATTCATTTGATGTTCTATTGCTTTTCATGCATCATACTCTGTTGTAAAAGCAGAGCCAGTAAAACCGACCAATAACTTTGGAGGACTAAGAAGAATAGGGTATTCCCCTATTTCCATGAAAGTACCCAAAATATTATGACACAGCGAAATTTCAAGCTGAGTGACTGTCACAATTTTGGCTGGGATAGAGTTAACTTTCTTCACAGAAGCTCTCATGATGCCATGATTTTGATTTTTGATGATGATAGTGATGCTGATACACTGATGTCTCGGTTGCTGATGAGCAGTGCTTACACAGAATCATGGACCATTCAGCTTCTCATGTTGTCCTGCCAGTGAGGAGCTCAGCATGCACAAGGAGCTGGGAATGGACGGAACCAGGACAGATGACTCAGACTTAATAAAGGGACGTTCATATCATGTGGTGTCATGCTGGACAATAAAAGCTGGGATAAAGAAAGAGGAAAGGGGGAACTTTAGGAATGATGGCATTTGTTTTCCTAAGACTATTCATGCACATGAATTCCCTGCTTTGCTTTGTGCATGCAGCTTTTATTTTACATAGTATGCTGGCTTTAGAACCTGCAAGTTCTCATGCTTTCATTCCAGTTCTTCCCCTCATCCCATTTGGGGAAGGTAGGTGAGTGGCTGCAAGGTGCTGAGCTGATACTGGTGTTAAACCGCAACACTTTAGCGGGGGAGGTAGTTAAGAATCAAAATCTTTCTGCTGGTATTGTTTTCTCAGGATATCACGTTTCCCATGACTTGACACGTGCCCTTTTGTAAGAGCTCTGGGGTTCATGGAAAGAATTTTTACTCTTCATTTGTAGTGCAGATTAGTGTTTACAGTACAGTTGGAGGGTATACTATACGCCATGAGTTTTTGAATCTATCTTTTTCTTTCTTTCTCACCTATGTTGATGCATGAGTAACAGTGTTTCCTTACTTGCCGGCCCTTGCTATTACTGCTTTACAGAGCCACAGGAGTTCCTTGACTGCTCTGTGTTCATCAGAGAGTGTGTGGATGGTTTTTAACATTCACAGTCATTCTAGTTGGATGGGTTATTGATGAAATTGCTGTTCAGATTGGGTGACAATTTAATACAGTATGTGATAACTGAAATGAATGACCTTTGATGCAATTCATGTTGGCCTTTCTCCCTGTTAAGTGACCGTTCAATTTATCTAACTTATAGGAAATATTGTGATTGCTGAATGAACTGTCTTGGATGAAGATACCCACCATTCATCTTAAGAAGGTTGAGTGGGCACTGGTAATCAGAAAAGGTCAAAGAGCATGATTTAAGATAGTGTAAATCTAGTATTCTTTTTCAGAGGTAAAAGTGCACATTGTAACTAAGTATCCAACTGGGATATTGATGAGTCTGGTGTAGGCAAACCAGTGGAGTTCAAGACTGTTTTAAGTGCCCGGAGTGCCAATTTGTAAGTGCTGTACCAAACAAAGTAAAAGTTGCAGTCTTCACTGATGATGTGCAATTGTTTAGTTGTATCAAAGATAAAGATATGCTGGACTTCTAGTACATATGTAACTACTATTTTATGGAATTGAGAGAGACAGATGTTTGTCTTCAGGGAGGATTGGTTGATACTGATCAGATAAAATATGGTCTATAGGTGAATTTATACAGGCTATTGTTGAAGCTGTTCTACTGTTGCAGAACCTAACACATTCATGTGGCATTAACTACTACTGCTATGCTGAATCAGCAACAATTAAAGGGAAATGAAGAGCAATCAATCTGCGTGTTTTTCTTCAACCAGAATTGGTTTAATCTATTATGATTATTTTCTGTTTAATTATTCTGAATTTTAGTGTGGAATCTTGAAGTGTTTTATCAGGGGTATGGTTAACAGTGATTTTCTTCTCCTGCTTTCACTGCTGACCTAATCTCATTGATATATTGCTGAAGTTGTGTGCATACAGAATGTACAGGAATTTATTATTAACTTAGAAAGTTGTACATTCTAGAATGCAGTGTCTATTTATCATAATGATACTTTTCTCTCTTCTTTTTTTATTTTTCTTTTTTTAGATTTTGCTCTGTTTTAAGTACTAATCTAATGTCTGAATGACTTCTCGTGGATAGGCACATTAAGACTGAAACCTAAATGGGTGAAAACATTGCTTCAGAGTTGTGTAAGAGACCTAGTATACTAAAAGGGTACACTGACAACTTTCCACTCTAAGCATCTAAGCTATTTAGTTCCTTTAGAAGTTTCACTGTTAAGACACTAACAAGGTATATTGTATTTCATATCATTGAGGTAACGTAATAAATCTTTATTCATTTTCTCATATACTCAGATAAAATTAAGTTTGCATTTCTTGTAGTACTGACACAAGTGTTGTAGAGGGCTGCACTCACATAGATGTGACATTCAACCTCATTTGAATTGTCTTATTTGACCTGTGTGAAACACTCTGGAGTTAGAAATGTAATCACTTCTATTTTTTTTATCTTATCTTGGTCAATCATAAGATAAACACATTATAAGACACACTGTAGCATGTTTTATTTATTATAATATCTTCATTAATTATGAAACTCATAATTTCAGTGCATGTATATACACATGTATGTAAGTTTAATGAGTGCACAGTAAGGCTTGATTAGAATTTCATTACAAACTTGTTAACAGGTAGGTTAAAGCAGAAGTGTAGACTCTGGTTGTTAATTAGTTCCCAACAGCAAAATTATTAGTGCAGTAGGTCAGAATTACTACTGCCAAATGAAAGCTGCAATAATCAGTACTGTATCTGGGTCAGAGACCAATCCAGTCATAAATACCATGATTGCTTGGGCCTGGAGGGTGCAGGGCTAGAGTGAGCTGCTCTGCAAATCTGATGATTTAGGATTGCTCATGTATCACTGATGAAACTATAGGCTGTATGTGAGCAGTAGCTGCTTCCCCACCCCAAGTCCTTGCTGACACTGGAATGCAGCTCATCATCAGGAATGATCAAGCATGAGGCAGCATTTTGCATAATGAATTGTCACCATCGGAAATGTGTGAGCTGGGATGTTTGATTGCAGAAAACTGTGCTGATAAGAATCCCATTGCAGGAGATAGTAATTAACCATTAAAATGTCAGACATAGCATCAAATGGATTCAAACTCTAAGTTAATGAATTGTTCTGAATTCTGGGGTCTCTTGTTCTTGTGTTGTAAGGTTTTTTTATTCTTGTTTTTGCTCATGCTTAATTCAAAATGGAAAATAATTCACTATTATACACGTACATATCTCTGTTTTGAACATGGGCAGGGAATCTTGAAGCAATCTTACTGATTTAGCCTTTAAATATCTGCTTACGTAATCACCTAAGAGTGAAAGGACAAAAGGAAAAGGAGACTGAAACAGCTCTTTCTCCCAACAGGTCCCCCAAACTGTGCAAAAATTTCAACCTCAAAAGAAAGAAAAAAAGCTATAATATATAATATATCATTCCATCAAGGTTGTTTTTGCTCTGAACATTAAATGTGTTCTCACAGGAGGACAGTTAAGTATCTTCAGCAATAAAGAAGAAACATAAAATTATGTTTCCCTTTCCTATACAGATGGAAACCATGAGTCAAATTTCATCCTAGAAAATGTTGATTTGTTGATTGAACAGTTCCATGGGAAAACAAAAGCATACTGTAGGTGCAAGTAGTTAATTCAAAGAAATGCTTCTAGTTTGTTTTCAATTTAATTTCTAGTTATTTAATTTTCATTCTCTATTTATTTAAACATAAAGCCGTATTTTCCCAATGTTTCGATCAATAATACAGAAGTATTTATATACTTCATATGAAGCTGCTTATCTGATTTCTGTCTACTACAGTAGATCAGAACTTTAAAGACTGTCTTTTCCAACTTTTACTGTTTCCAATTGAGACCCTAATGTCTGTGCGTCAGTGCAACATCTTTTGCTTTGAAAACAGATTTTTTTATTACAATTAGTATTAATGCAAATATAAATCCTGTCCTTAAATATCTATGTCTAAATTAACAGTAGTTCCACAACCATTTGAAATCATTTTGTGAAGTGTTAAATGTGATAATTAAACAACATATGATAGTGTTTAAACAAAAAGCTCTGCTGTTACTTGTTCAATTTTCTACGGGTTTTTTTCTTTGTTGCAAATAGAAGTTCTTCCAAAAGATCTTTTATTTGTCCTTCCCATTCGACCACTGGTCTCTGATGTATTTTTGGTTTCTCATTTGTTGCATTTATAAGCAACATTTCTGCTAAGGCTTTAAAGGTCACACAAAAATTATGGAAAAATGATTATTATTTAAGCACACTCTTACTTGAACATAAGTCAAATGTTCAACCAACAATAATATATCGTCAAGTTTTGTTCCAAAACCAAAATTTTATGGGTTAAAAATAATGGAGAAAGAAACCAAAATATTCTGAGATGTTCATGCATGAACATTTTTGGTTCCAATACTTAATCCCGACTCCTGATTTTCTTTCCTGTATATTTCTAATTTTTCAGTCTTGCTGAGATATTAATGACACTGGCTATAGTAACAACACCTAAATTAGAATGGTTTTATTTCATGCTATATTTCCTCAATTGCTGAATATATATTTTTCTTCATTGTTCTGGAATACATAAATATGTTGCTTAGGAGACTTCATCTTCTAAGATCTTATGTTTATAAGATCACATTATTTTAGAGTTAGTATGATCTTCTCTCTGATACATGCTTGTGTTGGCCTGCTTCTTGACCTTGCTTTTGTTCTGTCTACCTATTCTTTGTCCCTCTTATCAGAGTGCTGAAGGTATACTCTGAAGTCTTCACTCTCAAGGTTATATGGTGCTGATGCTTCGTTCTCCTCTTTAGACATTCATTGTTCTGCTTGCCATCAGCTTGGTATTGAAAGGCAAATGTGAATCACCCTCTTTTTCTTATTTTTTTTCTTTTTCCTTATGTTAGGGCTAGGAATCAAGCCAAGGTCCTTTACAGGATAGTATTAATGCCCTGTGACAAAAGGCTTATGGAATTATTTTTAGTGTGCTGCCATAGTTGCCATTCTCTCATTATTATTTCTGATTAATATAATTGAAACAAAGTAGTAAATATGAAGCATCTGGATATGAGCGATCTGGAATAGAGCTGTAAAACTCTTAAGATACTAGTTTGTATCCAGCCATTGTAGAATCCCTGACCTATGTAGTTGCTGGAATTAATCAATGTTATTACATGCAGTCTGGGAAGCTGGTAATGGATTACTCAACTAATAAGTAGTACAGGGGGCAAATATATGTGAAGTAACATATGCTGTAAAATTAATGAATGCCTACTTTAGAAGTGACAGATCTTATTTCTAAACATCTCTTATAATTGTTGTCATAACTGTTTTAAATATGGATAGCTCTTATGCCTACCTTCAAGCAACAACAGTAGATTTAAAGTTTTCTATCATATTAGAATTAAGTATCATTAAGAATTAAGAATTCACAATCTGAAGTGAATTCTTAGTCAAAAACTAATATATGACTTTTGAACTAGGCTACATATTTGCATGTCAACTTTCAAATCAGTATTTGTGTCCATCTCAATTTTCATGAGCACATGAGAGAGACAAGCTCCTGAATTGCACAAGCAAATGGGTTTGTCATGTTTCCACTCCTTTTTTTGTTGCTCTTTGCTTCTTCAGAGCTTGTGTTTCTCATAGCATGCATTTCTTGGAAACTTATTCTGTTGTCATCTGTTTTGACTAATTTTGGAGAAGTTCATAGAATGGCCTGGGTTGAAAAAGACTATAATGATCATCTAGTTTCAACCCCCCTGCTATGTGCAAGGTCTCCAATCACTAGACCAGACTCCCCTGAGCCACATCCAGCCTGGCCTTGAATGCCTCCAGGGCATTACAACCTTCTTGGGCAACCTGTTCCAGTGCATTACTGGCCTCTGTGTGAAAAACTTCATCCTAATATCTAACCTAAACCTCTCCTGTCTTAGTTTAAAACCATCAGCCCTTGTTCTAAAACCATTCCCTCTTTTCCTAAAGGAAGTTGAAGTTGAAAGACTAAAATGTTTGTTAAAGTAACAACAACAACAACAAAATACCCATATAAGTATGATTATCCAAGGTGGAAAACACTGAGGGAAATCTTGCCTTTGCATGTATTGGTCATGCTACTACATTGACTATCAATTTTTTGCCAGTTCTCTTTTATCATTTATCAGCTCCATCTTAGAGCTGGAATAAAGGATTTACCTTAAATTACCAGTTTGTATCTAATATTTCTTCATATGTTCTCTTAGTGTCTCTCCCTGGCCCCTAACTTGAGATGCTGCAAACCAAAGTCAAGACTTTTGCCCTGAGCCTGATGTTGGCTGTTAACTGGGCTTGGTACTGTGGACTCTGTTTCCTTTGTCCCTTTTTGGTGAGGACATTATTCAGAGGAAATCCTACTAATGTCTGGACTGGCCAGGGCATCCCTTGCCCTCTCTCTCTGAGCCTTTAAAGAATTTTTTGAGTACCGCCAGATTTGTAGGCTGCATCAAGAAGCTACTTGCATCCAAGGCATAGCACAAGTTAAAGTGCGTGCTTAGCAATCTGTGAAAAAGATTGAGAGCCCTGTCAAAGCATGTGTGCTTTGATGTGACCAGTAAACTGCAGCTTCTCTTGGAGAAAAACTTCCTTAGTGCTTTAATTGTTGCTGCCATCTCTAAGACATGCCTATGGAAATCAGAGGAGTAATTGAGACAAAGTAAGTAACAGCTTATAAGACTTCTATCAGCAAGAGCCACAGATATCTTAATCCTAGAGTTTCACTGGTGGTAAAGGTACTAGTAGCTACAGTGGCAAGTGGGCTGCTTTGTTAAGCACTTGCAGTGTTTGTACAAGTTACATCTTCCCTCCTGTTTTTAAGGTAGGACATGATGTTATTCAGTGAATGTAAACGTTGGATTTTGGCATCCTACATTTCCACAAATACACAGCAGTGTACAGAATGTGAGAAAAATGTTGTCTAAACTGTGCATGGTAATGAAAGAGAGTACTGCGGTACTGTGAAAGAGAGCTAAGGAGACATTTGTCTTGAAGTTCTGAGCAACCTGTAGAATAGTTTTTGACACTAAATGTATTATGTAATGCTGTGCTGTTTGTAGATTTTTTTTCCTAGTAGTTTTTACATACATACATATGTAAGTACAGATCTATTCAGCTTTGTTATAGGATGAGTCAGACCTAAAAATTTGAATGTAATGTGAAGCCAGTAATATTTAATTTATGAAAACCTTTGGAGGGTGCAGCTACAGATGTGCAAAGAGAAAAGGTTAGAAGGGGGTGAAGTAAAACATTTAACTGTTAAAATAGAAAACTGGATTAAAGTAAAGCAGGATATTGGAGATGGGATGGGGGAAGAGCAGAGAGGGAATGAGGAGGGTAAAATAAAAAAGCAAAAGTATAATGAAAAATTTAATATGCTGTCTGTTGACCCCTCAGGCTGCTACAGTTGCTTTGCTCTGATAGCTACAAAAAAGGGGGATGAATTCTCCATTCTGATGTTTGTTCTTTTGATGTGGGCATGATGGTGAGGCAATTTTTTTTTAAGCTCTCCTCATGGAGATACTGGTTTGTATTCACCCGCTGTAGGCAAGAAATAATTTCTGTAAGATATGCCTTATTGTTTTCCAGTTAAGAGACAATGTTTCCCTTTGTGACATCATTTAATACAGAACCGATTTCACTGACACCAAATGGCATTTATGTCATTCTGTGTTGTAACTCAGATAATGTGAAAAAGGATCTGAAAATGACTATCTTGATTAGAACATGAGGCACATAACTGTTGGCCAGTGACTAGTGTCCTGGTAAATGCTATGTCCAATAGCATTTAATATCATCTTTAGTAATCCGAATAATGGGACAGAGTGAGCACTCATCATGTTTGCAGATGACGCAAAAATGAATGGGGAAGTGGCTGATACACCAGAGTAGGGAGCAGTGAGGGACCTGAGGGTCCTGTTGGACAGCAAGATGAGCATCCACATTCAACATTTCCGTTGTGGAAATGAAGGCTATTGAAGGCTGAGCTGCATAGGAAGAGTGCTGGCAGAAGGCTAATGGAATTGATCCTTCCTCTCTCCTCAGCATCCCTTATCTGGAGTGTGGGGTCCAGTTCTGTGTTCCCCAGTACAAGAGAGAAATGGACATTGAAGGGAGTCCAGTGAAGGATCACTCTGGTGATTAAAGGTTTGGAGCATCTTTCCTGTGAGAGATGCTGAGAGAACTGAAGCTGTTCAGCCTGGAGAAGAGGAAGTCTGGGAGGGAATCTTATCCGTGTATATATGTAAATATCTGAGAGAAAGGAGAAGAGAAAGTGGTGCCAGGCTCTTTTTCAACTGGGACCCAGTGCTGTGAAACACAGGAGGTTCCCTCTGTACATCAAAGAATACTTATGACAGTAACTTAACACTGATGCAGGCTGCCTGGATCAGTTGATTATAAGCTCATGTCCATTCTGTGAAGTGGCAAAAACTGTGCCTTTTTAATCACTCAGTACACCGAGTATTGCCTGGCTGTACTTGTGGTGTGACTACTTTCCAATAAGTACTTCTACATAGCAAATAAATTGAAATGTGATTGGTGTAATGGTTTGTTTAACCTGTTTTTATATATCTCTTCCTGCATGTTTTTAGGCATATCAAATGTTTTGTTGACTTAAGTCTTCAAGCATCTTCCTCATTGCATGCATTTCTTTTTTGCACTGCGTATTACATAAGTTGCTTCCTGCAAAAAGTAATAAGTTACTCTGAAAGTAATGCCGCCTGCTTATATCCATAACTACAACAGATTAAAAGAACTTAATATTTCTATTTGATTGAGCGATAAATCACTATTTTTCAACATAGGTTAGATATAAGGGAAGAATATAAGCTTTTTTAAGTAGGAGTATGATGGCACATGTATTATACTTTATGATAGATTACTTATTTCCACTTCAGCATTGCTTTTTAAACCTCCAACATTTCATCTTTGAATTGCTTTATACAGATAGAAATATGTCTGATTTCTGAGTATTGTCTTCACCAGTCTCTAAAAGTATTGGAAAATCTTCTTAATTATCAGAGCACAACTACTAAAAAAAGCACAGTTATCTTAGTATTTTAAGTCATCTTCCGTATTGTAAATTATGAAATCCATAATCATGTACAGATTGTAAAAGACATGGAATATACTAACTAGATTGAGTTGGACATTTGACTGAAGAAAAATGGTCAGTCATTATAGAAAGTTATATTCTCTCAAGAATATGTTCTGAGCATTACCTTCTGTTGTGAAGAGGATCATATTGCTATTATAGACAGTCATTAAGTAAAATTTTTTTTTGCAGCAGCTGACTGTGGAAGGAGAAATGCTATCTTGAATGAATTGTTTCCTTTCTGCAGCCTGACCTCCTCTTACTTAGTTCGGAAAGTGATAAATCACTCACTGAAACAACAGCAGTGGTTCTTATTAATAACAAACTTCACCTTTCTTGGCAGTTACTCCAAGTGCAAATAACACAGTAGTAGTGTGGTGGGTTTTTTGTTCTTGTTGTTTTGATTTTTTTAATCTGAAAATGATGTACATTTTCTGCTAGATAGGAAATTTGCCTAGAGCGAAGGGAGCCTTCTATCGCCAGATATAAGATTTGACTTGATTTGGTTGGTCTTGGTGTTTCAAGTTTCAGGCATGGGATCATAATACATAACTGTGGGCAGGCAAGGGAGAAAATGGGAAGATTAGATCATGCTACTGTAAAGAGAATTAATTGCTGTTGACATCTTTGTTAATGAAATTCATGAACTTACCCTTGTCATTCATTGGAGAGAAAAATAAAATGGGCTTTTTAAAAAGCATTTTAAAAGCATTAAAAAGGATTTTTTTTTTTAAATCTTAAACCTTTAAAAACTACGTGGAACTCAGAATGTGAGCTGCTAAGCGCAAAAGTTTCTGTTCCAAACTTGATTTTATCTGCCTTCTTCAGAATTCATCAGTTACGGATCAATGCAAGTAACATGGGAAAAAGGCCAGTCTTTAATGCAACAATTCATTCATTAGAAATATATATACTTTTAGTTGACCTGGAAGTATATGCAAATCAAGGATAGCTCTGGGAAGCAGCATTTACTAGCTGAATACCCTTAATGGAAATTGCGAAGTGGTTCTGGTTTGTTGATTTTTAGGTAGAGAATGTAATCTTCTTATTTCTGTAGCATAGGATAATGTAGTAAAGACTACCAGAACTATTTTCCATGCATGAACGCAAATCACATTTCATTGATATTAAATGCTTTTTAGCAAAAAGCACTCTCCAGGTATACTGAATGTCATTATTCACCTGAAGATGCTCAGGTGAATTAGAAAAAGACAAAACAGAGAGTGAGCCTCAAGTATCTTAATGTGCCTATTGGGTTGAAAAAGCCATCCAGTGTTGAGCACCCTTCCTAATTTAGTGTTGCCTTTAACTGCAGTACAGTATGAGCAGTGTGAGCCACAATGCTAATTCCTGGCATACTGTGCTTGTTGCTGAATACCAGTTACAAGTCAGATTACAGTTTACCAGTTTTTGAGCCCTGCAGTCTACTGGTTTCACACCATCTAGGAGTCTATTTGGTCCTCATCTCATTAATGAGAACAGAGTGAAAGTCAGAAAGAAAAGCCTTCCTGAAGTTAAGTAATATTGCATTGCTTTCCCCTTATGTTTATAGCTGAACATTTTGTCATAGGAACCTTCCTGTCATAAATCCATTTTGGATGTTCTTGTTACTGCCTTGCTGTCCTTCATCTGTTTGTGAGCAGTGTTGAAGAATGCTTCATGGCTTTTCCTGTGACTGCACTGGTATGAGTCTAACCTGTGGGTCCACACCTAGAATCAGCATTTTTCTTATTGTCCTCCTCCAGTTTTGTGGATCCTAGACTGTGGTGTCAGCATCACATCCAGTCAGCTTTTGATGCTCATGGGTGAGCCATATTTGCTCCATGTGTTTCAGTGTGTCTAGTTTCTCTAAGTAGTTTCTGGCTTGTTATTTTCACTGCTGGTTCTTGCTCTTCTTTCCAAGCTTTGCTGGTATGGACTTGTGAAGACCAGGGCAAAAAGAGAATGTTGAAGTATATCAGATCCTTCACTAATCATCCCACAATCAACCCATGTTTTTGTCCTAGCTACCTTTAGCTGCTGTGTACTTAAGTGAACAGATTTTAAAGATGTTAAACACAGAACATATATAGATTAGAGAGTATTTTACATATACAGTATAAATCTTGTTTTAGTAATTGAACATTTTTCAATTTGGTCAGTTAAATCTACAATATTTAGCAGCAATGTCCAGTATTCAGGACTTTAACTGAACTTGAATATTACTGTAATCTTTGTATACTTTGAAAGTTAATATTTTTATGCTTTATTTCTTCTGTTATCATTCTTTTTCAATGTCATTTAGCTCTCACATTTTCCCTGTTTAAAAAAAAAATGCTTTTTATGTGAGCATTCACTTTTCTTGTGGAAAATAATATGTTAATTTCATTTAAATTGAGTGACAGCTGCATAATTCAGTTTTCTTTTCAAGTCCATGAAAATGAATGAGCAAGGTAAGGTATGTAGGAGTAGAATAGAGTTTGCTATATTATAAGCAATGATAGTTGCAATCTCTTACTGGTATAATAATATTTGTAATCACAGAATTGTAGGGGTTGGAAGGGACCTCCAGAGAACATCGAGTCCAACCCCCCTGCCAGAGCAGGTTCCCTACACCAGGTCGCACAAGTAGGCATCCAGGTGGGTTGATTATAATAGATTATAATAGATTCAAAGATGTTGTGTGCATGTGTAAATCAGAGTAAGACAAAATTCTAAAGTTTCATTTATTTTTATCGGAGTACTTATTTCAGCATATGAAACTGGATCAGTAAAATAAAGTTTGCACTTAATACTAAGGTTGCATTCAAATCAAAACAGAACTATTAACCATTCTCCTAACAAATATGTAAATAAACCCAGAGTGTTTGCATGTGGAAATTAGAATACCTAAATGACATGATACATGTAGACGTACTGCTGATTGTGTGCTTTAATATAAAATTAGAAAAGGTAGCTGGTTAAATCTGGAGGTAAAACCAAGATTTAAATCAGAATTCTGTTTTGTCTGTTTTCAGGTACAGAAAATTCAGCTTCTGTAATAAATAGTGGGAGGTGACCATTTAAGAAATTTTTTGAGGTTGGATGGGTAAATTCCTATCAAATCTGTAGGCAAGTAACTTATAAGTGTCCAACCACTAGACCATTTATTTTTTTAAACATGGAGTCGTCTGTTCACATAGAGCAATATATATGCTTTGCAGTTTGTTCTTCCCAATGTTCAGCTATTCCAGTTTATCATCTTGAATGCTGCAAAAGTGACACTAAAATCGGACACTGCCCACTGGTTCTTTCAATGTGAAGTGTGGCAATATTTTGTTCAGGCTACAGGGGTTAGAATTTGGTCCATATGAATTTACGGAATCTTAGCATCAGTGGTTCTGTAAACTTTGTGGCTGTAGGAGAAAGTAAATCTTGCACTAGCCAACTCTGCTTATATGTTCTCATTCAGACTTTCTGTCCTACTAATTGCCAGAGATGTGTCACTTCTTAATTTGGATATCTTTTAGTTAACCCAGCAAGTGTTGCTGGAATGGAGAGGAAAAAACAAACAAAAATAACCCCACAACACATTGAGAAGTTAAGCAATTGTGCAAGCTTGTGTCATGCTGCATGAATAAATATTTTTGATCATGTGATATTGCCTAATACAGTTACGTCATATGAAAAAGAAGGGCCCTAGTATTTTCAGGGCTCAAATTTCCTATGCTGATTTCCTAACTTAGAGTCATCTGTTTTAAAAAAAAACAAGTAAGTGTATCAGAGCTTGTAAGGAGAATGTTGCGAATGAATGATGGCATGTACAGTTAAGCTTTGCAAGTTTAAACAGTATCGGGATCAATTTTAGGAAACTGTTGTGGTATTGGGATTTATGTTCTCTTGCACCTGAGATTTTGTTCATAGCCAGCACTAGGAAAAGCCTATGAAAGTCTGTTTTCTGTGTATCTTCATAATTAATTCCATTTTAGGACAATAGAGCATCATTAACATATATACACAGAAATCAGTGCATGGTATCTGTTTGCCAGCTGACCTGAAGCCAACATAGATTAAAGATCAAAAGTAGTCAAAAGGGAAATTGTGTGCCATTATGAAATACTTCAGTGTGTTTTCTATTATGTGAGTAATGAACCTTTAATTTTGGATAAGCTTGTTTACAATTGCAGCTTGATGTTTGATTCACATTTATGTGGTTTTGATAAGCAGAGATAATTTAGACTGAGAACCAACCATGAAATGTTCATCTTGAGAGTAAATATTATTTCAGTTCCATGCATAGTGAAACAAGAGTGTATTTTCAAAACTGCATGTTAAGTCTTCATAAAACTAAATTTAGTAACAAATTATTGATGAAGTTGATGATAACTAATTCTTAAGCAAATGTTTACGTGGACTGTGCCTTAAGCTTTCCAGGTACCATGGAATCACAAAATTAATTTTTGTTAAGTAGTAAGCTTTTCCTCTAGTAACTGTTTCAGGAAGTAAAAACTGTTTATCTCTCTTGCCTTGGTGATCTGTCATTTTACTTGATGTCTTAGAATTCTAGAACATAAGAAATTGCTAATGACAGTGAGATGAGAAACAAGTTTCTAGCTAAAATTATGATGTAATAGTACTTCAGTACTGCAATTTTATTGTATTCTTTTCTGTAGCTACATTGTCCAGTTTTAATAATACATGATGGAAATTTCTTTAAACTTTCTTCCCTAAGAAGTGAACACTCTCAGTTTTACTTTAAAGAAGTACTACTCTAGAGAATAGGCTTTGTGGTTTAGTGTAATTTCTAGAGGAAAAAAAATAATTTTCAAGTGATCAGTAATTATTGGTGTCTGGAGAAGGAGCTGTCATATTCTATCTCCTCCCATCCCCAGATTCAAAACACATGAAACAAACCTGAAATATTTTTTTCTCCTCCTCCAAATAAAAATTGTCAAATAATAATCTGAGTTTTAAATTTGGCAAATAATACAATTCAGATGCAGGTGGTGTATATCCCTTTAGAAAGTCAATCATAATATGCCAAGCGTACGCAGCAAAGTATCTGGCCCATTAACTTGCCCCAGAGAGAACTGTCATGGGAGGGTCAAAATTAGCTATCGTAATGTGGATGCACACCATTGAAGAGACATTTTCATACCATGTTGAGTGAGCAACTAATAGAAACTCAATCTGTAGATAATATTGTGTTGTCCTCTTTTGGCATGTATGCTCTCCGATAGGATTTGTGCTTTCTGAATATGTGGAGATAATGTAGAATGGTGCAAATAGTAATGCCAATGTAGAACAGAAAATTCTTACCTTTTTATTATTATTTGAAGTTATTTCTGTTTACTTTTAAGAATTTGATCTTTTCAAATCTTTAAAAATACACCTCTTGTAGTCTCCGTTAGCAGTTTTATCTTCAAAAACACTGAAACTACTGTTTTTATGCCTTGTCTTACAAAAAATTGCAAATGAGATGCCTGAAAAATTAAAGCAAGAATCCAGCACCTTTATTTTACCTTAAGATCTTAGACACATCTTAGCATTGAGGTACATATGAAGTTCCTCGCTGCTTTTTAAATAAATGCTTTCCACTAAGAGTTTCAAAGGAAAAAAGGAGTGTGAATTTCTTTCTGTTGTAACACAGGAGAGAGAGAGAGAGGAAAAAAAAAAAAAAAGAATAAAAGGAAAAGGTAAAGACAAGGTCTTCCTTGCAAGATTGCAGTCTCACAGAGAAAATAGTTGTCTGAAACAATTCACAGCGAATTGCATTTCTTCAGAGCAGAACTGTAAAGTCAGTGCCTTTTGGCAGAGATGCTCAAAAGTCTTTCCACAGGCTTCAAGTAATTGGTGAAATAAGAAGTCAAATACTTTTCAAAGAAAGCAAGAAAATGATGCAACTGGCTCAAAATTGAAATCATCATAACATAATAGCAGTGTTTTATTTTTAGATAATGCTACTTATGCCTAATGTGATGTTCTGGATTGTATACCAGTGTCATAAAAGGCATCATAAAGCTGTGAATGTTGATTGCAGCTCCTGCAACTTTAAATATATGCTTACTCTGGCTTTCATGTGCATTGCTTTAGGCCACCTTTGGGGTATTCTATGGCTTTGTGGGTTGTTATTTTTGTGCAACATCATGATATTCCATGCTGGTATATGAGTCTGTACAACTAAAGTACAACTACAGTAGTTCATGTAATATGTAATATTCTTTATTTTTAGTTGTTCAGCTTCACCTTAAACAGTGCTTGGGCTAAAAATACTAAATCATAAAACAAAAGTAAATTATCATTAACAAAATGATACAGAGGCGTGGTGGTAACTGTTTTTGCTTGAATTTTTCTAAGTTAGTTTAGGATAGAGAGACATGTTGGTCATAATACTTCTGGTGGTTTTTTTTGTCTGTGTGTTGTTTTGGTTAACTGTTGTTAAAGACAAAATTTATGCAGAAAACTGGGTTTAAATCTTTTCTTTTTGTTTTGACATAGATTGTATTACCCTCAATGACTTAGATTTTCTGATACCCAAAGTTCAGCCTACTCTTTGCCTAAGCCCTTTCTGAATCACTTTCCCACATGCATGGATGCTTCAGAAATACACTTTATATCTGGTCATCATTGTGAGTATTGGGAGACTTAAATGGGAGAAGTGAGTCAAGTTGAATGAGAGAATGGATTGGGAAGAGTTTGCAAAGTAACATCTATGTTCTGTGCTGGGACTTAGGAGACTGAAATTGGTGCAGGGGAGCTTTGTAAGGCAGAGAGGCTGCCCACAATGCAGCCGCAGTGGAGGTGTGGGTGGAGGGCTGTGTTAAACATGGTTGGATCATGGACCATGTGCCCAGCATAGAGACACTAACCATGGGTAGGACAGGTCTGTGTGTACAGTTCTGATAACTGAATTAATCTACTTCTTTGGTTTTCAATTTTACTGTTACATGTTGATTTCAAGGCTCAAGTGCACAGATTTGATTTGGTTACCTGTATTTTATAATGAAGCATGTAAGAGAGACTTCAAAGAGAATCCTTGTAGGAATAGCTCCTCTTTGATTAGTCGTCCCAGAGACACTGTCCAAGACTGTCCAAGAACTTCAGGAATGGATAGTGTAGCTAGTCACTACTGAAGAAAAAGCCAAAAAAAATGAGGTGGAGAACTGTTCAGCAGCTTTCAAGCATGAAAAATTAAGTGACTTAACTACAGACTGGGAAGAGAGAAAGAGATGATCAGTTTGAAGAATTTTGGCAGCTACTGTTCTGTGTAGAGTGCTCCCAGGGAGTGTCTACTAGAGGCAGTATATCAACCACAGAATACTTACTGTTCCAGAGCACTACCCAACAGTGCACTCAGAGAGCCTAGTATTTGCTCTGGGTCCTGTGATGATGAAGCTTTGCAGATCTTTTCTGTAGTGGCTGATCTGTAGTTTGTGACGTGTGCCTAGTACCGTTCAGGCTTCTTGCAGCCATAAGCTGATTGTTTTCCTTATTCATTTTTAAAGTCAATCACACTGATTCTGCTGAGAAAATATAGCAAAAATTATGATTTTGCAACATTGTTTCTTCATTTGCAACACATTTCTTCATTGTGTTGATTTTATTCAAGAGTCTATATGGATTTAAAAAAAAAAATCTATTTTTACTGCTGATGATAAAGTATTTACTATAAGTTAAAAGAAAGCTATGTGGCTGACTAAATCCCTAAGTTGGGTAGTTAGATAGTAAAAATGTTCTCTAAGAACTTCTCAATATCCATAGTGTTTATAATACTGTAGTTATCATTCTTGTTTCTCTATCCTTTTAAGGAGGAAATTTGTTTACAAGAATTTTAAGCTATTGGAACAGCATGGCTCTATGCCCTATACTACTGAAGAGAAAGAAACTTGTGAATTGTCTTATTAGTCCCTCGCTGAATGATTGCAGCAGTTGGCTGACCTTCAGGGAAATGGGACACTGCTGGTGCTCTACAGAGGCTGACATTATTAGTGCTGGCTGACCTCAGGGAACTGGGTGACCTCCATTTCACTTTCCAATCTCCCAATGTAAAAAAAAAAAAACCCACACAGTATTTTGCACCATAATGTGAATAAAAGACAAGGATGTTTGTTGTTATATATAGGAGAAGTATAAAGGAGGCTGTTGTAGGTATGGTGAAAAACACAGGGCAGTATTAACTCGTCTAATAACAAATATGTAGGTAGGTTTTCACTTAGAGGTCAGTGGACATAAATATCATGATATATGCAAAAATAATTCTTATTTTTTAGGAAGAGGATGTGTCATATCATCTTGTATCAGTTACAGAGTCGTCATTCCCATTCCATTCATGGTATTGCATGCTGTGGAGCCATCACATGCATGGCATTAAGTATTTGCTGTTTTTTAAATTGGTAGCTTGTCTATGTTTTATTACTGAGAAGAAAAAAATAAAAGGCTGCAACTGACTTGAAATTTCAGGCCACTGTTATAAAATCCTCTAATGATTCCACCAGTATTTCACAAAAGCATAATATGGGTATTTAACTATTGCTGTTTTCAGCTCACTGGAGAAAATAACAGACATAGTCTTTTCCTTGTCATTATTGATAATGTTTATAGCCAAAAACTGTACTTTTTCAAGCTAAAAAAAAAAAAAAAATCAACATTTTAGACTTAAAATTTTCATGCACAGAAACTTCTTGTGTACTTGTCTTGGTAAGCTTGTATGTATGCATGAAGTACAATCCTGTATAACCACAGCATGATATCATCTAATGATACCAACAAAAATGAGAGTAATGATTTTATTTTACGTTGTCAGCAGCAAAGCTTTCTATTATTCAGTCTGCGTTTTTTCTTCTTTGATTACGGGCTCACTCAGGCTCACTTCTGGAAAATTAAGTTTTCAGTTAGTGATTTAAAAACTAGGACTTGCTTGGTTTGCAGTTGTGAAGTTTCTGCATCTATCCTTGCTAAAGAATGCACAGTGGTAGTTACGGTGCTATAGTGTCTTGTCTTGGCTTCCTTCCGCTATGCCTACTATTCTGGTAGGACTTTAGGAAATCATTATAGGATTTATGGATCAGATTCTTGAAAAATGCTGTGGGCATACAAATGTTACCAAGTCTTTTAGGGTATAACTTGGAAGAATTGTTAAGCACCACATGTCCAAGAGCGTATGTCACACTACACTGTCCATAACAGGATTAAAAATCCCGAGTTTCTTCCTCATTCTTCTGGCAAACTGGAAAAGTTGTCAAGTATACTCCAGTGGGAGTTGGTGCTGTACAGGAGAGTCTTTGGAACAGGCACCTGATTTTCAAACAAATGATGGATTAACACGATGTGCCAAATCTACTGTTTGATGTTGAGCTAATTTAGCAGTTGCTATTTACCAATGTATTAAATAAACTTATTTTGATTCTGCTACTGGAAAAGCTGAATTATGTGTTTTATAGTTTAGGTCTAAGTGTCACACTAGATAAATTTCCTTTCTCTCGCAATCCCAGAGGATGAAAAGCAAGGAAAAGCAAGCAAATCCATTTGGAAGACAAGTGTATGTTTTTTGATAATCCACTTCTCAAGGTAGCTACCTTTGTGTCCTCTGCTGTACCCTACAGAGTGATCTGAAGCCTCTAAGCCTCCTCCCCAGCAAGCTCTGGCAAGGGTTCCACAACTAAATTTCAGTAGAGCTGTATATGTGAAATTTACTCAAAAAAATTTGCCTGAATTTTACTGAAATGCGTTTCAGTATAATGTGTCACGAATATATGCCTGCTGAGGGTCTTAACTTTTTTTTTTAATGTTGACAGTCTGAAAGCCCTGATGTTTCTTTATATATGTCAAGCCATTCTGTAGTTTTAATCACATGTACATGCTATATTTCTGGTTCTGTTTTCCTTTAGATGGGAAAACCAGCTTAAACTACCTTTCCTTTTGGCATCAAGGTATGTATTGTTTAGAGTTCAGTGAGACAGAAACCTTGTCAGAATATCAAAGCCAGATGAAGTTTCAGATTGAAGTAGATTCAGCTAATCAAATAGCAGCGCTGACTTTTTTGACACTGAAAAAGAATGATATATTGTAGTACAAATTGGCGCAGTACTGAATAACACCTATAATTGACCTTGGATCATAGAATTTTTGTAGGAGTTTGTGAGAAGGAAGAACTCCAAATTTGAGATGAATTTCTTTAGCAGCAGTTTGGAAGGTTTACTAGCAGGTGGGTTGTAGGAGGGAAGCAATTATATAACTGTGATCCATAAAGTGTATAATATCTTTTTTTTTTCTGATGTTTCTAATAATTTAACTGTTAGCTGTTTTCATTTTAACCTCTGTCATAGAACATTAACTAAGAACAAATCCAAGTTGCGACATGGCTAAGTCAACAATCTATTTCATAACTGGAGTTTCAAAAGTGAAGTAATTATTAAGATTACAAGATTGGTACTTGGTTTGTGTTTCGTACATAAATCTTTGGTGTTGGAACTACAGCTACTACTATGCAGATACAAGAAGTCCTTTCTCATCAAACAGATGTCCATTTTGCAGGTGGAAACTGTGTGATGAGACAGTCTGAATCTACTGAATATATATGAGCTGTATGTAAACAGCTCATTTCTCTAATAAGCAATTATGATTCTGACTGTCATTTGTTCTTATCAAGCTGCATTCACGCCTTCTTTCTTCTCTACCCAAGAAACAATGAATATCAATTGAGAACCTAGGAAGCCCAGTGATGATGTTTGGGCAAGATCTTTGTTTACTGTCAAGTGTTTTTTTTTTTTTTTTTAAGAAGATTTCTTAACTCTATTAAATTGCAGAGGGCAACAAGGAGACTGTTTAATGTTTCCTTTAAGAACTATATGCGCACATAGAATGAGATCCCAAATTACAAGCCGTCCTCATGGACCTGATAACTAGCAATGTCAAGCCTGGTGTCCTCTATGTAGAGTAAGAAAACTGACAAAAAGTATTCAAATAGCAATGAAACACTGATTTACCAGTGGTGCATATATCCACATGATTACCCTGAATTTTCAATTTAACTGTTTAATTAATATTAGGGCTAAGAACTCTAAGCAAGAGCAAGCAATAATTTTGACTCCAGAAAGTAAATGAGTATTTCTGTGCAGCAGAGAACTGGAAGGATGTATGTGCTCCAAGAATAGTCAATGATAGTAGGTTGCTGGGTCATTCTGGGACTTGAGAGTCCCTAGGATGATCTGCCTAATGATTTCATGATCCCTTGTTGGCACACTTTCTCCTGCATCTGAAGTCTCACACTACTGAGTATCCTTGTTTAACATAATCATTGATGATGGCAGCTGCACTTGAAATGCTCTTAGTTGATGTGAAGCTCCGGAATGTAAGATTCGCTGTCTTACAGATTTTTTTTTTAAAGAAAATAATGTATTTTAAAAGAATAAGGGAATTTTGGTACTTCTCTTTGAATATTATGAATTAATATTGTGTAAGTTCCTGCTTTCCAAATGCCTATTTCTTTTTGAAGAAACAATCTCAGCACAAGGCAAGTCTTTTCAAACAGAGATCAAAGACAGTGAACTGTGCTGAAGTAAAAGTGCTGATGTGCTGAAAGCTGCAAAGATCCTTGGGGTGTTTGGGCCTCTGGTACTTATGTATCTATCTATCTACACTTTTATTTTTTTAGATGAACCAAAAATGATTATCTCATAGCTGAAAGAAGTACTGAGTTCTACAGGCTAGTCAGACACTATGAGGTGTGCAGATATAAGAGTTTGAAAAGGAGATCCAGATACCTATATACATATACATATATATATATATACCATAACCCACTTGGGACTCTATTAATAAATAACTTATTTTTTTCAGTAAGTCCTATTTGACGTGATTCGTGTTCTGCAACAGAATTTTGTGCTCTGCAGAAGTAATAGCCTGTCCAGGCAACTAAAGTAGAACTGAAGAAATAAATGACCCATTAACCAAAGGCTATGATACGGATGAAAAGCACAAAGCCTGTGCACTTGAGTTCCCATATAGTGTATGTTTGCAGAAGCATGGAAAGATGTTACATTGACCTGAAGTAATAAAATTACATATCAGGTTACATCTAGAAGCTCACTGTGCAGATGTATATGTTTCAAATTAAAAAAAAAAAAAAACAATCCCCGTCTTCCTTACTTACAGCCATCTGCTTGTTATTGACAGTCTCATGAGGTAGCAGAGGTTTGTGAGCTTTTGTGGCAGTCAGATTCAGCTAAATTGCTGTGTAATTTGAGATGCTCTTTGTTGGATTTTGAACATTCAGCCCAAACTGTGTTTGAATGTGCACAGGCACATGTGAACAGGCACCCCCGCCTGTTGTTTTTAAATTTCTGGTTTTATTTACATCTTATAACAAAATGGGATTTCTTTGTGAATTTATGGGGTTGGAGCTGTCTTACTGATCACTCTTTCTGTCAAATATTAGAAGTAAATGATTGGTAATACAGGGAACTTTTGACTTCTGGATTGATGTTAGGAAGATGTTAAATATGTAAAAGCCTGACATGAATCAATAGAAGCAATATAATGTATTTCTTGAATTCAGTAGTTTGTTCATTCAGGTGACACATAATTTTCATTGAGACCCTACTTGTTCTGATTTCTCTACAGAGAAATCAAAATGAATATTCGGACAAACTAAAGGAATTGTTTAAAGAAGACCATAGACTCAGGTCTAGGAGGAGTTCTGTAGGCTCTGAGGAGTTGGTATGACAGGTGGGAGGGATGTCATCCAGAGGGACCTCGACAAACTTTAAAAGTGGGCCCAGGTGAAACTAATGAGATTTAACAAGGCCAAGTGCAAGATGCTTCACATGGGTCAGGGCAATAACAGACAGGAGTACAAACTGGGAGAATAACTTCTTAAGAGCAAACCTGCAGAGAAGGACTTAAGGGTTCTGTTAAACAAAGTGCTTGACATGATCCAGCACTCTGTGCTTGCAGCCCAGTTGCAGGCCAACTGTATCCTGGGTTGCATCAAAAGAAGAGTGGCCCAGCAGGGTGAGAGAGGTGATTGTTCCCCTGTACTGTGCCCTCGTGAGGTCCCATCTGGAGTACTGAGTCCGAACCTGGGGCCCCCAGCACAAGAAAGTTGTGGAGCTATTGGAGTGGGTCCAGAGGAAGACCATGAACATGAACAAAGAGTTAAAGCACATCTCTTGTGAAGAAGAATTGAAGGAGCTGGGGAGACCTTGTTTGCAGCCTTCCACTGCTTAAAAGGGGTTATAAACAGGCTGTCTTTTTGTCGTCTGATGATAATGATAGGACAAGGGGGAGATGTTTTTAAAGTAAAATTCAGATTAGATGGTAGGAGGAAATTCTTTATTCAGAGGATGGTGAGGCACAGGCTGCCCAGAGATTCCACATCCCTGGAGGCATTCAAAGTTGGATGGGGCCCTGGACAGCCTGATCTGACGGGTGACAGCCCTGCCCTGCTCACGGCAGGAGTGTTGGAACTAGGCAATCTTAAAGGTCCCTTCCAGCATAAACCATTCCATGATTCTATCATCAAACAGCTATTTTTATGCAACAAGAAGGTAGTTCTTAGCTTTTTTGAGATGGATGGCTCCAGTAGATAACCACAGTGAGTGTTTGGGGATCCTGAGTTCAGTGTGGAAAGTGCTTTAGAGAAATAAGAGAATGAAAACAAAGTCAAGTATTAAGGATTGACATATTTTCTTCAATTTGTGTATTTCTTGTGCTAAGTACCAATTATAGCTGTATGTAGGCATGTGTACACTTCAACTGTTACCTAACCTGAAGAGCTGAATCATAAAACAAAAATAGCCCCAAAAGATATGTGGCTTTGTCTGAACTACTTGACAGGTTGATGGTTTCAACACTGGATACAGATCCTGCATAAACTGATCTGTATGGTTTGTGGCATTATGTCCATTTTTTTTCATGTTCGTAAGGGAATATCCAAAACACGCTCTGACTTAGTTGTCACAAAAGTAATCACAGTACAAAGAAAACATACAGCATATGTGGTAGCTGTCATTCAACCAAACTGTAGTTACGTGACTTGTATTTTTAGAGACAAGGACACAGCCAGATCCTTAATGGGAGCTGCGGTACAAATGGATGGAAAGGATTTTGGAGATCATAACATTGGCACTATACCAGATGGTGATCAAACTCATAAAAATAGACTCCAAAACTATGATCCATATAAGTAAGACTCTGGCAAATGTGTAGAAGAGAATAAAAGTTCTCAGTCGTAACTCCTATTGTCATGCCTATCAGGTTTAGTGGTCACAGGACAAGATCAATGTTCTAAGACTAACAGTGAAAAGATTAGATACATATTACATACTTTACAGGACTAGGAGAGGTGGAAGTCTGTAACCGTGTTAGCCATAGAGAAAGTGTGAAAATGTTTTCTTTGCCCATAGAGCCTGAATAGCATCTATGCGAAAGAAGAAGACAAAATCCAACCTAACTTTGTGCGAGGTGAAAAAACAAACAAAAAAAACCCAACATAAATAAAAACAGACAATAAGGCTGCAAATGAACAGTCTCACTGGAAAAAAATGAGGAGCTTGTAAAGAAAAAAATAAGGTTTACGGTACATAGTAGAGAGTGAAAGAAGGCCTCCATGGAAAATAAAGCAACTGTAAAAACATAAAGGGAGAGAAAATGAATCTTCTTTTACTGCATGGTTTCAGGTTGATTAATCTGAATCTTGCCAATTTTCGTAGCAATGTCAGGAAATAACTCATCGTGTAAATCAAAGGGCAAGGCTAGGAACACTGCATGTGGAGGAAACAAAGTCTCTGTGGCAGATGGCCTCATGTTTTCAAAGGGTTCACAGGATCAAGAGGTTTATGGACTGAATTGCTGTCTACTTTATTTGGAAAATCCTCATTCCTTCTCTCAGACAAGATGACACTGAGGAAATCTTCAGGGTAACCTCACAATACGCTTATTTGTGATTTGCCCTGCAAGTTTTCAATCCAGAACAGCAGGAGTTGGTCTCAAGTCCAAGGACATTATTTTGCAGCAGTGCTGCCTTTGAGGGTATGATAATAGTGTGTATTTGCAGGCTTACTGTTTGTGTTCATTCATGCAGTGCATTTCCATCTAAATTACTCAAGTTGATACATCAACATGATTTCTAAAATTTGGGTTAGTTTTCCCATAAACACACTTAATTTGAATAAAGTAATTCATAAGCAAAGCAAGATAGCTACCATCAGTCATCCCTAATATATCAGTATACTTAAAAAGCCTGCAGCTGGATTCAGACTTGATCGAGTTGTTGATATATCTAACTGTATTTGGGTCACAGCATGGCCACGATGAAGTCAAATAGTAAGATGATAGTGATAAGAGAAAGACTAATCACTTACCTAAATACAATTGAAAAGATGGCTTATGCACAAACCATTGGTTTTCTGCCCTTTGATAAATGCATGTAACTTTTTTTTTTTTTAATCCCAAGCTTAATCTGCTAATGGTCTTCACAGAAGGTGATTACTTTTTAGCCTGGTACATATTTGATTGGACTTGTGTTATAACAGCACTGATCATAGCCTTTGGGACAGAGTCAGGTTGTCAAATCAAAATGTAACAGTCATCATCTTTTTGGTAACAGAAGTTTCTCCAGATTTACGTCAAACAAAATCAGTTTTCAGTTTTGATACTATCCTAAAGCTCTGAAGCATCTTTTAATAAAAAAAAAAAAAAAAAAAAAAAAGCGTTGATCTTGAACTTAGATTTTTGTTACAGAAAATGCTTATACGCTTGCTGAACAACAGTGTGCAGCTCAACTGACGACAGCACTACTGTTCATGTGTAAGCTACAAGAGTGTTGTTATCCAATACATAAATATTTTTTTTCAGTCTCCTTTCCCCTAAACACAGCATTTTTAACAATGTAAGAAGCATATTTTCTTACCATTTAGTAGTGCTTGAAAACCATTGAAGACTTGTGTTTTGATCACTGCACAAGTAACAGAATATTTTCATGTCAAAGATTTAAATTACAGTCTCAAAAAGCTAGTGGTAGATGCAAACAACAATGGTTAATGGCAACAGCAATGCCAAAAGAGTGTTATGAGCAAAAGAATATTTTTGCAGATGGCCCTTCCTTTATTTAGCCTTCTGGGCATTATGTACTGATACTGTTTCTGGTTTTGAACTAATTGAGTAGGTCAATGTAAGATCTTAAAAATAAAGCCTTTAGTGATGTTAATTTTTTTGCCAGTGCAAAATCAGTAACTCATGAAGATCATATAATAAAAACATCTACTTGTGAGCATCAAGGACATCTTCAGCCTGCCTTGCAGGAAGAGTTTGAATGAGGTTGCTTTATTTACTCAAGCAAAGTGAAACCTAGGAGAGAATATACTTCACCTTATGCTCCAACACATTTAAAAGAAGAGTCAGAACAGTACGTGTAAAAAGTAACAACTAATGGTACTTGAACAGATGGATTGAAAATAGCTAAATATAAATATATTATTTAGAAAGAAACAGAAATGGAAAAGGAGACTTAGGAAAAGGCTTCCAGCTTTTGTACTAGAAGGAGCAGTTAGGGCAAAGGGCCTTGCTTCAGAAAAATTCAGTTTCAAAAATTATTAAATATTTATATAGTAGAGTACGTGAGGTATTTGCCTGAAAAAGCAAAGCTCTGTTTTTGCTGTCATTCCTGCATCCTTGTTTTTAAGAAAAATACTGCAGGGAAAAAAAAAAAAAAGGAGAAAATTGCATTCATGTAGCACTGCTGTTCAAACTGCTCTGGATAAAAAAATAAAAAATTCTGCTTGTGCAATCTGCTTGACTTGAATGTTCGGGGGCAATGTGTTCTGTTCTTTGGACCAAACAGGTTCAGCTGCATTTTTGCCCACGCTGCATGTGCAGCCTCTTGATCCTTGCCAGCCCACTGAGCCCTTATGTGTGAAGTGTGTGCACGGTAGTAATATCTGAGCTGATTACAAAAAGGAAGAAGCAAAAGGTATAGTTAAAATCATGGCACAAGTAGGCTTGGTTTCATATCTTGCTACAGAATGAAAAAGTAATTATTTGGGGCTTCATGCAAATTTTTCCTTATCTTAGAAATGATGAATGGTGACAAAAAAATGCTTAAATACATTTTTTTGTTGAATATGGGGAGATTGGCAAGAGAGGCAGGCTCTGATCTTCTAAGACTGCTTTGAACAGAAACTGGATCTCCCACTATGTCTTCTGCCGCTGATTTCTACCATACCCACTCGGACACGATCAGAATCCAAATATGTCTATCTGCCGTACTCTTCCCAAACATTTGCCTTTGCTTGCATCTTCCACTGGGGCTGAGCTGTAGTGTTGGATAGAAATTGCTTGTTGAATACAGCAGCGCTTCTCTGCTCTGGTGTGTGCCTTTTTTCCCATTATGCAAATGTAGGATCTGTGACTGCTCATTTATAGCCCTGCTTCTTGAAGAAATTTTGACCCTATAGGGAGTTTCTGCACATCAGAAAACCATGGCCCAGCTGACCCCACGAGGCAGCTCTTCCTGAAGGGAAGATTACATTGAGAATTACAGAGGGTACTGAAGGAGCTGATTCAATGCCATGGATTTGTTGCAAAGCGGTTCTCTGGCAAATTCCCTCTTCTTTGTCCCCTCTGTGGTCTCATCTGCTCAGTGACTTCAGTTGTCATCCACCACAGCTCTGCTGGATGCTGCCTCTCACTTCTGAACCTTCTCACTCAGTCCTGGTGTTTTCTGTGTTTGTTCACCGTTTTCTCAGAACAATTTAAGCTCATCCATTCACTGGCAAGCTGAGCCAGACACTACTCTGCCAACTACAGGTTCTGACCCTTTCCTTGATCTTTGTATTGGTGCTTCATTACTTATCCATTTTCTCCATGCTGCCTCCTTGCTGGGTTGTAATTAAATTTATTGAATTGCATACAAAAATTAAACTTTACACAAATTTTGTACTGCGTAGGCAAGGAGTCATGAATGACTGCGAGGTCTTACCTGCCTCTGCACACCATGAAGAGTGCTTGCCTTAACTTGTTTTTAAGGAGCTCCTGCATGGATAATGTGTGAATACTTCCTGAGCTGATGTATTCTAGTACCTCGTTGGCCTGCCCTCTGGAATTTTTTTTTTTAGAATCTAAACCGTGTGATGCTGCACTTTGACCGCACTCCCTCTGTTAATCACATAGCTTCTTTGCATTTAAGACAGCCTGCAAAGGTACTTTTTGCCTCCTACATGGTCTGAAAACACCCTCTTAAAGCTGCAATAAGCAAATGTTAAGTGATTCTCTTAACCATTCCTTAATGCCAAGAAATAAAATGTATGTGGTATTATGTAGAAAAGGTTTATTTTTAATCCATTTTCATCATCAGAAAAGTTTCCGTGAATGTTTTCTATTGTGGTATTTCCTCATTAGCATCATATGATGCATTTTGTTTTATATGTTTAAAATGCCTAGTGTTTATATTTTATCTTTAAGTATGCATAAGAGTTATGGAAAAAATCACAAGTGTTTCTATATGTTTTTGTGCTTTCTGCAGTACAAAATTTTTGTGTAAGTAGGCTTAAGTAATATAATGAAGAAACAGATTCAGCCAGGCTTAGCCTTTAAATTCTTCTTGCATAGATTAAAAATATCAAGATTTCTTTATGTTTGTGACAAGCTGCTAATTAAGTAATAACCTAATAACTTCAAAAATCAGTTTTGTTGCTCCAACATTCTCTGACTGTTGCTAATTATAGCCCAATTAGTTCTTGTTTTACTGTCAAAACAAGCTCATGAAGTGTTTCTCCTTAATGCTGCTAATATTTCTTAGTCGTAGAGTGGAGTTATGCTTTTCTTTCAGAAATCGAGTATATAATTTGCTGTATATTCTTAAGTGGAGCACAGAGGAACAGAGCTGTAATTCTTTGATAGCAAACCTAGCATTGCAAAATAGTAGATAAACAAATATAAAGACAAAAGTGTTAATTACAAACAAAACCACTTCTTAAGATGTAATAATCTGCTAATTTATTCAACCTTCTTAGTTTATTTAGAGACCAGTTTATTTTGTTCTCACTATTTTAAGCTTTTGCGTTTCCAACTTCCCTTACTAACAAAAAGAAACACTGGATGAATGAAATAGCCTTCTTATATGCAGAAAGAAAATGACATAGAAAAATGACTGATCTGGGATTTACAAATACTTTTATTCATGCTTTTAAATAGAAGCTATATGCAGAAATCAGTATAAATTTGATGAGATCATAAAAGATCAAATGCAGTTACAGGCTTGCTGGCAAGTCAGGCAAATAATCATTATTCTGAGAAGGGAAACATGCATCAATCTAATCCCTTAAAATAATCTCCAAAATAACTCTAATCCTGAAAATAACTTTTTTGAATTTGTACAAGGATAAACAAAAAAACAAACAAACAAAAAACCAAAAAAAAGGTATTAGGTTAAATGCTTATAATACAAAATCAGAGTAGATAAAATACCCTAAAGCAGTGGGAACAATACAATTTTGATTCTTAAACTGTGTTGGTGGCTGATAAATATGTATTATATGTATATGTATATATGCATTGTTCTGTCTACCTAAATACCATAAACTGCTTGAAGCATTAAAAGCTTCTCTCCTTACAGAATGAAAAGGTAGTTAAAAAAGTAAAATGTAAAATCCTTCTATTCTGCCTGTCTTTTTATAGCCAATGCATTGACTGGGAATTTCCCAGAATGCCATCCATTCGGTAGCAGTGCCCAAGCAATGGACAGCGTATTTTAGTGGGACATATATTTTGAGTCATAGTGAGTACTAATGAATAATTCATAAATCAAAAGATGTTATAAACATTTTAGCAATGCCAAAAACACACATATATATTTTTCGCTCCAGTTGCATAACTTTACTTTGCTAAGATTCATAGCACAAGTTTCATTCTGTGTCATATTTCAAGATTCTGAAGTTTGTTAAGCCTCTGAAATAGGAAGGAGGACCTAGAGTGGCTGCTAACATTGATTTTTGAGATTTAAATTTCAGTTTCCTGAAATGAGAAGAGTCAATAAAAATATTTGTATTTTATAGTAAGGTAGCTGAACTGACTTCAAAAATAAACAATGAGGCACAAATTTAGATATAGACTTTTTGGTTGTGGGATTTTGTTTGTGGTTTTGTGTTTATTTAAAATGCATAGCTAGATTGACTATTAACAAAATTAGAATTTTTTTCCAAATATTTTTGTCTGTTTGACAGAATGGGAATGTTTGTGCGTGTTAGGCTGCATAGCTAAAGAAACAAGGAATATTTCAGCATTTAACAAAACCGATTTCTAGTAGATGTTTTTCAGTAAGGCTGTATATGATGTATGTATTTTCAATCTCTGAGATAACTGAGTCAAAGAACGGTTAGCTCATTGCATTAGCTGAATGGTTCAATGCATACAGACCTTATGCTATTTAAGTTATGCTCAGGCTTCACATGAGTAGTTAGCCTGGAATTCCATGTTCTAAGGGACTTTGAACTGCGGTTTTTAGTTCTTTAGGGATTGGAAAGTGTTGTAATTAGTTATTTTTGATTAACATATTACAGTGGAAAAAGTCTAGCTTTATTATATTCCATTGGCGGTTCTGCAGTAGTTAGTAGATTGACAACACAATTGTGTCCCTCCTGATTTTCTTCAGCTAGCTCTCTTTGCATCTTTCATGAGGACAGCTTGAGTAGCCTCTGTTAGCATATGAATATCTCTAAAATGTGCACTTACATCCATGTTACTTTATTTATATATGCCGGGATAAACCTCTGCAAAAGCTATGACCTGTCGCAGGTGGTTTTTGCATTCCAAAAGTTCTTAAAAAGAATTTTCCGTCACAAACAAATGAAAAGTGGGTTTCTTTTTCCTTTCTTTTAAAAGGCAGTAACTTTTTAATATGAAAGATGTAGCAAAAGGCATTCGTAAAGTGACAGCGCCATTCAAACTGAAAAGTTTTGGTATTTCTATGGTATCTGTCACCATTTTATCTGAGGTGAATAATGACACATTAGTGCATCACATTTGCTCAATAGCATATGACAGGAACTTTGTGCTAATGCTGCTAATCAGAATGAATCTCAGTCACTTTGTGCTCATGCTGTAGTCATACATACAGAAATTCACAACAGGAACTGACTAATGTGATAACCTCACACTAAGGTGCATTGCCAAGATTGAACTAAAAGGTGGAGAGCACTAAGCTTCCAGAGGGAGCAGCCAATTAGCACATTTTGCAATGTGGTCTTGCTGTCGTAGGATGAGAGGTTTATTTCCACTAAATGGAAAATATTCAGACTCCTAAAAGGCTTGGGTCTTCTGTGCTGCTCCATTTTTCCTGAGAGGGGAACAATTAGGCAAAATGCTTGTCATTCTCTGGAGTCTTAAATTATTCCAATTCTAGGTAACGCCACATGTGTTTTACTTTTCTATTCATCAATTAGAATGGTAATGAATAGAAAATTATTTTGTTATTTAGATCGGAGAGAGTTCTGCTTTCCTCCTACCTAATATTTGTTCTTTTCTCTCTTTTTTCGGGGGACATAAAATTAATAGAGCATGATAGAGCACTTTGTGTATTGTTTACATAATACTGAAATTTGTATTGTGAGAACTTTTTTTTTTTCTTTTTTGTTTTTCCTTTAAAGACTTTCTCTGGACACTCAATAAGCAATTCCTTTCCATCTGATGTATCACCTTCCTTATAAGACACATCCTTTCCCTGTGTTAAGCCTGGTAGATCTGGTATGCAGTGGACGTCATGGATTTTCCTGTATCTTATGAAGATATACATGATGATTTGCAGAGAGAGGCAGAATTATATTAATGCAGTGTTTGAAATGTAAATAATGGTTTTTAAAACTTTATGTAATACTGACTATTTTGAAATAGAAAGTATTTAAAGTTGGAAAGTAGTTGACAGTAAGAGCTTAGGAGATTTTGTAGACGGAGGTATTTATATAGTTCATGAGACCGGCCACAGTCAGGCTGGTTATACCATGCCAACCTGACTGGTAACCCAGATTTTCCAGGAATGTCATAGCACCCTGACAGTGGCAGTTTAAGTACATGGCAGTTTTAGTCTCTTTGCTTCTCCCTCCCCAAGTTGCCTTCTTATTTTTCTACAGCTTTAATATGTGTATTTGGCAGCCAATTTTTAGGATAGTGGTACAGTTTTACAGTTATAGAGCAGATCAATTTACTGACTACTATGCTTTTTGAGGCTTTCTTTAGGTGAAATCGCTGACCTTGTCCAGAGCATTGGAGTAGGCTTGAAATAACAAGGATACACAGCATGAAGTCACAGAATGGCCTGGGTTGAAAAAGACCATAATGATCATCTAGTTTCAACCCCCCCTGCTATGTGCAAGGTCTCCAACCACCAGACCAGGCTGCCCAGACTGGCCTTGAATGCCTCCAGGGATGGGGCATCCACAACCTTCTTGGGCAACTGTTCCAGTGCATCACCATCCTCTGTGTGAAAAACTTCCTCCTAATATCTAACCTAAACCTCTCCTGTCTTAGTTTAAAACCATTTGCCGTTGTCCCATCACTGTCCACTCTCGTAAACAGCTTTTCCATTTCCTGTTTATACGCTCCCTTCAAGTACTGGAAAACCACAATGAGGTCTCCCCAGAGACTTCTCTTCCCCAAGCTAAACAATCCCGGTTCTCTCAAACTTCCCTCATAGGAGAGGTGCCCCAGCCCTCTGATCATCTTACTGGCCCTCCTTTGGACCCGCTCCAAGAGCTCTATGTCCTTCCTGTACTGGCGGCCCAGTCCTTCTGGTGTGTCTGAAGAAGAACATCAGCAGGACAGGTAGGGAAGCCTTGCTGTTGCACTGTGTTTTTTTTGGGGGGGAAAGGCCTCTCATTATTGTTAGGTCATCAGCCTCTCATAGATCTTTGTCCGACAGGAGCAGTGTCTTTATCATGAACTGTTCTTTAACTGCAGTTGTAGCGATCCAGCACTCCCTTAGGGACCTGGCCACCCTGCCTGCTCTAGGTAATAAAAGTGACAACGTAATCTTGCAATTCTGGCTTGTAAGTTTCCTGAGTACAAGCTTATTAAGTAGGTGTGGACTGGAGATCTGTTTTGGGCCAAACTCTTCACATGCGGTGTGAAAGTGGACACTCAAAGATCTAAAGAGTGCAGAGGAGGAAAGAGCACAGCTGCTTGCTTTACCTTGTTCTGGGGACTGAAGAAAGCTGTTTGCAGAGCTGTTTTTAATTCATTCCAAGAACTGTAATAAATAGTTGACTATTGTAAGAGGGTTTTCCAGGGATGTTAAGAGATGAAGAAAGTTTTCTTAATGAGACCATATGTATGAGAACAGAGAGCATGGCCTAACACCTCCTCTGTAATGGTATGTTTTGAACCACTACACCGCTCTGTGCAGTGGTTTAGAGAAGGCATACAGCCCCTATCTTTGAACAAGTTATTTCCCCAGGAAATACTTGTCAAATAACGGCACTGTGCACTTCCAATGAATCAAAAAATGTGTAATGGTGGAATGAATTGGTTTTGTCCCTGGTTCTTTGAATTTTGTATGTCTAAGCAAATTTTCAGGTACTTAGTTCAACACTGTCGAAAAGGGAATGACCTTGATTCAAGTCCTAGTAATTAGGTTTATATGGGATGAAAATGGGTCAGTCTTACCATACCTAAGTGTTTCATACAAACTAAAAACTGGACATTGGTCTTGATTCTTATAACACTGCTGAAATATCACCATTCTTTGTTGAAGAAACTGGCATTTATACGCTGTTGTTTTCAAAACCTTATGTTTCATAGAAGCGAAGAGCAGTTGAAGAATAATACACCATTTTAATATAAGCCATCTCAGATCATTTGTGTTATGTAAAGAAAGTGTAAGATTCCTTTATAGAAAATCTCTTGCATTTCCATCCAGATTAGTTCTTATTTCTGCTCTGTAAGTTATGCAATATGGTTGACATTTTTAGTTGCTGATAGTGAAAAGCCTGTTGATGGTAAAAAGCATTTGAAGTGAAATATGCAATTAATATTGAATTTGCTCAGATAATGTTCTATTTCTTACAGAGAAATTATGAAAGCTTCTGATATCATTCCCAGTAATAAAGGAAGGTCTGTTAGCATCAGGATTAGTGACTGAAGCCAAGGTCTTAAAGGTCATCAAGGGAGTAGCAGAATTGCTGTCTGAATTTCTGTTGCTAGATTTTAGCTATTAATGTTTGAATTATTGAAAAAAGAGAATAGTAAAATAACAGATTTTTTTCAAAGCTCTCACTGTAATGTGTGCATTTTATCTGCTTATTCAAAAAACTAAAACATACTTTTCAGTAAATGCTATTGCTTTAAATATTTAATTAAAATCTATTAATATGTGTAAGTATATTTAGTTCATAAAATAATGCACTCTGCAATTTTAAATTAGTAGTGATTTGTCAACAGCACATATTTCATTTTTCTTGCCCTTAGAAGACAAGGAGACAAACATTCCCAGTTACATCTTTCACTAAGTTTTTCTGTGTCATATTTTACTGTTAGCATATATCATGACAGCTTAGTTGGTAATAGTGAAAGAATGCTCCAAAGGAAATTATGTTAGCCTGAAGTTTTCTGGCCCATTAACAGTGTTTTTACTTCTGCTTTAACACCTAACTTAAATGTAAGCGTAGATTTTCAGCTGTGTTTAATTTTTAATATATAGTTAGGTGCAAAAAAAAGAAAACAAACCCAAACTTATGTGAATATCTTTGTGTGCTCTAAAACAAAGTATTGCATTAAAATTGTGTAAGTCATGCAGCTACTGCTCGTTTTGAAAATTATTTAGTATTCTTGCTCAACAGAGGTAAGATAACTTCAGTTTTGAAAACAACTGAAGACTCCCATCTCTGATATCAGTTGCAGTACTTGCTAAAGTAGGAGAAATTTTTAGGTGAAATCCTCTACTTTGAACTCTTATCCTTTTCTTACTGAGAGTTCAAACCTCTTTTCCTATGTTCCTCACACTCATTATACTTCAGCTGCACTCACACTTCTCACTGACTGAGTGGTTAAGAAAGGAGAAAGACAATCTCATTGCTAATTTGAGTCCTTTTGTCTCTCACCTTCTCTAAGTTTTTGCTGTTTGAGTTACAGGAATGAGGATTTTTAGATATTTTGTAATAAACTGTTTTGATAAGACTAACATGGACCTGTGATATTCTAAGGAAATTCTAATTAACTGTCATGAGCACCTGGACAACTGCAGCTGGTACAAAAGGAGAAGGACAACAAGGAACCCAAACCTCCCTCCTTTACGTTATCTTTCTCATAAAACTTCATTTCTAACTTTGGAGCCTTAATAAGCTTTTTGGTAAATAGTACTTATCCTAAACCAAGTGTCTGACATGCAAGTCCAGCCTACCTAAGAATGAAAACAGTCTTTCATCAGGTTACAAGTTTGTATTTACAGAATGCAAACAGCACTCTATATAACCAGACAAGAAAGAATTTACTGTAATAACACTAGTGCTACAATGATTACTGCACATGTTTTTTATGAGTTTTGACATTTACAATTTAAATGGTTAAAAAGTAGAGCCTCATTTGCTGGATTTCATTGAAAAAAATCAAGTGATCTGAACATAGGAGAAATACTAGTCAATTGTTTATGGATCGCTAGCATTTTTTTTTTCTGTACAATTCTTTAATTTTTTCAGTGAAGCCCAGAAGGCTTCACAAAATGATATATGTGACTTTTCACCGATAACTGAAAACCAGATAAGGTTGCCACTGTTACATATAAGAACAGATATAATGTTATTTACTGGTGTCTGACCAATATCCGTTCCAGTCTCAGAAATCAGATAAATATGGACTGAACATAGGCCTGAGAGAGCTAGAGCTGTTCAGCCTGGGGAAGAGAAGGCTCTGGGGAAGGCTCCGAGAGTGACCTTTCAGTATTTAAAGGGGGCTGTAAAAAAAGAACAGGACAGACTCTTTAGCGGGATCAGTTGTGACAGGAGAAAGGGAAATGGTTTCAAATTTAAAGTGGGGAAATTTCGAATGAATATAAGGAAGAAATTTTTTACAATAAAGGGTGGTGAGGCACTGGAATAGGTTGCCTAGAAAAGTGATGGATGCTCTGTCCCTGGAGACAATCAAGGTCAGACTGTATGGGGCTCTCACCTGATCTAGCTTTAGGTGTCCCTGTTACAGGGAAGTTACAGGGGAGTTGTTATGATTCTGTGAAATCAGGTTTCCTCCTGCTGTAAATTCCTACTCTGGAATAAGTTTATTGCCTTTAAAAATCAGAGCTGCAAAGGAAAATGCAGAGTTTACTAATTACTGATTAGTTATTTGCATATAATAAGCAAATGCACGTGATTTAAGAGAACATTTTATTTTCTTTGCTACCCAGATGACTTTTTTGGTGGTGCCATACTGGGTTGGGATTTTTCTTACCTATGTTAACTTACTGCCATACAAACACCTGAGCTCATTTTCTAGATGACTGTGAGTGTTTTTCTCTCCAAGCAAGAGTTAGCTTAAATATTATCATAAGAAGGAGAGGGACAAAAAGACAATGGTAACAAGGATAAAGTAATGAAGATCAAATTAAGTAAGATAAATTTAGCTCCTGCATTTAATTTATTAGTTTATGGAAAACTGTTTCTCCTTGAGACAAACCATAAATCTTATGTCTTAAGATGGAACAAGAGCTTCTTTGTTTCTCAAGTAAAATTGGAATTGAATCAAATTTTACACTGTAATGGAGATGTAAGCCAAATGAATGCGTGTCCCCCCTTGGACAAAATTTGATCTTTCATCGTGCATCTAAGAAGGAGAAGAGACATTTTTATGGCTGCATGGATAAATACCTCTAACAGATCCTCCAGGAAACAAAACAGAATGGTGGTCACAATATCACTACAAATGTCTTTTGAGACATTGAAATTCCCATAATAATTTTTTTTTTTTTTTCTTACTGAGCTCAGAGAACGTTTTCATGCTAATGAGTTTTTTAAAAACATCAGGGAAGACTTTTCAGTTATTCTCACCTTTTTGCTGCCCTGTTGTAGGGAGTCTCCTTGAAACAAAATGACCTTTCTGTTTTTGTTGGGTTTTTATTCAAAGCCTTTTCAAGATCTTTTTCCAGAGTAATTGAGGCTGATAGGGATCTTTACATCACCTATTTGGCAATAGGGTGATTTCTTTGTCCAACACTAACCTTCCTTCTCTGTTCCTTATCTTTGGTGAGGGCTGCTTAATTCAAGTCATCCCTTCTGAAAGATATCTATAGCCCAGTTCTTTATTGATTTTTTTGAAAGATCTGACCTGTTAAAATTTCCCTGCCAATGAGTTAACCTTCTTGCCTGAAGGTGAATTAGAATGGAAACTGACATTTCTAATTTCTTGAGTGATGTAGCCAAAGGAGCTGTGCTAAAGTGCTATGATGTTAAGTCAGTCTTTTAAGTTGATAAGATTTGTTATTTAGCACGATGAGCCTCCTTGGGGTGTGTAGCAGTAAATCTTTGCTCATTTGCAGTTGCTTTCTCAAACTGTTTTGAAATGAATACTGTTATATCACACTCTCAGATTTGTCACTTTTTCTTGAAGATCTCTTGTAAAGTTGCACGGAAGTGAATCAGAGAAATCAAGGCGAGGAGACTTAACAGCAGAAGTTTTATTACCATTAAGCAGGTATTCTTATTGGCAGTGCTGAGGTAGCATTGGGATAACTCTCCAGAAATGTTCCACCAGTTGATCATTCATGAATAAATTGTATTTTTACGTATGTTACATATTCGTTACATTCTCCAAATCATTATCCTATATACTCCCAGTGATTGCCCAACAGATAGAGCCTTATTTAGTGGACTCTGAGGCCATCTCATGATGGTTCATTCATTGTTCCTTCAGTGGTCTCCTTCAACACAATGGTCTATATCTTTAATCTGCTGACTCACCTTCCACATCTGGCTTATTTCCATGTGAGACACCATGCAAAGACTCCATTTGTCCCAAAGATTGCTGTGAAATGCAGGGGCAACCAGAGAAGTCTCCGTACATACAGATAAGGAAGACAAAGGGGAACGCCTTGTCTCCCATTCTAGGCATTTTTGGCCCTGCGTGAGGGCATGCAGTTATTCAATTTTTCTGTATTTCATTTGCCTTGTTAAAGTAGAACAGCCTTAAAACATGCATCCCCATCTACAATATTACATTGGAGTTATTATCCACAACATCTAAAGGCTACTATAGTGTTGCAAGCAAGTATTAATCATATTACACAACAATTCAGTGGCTGTCCTTATAAGGCTATATTAATAGAATATTTTGTGTAATTACATCTTCAAATCACAAGAATTCACATCCAATCAATAAAAAACAAAACTGATGGAAATGAAGTAAATTATTCAGTTACCTAAATGTTTGACCTAATGTGACAGTATAATTTCAGTAGATTTGACAAATTAACCTGAGTTGTTTTGCAAACAGCATTTTCCACATACAATTTTGCTAATTCCGTCTGCAATGGTTTCTTAATAAGTGCTCAGTGTCCTAAGAGTTCTACTAGAGTGACTGATCGGATAACCATATCTCTCCCTATATATGTCTTGTCCTTTAAATCAAACTTATATATGGTCTTTGTATATGCTCTAATGCCTTCTCTGTCTTTCACCATCTCTTAACTGGGAGGTTTTCTTCCAAAACAGTTGACAAAATGTTTCCAAATCTACATAATATAAAAGGTGGTAGCTTAAAAAATAATATATAAAAACATTTCCACCTACTATTTGGACATGAGTCTGTCAAGATTTAAAAAAAAAAAAAAAAAAAAAAAAAAAAAAAAGGTATTATTTTGTAGAAACACCTACTAAAATTCTGGTGTTAATTCTTATAAAATGACCTCAGTATGTCTTCAGAAATCAAAGGTAGTACTAGCAAGGGAAACGTAAGCATTTTTTGTCCTAGAATAGAATACAACAGCAGAGGTCAGCCCCTTTGTCCCTGTGTTCTGTTTCTTCAGCGCATGAGTGGAATTTTAAGAAATCTCCCAGAAATTACTAACATTCTTGTGATACACTTCTAAAAATACCTGTATAATTTTAAATTTTTGCACTAGTGATCTGCTTCATTTTTAATAGCACATGTTGGATTCTTGTAATGGATCAGTGTGATAATGCCAGTTACATCATGTATTTTTAAGCAGATGTCCCTGCTGTGATTAACAGGGAGTTCTCTTTAAAAGCCATAGTTATTTCATGGTCTGAGATGCTAAAGTGACACATTAATATTTCATAGAAATTATTCTTTATTTCTAAAGCAAAAATTTTGACAAAAAATATATTTAGATAGAAGAGTCTATTAGATATTGCCAACATCATAAAACTAGACAAAAACTCTTTCTTTAATACTTTTGTGCAATGCATTTGCCAGATGGAAATAAGTAATATTCACTTTTTAAAATTAATTATTTATCTCAGTTGTCTCTGGAATTAAAATGATCAATTGTAAAGTGCTCAAATTGAAGCCATTATTTATTTTGCATACAATGCAGTGACTATTTTCATACTTTCCTGACGAGATTTCCTTGAAACAAATATAAATCTGCAAATATAAATCTGATCTGCAGTGGCATCTGAACTTTGAATATGTACTCATGGCTTAGTTGGTTTTCACTATATGAACCTATGGGAAGGAAAACACCACGATTTTAGGGGAAGTTGCCACTGAAATTTCACAGGAATTCAGCAAACTGCAGATGATAATGAATAATAAATGAACAGAGAATATGCTTGAGAGAATGTGTCTCAGCAAGACATAAAGTCTTAGTGCACTTCAAAAGATTTATGACTTGATTATTATTTCAGTCCAATACATAGGCAATTTAAATAATGAAATATTTAAAGGTTATATATATATATAAAAATATATACATATATATATAAAAAATTAAAATATTCTGTAACGTTCTGTACTTAGAAAAGGCAGTTTCATTAAACTTTGCTTTGCTTGAATGAATTAGAAAAAAAACAAGAATGAAGACAGATCAGAACATTTTTTAAGCTGTATTCATGAAGTTCAGGTCTTCTATTTTATTTCATTACTAGCAAAGAAAACAACTGTAAAGAATCTAGAGATATGAAAAATCTTCTTATATGATCCTTGAGTGTCTTTTAGTACTCTTATGACCAGGGAGGTAGAATGAAGATGCAGAGAAGTATGTACACTGTTCTCTATGAATAAGACTTCTGTGAGAGTAAGAGAAAGGAGCAGTTCCCATCTGGAATTCTTGCTTTCTTATGAAAACCCAACATGCAACAGAACTAGGATTTAGAGTGTAATGCAAGGAAAAATATTGAGTAAACCATGTGTCTGCAGAAAGAAAATGATGGAAGGTGTATTTACCTCATGCTTTGCTGCTGCTTCATACTTCATGGCTATTTACTTCATGCACAGTGTTTTTCATTGATATATCTAAATGAGTTTTAAAATTTGATATTGTTGTCCTTGCTTTATGCAGGAGAAAGTGTAGTGCAAGGAGACAAAAAAATGGTGCATGTAGATCACCCAGCAGGCTCTGAGTTCAACCTAAATCTTTAGCTGACTTTATGCAACTCAGTTAGAAACTGCCTGCTAGCTTGTCTAATGTTATATCACACAGGAAGTCTGACCCTTTAAAGCAGTCAGTGCCCACAGATATTACATGAAATTTCTGATGTCTGTCTGTAGCATCCTAGTTGAATACTCTGTGAAAAGCTGTTGCAGAACATTTCTTCATATCTCAGTCAGGAAGGTTTTTGGTTTGTTTGCCCTTGGCAAATGCAGGCAGAGTAGGACTGCACACTGAGTTCTGGCACCAGTGCCATGGCCTGTGCTGATGGATGTGCCCCGTGGTAGCAGCAGTCCCACAGCCAGCACTTCTGGCTATCAGCAGCACAGCAGGAGGTAGTGATGAGAAAGGGAAGGTAATAAAAGGACAGAAAATGAGACACTGGCATAAAAACAATACTACTCGCTTGGTCTTGATGCAAACTGAAACAAAAATGTTTGATCTTCACTTTTTAATGCATCAGCCTGCATGTACTGAAGAAAATTACATTTAACAACTGAAATGACAACATTATTCATGAACTGATTTAAAGTCCGTGTAAACTGTTCCATATACCAGATTGTCATGAGATTGCATTGAACTCTGTATGAAAGTAAACTGTCCAATAGTACCCAGCAATTAGTGCTACAACACATGCTGATGCATAAATGTCAGAAGGAGTACTGGTGATTTTGCAGCTGATCTAATTGGGCTTCACTCTCATGAAAAGTGAGGAGCAAGGCTCAGTTTGAATTAGTGCAAGAAATCTCAGTTTCCAAGTATGCTTACAATGACCATTTCAGTTTCAGTTAAAATACACTGAATTTGCTTTGCAATTTGTGGCTGACTTGAAGGTAAAATGCTGACAGGGAAAACAGGGAGCCTTGGTTCAAAACAAAGGGGAAAACCTCAGATTAGTCTGTACAAATTAAATTTTTAATAGGCAGTGGAACCTGAATTGGTTTTCTCAATAACGTGTCCCTTTCAGGTAGATTCTAATGCAGAGACACAGGTAAGAATAATTTGTGTTGATAATTATAGAACTTATGCTGTAAGATATTAATACTTCTGATTGTAGTCTCTGTTAATAAAACTAACCTGTCTCATGACAGTCTAAGCCCCGCTCACATTCCCTATTAGTGGGTGAACAATCCAACCCTTGGTGAATTCTGCTTTACAATGATAGGAAGAGCCGACATCGAAGGATCAAAAAGCAACGTCTCTATGAACGCAACATCTACTCCTGATTTCCTCCTGATTGTAGTCTCTACTACTGATTTCACAGGTTTTCTCATAACTGCCTTGGTGTTCATTGTTCATGGCATTGAATTGTTTTTTTGTTTGTTTGTTTGTTTGTTTGTTTTCCCCCAGTACATAAGAAAAAATTAGGTAAATATGGTGTATTTCCTAGTAGCTTTGGACAGGGGGAAGAAAGGTACAACAAATCTTTAAGTTTCAATTATTTCTAAAATTTGTATCAACGTTTCTATTGTGATGTGTGTGCTGAAAATGCTGGGAAGCTGTGTGAGTGCCAGGGAATGCATCACACTCACCTATACATTCTTCAACCTTCTGCCCTTCATTACTATAGGACACAGGCACAGTGCTAGGAAGATCTTTGGTCTGACCAGGTATAGATCTGTTACATCCTAGAGGAGATGCAGAGCAGCTTTCAAGTGTTAGTAATCAGAAAACAAACCAAAACAAAACAGACATGTGGGAGAGATGCAAGCAAAGGTTAATGAAGCCTTTCATCTAATTTATGAAGCCTATGAGAGTGTTACTGTGTTTGCTAATCGTGTTGCCAGAAGAGCATTATCTGACATTTCAGCCAGCTCTGAAACTAGACAGAAAACATGAAGAGTTGGAGGAATACACTGGTCTGGTTTAACGCCACGTATAATGAATCTAAGAAATGTTCATGAATAAGCTTTATGTGTAAAGAGTCTAAAAGAAACTTGGTATTGGTATCTTACAATATCAGAAGTATTTATTGCACTATGACTAGAGGCTCAAAACAATTGTAATTGCTTTGTAGAACATAGCAGCTTTATTTCTCCTTAGAGCATGCTGCTTCAATTAAATATTCCTTTCGTGTGTTCATTCAATATTCATTTTGTCTGCTACTGCTATACTATGTAAATGAGAAATGAATAGTTAGAGGAACTGATGATAAAAAGCTAAAAAAATAAAAAAAAGTTTGGAGAAAGAACTGATTTAAAATCTGAATAATATTTTGAGAACTAGCTTAAGTTTATAGTAAGTGTAAAGGAAGAGATTTTATTACAGGTTATGGCAGTAACAGAAAGCCAGACAGTTCTGCATAGTGAGCTGTAAGCCTTTCATGTTTGCACACATTCTAGAATGTACTTCAGGTTATCATATTGAACCACTGCTGCAAGCTGGAGGCTCTCAATACCTTTGGTGCACATAATGATTTTCAGGGTGCTAGGTTTACATCCATTCACATTACTTTGAGAAGAACTATGGTATGTGCTATGCAAAGTATGAGCTCCGTTGCAGTTTATTTAAAAATTCAAATCTGTACAGACAGAGCAAGAGAATAAATATTAAAAAGTAGCAAACAGAAGGAAGTTTGTTTGTTCAAAGTGCTGAATTAAGTTTTCAGACCTGACTTTATAGGGAAGAAGAACAAACAAAGAAAATTACTGAGGCTGGTTTGTTTCTTTATGTATTTGTTTTAGGAACTTTTTATTATTTCCATCTTTATAACAGATGAAAAAAATATTTCCCGTCAGCACTGAGAAAGCAATTGAAAAAGAATTTATTTCTTTTTCTTACAGAGAATATGACTTTGTTTTAGAGACACTAGTTTTCTAATACACAAAAGGAGTACTTGCTGGATTAAAACAAGGAAAATTTTGTTCATAGAATCATAAGGATTGTAAGGCACATCTGGAGATCATTGAGCAGGTTCTCTAGAGAAGGCTGAGAAGTAAAGCGTACAAACGGATCTTGAATATTGCCAGAGAAGGAGACTTCACCGCCTCTTTGGGCAGCCTGTTCCAGTGCACTGTCACCCTTAAAGAAGTTCTTTTGCATGTTTACATGGAATTTTCTGTATTCCATTTTTTCCCATTGCCCCTTGTCCTATTTTGCGCACCACTGAAACGAGCCTGGCAATATCCATTTGACTCTCACTCTTTGGATGTTTATAGACATTGATGAGACCCCCTTGTCAGACCCTCAGACCAAGCTGAACAATCCCAGATCTCTCAGCCTTTCTTCATACAGGAGATTATCCAGGCCCTTTAACAACTTTGTCGCCCTTCACTGGACACTCTCTAGGAAAACCCTGTCTGTTTTGAATAGGAGAGCCCAGAACTGTACAAAGTAGTCCGGATGTGACCTCAGCAAGACACAGTAGAAAGGGAGGATCACCTCCCTTGACCTGCTAGCCATGCTCTTTTTAATGCGCCCCACGATATCAGTGGCCTTCTTGGCCATAAGGACATACTGCTTGCTTATAGCCAACCTGTTGTCCATCAGGACATCCAGGTTCTTCTCCTCAGAGCTTCTTTCCAGCAGATCAGCTCCTAACCTGTACTTGTGCCTGTGTTTCTTCATCCCCAGGTGCAAGATTTTATACTTGCTCTTGATGAACCTCATCAGGTTCCTCTCTGCCCAGGTGGTCCAGGAATTTGTGAGGTTATAATACTAAGCTGTCCAGTTAGGAAAACAGTAAGTGTAACGCTTTTTGTGATTTTTGATGTCAGAATTTTGATTGGTATGGTTTCTCTTTAAGCTTACTTCATATGTTCTGCATTCATGATTTTAAGTGACATTTCAAAACAAGGTTATGAATTATGTTATTTACTGTACTGTTAATAGTCTCGGGAACATCATGTCTGTTTTCCTAATGGATTTTAATAGGGAAAAAAACAAAAGTGCATAGACTTATAAAATACCTTAATAATTATAAGCAAAGGTGCACAATTAGAAAGATTTCTAAATAGCTGATTTTTCAGACTTTGAAGTTTGCCTTTATCCTATTGTTTGAAAGTGTGCCTGGAAGATTGGGGGAACAAAGGGAAATTTGCATTTTAGATTAATATATATTGCTGTATTTTTAATGCTAGTTTTTGTATTTCCTTGTTAACCTAGGGAATGGAAAGAACTTGCCCTTCAGATTCTGAAATTGAACTGCAGTGTCTTATACTCTCAGGAAATAAAAATTTTGACCTAGGTGTCATATCATTTGTAGGCATATTTGATTCTCCATTATCTTCCTCTGAATCTCAGACACTGCTGTGTTTTATTCTGTTAACCTCCTTTCCTTTTTTATCTCCCCTCCATATTCTGAATCCATTTTCTTTGATGCAAACACTGCCTTGTGTGTTCTTTTCAACCTCAGACACATCTGGGAAAGACAAAAGCTTTGAATAGAAACAACAGTCAAGGTGATCCATAGCACTCCAGTATGAGAGTTGCCGGCACGTGGAGCATGCAGCCAGTCCTACAGATCCCAGGGAGGGAATGATGTGAAAATAAAGATTTTGTCTATCTGTGTTCTGCTGCCTTGGTACTCCCGATAGCATAACTTATCGAATCTGTGTTTGCAAACACTAACAGCTTGTCATGTTGGCAGCATCTATATATATTAAAAAAAAAAAAAAAAAAAGAAAGAAAAAAAAAGTGTATCAGTAATTTATATAGAATTATAGCGTTTTGCTGTATTACCTGTCATTGTAACAGGCAGCGCATCTATATTAGTGAGACCGACTTCCCTATTTAGACTTTCATGATTAGCTGCTGTCTGTGACAAAAATACCCTTTGCAGCAGTAGTTGTTTTTCCTATGTCACAGAATCGTAGAATCACAGAATCGTAGGGGTTGGAAGGGACCTCCAGAAATCATCGAGTCCAACCCCCAACCACAACTGCATAAAGCAAATGTAGATAACATAGGTGTGCTGTATCAACTTACACACGATTCTCGCATTTCAGTGTAACAGAGCGGATCTGCCAAGTGATTCTGGCTGCTACTCTGATCCGGTTCTATTCTCAGTGGCCTGCTGCTGTTCATTCTGCTACTTGATGGTTCTGCTATCAGGAGCTGCAGTTTGCATTTGTGGTCGTCTCCTGAGTCCTTCAAAGTCTCTTTGATTTGTGTCTTTCTGACCTCTCTTGAGATTTGCTGCTTACTCTTGAGCTGGATCTTGTAATACTTGTGTCCTTCTGCCTCCCAGTGCTGTGTCATCCACTTAACCTTCTTAGCCCTCTTCACAGCCTTCTCATAATACAAAGAAAATTTGAGGTCTCTACTACTGTGTACTAGCTTGTTTCTAAACTTAAGAAAAGTAGATTTCTGCTAATCAGTCTCCCAGTAGTCTCTCTAAATACAATCCTCTCAAAATACTAAAAAACTAATCTGCTCGTTGTCTGGTGCAGTCAGAGTCTCTCTGGCATTAAACTATTAATGCTACTTACAGACACCAAACTAGTAATACAAATGGGTCAAAACTAGTTCTTGCTAAAAGTACGGCAAAATTCAGCTGAAAACACATTTGTTAATAATGAGAGTAACACCTTGTTTGATGCTTTGAAGACTTTCATGGTTGCAAGTTTTGTTTCTTTGGGGCTTTATATTTTTATACTTGTATGGGGAAAAAAGCTTAAGGGATTTTCACGTAGCCTTATTTGCCCAGGCTCAAAGCTCAAAGTAATTTTTTTTTTCTTTCATATAGTGTTAATTTTAACATCTGAAATAATATATATAAGATAACAAATACTATAATAGCTTTATTTCAACTCAGTTAGCTGCAAGGTTATTGCTGTTTTAGTGACATATTTGTCTTGATTTTTTACTCCATCATGCTCACTTCAAGGAATTTTAGTATAAACTTGTAGCAGTGGCTAATTCACTCCCTTCCCCGCTCCCTAACAAAAATAAATGTTAATCCTTCAGAAGCTTAGGAGGAATCTTAATATTGTATTCTACAGTAATCTCTTTAGAAGACAAAGAATTACAAATGACATTTTAAACTCACTATGACTTCAGTGACAACTCCCAACAGCAGAAAGGACACAAGCTTCCAATTTTTTTCTGTATTTACCATTTGTCAAATGCCAGTTAAGCAACATGCAGATACATTATGGTATTTTCTGGAGACAAGTGCAGCCCAGTCCAGGTAAAGCGTGACACATCCATCTAAATCTGTTTAAAACAAAATCCCAAGAAAGACTACTTCGTGTTCACAGCAGCAGCTATCTCCCCAGTGCCAAACATGTATCACATTGTCTGCTTGCAACTGGATCAGCGCACAGCAGGGAGAGCAAGCGTGTGTGATGACTGCTGCTGTGGGAAGTAGAGAACCTAAGGAATATTCATAAAGAGCAAATTAAAACATTATATGAGGCTTTGATTAAGCTCGACAGCTTTCCTAAAGAGTTTCTATTGTTGTTACTAGTGCTTAGCATCAGCTGAGGATTTGTGAAAGAGCAGCTGCCCCCACCCCCCTGCAGCCTTCACAAGATGGTGGTGGTTGAAATCTGTGTGGGATGTTTTGCTGTTCTTTCTTTTTCTTTGCAGAATTGCATATCTATGCTATATGAGCTTCTGCTAGATTATTTTATCCCCAAAATTTGCGTATAAAAATGTCTGCAGCCCATGTTGAACACAGATCGACTTGCTCCTGGCTGTAAGTCTGTCTGTACTCCTGTTCTCTTCAGTCCCGTGTATCAATTTCAATCTGCAGATCAGTTGTATACATAGGAAAGTGTGTAAGTACTGCCTATAATAATCATTTATTACAAAAATATGTTGCAGGTGCTCTGCACTTGATTATCTCATACCTCAAAATCATTTTGATCATTCAAAATCTCTGTCTTTGCTACTTTATTCATCATATGTTGAGAATCTTCTGTGCTGTCTTGACCAGCAGGCAAAGGAATAATGGAAGCGTGTGCTGAGTGCTTTCTCTTCAATCTAAGGCAATGAAAACAAAAATGACAGTGGATTAGGATTACTGTGAGATGCTTTTTTTTTTTTTTTTTTTTTTTTTTTTTTTTTGTTATTTGGATCAAATTGCAAAGCCACTTTATTCAGTTCAGAGACATTTATTTGCCTGCTTTTCTGTGATTATTTTCAGATGAGCCGTGTTTGGCATTGACCCTTGCAATGTCTTTGAGCACACTTAAGATATGAATGAGTTTTGTAGGCTGTTTTTTTCATCAGGAAAGAGAGATGGATATCTGTAAAGGGAACTGCAGATGATCCTATCTCTTTTTGCATGGTCTATATTGCAAATGTATGGCAACATGAATCCTTTGGTAGGTGCTTGTGGTTAAGAAAAGTGACTCTTAGTTCTATAATCAGATGTGGAATAACTTAATGGAAGATTTTAAAGTTGTGTGCAGATGAAAGCTGACGGAACTTTTGATTAATTTGTGTTTCAGAAATTGCTTTCTAAAGGAAATGAAAAAAGGATTTGCTATTTATCAGAATAATTTTGAGCAAAGTTCCTGTTAATATTGTTAGAAATGTTCACCTCCATTTTATTTCCCCTTTTTTTGAGAAGGTAACAAAATGGGAATTCCTCTTCCTGTCTCTTCCTTCCTCCCCCTCCTTCATTCATCATTAAGACAACTAGGTATTCTGAAATGAATTTGCTGAAGGTTAGCTTAAAACTTGCTCTTATTTTGAATAAGCGCTGAATACAAAAGTGTTTCTTCCTTTTTTAATTATTGTTATTATTTTTACTTTATAAATATTCTCCAGAACCCCAAGGAGAATTGTGGCTAGTTGTGAAGAAGAGTACCTCTTTCAATTATTTTTGCTCCTTGGTGTGATATTCCTCAAAGAAGTAGTTGGTAAAAACCATCTACATAGGTAGGGGGACAGGGAGCATACAAAGAAAAAGAAAGTTTGAGAGAGTGAGGGGTATGTCAGGCGGTAGATGGCCAAACTGTGGGAGAAGAGAGATTTATGGGGACCAGAAGCCACAGGACAGAGTTTAATGCCTCTGGTCACTGTATAGGTTAGAAGCATTGAGTCACCCCTGAAGTTAGCAAGCAGGAGAATTGTGTACAAGTTTTTCTTGTTTTTGCTTTCAGCTTTCTTTCCCTCCTCAAGTTTAATTTTCTGCCCAAATGAAAATTGATTTGGTTTAGCGTGGAAGCCCTTTAGACCTTTAAGGAAACTGACAGGAGAGATCCAAGCAAATCAACCCAAAAAAGAAGGGCGTAATAAAGTGAAAATTCAAGGTGCTGGAATATTTATAGTCTAAACAGCTTATTTTGAATGTAAAATTAGGTATCAATTTCTATGTAGATAAAGAGGAGGTTCCAATACAGTACTAATATCAGCAATGCATTTATAAACCTCCATAAACTTCGAGATGCTCTTTAGCTGTTTTCTCAGAGGACCGCATCAATGTTGTTAGGTGGTGCTCATTGGCATGCTTTTATAAATTTGCATACTACTTCATAGCAAAAGCAGAATAAAGTCATTTAGTCTGTCATGCATCTCATTGTTATTTTGGATGGAAAAGCCTATTCTAAAAAGAACATTCTTTTATTTCTTTCCAATTTCCACACTTGCAGTTTTTGATATTTATTTATTTTAAATATGTTTACATTGCCAAAGGTAGTGAATGGTCCGTGCGTTAATGCTGATGTTTTTAGTATTTGCATAAAAAGAAGCATAGAATCATAGAGTCACAAGGTTGGAAAGGATCTATAAGATTATCTCATCCAACCGTCCTCCCATTACTATTGCTATCACAAGATACTAAACCATATAGCTCCCTCTTTTAGTTTAAAGCCGTTATTCCTTGTCCTGTCACTACGCTGCCTGAGTCACTCCCTATCTTTTCTGTAGGCCCCTTTAGGTTCTGGAAGACATCTTTAAGATCTCTCTGGAGCCTTTTCTTCTCCAGGCTGAACAGCTCTTTGTAGGAGAGATGTTCCAACCCTCTGCTCATCCTCATTGCCCCTCCTCTGGACTCACTATGTCAGGTGCATGTACTTTGTATATTGAAGGTCCCAGAGCTGAATACAGTGCTCCACGTGGTGTCTTAGAACATCAGAGTAGAAAGGGACGATCATCTCCTATGACCTGCTAGCTGTGCTTCTTTATATTCAGTCCAGGCTGTAATTGTCTTTTGGAGCAGCAGTTGCTGATACCTGCATTAAAACTGGTGAGAGTTTTAAAGTTAGTGTGAATCAGTACTAAGGCAGGACATCATATTTCCTTCCAGTAATTCAAAGACAAATTGCTTTAAATAATTTTTATCAGATATAATTAATTTAGCTTACTGGTGTGCCGCACCAGAATTCTTCTGTTAGCCTGCTTTGGAAATAATGAAGTCTTCACCCTGCAATTCCCACAACTTTACTCACAAGTAGTCTTTGTACAGTCTCTGGGGTCATCTAGATGAATAAAGATTGAATGGCCTGACCTAGATTTTTCATGGAACAGTAGCAGTCCATACTCAGAGAAAATGTATTTGGGCGGCCAACTGTCTGCAGGCGGATGTTTTCTTTGTGAAATTGTTATATTTTTTTTTCCTCAACTGCTCGTGCTTTTCTTTTTTTTACAGTAAGTCAATGCACAATGTGTAAATACCACTTTCCAGATTAGAATTTTATGAGGGGGACCTTAAAAAAAAAAAAAAAAAAAAAAGCCTCCAGTTCTTTATCATATTATTTGTGCATTTTTTGAGTAGGGCCTGGTGAATATTGCTGTTTTCAATAAAAGAAAAAGCAGCCTTGTGAGCTTTCAAGGATATAGATTTTTATTGATCTGGCTGTCACTAATTATAGAAATGTGTGGGGTATTCATCATAGACCTTAGGGATTTTAAAAAAAAGCAATAACTTCTGTTCTTTGGAGAGTTGGTATGTCTCTGTCTTAAGCATTTCTTCCATATAACTATTTCAGAGCTTTTCTGGTACAAATTCCTTAACTTTCCTTTTTCTTTTCGTTTCATAATTATAATAGAGGAAGAATAGATGTGGCCTACCTGAAATTACCTTTATTTTTTCCCCCAAATGTTTAGTCTTGTTCTAATTATTTAACACAGTACAGCAGAAGGAGAATGGGAACAAAGAATACAAAGGGAGTAAAATAGAAACGTGAAGCAAAAGTTAAAGCAGTCCAAAAAAGAGTTTTCATGTAAATGAAAGTATTAAATTCATGCCTTGCAGGCAAAGACTTTGCCTCCTGTTTTCTCAGTCAAAGACACGTTTTGTGATAGCTCAGTTCTTAGTTTTCTAATGAGATTAATTCCTTAGTATATTCTTGAAATTAAATGTTCAGTTTGGCTAGGATAAAAAGTGAAATCTATCCATAATCATAAGAGATGAAGAATAACCCAGTATTTGCTTTGTGTTTCTCCAAGCCTGAAGTTCTGAGAGATACTGGAAATACAAAACTGATTCTCTCAACTTGGCTTTGCATCTGGTCAAAGAACAACTAGGCGTGCAACATTAGTGTCTTCTCTTCTTTTCCAGGTCCGTGGGGGAGATGCATGGGAGATGAATGTGGCCCAGGTGGCATCCAGACTCGAGCAGTGTGGTGTGCCCATGTGGAGGGCTGGACAACACTGCCCACCAACTGCAAGCAGCCAGAGCGGCCGGACAACCAGCAGAGCTGCTTCCGTGTCTGTGACTGGCACAAAGAGCTGTATGACTGGCAGATCGGCACGTGGGATCAGTGCCGGCCCGTCCTCTCCCGCAGCCATGAGAAGCCCCAGGAGTGCCTCAGAGGGGAGGATGGCATTCAGACAAGAGACATTACCTGCATCCAGAAGTCCAATGGGGTGCCTGCTGAGGATGTCATCTGTGAGTACTTTGAGCCCAAGCCCCGCCAGGAGCAGGCGTGCCTCATCCCGTGCCGGCAGGACTGCATTGTGGCTGAGTTTGCCCCTTGGACAGAGTGCTCTAAGACCTGTGGCAGTGGGCTTCAGCATCGAACTCGGCACGTGGTGGCCCCACCACAGTTTGGTGGGTCTGCTTGCCCAAATCTCACTGAATTTCAGGTCTGTCAGTCTAGCCCATGTGCTGCTGAAGAAAGCCTCTATAGCCTAAATGTGGGTCCGTGGAGCATGTGCTCAGTGCCCCATTCAAGACAAATACGGCAAGCAAGAAAACGAGGGAAGAGCAAGGACAAGGAAAAGGACAGAGAAAAGGCAGTTCGGGATCCTGAGGCTCGTGAATTAATTAAGAAGAAGAGGAATCGAAACAGGCAAAATAGGCAGGACAACAAATACTGGGACATACAAATTGGGTATCAAACCAGGCAGGTTACATGTACTCACAGAAATGGGAAAACTGCTGCTCTGAGGTAATCACTGTTTCTTCATTTGCAAATCATTATTTGTCTCTATTAACTCTAAGATAAAGCACACACAAGTGCATGCTGATATCAGTTCACACAAGCCCAAGTCTCAGTTTACCACATGCACTATTTCCAGTATGAACATCCCTCATTAAGATCAAAACATTTCTGTGACAAGAAATGTTCAAGCTGTGCTGGGGATCATAGTAAGCATCGCATGAATGTGCACTATTAAACTGTGCTAACTTCATATTCTCTGTCTGTCTACATGTTTTTCTCTCAAAAACTTGATGAAGTTTATAAAATGTCAGCTCTGTTTCTGTGGATTGAGACAAGTTTTCACCTGCAGGTTTTAATGAGTCATTCATGTTTGGAACAGGTGATGGTATTGCCTGCAAGGCACAAAAGTTTTGGAACGGTCAGGGTATGACATATGATATGCTTGATAGTGCAGCGTTTTGTCCAATGTCTTTCGTTATGAAAAAGAACATGCAGTATTTTCTGTCCTTCTTGCTTCTTAAGGTGAAATTTATGAGACTGTGAAACTTGTGTGTGTGTACCTTTTTCCACTTATTTTCATTTGCTTCTGCACCTTTTCCTTCTTTTATTTCTCAGTGGTAAACTTTTCATTATCGTCTGTTTTTGTGTTTTCATTTTATTTATTTATTGTTGCACTTTCCAAGATATTAGGTGGTTGCAGATGTTTCCGTAACTCTTTCCATAGGCTTCTGAGTGCTTTTCTGCAACCATATAATTTTCCACTTGCTTGTTTTGTTTGATGTTCTCTTGTTTTTCCCGCGTACCACCAAAACATCTTTGTCAAACTGGAAGTCTTCTTTCTGTCTCTTCTACATTTTTCTGACTGCGATGTGATTCTTTCTACTTTCTTCCCTCCGGTACAATACATGATCAATCAGTTTTACTTCATCTGTGAAATGAGTAAGATCCCTTGCTGAATCAGGTTGACATTCATTTCTGCTAGGTAGGCTTCTAATAGCTTTTTTTCAGGGTATTTTTCTTTGTTATGCCAGTTTAACATTCCGTCATAGAACTTGCAGTGGCTTCAACCTTTCCTATCAAAAGTCACGTTATAGCTTTTCAAGTATGATAAACATCATCTTTTAAAGTATATTTAATCACAAAACTTCAAATTAATACAGAATTTTCATTTCTCCATGGCTGAACATCAGTGTGCATCTACAGACCCCACCCCCAAATACCTGTCAGTGTAAGTCCAGATGATTAATGCTACAGTAGTGGAAAGTTTGAATTGTTTACTTGGGAGGTAATACAACTGCATGAGGATGTGGGATGTTTAATGGTATGTAAAATCTCATCACAAAAAAGACTGGGATGAGTTAATCTCCATATATCATGGATGTAGAGAGAGAGTAAAAATGGTCTTAATCACAGTGGTACTGAATGAAACATATTTCCTTATACCAGGCATAGAGAAGCTCTGGAAAGGACTGCCTGAAGAATTTGGTGCTTCCAGCTTTCAAGGTTTCTAAGAATAGGTTAGAAACACCTATCAGGAATGGTTAGGGAAGTAATTTTTGAATAACACTGAGTTAGGGTTAAATTAGTGTCTGTACAAGGAATCTCAAAGCCAGAGTGCTCAGGCAGTGTCAGATTTTGTCTGCAGCACAGTCTCCGTGGTGGTACAGAAAGAAGTTGCTCTTACCTCTTTCCTTCCCAGTCTAACATTATGCAGCCCACGCTATGCAGCAGCCCAAGAATGTCATTACTCTTTAAATACAAAGAATAATTTATTAAACACACCAATTGCTAGTAGCTAGCAGCCAGACATTCTGTTTGAAAGTCACCAAGATTTTTTACGTTTAAACAAATAATACAGAACTACAATATTTAGAGGAAGAAAAAAAAAAAAAAAAAAGGGAAGTTGGTGGGGGGAACATTCCTACACTGAGATTCTGATAAATGGCACAAGAAAGATAAGATACAATTGGCAGTTTATGACATACATTTCTCATCATCTTTATACTTTCTCTTGAATTCATTCAGATCAGTAATGCTGTCTTAAATGCAGACACCTCAGCATACCATATATGCACCATATATTCAGGCTGCAGCAGGGAAATGGATGAATTCTGTTGCCTGAGGCAGAGAAACAATAGATGGTACAATGTAGGAACAATTCTTCATTGGAAAGAAAATGATATAAATGATGCAATGGATATTTTCATGTCTAATGAATACAATTTTACGTTGTAAATGTAGAAAGGATTTATAATATAATAGTCTTCCTATCAAGTTCAGCATATTATCTTTTTTCTTCCAGTTGCATAGTGAAAACAAGAAAAATTGGTTAAATGACTCCTGTGAGAAATACTAGCACTGATACCTTCACTTTTAAATACCAAACTATGTGTCACCTATATATATATATATATGTATCAGTTTATTTTATTCTGTGTTCTCTACTCTGTAGTCAAATGCTTTATTCTATGATTACCTTTCCAGAATCTTAAACAATAGAATTATTTTTCTATGTGGGTTGTCAGTGCAGCCAACAAAAATGATTTTATAATCTCCATCCATAGTAGGCATGTTACTAAATAATATGACAAGTAAGGTGACTGGATAACCTGCTGTGCTCATGTGAAATGCTCCTCAGCTTGAATAGTTCATTTTCAGTGAGTTTTGACTTTAGTAATCAGAAACAATCAGCCCCCTAGCAGCGTGACTGGAAGAAGAAAAACCCTCAGGCGAATAATATTTTTTGCAGAGGTAGCAAAATTGATACAGTATAAAAAGGGTTACAAAAAACAAGATTCAGAAGGATGCTCCAGAGAAAATGATTCTGTAAAGCTGTCAGCAAAACTTCAAAAAGGCAAATTCTCTAGACACATCAGCACACCAGTCATGGTAAAGAGAAGTGAAAAAAGAAAATCAAAGTGTAATTTATACACTTTATTGCCAAGTGAACAATACATAGTCTCCTGTGAAGGATGAAATATTGGATTTTGTATTGCTTGTTCTGCAACGAGGTGCGTGTTATACAGCCTATATTTGCTTTTTGTTTTCTTCAGTCTGAAATTCTGATGTCTTGAAAGTATTTTAAAAATAGAATTAGTGGAGAAGAGAGAATTCAATAATTAAAGCTGTCTTCAAAATGACTGCCCTGGATATGTAATAGAACTAAAAGAGTGTCGCTCTTAGTGTAGAGGACTGATCCTCTGAAATGTTTCCTCTTTTTTCTGATGAAAGTGGAATCTATTAGAGGTCCCACAGAGAGCCATTAGACTAAAAACTGGCAATGCAGAGAAACACAGTGTGTGTGTAAAAATTGGAGTTGGAACTCTTTGCACTATTACATGTTGTGGTGTTTGTGCCTCATGTTAAGCCTGTTTTCTATTAAAATTTACACTCTGTTTTCATTTCCTTCTACTTCATCAGAATTTTAGCATTTAATCTCAAACATTCCCTCATAAATGTCTTCCTGAGCAGACTTGCAGAGAAAATATTAGCAAAAATGTTTTCGATGTTTTTATTCAAGCTTAGGAAAAAATACTTTGCTTTTACAATGTTTTGGTCATTCACATGACCATTTCACTGAGAGGCTTTGCTAAGTAAGATCCTTCTGGACTGGGGAAAGGGTATGAAATTTGGAATGACAGGAGCAGGTTATGGACACAAGCATTTGTAATTTAGGAACGTGGAACAGAACTAGTTCTATCCTTCTTGATCTGTATGTTTCTGTATTTCAGCAAAAAATTTGGAAATTCTCTGACAAAACACATCAGGTTCCTCTCTAGTGGGTGGCTCATGCTCATGGTGACCGGCTGTGGCTGCCAGGCCAAAAGGCTGCAAGTGAGAGTGAATGTAAAACAGTTCTCTTAAAACTATGAGTAACTATTAAAGAAAACCACAACCATTCTGCACATTTATTTTTCATTTGTTTGAATGTAGCTTACTATCTTGCTTAAGCTGGAAACAAGAAGCTCCTGTCTGCACAGGAGAAGAAATGGAGAAGTAGGAAACAGACTCTTGCAGCTCTTTGGCTAAGTGGTTACTGATCCCTTACAGCATCTCTGTAGCAGAGGCATACCTGAGAAGCTGAACAGTATCGATGACTTGTAGTTACTTGTAGCAAGAAGCAACAGTAAAAATTTGGTTATATTCAGGGCTTCTATTTCTTTGATGGGAAATCATATGCAGTGACAGAATTGGGTAATGGTGGTGGGAAATAGAAGCATTCAAAAATTAAAAAATTCTGAAGTCTTCCTGGGCAGCTTGGTTTAGCAGCTTTAATAGTACAATCGTATTTCATTTGTTTTACCTCTGTCCTCCTTGGAGAGTAATTATTTACTATATCTTATCCTCCTCACTGATTCTGTGCATTTGTACAATACCTAATGAAATATATCTGTACCTCATCATGAATTAATCTCTCTTGGAATGATATCATTGCTATACTTTACTTAGTATACTTTATATACTTCATATACTTCAATTCTGGGTTTGGGAACTGAGCTTTTGTTTCTTCCAATATTGTATCTGTGAGAAGAGAGATGATAACGGGGTAACAGTTACAGAAGTGCCCTGCTAATTTCAGGCAGACAGTTTGAGCTATATCATGCCTGATTTATTTCATGTAGACCTGTATTTAGATAAAGCACATCCACTGTACTTGTTTCTGACCATAAGTCTTATACTGGATACCCAGAGAATTAGAAAATGACTGTCTGATTTAGGCTGATGAGGAAGTGATACTCAGAAATCAAAAATGGCTAAAAGAAAGACAATCTGATCCTCTAAGGTGACCCTTTAATTTCATTGGTCTTTCCGTCTTTCCCAGTTCTAACCCAGTGCTCATCTCGCGAATCATGCAACAAATGTCTCCTTCCACATTATGAGCTCTCACTGTCCTTTATCATTTGGGTGAAGACTGTGAGTTACAAAAAATATAGCATAAACCTGTCACTTTCTTTATGCCATTAATCTGGAGAAGGAGAAAAGTCATCCTGAGTTATATGTTGTGAGACAGAAAACAGAGAACCTCAGACATACAGCACAGCAGCTTTGTTTGTTGTTCCCTGTCATATAATCCTTGCTTAAAAACAACCTTTAAAGGATTCTGTTCTCTGGGCTTCCCCATGAGACAGAAGGCAGAAAGGGCAGCATGAGAAAGTGGCAGTGGCGATGGTGAAGTAGATTCAGGGAGGCACACTTCAGGAGTCCAAAGGGATGGGTAGCAATGCAGAGAGGGCTATTGGTAGAGGTGACAGTGCATAAACAAACTTCAGCTTGTTCAATGAGTACCTGGTGAAAGCATGTGTGCCTGCATGTCTTAGAGAGATTTTTTGTGTTACTAGAAAGGTAACTCTGTAGCCATTCCTGTAGAGGAAGTCTCCAGGCTTACCAAATCGTGAGTATCTGTAGGGGGTTCAGTAGCAGAACACCTGTAAAAATCTCATGTTTGGATAATGAGCTGTACACAGTTGACTTAATAAATTAACTTGGAATTAGTCAGAGCACATGCTGTTAACAAATGCAGAAGAGAGAAGACGACAATTATTGTGGAAGAAAAACCTCCTGATAACTAAAAACTGAAGAGTAATTGTCAGATGCATTGAGATGTAGAATTTTAAAATATTATTAGAGAAACAGGATGCAAATGTAATTGCTTTCTTACCACTTTCCATTGTGTTTTTAGAATTTCCATGGATATGAGAGTCAGAAGCTTCCCATAGATTTTTAATGTGATTTTGTTTGAGGCAGTAGATGCTATGGATATGCATAATATTATTCAGTGGGTGTTTCTTTTTATTCTAAGTACCTGCTCCATCATCTTACCGAGGCTGTTGTTTTGACAGTGGCTTGTCAGTGTTGCTCTACATCTGACACACCACACCAAAATCTAGATTTAAGATGGAAATGTACACACTGTGCTGAGTAATTGAAACACCAGCAATGAACCATTTATTTATCCACGCTGTATTTTAACTCTTTTCATATAATGAACTGTTGTTTTGTTGTTTAGATGTATAGCATTCATATATTTTTTACAGGAATCATCAAGCTTGGATGCTTTTTGAAATATATTTTTATTTAGATACAAATAATTAGTCTTACCTAGCAGAATAGAATAGTTCGTAATATAATGGAAGGCAGAATAGATACTTTGATAACCTCTCCTGGCCATAAATTATACAAATGAACAAATTAATTCTATGTATGTTTTCTAAGTCGAATTTCTACTCTTAATTTAGTTGGAGATCAAAGATCTCGGGGTCTAGTTCCATTTATTACCGACTATCTTAATAATATTCTTCTATACTGCATTTTTATGCCTTTTTTTCTTCCTCATCATAAGAGAATAGGTATATTAATTGACTTTAACATTCCAAAGTAAGTTTGTAGGTTGCTCTGAAAGTAATGACTCCTGTTTATTTTCATGGAAACTACAGTAGCTACAAGGAGCACAATTACATGATTTGATAGAGCAAATCCTCGGCTACAAAACACTATTTTTTTAACGTAGTAACCACTATTCGCTATGTGTTTTTCCCAGAGATCAGCTAGAGCCTGCATGCCATGCTCACAAGAGTCTACACCAGCAGAGGTGACCCGCTGTTGCTGTCACCACTGTTGAAAAGCACCACCCACCACCTCACTTTATTCACATCCTTTGTTTGTATCCATAAATGTTCATCAAGTGTCAAATAATGCCAGTGGGTGCAATTTTTTCCTCATGAAGGAATTCAGTGAAACACTTTTGCTTCCTGTGCACTTCCATGTCAGACACCATTCTGTCAGATTGCCCCTCTGTTGCCATCTGTCACATGGCAACAAAAGGTAACTGTGTATTGGTGAGGCGATTCAGCCTCTACTGCCATACCACCACCGTATGTCTCAGACATTGTAAGCCAACATAGTAGAATAGGAGGCATTACTTTCAGAGTATTCCTCATGCATACCCGTACAATACAAAACAAGCAATATTGAAAAAAAAAAACATTTTACTTATAGGGTCATAGCACCTTTTGAGTTGGAAATGATTCTTAAAAGTTATGTTGTCCAGTGCACCTGCCACGAACAGGGACACCTACAGGTGGATCAGGTTGCTCAGAGCCCCATCCAGCCTGACCTTGAATTGTCATCCACCACCTCTCGGGGCAACCCAGTGCCTCATCACCCTTATTGTAAAAAACATCTTCCTTATGTCCAATCAAAATCTCCCCTCTTTTAGTTTGAAACCATTTCGCCTTGTCCTATTATAACAGACCCTGCTAAAGAGTATGTTGCCATTTTTTCTTATAAGCCCCCCTTTAAATACTGAAATTCTGCTGTCAGGTCTCCCTGAAGCCTTCTCTTTCCAGGCTGAAAAGCTCCAGCTCTCAGCCTGTTCTCATAGAGCAGGTGTTTCATTCCTTGGATCATTTTTGTGGCCCTCCTCTGGATGCACTCCAGCAAGTCTGTGTTTCTCCTGAGTACTGAGAACTCCACATCTGGATGCAGCACTCCAGGTGAGATCTCACCAGTGCAGTGCAGAGGGGCTGGAGCATCTCCCTTGCTCGGTTGGCCACTTTTCTTTTGATGCAGCCCAGTATATGGTTGGCTTTCTGGGCTGCCAGAGTGCACTGCTGGCTCATGTTCAGCTGTCATCCATCAGTATCCCCAAGTCCCTTTCAGCAGGGCTGTGCTCTATCTTTACATCCCCCAGTTTGTATTGATAAGTGGGGCTTGCCTTGGACCCAGGTGCAAGACCTCTCACTTGGCTTTGTTGAACCTCATGAAGTTCACCTGGGCAAACTGCTCAATATTTCTTGATATTGTTATCACTCTCTGAACAATCCCTCAGTAACACCATGAAATTTATTGTTTTATTCTTTCTATTATTTGACTTCTAAGCATCTGAGACATACAGTACTCTCTTATTCACAAATTTTGGCTTTTTTCTTTCCATGAATCTAACTGTTAGGGACAAAGTAAATGCTAATTAACGCTCTGTTATGAAAATTCTTCCTCGTAAATTTGACTTCGCCTTCCTCCCTCACCCCCCTATCCTTTCCCCCCAAAAAAGATTTCGTAAGTGCTTTCTCTATGCTATTGCCAAATAACCTCTTGTTATTTAAAGATTATCTGTAGTGTGAGATGTGTACACATGTCACTGTATTATTGGACTGTGAAAGATACTACCTCTATCTAACCAATTCCAGTTTCTTGTCTGCTCAGAATCTTGTGATATCTGCAACAGCATCACAGAAACTGTTGCCACTTGTTTGGGTGTAGTAGAATTTCTTCTTTTGCCTGTATTAACCAACATATTTTCCTTTCATGAAGTAATTGTATTTTCTGTTTATTTTCTTCCATAGTGTCAGAAGCTGAAGTGGTTTTGTTTTCTTCAAAACTATTTTGGCTGTACATATTTGTTGGCAGGATTAATGAAATTGTGAAAGAAACATGGGAATAATGTTGTGAGAAGCACTTATCTGGACAGTATTTGGACTGTAAACAAATAAGAGAGGCCTTATTGTGTGATTCTAACAGACCATTATACTGTGAGATACTAATGTTTTCTCAGAACAATGTACAGTACAACCAATAACAAACAGTGCAACTGTGGGAAAAATGAATCAGAACTATGTTATGAGGGATACTCGTTACATTTGCCACCAGGAAAAAATGCTCATTAAACAGAATTATTCTTTTCATTTAATTTTATTTATGAGAAAATAAGCTGGGTTTTCTCTGTTGCAGAGTTTATAACAATCTATTTCAAAATCCAACTGTACCTTTGATGGAAGAATGGTAGAGAGTTTGTATTCATGTTACTTTAGTGATTAATGCATCCAGCAGGCTGCGTGAACTCTTTGAGAAGAACATTGTGTAAAAAATATAATAGCTTCTTGTAATGCACTGGGACATTGTGTTTGTTTCTTGTTTCCATGTATTGACTCCAAAATCTTTATTACTTATACAGGGCACCTCTTAGGGTTCCATGGTGGTCAGTGAAGAAGGAGGAGGAGATACTACTTCAGCAATATCATAAGTTTAATCCCAAGTAACACAACTGCCTAAATTCAGCATGATTGTTCCTGGATTTTCTAGTGCAATCTGACCAATGAAGTGATCATTCAAGGTTGCTGTAAAAAATTTTACATGATTATGTACATTAGCAACTAAAAGAGAGAAGATTTAGAGTAAATATTAAGAGAAAAGCAAAATACTCTTGTATTCAAACCCCATCTTCATATTCTTCATTTTTTTAAGGATTCTTTGATGCTGGATCTATATTCACTTGTGGTTCTAGAATGTCTTGCAATAGTCCTGTGTGACCAGCTTAGAGTTTCTTTGTCTTTTAAATATTTTGGAGGAGAATAACAAATTGATCTTCTTTCTTTGTCAGAGACTTCCTCTAGATTTAGTTTGCCCTTCAATCAAAGGTATAGTCTCATTAAGCCTGCTTGCGTGTGTGTGTACTGTGGTTTTCAAGTACGTATAGTGTTGGTGTTCTCTAAGCCATTTGTTGTAACTTCAAGTCTTTCTGCAGACAGATTTGTTTGGTTTAACGATCTTGTATGACAGTGGTTTTCATCTTGTGGCTGATGGAAAAGATTGAACACCATTTGACTAATGACGCAATGTCTGATGAGATCAGCCAGGATTTAGGAGAGACTGCTGGTGTTCCTGATTATACCACTGGTTAGGAGAGATGCCTGATTGCGTGCAGGACATGCAAGACTGGGATTGAGTCACATTATTCTGCTCTAAGGGAGTCCATTGTGCTTTCTTGAGTATGCTAAAAAAATCTTCACTTTTCTTCCGTAGTTTATAGATGAAGACACGTTAAAACCTGCTAAAGGGTTCTAGATTTGTTGGTTGTGCTTTGATATGAAGCATTTGGAAGAAATTCCCTTTTTCTGTTCAACTGCTGAACTACCTTATCTCCCACTCAGTATGGGTTTCTCCCGTCACATAGCCCCATGTCAGATAGTTTTTAGTTGTCATTTTCATTTTTCTTGAGTTTTTAATTCATTCATGCAGTCTTGGGTGTTCAATTATTTTATGTTGGTAGGGTTTCACTTTAGAATACAAGGAGAGAGTATATTTTTTGATAAACATGGAGTAACCTTCAAAATGAATGAAGTTCCTTTGAATTCTGGGGTAGAACTGCTCAGCAAACAGAGGGGAGAGCTGGATCCACATCCATTCCTTAGACATCTCTGTGTTGCTTTGGTGTGGTTTCTGACAACACAGTTCTACAGAGAACTCTAGAGCCAGAAGGGCAAAGAGCCTGTGAATGAAGTCTACCAGCACATCAAAAACTGATCCATGGTTGAAAGATCACAGTTTTTAATTTAAATGTAAAATTCTGCTTATGTCCTTTTTCATTACAGCTCTAACCCCTGGCTTTTGTTTCCTGTGAATGAGAAAAGTTTATCTTGGCATCAGCTTCCCTGCTTAACCACAGCCATGTTATTCATTTCAGAAGTATAAAAGTCTCTGTATATAATTAAGTGGGAAATCAAATAGAGAAAAAATACATGTCAGAATTACAGGAGAATGTATGCGGTGGTGGAAAGTAAGGAGTAATAGCTCTGAAAATGTCATTAAAGAAACCCAACACTTAATGTTAATAAAGGTAAAGGAACGATGAAGATATAATAGAGTGGTGCAGACAAAGAAATATGTTGAAGAGTTTATTTGGCTTACACTGACCTTGTCAGTTGGGCTATATTAACATTTTAGGTAAAAACAGTAATTAGCAGTTCTTGTTAAATTTCAGCAGTGGGTAAGTTAAACAAATATATTGTTGTAACAATGTTCTCTCCGCTGTACAATTTTAGATCCAAATTATGAATGCTGCATTGAAGCTCTGTAGCATTTGAACATGAAAAAAAGTTGTGCTGGGAAAAACACCAAATTGATCTTCAGAATGATGTCCCCTTAAAACACTGGATGTGTGGACTCATGTTTCCACTAACTTTTGGATTTTTCACATTTCTTTTAGTTTGCAGATACTTTGGGGCATTCTCAGAATGAGTCTTGGAGAGCCCTCAAATCCAGGTCGGTTTTACATATCAGAGTTGCCTAATTAGAAGGAAAGAACCTGTGATTGTAGGGTATAACTGTGTTAAAACAGGGTGAGACTAAGTGAAAGAAAACTTTAGAAAATAAGAAAGAGACATGCGAGGACCAAGCTAATCAGTGCTAGGGAGAGAATGCATAGAGTATGTTTATGCAAGGCCTAATGCCAGGAAATGAAATTAACAGCATGGCTTTAAATCAGAAATAGCCTATCTATGGTTATTGATGAGTAAAAGTGATGTGTAACTCATGGCTTTCAAGATGAAACAGATGCTAGAACCTTATTCAGGTTCAGATAGTAACTGCATTAATTTGCAGAAGAAAAGGGTTATTCAGTGAAAAGATGTAACTTGTGCTTGGGAAGACTTTATGCTAGTTTGCTGGAAAATGGGAGTATGTTGGAACCAACTTGGCCTCTTTCCATTTGTGCCCTCTTTTGGCTACTGCAAAGACAGATCATTGACTGTAGGAATCACTGGTTAGAACCGTATTATTTGTCTTTTCTCATTAACTCTTCGTTTCAGTTATCAGCCCATCAACGTATGGAGGAAAAACCCACAAAAAGGGAAAATCTCTCACCTGTATAAGGAAATTATAAGCTCATGGAATAAATCAGTTAGATAACTTATAGAAAACTTATTACTCTATGTCAGTGTAGAGATCAGTAAGGAGTCCCATGGTAAGGCATTTAGCTTCACCTATTGATAATAATAATAATAATAAAACAAAGTATTATTCTATGAAAATAATGATAAAATCCAAGATAATTACAATCATTTATTCCATAACTCTACTATATGACTTAAACTTTGAGGCTCAGAGTACAGACACTTGAACAGGTCATTGGCATATAAAGCCAAATTGTTCTGATTTTTAAAATTTGTAAAAGTATAATTCACTCTCTAACAGAAATTTGGGGTACTTTAGAAAGAATTGATTTACTGCTTGACTCACGCAATTTTATCACACATGTAAAAGCTCAGTGAAAAAGCTACTTTCAGCTACGAACTTGCTCATTAGTACACGAGCACTATGGTGTATTTGCTCCAGGCCTATGCCTCTAGCTTCATTCTCTCTGTGTCTGTAGCCTCAATTATCCCTGAAATTACTTTGAAATCCCCATGGGAAATCTTCTTATCTGAAACAATGTTTAGTTTTTATTTATTGCTGCAAAGAGTAAAAGTGAGGTTACAGAACGTGACTAAACACAAATTCCTAACCACACATCTCTAAAAGAGGTTGAGCAGCAATTATGGCCTATCTTTTGCCAACATCATATATTCTTTACTTCATTTATCTAATGATAGATGTCTTTGAGGTTGGAATAGTTTCAGCACTGGCTTAACAGCAGTTAGACTCATTCAATCCCTGTGACATTTACTTGATTTTGCCTTTTCTTTTCACACTGTCATCTATCTAGCACAACCTTACTTCACATAGTATAATACCGTGTACTCTGCTGAAAGACACTTAGGACACCGTATTTTGGCAGAACAGGTTTTCTTTTTGGTTGGCATGTATGCTTTTTGTTTGTTTTGTTTTCGTTGTTGTTTTGGAAACAGAAAAAAAAAAAAAGGATAATACCACATACACACAGATCTGCACTAAAAGTAATGCCTCCTATTTTATTATGTTGGCCCATGATATTGGAGATAGATGTTATGTTATGGCAGTAGGGGTTGAACCTTCCCACCAATATTCCATATTTTGTTGCCATGTAACAAGGAGCCAGCAGCAGGGAAATCTGACAGAATGGCATCAGACATGGAAGTGCATGTGAAGCAAAGGTATGCCACTGAATTACTCCATGAGGAAAAAATTGCCCCCACATCATTCAACACTTGCTGAGCGTTTATGGAAACCAAACAGTGAGCACAGCGAGGTGGTGGGTGGTGTGTTTCAGCAGTGGTGACAGCGACAGAGGGTCATCTCCACTGGTACAGATTTTTATGAGCATGGCATGCAGGCTTTTGTTCATTGCTGGCAAAAATGCATAGTTAATAGTGGTCATTGTGTTAAAAATAGTGTTTTGTAGTTGAAAATTTGCTCTATGAAATAGTATAATTGTGCTCTTTTCTCCATGGAAATAAATAGGAGGCATTACTTTTGGAATGGCATATAGGTATATTATGCATACAAAACAAGTGATGCACAAACAATTGCTCACCACTCACCGATGAATGTCTGACCAGTGTCCAAGCAGTGACTGCCCCCTTGGCCTACTCCCCTACATTTTTCAAGGTTTCTTTTGCATGTTGCCACATGGTATGGAATATCCCTTTGGCCAGTTTAGGTTACCTGTCTTGGTTCTGCCCCCCTCCCAGCTCTTTATGCCCCTCCAGACCCCTTTCTGGCAAGACCGTATGAGAAGATGGGAAAATGAAATGTCCTTGACTCTGTACTGCACTGCTTAGCAACAACTAAAACATCAGTGTGTTAACAACATTATTTTTCTCCTAAAACCAAAAACAGCAAGGCACTATGAAGAAACAACTCTGTCCCAGCTGAAATTGGGACAATATCACTGCTTATTCCTTTCCTGTACATCCTCATCACCTTTCTTGCTTTGTATTTACACACAGATATTGTTCCTATAGACTGTGGGCCATCCATCTAAATTTTCCATGGAGTAGATTTAGTCCATGACTTTGGGCTCCCTCTGTCATAACAGTCTTTCAGGGCAGGAGAGATGATGCATGATTTTGGATTGTTGCACACTGAGTCTAATTCTAGTCCTTCCACGTTACCTACCACATGCACCCAGGTCCTTGAACAAAAATGATCCTACAAATAGGCTTGATTTTGCCTGAAGCAGGAATAACCCAGGCTGTTTTCCCTGCATATTTTTTCATGTTCACTACAGGTACTTGATTTCCTTTTCCTTCTACAGTACATAAGAGGTATGATTGGGCAGGACTAGCTCACTCAACTAAGATATGCATTTTCTAAGTGTGTATCCTAGTATTTGAATGTCCCAGCTCTGACTGCTCTCAGTGTGGTCTTTGTATTGTTCAGTTTTCCCAGAGGCTGGTTGGTGCATGATAGAAGATGTTATATCCACACCCAGTGCCCTCTTTGTCCAAAGTGGCTATTTTGGAAATGAATCCCATTGCCTGATTCACGTCTTTCTGGAGTGCCATGTTGCCATAAGATTTTTTTTTCAAGGTCCAGGATAATGTTTCAGGTGGTGGCATGGGACATATCATTTTGAGCTCAATTGCAGCTCAAGGTCTCATTTCTCCTATCCATCAATCTACCCAAAGCACTTTGTGTTGCAGTGGAGGTTTCCCTTGTCACGGAAGGAAGCAGTCTCTATATGAAGCCATATAGGAACGGCCAGAGACAACTTCAGGATTTTTGACAGCTTCAGTGAAGAAAGAGAATTACTATTATTTTTAGTAAAACAAAACCAAAAACAACTTCTGAGATTGAAAATTAGTCTTTCTCATGTAACACCTCTTCCAAAGAAAATGTGAAGTAGATGTGAAGCCCATAGCAGAAAATTGTATATAAATAATCAATCTCTTTTCTTCTCACCAAAGCTCCTTTCCAGTGGCAATTTATGCATGTTCACTGGCAAGTTGTATCTAAAATTAAATTCAGCCTCAGTCACAGTATGAGTAAAGAGATTGGTTTTATCTGCTCTCCTAGAAGTCACGTTGGAAACAAACTTGGGAGAAGGCAATGATTTATCACCTGCTCACTGTTTTGCAAGTACTGTTCATTTTAGAATGCATAAGGAATAGATCCATCATTCAGTTATTAAAATGTGTTCCTTGGTGGGATAAATGAGTCTAATAGCAGAAGTTTAGTAATTTCTGTATTGACTTTGTCAATAGTTACTGTAGTCCTATGCCAGATGGGACTAGAAGGAAATGAAAAAGTGGTCACTAGGCACTATCAAGGAACAATTTTCTCAGCAGCTTTGAGTGTCTTTCACCCTAGATAGGGTATGGTTTTTGTTCTATAGCATAATAAATGGTATATGTAATGTATATATTTTTTTCTATTTTGTTTTCCAACTTTCACATAATGAGTACATGCAATTATTATCCTTCTGAAAAATCACATTTCATTGATCAAGCCTAGGTGACTGCCAGAAGATACTATTTAAATGCTAAGTGTTTTGGCTACTTCTTTTTGTTTATTTGTTTTGTATTCCTCCATTATCCAAAGTATGAGAGGGATGTACTAGGAATAGTGGCAAGTATATCTCTGTCTACTCTTTTCAGTATCCATATATCGACACAAATCTGTCCAGCTCCTTTCAGAACCTGCTGACCCTGACTTCAAAACCAAGGTTTTCTGATAGCAAGATGCAGAAGTGCTTTTCAACTGCGTCGAGTATTTTCGTTTATATTTTAAAATAGATCTCCTATTAGTCTCAACAAGTATCTCTACTTCCTGTATTATGAAGTTCTGTAAATATCAGTGCAACATGATCCTGGCTACATGTATAGCAAATTTTTGCATAGCAACAGAGTTGTTGTTAGCATTAATTATTCTGTGTGATCGTGTGTGTTTGTTTGTTTTAATTAAAACAGTGAAAGTGCCACTTGTTCTGTTGATTATTGGAGTGATCATTTCATTGTGCCATCTGCAGATAAATCTTCTTCCTGTCTGGCTACTTTAGAAGTCAGAATTTTATTACAAAACAGACATAATATGTATACCTACATTGCAATTATAATGAAGAAGTTAAAGTAACAATCGGTTTAATTGTGTTTTAGCTTCAGTATTGCTCATTTTCCTATTGTGAATGAAGATGGAAAGTTAGAAATAGGTTAGTTAGAATATAACATTTGAAAATGCAGAGGCATTTAGAAGGAGAAAATTTTGCTGACAACCTACGTAATATGTGATTAAAGCAACTGGAGAATGGAAATGAAATGACAAACTTATGTGAACAGGAAATTAAGGCTAGAGTTTCACTGTACCAGAGAAGGCCCTATTTTAAGGGAGAGGTTTTGACCATGCGGTACTACTGTGGCAGTACATCGGCTGATAACAAAGTAAACAGTTAGTGTCTAAGTATTCAATATATACGACTTGATTCTGTTATTGGTCTTTCATATCTTTACTTTTCCAAGAAAAATAATTGTATATACCCAAAAACAGAAAATAAGTTGTGGAAAAAAAGTTTATTTTCTCTTTTGCATTTCATACATACAAGAACATTTGTATTTTAATATATATATAAGATATGACAATGCTAATCATTATTGTATCACTAGAATGATATAAATATGTCTATTTTGAATTGGTTTAACAAAAAGCACTTTTACTTGACTTTGTGAGATCATATACCTGTGGATTGAAATCTAACAACTTTATAAATATTGACTGACTTTGCTAGTTGCAATAGACAGCATTTTTCTGTAGGAGTTCATGTCTCTCTCCATATATATATGCTGAATATTGTAATGTTCTTTTATTCCAGCTTTTGCAAGCAAGACAAGTTGCCAATTACATTCCAGTCCTGTGTGATCACTAAGGAGTGCCAGGTGTCAGAGTGGTCAGAATGGACCCCCTGCTCTAAAACCTGCTTTGACATGACAACCCCTAAAGGGAATCGTACAAGATCACGGACCATTAAGCAGCTCCCTATTGGCAGTGAAAGTGAATGCCCGCAATTAGAAGAAACAGAGCAGTGCATTACCCAAGGAGATGGTGTAGCACCATGCATTACGTAAGTTGGTTCATTTCAGTTCAGTTCTCCCTATAATAAAATGAAAAATTTCAATTAAGCATACATGGCCAGTAACATCAACCAAATCATTACTAAAGTAATACTGAAATAATAGGTTTGATTTTTATATCCTTTGCAAATTCAGTTCTTTCCTTAAAAGCCTGAAGTCTGTAAATAGCATTTATTACAGTGAAATTATTCCTTTCTCCAAACAGAGGAACAAAAACCCCAAATACTTATTTTTTCCATTAGTGTTCACTTTTAAAAGAGAATATGTTTGTGTTCACACAGGCAGAGTCAAGATCATAATAAAGCAATTGTATTAATTTGTCAGTAATCTTCCTACATAGCATTTTTGCCAGTATTTTCTGAAGTATTCTGTTGGAAGAAATGCTGAACATAGCAAAAAGCTGAGAAATATCTCTTTAGCTGCCAGACTTTTTAATGAGACTCTTTAGAGCACAATAAAAGAAGAGCTGGGCCCCACATGGAAAGTGGGAGAGCCTAACATTAACAGTAAATAAATAACCCTGTTCAATGTTTAGGAGAAATGACAGCAAGCACCTTACATTCTAGAGATTGCTGTAATACTTATCAAGACTACTATTAATGTCCCAACTGTGCTTTTTCTTTACAAGACTAGCAGGAGGGGCTGGGGAAATGTCATTTGATGCTAAACCATTTTGTATCTCCATCTTTCACTGTGGTGCATATTTTTCATTTAAGAGTTGGAATGTCATCTTTACACTTTTCTAAGCACACTAGGAAGCAGTTTGCTTGATTTAGCCTTAAAGTGATTGTTGGATAAAGAACTCTGTGGCATTTCTAGTGGTTTGTAATCCTGACTGGGATTTTAGCTCCAAGTCGCAGAACTTCTTTCCTGTGCATTCACTGATTAGAAAGCTCACAGCTTCTCATCATTCATCAGTACCCAGCAAGGATGCTTCAGCACTGCAGAGAAACTGTCTTCTTGACAGTGAGAAAGGAACTTACTGAAATGGTACCTGTGATAATAAAAACATATTGTTATTCTTTTACCTTGATATTCATGAGAAACTTCTGTTTCTTGTCTCTTATCAAAGATGGACTTGAGACTTCTGCTTTTATTTTTGTGGGTTGTGTTTTTATTTCTACCTCTGTTTTTCTGGCTCTTATGTTTCTCGGCATGCATGTTTTTTTGATATTTTGTTTTGTTTTGTATAGACTGTCTAATTCTAAATGATTACTAAGAGTCACTGTCAGTACAGTTAGCTTAGCTGAACATACACTCATATTTTTCTGCATATGAATTTTTTCTTCCCTCCAAGAAAATATTTATATGCGCATTATGTTTCAGAAATTGGACAGGACAGATCTCTCTATATAGTAATGATTTCAAAAATCAAATAACAGAGGAAATGCTTTCACCCATGTAAAATATCAATCTTAATGCACCTCTTTGTATGAGAAACTGAGTCTCAGGCCTTTTAGAAAACAGATAAAGATATAAAGGTGTTTTGGCCTGTATAACAGTGATGTGTAAAAGAGCTTCGTGATTTTTGAAAACCTAATTCATTCAATTTCATCCAGGTATGGCTGGCGGACCACAGAGTGGACAGAATGCCGCGTTGATCCTCTACTCAATCAACAGGATAAAAGGCGAGGAAATCAGACAGCACTGTGTGGAGGTGGCATTCAAACCCGGGAAATGTACTGTGTGCAAGCTAATGAAAATCTCCTCTCCTATTTAAATACCCTCAAGGAAAAAGAAGGTAAATTTAATCTACTTGCAATTCAATTAGTATGAAATCAGAGTACTTCAGCATTCCATTGCTTCTGGACAGCCACTGCCTTCTATCATGATTGCCTTGTTACATTACAGGTTACAGAAATCCAAGCTTAAATTAAAAAAACAACAAAAAACAAACAAACAAAAAAAACAACTAGTTTGGATGAAAATATTTAATTGCAGGCTAAGAGATTTCTTTATGCTGCAAATATTGGTTCCTAGCTGTGAATTACTGTTCCTTAGTATGTACTAAAAAATATTGTCTTACGAGGACATCTCTCAATTAGAAAACAAGTGAGAATGAAGGTCAGAAATGTTAGATTTGTTCCTTCGTCTACTGCAGTTCTCTTGTGTGTTCTTGAGATCCATGATGAACCTGTGAGGACTGAGATGCAGACATAATATGCCAATTCTGGAATGCAAACTCAACGCAGAAAAGTGTAAAAATGTGGCTACATTTCATTCTCAGGGAATTCACTTTTCTTTTCTTGATTTGGTCAGGTTTTTAAGACACCTTGAAGACTGAAGGTGTCTTAACAACTTCATGGTTGTTTTTTTTTTTTTTTGGTTCCTCCAAACTGAACTAAAGATTACTCTCTGTCACTGTCACAGCCTGTAGAGCTTCATAGGAAAATGGAGAGTAGCTTAGGAGAAATATTCTCTAGTTAGTTTAGCAGTGTATTTACAGAGGAAAAAACTCAAGTTTTTTATGTTATTTTTGAATGTTAATGCAACACTGTAAATTTAGGTATGTCAGTGACTTAAGCTAACTGCATTTAGCTTTTAATTAAATTTTCTCTACCTTCTTCTGTAGCTGTTTTGTAAAAACATACAAGAGCATTAAAATAAATAAATAAATACAGCCACATACTCCAGGAAAAGGGATATCCTTATAAAAGCCATGTGTAATGCAGCACCTGGAGCTGAGCTAGCAGCAGGGTAGCGAGGTTTCTGCTCTTAAAGGCACAGTTTGTGGGGAGTGCTAGTGCCTAAATCTCTTTCAGCTTGAGTACTTGGACTAGCAGAGTGTGACTTGTATGCTCAATGGGCTTCACATCTGTATTTATTAAAGAAGGAGTTTTCAAGCTGCTTCATCTAATGCAAATCAAAATGCCCTGGGGCTTTTAGTAAATCGCCTCTGTGGAACAAAGTTTTGATGCTCCTGCCAAAGACTAAAGAAGTAAGAACTCTCAGCTAAACAGAGGTAACAATGAAATCCGTGGCAGCTTACTGTTCAGTATGGTGATTAGGATTTGGGTCGGCTGTGAAGTCTCGCTGGCTTATGCGGGTGTGAAATCGGCCCTTATCAGAGTGTGACAGGAAGGCACAGAGCCCATCCAGAGGTAATCTCTGCAGGCCCCAGAAAGCTGATTAAAATGTAGCTAGTCTTTGGATGCATAAACATGAGAACAATTTTGCAAGAGCTCAAACTCAGGGTGAAGCGAATCTTTACTTACAAAGCAGCTCTGGGATGTTTCCATGTGGGGAGCAGGTTTAAGAGGTGCTGTTTCTCCATTCCTCCTTCCTGCTCCCCTCACACCATGGAGGTCATGAGCTCCAGTGCTCTGCAAAACAAGCAAATCAGTGTATGCTACTTGAAAACTAGGGGTATTTTGAGGATGGGGCAAAGCCAGCAAGACACCTATCAGTGTTAGCTTTGGGGAAACGCCTTCATTTCAGTGCAGTTTGCTGTTGCTAGTAGTTCATACTGTCTCAGTCAGGGATCTTTGAAGACATCCATTCTTGCATACTCATGGTGGCGTTTCCCTGTTATTTCAGAAAGTCAGTCACAGAGCAAGTCGAAGGCTAGTGCTGCACCTCTGCTATCCATCACTTTTGAAATAACAGGTAGGTAAATGAAGGCCTCTGACCTGGCCTTTCAGTCAGAAGTGCGCCTAGGAGGCAATGTCCCTTCTGGGGGAACTATGTTGGCTGTATGTGTATAATTGACATGTTTATGTAGCTCTAAAAGAGTTTAATGAATTTGTGAATTATCATAAAATTTAAGAACAGTTTGAAAATGTCAGGCCTGTACTTAAGGAAATGAAGTTCATTAGCCAGCTAGGAAGCTCAAACAATTCCATGTGCTCACTCCTGAAGAGTTTCATCAAGTGACTGATATCCCCTCAAGTCTGAGTGCTGGGAATTACTTCATTGCCATTTCCTGACATTTTGTGGCTTTAAAACACCAAACTAGGGCTCCAGTAAGTATTTTATCTTATAAGACTTGCCTGAACTAGTATTCCCCAGAGCACTCCAATTTGTATTGTCTCCTATCAGAATTTATAAATGTTGACTTGATGAAGAGGGAGTGCAAGATGTAGTAATTAGCTGATAATCAAGATTCCTGGAGGCCACTGTCATTCTGCCATCTACTTTAATTTCTTCATCTCTTCACCTGTCCATTTAACTGGTTTAGTCAGGAATTTTCTCTTAGAATAAGCCTGTGAGATAGACTGTCATCTTTTTCTAAGTACCATTAAAACTCAAGGTGTAGAAAGAGGATGGGAAGAAAGTTACTTTATGGGCACAAATTTATTCTACATCTACAAGCACTCACTCCTTATCCTGTTAAACACAAAGGAACTGCTTACATACACAGAGTTGAATGGTTGTTTAAAGGATCAGGTCCTGAATTACTTGCTGTCATTTGATCACAGCATTTAACGTTACTGAAAAATGTGCAAGGAACATGTACTACCTTGTTGCTGTTCATAATGTGTTCTGAGCTTGGATTTTTCTTGTTTTTCTTGGAGTCAGAGCACTTTAGCTGGAGAAGCTTCCTTCCATTGATTCTTGTGAAAGCAAGTAACCAGGAAGGAAAATGAAGTTGTGTCAGCTTCTGCAGATGAAAGCATTTTTAATAATTTGGAAAATAACTTTTGTCTCCTACTGTTGAATTCATTTGTTTTAAAGGGAACACATAACAGTCCTTGCATTAGACTTTCAAACATTAATGATGTTCTTGAAACCAGCATTTCAAAAGTATTTTAGCATTTTGAGTGACTTATTGATACCATCTACAAGTCCCCAAAGGACTTGTTGTTTACACTGCATTCTAATTGAATGATGAAAAAGGTAGATATTTTCAGTATGTGTTTTCATGAGTAGTTTACTTAACACTCTTTGCTGATAAAATTAAAATTTTTACTGGACAAAAATCTTCAAAAAGTTGAAATGATATTCCTCTTGCTTAAGTCGATGTCTCTAAAGCCAAGCACTGTCACAGTTCCTTCTATTTTGGATTTTCATGTCCATCTCATGTTGGCTTGAATCCACCATGGCTTTGACAATGAATTACTACAGTACCATGGTAGCACCTTCTCTTTGCAGACTCTTAGAAAACCTGGCTGAGCTATGGAACATCTGTGATATGAAAATATGCTATTTTAAGCTCCCAAAGCTTAAAGATCTTTGTTACTTTTCTGAGTGCCATACAATTAACTAGTGTGATGATAAGTGCTTTATCCTGATGCAGGCTGGAGATGAAGCAAGGCATTATGAATGCTTTCCTTGTTCTCTGAGGCAAGACTGTCTCATGGGTGTAATTGACTCTTAATTTCAACTGTCTCACTTGGACAATTTCCTGATTAAATCAAAGTTTAAAAGTATGGTTAACATTTACTGTTTTGCTTTTTTTCTTTTTTTTTATTAGAAACTATTCAATATAAATCCAATTGCTGCCAAATTATGTTTATTTAATTCCATGTTCTACAGTAGATATGTATGTTGTATTGATTATTATACTTTTTAAGTGTGCATGTCAAATTTACTGTAAAATTCAATTTTTTATCATCATATTTAGTTCCAACAGAGTGTTGTAAAAGTGCTGGAATAATTTTTTTCTGTTATTTTGTGTTAAGAGATTGGTAAGCTGGAGGCAGTAATCTTTAATGACCACTTGCCATCTACATACCTTCGTTACATAAAGAAAAAGAAAGTAAAACTTTGCTAAAGGAGGCAAAATAGGAAACAAGATAGAGAGGCTAATATTTTTCATTCTCTTTTCCCCTTAAAAAGTAAGAATTTAGTGCTTTTTCTTTAAAATAAAAGATCATCTGCTTTGAAAGTCTGAATGGAAAGGGGCACACATCTATAAATACTTAAACAACTTGATGTTTAATTTAAAATTTAGTCTGTTGTTATTGATATCTTTTTTTCTGAAAGATATTTTGTCATCCTTTCTTCATTCAAGTAGAAAGTATTTTAGAATATATTTTGTCACATAAGTCTTTTCATCAAGAGGGAATATTTGTAGGGGTGATAGAAAATTAATGAGGTAACTTTCCCATGGAAAAGTCCAAAGGGAGTAGGAGAGTGCTTTAAGTTTAGGAACTGCATGTTTCTTCGGCTAGACGAAGAGGACGAACATGGCAAACTTCAGTTTGCATTCTAGCAGATATTCTCTGCTTAATTTAATATTTTGCCAAGTTTTGTATTTGGAGAAGATTTAAAATCTTGCTCATAATGAAGTGGTAAGCTCTGAATTCTGTGATTTCATCTGGCACCTTACAGATATGTCTGAATGTTTGTAAAAAATAGGAATTGAAAAGAGTGAGGCCTGTGAAGTTTGGAAGAAACAGGATGACTGGATCTATCACAGAGCATTACAGATCATTAAAAAACAGAATAAACTGTCTTCACAGATGTCTTTATGGATTAATAATACTGTAATGAAAAGTCAGTTATCTTGGGCAAAGTTTCGATAATTATAAATACATTATATCTATATATATTATATGCAAACTTATTTATGAACTGGATCTGCTATTGCACAAATCTTGTTGTTGAGTGTGCACTTGGAGGTCAACGGAGTAAAAGAAAAACAAAATTTTGTCATCATTTTGATTATGTTTTAGGTTTTAGCTTATAAATAACCTTCCAATTATTCACGAACCACGCTTTTGAAGTTATAGTATCATATAAGAGCAAAGGGATTTATACAGCTTTTTGTTCAGTTACTGCAGTGAAAACATAACTCAGTAAGACAACAGGACATCAGTTTATGCAGACAGCAATGTGAACAGCCATTGCTACAACATAATCTGTCCATTAAATGAAAGGTCTAGGTCCAAGAGGATGCTGCAATATCTACGGTCTTCCTGATTCCACTTAATTGGATTTGGCTCTGGTCATGCCTCTGCATGTTGTTGACTGAATTCTGTCTCCTTTTTTTCAGTACAGGCATTTTACTTCACATCACTTCATCGGATGAGAATGATGAGATAGCAGCCTCTCTGAATGAAGGATGGTTTCGTCAGTTTAGAGCTGAGCATCATGACTGGTGACATATGAGAAATATGTTGATTTTTTTTTTGACAGCCTCGAGGCCAGTGGACCATAGACTGTGTACAGGACCTCTTCCCAGCACCTCACAGCTGTGCCATATCCCCTGTCCTACAGAGTGTGAGACCTCAGCATGGTCAGCCTGGGGACCATGCACCTATGAAAACTGTGATGATCCTCAGGCCAAGAAGGGTATGTAAATATTCAGTGGAGCCTTTAATGGCAAGTATTTCATATTCCTAGAACATTTCTGTCTGTGCAGTCACCTTAATGTGTATAGTATATCCGGTGCCTCTCAGCACCAAAAAAAAAGTCATCAAATTCGGACTATATTTTGCACTGTTTCTCCAGGAAAGTTTGCAAAAATAATAATTGGGCTCTCAAGGACAATTTGGGTTATTACAGTTCAATTCCAGTTTTAAACTTTATTCTCAAACAAAAAGTGTATAATTTGAATATGTGTGCAAAGTTCTGGCACTGTCTCAGAAGGAGGGTAGAAGCAGCCTCTGAGATAGATAGTGTTGAAGTCAGTAAAAGATTTTACAGTTCAGTGACAACTTAAGAATTCACTGATAGACTATGAAGCATGCACTGATAAAGAGCTGGGATCATTCACCGTTGATAAGAAACACTTTTTTTTTTTTTCCTGCTTTTTTTTTCTGATAACAGTACATCTATGTTAGTTTCTGCTTTCACATATATTTTATACTTCATTCCTGTGCAGAACATATTGCAGTAAAGTAGCATTAAGATACGAAGGCAAGAATGCAGTGACAAGGAACACATTTAAAAAGTCTTTGGGGTTTTTGGTCGTAAATTAGAAAAACTGGCCAAGTCATTGTTGCAGGATGATTACCTGATACAAGCTGAGAATCCAGATTTAGTTCCTTGACTGAAAATGATCATAAGATAGGGCCATTCTGTATGTCCACCTGAAGGAGTAACTGTAATTACTACGCTAGCTTGGCTTCTATTTCTTAGTATGCTGCTAGCTACACATCAATCTGTATAGCAAATGCAAGTTTTATGATGCTGTCACACAATATGTAATGTGATCTAATCTTGATCAACTGAAAAAGAAAAAGCAGTTCAGTGTATGAACCCATTGGATTAAGTCTCTTCTGAGTACAGTAGACAAGTAACCAGTTAATTTTAAACCCTGCCTAATGGAAATATATTAGGTACTTTATGCAACATGGGTTAGCTAAACATTTACTCATTTATCTTATACTGAGATAGCCCAATTTCTATGTGACTGTACAAATGCATATCATGCCTCCTTCCCCCATGTCTTGGTTTCCTTCGCAAGGTAAATACAGCTTTACATACAGACACTAAACCGTACTGTGCTTTGTCAAGAACTCTGCTGTAAAGGGATACAAGAAGTTGGAACTTTCCTTTTGGTTGCTTGTTTGTCCTCCAATATTTGAGATGCATTTTGAATTCAAAAGTGAACAGCAGTACTGCTGGCTAGTCGTTTCCTCAAATAAGAGTGAATTAGATATGGTTGTGTAAGATTCAAAAACTGATGTTTGACATAAATAATTTTAATGGATAAATTATTTTATGCTACTTCTGTTTGGCTGTGGTTGATGATCAATAAAATGAAGAAGTTCAACAAGATGTTGTTGCAGATCTTTCTGCTATGAAATGACATTCTGTAGTAGGTATTTTTCAATATCCTAATTTATCTGTTTTACTGTAAATTATCGTATTTATTCCTTGTTTGATACAGCTGTTTTACAGTAATGATACAGTTATCATCAGCATGCTGTATAATTTTCAAGCACGTAATAACATAAGGTCTGCTTTTCATATTATATTTTTTCCTGGTCAATTTTATGTGTGATTCCAGTTCTTCAAAAATGATACAGAAGTTGTACAGGCCCTCTCAGTCTTAGAAGCTAAGTTCTCTACATATTTCAGTAATGGTTCTTTACTGTATGTCACTTGCCTCCTTTGTTGTAGTAGACATTGGAGTGCTTCTTTGGGAATATCATTTTTTTGGTGGCAAGCTCAGTAGACCTTTAAGACTTAATTTTATCAAATTCTTCAGATTAGAGAAAACAAAGAGGCATAACAATGTATTATTAAAATATTATTTGTTATAATCTGTTAAGAGGCACATCTCCAAACAGAGAAATCAACTCTACCTCTTAATGTGTGAAAACTCTTTCCTGTTCACTTTGTGTCTTAATAAAAAGAAAGAAGTTATACATAGCGCTTTATAACCATATTTGAGTATTGTTAACCTGCCTGAATATTAAGACAAAAAAGGAACCTATGAAAAGGTGTGGAAAGCTGCCAATGTTAAATTAATCTGATTACATACATATTAGAAACTGTAGAAAATTATTACATGAGAAATTATTTGCTGAATCTGTTCAGTCTGATTAGCATATTCTGGCTAAATGATGGCTTTTTCAACATGCCATTTTGAAAGTGAGGGACAAGGTGGCTCTTAAAGACTGATATCAGCCTGACATGTGTCACACTGCATAATGGCTTATCAATTTTTCCTATTCAAAATGAGTTCATACAGTCTGAAGAAAAGTCTGTAAATGATTGGAAGGGAATGTTAATTACCAACAAAATAGGAATTCATAGGACTTCATCCTTTTCTCCTTTCCACAGTTTATCTATTCTGGCAAGTTAGACTTTTATTTGTTTGTAAGCTGATTTCATTTGATATTCTATTTCTACTTGAAAATTCCTAAGAAGAAAACAAGCAACATCGTTGAGAAATGGCAAGCCAGTACCTGGTGAAGATTTGTTAAATGAGATGGATCTAGAAAGAGTGAATCACAGAAAACAAATGCTGTCTTCTGGAAAATGTATACAACTAGGACAAACAAGAGTTGAAGGCAAAGCTTACTGAATAAGCTCAAAACTTTTAAAGAACTTGTTAAGCTTTACTTCTTTTTGTAATGAGTTCTTCTACCAAATTATCCAAAAGGTTGTGTTGCATTGAGCATGTTGGTGGGTTTTTTTTGCACAGACAGAAAGAACAGTTCACTCAAGAGAGAGAGAAAAATCTCTCCACTTTACTTTTTATAACTGAATTATTTCACCATTTATATTCTCATGGATATTTCAGGATTTAAACTAAGGAAACGGCGCATCACAAACGAGCCTACGGGAGGAACAGGAAACTGCCCTCACCTGCTGGAAGCCATCCCATGTGAGGAGCCCTCATGCTATGACTGGAGGATTGTGGGGCTGGAGGAGTGTGTTCCCGACAATGAGAAACCATGTGGCCCTGGTACTCAGGTGCCTATCGTCATCTGTGTCAACAGTGATGGTAAGATGCTTTTTCTCATGTTCCATGCCAGCCCAGAGTGAATATGCTAACATGCAATCTGAAAGAGTAGCATTTTTTGTTCTTCTCAGATTTCTCAGTCCTTGATAAGACAGAGCCCTCTGAAAGAGAGAAGTCCTGTAGTATTGGTGTAGTGGAAATGCTAAGTCACAGCTTGAACCAGTGATTGGGCACCTGATAGGAAGGCAGGGCCAACCTATCAGCTCAGGTGCAAGCAATGCTTCTGAGTGACTGGAAGGACTGGATCCAGGTTCTGCTCCTTTCAGAGGATCCACCCCCTCCCAGACCTCATTTGAGGGCTGGCAGTGGAGACAAGGGTATCTTGCTGGAGATCTCTGTGTACTTGAGGCTTTCTAAAGGTAAGTAGCTTCCTTCCTTTATTTCTGTGTCTATGGCTGCCGCATTTGTGTAAATCCTCACTTCCTGCAGTCTGGGACCTTGCTGCTTTGATGTCATTGCTGTACTTTCTATTATGTTACAATTGGTTAGCTAAGATGGGCCCAGTAGTTTCTTTAGAATTAAGCTATTCACAGTGATTAACCTACACAATGTAGGTTTTCAGAGGTTTCTGAAGAGACCTTGAAAGAAGCATATCAGGAACAGCTACTGTTTTTCAGTAGGTCAAATGTATGCCTGCTGACTTGACTGAGTTCCCTGATGTAATCCCACTAACAAATCTGATCCACTGAGGATGGTACTAAATAAAGTGTGAATAAAGTAATATATATTCCAGTAAGCACTTTTGAAAGAAAAACAATAATGTAGTTTCTGAAAAGCATAGTTTGATGTGTGCTAAGAAGTTGATTTGACAGTCTAGGATGTCTTGCCTCTTCATAAGGTCAAAAAAAATACCACTGTTATTCAGTCATCCTTCTGTGTGGGAAAACAGATTTTGCGTGACATAATTGTAGAAGCTAATTTTGAAAACTGCTTATGAAATACTTCAAACTGTAGGAGACTCAAGAACTACTGTTGGGAGAATATTCCTTATTCATTATTAGTATTATAGTCTGCTCAAACATAGCATATGAATTACATTAATTGTACTGACTTAGAGTAGTTACAGTAAGAGAATTTGAACTCCCTGTGGAGGATTAAATAAGGAGACACATCTGGTGTTTAATAACTGCACAAAACATTCTATAATTAGATCAGCGAGAAGTAGTAAGAGGTTATTATAGGGAGATTTAAATCTTAGGCTTTCATGCTCAAAAACTTGGGTCGCAAGTTTTTTGCTTCAGATTTCTGGACAGTGTGATTTCCCATTGGTTTTGAGTAGTGGTATTTATTTATATTTAATGTTTGATCAGGGTAACTTTTTAATAAATTGTGATACAGATTATATATGTATGAACTACAATTAACTGAATTGTGTGGCAGCATATATTACTGAAATTATATAGGCTATGTTTAAATCAGCAATCTGTTCTAGGAGCGAGGATTCTAGCTTTGGCTATGTGCTTGTCAGTCTTTGAGATTAAATAGTTGTAGGCACAGTTTCAGTGATAGGGTAAATCATATTGCAATTGCAAAGATTCAATCACTCACAAAGATATGTGTTCAATATCTTGTGACAGAATGCAAAAGCAGTGGAGGATAATGTAGTGGATTTTCTCATCTCTTCATCATAATCCCTTATTTATCATAATTAAAGATGTCCTGTGATGTTCATCAGTAATATCAGGCAGATTTTGCTTAGGGCTCCTGAGAAAGAATAGCATGGTATAGGAAAAGCAAACAAAGTAAGGATCAACCAACCTCATCAGTCTGTCCCTCCAAACTAACTCTGATCTAGTGTCTCTTTAATATGCCTCTGACGGTTCTCATCCATTGAAAATCCTGTAGGCAACTCCTAAATATTCCTCTAAATGCACACCACCATCTCTTCCCAGGTAGCTCCCATCTAGTCCAACTCTGCCATACATATCTCTCTTCACCAAACACTGGTTGTGGGCATTCAGATTACACTCTGTAAAAACTGGGTGAGAAGCATCTTGCAATGAGGGCAGTTTTGCTGCAAGATAGTTTGCAGTAAAATAAAGTTTAGAGGATGCTACTCTTGCACTGTATAAACATCATGGTTTAAATCATTATACGAAATTTGGAATTTCTTTTTTTGAGCACTTCTTGAAAAGGACTACATTGGTTGAGTGGTTTGGTTGACACAATGGAAGGAAGGGATGCCATTCAGAAGGACCTCAACAGACTCGAAAGGTGGACCTGTGTGAACCTAAAGAGGTTCAATACAGTGAAGTTTTGCACTTGAGCCAGAGGAATTCCAGGTATATGCACAGACTGGGAGGAGCAATCCTTGTAGAGAAGGACCAGCAGTAAGCCAGCAGTGTGCTCCTGCAGCTCGGAAAGCAAATGGTATCCTGGGCTCCATCAGAAGAGAGGTGGTCAGCAGGCACAGGGAGGTGACTGTCCCTCTACTCTGCCCTTCTGAGGCCCCATCTGGAGTACTGTGTCCAGGTCCGGGGCCTCCAGCACAAGAAAGACAGGGAGTTGTTGGGATAGGGCCCAGATAAAAGCCACAAAGATGATTAGAGGGCTGGAGTACCTCTCCCAACAAAGACAGGCTGAGATAGTTGGGCTTATTCAGCTTGGAGAACAGAAGGCTGTGGGGTGACCTAATTGCAGCCTTTCAGTACCTAAAGGGAGCCTATAAACAGGAGGGGGGTCAACTCTTTGCAAGGGTAGATAATGGCAAGGTGAAATGGTTTTAAGTTGAAGGAAGGAAGACTTAGGTTGGATTATCAGGGGGAAGTTCTTTACTACGAGAGTGGTGAGGTACTGAAACTGGCTGCCCAGAGAGGTCGTGGTCCAATTTGAATAAACAATTTGTATTATAATCATATGTTGCTCTAATTTTGATCTAAATACAGGAAAATTCATTCACTTTTGTGAGTGAGAATGATTGTGAAGAGAGACAATATGTAGAAAGCATTAATTATGAAGTAAGTTAGCAGTGTTAGTTAAATGGAAGTAGTCTTAAATTTGTGCCTGGACGTGAGAGACTGGATCAAAGGAACTAAAGTATATTTAAACAAAAGTGTATTTTTCCTTGGACTTCTATTTCATAAAATGAAAAAGGCTTTTAATTTTCAGAACGCGGTGTTCTGTAAATGTCTGCTTTCATGTAAGATAAACTCCATGCTGATGAGTATCTTCCCTTTCTGTTGATTGTTGCATTGTTGTATGTGTTTAAAACATAATTAGTCGGGATAGCATGTCTTGACCTAGGTGTTTTATTTTAGAATTAGAATCAAATGGCAGTGTTTGTGAGGTTGTTTTATATAATTGGAATGGGCTTTTCTCTTCAATTTCTTGTAAAGATAGGAGTCATTACAGCCTTTGAGACAATACCGAACAATAGATTATCTTCCTCTGTTGTTGCTAGAAGCCTATGATTGTCATTCTCTTTCCACAGTGGATTGCAGTAATCAGAATTTTCATTCAGTCTAAAAAAAAAAAAAAATGACAGTCAGTACCCCGGGTTGTCATTCCTCAGGCTATAGTAAACTTAGATGTATTTTATTATATAAATGGAACTCCAACATTTACTGTGGAAATAACCTTTTCATAATATTTATTCTTAGTCAACCTTTCAGGGTATTTTAATAAGGAAGTCATTAATTGAAAAAGCTCTTTCACTTGTGGAAACTCTAAGATTGGTTAGAAACTGATCAGTATTCCACATATACATTATTTTAATAATTAGAGAACTGTGGCTCATGTTCCATGCTATAACCGTGCTACAGGTTAGCTGTAGTGATGGAACTAGAAAGATTTTTTTAAATTAACTTGATTTCTGCTATTTATGTATGTATACAAAATATGTAAGACATACTTGCACCCATGCACACAGAAATACATATGCATTATTTATTATTAAATTATTTAATGCAATCTAGAAAAATGACTTTATAGTAGACTGATTTGCTCTGTTTCTCTGTAGCTATGGCAATCTGTGAAAAAAGATGTTTCAGAAATATTTTTGTGTATTTTAAAGACTTAATCTATATTGAGAGAGCTGGCCAATTCTCCACTGTGGTAGACACATTAGTGCTAATATTATGTAAATGAAGCAAAATTAGTTCTGACAAAATTTCCTTCAAATCTGCAAAATTAACTGCTGGTGAAAATGTTTACAGAATGATGGCTTGCTCTCTGTTTTTTTCAAGTTTTTGCCTTTGGGCTGAAGTCTAGCACAGGTACCAGCAGTGGCTTTGGTGCTAGTGTGTTTCTGATCTTCAGATACTAGCCTGAGATTACTTGCTCGTTTTGTAGGAAGGTTTAAGTATATCCACTTACCATTTTTATAGCATAATGGGCTTTGTACCACTGCATATGTCTATTGATAAAATGGATCTTTCTTCGAAGGGCAAATTTCCTCTGGACCTTGTTCAAGCTCACTAATTGTTAGGTTACAGTTGGCTCCACAGGGAAGGGGAAGAACTCTACTGTTCTTCTGTCTCTCAGCCATGAGAGATGGCTGGCTTTGGGAGAGGGAGCCATGGCAACGATAAGGCTCTTTGTGTATGTGCAAATGCCTGCAACTCTTTGAAATAGCAAAATTGTTTTTTAAATTATCTAGGCAAAAGATATATAGATGTCTGTTCATGAGGGCCACAAGTTCTTTACAGTATCTGGTCATATATGAGTGACACAAATTTGGCCTTTGTTAGGCTGGAGTACAAGTTCAAAGCCCCATTAACATCAGTGTATACTGATGTAACACAGGTGAGCAGCACCCTTTTTGTAATGGTGGCAAAATAAGTGTTAGTAGTTTATTAAAACATTGCTTAGATTAGATATAAAAACTTCAAATAGATTAGATTAACTACTTTGCATGGAGCAGCTCCAACACTGCAATCCAAAGAAAAGCAGTATAAATTTCCTTTATTTCTGTTATTTTCAGCTAGCATGATCGACTAGAAGACTATAAGATGGTCCTGTAGGAATTTATCACTTTATTTTTCTCTAGACTCAAAAACACCGATTTCTGAAACAGTTGTTTCTTTTACTGAATTTAATTTTGCAGAAAACATACATCTTCATATATTTTAAATTCTCTTCCATAGATTTCTAATTAGCATCTATTTTGTTGAATAATCTATTTTGTTTATTTTGTTGAATAATTTCCAGCTTGTGGTTTTATCTTTTTTACAATAGATATCTATTTAAATATATAGAGTAATCTTCAGCAAAGAAATTGATCTGCTGGTGCTACCATTTTTACTTAAAATATTTTGGATGGTTTAAAATATGGTACTTCCTGTATACTAGAGTTTGATTCATTCATATATCTGCTACATGAGTAGCTGTTAGTCTTCATTCAGTTTCATAAAGGGAAAATACGAAGAGACTGAATGGAAGCTTATAGGAGTGCCTATGTTTAAAGACACTATTTCTTTTGCTGTTTCTGTTATGTGGCTGTGTGGATTGAAAGAAGAAACCATCAGTCTAATTGGATTTTTGATGATTATTTAATAATAAAATACCTACTTTGTGTCACTTTATGACATAGTTCTTTAAGAAGAATAAAGAACCAAATTCAAAACCTAATTATGTTGAATTATTGAGGTAATTCTGCAAGAGAACCAAGAACAGATTCTGGCCCATGCTCAGCAGTCAATTAGTCAAAAAATATGGTGGTTAATGACAGTTTCTTTCAGCACATACTGCCATACGCTTACAGGAACCTGGTTATATGTGCATTAGTCATCATTTCTCAATATTAATTTCCCAGATAATGTCATTATGGAATTGATTGAAACAGTTCTTTTCTGCCTGGCAGCTTTTTGGCAGACTATCGTGAACATTTTAAAGGAATGTATGATGTGATGGATGCTTTGTTCTTAATTGTAAACATACAAAATATATAACATATGATCATGTGTTTGCTTTGTTTTGGCTTGTCTGACAACATAAAAAAATGAGTTTTTATTGGATGCAAACATCAGAATTTGTTACTGATGGTAAAGTACATTTTTTAAAGTTTTTCAAATTGGTATTCTTAGAGTATTGGAATGTTTCATAGCATTGGATTTTTAAGACATTTCTACTTAATGGGATTTGCTTTATTTAATATAAAAGAACACAAGGAGAATTTAGCACACAGTACTGCTGAAAGTATATGGAATCAGGAAGTTTTATAATCGATAATTCTTCTGTCGATGAAAGATTGCATTTAATATATCATACCAATTCCTTTTCTATCTCTCATCCTGACATTAGGGAAGTGAACATACCCCTATTAAATTCCACATCACAACGGATGCCTTTAGTGTTTGTGTAACACTATGTAATTTCATTATGTGAGATGACTTAAATACCTCACTTATTACAACAGATACTGAAAAAGTTAGCCTGGATTGTGAAGTGATGATTTCAATTAAAGAAATAAGTAAAGCAAAATTAGAGTTTTATCTAGGTAGTGCAGTCAACTATTACAACTGATGTCACTACAATAGACTTTTGTTTCCAGTTCATCAAATATATTTGAACACAGAGTTGCACTTTATGTGAACAATGGCTATAGTGATGTTAATGCCTACAATGAATATGGTTAAGTTAAAAATATTTTTAAATTAAGCTGGTTTTTATTATGTCATAGACAATAATTTGGCTGCTTAGTCAGATGATTTTGCTTTGTTTTACATTGTTACTTATAAAGTATGCTGTAACATCTTTGTGGAGAATTATGTACTTGTGTACTTAAAACTCGTTGGACATCCAGGTATAGAGACTACTGTAGTAGGAAACACAAATATTTCCAAACTATAACACAAAGAGTGCAGCTACATGTTTGCTATGATGCACACTTTAGTAATCTGCTTTTGGTTTTGATGGCGCATCTGGATGGAAAAGCAGGCACTGACAGTAACTGCTTGCAATAACAATCGGCCAACTAGGAGGGGGGATTTTGATGAATAAGTTTTCATTTTCATAGCAACTTGCATAGCAGAAACTCTGTCCTGATTAGACTTTAAGCTTTGTCATAGTGAATGTACTGGACTGGCAATTGTGGATGCATTTTGAACTATTTGGGTTTGGGGAAGGTCAGTTTTTTGCTTTATGTTCTTTCCTTGTCCCACTTTACGTTTTGCTGCAACTATGTTAGGTAAAAAAAAGGTATTTATGGACTTCTGGGTGGATTATAAAACTGAATTTATAGAACCAGTGTTGAATTTTGGTCTCAGATTTGTGTCATGGGTTAATTGCTTAGAATCAGACTCAGAAAATACTTTGTTTTTACGTACTCATGGAAGATGTTACGTATATAAAATTATTAGTATTATATCTGTAAAATAAATGCAGTTTTATTGGGAGATATTACTGATCAGTATTGTGTAATATGTATGATAAAATGTTCTAGTACAGTATAATCTCATTAGATATAATGGGAGTCAATTTTTCATCCAATAGAAAATAGGGGTTTCACAGGCCTAATTATTTTTTTCTAATTTCCTGAAAACTAATGCTATATTTTCTTAAGTGTTGAAACTAATATTTTGATAAATGATCACATTGAGACAGAATAAAGAATAGAAATTTATCCTCTGTTCTTAAAGCCTTAAGTTGCTCATTTCTACCTTTCTTTCAGATTTTAACTTGTGTTGAGCACTGATTAATATAAAAATCCTCTTACCAGCCAAGACGTATTTGATTTCGCAAAATGAGTATTTTTGAGGTAATTCAAAGAGCCTGAAGATAATGTGTAAATGCCTTCACTTGAATTATTAAAACCACTTCAAACTAAGTGTAAAACATAGCTGCAGTGATTATTCCAAATCAGAATAACTGGGGAGCACTCTCCTGTGTTCCCATCGATCCATTCCTATTCTGTGGGATTGGTAGCTTTTGACAGAATTTCAGCTATGTACACCTGCAAAAGTGTTGCAGAGGGAAAGGAATAATTTTATACACTGGATCTGATGAAACAGGGAGTGGAAAACAAGAGGGAGAGACTGCTACTGACTAAGCAGTGTGATTAAGAGCTGGGGAAAGTTTTGTCCCTAGTTTTTTCCAGGACTTACTGAAATCAAGTGAGAGAAGGGGAAACATAAAATGTCTGGATACAATCAAAACTAGGAGTAAATTTGGAGACAGATTCAGTCTGGTGGCAGTTAGCTCAAGGAAGGATTTGACAAGAAGATGGAGAGAATTTCATGGGGGCTGGGTGGAAGGGGCAGTAGGTAGTTGACTGGAATTAGTGTCTGGAGAATGAAGGTGGATAAGAAGCATAGGAGAAAAAAATTAATCCTTTTTAGAACTGGAGTGCAGTGTGTTGGTCTATTCCAGCTTTAGTCTCATGAGATCTCTGGGCAGAGTAGTACATGTCCAGGATCAGTGCAATATCCATGGCAGAATTACTGTTTTTCCATTTGACTTCTGTTTTAAACTATAAAATTTGGAAGAAGTATTAAGTCAAAATTAAGTAATGTAGCTTGCAAAGACAAGACCTTAAACAGTAGGAAATATAGGTTGTTTGTCTGATCCTTAGGAAAATGTAGCAGATGAAGTCTTTAATTATTTAATTGTGCTTACGTGATGTTTTCCCTACAGAACCTGCTACTAATTTGTGAAACGGATATATCTCCTTTGGGGATTAAGTGGGCATTTTGTAGTAATGAATGCTTTATCTTTTAGACAACTAGCTTTCGTTGTATCATTCTTCAGGGTTTAATTTTGTTCTTTTTCTTAAAAATGAGCAAAATATAAATATTACTGATCTGTCACACACAAAGTGTTTGGAAAATAAAATGTGCAACTTGGCATCTGGTAGCCGTCATAGAAAGAACTTAGGAAAAAATTACCAATTCTGTTTTAATAACGCTTTTAATTAATGTATTGTAAATAAAACATAGGCTCAGGCTTTGAACAAAGACAGTAGAACTGAAAATACCAAATAGATAATCATTAAGAAGCTTCTAGTCTGTGAACTGAAGGAGGAAGTAACCCAGCAGAAAAATAAGAAGCATGTGATTACACTATTTAAAAATAATAATAAAAAAAGGCCTAATGCAAAGGCAACTTTAATGCTAGCATTTACTACTGTTTAGCTTCCTGATTGGGGTAATTAATGGATTAGCAGTGTAAAGCTTTCCTGAGGAATTATTGGATATCTCATGTTATTTTAATGATTTTAGACATAATTTTTTTTACTTATATTTTATAAAAAACAAGCTGCTGCATTAGTGTTTTCCATAGGAAAAAATATTACTTACAATCTACTTTAAATCCCTTGTTCTGAATATCTTAGTTTGTGTGTGACACATACACACACACACACACACACACACACACACACACACACACACACACACACACACACAGAGTAAAAAAAGAATAGCACTAACTAGAAGCTGCTTAAATTTTGTGGAAGGCTTCTAGAAAACCAATGAGACCTTTCTAGTAGAGGAAAGGAGCCTAATTTATCACCAGGTTGCAAGTGATTTATCAAGCAGATGTAAATCTGTCAGATTTCTGAGACTCTTTAGTGTTGCATAATTTACTAAAGCTTAACAGTTGTGACATCCCTAGATTCTAAAATGTGTTCCCGTTACTTTTCATTTTCCTGCATGGCAATGATATTTCCTTAGCTTAGCGTATGTTTATAAGGTGTAGTGATATTTACCTCTGGTTGCTTTACTGAGAGCTCTTTCTCTGAATACATATGCTGAGAGGCTGGGAAGAAGAAAAACAGTGGAAGTGCGGGTTAGTCTTAGTCTTCTACAGAGGAAATGGTTATGAAAATATTTCCAAAAGACAAGATTAATTCACAGTCTGAGCAGCCTAAGGGCATGCTGTGCCTTCCACTTACAATGATGAGAAGTTATTCATTGCAGGATGGATAAAAAGATGTTCTCCAAAGACTGCATTTAATCCGGCAGTAGTGGGACACTGACAGAAGCATCCATGAAATTAATTATAAAACTACTCCTCAGAAATGTGTAAACATGACAGTGACAGTGATCCCTTTACACCTCTTGAGTCCTCTGTTTTAACTGTGATTGAATTGAGCTGTCATATCACATACAGAGTGACAAGTCTCTAGAGTGACTAGCTACAGCTGAATGAACACAAAGAAAATGTTTATAATGATCTTTTACTGCATAAAATATTTTTCCTTATTCTTGTAACCTCCTTTTTAGGTTACAGGTATACATGAATTGCAAGCATCACGCATTTATGAATTTGCCACTTTATAGCAGTATGAAACTAGATAACTGACAAACTGAGAACTTTATTATTCTGTCAACTGTATGTCATTAGTCATTCTCATCACCTGTGGGTTATGCTTTTGCATGACAGAGAAGAATAATATTTAAATGTTGAAGGAAAATATTTGGTGAAACTGTTATGCTTGAGTATTTATAAGTTTGTGATACAATATTGTGAATTGTTGAGCTTAAATTTTTGAAATTATACTCCAAAATTCATATTTATGCAGAATATTAGAAGCTTGAAGATCATAAAAGTTAGAGATATTTAGCATTTCTTCAAAAACAGGCATTTCTAAGTAACTGTCTAAAATATAAAGATTTGCATCTCAGTGTAAAGACTGTTGAAAGGATTGACTGGCAAGCATTGTCTTTCTGTGGGTATTAAGGTAGCTGTCACACTTTTCATGCTACAGTTTTTGTAGTCTTGCCTGTTGTTTCCTTCTGTTTGTAGCTTAGATCCCTGAATGTTAATCAAATTTAGAACAACATCGGAATTAAGTCAATTTTGATTGAAAACACTGACATTCCTTAGCTGTTCCCAAGCTTGTTCTCCATTCAGTCATTGGGGGGAAGAGTGAAATGTCTATAATAGTACATCAGCAAAATGCATGTTACAGTTTTCAAAACTGTACTCTACTTGTCCATGTCTGATGCATTTAAAAATCTGATGATACCCATGGAGAAATAATTCCAGTTCATTTTATAAACAGATATAATGCTATTCTAAAATGGATTAATTTTATGTTTTCAAATCATACATCTTAAATCCATTACTAATGTTCAAAATTGCACTGCAAATATTTCTAGAATCAAAGACATTTTTTCACTATTAAGCACAGTAAAACTTCTGTAACACTTTACAAACAAATTGAGTGATATATATAGTGATATATATATTTATTAAACCCATACTTTTTTTTTAATCTTTTTCTTGCTGTATAAATTGTAGTTGGGTATGGTGAAGCTACATAATCTTGAGATTGCTTGTATCTGTTTATGGTGAATTGGTGTTGTTGTCAAACGTTCTTAGAAATACACTAAATTTTAAAGAGATCTGATCTTCCAGATTTGCACTTTCTTATTTTCTTACAGCTCTTTCAGCACTTTTCTTCTCTTCTCTACTCTGCTTAAAATGGCCTATTGGTTTGACATATTGATCTCGTTTGGTCCCAAGACTAATATTGATTTTATTCTCAATGGCACCATAGCCTGCCATCAAACTTACTTTTTCTTTCATATCAAGATTGCTTGATTGGCTTATCTGATGCTAGAAGGCAACTGCATTTGGTTATGATCAATATGCTTGCGTTCTCTGTTCTTTATCATACTTAGTAAAGCTACAGAAACAAGTGAACTATGAAAATGCTTCAAGTACCAGTCAAGAGGTAGGAAAATCTTACTCCTCTTGTTATGAAACATGCAGGTATTCCACTATTTATTGAAAATACTGAACTGGTATTCTTGGGTTAATTTTTATAGTACAGCACACTCTTAAAGTGCAGCTGATTTTCTGCTAAAAGCATATCATCTTTGTATCCTTGGAAGTGAACGCACCCAAGAGCGCTGTTGAAGCTGGCAGTTATAGTTGCAAGGGTACTCTAATCTTTGGTCAATCATGGTAATTCAGTGAAGTGTTTGAAAACTGGAGGCAAGCAAATGTCACTTTTATCTTTATGAACGGCAAGAAAGAGGATGCAGACTGCAGGCCAGTGAGCTTCACTTTGATCCCTTGGAAGATAATGGAACAGCTAATTCTGGAAACCATTTCCAGGCACAGGAAGAAGAACAGCAACAGGAGTAATCAGCATGGATTCACCAAGGGGAAGTGATGACCAACTTGATAAGCTAATATAATGAAATGACTAGTCTAATGGATCGGGGAGAACAGTTAATATAGTCTTCCTAAAGTTCAGAAAGGTCTTGGACACCATCCATTCTAAGGCTGTCATAGAGAACCTGTTGAAGTATGAATTGAATGAGGAGAAAGTGTGGTGTATCAAAAACTGGATGAGCAGCCAGACCCATAGGGTACTGGTCAGTGGCACAAAGTCTGTTCAGAAGTCAGCAGTGGGTCCAGTCCTGTTTAATATCTTCACTAATGATCTAGATGATGGTGTAGAATGCACCATCAGTCAATTTGCAAGTGGGGAGTGGTTAATATGCCCTGTGCTGTCACCCCAAGGAACCTGACCCTAGGAAGAAACAACCATAGGCGCTGAGTACATCCTGGGAGTTACCAGTTGGAAAGCAGCTCAGCAGGAAAATACCTATGAGCCCTGGGGGACACCAACTTGAACATGAGTTAGTAATGTGCCTTTGCTGCTAAGGCACCTAGCAGTATTCTTGGCTGCATTATTACCAGCAGGTCAAGACAGGTGATTTCTTCTCTACTGAGCACTGGTGAGACCACAACTGGAGTACTAAATCCATTTCTGGGATCCTTAATACAAAACAGACACAGACATACTGGAGTTCTGTGGAGGGCTACCCAGATGATCAAGGGGCTGGAGCATATCTGCTATGAGGAGAGGCCGAGAAAGCTGAGCCCATTCAGCCTGGAGAAGAGGAAGCTTGTGGGATCTTATCAATGTCTATATATACCTGAAGGGAAGGTGCAAAGAGGTCAGAACAGTCTCTTTGTCCGCTGCCAAGAGAAGTGGAAATGGGCACAAGCTATAACACAAGAAGTTCCTATGACCATTAGGAAGCGCTTCTATATTGTGCAGGTGATGGAGAACTGGCACAAGTTGCCTAGAGAGGAAGTAGTAGTCTTCCTCTCTAGGTAGAGAGGAAGTAGTTTGCTCTTTGGAGAACTTCAGAAGCCACCTGGATGTGAGCCTGGGCATCAAGCTCTGTGTGGCCCTGCCTGAACAGAGAAGTTAGACAAGGGACCTCCGGATGTCCCTTCCAACCTCAACTATTTTGTGATGCTGTGATTTTTTTTTTTTAATTTGCCTTCTTTACTTGGAGGTACTTTGGAAAGTATGTGAATTAGGTACAAAAATAAATTATATTAAATGCACATGTTAATTCTCTTATTCAAAATTAAAGTGCCCTAAACTCTGTTTATTAAGATGTTTTACTTTCATTCTGAACAAGGATAGCCATGTGCAAAATGTTAATACTTTTCAACTAATCTCCTCTGAAGTCATATTTTAATTTGAATTAATTTTCAGTATTTCTATTTAGATAAGGGTTCTTTTTTTTTTTCAGTCAGACTCATAGTATTACCAATAGCCCATTCAAATACAGCCCCTTGATGGATATTCATTGGTATCAGAACTAGTGAAAAATTTAAAGTTATTGCCTACGCTAGTAAAGATAATCTTTGATCATGTGCATAATACAAAATATGCACTGTATTTTCACAGTAACTTACCATGCTGTATGGAAGATAAAAGGGCTATGTTACTTATTAGGGCACTGGAGGTCACACTTGCTGTGCCTCTGCCTGTACAGTAGAGGAATTGAGCTCATTTATAAACATGATATAATTATATTTCCTTTTTATTGGAAGCTTCACATGTAGCAAAGTGTACGATTTGTGGAATTGATACTGACACACCTCTCACAACCAGTTAAAAAATTCTGTATGTAAATATATGCAGAATTGGAAACTCCACATTTTTTGATGAAACATATATAATTTAGTTGTACAACCTGAGTAACTGAAAAGAATAGTTGAAGAAAATAGGATAAAGAAAGAAGTAAAACTTGTATATGGGTGCCACATTTTCTCCTTTTTAAGATAAGAAGTTTCTTCTCCTTTCTTATTTTAATCTTCTTTGAGTAAAGAATTCAAGAGTAAATAAGTTTGCACTTTGGTGAAAGGATAAATCATGGCTTTCTTTTCCTAGTTAAGTACCTCAAGTTACTGTATTTTTAAATATGAGTTAATGTAGTTATAGAATATTGTTTTTTTTCATATTGCTGTTTGGTCTGACCTTCCTACATATGTGACAGATGGCGTTGCATTTTACACTGGAAGCATATTATTTGAATAAAGAAATACTATTCCTTTCCCTCATTTTATTTCCCTCTGTCAAATTCAGAATGCATCTACATGACTGTAATCGTGATAGATGACTCTAATATAAAGGGAAATACATATGTTCTTCTGTTACCAGACATGAAAATGGGATTACTGGAGGCATTAATAATGCATATGAATGTGTGAGTTCATTATTTTTATCAGTTATGCCCAAGTGCATCTGAAGATATTTTCTATCTGAAACAATTTAAGAAAGAAATATCCACGTTCTTAATTTGCTTCAGAGTTGTCCTTTTGTGGCTTTCGTTATTTCAAAGTAAGGACCATCAACTCTGAGTTTGACTGTGGAAGTAACAACTATATATATGATCAATGCCTTACCTTTACCTGATACTTTAAGGAATACTAAACTTGATTTCTTAGCAAAGGATCACTTTTCTTGAAAACTCTGTGAGACTGAAAGTTTGGATGAATTAAAGGACAGGAAAGATTTTTTGGAACTAGAACTATCTTATGTCTGCAGAATGGTTTTAAAATATTTCAGCTTTTCTATCAATCACCCTTGTTTTACAAGTGTCTTACCTGTATCTGCATTCTTTCTACACATCTGCTAATATATTGTATTGTGAGGAAGGATATCAAACATGCTAGCATTTAAGCTAGAGCTGAGGAACAGTGGTAGAATGTACTAGTCTACTTACATAGAAGCAACAGAAGTGCTTACATGCTTTACTTGGAACTAGACTTTTCTATCTCTGTGGGGATTCTTAAAATCATTACCTTTCCACTACTCAAAATTCTTTTTTGCTTAAGGTGAATACTCAATGAAGATCGTACATAGTCATTCATCATCAAGAAGTTAATGCTGCTTGTAAAACTAGTGTTCCACATTTACATGCCTGGAAAATGTGATGTTTAAGAAATGAAAATCTCAGATTTTTTTTTTTCCCTCAAGATGTTTGCAAGCTATAATTCTTCCTTTAAGAAACATGATATGGTGGGTTTCCAAACTCCCAGCTATTTTCCTTTTGGGTTGCATGATAGTTTTTTTCCATTGCAAGTGTTTGCTTTATAAAAGTCTAAAACATTTTAAATTTTAACTTGTATTTTTGAAGGTCTTTGTATTTCCTAATATTTGCATAGTGAAGGAGGAATCAATGGCCTTCCCTCTGTGTTGCTGTTCTATATGTGCGGTCACAATTGGCATAAATGATATGAAGGTTTATGTACTTGTGCTGACACACTTATAATTTTTTAAAAAATCCATCTATGTTTATGAAATTCATGATGTTTTTTTAATAATGGGCTCAACTGCTCTTTTAGTAAGGAGCACTGATATTTCTTGAAATTCTTCACTGAAACCAAAATTTTTACATTTTCACACACGCAACTGTTTACATTTCAACAGTATTTTCATATCATTAAACTATTAGAGCAACTTATATTTTTGCATAACCAACAGATGTGAGAAACATTAGAGTATTTGTCTTCATCAAAATCAGTGCCATTTCTATTTAGGGTTCATAGAAGAAAATGACTTCAAGAATATTAACTATCAACTAATTAAAACATACTTAATTAAATGCAAATTCTACTTAGCAAAAGCAATTGCAAGAAAGGCATGTGATTAGAGAATTACCAACTGATTTAACACTTAGAGCTACCAGCTAGCTACCTAAGCAATAGAACTGAAAACAGTAATCTTTGCTTTGTAAGAATTACAGAATGGCAGTGGTTGGAAGGGACCACTGGAGATCATCTAATCCAAGTCCTTGATATAGCAGGTTCCCTAGAATAAGTAGGTTACATGTGAATATGTCCAGGTGGGTTTTAAATATTTCCTGAGAACTAGTTCCACAGCCTCTCTGGGCAGTCTGCTCTGATGCTTTCTCACCCTCAAAAGTAAAGAATTTCCTTCTCAAGTTCATATGGAACTGCCTGTGTTGCAATTTGTGTTGCTATTTGTTCTGTTGCTGGACACCTTTGAAAACAGCCTGGCCCTATCCACTTGATTCCTGTTTGATATTTATATGCATTGGTACGATTCCTTCCTCAGATGTTTCTTTTAAAGAATGAACAGTTCCAGGTCTCTCAGCCTTTCTTCATAATGGAGATTACCAGGGCACCCACCTCATTCAGCAGTGGACACAAATTTTCTCTGGTTTTCTTTTTGCTATTGACATACTTAAAGAAGCCTTTCTTGCTGTGTTTTACCTCTGTCCCCACATTTAATTCCAGCTGCGTCTTAGCCTTCCTTGTCCTTTCCAGAGACTGTTCCTATATTCCTTTCATGGAGCCTGACCTATTTCCACATTTCATACACTTTTTTCCATTTGAGTTTTTCCATGAATTCCTTTTTCATCCATGCAGGTCTTCTGCCACCTTTGCTTGATTTCTTACTTCTAGGGATGCACTGATCTTGAGCTTCAAGGAAGTGGTGCTTGAATGTCAACCAGTTCTCTTGGGTCCCCTTACCTTCCAATGCTCTCACTCATGGGATATCTCCAAGTAAGTCAAAATTGACTTTTGTGAAGTCCAGGGTTGGAAACCACGCTTACTGCTTTGTTTCTTCCCTGTAAGATCCTGAATTCTATTGTTTCATGGTCACTGAAGCCTAGGCTGCCCCCACCTTCAGGTTTCTGCTTGTTTGTAACACTATGGTGAGCAGCACCTCTCCTTATTGGCTCCTCTACCACTTCAGTCAGAAGGTCATCTTCCAAGCACTGAAGGAGTCTCCTGGAGGATTTGTACCTGGCAGCGTTGTTTTTCCAGCAAGTATTGGAGTAGTTGAAGTCCCCCATGAGAGCCAGTGTCTGTGATCATGAGACTAAATCCAGCTATCTGTAGACCTCATTAACATCCTCCTTCTAATCAGGCAGCCTGTAATAAGCACCCCAACAGTGTTACCCATATTAGCATGTGTCTTGCTCCAATTTATAGGAGGGAGATGAGGTTCTTTTAATGTCTGTATACCCGACGTGAGATTAAGAAACAACAGTTCATATGTTAGTCCAACCAGTTTATTATAAATCCTAATCAGGGAGACAGGGAAGGGAAAGAGGGCGATAGAAAAGATAGGAAAGAAGCAAGAATCCTGTAAAGCGGGGATAGTCACCACCAAGATCCAGCAGTGGTCCCCTTGCATGCTGTTTCGAAGGTCCGAGGCAGAAGCAGCCGGGGGGGAGAGCAGCAGCAGCGTGGCCGGCCTTGGGCAGCAAGCAGGTAGCAGGAGGCAGTCGCAGAGCCAGTCCAGGAGGAAGCAGCAGGACTCAGGTAGCGGACCCAGGAGAGTCCGTCAGCGTGCAGGTATTCTGTACTGAGGAATCTGATGGCAGACTCCTTTGCTCTTCTTCAGCATCGTGGTAGAGCGCAGAGCAAGTCCAGGAGGGAGAGAAGGAGGTCGTGAGGCTTCTTCATGGCAGAAACCTTTTCTTCTTCATAAGGAATCTGTTGCTAGAAAACATCTGTTCTTGTTCGTGAGGACTCTGTTGCCAGAAAACCTCTACCTCATGATTGTAGGTTCCCATTTTATCCTTCTTCTTTCCCTGCCTACATGACATCCCTGGGTGCTTGAGCAAGAGTCATGTGAGTACCCCTGAGATGGCCATCTTCCTCGAGATAAGCCCACACAAAAGACCATTCACGGCCATTAAGCAGCAGCTTATCTCTCTCTCGTTGCCCCTGGCCTTGTCCATCTGTGCCCCTCAGACAAAGGATTTCACAACCCTTGCCCAGGACTTGTCCATCAAAGTTCTCCAGACAAAGGATTTCTCAACCTGTGCCCAGGACTTGCCTGAACTTGTTCATCTGTGTCCTCAGCAAGCTTTGAGACAATGATGTAAAAGAATAATCTCTTACAGCATGCCCCTTAATTCTCACCTGTAAACTCTCCACTCATTCATCATTCATCCCTAGGCAGAACTCAATACATTTCAGTTGTTCTCTCACATAAAGAGCAACTCCTCTACATCACCTTGCTTGTGGGATGTACCTCCCCATCTCTGTGATCGCAGTGAGATTGTAGCCCTCTGACAACACCCAGATGTATAATTCTTCCAGTTTGTTCCCTATGCTGCAGTAATTGGTAGACAGGCGCTTTGAGGAAGAAAGGGGAGCAGAGAATGTGTCACTTGAGGGATGCAAGAGGATCCCCTATTGCTATACCCACCCTTGAGGTGGCTGGCCTTTTGGCTCATGTCACAGGAGGCAGCTAAGGGATGTTTGTCACTGTTCTGGTTGGCCTGGCATATTCCTTTGGTGGTTGCAATGGCACGAGCATTTCCCCTTTTGTACCCAAGCCCCCAAGTCCTTCAGTTTGAAGTCCTCCTCACTAGGCTGGACAGCTCGTTGTCACGGATTGCCCTGCGTCTTCTAGATAAGAGGATCCTATCCCTCCCTAACAAATTATAATCTCCACAGAGAGTCCCACTGTCATAAAAAACAAAATCCTAGTGCTGGCACCAGCTACACTGCCAGGAATTTATGTGCATTGTTTTTCTATTTCTGGCTTCCCTCTTTCCTTCAACTGATAAAATTGAAGGGAAGATAACTTGGGCACCAGTTTTCTTCACTTGCACTCCCAGGGCCTTATAGTCTTTGATATTGCCCATATTCCACCTTCCAGTGTCATTCATGCCATGTGAAAGAGCAATAGTAGATAGTAGTTTGTGTTCTTGACAAGGTACTGCGCTCCTCTTGGCAGTGTACCAGATTTCGGCTTCCGGAAGGCAGCAAATCTCTTCAGACTTCCAGTCTGAAGACTGGACCCCAGTGTCTTTTAACAGGGAGAAAATAAAGAAGGGACCCATCTTTTCACATTGAGTTTGTTGAAATACTTTGAAACTAACGAAGTGGAATATATTGACAACATAATTTAAATTTCTATATTGCTTGATGTTCAATAATTAGAGAGGTTTAAAAATGTTCAAGTTGCTGACAATTTGTCAACCTAGCTTGTGCAGAGAGATGGTTTTTTTGACAGCTGGTCATCCTGCTGCTAAAAAACAATTACATAGGCCAACGTGGTGTTGCTATTTTTTTATGGATGCTGTTGTTTTGCTAGCAGCAAAGTTTACATTGACACGCTTTATCTTTGGAGTAGGTATGAATAAACACTGTCAGGATATTACAAATACTGGGATAAGTAAAACATTTAAGAGTTTCATTATGCCTATCAAAGTATGGTAGTATATATAAAGTATTGAACTTTGGATGAAAATTGGTATGTCACTCTGATACCATTGTACGTGCAATTTTTTTTCCTTTAAATGCTCTCATTTAAGATTCCTGCACCAAACAAGGCAGTAAATGATGAATTTCACATAAATATTGTTTCCCTTTTCAAGGGCTTATTTGATTAGGTTTGCAGGGATTAAATTCTAAATTCTCCCTGCAGGAAAATCTGGGTCAACCTTTTTCAATAGTGTATGTATTTTAATTAGAGACATGTGCTGTGAAAAAGACAGTTTTCCTCAGATGGTTTCTCCTGTGTAAGAAAAACAAAACAAAAATGCTAAAAAAATTCTGATCAATAAAAACAAAAACAAAAAAAAATTGCAGAACTGCGGCAGCTTTTTGGCTTAGAAGGAAAGGTTAAATTGCTCTGATAGTTCACGTGAGGCAGACAGGAATTGAGAACTGGTTATTATTTGGTTGTTTGAAACAAATACAGTAATATTAGAAATTAAAATGATGATGTTAGTTTATTCAGGTGTTTAACTACCATCTGAAAATTTATTATTTTTAATGATGATTTTAACAGCTTTTCTGTAGTTGTGAGAAATTGCCCATTTTGTGTTAGACTGGTCAGCCAATATGCAGACAAGGTTATTGGTAATGGAAATCTCACATAGAACTTCAAATTTATACAAGTTTCTATGTGTTCTATTATTTTAGTGATTTGCCTGATTTTTTTCTTATATTTACTTTTGAATAATGTCAGCTAAAAAAAGTCCCTCATTAATGCTGTTTCTGGTTGATACTATTTTAATGTACTTATGATGTACTGTTAATTTCAAGGCAGTTGATATTTTCTTGCTTATTTTCTCTCCAGAGTTGTAACTAAAAGAGATGTATTAGGCACTTCATAACTGTAAGAAACTTTAAAATATATATATTTCCCCCTCTTATAGTCAAATTATCTTTGTAAATAATTAATAATGCAATAAATCATAAAACTGTAGTGTACACAAACTCTTTAGTGGCGAATTATGCTCAAATTGGAGTTGAGAGTTGGAGAAAAGGAAGGAGAAAAGAAAGCTCTGGAAATATCTTACAGTTCCAGTACTTGAAAGAGTCTACAGGAAAGATGAAGAGGGACTCTGTCAGGAAGTACAGTGCAGGAACAAAGGGTAATGGCTTTAAAGTATAAGAGTGTAGGTTTTGATTAGATAGAAAGAAGAATTTCTTTACGCAGAAGGTGGTGAGACATGAACATAGGCTGCCCAGAGAAGCTGTGGATTCTCTATCTCTGGAGGCATTTGAGACTGTGCTGGATGGGACCCCAGGCAGCCTGATTTGATGGGTGTGTTGTCCATGCACGTAGTGGGGGAACTGGACTTAGATAGTCTTTAAGGTCCCTTCCAACTCTGTGATTCTATTAGTTCTGTATGAAAAACAGAGCGTACTGCAGACCACCTGTATTGAGTTTTGAATAGTCAGCATAGAGTCACATATAAGTCCTCATTTGAGAGAAATGCATACTGTGTGAAAATTCAAGATAAAGAATAGTCTTATTGTTTTTTTTCAATCTTTCAAAGCGATAAAAGAGGCAGAGAAAAAAATTTCCCGTTGATTCCTTTTCTAAACAGAGAAGGAAGGAAGGAAGGAAAATCATAAATTTTAATATTGTATGATCTAGCTGCACATTTTCCTGCTGAAAAAAAGGAAGCCTTCTTGCTGAGAGGCATTACCAAAGTAATCTGAGCGGTAACAAGGCCTTCTTCACCCCTAAAAGTGGAGCTTAAATCTCTGGAATAACCTTACCAAGAATTCTAGGTACCCAGAAATTTTCCTGTGGATTACATCCTTTTCAGTGTCACCATCAAGGCAGGAAAACTTGTAATGAAGGCATCAGCTGAGAGAGTTACAGATATCGTTACATATATACAATACAATATATTCCCTAATGTATGTATAAACAGTACATTCAGATCATACTCTGCTTTGAGCTGCTTATCCTTTCTATATTTTTACATTCTCATTTCCAATGTGTAGGTTTAAAAACACAAGTAACACTAAGTTCCTGTGATCTGTTGTATTTAAAAACAGACTACCACTTATGACTACTCAAAACCACAAAAACAAGATATTTCTCTTTTTATTTTCTTAGTCAGAGAAGTATTAGCAAATTTGGACTCACTTGACTATGTAGTGCAGATGCTGAAGTCTGCAGTTTTACCATCAAGGTTCAGTTGCTGTCATTAATTGTTTAACAAACTTTAGAGTATAACTACATGATTTGTATTACCACTGTGTGATATTCTTTTCCTTTACTGATTATACATCACTTACAGTACTAATGTTCAAAGTTCTCTGTTGGTTTTATCCCATTTATTGTGATTTTATTATCGTTGTTTTTGACTTTATTACAGTTTGGCCTTTTAGGAGACTATAGTTGATGGTAGAGGACTGAGACCAAAGTAAGTACCTTACAGTGTAGGCCCCCAACAGCATTTGTATGTTGATTTTTTTTTTTTTTTCCCCAGTTCTCCATACCTCATTGAATCCAGCAGTGATTTTACTGTTCATTTTAAGGCTTCAAAATAATTTTGCCCTCTGTTAAGCACTTGCCTTTCCATTTACTACAGGTCAGAATCTGACAGCAATTTTTTTTCTGTGCACTGGAGCATGCATCATGTAAAAGATACACAAGAATCAAGAAGGTTTCCTGCTATGTCTCTCAAGTGTTATTAGCTCTAAGAATGCTTCACAGTGGAAAGATCTTAAAGTATATTACAAGAAACATAAATATAAGGCACATTTTACAGATGAGCAGGATAAAATTTAAAAATAAAAGAATTATGTGATTTGATTGCATGGAACATTCTGTTCATACTGAAACCCAAGTTTTAGCATCTAAACCAAATTTTTGCATACGGTATCTTCTTAGTGAATGTAATAAAACAAGAACTGTGATATGAATAGTCTGATACATACAAACAGCCAATTCCTCCTGTCTGCTAGTCACAAGCTATCTGTCTTTAATAACTAAAAATTTGCTTATCTGGAAGTTTAGATTTTTTTTTTTTAATTAAAGCAATCAAATAGTAGTTTACTCATGGCTCTGGTGCACGCACACAAATTAAAAGATCTTTACTCTATAAAAAAGGCTGTAAGGAGTGTTTGTAGTGACTTTTTAGTCACTCTGCTGTTTGTCAAGTTGGAACCAGTGTAGCAGTTCAAGGAAGAGATTGGTAGTCCTTACTGATAGTACAAATATGTAAAAATCCCAGTTACGTTTTAAATAGTTTTTGACATTTAATATCCTTAAAATACAGCCTCTTTTGCCTCCTGCCATTTCTGCATGCAGTTAGTGCAGTTTGGAGAATTTAGCCAAAAATATGTCTGTTGCAGAGAAGAATATCATTCAGCTACATAAGCGCTGTTTCCAAAGATGGACTGCTTCTAACTTTGAGATTTTAATGAACAAATCAACTACTCAGTGGTGAACAGTTTCCTTATTTCATATTCTGTTTTCCTCATTCTGGATTTTAGTTTTTTTGCCATTCTGTTCCTTAGAACACAAGTAGTTCAGGGCAGTGACCTTTGACTCATGTTTATGAAGGTTTTTTTTGTCTCTTGTGCAGCATAAATGTATATGCATAAAATTCAAATAAAATGAAAGACAGTAGATGAAAAATTTTTCCAAATAGGTCTTTTTCCATGTGTCTTTAGCCTTTATGTTGGTGTTGCTCCAGCATATGGTTGAGTGGCTCCTAGTAGTTGACTACACTATGTACTTTATAAGGAAGTTAACAAAGGTCAAATTGTTCATAAAATCATTAGTGAAATGTCAGAAACAATTTAGTCTAAATACCATATTTCCTTGAAAAAATACCCATAATAAAACATTCCTTCCAGCTGCATTTCTGTGCTGTTGCCTTTGTCAGATAAGAATTGGATTGCTGACAAAAAATAAATACTCATATGCAAGTTATGTATTTCTACAACATTTTCTCTGTAAAAGGAAAAGATAAGAGCTTTGATTTGGGAGAGAGTGAAGGATTTTTCATTTTAAACATAGTCAGGCTGAAACTAATGTTAACTCAATTTCTCATTGTGACCCGAAATTCAGCTTGAATTTTACACTAACGCTGTCTTAGTTGGGGGGTGATAAATAAGCTTCATATTGTAATAGTAGTGTTTCTTGCAAGATGTGAAGGTGAATGTACCATTTACTTCATTAAATATTACCTGGAGACGGAACAGTCTGAGAGTAAAGTTCATCCTTTTTCTAGCTTCATTCTTTAGAAAAGAAATTTGCTGTTTGCTCCTGGCTCTTGTATTTCACTCTGAACAGCGTGTCATTCTGATTTTCTAGGCAGGAAACCCTCCTTTGTTGAAAATTAAGGCTGTCAGAGATTCTTATCTGAGAGGTTTTAAGACTCTGCAAATCTTGCAGATTCTGTTTAGATTACTGTTTTATGAATTTATTAGTTCATTAAGAAATAAAAGCCTAATTTGAAGCTTCAGAAAAGTAGTATTTATAGATCTTTGTCTTTGCTCACATTTCCCACCAGTTAGCTGTTCAGAATCCAGGTGGTTGCTTTTATCACTGGCTGATATATTTAACGTTAAGGAATAGAGTATTTATAGATTATTTCCAACAAATGTTTTGTTGTATCAAAGTATTTCCATTGCAAATCTTGATGAGATAGTTTTTTTGTTGACATTAGCTATTAAAACAGAAATTCTAACATGATGTATCATTACAAATACTATGCTATACAGTCCTATTCAGTTCTATTGAGATCACGTACCCTTCAGTAAGTTTTCAGAAAACTTAAGGGAAAGAAAAACATTTCCTATTTATAAGTAAGACTATCTCTTTCCATGCTCAGCTTGTATGTGGTGAAAAGGGCCTCAGAAATCTGTGCACTTAGATGACATTTTTTCAAAGTTCTCCTTGTAACTGACATTATCTATTGGATTTATTCAGTTCCCAGTGCTTTTAGTTGCCAGTGTTTTCTGTAATTGATTTGTATGATAACAAAGCTATAACTCTAAAACAGTGGACCCAAACATCTCTCTCCTTAGTTCAGTGTTTCTCTCATCTGCTCCAAAGTGAAGATTTATCTGGAGCCTTTTGTCACTGTCAGTGAAACATTTTGACTTCTGAATACATGGTTGTTCCTTTATTGCTCACCTAATGCATATTAACTGATTTGATCAGGAAGTGATATTACACTTTACAAAGCTAAGTACTTGTGATTAGGATGCTATGCAGGGAGATCTCAGACAGTGTTCCTGCAATTTCTTTATTGAAAATAAAAGCAGTACTTGTACTTAAACACTAGGGAGTATTTCATTAAACAATTTATATTAGTCTGGATTTCTTTATTACAATGAAATATGTACATTGATGTGACAGAATATAAATGCTGAAATCTTTTTATACTTCTGTGGCAGTGATGTGTCTCGGGCTTGCCTAATGAAAGGTTTTTATAACCAAGCAACAGTCTCTGATTGCAGTTTACTGCAACTCCCAGTATTTATCCTTTAAATTGCAGGTTCACATCTATCTATCTGTGAATATATTTATATATTTAAATATAAATATATAAATAATATACAAATAGACATAGATCTGATTCAAAGGATAGATTGTAGTTTATAAAATTGGCTGATCTGTAAGTTATGATACTTTTCCCTTTCTTCCACAAATGTAGATGTAGACGAGGTGATTAATGTATATGCAGTTATAGGCCTGCTATTTTCTGTAGGTATACTACATACTCTGTTATTCACATGTGGATTTTCTTCAAATCAAATATATAATAACAAAGCTAAAGCCTAAAGACCACCCGGGCTTCAGCAGAATATCAAATTAAGCTAGATTTGAGTGTGTTCAAGGGAGAGGAGACAAGTCATTGTAATAAAAAATCTATTTATCTTGTTTATATAGAAGAACAGAATCTAATTTATTTGTGAGCCCATCTGGGCTACATTGCTCATTTTAAGTTAATTTAACAAATGATAGACTGCTACTGGCCTTTTCTTTCCCAGGAGAAGAGGTTGACAGGCAGCTGTGCAGAGATGCTATCTACCCAATCCCTGTTGTCTGTGAAGCTCCATGCCCAAAGGACTGTGTGCTCAGCATGTGGTCCATGTGGTCCTCCTGCTCACACACCTGCTCCGGCAAAACCACAGAAGGAAAGCAGATGCGTGCCCGCTCAATTCTGGCGTATGCAGGTGAAGGTAAGGTCGCATACTTTTGCAGACTATTGTCTGATTGTGAATACTCTTCCATTACTGTAATGCCAAAGTAACTACTAGGTCAACAGAAACAAATTATTATGTGAAACTGTTGTTGTAGTCGTTTTTTAAACAGTAGGAATATTATTTAAATGTTTATTCTAATCTTAGTCATGATAGCTGGAAGTATTTTAAAGAAGAAATTTATTTTGTCAGTTAATGTTACTTATTGTTATTGCTTTGCACATTATTATTATTTTGATTTCAAAAACTTGGTTTTCCTATTTTCTATTAAAAATTAACAATGCAAATGATTTACTCTATGTAAACTGCAATGAAAAACATTTATATGACTGTTGAGAATCAGGTGATAGGTCCAATTTTGCAAAGAGGCGAATATAAATGCTGAAGAGATGAAAGTTTTAATGGGTTCAGTTGCTAGAAAATGGCTCTTGTAGCTTAGCATGAACAAGTAACTGCTGTCACCACATTAACATTGTCTGTCGCACTCGGTAGGTTTCTAGGGAGGTGAATCTTTTTCTCCTCTCCTGAGTCACGGCTCCCCTAGTCAGCAAGGGCTTGCTACTGAGATGAAGTCATCCAATACTCAGATTAATAATACACATCAATTATCATTTATTAAGTGCTTTGTTAACTACTACTCTAATTGGAGGTATAATTGGCTAATTTGATAATTACGATTAATAAGCATTACAGGTAAGACAATGGCTACTACAAAGAATGAAAAAATAAAAGTAGATAAAGAGATAGAAAATGGAGAAACAGGCAGACTGGTGTACAAACACAGCAAAGCAAAGCAGTTCACCACTTCTCAATCCAGCAATGTCTTGGTGTCAAGTGTTGATCTTCAGTAGTGTCGAGTCATCCAACTTATTATAAGTTGATAATAATCAACTTATTAACAGGTAGTGTTAATAAGTTGATGACCAACAACAACAGTACAAACTCTTACTTATAGTCCAAAGCAATTGAGCCTGCTCTTTTGGAGTGACAACTTCTGACTTCAGGATCTCAGCAGGAACTTTTTGGTTCCCAATTTTCCAGACCTTGTAAATTTAAGTCAGCATGTAAGAGGAAGCAGGGAGATGCCATCTTGTATCTTGTCTTCACAGAATACAGTGGTATATCTCTCAGTTTCCTATATCAGTCTGGAATCATTTGCTCACAGACCAAGTCTTCATCCAATAAACACTCCTGGGCCCTCCCATTTGGAGGCAAGCACCTCCAAAGAAATGCTTTCAAATGTAAAACTGCTATAAAATGATGTTGATTGCCTCATGTTCATTTGAGACATTCCTTACTGGTCTCAGACATTTGGTTTTATTCTGTGAATCCTCACTTGTATATAGTTTCCATTCATGCAAATGATCCTCATTCTGCATCTGAAGCAAATTACAAAGAGAAGATATAGCTAGATTATGAAAGAGAAGAATGAAAAGGTTTTAGGTAGAGGTTCATATATATTCTTTGATAATTTTTCATGCTTCCTACAACTTTTGTTGAAGATATGGAAATAGTGAAGAACCTTTCTGACAAATGGAGAAGGAATGGAATAGGTGTAATACATCGAAACACCTCTCCCTTTGCAAATGCACCTAATTTAATTGCCAAGAGTATACTCTATATTTGACAGAATTCAGGTAATTTCAAAAAGGCTGTACCAGAGTAGACATTTTCAGATTTTTCTCTGAAAGGGACCTTTGTTAAGGGGCAGTGAGAATTACACTCATTTTAGTAGGTGATTCAAATAATAAATTATTTGAATGAATCTAAGCAACAAAGTAAAACTGCTCTTAAAATTACAAAGTAAAATGTGTTTATGTTTTCTCTCTCTTTTTTAAATTTTCAAGTGTGTCAAATAGACTCATTTTGAGGGAGATACAAAGCTGCATTTTCAGAGGGTAGCGTAAACAGATATATGTCTACATGCTCTTTGCTTTTCCATGTAGGGCAGGAACATAGATTTTCCATATGTTTATGCAGTTTTACTGGAAATAAAAATTTAACATCCTGAATAGCATGCCACACAAGTGGAAATGTGAATTAATCCAGAAAATGATTCTGTGTTCTTATGCTTCTTTTTTAAAACAAGTACTTGTTTTATTCTGACTTTGGTACTTAACACATCTCAGGATAATATAAAAGACAACAAATGCAGCAAACCAGTGAAGCGTAGGCTGAATTTTAAGTATAGGAATTTTATTTATATCTATTGTGAAATGATCACAATCAGCATCAAGTTATGACTAAAGATTGACAGGTCTCAAACAGGTGGTAATGAAAAAAATCTCTAAAATACTTCTGAGAAATTTAAGTTGTTACCTAGATGTTGTAATGCTTTATTTTTCCTCTAATCCTGATTTCCTCACTACTCTTCAGATATTAGATTATTCTGTACATGTTTAAGAATAGAAGCTGACATCTCTACCTAGCTTATAACAATTCACTCACATCTTGCTCCTTTGCACTCTGTTAAAACAGCAGAGAATAAAAACACATAAATAGTAGATTGCTTCAGGAGTAATGTCTCCTATTTATTTACTTGGAAACTAAACAGAAAAAAAAGAGAACGATAACACTGTTTGATACAAAACAATATTTTTCAGTATAGTTGCCACCATTAGCGCTACATTTTTGCCAGTGATGAATTAAAGCCTGTGTGCTGTGCTTATAAACATTTGCAGTAGCAGAGGTGACCCACTATTTCACAGCTGCTATGATAGTGTTGTTGCTAGGAAAACGTTGCCCACGCAGTCCAGCTTTCACTGTGTTTGCAGCCACTATCTGATTTCCATTCAGCAAGCATTGATAAATGTCAGTAGGTGCAGTTTTTTCCACGGAGAAATTAAATAACTTGCTTTTGGTTTATATACACTTCCATGTCAAATATCATCATTTCAGACCACCCCTCTGCTGCTATCTGCTGCACAGTAACAAAATGTAATGGAGTATTGGTGGGAAGGTTCAGCCTCTACTGCCATACCACCAACATCTGCCTTTTACATTGTGGACCAATGTAAGAAGCTTTACTTTTGGAGCAGCCCCTGTAAATACAAGAGTCTTCCAAGGCTTAAGTGTAGTCACAACTCTGGCTAGATTGTACTTCTCATCTTTGCTTGTATTATATTCAAAAAATGTTGGTTCATGGTTGGGTGTTTTGTGTGTGTGTGTGTGTTTCACTGCAATTAGGCTTATTACATGGTTTCACATAAATGGCCAACTAAATTCCATTGTGCCGTTCTCTCACTCCCTCTCCTCAAAGGAAGAGGCAAGGAGAAAAAATATTATTAAATAAAAGTGTAATGGGTTGAGATAAGAAAATGTAATTGAAAGAAAAAGGGACCTTGCAGAAGTAAAGAAAGAGGAAATAATTATTCTCTACTTTCCACCAGCAGGCAAGTTCAGCCACATCTTGGGAAGCAAAGCCTCAGTGCATAACAATTGCTTAGGACAGACATTTTCATAAGTGGGCTCCCATTTTTCCCCTTTCCCAACTTTTATTGCTGAACATGATGCCATATGATAAGGATGTTGGTTTGGGTCAACTGCTTCATCTCTTGCTCATCCTTTAATGGCTTGGGGGGGGGGGGGGGGAGGGTGTCAGCCTTGGTGAAGTGTCAGCACGGCTCAGCAGCTGCCAAAACAGTAATTCTAGCCACATGTGCAGAGCACAGCATTGTATGGGCTGCTGTGCAGAAAGTCAGCTTCCTCCCTGCCAGAGCCAGTACACCTCTTTTTGCCCATAAGTCTCTTACATCTTTTAGTCATTTGCTGGATAAGAACTAACTGAATAACTTTTAACCTCCAAAACTTCATGACAGGGATCAGCTATGTTTCTAAAACATAAAACACTGATTGCATTACTGATGCTGGCAGGTCATTTTATGCTCTGTGACAGAGAATATATTTATGTTTCTGAAAGTCTGTATCCTGCTGTTATAAAAAGGAAGCTTAACATGAGCCTTTTTTTTTTTTTTTGGAAAGTGCAATTCTTGGTTCTAGTCAGAACGTATAAAAAATGCACGTTACTGGTGCTGAAAGTTCTCTAAATGTCTTGTGTAATTATGAATCATGAGTCGAGGCTTGTCACATGTAAGACTAATAATGCCACTTACATGCTAAAACTGAGTCCTGGAACAGTTAGTTCTATTCAGGCAAAAAGTCCCAAATGTGTTCTCTTTTAGATTTTTGGACTTTCTCTTGAATGGCTGGTAGAAGAGTAAGACCAGTCTAGGAAAGATTTTTACAGTAATCTGTGTATAGTAGAATATGATTTTGGGAGTTCTAATTCAGAACATTATAGGACAATTAAAAAGGATTGTATACAAATATGCAATCCCTATGACATCAGGATTGTACATTAATTAATGAAAGAATGTGCAAGTCTATTGCCAACTTACAAATAGGCTAAATGTATCCTCTAAGATGGCATATGGAGTACAGGTTTTTCTACAAGTCCTTGATTGTATTCATCCTTCAGCTAGACATGGATAATTCAATCTACAAACCTAGCAAGTTCAAAGTGTACAGAATGACTAAGCTCATTTTCTACTGACTGCCTCTCCAGCCCCACACTGCTTACTCCTCCAGCCAGAAACTAACTTCTGCTGTATGTGCTCTTATGAGTGTTTCTTTATCCAGAACAATTTCTCTTCTATGTGATCAAACCATGCGCTACAGAGCATCAAACACATCATGCTGATGCCCATCTGGAATGCGATTATTTACATGCGCCCACAGGGAAAGGGGAAGAGAGAGTAGTCTCCTCGTGAGAACATTTTGTATAGTTTGTGAGATGAATCCATGTGGAAACTGGTGTCAAAACAACAATTTTGGTATCTTTTCTGAGATCATTGTCCTCAACTTGAAGGTTTGAAGGGTGAAACTATTTATAAATTTCTCTCTATGTGATAGTACCCATGGTAATAACTCATTTGTGTCACTGTTCTCAGTGTTATCTGAATATATTCTCCAGAGCTGCTAGATATACATAGCTCACTCTGAAAGTAATGTCTCCTATCTATTTCCATGGAAACTGCAGCAGATACAATGAACACAATAGCACTATCAAATAGAGAAAATGACCTAGTGAACACTGGTTTTCAACATAGTTACAACCATTAGTGATTTCTGTTGATTTGTTGATTGAGATGCTCTTCATTTCATGATATGACAGCTGTACATGGCTGGTCTTTCACAGTCCTGTTTGCACTGCTTAAATGCACCACTCACTGCCTCACTGTGCTCACATCTGCTGTTCAGTCTTCATAAACATTTAACAAGCGTGAATGTCAATGGGTGCCATTTTTTCCACAAGGAGGAATTCAATTCCTTACATTTGCTTCATACACACTTCCATGTCAGACACCATTCTGTCAGACTACCTCTCTGCTGCTGTCTGCCACACAGCAACAACATGTAATGGAATATTGGTGGGAAGGTTTGGCCTTTATTGCCACACTACCAACATCCAACTCTGACAGTGTGGACCAGTGTAAGAAAACAGAGCCATTTCTCCTAGAGCAGCCATTCTACATCTTCATGGCAGGATAAGAAACTCAGGGAAATCATTGTCTCCAAATATTAAAACAATAGCAAAGGACATAATGACATTACCTGTTATATCACATTGTTCTGCATATGTAGTCTAGTAATGGTATCGTATACATCTTAGTCTATCTTGCCCAAGTATGGTGTTTATCTATTTTTATTCAGCTTTCTACTTATGTTTTGTTTTAAATTTTCTTTTCTTGTTACAGGAAGTATTATATAATTAGTAATATGCACTACAACTAGTTTGTGCAAGCCATGTCCTCAGACTAAAAACCACTAAAAGATTTCTAAATTTTTTGGAAAGGTTAGTTATGCTGACTAACATATGTTTGTTCAATATAGAACATTCAATATGTTCTATATTGGATCTACATTGATCATATATTGAATTAGCATAAAATGAATGTGGATGCGTTCCAAGTTTTTATTGGTAGTAAAAATATAAAACTGATTTTGGAAAAGTAAAGATTAAAAAAAAAAATCAAAAGCAAAGAATAAAAGAATCTAAATAAAAATCTTAATGCAGTAAAACTGTTCTTCATTCCGTTTTTGTTTGAAACGTTCTTAAAGCAGTTATATGTGTGCCTTACACGTTACAGCCTGCATGCCATTGTCTTACTGTGGCTACTATATGTTCATAGATTGCCAGAGTATAATGCCTGAAAGACTACTCAGGATGACCTCATATGTCACGGACTGTTATGCATCTCTGAGTTAGGTAGCATAAAATGTCAGTCATATATATAATAAGGTATTCTGTCTGATAGTCCAGTAGCTCATACATTTCATATTATCTACAAGATTGATTTACTGAACCTGTAAGGAATAGCTGAGTCAAAGGAGTTTCTTCTAAACTTTAGGCAAATTCTGATTGACATGCTTTAAAATTTTATTACTGTTAAAATTCCAGTGCACTTTAACTTCATAGCTGTAAAAGAAGTTATACTTACGGCTTTTGAAATTGTTTATTCTTCTTGTACTTCTTGGATTAGTTTTTCATTTTTGTATTTGTCTGTCTTGAAATAACAGCATTTTGTAATTAAATCTGAAAACAGAGAATTCAGTAATTGTTTTCCTAACAAGTTCCCTATTCATCCAAGGATCAGTTTTGGATAGGCCAAGAATATTTTGAGTTTTAACTGATTTCAACTGAAACGTGAATACATTAAATATGTAATTTTAGAAATCGGTGGGAAGCATGATTTGTCAAGCTAGACTTGCAAAGTCACTTGATACCTGTATGTGAAGGAAAGCTAGGGAGAGGATATCACTGTGCTTCCTTTTACCCAGGATATTACCCAGGTAATATTCCTGCCTAGTGTTGGAGATCTGGGATTCAAATCATATGCAAGGAAAGACTTGAGGACAAACTTCTTATCTTCTATACATGCACCCAAACTTCTGTCCTGTTATGAATTACAGGAGAGGTCTCTCAGAGATGTTCTTAAAGTTCATTTTGATTTGCATATTTAATATGTGATGTGCAAGGAAGTGTGAATAACTGCAGGACTGGAACAAGTGTTATGCACCGACATCGACATTTTATATAGAAGTAGTTTGCACACGCTGCCCGCATCAGTCTTCAGGAAGCGTTACTACTTCAAGAAGCACCTACCTTATTCCTATGGCAAAAAAAAAATCACACTCTAAATTACAAGAGAAATGTCATTCATATCTCTTTTCTCAAACTTTGAGTTTATTCTAGCTGTTTTGAAATGCACATATACAATGACATGCATTTGTAAAATGAGAGATAGCAAAACGATTAATAAGAATGATCCTTAAATGCTTTAAAAAGTGTTAGACATTTCAAAACTTACAAGTTATCAAGACAGCTTCACACTGGATTATAAAATCCAATCGTTGAATATTCTGGAGCAACATGTCTTTCCCATGATGAACTTTAAATCAAGCAGAAAAGCAAGCTATGACAAGTCTTTTAAAGCATTCCAAGAAGCTACCATCTTAACTGTACTATTTTATAGGTAAAACTCTGTGAAACTAGCCTTTCATTTCCAAATGTGCTTTGCCAAAGTATTCAAATCCAAAAAGAAATGCTTCAACTCCAACTGTTTTTTTTTTACCTTAAAATGATCATTTTTAATACTGCAAAGGAGTAGTTTACAGTCTATTTATTTATTTATTGAAAATGTATTTAGTATTACTTGTCCCTTTTTCTCATAACCATTTTTTTTCCTGCAATATTCATTGTTTTTTTATATTCCTAGCAAACCTGTCTTCATTTGATTCTTACTGATCTTCTTACCCCTATGCAGACGTTAATAAGGATATTTTTAAGTGCCAATTTTCCAAGCTATTCTTCTTTTAGTGTACTTAATTTGAGTGTGCACAAGGAAATGCTGTATTTCTGGAGAGAACGACACACTTTTCATACTTAAATGCTATGTTTTTTATATTAATAATATTTAATACTGCTGATAATTGTATCATCTTTCAGCAATTGTATTTCCACATTTTTTTTTCATTCATTACAGTTTTTTTCAATATTATTTTTATTTGAATGGAATTGGATTCCCACTGAGCTGCAGACATTCACACTCCATTTTTTTATTTACTTACAAGTCAGCGTCACTCATTTTTTTGCCTGAATATACTGTCTTGCATAGCTGTCAAAATTGATCATAAGTTTTCAATTTATGCTCTTAGGAACCTGGTGATTATGGAATCCATTCCTGAAGAAACGCTTTTTGCCACCTATAAACCTTTAATTTAACAAATTTTCTTGAATTTATGAATTTCCTATGTGTTTCTTCTGAGGTAGCATTGGATGTCAGTAAATAGTTTAGCAACTTTAAAAAAAATCCCTTCTATATTCTTGTTCTTTACTCCTTGTACTAGAGAAACATACTTAGTCTCCTTCTTCTGTGGATCAGTCTTCTCTCCTATGCAAAATACTTTGGGACTTACTATCTTTCTTGTTTTTCTCAAAATATACTCCATTTCCTAATTTCCTTGCTTGTATTCCTATCTGCTGGTGATAGTTGGAAGTATATTTATTTCCTGAAGGAAGCTACTTCAATTACTTTTTGGAACTTTCTCTGTAATGATAATTTTGTTTTACCATTTCTTTTTTTATTTCCCTTTTTTGACCAAATTTAAATAATAGGGTTTTTTCTTGGTTTTATGTGTATTGAAATATATTTAAAGCAATTCTGATAGACATGAGTAACATCCATTTTGAGCCAAAACCAACTTAATTTTATTTGTTTTTTAGTCACATTCACAAGTTGTAAGGTGTTTCTAATCCCCTTTTGCAAAACTTATTAGTAGATAGTCTTTTTCGTGACTTCTCAAATAATGTGATATTTACAGTTTTTTGTTGCATTACTGTTTTTCAGCCTTAACTCAGAAATTTAAAATATCCCCATGGAAAACAGTTGAGAATTTGGATTTTATACTGTTGATCTCATTAGATAATCCTTTTCCTCATGTTTGGTGCAAAATTAAAAGTTCCACAAAAGTAACTTAGAGTATAAAGCATTTTCACCCCTTGTGATACTGGTGTTGGAGTACTTGAAGCAGTTGTTTCTTGTGTTACTTATTTGTTTAATCACTCCCAGTGATAAGTGCTTAAAACCCCTTCCCTCTTGCATGTCTGTAGGGCAACCTAAATTTCAGTGGTAGGACATAAAAACCAGTGTGCTTCCTGACATGTGCTTGGTGTGAGCATGTGTTTTTCTCCTCCAAGAAAATAAATGTATATTTCATCCCCAGCAGCTTATAAAAAGCTCCTCTTTCAGTTACCTTTCCTTTCTAAAAGACTGTTCTTGTCCTTTAGGGAAGAAATTTTTAAGTAGATTTTCCTTGGTTTTCCATCATCTGGGAATAGGAGTCCTGTTGTTCTTGAATGTTTAAGTAAACTCGCAAATCTAGATTCTGTGTGTGTAGTAGCACCAGAGATCTAGCAAACATGATTTGTTGATTTGTACTCACAGTGCTAGACATCTTAGCACCTATCTAGTATCCTAGATCAAGTCTGGTAAGAAAGACCTCTTCTTGGCTTATCCAGGATTCGGAGGTTAAATTAGCTTTCAATTGTTTAATGTAAGAAACTGAACACATCTGAAATTGGGTACAACAAAGATAGCATTATCTGAGCTTTTCTTCACAATTATGAACACATGAATGCATTTTAATCTTAACCTGCAACAGCCTTTGTTATCTCAGTCTGGACCTGAAATTGCCAGCTGTGCCATCCACTTTGGTAATTACGTAACATGGATGAATATCCACTGGGAACTAGGACAAGAGCTCCAAAAATCTTTTTAATTGATCCATGAATTAGACATAAACAGTGGTCTCTAGACATACATAACTAGCACATTTAACCATTTCTTCTGCTAGAGCCTTCCTGCGTTCTCTCTTATAACCTCTTTTAGGGAACCACAAAATAAAAATGCTGTAGAGTAACCCAAAGATATTAGGTAAAATAGTGTGTCATATGATTTATGATTATTTTATCATCCTCATAATACGAATTTACATTTACTGTCCAAGTATGTTAGTTCTGTGCGGTCTACAAACTTAAGTTTGCCAGAATGAATATTGGGCATATGAAGATGAGGAAGAAAAAGCATCACTTAATTCATGTGATTGAAATGATGAGATTTCATAAGTTTTTGTTTATTTGTTTGTCTTAGTAAATCGCTTTTTTTTTTTTTTTCCATTACATGAACTTATGCTTTGTTTTATTGTTCCAGGAGGAGTACAGTGTCCAAATAGTAGTGCACTACAGGAAACACGCAGCTGTAACGAACACTCTTGCACTGTGTATCATTGGCAGACAGGCCCATGGGGACAGTGCATAGAGGATGCATCTGTGTCTGCTTTCAACTCCTCTGCCAGCTGGAATGGGGAGGCCACCTGTTCTGTGGGGATGCAGACAAGAAAAGTCATCTGTGTGAGGGTCAACGTGGGACAAGTGGGCCCAAAAAAGTAAAGATCTTAAAAAATTATCCTTTCATACTTTAATTTGGATCTTGCTGGCCTAGATGTGTGTGTTGAATGCATGTGAAGACAAACGGCCCTCTCAATCTTTGTGCTCTTACAAAGGAACAATTTCTATTTTAAAAATACAAAACTAAAGCTATTAAAGGTCTGCAAAGTACTTTTCGCACTATTGATTTTTATGGGTGATATTTAGAGTAGTGACTGTGTTGACATCTGACTGCATAACCCAGTTGGCTGCTTACCATCATCAGGCTGAGTCAGGATGAAAGTCCTGAGGTGTGTGTGTGGTGTATGGGCAGTATAGCACAATTTGTGAGATAGTTCAGGTAGTTCAAAACAAGCAGCGTGCGGATAAGAGTAGTTCCCTACATAAGCATTTTTGGGGGGTCTAATTACAGTGTAACCTACTGAATAGAACATTCTCAGAAGCAAACTGAGGTCAAGCACAGTAAAGCTCTGACACAACATTAGTTTGACAGCTTTCCTTTCATATATATTAAGATATTTTTTTTCTAAGAGATTGCTTTAGCCCAGTGGTTTAATTTCTCAGTGTTATTTATGACCAGGGTTAAGTACAGATTAGCTGCTAGTTAAATACATTTGATGATATCTCCATGCAGTTCGTCAATCTGAAAATAGATCCTACTCAGGAGAGATTTAGGGCTGGAAGAGCTGAGAGCAGAGGTCTTTTAGAAAGTTCATGAAACAGCTGTTGTCACACAGAATACTTGCACAGTGCCAGCCATTCCTTGTGTTATTCAGCAGTGGAATTATTTAATCTATAATCTACTTTAAATGGAAATATGAGAAATAATACCAGCCCATTCAGTAACCTAAATTGTTATATATCTGCATTAAGTTGTGTTCTATTCAGTCATAATATCATTATATCTTTTATTAAAAAAACTCTAATGATTTATCTTCCTTTTTTAAATGTTATCATCTCTGCCTCTAGCCTGACCTTAGATTTTTGAGAGGAGGACGGTTTTATTTCATAAATGAAATGAGAAAAAAAATCTTGGTTTATCCTTCAGATTGTCACATTAAAATCACCAAATCATTTTTAGAAGAACCAGCCATTTTACATGAAAATGTAAATAGGAAACTTGCTTTAAACTCCCCTTAATAAAAAAAGATTACTATGGTATGATAGAATCAATATTATTGGCTTTATCTACCTCACAAGTTACAGACTTCAGCTTGTATCTATTCTGTTTAATTTGACCTTGAGTAAGAAATGCCAAAAAAATCAATACATTGCTGTAAGCCACATATAGTAAATACAAACAATATAAAAGATAGAAATGATGTGCTAATTGAACTAATTGTTTTGCCCAAGGATCTGAAGAGAAATGACTTTTTTTTTCTGAAAGATGAAGTTGTAAGTGAAACAGTGGATGTATATAATGCAATTTTTTCTGTATGCTTATAATTTCTGTTGTTCCTTAAGCAAAAAGCTATTAGTAAGCCTCTTCAGAATTATTTTGAATTTCCACCCTAGAGAAAAATTCTGAAAATGTACTTGCTGTATGTGATTGCTGACAAATCATTTTGATTATATATAATACACGCACACATACGTCATCTGGTTTTATGAATTTTATGCAAACAAAAAGGCAAAATTTAACTTAAAAAGGCAGAGTTTATGAAGAGGCGATGATCCTTCATGCTGGAATTTTAGCAGAGAAGGAAGGAAGAATGGAGATGTCGTTATAAGTGGGCCTTATTATAGCCAAGAAGTTGGTGCTGGTTTGCAATAAATCATCATATTTTAAGAATGGAAAATGAATTACTCAGAGACAGACAACTAGCAAATGTTATTGCCGAAGACCATTTTCCTGTGAAGCGGCAACAACCATTTCCTTCTCTTTTCCCCTATTCTTCTTCCCCTACTGACACAGGTGTAATTCTATACTGGCAATGGAGGCCACATTTTCTTCACAGTTTTTCATTTGACTTGCCAGCATTCCCTGCAGCCTGGCAGAAAAGATGCCTCATGCTAGTTAACCATTCCAAGCTGATTCAATCCAACACAAAATTAGTATCTTATCTCTCTGGTCCAAAATGCCTGCCAGCCAACAAGAGGAAAATGGTTGTAATGTGTTTTTTCTAATGAGCCAAAAGCTTCAAAGTGTAGAAGTGATGTTTTTTGTACATCTTTATGCAATCTTCTGACAGTCTGCACTGTGCACTTTTAGGGCAATACCCATTTTGAAATTATTTTAAAGACTTGCAGTACTTCTGCAAAAGCTATTGCATCTTTCTGAAGATACAATACAGTGTAGAGCGTTCCTCTTAATGAAAGAATGGGAACATTCAACCCAGGAAATGACCTGGGTTAACGAGCCCCATATGTGGCAGTTTAATAATACCTTTTATATTCTGATCAAGCCTCTTTTTAAACAAGCAAGGTTTCACATTTCTTCTGACAGTCTTTCACAGTCTCATTGTTCAGACCTGTTTCAAATCCTTTCTAGCTTCTGTCATAAGATCATGGTCAGCTTATACCTAAATGTGAGGTTACAGTGGTGTTAATGTCAGATATGTCTTCTGACAGAATTCTGGTGAATTTATGAAGAGCTATATATTTATTTTGCTAAGCGAAGCAAGATGACTTTTCCTTACAATAATTTAGAAGCTTGAAAATAACACTCAAAATGTGAAAGTCTGGAATGATGAGAGAGGAACAATATTGTTGAGGGTATTTTTTTAAAAAAAATTTCAGTCTCTAGGTGTAGAATGTGCCAGTTTTGACTTGCTTTCACCAGATGTATTTAATTTCTAACAGGTTTTGTTTCTGAGCTCTGTCCTGATGAGTTCTGGGCAACTAGCTCTCCCCTTGTGTGCCTGCAGGCATCCAAGTATCTCTTGTGATTCATCACTTCACTGCAGAATTACCATTTATCTGATAACGTATCCTTTTCTTTTTTTTTTTTTTTTTTTTTTTTGTCAGATGCCCTGAAAACCTTCGACCAGAAACAGTGAGGCCTTGTCTGCTTCCCTGTAGAAGGGACTGTATTGTGACTCCATTCAGCGACTGGACATTGTGTCCTTCTTCATGCCAGGAAGGTAATTTTGTCCATTGTGTCTGAGTGGACAGATTTTAAGTAGTCAGACTAACTTCTAACTAGTCGATTTTGGCAGAATACTTATACAGACCTCCTCCTGACAGAAGATAGAACTGACAGAGCTGATATTGTAACTGCTGGGAAAAAAGTAGTGTTTCTGTTAATGACACAGTATAGAACCATTTTTTTCAGTAGCTTCTAAAGTTCTTTATAACTTCTAGTCACAGACTCTTGTCTGAAAAACCCCTTCAAGAATGTCTTCTATTTTCTCTTCTATTTATTTTATATTACTAAAGTCTCTCTTACATTTTCACCTAATAAGTAGTCACACAGTAAACACCTATCTCTCTGTATATCACCAACAGTGATACTTCTATAACTGCAGAATAATATTTGAATGTATTATAAAACACTTGGATTTTGTCTTTGAAATTACATGTGCTGCTTGTTCATCAGAAAACCTGAAACTGTATATCCCAAGATGCATATGCATATAATATTTCAAAGCTCTCTGACTTTTGCCTGTCCTTATCCCCAAAGAAAAATGAAGGAAAATGTAAAAGAAATAGGCTAATTTTTAATTGATGTTAGTGTTCTGATTTAAACATACACTGGAATACCATTTTAATACACTTGACAAAGCCCTTGACAACAGTGGAGGTCTCACTTGAATTTTTATTACACTGTAATTGTGTACAAAGTGATAACTGGCTTTATATTGCCTGCATTGTTCTGTCTTATCTCTTTCTCTCTTTTAAGTTAAAGAGGAGTTATTTTGCTAATATGTACCATTAAAGACAAAGTCTGTAATAACTCTTGTTCCATGGAGTGCTAATCGCTGTGTGATGTGATGATTTCTCACAGCTACCACATTATCAGAATGTAAGATGACATAAGATATAAGACATCAAATATACATATTTCAAGTATTACAGTCAGTTCTTTGTGCTTTACGAAGTACAGAAGCATAAGTGGTTTTCACTGTAATTCATAGTACCTCACAGTCCATTCTGAGAAATGAAATGTTACAAAGATTAAATTTATACCTGTTGACAAAGAACAGATAATTAACAATATTGAATCTGAATCTATGAAATATTTGTTCATTGTTAAATACTTTGTTCTTTCACAGCAATACTAGTGAATTAATTGTTCTTTCTACAATGTTTTTGTTGAAGCTGATTGTCTTGGACAAGTGTTGTCCTGTTCTCATTTCTGTGGATTTTAAGAAAATTTATTATGGAATGTGTATATCTTCATGAATATTCACTACAAACTAGGATGCATTCTGCTGTAAAGTAGTGCATTTTTTAACCAACATTGGCATTTTGTCTACTCTGTGAGTCAAACAATATTTTCATACGTCTACATAATTTTTATTTCATCGGTTTTACCCATTTGTGTCATCAGTCCAGTCACCAGCTATGGGCTGCATGTCTGTCTTGTCCTTGTGCCAGCCCCTGGCTTCTCCTGGAGCTGGCTGACTCAGGACCAGAGACTTTCCTCTGTGTTGAAAAGCAGCCAAGTGATGGAGAACCACTGCCGGGGTTCTCCTACTGCTTGCTCCTAATTATGATTGCTTGGCTGTGGTCCAGTATGCTTCTATGTTCAGACAAACTGCAGCTGCTATAGTAACCAAAGCTGGTATCAACCCAGTCAGCCAAATGTCTGCACTGCAGCTCTCAGAGAAAAAAAGAAAAAGAAGAAAAGAAAAAAGAAAACTCAAGATTTTTGCATAGTAATATCTGTGCATTACGTATCACTATAAAATTAATATACATTTCAGGGGTTTCCCTTCGTATTCTGATATCTGAAGATGATTAAAAGCAAAATTCCTACAGGGATCATTTGCTGTTTATCACTGATAGTGAATTATTATAATATTTAAAAACTATAAACCATAAATTTATTATAAAATGGGAAAATAAAACTTCATATTTATATGTAATGTGTGCTCTTTTAAAATATTTTTTGTATGCTTAGCTAGGGTAATGCTAGTCCCAGGTGGAAAATGAGAGCATAAGGAGAAGAACTAAAGCCCAGCATGGAGAGAACCAAGAGTGTAAATTAAATTTGTTATATTTCTGACTATGGAGATTAAGAAAAGACAATTAGATTTTCTGATTGAATCAGTTAGTAAATGAAAAAATAACAAAACATAATAATTTATCCTTTTTAATTTCTGTTTTTAGTTCTGCACGCCAATAATTAAAGCAAATTTATGCTTTGAAACTGAAGTGCATCAGCAAACTTAGATGGTTAGTTTTGTTCTCTTGAGCAGTGTGATTAGATATATATTCATTTGTATATCATTACTATTGTTTCTTTCTTTTTAGCTCTGCTTCTTAGTCTTTAGCTCAGATTAAAGTGTTTTATCTATTAGGATAGTTTTCTGCTTATGACAAACTGGTATGTCACTGTTGTAGTGATTGACTCAAATACCTGTTACGTTAAAACCTATTTTTCCCTAACTATTGCCATTCTTGTATAATAGCAGGAAAAGTAATCTCTGCTGTTCTTTTCAGGAGATGTCATAGCAAAGAAACAGTCCCGTCACCGAGTCATTATTCAGCTCCCTGCTAATGGTGGTCGTGAGTGCCCGGACACTTTATTTGAGGAAAAGGAATGTGAAGCTTCTCCCATCTGCTATAGCTACAGGTAGTGTTATTCAACATATTACAGCTTATGCATCAATTTTCAGCCTCTACTATCTGCTAAACTTTGTTGAATTGTACTTGTTATGAAAATTAGAATACATCATTAAATCAAGATTTCTAAACAGATACATAGACGAAGTTGGGCCCACAGAATATGGGGCCCACTATTTATTTGTTTCTTTTTTTTAGAAAATGAAAAAAAAATTTTTTTTTTTCAATTCATTTGCAAAAGCATTGCAACTAATGAGAGTTACATTTCAAGATAAATCTTTCCTGGCAATTATTTTGAAATTCTATATGATAAAAAAACCTTCCTTCTTAAACTGTCTGTTCTTCATCTGTTTAGTATTTTCAGTACCAAATTTTACCTGGGATAGTTCATAATTATTTGCCAATTAGAAGAAAAGTTGCTTGTGAGTGGTAGATGAGGTAATGTAATGACTGGCCTCATGTCAAACATTTCTTCTCTATATTTCCTTTTTTATATTTTCATTTATTTTAGGTGGAAGACCCACAAGTGGCGCAGATGCCAGCTAGTACCATGGTATGTGCGCCAAGACAGTCCAGGAGCACATGAGACTTGTGGACCTGGGTTGCAAGCAAGAGGTTAGAACCTGTCATTTATTCCTCAGAAGTCTGAAGCTTTACTGGTGTGGAAAATGCTGTAAAATTCAATCATTGTAGATTAACAATAATTAAATTTCTGGGGATCAGCAGAGGAAAATACTGAATGCTGATATAGTACGGTGCATCCTAACTGGCATTTGGCAAATGCTTTATTCATAAAGTATCAAATGTAATTTATTTTTAAATACAGATACTGTACCAGTGAATATTTACGCTATTATTTATTAAATTTATTTCAACATGTCTACCTGAAACAAGTTTTGCAGGGGTGTTTGTGGAAAGTATTTTCTCAAGAAGAATTTAAAAAGAAAGAGAGTTCATTTAAAATTTTTCTTTTTATGAAAAATGTGCAAGTTCACAATGAAAATGTGAACATTTTTCAGGTAATGACATTGTGAAGACACAATTATGAGTATATCCATAAGACCAAATGTAAGACTTTTGTTCCTTGCAAGCGTTTTTCAAAGATGGGAGTGGGTGGGAGAACCCTACAGTAATTTTGAACTGGAAGACCAAAATTTTGGATCCCTCAAAGCAGGGTCAGTTTTAAAGTTAGATCTCACCCTGGCTGGAACAGATTGCGAAGAATCATGTCCCATTGAGTTTTGAGTATCTCCAAGGATGGAGATCACACAATTTCTCTAGGTACTTTCTACGTTTGTTGTTTGCTTATGGACTCTTTTTCCTAATATCTAATCTGAAATTTCCCCTTCCACAATTTGTGTCTGTGGCTCTTTATTCTTTCACTTTATACCGCTGAGAAGAGTCTGTATCTCTCTTTTTTATACCTTCCAATCAAGTATAAAGAAGGTAAATGTAGAGGGCAATGAGATCACAAGAGGTGTAGGACTTAACTCCACTAAAGTTCATGAGGTTTATGCCATCCCATTTCTCAAGGTTGTCAAGGTCTTCTGAACAGTAGCTTAACTCTTCATTTAGGTACTGACTGCTTCTCTCAAGCCGTTGTCCTCAAATTTACTAAGGGTGTTTTCTCTGTAGATTGTTAAAGATGTTAAATAGAATTGGCCCTGGAATTAACCACTAATGTGTAACTCTCTTGTACAGCTGCCACTTGGATTTCAACTCTACTGATCCTTTCAGTTCAGTGACCCTGACATTTTTTCTACCATTTTCATTTAATTCAAAATTTTAACAACCAAACCAGCTTTATGGTCACCTATCTTCATAGAAGAAAATGTGGATTTATCAGAATTGTATATGTGTGACTCTTTATAGTTAGGAGATGTTCTTAGGTGTATTAAATAAACTTAGTTTGAAAGTAATTCCAGTTCCCACTTACTGTGTTACAGTAATTGAATTGCTTTGAACTACTAGTCAACCCTGAATTTCAGGAATGATTTTTCTTTTGCCTTTGCTGAGTGCAAACTTCTACCTGTTAAAACAACATTGACTCAGCAGATTGTAGAATTCCTGATCAAGGACAGTGTTAACTGCAGAACTGAAATATAATGGTCATTAATTTCCTTGAAGTACTGAAGGAAGTTATGGTACAGTAAAAAAGTCAGAGAGTGAATCTTAAGCTAGTAACTTCTATTGATTACTCAGAAGGTGTTATTGGAGATCAATTTAGAGCTTACCACAAAACAAAACCTGAATGTTTTGCCTATATTGCCAAGATGAATGCCTTTTGACTCTGGTAATTCTTTCAGAGATCTGTAACTAATGTAGTCTGTGAGGGCTGCTCGGACAGTGTATAGTTGTGTTGAGGTGCCTAAATCTGACCACTTGGACTCAAACTTGTTAGTAACGAAGAGTAGCTAACTGTATTCTATTATTCCTACATGTCTTGAGTTTCAAGTTGTTTTTTCATTGTTGTTGTTGCTGTTGATAGTTTAGTTTTTGTTTATTTGCTTGTTTTTATGCTACAATTCATTCATGTACAGTACACACATACAGAACAATATATATTTTGGAATTAATGGGCAGTTTCTAAAGCTGTTGAAACAGATTGGCAGTATTTCCATCTGGTACTTAATCAAGTTGCTAGAGTTTGATCTTTAAAAGTATGACACATTGAAGCAGGTGTCTTATTCCTACAAGGACATATAATGGGATAGCTCTCAAATATTATAGGATGAAGTGTAGGATGAGCAATCTTAATTAAGAAACTTGGGAGCTGCTAAGCCTGAAGGAAGCTGTTGTCTTTTGTAGAATTCTGTAATTGTTCCTGAGGTTAGGAGAAAATATTTTTCTTTACTTCTGCTTTTCATTATTTTTATTTTTATTTATTTTTATTTTTATTTTTATTTTAAGTCTGTGAAGTGTGCAACAGTTATTATAAAATTTTGAAGGAAGGTGAGTTCATTTATCAATCATTCTTTGTTTATCAATGATAGCAATGATAATCAATGATTTATCAATGATTCTGTGCCTCAGTCCAAGTATCTAAATATCTTCTGGACTGTTGTTCTGGTTAAATCTACAAGCATTAATGTCAGAGCCTTTTTTAGCCCTTTATTTTTCCATTGATATAAATAATAAAATTATTATAAGTGTTAAATTTAGAAAACATTTGTGTTATATGTATCTCAGTGTTTTAATACCAACCAGTGTGCTGAATAGTCTAAATTGATATTCTATAAAGGCTAAATAAAACTAGTACAGTTTTTATTTTGGTTGAGATAAGTAAGATATATCATGATTTATTCAACAGCTTTACAATGAATATGACTTGGAAGTAAAAGCTGAGGTTTTGCGCAAAATAACATTAACTTTGGAAAATATAATCTTGCAGTTCTCTATAATATTGGTGTATTTAGTTTGCCCTTCAGAAAATTTGCTTTTTGAACGTGGACAGTATGTTTGAACAGTTTTATATAGATTTTCTCTAGCACTGGGTATTAATATATACCCTCTCCCCTCTTACTAATTTCTGCCATGAAAATAGCCAAGTGTGAATTTTTAGTGGTGCCCATTACTTTGTTTTTTCCCCCCTATGCAAGAGAGGATTTAATGCAGTGTGCTCACAGAAGGGAGGCTGACCTGAATGCGATGCTGATTGAGTTCTGCCCCAGATAGCGTTAGAAAGATTTCACCAGAAACTGAAGGAAGACTCTGGAAGAAGTTTTGTCACCTCTCCCCGCTTATTCTTCCTTAATACTTGGCTTCTTATAAATAAAGTTTCGATAAGCTATGGAAAACTTTACATGACTTCATCTTAAAAAATCTGTACTATACATCATTTATTTAAAGGTGTTTTCTTTTTAATATAGATACAGAAGATCCACCCCAGAATTAGGAAATGCTAAACACTGAAACATGAAATCTATTTGGCATAATATTTTGATACTTCATTTATAGTATAATACTGGAATATGGATTTTTTAACATACATTTAAGCATTTGTTGCTGATTTCTGTACAAATATTTACTATTTTTTGAAAAAGAAATTGAAAAAGAGTTCTCTCTGAAATTTCTGATGCTTGTAAATCACACTTTCGTTTCTAGTGTGTAGATTGCTCCAAAAGTAGTGCCTCCTATTTCTTTCCATGGAAACTCCAACAGATACAAAGAGCTCAATAACATTGATTGTTAAAGCAGATTGTCAGCTACAAAACATTATTTTTCAAAATAAGCACCACTATTAACTGATGCATGCAGATAAGTTGATGAAGATGTTCTTCATTTTGTGACATGACAGCTGTGCATGGCTTTCTGGAACCTGGTTTGGCTTTTACATTGCTGTCACCACTGCTGAAATACACCACTCACCACTGCACTTTGTTCACGTCCGCTGTTTGATCTCCAGAGCTGTTCAGCAAGCATTGATGAATGTCAATGGGTGCCATTTTGTCTATCCTTTTTCTGATTTGATTGTCTACACAGGAATGCTGTAACATGTAGGGGAACGAGAAATGTGTTAAATAAGAAAATAATATGAAGGTATATATGCTTTTATTAGTACTTTATTTTCAACAAAATACTGTACTGTTTGTATTTTAGTTACAAAGTTAATTACATCTGAAGAAAAAATTAAAAGAAATCATTAGAAACAACTGCTTGTGTCTAAACATGCATGCTTTGCTTTATATCACAGCATTTCCATTCTTCAACCTTTTTGTCACATTGGTCTTGCGTGGCAGAACAGATACTTGATCGAATCATAAAATTGAGATTTGTGATTCATTGTTAAAGACAGCTCTGTGTCTAGCTGTCTTTTATAATGAAGGTTTTGTTACAAGTCGTGTCAGTATAAATGAACATGTCACAAAATTAGAAGCTTGGTCATAGCAGAGGAAAGAGAAAAAAAGGATTTGATTATTTTTTAAAAATTCTAAATTCCATTTAGAAATGTTCGTGCAAATTATGGGAAACTATTTCTAGACATAAGCATAAGAACATAGCACTTAATACCTGAGAAATAAATTCACTGTTACGGTCATGAATGTACTTGAACAAGGTGGATAGGCATGATAATTGTGTTTAATTTTCATGATGAATGAAGATTTGCAGCCCTATCACAGGTAAAATGTCCTTTAACAGTGAATAAGTACAGCAATAATGTATTTCATAATCGTAGTAACTTAAGACTTCAGCTTTCTCTTATTCAAAACACTCATGAGTGGGTGAGATGAAGGCATCAACAAGGAGTCTGGGAGTTCCTCTTCCCTACTGATGATCACAAAAAAAGCCATGTTTTACTGCAGCGGCATTTATGTTATGTTTATTATCATGTGCTGTTTCTAATTTAACAATAATAAACTAATCAGATGTCTTGATGGGTCATCTGAAACAAATAAAAATTACAGAATCTGAAACGTTAGAACAAATGCTTTATGAAGTCAGGCTTCTAGTATTTTATGATACTACAGGTTGTAAAACTTACTGTGGAACAGAGGAAAAATATGCTCAGTTAGGATGTGCTGAGGAGACTGCTTTGTAATTCTTATGGCTGACATTTATTAGCACACAGATAACTTCGAAGCAGAGGTCTATTCAGTTTGCTTGATTAGCATATAAAGTTTGAAATTATGAGCAAGTTAAGCAGTTTCTATATTTGTATCTTAAGATGCTGGCAAACCTCAGCTCTGAAGGAACTTAGAAATATAGTTCAAATCCCTTTTGAACTGTATAGGAAAGTCCAAGGAACTTGCTTGCTAAAAAGGACTGTTTTGCCCATAGCCTTTGCAGATTTAAGCAGGGCTTGTTGGATCACATTCCAATGCTAGTGAGGAGGACACATAGCAGATACAGCCCTTATGCCCAAACTGCGATAGCCTAATCGCATCATGATGCATATGGATGGATGCACAGGAAAGGGCTACCCCAGTGACCGAAAAGAGATTTGAAAAAGGATGTGCAGCCTGCAGTCCTTGCCACCATAAATCTTCCTCAGAGTTTTGTAGGAGAAATGGGATGAAAATTGTGAAATCTGTCAGCAGATTCTCTAATAGCAAGAAGAAGGTTATTTATAAAACTTAAGCAGAAGCTTTAGTAAGCTTGCTGTCAGACAAAATCTCTCTGAATGGCTGTACTTGATGTCACTGGGAATTGGCCATTATTAAAGGTCTGATCCTGAGGTCTTACCATTCTTCATTCATAGCATGTAAATAATTATTTGAAAGACCGTGGAGTGGGGAAACTGGAGGAAACTTCCCAGGATTGCTGTGAGCACATAAGTGGCCTCAAAGGCTTGTTTGAGCCATGAGGAGGCTCAGAGGTAGAATTGGTGGTCAAAACCATTTTCCTCTCATTGTATATAAGCAGCGACAGCATCCTCTCTGGGCATTGCTTACTTGGAGGGGGCATTTGCTCTTGTGCCTATTTTGTACCCTTATTGAAAGCACAGTAAAAGAGACAAAATGACAATGGACTGCTGCTCTTTCATGGAGCTACAAACTACTATATTTATTTCAGTGAGATTTATCAAATAACAGTGGCCTATTGTCTAGTTCATATGAAAAGTCACTGCAGGTAATAACGGGGAACTTCAGTTTTCATACAGGAGAATTTGGACAGTAGTGCTCAAAGCTATTATTGCTGTGAGAAATTAATAGTGTATTGCCAAAACAAGACCTCAGATCTTCAGACAATCTCCTGGAAAGATTCAGCAGTAACACATTGTTACTCTTTTTCACGTAAAGTACTCTTGCTCTTGCATTTTCCCAATATTATTGACATATACTCCTGCTTAATATACATCATGATAGAAATATTTCATCATGCAGTGTCTAGCCTGACATATCCTGCAGAAATAGAAATGAAGAATGATGAAGTCATAGCCTAGGCAACATTGATAGTAGGTATAAGAAAAGTTAGTATTTGCTGGAATAATTTTTTGCTTTTCTAGAAGTGAAACAATGATTTTACTACTAAATATTTAACAAATTAAAAAATAGTAGCACAACTATAGTGTAAAGCAGATGATATTAGAGCACTTTCATTCATAAAGCAGTGTAATTTCTAGGAATGTTTGAGGTCAATGAATCTCACACCTCATTGAAATCTTGATGATAGGAGCAATGCTGGAAAGATTCTTATATAAATCCACTCTTAGGAAGACTTGCTCAAATACAGTCTTAGTGTTTGATTATGCCACCAACAAATGTATTAGCCTGTCATCTCCCATGGCAAACAGTGCTATCAAATAAAGTTTTAATTACATCAAAATTCCTTGTCTAGAAAATTTAAACTGCTGCTTATTTCACACTTTTCTTCTGAGAGATTATAATTGTTAAATGCCAAAACAATTTCCTAAGTGAATAGTTTCCTTGTTAAATTTGATTTTTCTATTAGCCAAACTCCTGCTTTATGCTTTCACTTAACAATTACTTGTGCTTAATTTAGTAATAGAAGAGCCACACTCTTTCCATTTACTGCTAATGTCAGTAATAAATGTGACATGTTTGTATAGGCCAAATAATTAGTTTGACACTACATAGCTTTATAGAAGTTGAAGATATTGCCCTGTATAGTAAGTTAACTATTGATCTCAGTGACATTTACTCAATATAATTAAAGAACCATGCATTTGTTCAAAGATGCAGGGTCGAGGTTTGCCCAAATTAGCCTGTGTGTTGAAAAAGTAGATTGTACTCTTAACATCTATATTAGAAATAAGGGCATTACTGATGACTGGCCAAAATAATGTATTAATGGTATGTATACAGTTGTCAAAATCCCTACTTTAAATAATGGGAAAATATCCGCTCTTCTAACTGTCACAAGGACTTATAAACCTTTCAAGTAGATACCTAAATCTGTAAAATAACAACGGTAAAATGTATCCAAGTCCTGTCAAATAGAAGTTATGTGAATAGTTATGGACAGGCTCTCTGAAAATTAAGATTCAGGAATTGATTTGGAATGCCAAGCTGTCCTTTAATTTGTGTTGTTATTAAGGTGAAATATTTGGGTCTCAAGAATGAAGAGTTTTCCTCCTTTGATTGGTACAGTACAACTGACAGCTAATCAGAAAAAAATTACCAAAACCAGCTTGGAGTTAATTCCTAGTGGAACTTCTCATCTGGGTGTTCTTGATGTAAGTTAGATGCACTAATATGTTTCTGAAGAAAATTTATAACAGACTGAATATTTACCCCTGAGTAATGTTTAATAATCAAGAAAATTGGAATGAATATTGGCTTTAAAATTACTCAGTTTGCTTGTAAGGAAGTATGTTCTTCAACTGACAGTGTTTATGGCCTATAGAATAGATGGAGAGGCAGTATCTAATATGGCTATCAAACCATGATAGGTTGATTATTAAAATTTATTGAATTAATCAATGAAGTATATTTTAGTCCTTTGGTAAGTATAGTTTTCACTGCTAAAAACGTTGGCCTTTGTCTCTCTGAAAATGAAGTAAAGTTAGTTTTGCTGATGTGCATGCATTCCAAGGATAAACACAAGACAGGATTTAGGTTTGACCTCTGTGAAGTTCCACATAGTAGAACTTGTCTAAACTATATTTTTACCTTGGGATATCTGGGATAGCTGTATATTATCTCACAAGAATCCAAAACCATAGTCCAGGCCTGCATTAGAAGATGCTGGTTTGACCTGTGGTTTTCCATAATATTTGTATAACGGTAGAAATCCTATAGAGTGTACTGTTCACACATCATTAAAGTAGTTGTCCGGATTTTCAATTTTTAGATACTTACTTTTTCTCTTTGAGCCATTCCATCTGGGGGAAAAAAAATAAGAAAAAGGAGGAGTTTTCTTTGTATAAATCCACCAATAATAATGGAATTAGACAGATTGATTGTATTAGACAATGTACGGCTGGTCGATCCCCCAGTAAGCACAACTTAATGCCATACTGACCCTATAGCAAACAATACTGGCAGCGCTGAACCAAAGGGCAGTCAAGGATCAGGGAGATAGTTTGCTTAGGTCTCTGGAAAAACAAACCTCCCTTCCTTTCAGTGCCACACAAAAGTGTGGCAAAAGCAATTCACTCAGGACCTTTGGATATTTTAGTAGGCACATGGGTTTGGAAGAGACCATTTGCATCATCATGTTCAGCTTACTACAGTCATCATGAAGTAAAAAATTAGTTTAGAACTATCAATAGAAAAAAGCTGTTTTATCATGAAAAAAAAGGCAGGGAGGCTTGCACATGTCACAAAACCTTTGAAATTACCTGGCAACAGTCTTTAAAAAACAAACAAACAAATAAACAGAAAAAACCTTTGCTTCTCCAAGTATTCTTCCTTTTTTTTTTTTTTTAAGAAAAAATAGTTTATAGCCAATTTTGTTTTATTATGAAAACTTGCTTTCAAACCCATTTTTTCTTTAACAGTTGAACATGATTATACCATAATACCTGGGATGCAAAAATTTACATTTTGTTTTTGATTCACATATCAGTAAAACAATTACTGACAGTACAATTGAAGTACTATGTTTAAATTACAGAGCAGAGTGTAAAATAAAACATGATATTCCTTCATATGTTTAGAGAATGATATATTGTGTTTGGATGCAATGTTGCTGCAGCAATTGGTGATCCAAATTACTTTCACAGTCATTATGAGATACTGCATACGCTGTGTACTGTGAAATGTGAAGAAGCATAAATATGATTCTGTTGTGTGAACAAACAACTGGAATTTTTCAATCTTACTGCAAAATAAGTTTTATGTTGTTTGGGGCTAGGAAATAAGATTTACATAGGCTTAGGTTAGAATAATAGATAAACAACCATGTTTAAACAAAAACAACAACAACAAAAACAATTTATCCATAAGGAGCAACGATAGAACATTGTTAAAGACTATGTGGATGGGGCAGCCCCATTCTTTTTAAATCGTTATATTCTACTACTTCCTGTAGTGCACCTGTAATTTTTTAAGAATGTCTTTTTTTTTTTTTCCTTGTCAAAAGCTTTTGTTTAGGATGTGGCTGTCCTTTCATAAAACGTTACACCCCTGCTTGTTGGTACTTCACCCATAGCGAATATGATTTGTCTTTCAATCTTCTTTCAAAAAATTGGTAAAGAAAGTTGGGCTGCAGTACTGTTGCAAGTGGCAAAGTATTATCCAGAATGTATTTCTAAATATTACATCTTTCCTTTCTAAATACAAGCTTTTGATACAGTTTTGTTTCTTATGTGCTACACAACTACTGAAAATGGCACTGCAAGTTTTTTAATGTCAGAGTTATAGCTTTTCTCTAGGAATAATGTAATGATACCGTGAAAATCAGCGTAACAGATATGGATAACATGGTGATAACATGGATAACATAATGTTTACAGTTGCCAATGAGATTTTTTTTTCCTGCTATGTACTGATAAAGAAATAGTAACTTAAGGAGAATCTCAAAAGAGTCATTCAGAAAGATCAAATGTATTCATTTAAGATATAATTGATTACAAATGTTTGTATGTTGTGTAGATATTCTGGGCTTTCAATGTGATTTTTTGGTAGTGTGCTGTAGACTTAGTTAATTATAGATGTTCATGAAAAATTGCCAAACTAAATCCAATTCCTTTTTTGCTTCCAGCAATTACTTGTCGCAGACAAGATGGAGGACAGGCTGACATCAGCGAGTGCCTTAAGTATGCTGGCCCCTTACCATCCTTAACACAGACATGTCAGATTCCCTGTCAAGATGATTGTCAGTTTACAAACTGGTCAAAGTTTTCTTCCTGCAATGGGGACTGTGGAGGAGTTAGAACAAGAAAACGCACTCTTATTGGTAAGAGTAACAAGGAAGATAATACATGTTTTATTAACTGTTTTGAATAAAGCGTGCATTGCTGTGAGTTCCCTTAGAACTAAGAGTAAGGATAACACAGGAAGGAGGCATTTCTTCTTTATGGAGTCCAGATAGTAAAATGTAAAGCAGACCATTTATTTTTCTGAATGATAAGTCAGCATTATCTGTAGAGAGGTGAAATATAATAATAAACCAACATGATCCAGAGTCCAAAGAAATAAAAACTCTTGGCCTGCATTTTTGATGAGCCCTCTTTACACCAATAGAGACATAATTGTCTGTTATTAACAGGTTTTTATACTTTATTTATTCTGCACTCTGATTCTGCAGCCTGCCTCTTTGCACAGAGATCAGGAAGATTCAAGGAACTGCAGAGTGGTTGTAGGTGGAAGGGGCTTCTTGTAGGTCCCTTCTCCAACCCTCCTGCCTTTTAGAACCGCTTGCCCAGGGCAGCATCCAGACAATTTCTGAATATCTCCAAGGAGGATGATTCCACAGCCTCTCTATGCACCAGTGCTTCACCCCCTGCACTGTACAGAAGTGCTTCCTGATGGCCAGGTTCCCTCTTGTGTTACAGTTTGTATCCATTGCCTCTTGTCCTAGCGCTGAGCATCACTGATGTTCAGGTATTTATAGACGCTGATAATATTCCCACTTAGGTTTATCTTCCGTAGGCTTGAACAGTTCCAGCTCTCTCAGCGTTTTCTCACTGAAGAAACTGATGATGAAAAACAGAGTGGCAGTAGACCTTTTCAGTTGTTTGCACTTGATTTACATGTATTGTGTAAGCTAAGAGTTCAGGGAGCAGGTTTGCAATTTGCTTTGATTCTTTAGCATCAGTAATTATATAAGCAAGCTATATCTTGGGAGCATTGTCTAACCAGGTTGAATTTTCACCAGTCTGAATTAGGTCTGCTTTTTGGGGTTTTGTTTCTTCTTGCAAACTGTAAATGGAAAAGTAAAACATTTGTTGAAATTTTCCTGGATGTTCTCTTAGAAAATCTTGTGAAAACCCAGATTTGACTTTTTTTTTAAATATATTTAAGATTGGTGAGAGAACAATCATTTATCTTTAACGTGATCAAGTACTCTTTCTCATTCTTGGTACTGGCTACACCAAGAATCCCCTCTTGAATTATGTTTTGTTGCCATAGAGTTGCTGCAGCAGTTGAATTCTTTTTAGCCTCTTGATATAGAATCACATGTTTATTCTTAAGCTTTAGTTTACCTCTTTTGACTTCTTATCTGCATTGAATATTAAATTTTTGATTAAGCCAGTCCTTCCCCTAGCTGAATATTTTTTCTTTATGTTCTCACTTCTATTGCCTTCTGCTTAATTTTCTGCCTTATTTTTGCCACTACTGAGAATACTCTTTTTTGGGTGATTTTTCTCATTATTGCAGACACTTTGTCTTGTGATGCTCTGTGTGTTTGAGACAGTGGTGTCCCTTGAAATTTCTTGAGGTTGAACTTAACAGAATAAAAAGTTTTCCAATAATATTTAATCCTTATCCAGAACCTTTTACTTGCTCCATGTGATAGACACACTGCCACTTTGAAAAACACTTTTTCTTCAATTTCTTTCTTTAAACCTGCTCTTTTACTTCTGCGTGAAATGAAGAGAGAAAAAAAAAACCCACAAAACTGTTCTATTTTCAAGTCGTAAGTGAAGCCTGAAGTGTAAGACTAGGCCTGTGTCACAGCACTATTTGCCAGTTAGTCTGTGTAATCTGTGGAGGAGGAAGGCTAGCTAAGGGGGAGTGCCCATTCGCAGTTTCAGAAAGAATATGATAGCATAAAATCTGTTCTACAAAGACTTTTACATTTATTTCATAAGCTGTTTTATATGGAAAGGAAAATAGACCAAACTTTATCACAGAGGAGATTAAAAGTAAATTTAGTGGGGTATGGAGATGGGTGGATGGGTACACTGAGTTAAACAAGGAAAATCAGATTAGGAGAAAAACATGATTTCACAGAAGGAGCTTTTTAATTCATAGGAATGGTAATTATTAACGGATGTATGACAACAGGTAGTGAAATGAAAGTGTTTTCACATTTTGAAAAAAAGTACTACTGTGACAAAGCTGTATATTTCTTCCTCTTGCAATTTTCTTCCGCTTGAGAAAGTTTTATCCAGAGAGAATTTTTTATTTATTGAACTGCACATTGCTTTTTTTCCCTTAGTAGAGGAAAAATCATATATTTGTTTAATTACTAACTTTTTAAAAACGTACCCCACAAGAACATTTATCCAAAGTAAACACAAATATATGACTTTATCTTTAAAGAACATTACCTGTGTACAGACTCTAGGCATTAATTTCTTAGGAAATAAAAGTCATTAACCTAAAGAAAAAGAATTAATCTAACTAATTTGGGGAATGTATATTTGATTTAAAGCACTTAAATTTGCAAACTTTAGCCTGCGGTTTATCTTTGTTGGAGGAATTGTCTTAAGGGTGGATAAATGAAATTTTTTGTGGATGTAAACTGATACAAACTTTCTAAAATATTTTTTTTCTTCTTTCCAGGAAAAAGTAAGAAAAAAGATAAATGCAGAAATTCTCAGTTATATCCTCTTATTGAGAATCAGTTTTGTCCATGTGATAAATACAGCGCTCAGCCTGTGGGAAATTGGTCAGACTGTATTTTACCAGAGGGCAAAGTGGAAGTATTGCTGGGAATGAAGGTGCAAGGAGACATTAAGGAATGTGGACAAGGCTATCGTTACCAGGCCATGGCATGCTATGATCAGAACAGTAGGCTTGTGGAAACATCGCGATGCAACAGTCATGGTATTTAAAGATCTCTGTTTTCATCTGTTTATGTATCTGTTCCATTTGTATCTGAACAGGTAGAATTAGTAGATTGATATTTATTGCTTAGGCAGATTTTTGTCACAAGATATCTTCAAACACAGTGCATGTTTTGTATGTTTCTGAAAAGACATTTCAGTGATGATTCACAAAACAATAAACTTTGTACTGATTGCTACAGTGCAGTATTTAAAATTAAGTAATAGTAAATTAGTAACTAGGTATTTTAAGAAATGAAGGGAAAATCTTATCATTTTTCCTGATAACTGTTCTTGCAAATTTAAGAATACTTAGGAGGGTCAAATCCTTAAAAAATAAACAGGGACAGCACAGGACTGTTTTGAGAAAGATGAAAATTATTTCTATGAATTTGAATAAACACAGGATCTTTAGATAGCTCTAATCTCCTTAAATAGCCTTGTCTCTACCCTTTCTACCCTCCTCAGCTTCTTAATAGATATACTTTGATCTGAGATCAACAGCACATAACACTATTTCTGTATAATTCTGTCATGTGGAAATGTAGGTTGCTTAAAGACTTTATAGTCCTTGTACTCATGTTGCTCCTGAAGGGAACACTCACCTTCCTGAAATGGGTGCATCTGTAGCGTTAGGATCAAAATTGGCACTTTCTGATTTTCAGTGAGCCAGAAATGTGCTAATTTTCATCACTGGAGTTTCTGTGTTCATCTGTCCTCCTGCTTGCAGTGCAGAAGTGTTTCTGAACTATTGGTTTGAAGAGCTGGGTGCCATTCAGAGGTCAATGTAAGTTTAGTTTGCATATACGTATATTGTAATGATGTTAAATTAAGGTATCAGAAATTTTATTTCTTTACCTGAATGAAATTAAAATAGTTAATAACAAAATACTTAAATTTCTTAAGGGGATCTTATGAATTAATGCTGTTAATTCCCGTGTAGAGCAAGGGTCCAGTACAGTCTCCTGACTGTATGAAGCTAAGCTGAGACATCTTTGTGGTTAGATAGAAAAGTAAGCATACACTTAATGTCTCAAAGCAAAGCTGGAAGATAATTTTGTGAAGAATTTTCTCTTTTTACTCTTAATAACTTTTATTTTTATTATTTTTGGTGCTGTTAATGTATACCAAAGGAAAAAAAAAATGTATTTTTTTATATATATCCAAAATTTGAATTTGGCTTATTTTTTTCCAGTGTGTTATTTTATGTATGTCTCATTTTGGAATCACTGAAAAAAAATACCTAGATCTTAAACTCTCATGGGAAAGAAAATCTCTCTGAGTACATATCATATTGTTTAGTTAAATTCTCAGTTGTTTGCTCTGTGTGTTGAGGTCCACAAGGAATTAAGCCCAATTTTGTCCTTTTATATAGCTTTAAAAGCACATCCTACACATTCTCGTTCTGACTGGGACTATTTGCATTCTTTGTGGGACCAAAAAATAGCCATCTGTAATGACCAGCAGCTGTATGAGCGCAGATCTGCCTGTGTTTGGTGGTTATCCTGATGGAATCAGAACGCTCTTCAAAAGATTGGTAGGGAAAGCTGAAAAAAGTGCTGTGAAACAATCTGAACTGTTCAGAAGTCACCAAAATACAATTTCTTCATTGATTGTCTTTAACTAAATGTGACCCCATGTGGGAAAGTAGTATTCTTTCAGCATTGAGGCCAGAGCATCCTTGGTCAGTGAAAAGTGGAAAATAGTGAAAGAATGGAAGTCTGTGGGAATACAGGGGGTCTGATGGCCTAATGTCTGTTATCATTGTTGACTTGAAGAATGTGGGCTATCAGGTTTTGTGACAGTAGTCCAGGAAAAATGTAAGGAAAATAGAAGTTGTCTGTCCAAGATCAAATTGTAGGTGCTGTGCACAGTAAGTAATGTGCTGCTTTACGTAGATTGCAAACAGAGGTGGAAATTGTTCTTTTATGTAGAACAGGCATGGACTTAGCTGCTTTGAAACCCTGGCAGTACACATTCAGTTTCTGGCCACAGTGGTATGGAATGGGAAGTTACTTGAATATCTGCTTTCTGTTTTGCACTACACTCATAAAGAGAAGTAAAAACACATGCAGAAGTGGTGGTGAGAAGTTTGGCTAATCCAGACACCAGACCATTTTCCTGTGAAATGCAGAATTTTCTCAGGATGTTACAGACTCAGGTTTTGCATGACATAACTTGAGCTCACTGTGTTTCTATTTTTCAATAATTTTAATAGCAGCAAATAGCTTAAAACAGAGCTTAAATTAAAATAATATAATTTAATAATAATATAACTAATAATAATGTTAATAATAAAAATCAAAGGAGTTCCATAGCAAGAATCAGAGAGTGAAAAGGGAGGAATTAAAAATTTCTCAGCCGTCTTTCTTTACCATTATAACTCTTTATGATGACAGTTTCCAGTCTAATGGATTTTATCAGTTAATGTCCTCTACACACACAGTGACCACAATAAGTGAAATAACTACTGACAACATATTGTTACTATGTTTACTATACCCAGGGTTACAGTTTACATGCCATTAGCACTAGGAGGCTCCAGAGAGAATCTTCCCAAATTATAAAATAGCATAGCTGTATTTTCTTTTTTTTTTTTTTTACACTTTTCATTTTTCCCATTTTTCTGACTGGAGATCTGAAATCTCTTTTTGCTCTCTTTGTAAACTGGAAATGTTTTTGAGTCATTGCTGTGATTATTGTGGGATGGAAAGCTAGAATCCTTTGATGTTTTGATATTTGTTTGTTTGTTTGTTTGCTATTGCGGTTGTTGTGTTGTTTTTTCTGCATGGGTTTTTGGTTTTTTTATTCTTTGATTTTTAATTTTTCCCTAATGCATTACATGCTTTTGATAGTCAGGCACAAGGCATCTATGTGCATTTCCTCATCAGTTCCGTTTGAAGGAACGAGTGCCTCTATCTTATCTATGTAGTAACATCTGGGCAGGTGAAACTTGGAATTGCTGTTGTTTGTGCATCCTAAAATTACCTGACAGGTATTTCAGGTGCACAGGAAATAAGATATTTAAACCGACTTTGATGTTAAGGAATTAAACTGATGTTAAAGAATATGTCACTAAAATTACAGTTTTCAGTAGCTCTTTTAGAACAACAATCTATCACTGATAGATATTGCACATAACCACAGTACATACTATTTCTAAGGGTTATCTAATTTATTGTCTGCCTTCAGCATTTTTCAGATTTAGCATATTTTTGCAGTTACAAAGGGGCTAGGACAGATGACATAGATGTTTCAATCTAATTTCAGTGTGTGTTCGCTACCTTTTCTGAATATCTGCTTTGTATTCATGGATTATGTTCCAGTGATTTGTTTTCTTTTTCTCAACATGTATAAGTTGCTGTTTTGCCAGTTAAATCTTATTTTATATCTTTTCAACATTTATGATGTTTTCTTGTTGTTTTCATGCCCTTGCTATATGACAGTTCTTTAGTTTGACATTATCTCTAGATTTCATCGTGCTGTATTTTTTTGTCTTTAGGAACAAACATAAAAGCTATTTTATGCCAAATCAACAAGGGACTTCTGTGGTATCAAAATGGTTATCCCACCTGCTAACAAATAAAAGTGCCTTGTGGCTTCCCATCAATCTACTTTTAGGTTTTCAAGCTAAACTTGACAGGTCTCATAACTCAAACTTGCTTGGGTTATTTTTGTAAATTCTAACAAAGTTGTTTATTTCCCTGCAGAAATGATAGCACTGAATTTTTCACTAATTTTATAACTGGTCCAAAGAAGGATAAGGCTTGTCTGCTATGTTATCTGCTTTATTCAGAAATCAGTTTCACTGTTGGTTCTTATGAATATGTTATTTCTTTTCAAAGTAATATAGTATATAATCACAAATGGGATATGATTTTGCAAATCAGCTTCAATTAAGAAAGAAATAAAGATGATTTTTTAAGGATTATTTTTTTGTATTGCCCAACTTTTACTTGAACTTTTGTTATCTCGTGACACTGTGAAATAATGAGATAGAATATAGAGATAATTGTACTTCACCTATGACAACGTCCTCTAAATCTGACAAAAGGGACCAATTGTCCCCACACTGATGTTTTTAATATGTCATGGAATATGTCATGTGGTGTACTAAAAAGACATAAGAAAGTCAAAGTATTGCCATGTAAATTTATGAAGCCATGAATAAGTCTGCATTGCAAGTCATGCTGTTTTGAGTGGGAAGAATCAAAAGACAGACCTGCTCTGCACTGCCAAAAAGAAAATGCACAATGTGTTTGTTTATAATCAATCTTCCTCAGAAAAGCAAAGGTGAACAAGAAGTAAATACTTCAGAGCTTTTTTTACTGCTTGACACATTTCAGTTCAAAAGATTCGGGAAGAAATAACTGAGTTTCACAGAAGCTGAGCAGCTAAAGGAAGGGTATAACATGAGGAAGACCCCTATATTAGTACACTTGTAAGAGACTTTGTGCAATAATATATGAGAATTTGAGTGCACCTATGAAACAAGTATGCACAGGTTTGTCAGAAACTCAGGAGTGACCATAACTCTGAGACAAGGAAAAGTAAAACGTCATTAAATATTATTTAACTCTTGTTGCTGTGAGGTGTGAATAGCGAAGGGGTAGGGAGAAAAGGTCCTTAGCTTTCTGTAGATTAGAAAGTAGTTCAAAACAAATCCTGAGCAGCTGAAAACAGTCTTAAGTTTCATCTGCAGAAGGACAAGATGCTTTTTTGTATTTTGTTTTTATCCAATGTTTTTTTTTCCTACTATTACATATGTCTAATAAATTGATTTTCCTTTGATTTGTTTTTCCAAATTTGAGCTACATTTATTGATAAAGGAGTTAGTACCATTCAGCAGCCATTTAAAAATTCTGATTTTGTATTTGTCAGTAATATCAGTTCTGCAATGTGTGGGCAGAAGCTAACAGCTGACGCTTGACAGCAGCTGTGGCATTGTCAGCTGAAATGACCTGTTGTTTAGCTGGTCTCTTCAATGGAAGACATATACATTGTTCTTTCTTTGATTTCTGCTTTGTTTCATTGCTACTTTGGTAATTTTACTGGACAAATTAAAAAATGTACAGTCGATTTAATACTTACGTGAGAGATTTTGTGGGGCTTTTTTTTCCATTAGAAAAGCAGCAGTTGTTTTTCATCGCTTTATCCCTATCATTGCTACTATACTAGAGTTCTGTGAATAACAACAGGTATCTTTCAGCACTATGTTTTCATGTGTTTGTGAAGAGAATCAAAACAGTCTTCTTCTGTTCCCTTTAAAGCATATCGTGGATTTTTTGTATTGACGAAATCAGAAGGAGGTCACTGCCATGCTTATGAACTATAATGTTTATTCAACAATATTTTGTTTTCCTCCATCATAGATTACAAATCATGACCCACATAAGCTGAGAAGAGTTTGCATTTGCGTGTGTGTAGCAAAGCCAGGCATAGTAGCATGGCAAACAGATGCAGCATTTTTATATAGGTCGTATTACCCTTCTTAATTCATGTCAGTTTACTGCTAAGACCTTAGGCACAGTCAACCAGTCCAGGATAGTTTGTCTGCTGCCTTGCCTTATTAGTGTGAGGTTATTTCCCCCTTTAGCATTAATTAAATGAGATGCATTGATTTGTGCTGATTCTACAAAGCCTTCCATGGCTACAAGGCTTATGCAGGGGATTAGAGAGGAATATCTGCGTATCAGTGAATACTTTTACAACAGATGCTTGGAATATCCATGTGAATCAAGAAATTTTGTATTTAATTGCTTATGTGTGTGATAGTAAAATCTTGTAGTTTATAACAGTGTCTGTGTTGTATAAGACAACAGTTAGAACTTGATATATCCACTTGTATTAGGACTTTTAAATATCTTTTTGTACACTTCCAATATTCTAACCTGAAGTAATACAAAATTGCCAACAAAAAAAAATAAGAGTGTGAGACTTTCTGTTGAGTGTTTGTTCTAAAATTTATATATTTCCCATAAGAGCTTATAATCCAATATGGCAGTATGCTTAGGTTCTCAAACTGTTATTAGGGTACCTTGTAGTTTCATAGCATGTATATCTTTCAGTATTTTTTTTCACATATAGGATGCTGTGATTGTCCTGTTATGTATTCTCTTGGAATATATGTACTACCTGTTGCCCCGCAGTGCAGTTTCTAGCATGGGCCTCTGCATTATAGTGCCAGCATGTTTGGTCTGTCAACAGCACAGCAATTATGAGGCAGTCACCCATCAACCCAAAGACCCGTGTTTAGTTCACCAGAGACAGAAATGCTGGTTAGGCATTAATAATTGTCCTCAAATTTTAAGGTTTTGAAAGAGCAATTCTGAAAAAAAAAAAAAAAAATCATATGAAGTGCAGTATGTTTTTCCATGTATAGGCAGAAGTATGAATGCTCTCAGTTGTAACTTTCATCCTGTAAAATGTAATCCTGCAAAATCCTGTTACAGCTGAAATGCAAACAGTCATGAGATTTTGTGGGTTTGGATTGTTTTGCTTTATTTTTCAGGTGTTGGGGAGGAGACATTATGTTTGTTTGTTTTTGTTTGGTTTGTTGTTGTTTTTGTTTTTTTTTGTTTTTTTTTTTTTTTTTGTCCTGGAAGATAGAATCCTAGAACTTTGTATTTCATGGCAAAAAGAAGCAAAACACAAACCAACTAACCAATCAGACAAAAAACACCAAAACACTGCACATAAAAAGACCCAAAAAACTATGCTGAAGAATATAAATCATTATTTTGACATTGCAGTTTTTTTCTTGGAAACAGCATAACCTTTTATTTGTGAAAGCAAGAACAGAATTCTGACAGTCCTGAGGACAAAAGAGTAAATGTAAAGACTTTCCATGATGTTCTTTATGTCTGCATTCTTCAACATAAGTAGTTGGTCTGTACTTATACATTGCAAATTATAGTTTGTCTGGGGAAACTTGGAATCTAACCTACCTAACTTGCTTTGTCATTAGACAAAGTGTACAGTCCATTAAAGTTCCTCATTGGAAATTATCCAGCGCATCTGTTAATTACTTGTTCTAGGACTGCAGGTTTTGTTACCAGTTAGCAATGGGGCAGTGAGCAATTCCATTTTAATAACAAATGCAGTTCATACTCTTTGCAGTTTAAGGCATTTATTAAATTGTGGCTCAGTGTCAAATCTTTAATGGTAGAATATCCATGTTCTCATTCATAGTAGACAACTGACCATTTTGTAGCCTTGTAAAGTTCAACTGATAGAAGCTGAAAAAATTGAGAAACTACTGCACTGGGAAAAAGACCTTACAGACAGAAGGCTATGTACCACAGTATCCCAAGATTTCATCTTTTCAGTCTTCATATGTTACAAAGAATATGAAGAGATAAAGGAAGTGTGCTGTGAAAGTCAGCAGGACAATAAACAGCAGGCAGACATGAACTGCAGATATCCAATGCATATATCTTTAGTCTTTGCTGCGTTGGTCTGCTATTTCACTGTCTCTCATCTTCTTACTTTCTTCTGTTTTTCTTCACAGCCACTTCCCTGCTTTCATTCTTTTTTCTTCTGTCTGCATCTGTCCTGTTTTTTCTCGTTCTTTAAACCTCAAGGCTCTAGCATGCAATTTGCTGTAATTGTATTACACAACCTGAACGTGTGATATAATTGTGTGATATTCCACCGCATAGACATCCCTCTGCCCTCAGGCTTTAGCAAACTGTTTCTTTAATACGCTTTTGCAGTGTTTAATAGAAGTTGCACCCTCTCAAGGATGATTAAATCAGTAGGAACAAGGCTGAAAACTGAAAAAAGGCCCCATTTATGTCCTTATCACATCAGGAACTGTGTACTGCATCACTAGTCTCATTTGCATGACTTTTTTTTTTTTTTTAATGTTTCTGTATTTTTAAGTGTAATTCTCCTATATGACAGTATACTCTCTTCTCACTAAAATGTTTACAGAATGGTCCAAGTTTACAAATACAAGTACCAGAAATATATTAAAATCAGCCCTGCTCTAAAGGAAAACAGGCAAACCAACAAACAAAAAACGGAGTATACATTTTTCAAACTTCCTGAACATCAGTTTTCTTTGATTTGTGAGTGATTGCTATGAATTTCTGGAGATTATTATCCTTATTCATACTAAAATTTTAAGATATGTTGACATTAGATGTACAAGAAGGCATCTGAGGTGATGGCTTGCTTTGGAGAAACATTTTCTGAAAAGTGGCATTAGAAGAATAGTAAATGGAGCACAATATGTCATTTGCAGCATGCAACTTTTAATATTTAGTCATCTTTCTTGGCTAAGGAAATATCTGCAAGCAATTTGAAGTCTGCTTCTGCCTAGGTCCCAGGGGAGTCCAGGGGCATAGCTAAATGCTAAATAGATTTTTAAGCTGAAACAGTGAAGTGCCTGAGAGGAAGAAAAGATACCAAAGAATGAGTACGCCAGAAACTTTTTAATGTCAGATATAACAAGGGTCTTTTCATTTTCATTCTACACGTTAAATCAGCTAGAGAATAAAAATCAGATGCCAAATTAGTGTGTTTTTATTATGATTATTATTTCTTCCTTTGGTCATCTGTTTTTATTTGTGGGAACATTCTTAATTCTGTTTTGCTCTGATACCTGAGTAGATTCTTGAGGGAATTTCATTCTGTTTGTGCATTGCCAAGGTATTGCTTTGGGCAGAATGTCTATATCTTTTCTCCTTTTTCTTTGTTTTCTCTTCCTATGTAGTATTTGTCTTCACAATTTTCTTTAGTATTTTCTCAGCTATTTATTTTCCTTCTCCATCTACTTGTCTTTATTTACTCTTTGCACCATTCTCCCTTGGTCTGACCCTTCTGTAAAGGGCCATAGAATTAGAGAATATTTCAAGTTGCAAGGGAAGCACAAGCATAATCATGTCCAATTCCTGGCTTTGCACTGAAAAATCAAACCACTGTCAGATGCAGAAATTTAACGAATGCTAAATGGTATAATTGTGTTATTGTAGGTTTCTCCAGTACAGAAATTTAAGAAGTTATTTTGAAACTTAATGCAGCATATCAGAATCTCAAGCAAATTTAGAAAGAGTACTTAGATCTTCAGATAGTTCCATTAGACAGTAAATATCACTATCGTTTTTTTTCTTTTATTTACTTCTTTTAATTTCTTTTCTGCTGTGAATTTTCATTCAGTAATTTCTTAATGGTATGCATACGTGGTTTTGTGTAGCACCTAAGAAAGCTTACTGAATGCTGATTTCTGATGAAGATACAGAGCTGGACATTTATGAAGTGAAAGTTCAGTGTAAAGTATGTCTTTGCAGTCAGGTACCTCTGATTTCCAAGACTAACCCAGAGATGTGAGTTAAGGTGAAATGTAATCAATTTTGCATCTACTGCTGCAGGGAGAAGTGTGTCACCACCTCCGATTTGCAGTGATATGATCTTCAAAAATATATTTTGTCTAACACAGTATACCTTTCATACAATATCACTGAACGAATGGCCAGAGATACTTAATGAACATGCTTGTAGTTTAAGCTAATAGCATTCTGGCCATATTGAGGAAGATACATGTAATAAACAATAGTTCTGCAATGCTCATTTTCAGGACAGGCTATGTATTAAACGGTTTAAATATCTAGAAGTTCCAAGCAGAGGAGAACTAGCTAGACTAAAACCATCATCTGAACTTGGCTATAAAATATTCTGAATTTTACGGTATGTTTAAAAAAAGCCATTTATTAACACAAATTGATAGAAACAGATAGAAGTAGATATATAGAAATGAAATCTCTTAAGAGTTTTGATTTTTTGTATATTACAAGTGATTGTTTGGTACTGGCTGCTTAGGAAGAGAAATGATAGCTTTATTTAGAAGTACGAGTTAAAAACAAAGCTGCTAAGATCAGCTCAGATGAAAATGGCAGTGATTGTATTTAATATAATTTTTTAAAATTGTGTTATGTGAGAAATATATGTAACTATGCCAGTCATTTGAGAATTGTCTTACCCATGTAAGTATTAATTTTCCAGCTGTTTATTAAATATTTTAATTCACTTTTATATATACTAATTTTTTTTTATTCTTAAAGTCAACGTTTGCCAACAGTAAATGTGTTCAAGATATGATACAGAAAAGGGAAGATGATAGGTCATTAAAGTTTAGGATATTGTAGTGTAAATACTGCAAAGGCCAACTTTTTTGCTGAGGTTTTGTATCTTCTGCTGTAAATATTGGCATAAACGACACACTTCATGGAGTTGTGGCATATGTTGCTTTTAAAGAAAGACATTTTCTCTTATTCAGTGAATTGAAGCTTCATGTTACTCCCTACAGACCATGTTCTTCCCCTTTCCAGCCTCTCAAGGCTGATGACTTATCCAAACCAAACATCTGCTTTTCCATTCAGTGCAATTATTCAGTGTGTTACTGGGGGCAGATGGTTGTTAATCGGCACATCATTAATGTGGCAGACCACTCTCTTTTTCTAGCCTTAGAAAGGTCACAAGGTGTTAAGTTTCCTTGCTCTGTGCTGACAAGAGATGAATTTTTTCATTCAGTTGGAGATATATATATATTTAATAACTGCAGCTTACTTTTTACAGTTATGGAAGAGGCTTTTAATTAAACCTTCTTTTGTTCAAAAACAAATTGCTTCACGGTATAAGAATGATAAAACAAGGGATGGGTTAGTGTCAATTACACTGTTGCTGTCAGAAATTTTGAATGCTGAGATCTGATGAATGTGAATCATAATCAGATAGTAGTGAGGATGCTCAGCTGTTACTCTATCACAGTCTCCAGTTATATGTGTCAATTTTCTGCAGAATTTAATTTAGCCCTAATTATGAAGAAATCTCTCTATTCACACAGTCCTGTCAAGTCAAACTTTGGACAATTTAAATGAACTAGATGAGGGCTTCAGGGACAAGTGGCAGAATGACATGCTGAAGAGATTTCATTTTTTTTTCCATTCACACAGGTTATATTGAGGAAGCCTGTATTATTCCATGTCCTTCAGACTGTAAGCTCAGTGAGTGGTCCAATTGGTCTCGCTGTAGTAAATCCTGTGGAAGTGGGGTAAAAGTTCGGTCAAAATGGCTCCGTGAAAAGCCCTACAATGGTGGAAGACCCTGTCCTAAGCTAGATCACGTCAATCAGGTAATTTTATTTATACTTACATTACTGATGTAGTTTTTCCATACCTCGGAAAACCCTTTTAGCTGTATTATTGGGTTTGTTGTTTTTTTTGTTTTGTTTTGGTTTGGTTTGGTTTTTTTAATATGTAAAAAGGCTACACAAATATGAGGCAGATGCACAAGATCGAGATTGCTTAAATTTCCTCAGCTGGCACAGAATCTGCCTTCATTGTTCAATCATCTGCAAGAGTTTAGTACATAATCTGAACTGTAGAGACAATAAAATATTCTTTAATGTAGATGCTGAAGACCAAGTTTCTGAAGATAATTTCTTAACAACGGGTGAAGTATTTCTCATTACAGATGCCAGAGCTACTAAGATTCTTTGCATCCTAGACCATCCTAGATCTGAAAATAAATAAAAATACCTCAAACACCCAGAATATTGTCCTTTATGGCATTTTAATCAATTAGATCTTTACCTTCCAAGTATACCTGCACTGGCACATCAGTTCAGGAGTGTGCTTCTGAAGTCAATCTCCATGTTGTCCCAATAACCACAATTGATTTTCATAGAGAAAAATCTGGCTGCCCAAACTAATTCCTGTTCAAGTGATACTGATCCAAGAGACATGATCTTAGAGCATACTGGGAGTGCTTTGATGAGGAATGAACATTTAATCTGTGGGAATAAGTTTAGCACTAATTCAAATCAAACCCCTGAAGTTCACAGAATCACAGAATCGCAGAATCACAGAATCCCAGAGTGGCCAGGGTTGGAAGGGACCTCAAGGATCATGAATCTCCAACCCCCCTGCCACATGCAGGGCCACCAACCTCCCCTTTTAATACTAGACCAAGCTGCCCAGGGCCCCATCCAATCTGGCCTTGAACACCTCCAGGGATGGGGCACTACAGATACAGAACATGGTGAGCTTGTCTGATGGCTCACCTAGTGCTGGTGTGAAGTAAAGCTGCAGTATAGTGCAGTAGATTGGTAAATGGCTATTCATGTTCTCCTGTTTACTTGAAGAGTTTTAGAAAGGAAAAAAAAAAAACAAAACAACCCTTCTCAATTAACTTACAATTTTTGAAGTTGATTTATATTAATACTGTTGTTGAATTTAATTTACTTTGCAAAGGCATGTTGAATGACCACATGATCTTCTCTGTAAATGTGATGTCAATCTACATTTGAATAAAATGCATGTACTTAATATTATCCTATTGACATTCTGCTACCACAAAGTGAAATGGCTTGTTGTTCTAATTTTCTGCTTTAGGGAATGTAATTAATTTTAATTTATAAAATATGTATTAAACTTCAACTAATAAATTAAGTTTGTGTTCTGGTCTAGTAAAACACAGACTAGAACGTGTGTTGCTGAATTTGGGTCAGCCCATAAGAATCATTTAGATTAAGAGGAATATGTTTCAACAGGAAAAAAATATGTAGTCTATATAAAAATATTTTTATTTCTCTAATACTCGTACAGAACATAACAGACTCGTTTTTTCCTGCATCTAAGTGATTTTGCTAAAGGTCTGTTGGCTTCTTATGTGCAACACTATTGCCCTCTACCGGTGTTTTGATTTGTTGCAATTGACGTTTTCCAGATAACCATAGATGATTCATAATGTAATTACTGTAAAAAAAAAAAAATATATATATATATATACACACATATATATATATACAAATACTTCATGAGAGAGTTACACACATAGTATAGTAATGTCAAAAAATTTAGAGGATATATCTTTCAATTTAAAATACATTCATTTTCTGGACATCTCAGAAATATTCAGGGGTTGTGCCTGCATTCTAATTACCAAGGAACAACAAGTTAGTTAATTAATCTAAATCTATTCCAACATTCATTTGTATGGAAAACTACTGAAGCTTCAGAATATTTATTTCATATAATTGGTACTATATGTACGTATAAATATATAAAATATGTCTAGATGCATACATGCATAACATAGTGGTTAGATTGGGTCTTTGGTGGCCTTAGATATAGGGGATGTGACGTACAGAGGAGTTATACTGTAGGTAGAAAGCTAAGAAATATTATTTCTGAGAAAAACTTGCAATATGTAGTCTAGCTCATGGATGAGAAGATGGTAGGGAGCATGCAGACAGTCTGCTAGCATGAACATAAAAGGCTCTTTTAAAGGAGGAGGAAATAATCCATCTTCCAAGGCAATCATGAATCATAAAAAACAATAGGCTTAGAATGCTGCAAGCAGATTTGGGTTAAGCCTTGGGAAATTTTTCTAATGGTAAGACTAGTGAAATGTGGGAATAAAGTGCTTAAGATGTTGTTAAGTTTTAAGAGCTGGTTACTCAACATCTATCAGGGCTAACATATGCACGACACTTTTTGTGGAGAATGAGCACAGTAAATGGAAGATGTCTCATTTAACTGTTTTCTCCTATGTGTTCCTGGGTCATATATGCTGGAGTGGTTCCCAAACCATGCTCCAGCTGAATGCAGCTTACTCTGCATTCTGTGAGGATAAAAGTCATAGTAATATGACATAGCAGTATACAGTCAGGATTATTATAAGATTGCATCAGTGGTCTTCAGAGGATTTCAAGTGAAGAGACTGTTCTGAGATTGCTAGAGGAATTAAAAGGATAAGGGCATCCCTCTCCTCCTTGCCTCTAGGTATTATTTTCTCAGTCATCCAGCAGATGGGTATGCACTCCTTACATTAACCAGTTGCTGTGGCTTGCAGTCATAGTTACAGAAGTGCAGGTAGGGTTAGGAGAACATCACTAAGCACATACATGAATATACAAGTTTTATGTATTTTTTCTTGTGTCAACCAAAGCAAGATATATACAGACATTTTCATGAATTAAGGCTTCACTCTTTTCATTTTGGAAATCCTGAACGAAACAAATAAAGTGCCTCTTCTCAGGCACTTTATGAGAAGAGCAGATTTGAGATCACCTGATAAGACTGAATGTCTGCGACTCTGTGGGACCAGAAAACATGCATCCCAGGGTCCTGAAGGAGCTGGCTGATTTAGTTGCCAAGCTGCTGTCCATCATGTGTGAAAAGTTGCAGCTGTCAGGAGAAGACCCAGGTGAATGGAAAAAGGGAAACATCGCTCCCATTTTTAAGAAAGGGGGAAATGAGGACTGGAGGTACTACAGACATGTGAGCCTCATGTCTGTGCCTGGGAAGATCATGAAATAGATCTTGCTAGGAACTATCTTAAGGTACATATGAGATGAGGAGGTGATCCACAGCAGCCAGCACAGCTTCACAAAGGGCAGATCGTGCCTGACTAATCTAGTGACTTTCTGTGATGGAGTGATGGCATTGGTGGCAAAGGAATAACAACAGATTTCATTTACCTGGACTTGAGCAAGGCCTTTGAGACCGTCCCACATCTTTATCTCTAAATTGGAAAGATACAGATTTGAAGGATGGACTGTTCAGTGGATGAAGAGTTTGTTGGATTATCACAGCCACAAGGTTGTGGTCAACAGATTTATGTCCAGGTGCATCTACACCACTGATCTTCACATCTGAATAAGTGCCTGCATAATTCTCAGAAGGCACAGATATGCTGACTATTGTGGTTTTCTTGTATATAGGCTGTTAAACTGCATAGTGATATCTCTGTCTCTGCACATCCATTGTTCTGTGGATTCTGTTTGATTGTAGGTTCATAAACTAACAGTTGTTTTTCTATCAAAATAGTGTTCCTGAAACGAACGCTGTCTTATTTAAAACAAAGTCTTAGATTCTCTAGAAATTCTTGTTGTGCTGACCTAATACCCAGAATAACATGTGAAGTTAGCTGATATAAGCTAATTTTGAAGCAAGGTGCTTTAAGTGATCTCTAGCATAACTGTTAGTAGTTATGTTTTATAAACTTCTATTTTCTTCCAAAGAATACATCTTCAAAAATGCCTCAAAAAATAAGGAAGATCCAAGAGGAAGAAAATGATGTGTTTTGTTTTTCAGAAGTCATAGAGTATTGTTTTGTAAGGAAAACAAAATGAATGCTTTTTAAGTACCTATGTTTAACTCTAATCAATCTTTTTATCTTTCTTCTTTTTCTTTTGGGTCCATGAAAATACTTTCTTCAGGCTCAGGTAAGAAATTCTAAAAACAGTGAAATAACCTTAACACGGGCTCCCTGATAGTGCTTCAGTGCATCCATTGTCTATTTGTTTTTCTCTACTCTCTAATGTATCTTTAAGAAAACATATGGAAAATTTACATATAAATTACTATACAAGATGCTATTCAAAGTCTGTTTTCAAATCTATAAAAAATACTAATGCTGGTGTTCTTGTAGATTTATATCAAGTATTTTATCAATATTATTATTACAGCCTTTAAAACGGCAAGTTCTATAGATGTCAAATTAATTACATTTGTTATTCTTATCAGAAAGATCACTAACTTTTTTTGTTTATGTGTCGGCATGATATCTGTTGCATATTTATCTTTATTGTGTGCAAGAAAACTGACACTCAGTGTGGATTCCAGGTATATGAGGTAGTCCCATGCCACAGTGACTGCAGCCAATATATATGGGTTACTGAGCCCTGGAGTGTCTGCAAGGTGACCAATGTGGACTTAAAAGAGAACTGTGGAGAAGGTGTTCAAACAAGGAAAGTCAGGTAAAACAATATTGTTCCTCTTTCAATCTAAAGTACCTCTTGGCACGTCATCAACAAGGAACATTTACATTCTGTGAATTTTTTAATATGGCTGTCATCTGTATAAACAAAGATTCTTTTCGTCTCTTTGGCTTACTTGAGTTTTCATAGATCAATATTCTGTTACTTCAATTACTCTATTTTTTGTGTGCTGACAAAATGTTAAAATGTTTTAACATAGTGTGGAGTATAGTCATTGCACAAAATCCATGGCAAATGCAGTTTATGTGCAGTTCTTTTTTCCAGATGCATGCTGAACACTGTGGATGGTCCTTCTGACACTGTAGAGGACTACCTGTGTGATCCTGAAGAGATGCCACTTGGTGCTAGAAAATGCACACTGCCATGTCCAGAAGACTGTGTTATGTCTGAATGGGGATCATGGTCTCGCTGTTCTTTGGTAAGAAGTGTATCATGTATGAATTACTGTGTTAAGGTGCTGAACTGAGCACTAAGTACATATGTAAATATCTGTATTTACTGTCATACACTTAGATGCAAATAAAGCTGTGCAGATATTTTTCATTCAGTGAAACTGTTTCCAAAAGTTCATCTTCATAAATAAAAATGTCACAAATGGACATTCTTCCATATGGATGGGTTCTGTGTGGTGAAATAACTTCTTCAGTGGTTTTTGCCTAGTTTTGATCCTCTTTGTAGCAGAAGATAGCCAGTGTACTGAAAATGTCACTCTTCTGGAAAGAGCAAAGTTTGCAGTTAAACACAGAAAGATTTTGGATCTTTTCTTGCCTTCCTGACAGGAATCTCCAAAGGAAATGCCCAAAACTTCAAACATAAAAAAAGTTCCAGGACCTCTGAGTATTCAGACTCCAGTACATTGCAGTAGGGCATTTGCAAAATGACCCTCTAAATATCCTGTTTGTGAATGAAATCATTTCAAAGCACAGTACTGAGATATGAACTAGTTGGGAAAATACCAAGGTGTTATCCAATTAAAGGATATTTCAGATTGCTTGGTACCAAATTTAAACAGCAGATTAAATTCATTCTAAAGTAAAAAGGAAATGATTTCTCATAGGCAAGAACACAAGCTTGTTATTTTAAATTTACATTCTGTCAAAAGGTTACTTGAAAGGTTATTATAATATTGCATGGAAAGGTATCAGGGTGCCATAATATCAAGATGTTTCTAATTTCTCTTTTAAGCCATGCAATGGAAGCAGTGTCCGTGAAAGGTCATCAGAATCCCTGAGACAACCAATGGAAGGAAAGTCTTGCCCTGCTGCCACTGAGACAGAAGTCTGCACTTTGAACAAAAACTGCTACCACTATGACTACAATGTGACAGGTATTTGTGGTCTTATCATCTAGTGACATCATCAGACTATGGCTTAGTTCCATTCATAGGATAGTTTTTTCAGCTTTTTATTTCTTATCCAGAGCTGTGAGTCTCATACTGAGGACTGTTGCAGTCTGTTTGATTCATACAAAATATTATTGAAGACTTTGCAGCTGGGATGTAGGGTGCATGCTTTGACACCAGGAAATTTATTTAAATTATCATTTTGTTATTTCCTCAGAATCTGTACAGATTGAATTGAATATGAACACTGCCTGCTTCCAAAAACAAGTAGCAGCTGGTTTCCCTCCATGAGCATTGCACGTGTAAAAGTTGCTATGGGGATTATTTTATGTCAACAAAATTAGAATTAAATGGGAGATGGGATCATTATGAGTTTTATCTAAAATGTCTGCTACCCTAATGAATTCTTATTTCCAGACTGGAGCACATGTCAGCTCAGTGAGAAGGCTGTCTGTGGTAATGGAATCAAAACGCGGATGCTCGATTGTGTTCGCAGTGATGGCAAATCAGTTGACCTGAAATACTGTGAGGAGGTGAGTGGGTACCTGTAAGATTCTTTCTAGTGGTGCTAATTAATGCTGAGCCAACTACAGTCTACCGCGTATTACCCGTCATTGCCAGCTGTTTCACAACACTATTCATGGATTGTTAAGTACCTCTGAAATGAACTGTGCCATCAACAGTGATTTTTATACAATTTCCTTTTAAGTGCCTCCATGAAGGTATGCTAATTATTATGTCCTGAAGGAAATGACTTAGAAACAATAATTAATAAAGTAGAATAAAGGCAATAAATCTTAATCAGTACACTAATCATCATTCTAATTTGATATAATGTCTGCATGGAGCTTTGGACAGCTGCCAGTATCAATCATTTACTCAGTGTGTTGGAAAATATTTCTCACGTGCCATTCTGCAGCTGGGTTGAATGTTAACTTCATGTATTCAGCTGTGCAACACAAAAGGTACACAGACTAGTGTGAAAAAATGAGCAGTATGAAGGAAGTATTAATGAAATAGGAGCATGTATAGAGGTTTAGTCAACAGATAGAAACCCTTAAATTTTGAAAGAGCCATATTGCAAATGTTCAAATTAAAATCAAATTTGACAGGACTGTTTTTTTCTGTCATTTTTCCATCATTCTAAGTGTTTTCAGTCACATAGAGATAGTAATTTGAAGTAAAATGAGAAAACAACAGAGAGAAGTTTTCAGTTGAGACTGGTACCTACTTTTGTGCCAAGTTCCTCCTTTACATGTAGATTTTGGGATTATAATCTAATCTAATATTTGGTTAATTTATGTCTCAGGAAAAACTTCAGAGTTTAGTTACTGACCAGCAATTTTATATGAAATTAATACAGGGCTGCATTCATGCATTATTTCAATGTTTCAGGACATTGAAAGAAAAGTATTGTTCCTTGTGGGCTTTTTTGTAAGAAGTATAGATTAATTCAAACCAGAATATGATATAAAATATCCATCCACACAAATATCCCATCAGAAAAAAGTATGTACTTCATTAGATACTTAGGATAAATATAGTTCTTATAGCAAAAAGCCCTTAAATTGTTCCTGTTGTTAACCAAAGAATTTAAACGACCTTTAAAATAAATGGTTACTTTTTTCACTGGAATCTCATTGCAGTGGAGCAATCCTGCTCCAGAAGAAATGAAAGTTTATTACCCAAGAACTAACTAGAGCAACAGAGATAACATACAGGAGTCTCAAAAACTACTTGCCATAAATGATTGGCGAATTGACATCAATGAATTGTAGTTCTCGCTTTACAACAGCTACTGTGACACGGTTTTATTTACCTTTTTTGATTTGCTGGACCATGTAGAGATACATCCTTGTGTAAAGCATCTGATCCACTCCCCAGTCACACTGTTAAGACAATGTGTTCAATTCTGAATGTATAAGCAGTGGTACAGCAAGGTCAAAGACTGATCCAATAAGTGTGAGGAGTAAACCTGATAAGCAAGAAAGCCAAGCTGTTTCAGTCTTACTGGATCCTTCAGTCTAAAGATGTGAAAGTGAACTCTTGTGACCTTCTGGGTCAGAAGAGGAGAGTGTTGAAGAAGTTATCAAAACATGTATATATCCTATACACTTTACATTAATCTAATCACAAATGGTCCTTTATTTTTGTTTTGTTTTGTGGTTGTTTTGGTTGTTTGCTTTTTTCTTTTCTCTTCTTTTCTCTTCTTTTCTCTTCTTTTCTCTTCTTTTCTCTTCTTTTCTCTTCTTTTCTTCTCTTCTCTTCTCTTCTCTTCTCTTCTCTTCTCTTCTCTTCTCTTCTCTTCTCTTCTCTTCTCTTCTCTTCTCTTCTCTTCTTTTCTTTTCTTTCTTTTCTTTTCTTTTTTCTTTTTCTTTTCTTTTCTTTCTTTTCTTTTTCTTTTTCTTTTTCTTTTCTGTTCTTTTCTTTATTTTCTTTTCTTTCTTTTTTTTTTTTTTTTTTTTTTTGCTGGGGAGAGAGGAATCTGTACTTTTGCATTATAAAAGCAGTATAGAAATATTGTGTCAAGTTCAAAATAAGCTGTGTGTGGTTAGAGAAGTTGATGGTAGAAGAAACACTAAATAATTCTGCAATGATTTAGCTAATGGAATTTCCCCTGGGCTATCATAAAATTTTATATTGAATGTATGAATAAAGCAAAAGTTCTATCTAATTTATGTGCAGATCAATTTACAGAATTATGATTCTTGTTATTATATGCAAGGAAGGGAGATCAGACTAGCTAAACCTATTCTGATCCCTTAAAAAATGAAGGTCTTATTTCCTTGATAATACATGATTCATAAAACTAATAAAAACCTTGTACTGTATGTTGTCTTTTAACTATCACCTTTTCATTTATGAGCATTAGTCTCATCAAAGACTGAATTTTCTTCTGAGTTTCCATTTTCTGGCTGTTGCTTTCATAATACATTTCATGTGATCCTGTGTTTGTTTTGGTCAATCTGATAAGAAGCTAGCCAATCATCCTGATTACTGCCAGGATAAATTAATTGGTAGAGCTTATTTCCAGGTCCTAGTTATGTTATCATAGTTCTCTTCAAACTCTCAATGCACAGTAATACTAGATTACTTGGTCTCTAACTCTAAAAAATTAGCATGTCACAAGTACTCAGATTGTCTTTTTCATATTTGAAAAACAAATCACCTAAAGCAAGTTGGCTCTGGTCATTCTCAGACTTAGGAACTTACTTTTATTCATTTATCTGCAATTAAACATCAGAAAAGACTAGGAACCAGCAATTTTGTCTGAATCAGATAGCAAATGCAAAACATTTTGATTTTTTTTTTTTTTTTGGCAAATAGTCTGTCTAACAGATTACATGATTAACTTCTCACAGAGGTTAATCGGTCACATGAAACATACTTATAAACATATTTTTGATTATCACAGGATTTATGGTACATATTGGTCTGACAATCTGCCTCCCCTGTCATATAAAGCCAAAAATAAAGGACTCTGTGCTAGTATTCGGTGTGACTTAAGTACTTGCCATTCACTCATCAGAAACCACAACTCATCCATAGCTTGTCCAGCAACCTTTTCAGATCACATTTCCAAATTTTTTGCCAGCCACATTTTCTAAGATCTTCACTGTGAACTCTGATTCATCAGACAAAGGAAGGAGAGGGATGAAAAAAGAATGTGGAATTAATATCAAATTAGAGCAGACAAATTGTTCCTCAAATCCATTTCAGCAGCACATCAGTGCCTAGCACATGCAGCTGGCAGATCCCTAGGGGTAGTCTGGCCTTCTACTTTCTCCTCTTCACCTTTAATGTCTTGGGCTTTTGCTTCTCTAGCTGCCAAGGTTCAGCTGAGAAGGTCGGTCCTAAGAGAGAACAGTCGTGTTCATGCAATTGCCAGAAATCAATTATGTAGATTTTGAGCCTTTGGTCAGAAGATTTGACCCAAAAGCAGACTTCAAAGACTATCTTATGGTTTCCTAATTATCCAAGTTCCAGATGATCCAAAAATTTCAGATGTTGACCTGTGCAATAGCTGGATAATCAAGGTTATACTGTGCAACAGCAAAAAGCTGTGAGCTCATTCTTTGATATGTAATGCAGAACAGAGGTCTATAATCTCATTTGTCTCAATATACAGTACTACAAATGCAACTTTAAGACTTGGTGAGTCTACCAGGATAAGACATTTTCAGTACTTGTGGTAGTTTATTTATGAAATGTATGCTAATGTTGTGCCTAATTATTGCTTTATGCTTGCATTTAAGTAGGAAATTGTGAGTTTATTTCCTTTTTAAAGCCTTAACTGCTAGTTTCATGCCATTAACCTTTGCAGCTGTTAAAATTAATAGGTTTTGAAAAGCCTAGTTGGCTTTTTTAAAAGAAAAACAACACGTGGCAGGATTTGTCTACTTAAAGATATCAGAAGCCTTCTGGAATTCTGAAAGGCGTCAATGACGATCAGGGTTCACTGATGAAGATCAGTGAATAGGACCATCTTTTATGCTGGGAAACTGCAAATCTCTTCATATTAGCAGAACTGATTTTCCTTTGCATTTTATATCGTACCTTTTATAACTCATTTTGAAGCTATGCAGGTTGCAGGGATTTTTATTGTCATGCTAATATTTATACCACCAGTTGTATTCCATCTTGTGTTATATATTCTCCTGAGTATTAGCCAGAATATCTCTTCCTCCTTGACTGGGGAATGTCTGGAGCACAGGACTTCTTAAGAACACAGAAATGGCTTTACAAAATCAGATCCATGCAGACCACTGTCTGTAAGCACAGACTGGCACTTCCCTGTGGGGATTGCATCATTTTTTAGTGTTTCACTGAATTCAACCCCTAGAACTTAGAACAGAACCTGTGTTTGGGAGAACATGTGAGTCTGTTTCCACATTGCCTTCCCTCATTCTCCTCCACTACTTGCAGCTTTTGTATCAAAGTTACTGGTGATATCTTCTTGTACAGAAAGTTTGTTTTTTGTTTTTTTCCCCAGAAAAACATATATTGATGTACTTTTTTTTTTAGAACAAGTCATTTTCACTGTCAGTTTACAGTGTCACTGTCATGTCATTGTTATTGCGTGCAGTAGAATGGATGGCTTTATTGTGTGTAATAAGATTACAAACTGTGTTAAAAACAACAGCAAAAGCCTACAAAGAAACAAACGAGAGGCGTAAGCAGATGCCAAGAAAAGAATAAGGCAGAGAAACAAACACAAGTTTCCATCTATTCTCTCGTCCTCCACCTATTTTTAGCTATTGGACTGTGCTTGCCAGATGTAGTTTCTGAGTGTTTAAACCTCCAGATTCTGCCATTAATTTGTTCAGTTTCTATTGAACTCTTAAAAACTTGCTTTATCTGCAGTCTTCTACAAACACTGTCAAATGTATGCTCAATCTCTTCCTTTTTTAATTTTGGACTTAGCTCCTAGCATCAGTTGCTAATTAATACTAATTTCAGAATAACATTTTCTAAGACAGAGGCCAGCCTTGAAATGAATTAAGCTGTTAATGCCTGATAGTAAAGTATTTCAAAATACTTTAATGACACGTCACAAATTATTTTGTCCCTTACTTATTGTATAGTTGAAGACTGTAGGGCCTCCAACTGCATAATACACTTACAATTTAAGACAGGTCAGAGAGAAGATTTATCAACTGTGATCAGAGTTAGAGAGTATTTGGACAGCATCTCATTCTCTATGCTGAAGTTCTCTGCCAAGTGGTTGCAGAGACTCAACATACGTGCTATTTCAGGAGAAAGAAAGAGTTGAAGAAAAACAATCTTTCAAATGTTAAAAAAAGCCAGATATCCGTCCTTGGAAGGGATGGACTGCAGAAAATCAATTATACGTTAACAAAGCCTGGGAGGGATGAACTGCTTAAATAGTTTGTTCACTGCCCCAGTTCTGAGAAGGAATCAAATAGAAAAATGTGACAGTATGGAGAAATGGCTGTCGGTGGAGTAGTAATGGCACATTCAGTGTTATCTTAGCTCAGAAGCAGAAGTTAGAAACAATCAGATTGCTAGCGTTTAGTTGAGAAGAGTGTCCTTTTAGTTGGGATAAACTTCTTAGCCAAATCTCTCAAATCATAAAGACCCAACGGATTAACTCAGTGATTCTTGTAGGTCCCTTTCAACTTTGGGTATTCTGTGATTTTATTATTCTAAATATTGATGATTTTACCACCACAGTATAAAGTAAAAGTACAAGCTGAAGCCCTCATTTTACAAGGTATTATTTAGAAAATATTTATTTAAAAGAAGATTTGAGAATATATTTAAAAGTCAGTATATGCCATTAGGACTGTGTTGCCATTGGTACTTTGTTGCATGCTCAAGTGACTAAAAGGGCAAATGACATCTTCACCTGCATTCAAGGGAGGTGATCCTGCCCCTCTACTCTGCGCTAGTGAGACCTCACCTGGAGTACTGCATCCAGATGTGGAGTCCTCAGTACAGGAGAGACACAGACCTGTTAGAGTGAGTTCAGAGGAGGGCCACAGAAATGATCCAAGGAATGAAACACTTCCTCTGAGAGGACAGGTTGAGAGAGTTGTGACTCTCTCAGTGTCTCAGGGAGATTTGATAGTGATCTTTCAGTATCTACAGAGTGGGCTGTAAGAAAGAAGATAACAAGATCTTTAGCAGGGTCTGTTGTGAGAGGACAAGGGGAAATGGTTTCAAACTAAAAGAGGGGAGATTTAGATTGGATATAAGGAGAAAGATTTTTGTGATGAGATTAGTGAAGCACTGGAAAAGGTTATCCAGAGAGGTGGTGGAAGCACCATCCTTGGAGACATTCGGGGTTTAATCTAGCTGTAGCTGTCCCTGTTCATTGCAGGAGTGTTGGACTATAAGACCTTTAAAGGTCCCTTTCAAGTCAAATGATTCTATGATGATCAGAAATAGTGTGGCCAGTAGGAGTAAGGAAGAGATTGTCCCCATACACACAGCACTGGTGAGACCACTCCTTGAATATCATGCTTAGTTTTAGGCCCTTCACTACAAGGAGGACATTGACTTGGTTGAGTGCGTGCAGAGAAGAGCAATGAAGCTGCTGAAAGGACCAGAAAACAGGAAATATGAGGAATAACTGAGGGAACTTCAGTTTTTAGTCTGCAGAAGGCTGAGGAGAGACCTTATCGCTCTTTACAATCATCTGGAAGAAGGTTACAGGAAGAAAGCATCAGCCCTTTTTCTCAGGTGATGAGGGATAGTATGTTAGGAAACTGTCTTAAAGGCGTTTAGCTTAGGTACTGACAAGGGTGATCAGGCATTGAAAGAGGCTGCCCGGAGAAGTGCTGGAATCCTCATCCTTGCAGGTGTTAAACAGACAGGGATATGGTTTAGTGATAGGACTCATTCCATCAGTTTCATGGCTGGACTTGAGGAATTTAAAGATAGTTTTTAACCTAGATTATTCTATGATTCTGTAAAGTGAGATTTAAAATATTTTAATTGTTTTACTTTTTATTTAGGAATTATTTCATTTTTACTTAAAGCTTACTTGTTTCAGATTCACTCTGTACAAACGCATACTGAGCACTGCTGGCACAGACTGAACATTACATGCTAACTATTGGAAATTTTCTTCTAGCTTGGTTTGGAAAAGACATGGCAAATGAATATATCCTGTGTGGTAGAATGTCCTGTGAACTGTCAGCTCTCTGACTGGTCGTCTTGGTCTGACTGCTCTCAAACATGTGGCCTTTCAGGTCTGTATACAGTCTTGGAATATTTTAAAGACTGAGTTTGCTTTCCCTTCCCCTTCCTGTTTCCTTTCACCTTCCCTTCCCCTTGCCCTTTCATTTTCCTTTTCCCTTCCCTACACATAATTCTGTATTAACTCAGGGGAATAACAGTAGCAAATTTCAGATGAATAGGCAGTATCTCCACAGAACTGCCATAAACATTTTGTCATCTTCAGAGAGAGTATTTTTCCCCAGGCTTCTGAACTGGGAATTTACTACTTTTTTTTTTTTTTGCTATTACAGGAGTAATCTGAAATCCTGATCAGACATCCTCCTTCATGCAGTACTTCATGCTGTACTGAACATACAGTGTCTGACTCAGAAAATGTAAAATAAGAAAATCCATATAACAGGCAAGAGCCAACAGATTTGCTTTACTGTCCAGTTTGTCAAATATGAAAAAATTACATTATTCAAATACTATGCTTTTCACCAACATAGAACCATCTTGAAGAATAAATCAGCCTAGCCACTTTGCTATTACCTATATTGCTGTTTCTCATTTGCAGGAAAAATGATCAGAAGAAGGACCATAAATCAACCGTTTCAGGGCGATGGGAGGCCTTGTCCTTCTCAGATGGAGCAATTCAAACCCTGTCCAGTAAAGCCTTGTTATCGGTGGCAGTACGGTCAATGGTCTGCATGCAAAGTAGAGGTAAGACCCACAGTGGACATTGAAATTATGGAGCTCACATATCTAGACATGTTTGAAATATGCCTGGATATCTGTTTCAAAGCATTGTAATCAGTTTACTTCCACATATTTTGTACAAAAATGTGAAGATTTATTTTTAGTGTTCGTATTTGTCAACAGGTATAACAATGTCCTACAGACATTCAAAGTACAAAGGTAAAGTTTGGTATTTCAGTGACATCTTTGCTAATAACTGAAATCCTTGCATTATAAAAGAATATATGTGGTAACAGATGAGCATCCTTATTAAAAAAAAAGTCTTATCCTAGAAGAGATATTGTCTTAAGATACTGCCATGATTGCAATTTAAAAGCACAAGCTAGATCCATACGTTAAGAAACAATGGTGACAGCATATTTTTTTGTTTGTTTCAAATGTAAAAAACAATCTATTTTTATTTTCCCTACTCTAATGAATATGTATTTTGGCAAAAAATAATAGGAGATGCAATTATATGTAGCTCAAATTCAGTCTTTTGACACTTTCCAACGTACAGCATCTATCTCCTCCTTCCCCAGGATGCTCAGTGTGGAGAAGGCACACGAGTGCGGAACATTTCCTGTGTGGTTTTTGATGGATCCACTGAAGATGTAGGCAAAATAGTGGATGAGGAATTCTGTGGAGAAATAGAGCCTATTATAGATGGTAATAAAAAGATGGTACTTGAGGAAACATGCACTGTCCCTTGCCCAGGTAAGAAAGTTATTCAAATAAACATTACATTTCAAGATCATTTGGTTTACTCCTTCAGATTACAGTTATCAGTGTCTAGGATGAGCCACAGGCAATAAAATATTTTTCACATTCTTTACTGGTAGGGCAAATCTATCAAATGACCAACTGAGTTACTCTGATGGTAGATTCACTACTGATTACTACTAGATTTTAAATTTTGCTGAGCATGAACCTCTTCTTTAGCAGTCTCACATTTAGCCAGTAAAAATAACTGCCCTATGGGGACGTGCTAATGATACGTTCCAGATAATGTTTCCAAAAATCACTGCTTACTTTCGTATTGTGTATACATCAGTTCTTCAATTATTCATTTCTTCACATGCTTCCATAATGTTGGCAAATAAAATACCTTCATTAATCAGGCATCTGATCAACACAGTGCTGATTACATCTTTCATCAGTACAGTACAAGGTAGCTTTAATTTTTAATAGCTCTTTCACTGAAATAATGAGAACTAAGAGGTTTATTAATGAGACTGTGTATAGTCCATTTGATACTGCATCTTTTACAAAATGGTCTGCATATGTTATTTTGAAGATCTTAAATTTTCTTTAGCCAGTTTCACTAATTTATCTAAGTAGTAGAATTTTTTTTTTTTATTTTTACTCCATAAAATTACATTTTGCAAATCTCTATTATACTACCCTGGAATAACTGGACATTTTAAACGCTTTCTCATTTCTCATTCTTATAAAGAATGCATCAGTAGTAGTTTCTACTGTCTGTTTAAAGTGCTTCTGCATGAGGATATGTGACAATCATTTTAAAACTCAAGAATGCTTTCTCTTTCTAATGTCAAAGAGAAGTAATGAATAAGATGTATAAAATTAGCCTAAGATACACAGTGTACAATTCCCTAATATTCATTAAACCCAAACATTGTGTGGAGTGTCATCAGAAATTGAAAATGAGTCTGACCTTATGGGAATGCTACAGAAACCTATTTTGCTTTCCAACAAATAGACTTTTTTATCGTCGTCATTATTTTCAACCTCACAGATACTTAGAAAAGCTCAGAATTTCTAAGTTTTTCTAAGTCATACTCACTGTCATGAGCTCTTCACATACATCAACGATGTTTTATCTTCTCATAAAAATTCAGGGGACTGTTATTTGAAAGAGTGGTCAGAATGGAGCCTTTGTCAGCTAACCTGTGTTAATGGTGAGGATCTTGGCTTTGGAGGCATACAAGTCCGATCTCGGGCAGTAATCGTTCAGGATTTAGAGAATCAACATCTTTGTCCAGAACAAGCTTTGGAAACAAGACCGTGCAGTGGTAAGTACCAAAATACACATCACTCTTCCTGTGATAAATAAAATACAGAGCTACAGTACGTTTCTTTTCTTTCTGCTGAGGCTGTCAAAATTAGGAATTATGGATTTGGTGAACATAGAAATGCACTTAATTTTTGATTTTCCAAACATCAAATATGTACCAGAAAAACTTGGAAAATTTAACTATTATATGTTTCCACTTCAAACGCATTTTTTAAATCCTTTTTTAATAATGAAATACCTTTTCAAGATTTGGGAAAAAAAATATATATACTTGCCTTATCTGCTTGATAATTTCTTAATTAAAAAAAGGATATCATGATGCATAACTAAATTTAGAATCCTGTCTGCTCTTATCACATGACAATGACTAAAAAGTTTGTCTTACTGCCAGTACTGTGCAAAATACCTAAGAAAAGACATTTCCTGTCCACTTAGACACCAGACAGTTGAATTAAAAAAAAAAAAAAAAAAAATTATTGGGCAACTAAGGTACAGAAAGACTTCATATTTTATCCTAGACTATATGAGCTGTGTACAGTGGGGTAGAGATGTGAAGCCAGATACAGCCAAGCCTGCTTTACCATACACTGGAATAGTAACTAAAGCATAGCTTTACCAAAAAAGAAAGATGACTCCTAAATGACTTTTCACAACAGATGGGCCACAACCGTTATGAGGTTGTTGAAAATGCCTGTTTTGCCCATTAACTATATTGGTCTTACTCCACATGCAATGTGTATGAACATTATTGTTTAGACCAGAAAACATCCGTTCTATTCTGTATGCATCCAGTAAGTGCAGACTTCTGTGTGAACAGTATACCTTTCTGAGTTGCCGAGTGAAAGAAGGACACCATAAAAGCCTTTAAGCTTAATGTATGCTGTCTACTTGTAGCTAATGGTAGGCTGAAGTCTTGTCATTGAATCTCTTAAAAAATGAATGTTTTCTGTATAGATGGCCACTGCTATGAATACAAGTGGATGGCTAGCCCCTGGAAGGGATCTTCTAGAACTGTGTGGTGCCAAAGGTCAGATGGCTTAAATGTCACAGGTAATTATTTGTTTTACATATACACAAAAGCCTGGAAAATAAGTGGATAATACATTTTTTTACCCCAAATGGGAATAATTTTTAAAAATAGTCTGATAAAAACACTTGTTCCTGATGTATGCTGTTGTGTTGAATCATCATGTTTTTGCAGACTAAAAATGTCAGCTCTATTCCAGAATTATATAGCATGTAACAGTAAAAGTAAAAACAAATATTATCTTCTATATTTGACCTGAAAAGTTGCACATTTTATATTTCTACAAGCATCTATATATCTCTAAATTTCACATTTCAAGCCTTACAGCAAAGTAAACTTTTATGTATTAATGTACAATGAATATACAGAGGCAGAGACAGATGCAGTGCTTGACGATAACAGACATATATACATTCTGAAAATTATAACAGATTTTAATAAATACGTTAATATAAATTGGTTACTTTACATCAATGACATAAATTTATAGCAGGATAGTTCAGTAGACAGTGATTGGATGGAGTTTCTTTTGACGTAAACTAAGCTACAAAATATCTTAAATGAATGACTGAGGTGCCTGAATTCCAGAAAATCTTCATACATATCTTATTTGCATGAGTTTATTTATCAGAATTGGGAATTATGCAATGCATTTGTTTTTAAAAATATTTTTATATCAACTATGGTGGTTATAAATACACCCTCAATTCCAGCTCCTGTCAGGTCAAAGGGGAAGTTCTGATTCATGATGGAATACATCATGACTGTCTGATTTGTTACCAGAAATAAATTCTTTGTATTATTTTTACAAGGTGTTGAAATAACTTTTGGTAGTACAGAGTCTCTTTTCTAAGTGTCATTTTGCATTATAAAATTTCTAAAATACATCACCTTCACATCAGATGCAACAGGGCATCTTTAAGTCTTTAAATTTTTGTTGATATAAATATATGAAATTATCTATTAAATGTCCTAGAAAATTTTAAATTTCTCACTTTGGGGATTAAGGCTCTGAGATATTAAAAAGCAAAGTACATTTATAAATAATGGTCATTCACATGTAAATAATAGTTTGTTCTGAATACAACCATATGATAAATTTCAAAACTTTGTGTTGCTGGCAGTTTTTTCATGTTACTCTCTTCTATATGCATAAATAAATGTAAGTGGAGCTGATTCTTCTGAAATGAAAGTTCTGTGAGTTTTGCATTATTTAATGGGGCCTAGTAATTACTCTCTGACTCTAAGATTTGTTTATTCTTATAAACTGCTATAAAATAAATGATAACTTGGCATTTATAAAACATGGACATGTATGAAAAGTAGGAAATAATAACAACAACTATAATAATAAATTAGTATTGGTTATCTAAAGAATATTGTAGCAGAGAAACAAGACTATAGAAATCACCTATTTAATAAGGAAAAGTGATAGATCTAGATCTAGTCCATTTAGAATACCAGAGAAATATGCGTTAGCATTACTCAATCTAGAAGAGATGGAAATTGCAAAGCAGATAACAATCTATCAGAAAGACAGATGATAACAGATCAAAACTGAGATGAGAATGGATGGTTATGGGGGTAAGTTAGCCTCTAAAGACTTACCTTATTAATTTAATTAAATTTCCCTAGCCATATTTATGAAATATTTGAGAATACACTCACCTCAAAGGAGAACTGCAATATTACATGAAAAGAGTGGCAATCTATAAGACTGAGTAATGAAATATACTAAAAGTTATTTAAAGAATTATTAGCTCACATACTTGTTTCCTGCAGTGGTGGGACTTTAGCATAATATAATGCCTGCCTTGATAATCCAATTTAAGGAAAAACATTCCCAGACAAGCAGACAAGAGAAAGATGGGAAGATCTCCACTTTGAGCATCTTAGTAGATTCTTGTGTGAACAACAGGAGCAAAAGCCTACCAGAGAGAGGAGAAAACGAATCCATGAACCTTTATAAATGCTGACAGGACCTCCATGGCAGACCAACCTAGGTTCTATATTGTATCTCTTCTTAAGAATTTGTTCTGTATGTGGTTTTAGACTGTGGTACTTTTTTGATTTGAAATGAAGACAAATGGAAAACTCCAGAGACTGTGTCTCAACTGTTCCCATGCAGTACAAAACTATGTTTTTGATACATTATTTCAAAGAAAGCACTTGAATTTAATGTTCTGTGAGAACTTTCCTGCAGGAAGTATACAATTATGAAGCAGACTGTAAATTCATATTCAAAGTTTTTTTGAACGTGGTCTGTATAATCTGTAGCATTGAAAAGCTCGAAGTGGTAGATACACACACGATTGATTTGAATGGAAGTTACTTAATTTGATCTAGAATCAACCCATATCTTAGATGACTGTATTTCTTTAATGCCTTCTCACTGCACATCTGGCTTTAAGATAGTGTGTTTAAATTCAGATATTGTTTTCATGAGTCCTGTTCCTATTTTAAGACATTTATTTATTTATTTCCTTGTACAATATTATTGTGCTGAATAGTTGTTTTTTACTTGAAGGTGTTGTTTTCCTACGGGCAATGAAGCTACTATCTCCTTCTTCAGCTTGCTTGGATGACTGATACTTTATTACATAGATTCTCACAGGCATGTGATTTATATGCTAGGATGCACAGTTTTCCTTTATGAGGGTGAGAAAAACTGATGACAACCAGCAGGGTTTACTTTATTCCTCATCAGCCATACTGTTAACAATTTGATCTATATAACCACATCTAACTGCATCTGCTATGATTGTGACCAATGTGAGCTATCGGGATTTCATCATCATGTCACACCAGCATAAAAATATAGTTAATTTGGGAGATGCAAGATAAGTTGTCCTGTTGCAGTATAAATGTTAAAGTATGTACTGCATGTCTTTCTGAAAGACAGAGGGAAACTCAGATACATTCAAACTGATTCTAAGTATATTTTGAAGTCAACCTGGTGGAAATGATAGTGAAAGCCTGATTGTGTATGTTGGTCCATAACAATAACTGCGCTGTAAATAAAGATGTAGCAATGAGAACTAGGGCAGTATGGAAAGGAAAGAAACACTGATAACCGCTTTCTATCATGGCATTCAGTATATGTTCTTCACTTCTGAAAAAGTTTTCTTAGACTAGAGTGGAGTATGGCTTCATAAGAGGCAAAACTATAGCGTGAGTAAAATTAGCTAATGAGGAATATCAGAAAACATAAACTCATAAACTGAATGAATACTTTGTTTTCAGTTTGGCGGCAAAGAGATATGCCTTTATTTTCTTTGTGGACACAGTTTTAATATGCTAGTTACTGGAAGGGCCCTAGAAAACCCAAATCTGTTTCTTCAAGCACAACAAAATATGTGAACTTACTTATTTGTGCAAAGGAACAAAAAGTGAAAAGAAGATCACTTGCCAAATATTAGTTCTCTAAAATGTGAATGAATGAAAATCTACATGTTATATCCTTACTGTAGCAATGAAAAATACTTGAGACAGATTATCCTTCCCCTACGATTAAGAGTAGGAGTCTTAAATTCAGTTTAATAATAAAATGGTAATCTGTGACACACTGTAGGAAATAATGGCATCAGTATTTTCATCAGAGGAGAGGTATTACCATGTCAAAATATAATTTTCTGTCCTACAGGAGGCTGCTTAGTGCTGCGCCAACCAGATGCTGACAGGTCATGTAACCCACCATGCAGCCAACCCCATGCTTACTGCAGTGAGGTATGTGCTAATGCATCAGAGCACTAAACAACCCCATGAGGGCTTTCCCATGCATCTCTGCATCTCAAAGATTGTGCCAACAAATGTATTTTCAGAGATTTTTGATCATTGCTTTGATAAAATCAACCTTAGACTGTTTTCTACCTCTCAATTAAATGTTGAATAATCTGTGTTCATTTGCTATGATACTTCGTAAAAATAAATGAAGAGGTACTCTCCAGGCTAGCACTCCTCAAAACAATCTTCTCTTCCAGTCATCCTTGTTGTTATGCTTTATGGCGCACAGAAAACTTGTTTTTCTGCTACACAGCATAAAACACTTGTTCCCTACAGACTAGAACATGCAGTTGCGAAGATGGATACACTGAAGTTATGTCCTCCGATGGCACACTTGAACAGTGCACTCTCATCCCAGTGGTGGTGATTCCCACCATGGAGGACAAAAAGGGAGATGTGAAAACCAGTCGAGCTGTGAACCCTACCCAGCCCTCCACTAACCAGTCAGGACGAGGAAGGACCTGGTTTCTACAGCCTTTTGGGCCAGGTGAAGTCATGCAATGAGCAGTTCATAATGCTAACTACTTCTGCAGGGCCTGGCATTCAAGTATTTGTGATGACAGGGAAAAAAGAAAAATCCTTAAGTGCTCATTTAAGAAGACAAACACCTGACTGAAGGCAGAGAAAGTGACAATAGTAAACTGTTGCCATTTTCTGCTGGCCCATCAACATATCTAATGATATTTTGCATTCCAAAAGATTTCTTTTAATTCCAGATATTTGTTAAAATTCACAGAAGCTATTCAAAATGTGACTTCAGAAGGGCATTAATAGCAAAGGTGCAAGCTAGGATTTTAGATCATGCCACCATAATTGATAATGCCACTGAGAAAGGTGTGAAGAGGTGGCACAGAGATCTGTAAAGGAAAAGTATTGCTTGAAGTTTACAGCCATGGCATGAATGGTAGAGAAATAATCAGTATAGATATGGCATCTTTTTCTTCCATATCTAAACTACTTCATGTTAGACAAGAGCTAACTGTAGTATTTAATATAGACATGCTTTAATTCACTATATGAAATGTTTGTTCATATTGGCCATGTTCTTTAGAGCTGAACAAGAAGTAAGAAATATGCTCAGTTATGCCATTAAAATATTTCATAAAGTCCATCATGTAAGCAGATTTCAGTAAATATTTTCTGATACTATCACTGATACAAATAAAAGTTTCAGATTTCAAAAAAAATCCTTTCAGAGAAAGAGATTTTATTCTTGTCAAAAATGTCAGTTATATAGAGAACAATTAATTATTTACTTGTCTTTTAATCACTTAGAGCTAAATATTTTTACACACTTGTGTCTTAGTATTTATTTCTAAAGCTTCCATGAAAGTTTTAAATCTGAAGATGGAAAGCAGTATCTTTACTTGCATAAACACTAAAACACTGAAAATTGAGAACAGCCGTACTTACAATAAGCGGATTAAATCAAGTTTGGGTTATAAATACCTTAGTTAGATCCCATTAGTCCTAGTAGTATTGACTGTTATTTGTACTTTGATACTATACATGATACCTCCAAGTAAATGGTCTTTACTCCAATTAGTTATTACTTTAATCCACAATAAAAATAATTTTAAAAAAGAAATTAAGATTTTCTGGTCCTCTTTAAAAAAAAAAAAAAATCTTAACAAATATGCTATTTTTAATTCACTCTAATTCCACATTAAAATGCCGTAGGGTGTGTTGTAGCAGTCAGTGTGATGACTATAAGCAATTATCAGGTAGTTGCATTGAACATTATAGAACACAGATGCTTATGTGAGTTCAGACATATTTTTTGGAACAAGAAATAGTTGAGAGATTTCATGAAACCTCATGAATGTTCCAGTAATTCCTGTTTTGACCTAATAAGGCAGCATAGTTCAGTTTAGATAAAAACAATAACACTGAATTGAACTAATACTTGATTTATGATTGATTGTTTTCATTCCATGATTAGCTAACTTCTAGAAAGGTTTGATTTACTCTGCTATAATCATTCCTTTCCATACAGTTTCCAAGCCTAGGTGTAAAGTAATTCTTCAACAATTTTCAACAGACTATACTACAGTTCCAGAAAGGAAAGTTTTTATCCTCACAGCTGTCTTTGCTGATTTATCTTGCCAAATAGATGCCATTACCTCATACACAAGAAATAATCTGTCCAAGGGAATTCAAAGTGCCTGTATGAGATGTGATGCCCATGTTTTCATAATATAAATGACCTCATTAACACAGTTCCCCATTCTGACAAAAATACATAAATTCATACACAAGATAATGCCTGTCTTTTCTTCAAGGAGATAATATTATTTTAAAACAAGCAAACCCAGAACAACCCCAAACCTGTTACATTTACCAGTGGAAATAAACCCAGGGAAGAAAATTATCTGTATATTAATAATGAAATCTGAATTCTTCTCATTCCTGCTATCATATCTTTGGATATGTTCAACTTACCTATAACTGATCAATTATTTCCCTTATACTGGTTACTCTCAATTATAATGTCATTAAGTACATTAATTTAGTGAAGCAAAAATGTTTTTATATTAGTGTTATTCGAGTTGTTCATGACTATAACACTTTGCAGAAAGACTAAAATTAACTGCATACCAATAGCAATGGTTACTCTGAATTAGAACAAATTCAGCATGCTTTTTGTTCTTATCAGAAGCTGGAGAAACATCAGCTGCATTGGTTATGCCTTAAGCCTCTACAGAAGCATCAGAAAGCAATACGTATTTTGTCAGAAAAAGATTCGATGTGTTTACTTACCATGATATTGAAAATATATGCAGGGCTTCATGGAAGAACAATTTTTTTCTCATAAATGAAATAATTCAATTTTTCAATGGAATTTTCTTTGACAAGGCAGTAGGCCCCTGTAAAAGAATGTTTTCATCAAGCAGTTTAGAAATAGGTAAAGTGAGTCATAAAAAAATAGCAAATCCAACAGCATGCACTGACCTTGTGTTGCAACGTACTCATTTAGGGATCAGATCAAAACCCCCAAGTCACACCATTCTTCCTTGGTTTTGCTAGGGTAAGCAAGTGCGTCCAGAATTGAGACAAAAAGGAGAATGGGATGTATCCATCAGACTGCAGGGACATTGTGTCCAAAATATAAACTGCACAGGCTTGACATAAATACAGGTCTTATTAGCAACAAGCCATTGCTCTATCCCTGAGCATGAGTTGTTGCTTTTTTTTTATTTTTTTTTTATTTTTTTTGGCTTGTTCTGTGAGAAGTGGTTTTCCTAACAAAAAACTTGTGTACGATATTAGATGAAATTAAACGTATTAACTACTTTTTGCAGTAGTTAAAGTTATGTATCTGTATCTAAAGAACTAATGAGGAAAACATGTTAAATCTATTTTAAAATGGAAAATTAAATAGCAGTGAGAATGAAAATAATAGATTGACTTCCCAGAGGTAGACTAGAAAGTGATTCTGTCTTTCTATCCTGCTGAAGGGGTTTCCCCTTAGCAAATGGACCCAAGGTCTGAGTAGTCTGGGGCTCTAACTTATTGCCATGCTGTTTTTGTCCTGTGTCTCAGCATCATTCAGATTACCTGGACTTTAGCTAAAAAGCAGAACAGAAAAGCACAGAGAAGCTATCACTCAGTTGTTTAACAGTATTTACTCTTATTAAGCTGTAATTGCTTGTGAATACATTTATTTTGGATTATAAAAGTATTTCTATACCATATCAGAACTAATAATTCAGCAAGACTAACTGAAACACTACTGACTAACATTCATTCCTTTTAGATGGGAGGCTGAAGACCTGGGTTTATGGTGTAGCTGCTGGTGCATTTGTTTTACTCATCTTTATTGTTTCTATGATCTATCTAGCCTGGTGAGTTCCTTAATTATTTACCAACAAGCAGTCCCTTGCAGACTGTAATAATGAAAGCATTTATATTTGTAGTTTAGGAGCTGCAGATACTTCTTCTATAAACTGTAATGTTTAAATTTCTATGTACTTTTGTCCAAGCTGGGGTTCATGGGCTCTGTTTGTAGCCCAGATGATAAACTGATAGACTGTCTTGAGATCAGGAGAACTTCTTGCAAATATGGCATATCTTAGTGGATAGTTTACTTTCACTTATCTCTGTTGAGAATAACTGTACTCTGTCCATGGTGATTTCATTGCAGCTATATCACAAAACGCAAAGAGAAGTATCAAAAAGGAAACTTAATTGTCAGGCAAGTCTGATTTGATATTTGGTGGATATAGAGAAATGTAACTAAAATAAGGCTGGAGGTTTTCTCATGTGTTTTCATAAATGATATATACTTTTGAAAATATTACTGCATGAAAAAAGAGAAGATTTTGGCAAAAGCAAGTAATTTTTGAGAATGTTCTCCCTGAAGTTAATTGGATCCTGCTTGGAATTTCTGATCCAGATGACTGTGAAGGTAGAAGATGAGGTCTTAGACATCAAGATCTTGGCTGTACTGCATAAGTTAACATTTAGGTGACTTCTGGATTTATTTTTTAGTAAACTTTCTCCAAAATCTCACTTATGTGTAGGTAAGAAAGAAAATATTTGCTGAAAGAAAGAAAATCCGTAAGCTTTTAACTTCACTGCATATTCTTCAGACTGTGGCCACTGCAAGCCCCTGTAACAGCTGTTTTGGGAACAAAGATTTTGGTTTGGACAGGCTGATTGACATATCCTATAAATATCCAATAAAAGTGTATTGGACAACAGAATGCAGGGGCTGATTTAAATAAATGCTTATACTCTAAAAGAAGGCAAGAACTAAGGCTCATATATTTTAATTAAAGATAAAATACATAAACATACATTTTTATTTGGCTTAAACATTTTTAAAACTATAGCAAATGGATTGGAAATACTGCTGGATTAAAATTTAAGTCTAGAATAGATTGAAAATGTTTATGGCTAGCAGCCACATCCATGATATTTAAGACTGGTTTGATTTTAACATTTGGAATTAATCTTAGTTACTCCAGAAAGTATGAGATAACACTAATCACGAGGCGGAACAATAAAGTGGAAACCCCCACTAGGTCAAGAGAAGATTTCACTCACATAACCAGATTGGTTGCTCCACTGATACAGAACCAAATATTGCACTGTAGCCTATGGGCTTTTCTGAAAAATGACTGATCTTGTATGATTATGTGCCAAAAATTTCATCAAGTCACATCAGTACCGTAACAGCCTGTTTCTGAACAACTGAACTTTGAAAAAGGTGTTGCTTTGGGTTGATAAAATGATAATTAATAACCACATGAAGGTTTTGACTGTATAGCTTTTACAAATGATCAAATGTGTCATCTTTCATTTAAGAATGAAATCCATCATTGCTGTTATCAGCTTCTTGTTCTATTTACAAACTATCTTATTGTTTCAGCAAAAAGCCAAAGAAGCCCCAGAGAAGGCAGAACAACCGGCTGAAACCTTTAACCTTGGCTTATGATGGAGATGCAGATATGTAAAATAGAACTTCTCATGGTGACAAATGGAGTCTTAATTATTGGATTGAAATCAGAAGGTATCCAAAGCCACAGGGATTTTATATGGAATGGATTTAACTGTTTTGACTTTCTTTTTTGTAACTGCATTGTAGATAAAGATGGATGGATTTCATAATGCCTATGGATATTCAAGGCATTACTGCTTTACTTTAGACCATCAACACTGAGAAATCTGGCAGAATCAATTTAATAGACACTACAGTGGGAGATATTTGTGGTCTTTCCTAAATCTTACAAGCTATAAGCACCACTTCTGTCTCCAGAATACTGTAACTGATATTGTATTAACAGTTGAAAGCCCCTGCAACATTAACCAAGTATAATCAGTACGCATGAAGAGTTTGTACCAAGAGTTTGTATGACTCTTTATATTCAAGCAGAGCGCATATACTCAGTTGAAGAATATGTATTACTCTATCAGACTATATACTTGTTGAAGAGCAATTTAGTGCTTATTACATTAACTTTTAACTGAGATTAACCCATGAGCAAGTTCAACAGTTTGGCAGTTGATGACAACTTGTGTTAACCTGCATTTCAGAGGGCAATAACTCACTTGCAAAATTCTGCCCTGTTATCACTCCAAAATATAAAGGCCTCATATACACATCCAGAAAGGAGGCATTCTCAGATTCAATATTTTCTAGCGGTTGCTGTCTGGAAAAAGAATACCCACTGTAAATGTTACAATACATTTCTACTTTCTCTAACTCAAACTGTTGCCTGCATCTTTTTGCTACATGTAAGGCAATTTTTTGCACTATATTAGTGCAGCATGATATGCACTTAACTAGTATTGCCATAGTAACCGCCTCTTTTCAGTAAGGATGATGATGTATCTTGTGCAAGGAGTGTCAAGTAGACAGGTCTTCAATCCTGAAGAGAGTAGCGTTGGTTTGGACTGCGACTGGATGGAATCGGCTAACAACATGTACTGTACACACCGATCCTCGTCACAGTGGCCATTTGTGGTCTGTATCATGGCAGTAAAACAAGTGTCTAGTTTCTTGCCCCATCTTCCTATACAAGTATAGATTGTCCTGCTGGTTTCTAATTGTACTTTGAAGGCTGTTTATGACTAGATTTTTTATATTTGTTAACTTTGTTAGAAAAAAAAGAAAAGTGACTGCCCTCTAATCTTGAGTGATATTGTCTAAAAAGGTATTCTGATTGTTTGTTAGCTAAAAGTAAAAGGTTTTGCTTTTTTTTTTTTTTCCTTCCACTAGTAAGAGCATTTTCACTGTTGCTGACAGTGCAATATTCAGAGCCCTTTTTATCTTTTCTAATTAGGATAATTGGATAGACTCTTTTAATTATTCAGTTAAACTCTTGAGTGTACTGGCAAGTAAACAATAATAGTTCCGCCATTTTAATTGTCGTAACGTTTTAAAGAATTCTGGCAGTATGAAAGCTCACTGTTAACCTCTTCCATACTTACAGCTTTTCAGTGTTACGCTTCTGACATCAAGCTCATTGACTTGCCATTGTATCTACATGCCTGTTACACATTCATGACCTGAGAAGGATAATTCTCATAAAGTGGCTTTTATGTAATAGTCTGAAGCAAACATATAACTGACTGTGCCACTACTAAGCAATACAATTACAAAATGTTATCAGGCAACCTGTCAAAAATAATTGTTATATAAAGCTCAGTATTAGGTTCTCAGGTCTTTTTTATAACCTAAACCATTTCTGCCTATTCATCATACTGTTTACTCAAGAAGCACCCGTTTTTGCATGTTGAATAAAATTGCAGCTTTGCAAACTTTGGCCCAGATTCACTGAAATTAGTGACAGGTCTCAGTGACATCAGAGGATGACATCAGTCCTTAAAAATACCTATCTTTATAGGATTTTTAAAACAGTCTTGGAACCAATGTGCATTCTGTGCAATCCAAGCAAAAATGATCCAACTTTTAGCTAGCTTAAATTACCAATGTGGAATTACTGCATTAAAAAAAAAAAAAAAAAGATCTTATTGCCACTGCATAAGTATTCTCCTTAATGGGAATGGTAAGCAGAGAGGAACGACAGTAACAATCTTTTTCTACATGTTTATTTTTTCATTTTATACCTTGATCCACAGCTGGTGAAGTGCCATGGCCCCCTACCTCAGTAGTAGTTCATTCATACATGTATTACACAACTAGGGGCTTCGGTCTTGCATTTCTGTGTGAATATTCCTAGGAAGGAAAGAAGGAAAGAAAGAAAGAAAGGAAAACACCAAATCTCAATATATTTAATTAAGTCAGAATTCTTGGGTAAGAAACAAGAAAAACCTGATTCCTATCTTATTGAGCATAAAAGAAATAAAATGAAAAAGTTATAAAGTTTTCAAGAACAGTAAATATGTGGAAACATGAAGCTTAATGATTTTTGTACTTTAAAAAGTCTGATTCTGTGTTATCAAATGGTATTGGACCAATAGGGAATTGAGGGAACAGGATTTCTTTCAACGGTAATGAGTCACCTTTATTTAATATACTAGCTGGTCATAGCAGGAGCTGTTGCCTAGTTCTTACCTAGAAGATTTCTATGCCCTAAATCTAAGAAGTTAATAACATGAAGCTAAAGGTATGCCATCTCCTGTTTCTTACCATAAAGTATTTACAGTTGAAGAAAGGGGGATTGTTTATTTAAGTATGTTTGGCCTTTGCAATCCATGCAAGTATTTTAGTATGTTAATACATGTTTTATTGGTTCAATGAATTTTGCTGATGCACATCTGCATCATACTAGTGCTGCATTTAAAATCCAGAGTGCATTTTTTGTTTTTATTTTTTACAAAGTGCACAGAAATGTGAAGCCAAAATGGCTTCCCTCTTTATCAAGAAAAAAAAAAGTATTAGTCTATAAGGAGGGCTGAAATGTTATGTTAAGCTAAATGTTGCAAAGGTGACTAAACCCTTTAGCATTGACACAGAAATAATAAGTGAATTATCAGTATAGAATGACAAGCAATTTGCTTTAAAAATCAGAGTGGTTCTACAAATCCAGTGCCTAAAGCAGCCACTACTGTAGATTGTTAGATTGTGAAAGTAAAGTGATCAAATAAACCATTCAGAAAATAGCAAAGTAGACATTTTCCTGTTGATGTGGTGGTTTGTGTTTTCCTTTTTAAATCTGTAGTTTCTAGATTACTGTGTCTGCTTTGAGTCCTGGACTAGTTCCTTTTTGAAGCTTTGTTGCGACTGCACAAGCTTGTTTATATTTAGTATAAAGCATCCATTTTGAAACTCCCTTTCTCCTGCCAAAATGTAATAAAGTTTGTTTCCCAATATTACAATCTGAAGAAACCAATTTAAAAACTCTGTGTATAAATCACTGTAAAATATTCCTTGAATTAAATGGAAATTGTCTTTTAACCTTTATGTAAATTGTGCTCACCCAAAGTTAAGAGTTTATTTTGCCTACCTTAATTTACTTGAATATTTATTTTGTAGAACAAGGAGGCAGCTGTGTCTGAGGAATGTTTACCTTTTTTTTTTGTTAATGTTTATTTGTAAATTGTGTAATGCATTTTTATTTTTTAAATTATGTATATTTCTTTTTTTAAAAGCACAAAATGTTTACGTACAACTACTGCAAATTTGTGTATATTGTCACTAAGCTTTATTCAGTTAATACAGATGACATGAAAATGTAACAAGTCTTACATTTTCATCTGGGTTATTTTTACATAACTGATGTATTGCTGACAATAAATATAAACACAAAATCATTTCATGTCTTTTTCTAACTGATGAAGGATAGTCTTCTGCAATAGAGCAACAATAAAAACCAGATCCCTGAAACATGAACACCCTTTAAATAGTCTCCTTTTTTTTTTTCTGTAAGAAATTAGTACACATATTCTTATTTTAAAATATCATTCTCTTAAAAAAATAAAGAAAAATACTTTCTAACATATAGTCAAAACCTGTTCTTGCAGTCTTGTTGACGTAAGAGTTTACAATACATATTTACTTGATCAATAAATATCCAATAAATCATTTGTATTTTAAATTTTCTTACCTTATTGCCATTTTTAGGTCTGGAAAAATAACCTGTGTGTGGAGGATAAGGGGTGAATCTAGATTTCACTGAAGACAACTATTCATTTCAGTTAAGCTGAATTTGTCCCTGTCCCTAGAAGAAAAAGAACAGATAACAAAATCCCCCTCCCCCAAATGAACAAACATGCTCAATGCTCTCAATAAATTTGTCACTTATCTCCCAGTGTTGAAGAGCCATTATCAAATTCAGTCTATTTTTTTTTCTACAATCAGGATTTTGTGGTTTATTAACTAGGAAAAAAAAAAAAAAGTGAATTCAGTTTTCTCATAACTGTTCAAATTCTGTCTCTCTGTTCTCTAAATTATTTTTTGTCATGTAAATTTCTGCAGCATATATTTACTTGCCAGTCCAATTTTATTAATTACTTCTCTAGTAATCTTTCACTGTTTACCCTAAACAAGATTTAACCCAACTATGAGAACACACAACTCTGATTTTAGAGAAATTTCAGGATTTTCAGAAGTTCCTCTTATATACATTATTTTCTTTTGCTGGAATCTACAGTAAAATAGAAATGTTAAACTTGTTTTTCCACGTGCAGTTTAATTGTTGAAGATTTTAGATAATGCAAAGCTGTTCAATCCAGTACAGGCAGAATTTTACAACCAATTTAGAAAGATATTTGGAAGAACAAAAGTAAAATTCTCATTTCAAGTCCGTGGAAGAGAATTACCTACTGCATCCTAAGAAAATCATAAATTCTTCATATTCAGTAAAGAAAACTTTTGGGAGAATTTTGGCAATTTGTTGCAAGACTTCTAGAGAAGTGGCTTAAATATTTATTTAAAAATATTAGAAGAATATAATTTTCATTATACAAATATAATGAAAGGAGATGAATCAAGAGCTAAATCAGGAAACCTAGATAGGCGTTGCATATATTTTAGCCTTCTACTAATATAAAGATCTATGGTAATGATTCTAGGAATTTGTCCTGCTGAAATAGGACTGAGCTGAAGCAGACATTTGGGATCTGTTTGGCATCATTAGTAGTAATTTGGCTAAGTAAAAGATTATTTCTGCATCTTCTGGCTGTTTGCTTTGACACACCAGAGCTGAAATGAGTATCCAAATAGCAACTAGTGAATAGGCAGATGAATGAACAATTTGAAATTTGGGGGTAGGAGGAGAAGGGCCTGTGTTTAGCCTTTGTCTTGGCTTAACTGTTTATGGTTTAGCAGAGGGAGCATTTGATTTATTTTTGCTTGCCTTCATTTGGGCAGTATATCTGGCCATGCAGAGTGTTGTTCTCTGGTGACATGCTGGTGAAGAATCTCCTGTATGCCCGCAGAAACTTGCAGTTTTCCTGTGTCTTGGTTTAATCTAAAGGGTGAGAGGCATATTGTGAAGCAAATCTTTGGCTATATTTGGCAGATTTCTAGTGTTCTTAGTGTTTGTCCTAGTTTACTCTGCTGTCTGGCAATTCTGCACTGGGAGATGGTTTAGTTTCACAACTCTGCACTGTGGTCTATGAGTGGCATAGCATTAACAGTGGTCTACTGGTACCCAAGCATGGCTATACTTCAAGCTGACCCTGTCAACCTCGTGTGCAAGGCATTTCTGCTATTAATACTCTGAGCTGCCTTGACAAGTTGATACTGTTAGATGCTGCCTCCTCCTGCTTGGCCCTGCTGGGGACATTGTGGTTAAGGTCCTAAAGGCATCAGAAGTTTCTAGTGAACAACATGCCTAACCACACAAACCTCTACCACAGAGGCTGGCATCAAGAGAGGCAACTGTATACATTTTTCTTGTACTGTGTCAGAACAGGACACAGTACTTCAGATATGGCCTCAACAGGGCAGAGTAGAAGGGCAAGAATCACCTTTCTTGACCTTCTTTTTAATGCAGCTCAGGTCATTCCTATTCTTGACAAAGTAAATTGGAGCTAGAATTCCTGAAATTGCCTCAATAATTTCACTTGAGATGTACCCACAGAATAATTTTTTGGCCTCCAAAGTGGGGTATACATTGCTTCCACATTAACAATACAATTTACTTTGGAGCATAAAAGCAAGAACTCAGCCGTGAGTGCTCTTATATCTAAGGACTCTCAATCACTCAGTGCCTTTTCTTTCTGAGCATAGCTCTCTGTGAGATTCCTGAGCACAGGACTGCTTAGAGGAGATTACAAGGAGTACGTGGCACTTACCCTTTCATGGTCTTGGCAGATGTTTGTCATGGGTCCAGCATGGAGCCTGTGTGCTATGATACTGACGTTTCATTGCTTCCTAAAAATCTCAGCTGTCCTGGCTTTTGCTGATGAATGGTGAATGGTTCTGGCATTCATTATTTAGCAATAGTTAATGCTTTCCTGCTGGATATTTTAATGTCCATATTTAGTACAGTTTCTTTTCAAATATCTTGAAATGGCTCTTGCAGCTGTCCCTGAAGTGGTTTGCCATCTGTGAGTTGCAGTATTTTTCATAATCCTCATCTCAGTAGGGGGTTTTTAACAGTGACATGGAGGATTTCCTGTTAGAAAAAGTAGGATCTTTTTTTTCTGTGGAAAGTACTTCAGAATGCACAAATGCTAGTGACAGATTTGTCAACCTGACTGCTTGTCAGCCATTTCAGTGGTGGTATCCATTACCTTTCCTTAATCATATGGTGACAATGACCAGTGTTAGAACTGTCCTAGCAAAGTTCTCAGATATATTTCCCATTCATACCACAGAAATTACTTACAAGGGGCTGATTGACTTTACCAAAGCACAGCAATTACATTAGTTTCAAACTAACCACCTCAGCCGTGAAGTTCAAGTTAGATTTATGGCAGCCTTATATTTGCAGTCATCAGTTGTGGGCATATGGGGTAAACACTGACATGTAGTGTAGGTAAGAAAAAAGCCCTTCACTTTGTCACTGTAATGAAGCTAAACTATAGTTCTATGATCATAATCCATGATATTGTCTACTGCTGTTTTCTGTAGTCAAAGAAGTAATATTTTAAACTGTTCAATGTTGTGTCTGTTTAGTTATTATTATGTGTTTATGCATTCACAACTCCAATTCACTTCTGGCTACCAACTTTTCAAAAGAGATAGACAGGGCAGGAAAGGCAATGGTGTAGCCCTCTATGTTAAGAAAGAATGTGAATGAATGGAAATTAATGATGGTGGTGATAGGGTTGAGAGCTTATGAGTCAGAATAAAAGCGAAGGCCAATAAGACTGATATTTTAGTGGGAGTCTGCTGCAGGCCACCCAACCAGGATGAAGAGGTGGACAAGACATTTTATAAACAGTTGGGTGAGGTCTCAAGGTCTCTCCCCTGTTGTTCTTGTGGGGGATTTCAACTTCCCAGACATAGTTCAGCAAATAGGGAAGAGTCCCAGAGGTTCCTAGACTGTGTGGGAGATAACTTCCTGACACAGCTGGTGAAGGAGCCAATGAGGGGAAGCAAAATCCTGAACCTGCTGTTTGTTAACAAAGAAGGTCTTGTGGGGAATGTAAAGGTTGGAGGATAGTCTGGAGCATAGTGATCATGAGATGCTAGATTTCTCAATCCTTGTTGAACCACAGAGGAGGAGTCGGCAGAACTGCCATGTTGGACTTCCAGATGGCAGACTTTAACCTCTTTAGGACCATGTTTGAGAGGGTCCCTTGGGAGATAGTTTTGGAGAGAGTGGGAGCCCAGGAAGGCTTTAAGGAAGCCTTTAAGAGGTGCAGGAACTGATCATCCCCAAGTCACAGAAGATGAGCCAACAGACAAGGAGCCTGGACTGGCTGAACAGTGACCTTTGGCTAGAACTCAAGAACAAAAGGAAAGTTTATGGTCTGGAAAAGTGGGCAAGCTACTTACGATGATTACAGGTATATAGTGAAGTTGTGCAAGGAGAAAATTAGAAAAGCCAAAGCCCAGCTAGAACTGAACTTGACCACTAAGGTACAGGATAACAATAAATATTTCTATAAATGTATCAACAGGAAGAGGAGGGCTAGGGAGAATCTCCATTCCTTATTGGATGCTGAGGGCCACTTGGTGACCAAGGATCAGGATAAGGCTGAAGTACTTAATGCCTTCTTTGCCTCAGTCTTTAATAGTAAGACTTGTTACTCCCTGGGAACACAGCCCCCTGCGCTGGTAGATAGGGATGGGGAACGGAATAGGCCCTGCATAATTCACAGTGAGATGGTGTCCATGGGGCCAGATGGATTGCACTGTAGAGTGCTGAGCTGCAAGAGGTCCAGGAGGCTCTTGGAATCCATTGATGATAACCTTCTGGTCTAGGTATTGGACAGACTGACCACAGGTGAAGAGTTACTGGACCTGCTGCTCACCAACGTGGAGGAGATCATTAAAGGCATTAAGGTTGGAGGCAGCCTGGGCTGCAGTGACCACGCCGTGGTAGAGTTCATGATCTCGAGGGATGTGGGCCTTGCAAAGAGTGGCGTCAGGACCCTGAACTTTGGAAGAACAAACTTTAAGCTGTTCAATGGACTGTTGGCCAATATCCCCTGGGATGCATTCTTTAAAAACAAAGATGTTGAGGAGAGCTGACTACTCTTCAAGGATGCCTTCCTGAGAGCACAAGAGCTCTGAATAAGAAAGCAGGCAGAGGAGGTAGGAAATCGGCATGGCTTGGCAAGGACCTGCTGGTCATGCTGAGGGCAAAGAAGAATAGTAATTCTGAGTCATAGATTTTCTCTGTTTGAACTAGAGAGCTGAACTTGCATCTTCAGGAGGCTGAGGAAGATGTGCACCCCTCTCCTTTTCATTAGCTTCTTTTGAAAGGACCAGCTCTTGCAAAAATCAGTATCTTCAAACAGGCTCTGAGGGGCACAGAGATAGTAAGACTAGTTCTAGCCCAAACCGTAAAGTACTCATTATTAATACTGTCCCTGTGAGCTACTAACAAAGAACCAATGTCCCATTGTATGGGAACTGCTAAATCACAGCCTGAACCTCTGATTGATCACCTGAGGCAAGCAATGAGTCAGCCACAGGAGCACAGGTGAAGGCAATTCACCTGTGCTGCCGGAAGGGGTGGAGCCTGGCTCCCCCTCTCCTAGACCCATTTAAGAGCTGACTACCAGTGGGGAAGGATCTCTTCTGGAGATCTCCTTGGCTGGAATTTCTTGGGTGAGCCCAGTACATGGGTAAGCATCTTATCTATTCTCTTTTTGTTTTTATAATCTGCTTTGCCTAACTCTCTTCTTTATTTCATAATTATAGCATCTTAATATTCATTGGTTATGCACCCATAAAAATGTGACTTCTAAGTTGGTTCAAACTTGAGAGAAAACAGTTTCTCTGGCTTAAGAGTACCTGTTATTTTAAGGATTTATATTGCTGCCTTCTCAGTGCTCTGTTTTTTCAGCCTGCAAGTATGAAGAGTTCTGCAGCTTGGTTTTAAGAGTGGAAATTTGTGATGCAAGGTTTTGCTCAGCAAAGGAAAGAAAAAAAAAATAATTAGCTGGCAGTTCTGTGACTGCCTGAAGTTGAATTTAATGAACTGCAGCAAAAGCTCTCTGCAACATTAGAACAGCAGCTGGAGCTAAGCTTTACATGTCTGCTTTAAATGGCCTCCACTTACTAGTTGATGAGCAAAACATTAGTAGCAGTCTTTTGTTTGATTTTACTAAAACATAAAAGGAAGCTCTGCCAGCAAAAGCGAAATGTTACTCGTTAGTCTCTAGCTTGCTCTCCACTCAATAATAGTGCTAAAGAAGCTAGGGCAAAAGTCTAATTCCTCAAAATTGTGAATGAGCCTCTTCAGAAAGGGAAAATATTACCTACATTACAAATAATTCTGCATCACCCCTGTTAATGCTTTCTCAAAATGAAGTGGTCATTTTCAGTACAAACTTCCGTCTGCCACTTTACATTAATGAAATGGCAATGCAGTTTGTTTCTCCAGAATATTTTATGGCCTCATAAAAAAGCTGTATTTATATTTAACAACTTGATATAGCATATAAAACCTTAAGTAATAGCAGAAATCTTTATGTAGCTATAGTAATACTACAGAGATAAGAAAATATGTGATTGATAAAAACACTTTATTTCCATTGTTTACAGTTTTTAAGTTTTACGTTAGTAGCTGCTATTTACCATGCAAAAGATCTACATGAATGATATTAAACTAAGTGCATACAAAACATCATCAATAAGACTGATAATTTCGCCAGCAGATTTTCTGTACTTTAACTGTACACTAAATCCTTATCAAAAAGGGGAGAAATTGTTACTTTTTTATTAAAAAAAAACCCTAACTCACTGTGTGCACATCTAAATCTTTCCATTCTCACTGCTTTTCAAAGGAAACAACTTCAATTCACCACACAGTCCCTAAGGTCAGCAAAGGGAATTTGTTCACTCTACATTCAGTTGCTCAGTGAAATCTTTGTACAGATCACTGCATTTCTTCATATTTCTTTAGCCCTTCTAAAAAATAAAAGCGAAAAACAACAAAATGAAAGCAACTTTCTCCTTTTGTCTTGCTGCCAGTGCAGTACAAGTTAGGCCCTCAGACTCATGTCCATACCTATGTTTCTAACTCTCATGTCCTGGACCAGTCTTTCAAACCAGCTGAACCACTCATTAAGAAGGCATTAGCAGAGGAGCATAAGTTGAATTAGCAGGAACAGAATCATATGCATAAAATTAATTGGTTTTAATTGTCTTTCTTTTTGTAGAACAGCCACAGTTCTACATAAATAGAAGTAAAAAGTTTTATGACTCTAATATGATAATGTAGTAGAAAGACAGGCCTGGTAGAATAGCACAGCCCCTGAATGAAGACAGGATGTAGAGAATGGTTTATGAGTGGGAGATGCTGAAATAAAGGGGCACGGAGTTGGCACTGGAAGCCTCACATCTGTAAGAAACTCACCTATGAGCAATTAAAGAAATGGAGACCTGGAGCTGAACAGATTTGGTTTTAGGGGTAAAACAGAACGAATAAGTAATAATTTGTGTAAAAGACACTGTATATAGAAAATCAAAGTGTAATAAGCAAAGGCATGAAAGTGCATTGGCAGACATAAAACTGACCCCGAGGCAAGGCTACAGTGAAATAAAGAAGCTATCAACATGAACATCATATCCTTCACAACGAATGGCTCTGGATGCTGATCATTACCACTAAACTCCCAATTACCACTCCCCTCTCCCTTCCACATGCACCTATTGACACAGCGTGAAACCACCAAGCTCAGCAATGAAGAAATGGGCATAACGCTAGAGAAGGGAGCAGGAGTCAATAAGTCTGTATAACATTATTAAATGGTTAGATCTGGAGTACTAAAAGTCAGGCTGCTTCAAATTCAGTTATATTAACAATAAGATTTTGGCTTTACTTAGTTAAAAGGTGTGCATCTTCTTTTCCCATGAGGAAGTTTTGAGTGTAACTCAGCTGCAGCAGCAAATAGATTTCTCAGGCAGAAGGATGAGAGAAAAGAATATGTTAAGGCTTCAAACATTAAGTTGATAGCATCAATAATGCTTTCTTGGCATATCAAATTTAAATAAGAAACAGAATGAGAAACAGAAATGTTCTGGCTTCAAGTCATTAGAGGAAAAGTGTAAAAGGAAAGCAAGATTACCTGAGGGACACATCTTGCTATTTTTAATGGAAAAATTCAAGATAGTTTAATTTGGAATAGAAGCAAAAATTTAGAAATTACCAAATCCGGGCTATGTGTAAGAAAAATAGAATAAAAAGTTGATAAGGTTGAAATGTGATGTAGAAAATACTTAGAATGTGCACTGTCATAAGCAAAGCTTTTATCTGTTTTGAGATAGCAAATGATGTGTGTCTCACTCCAATTTATTGGGGGGAGAGGAAGTTCTTTGATATATGTATACCTGGCGTGAGGTTAAGAAGCATCAGTTCTTGTTCCTACCAGTTTATTACAATAAACTGGTCTTGATCAGGGAGATGGGGAAGGGGAGGACAGACACTATTATGAATTAGGGTGATGGGGAAGGGAAGAAGGATGATAGAAAAGATAGGAATGAAGCAAGGAGACTTTATAGGAAGCAAGATCGAGATAGGAACCATGCTGGATCCACGGTGGTGACTAGTTCAGTCATTGATCTTCAGTAGTGGTGGGTCATCGGGTGTTGTTGTTCCGTTGATGACAACAGTGACCATGGTGACAATGGTGATGATTTTCAATGGCAGTACAAACTTATAAACAAGTCCAAAGTAGTTAAGTCAGCTCTTCTTGGAGTGACAGCTTCTGGCTTTTGGATCTCAGCAGGAACTCCTTTTGTTCCTATCTCCCTGGCCTTGCTAGCACGTAAGAGGGAGTATGGATGCGTCAACTTGTATATTGCTTTCACAGGATACAGTGGTGTCATCCTCTAATCTCCCATGGCAAACAGGAATTTGGTCACAGGATAGATATTCCACCAGTAAACAGTCCTGAGCACTCCCTTCCGAAGGCAAACATCTCCAAAGAAATGCTTTCAAATGTAAAATTATTCAGATGGTGAAGCTGATTACCACATGGCAACACCCACCTTTCATCTCCTAGATAAGTGAGTCTTATCACAAGAAATGCCTCAGGAAGCAAGCTTGGAGACAGAGAACAAAGAACAGTTCTTGCAGTGTATCACAACTAATACGCTAATAATCCAGAAAAATATTCAGTAAGGATGCAGGATTTGCTAACGCTATTAAAAAAAATAATAATAATAAAAGAAACAAAAAGAAACACCTAAGCAGATGTGGAAAAGAAACCTATGAGCTAATTATGAACAGCTGAAACAAAAAGTGCCTGGGGTAAACTAAAGAGTCACTGAGAGTCACTGTAATACTGCAAGATAGCAGTGGGGGACAAATAAGAGTAAGAAAAAATGTCATAAAGCAGTGAGCCACAGCAAGATCTGATATGATAAAGGACATAAAGCACTTGCTGTGAAACTTCCCTCTCCTAAGAGCAAAGCAGAATTATTTCAAGATAACTTACAACTGCAATGAGTCAAACAGAGCTAAAGATCTGGTGAAGATAAGGACATCATAAGCAAGGAATGACTGACTTAGTAGTGATATAGAACTTCTTCTTACTGAATAGGTAAAAAGTAAGAAATTTGAAACAGCTGTTTGAAGAACAACTAAAAATACTAGTTTTTATAACATCCAGAAGGATTGCTCATGCATTCAGTCAAGCCAAGTATTCTATGCAGGACTTCCTTGGCAGGCAGCTGTATGTCAGCCTCTGTATCTAGCAGATATAGGTGACTTTTTTTCCTTCTGTGTAGACCAACTTTTGAAATTGTCATCTCCTAGCATCCATTGCTTTCTAATGGTTCCAGCGTGCATGAGTATGAACCAAGATATGTCTACAGAGGACACCATTGCTGTATGTTTATAAAAGATGAGTAGCAGCAGCTCCTGCCTTTGCCTTCCTCATAGTGTGGTTTTTCCTTGGGCATCAAGGGTAACTTAGCATGCAGATGAAATGTGCCTGCCCATCAGCAGCGTGGTGGAAAGAATCTTCTGCACTGAAGACAGCTGAACAGCAGTCTTTTGAAAGAAGGATCTGAAGGAATGAGAAATAAGAACAGAAGTAAATTCCAGCACATTCAAATATTCAGTCTATATTGAGAACAAGGCAAGCAAAAACATGCAACAGAAGTGCATGAAAACAAAAAAAGACTTTGATATGTGGGTGAGACATACCGCCTTTAAAAAACACCAGGACAAGAAAGCTTCTGTATAAATATTTTTGATTTCTAAGACTAAAGCAGGCTCTTTCCAGGAAAGTAGTGCAAGTCTCATCTGGTGAATCATTCACAACAAAATGCCTGTAGCAGAGAAATGTGGCCTGAGACAGGCAGTGTTGCTAGCTAGGAAAAGCACTGAAGCCTTTGTTGTCAGGCAGTGCTACACTGTTGAGAAAGATGTGTAAAATTTACCATTATAGAAGCACTTTTCAGTTACTTCTATGCTTTTTTTTTTTTTTTTCCCATTTATCCCTTGGAAACTTCTTAAAACATTAGAAGATGAATTCCTGCAGGATTTCTTTGGCATGGCATATCAAGAAAGCAGCAGATGATTAAGAGAATTATGGATAAGAGGAAAAATAAATCTGGGGGGGGGGGGTGAGGATAAAAATTGAGAAACAGAGAAGAGAGTTGTAATAATCAATTATTGATATCATTTAGTGCATAATTCTAGACAGTTTTATATCTAAGCAATTGCCAGATTCTCAAATGACTAAAGAGGTCAATTTCTATCATATGCTATTCTTCTAATGAAAGCATCATTCTTCAGTATGTAAGACAGAGCTAAAACATAGTGAAAGTACAAGCTGATGATGTTATTACATCAGCTGTAGATTTTTAGGTGTTGAAATGAAATAGGATTGAAAAATAACTACATTCCACCACTGAGATTCCTTTGTACAAGATTTGCTTCCTGCAAGATAAACGCTATCCAAGTTGGCATCACCACATCAGTATATCAAATTAAACTGACTTTTTAAATGAGCTTCTAATTTGTTGGCTGAAAGAAGAAAAGAAAATGGCATGATCTGCCACATAATATTTCCCTTGTTGCCAGTCTACATCCAAGCAATTTTACCTCATGGCATATACTGCCATGTTACAATGACTTAATAGTAGCTTATCTGAATTAGCTCAATTTTCCTGGCATTGTTTAGACTATAATTAGAGCAGGCTATTTCATGCATTGTACACTGGTTTTATAACAAACATATGTGAGACTTCTGGGATGGGAAATCTGATGCATTAGTAAGTAAGTAACAAATTCAGCCAACATGTTGTTAGTTTTCCAGTCTTGGCCTTTATCTTCATCTAAGAGGACAAAGTAAATTTTCCTGGAGACTTCAGTAGAAGAATCTATATCCGAATGACATGCTATAATGTGACGGAAAGCCCAGCAACACTACCAGGGTAGCAAAGTCCTGGGCTGCAGCAAGTGAGGATAAGCCTAAAAGCAGCAGCCATAGATGCAAAAACAAAGAAAAAAATCTGTTTACCCTTAGAAGGCCTCAGGTAGATAGGGATCTCCAGTAAGATACCATTGCCTCCACTGCCAACTCTTAAATATGGTTGATGCTCAGCTGAACATGAGCTGACAGTGTGCCAAGGTAGCCAAGAGAGCCAATGCCATCCTGGTCTGCATTAGAAATAGTGGGGCCAGCATTAGCAGGGAGGTAATCGTCCTCCTGTACACAGCTCTGGTGAGGCCACAACTCAAGTATTGTGTTCAGTTTTGGGTCCCTCGCTACAAGAAAGACATTGAGGCCCTGGAATGTGTGCAGAGAAAGGCAAGAAAACTGGTGAGGGGTCTGGAGCACAAGTCTTATGAGGAGCAGCTGAGGGAGCTAGGATTGTTCAGTCTGGAGAAGAGGAGGCTCAGGGGAGACCTCTTTGCACCCTACAACTTCCTGAAGTGAGGTTGTGATGAGGACGGGTTTGGCCTCTTCTCCTAGGCAACAAACAGGAACCACAAGTTGCACCAGGGAAGATTTAGATTAGACATAAGGAAAAACTTTTTCTCTCTGAGTGTTCAGGCAGGTGGTGGAGTCACTGTCCCTGGTGGTGTTCAAGAAGTGTCTGGATAAAGTGCTATGAGATATGATTTAGTATCTTGGTGGTAGTAATGGTGATAGCAGGATGGTTGGACTAGATGACCTTGTAGGTCCTTTCCAACCTTGTGATTCTATAAAATGAGGTCTGGGAAGGGGTGGGTCCTGGCTCCGTCCATTCTGGTCACTCAGGTGCATACGAAGCACCTGAGCTCCCCTGGGGTGACCCTGCCTTCCCACCAGATGCCCAATCATTGGTTCAAGCCATGACTTAGCACTTCTGCTACAGACACCATGGCAAAAAACAATCCTATGTCACGATCTTTCAATAGCAACTACTCAGAAGCCTGTTTCTGTTTCTTCAGTTATTCCCTTTAATGCTGCAAGGTCAGATGTTAGATTTCTAGTTTGGTTTCACCCTCAGAGCACCTGTAATAAAAAGTCCTCTTTAACACTCCAGATTCTCATGTGTTTTTCTCTCAGGAGAAGTAAACAGTAAATTGAGGCAAAATAAAGATGCAGAATAGATCCATACAACTTGGTTTCTCAGACCAATTTCCCTATGGTCTGGTGAGCACAGGGCAATGACACAGTGGTTGGGCACCAAAATCCAAGTCCAGGTGTACAGTGAAAAGAAGTACATCAGTGCAAGCCTACAGAAAGTAAAGCTACAGCCAAAATGCTGGAACAATTTATAAGTTATCACATAGTCAGGAAAAAAGTAAAAACAATCTGGAAAGCATATAATAGCTGAAAACTCAAAGGATGAAAGAGATGTCAGCCTCAGTGAATTAAGGATGAACAAAACTCATGGTTTACCCTGACTCCTACTAAGCTAGAGAATAAAACACTTAGGTAACCACAGAAACTTTACAAATCCTTCTAGCATAATACTCAGTAAGTGTTGCAGATTGCTTCTTGTTCATTTAAAAAAAAAAAAAAAAGTAAGGAATGAGAATGCCTGGTTATGTGACTCAGGAAACAAGATGACAGATGACATGAGAAAAGAAGCAACTGACAACAAATTTTTTTTACAATCTCTTTATCTTACAGCATGCACTGGAAATAGCAGTTCCAATGAGCATTGTGCTCTGAAGATGCAACAGCATTATGAGCTCCTGAAGCAACAATGGGAAAAACCAATTGGGCAGAAAGCCTCACAGAAAAAACTCTTATGACTGCATGTTTTTCTTGTCCAACACTAATGATTGCCAGAAAAGAAACTGAGAAGTAGTAAGAACAAGAACAGACTGGTGCAAAATCTACAGCTATCTCCCCCCAGAGGCAATGTCAGAGAATTTCAGATTCATCATCTGTGATTGCAACACAGAATCTGCAGAGAATACTGTGGAATCTTGACAACTGCTTAATTTAGACAGGAATAAATGAAGCATTTACTCCAATTACAAGGGAAGAAATAGTCATCAAAAAAATCAAGGCCATAGATGATCTTCTTTGCCTGATTTTATAACAGAATTAGTTGTAATTTTAAAAAGAATTTTTCTAAAGAATGTACCACGCTTGACTATAGAAAATATATAATATAAATATCCTTGCTCTCTTGTTCATTCTTACGAACAAGGTACCCTGGCTGCGTACAAAAGGGATTCACACTCCACCTTGTAACTGCAGGCAGAGGTCATGCACTGACTGTCAAGGACCTTGAGGCAGCCAGGATTTCCCCATGCCACACCTAGGTGTGCAGGGAGGCACAGCACAGCCTTTACAGGGCAGTAAGTAAGTACAAAGCCTGTCTGAGCCCTGAGGGCATTTTTGGTGGTGGTTAATGGAGACAATGGAGAAAAAGCAGCATTCTGAATACAAAATGTGCCATGTTCTCAGTCCTAGAGAAGATACCCTAGTCATGGTTTGTCAGCAGCTCAGAAGGACCCACAAGTCCCTAGAAAGTGCTTTAGTGATTCAGGCACTCTCAGAAATGCAGGTGCTTTTCCAGATGTCCTTGTAGTACTGACAATTCTGCAAAATATTCCATAGAGAGAATCCGTGAATGTTCTCTTAGACTTCATATGTACATTCTATAGGACTGATTAACCTTTTGACAATAACATATTTAGACTTCAATGTGTTTTTTCAAATATATAATGTATGGAATTGCTCAATATCCTTTTATGCCGTTCAGTAAACCCCACTACCCAGGCCTTTTTTACTGCTGTGAAGGCAATAAGCCCAGTTATTAAAATCCTGTTGTGTGGACTATCTATGTTCTTGCCCTATAAAAAGAACAAAGACTCAACAGTTTCAAACATTTTTCCTTTTTCCATTAAAGCCCCCTGTAGTTTGAGGTAAAAGCAATTTAATAAAGCTTCCTTCTGATGTTTTCAGCTCAATAAAAAAAAAAAAAAAAAAGAAGAAGAAGGAGAAAGGAGAAACTTCAGAAAAGTTTACCAGAACACTAGAACGAATTAAGGGTACATTTTATCTGTCACTTTTCTGATGTATATTAGCCATTTTTACATTTCATCAGGCCAATTATCCAAAAGGGGAAATATCACTGAACAAACTGAACCAGAATGACTTCATTATTTAACAGGAACAGCATCTTCTCAAAAATTACCATCCAACTTTCATTTAGTTGAATCAAAGTGGGACATCAAAGACATTAAATTAAGAGCAAAGGACCGTAATTAATAAAGTAATGGTCCAAGAAAACTGATCAATCAAGCAGAGGTGCAAATGAAAGCAATGCAACTCTAGCAGAGTTTTTAGTATAAACGTCAGGCTTTATGCAGCAAAACATGAATTGTAGAAAACTTTGCAGAATTTTCCAAGTGTTAATTATAGCAATTATTTTGTTGCTGAAGATTTAGAACTGATCTGATCTATGTTTTAGGCTACTGGAACTATCACTGTGTTATAATGTCTTGGTACAAGGCCATGGAGGAAGAAAAAAGTGTTTTATCAGAAATATTTCTACATATGTAAATTGGTTTTAGTCTGTGTATGTCCAACATCTTTTTCTAGGGGACTAGCTTTGGAAACTATACTAATAATACAATTAATAAATAGCTATATGAGCAAATGCAAACAGTACCACCAGGTATCAGAGCTAGTGAGTTGGTCTCAGAGACCCAAGACACAATCCCAAGCACAAAACATCGGGCAGGTGTTGAAATATAGAATCACAGAATCATAGAATCATAGAATGGCCTGGGTTGAAAAGAACAATAATGATCACATAGTTTCAACCCCCCTGCTATGTGCAGGGTTGCCAGTAACTAGACCAGGCTGCCCAGAGCCATATCCAGCCTGGCCTTGAATGCCTCCAGGGATGGGGCATTCCTTAATAATAACACATTTTCAAAGGTGCTTGCTTTCCCTTTGAACGCTGAATAGTAACAATAGCCACATTTTCATACTTACAGTAAAAGGAAGCAGCCAGTGTCTCGGTATGGCATCCAGTGGCAGTCTTGACTCTAACTAGCTTTTTCATGGGCCTGAAAAATAGTCATGTCCACAGGACAAGCTGCTGGTCATTTGCTGAAGCGGCAGGAAGATTATTTTTCATTTTTAAGCTTCACATAACCAGTGAGGAGCTCTGCCTGCATTTACAGGCACCTTTCTCTTATCTCACAAATCAAATAATCCCTCAGAAATAAAACCACAATCACTAGCAAGCAAAATAACATCTCTTTTTACTGCCAGTATTAAGGCTGTACAATTCAGAGTGAAAAGCCACAGTGATTAAACTGGGATTATTCGGAAGCCTGACATGTACAGGATTAAAGTTAAGACAAAGAAGTGACCTCCCTTGGAGCAAGGTGAGGTGAGACAGTCACTGTTGTGCCCAGACAGGATACAGCTGCCTTTTGTTGGAGGTTAGACCTAGGAAGGTTCACAGTGGGTCCACAAAAGAGAAACATATGTTCCTACCGTATATGAACTCTACAGATACTAACTATTTCCAGAGTTTTGTTACCCTTTCTTTATGCCAGCATTACTGCAAAGAACAAAGCTATTTCTGGTTCTTTCCTCAGTAACAGGTCTGAGCCCTCCCACAGTGGATGTGTGAATAACGAGTGAGACACACATTTGGATGGAAACTACAGAGCTGATGAGACTGTCCTGCCCTCCCCTTCATCCTCTTGCCCCTTTTATTCCTGCTTTATATTTCTCTAGAGAGGGCACAGGAATTAGATTATGTCTCTGTTTTTGCTAGATTGTAAAGCCATTTTTGAACAACAGAATACTTTCCAATCTCCCCAGCAAATTACAGTAAGCATCTGCTAAAATGAATTTTGCCAAGCTAGTCAGGCCATCGCAGCACTGACACTGAACTATATGCTGGACTTAGCTAGGAAGAAAGAAGAGTATTGGGCAGTAACAAAGTAATGAAGAGTTGGAGCTCAGACTCCGGGAAGTGTAGGCTAGAGTGCTTTGAGAAGGAACAAACATGAAAAAAACCGAGAACTTAAATAAACACACAAAAATACTATACGTTGTTTGCATGTTTGAATGTTGTCAAGCTTCATCCCACCCACCGTCTCAATGCCTCAAGGAAAAGCGCCTGCAAACATCTCTAAGCTGCTGCCAGCACAGCCAACACCGGGCGGGCGGCAGTAGCGGCGTTGTGCCGCGAGGTGGCGCTGCTGCCCCGCCACTACCTCAGCGCAGCCCCGTCACTGTCACCCCGCTTCAGTGCTTCTGCCGCTGTTGTGGCTGTAGCTATCGCCACTGACACCACCCCAGCCCTTCTGCTCCTCTGTTGCCGATTCAGCAACGCCTAGAGACGTTGCTTGTAACTCACCAGTGTGCAGTCATCTCCCTTCTGAAATCAGATCAGCACACGTGGTGAAAGCCTACTTAGCACACAGCAATTTCAAGGACAGGCTGCAGTAATATACTTCAAAAAACTGGAAGCCTTAAGATGGAAGGAAACAGAATGCAATTTTCTGACAGGATAGTACAAAGCACAGCACAGCAGAGCTCACACCACTTAAAAGCAGGAATAATCATATGAACTACTGAGTATTTTCCATAAATAAATGGAAGAAGGGAGTAAGGACCACAAGCATGCTCACCATATCAGTCATCCTGCTGAAACCTCACTCCACATCAGTGCACTGCTTTTTCCCGGCACAAGAAGCATCAGAGTTAAACACACCTCCTTTGTCTTTGTTGTTGTCCATCTTTATTGCTACACTTCAGCATTTCCAGCTGCACATCTTATATTTCAACATCACCATTTGTTCTCCAGCTCATTTTCTAGTTATATGCCCTCAAATTAAGGGGAAAAAAAAAAAAAAAAAAAAAAAGAATTAGCGAGCATCTCTTTCCCCATAAATTCAAGTTTACGTTGCCTTAAATAGACCTTATTTATTTGCTTATAAACACAAATTAGTTAGCTGTTCATCCACACACCCACCCACCCTCCCATCCTTTCACCGATCCATCCATCCCATAAGAAGAAAGTACTCCCCCACTTGCCATAACCTTCTCAGGTTGAAGAAACGTATTTTTCTGTCCCCAGAATAAATGCAGTCAGTAATTTACTTTCTCATATTGAATTCAGAGGAATTCAATGAAAAACAAGACAAAGCAAAACGACAAGGCTTCAAGGAGGGTTTGAGGAGATGGATTATTGAGCCTGGGGAGAAGAAGACTGACAAGGAATCTAATTGCAGTACTCCTCTACCCAAAAAAGGGTTCTAAAGAAGATACAGCCAAAATTTTCTGGGTGTGTGAAGGACAAAAGTTCAGAAAAGTTCCAGCCTGATAGCTTTACCTGCTATGAAGGGCTGAGATTTCAAACATTTTATTAAACAAATAAACAATATAATATTATATTTATATTAAAATACCCTGTAAATCTCTGGAACATAATTTTAGTATTGCTATTTACATCCTTAAATATGCTTTCAGAAAGTGCACAGCTTTGTTAATACTGCTGCTAGGAAAGCTGTTTATAACCATGATTCTACCACAATTCTTATCAGTATTCTGAATATTTATACTAGTTCTTCCTCTGAGCATTCTTCTGGACATGGCAAAAGCCATCCTCTCTGTACCACACATACCCACTCTTACCTTGCCTTTCTTTTCTTCACCCTCCCCTCACTACTTTGTTTTTTTTTTTTTTTCCTTTAAAAGCCCTTGAAAATACACTGAAATGTGCTGAAAAGCCATCTAAAAAGGAATGAGCAGTCATTTTGGTAAAAACACGTAACTTCCCTACACTGTTAAACCACCTGGTGCTCCAAGGACAAAGAAGCCGTTCTGACAGTCGGCTTGTCAGCTCCTATCCATCCTGTGAACAAATAGCTCTTCGGGAAACTATTCCTTTGGCACTGACTTTGCTTCTCTCTAAAGAGGAGACATAATAGAATATCGTAAAAACGCCCTCTTCCAATCTCTCTTGAAATATTGTACACTCAAAATCCACTTGCTTTTCCTTTGTAACCCTCACTCTATTTCATGGGGCTCACAAAAGCGTGCTGATTATGACTTGATTCTTCAGATCCCCTCTTTTCACCCGAGAATACCCTGTCAACAAGCAAGAGAGCACAAGGCTTGTCTACACAGAGAGGCTGGTGTGCAGGGGCTGGGTCCTGCATTTCTGTTTGTGCAGTTTGTTTGCTATGCAGTGGTTCCTGGGAGCAGAGTTCGCACTGAAGATACCTCTAAGGCCTTACATACTTCGTTCTTGATATGGGTAGTACTCCTCCAAGGGTAGGAGTGGAGAAAATGCCCAGTTCCTATCCAATTTTTAAGCAGGACTTAATTTGCAAGAGGAAACTCAGTCTGCTTAAAACTGTTTCTAAGGTCTGTGATGCTCTTACATAACTCACCCCCAAAATCATTGGTGCTCACAGGGATAAGTGTTCTTGCTAAGTTGAATTATTTTCTCAGCAGAGGGGGATGAGTGTGTTACACTGGTGAATTTAAGCAGCCTTTCCAGAAACAGATCGGGGATAAAGTTTGCAATAGAGATTCTCATGAGGAGCCAGAAGGATGTTTAGTCCTTAGCCAGTATACTCCTCTAGGATAAAAAGTGTTGTACGATATATAAGATGTAGAGGATGTTCATGCCCAAGTACATCCATCTCAAATTTTGTCTATAAACAAGGTAATAAAACTGCTTTGCCACCTCATTCCTCAATCACAAATAACATTTTTGACCACACTTAACTGAAGGGTGACCTCAATGACACGTCTGAAATGAATGACAAAGTATGAGGAGGCTCCCCTCTTGGAGAAGACTTCAGGTAAGCAGGCATCAGTTTCTCTGCCTGTGGAGCTCCTTGCAGTCCAGAGGGGTCTCTGTGACCAGAGTTCTTTTGTTCAATGAATGGATGTCAATGCATTTTGCAGTGTTCTTCTATAAATAGCATTCTTTGATTGGTTTCCTAACATACTTCAGAGTCCAAAATGAGAACAACATACCTATGTACTAATATCATAAACACCTATGTTTTCATTCCTTTTTAAATCACTTGCTTTCTTGCTGAGTTAAAAAACTTAAAAAGAAATAACTAGAGATGTATTTTAATGTCACCAGTAGACAAGGAAATTTTCTAATACTAATACCTGTGGGTTTTTTGTTGGTGTTTGGTTTTGCAAAACAGCATTAACCTGTCCTAATTCCAAAAGCATCTCATGGAGCTATGCCAACAATAGGTGCTGACTGGCAAATAAAAATAATAATAATAATAAATATATTATATATACATATATACATATAATAAATATAAATATACACATTATGTTAATAGGAAAGATTGGCATTAATATCAGGGAGTTGAAAATGCTATGTCATTTAAACTATATATCCCTTATTCAGTGGAGCAAAATGAAAGTCAGAAAGCCTTTATCAAGTGCTGGTAACTACCCATAATATTCCACAAGAGGGCAGTATGCACCTGGCTTTGAGAAAGAAATGACAGAGACCTGCTCATATGCCATCCTTTTCCCTCTTCTTTTCTTATTATTTCGCTCCAGAAAGGTAATGAATGCAAACAAGCCCAGGCAGTGGGTAAAAGAGCAGCTCCAGGAAGCCCGGGCTGCTATGCTGCTCCAAGCTAACAATGTAGAAAGCAGCTACATGAAGCACAGGGTAACTACTAGGGAAGGCTATATAAAAAATTGTGAAATATGGTTCACCATGCAGCTACTTAGAGATGTATTCACTCGTAGGAAAGGAGTGGCTTTTTTATTACTGGTATCACAGATATTCTGCAGAACACTTAAATGCATACTTAGGCAATGAATATAAGAACATACTTTTAGGTAGAATAGTTCAGTAATTATCTCAAGAGCACTGTAAAAAATTAAGCGCCTGTGGGGAAAGAATTTTTTTAAAAGGCATTATCAGTTCATGCATAAAATCGGTTTTACAGTTTTACTATATGACAAGTTTTACACTAACTATCCCAAAAAGATGGGTATATCTGTAGGCTTGTACAGAGTTTTACAAATACCCTTAGCTGCCTGCATTCTGCGCTTCTGTAAAGCCTGTAGTTCATGTGAGAACTTTACAGGTCTGCACCATGACATCTCCAGTACTCAAGCAAAGCAGAATTACCTGAGAAGTTCTGCTGTGTCATCCTGCAACAAGGGAGAAGAGAATCCTCCTTACACACCTGAAAAAACAACATATCCACACATTAGTGGTTGCTACAACGAGAAAAACTCAGGTGTTTGGGGGTTTGCTCTATCTTTAGGGTAAGAAGTCAGATTAAACATTAAGTAAATCCCTGGTACCTATAAGAACAGTCCATGTCTAACACTGATGCTTTGATTTGGCAGAGCCTGTGTAAGGGGCCATGTCAAGCATGGCTGATATTCTTTTGATATACACTGAAGCAGATGATGTGTCTGACTGTTAGCATTTTATTGCTAATGAACTGCTTGCTGAACATTGTTTTTCACTACTACCCTGTTCTGTGATAAGACAGGCACAGTTCAACAGAGATTTAGAAATATGCTCGGAGGCAGCAAGAAAAAAAAATCCCTCAAGTAAATATTTAAATACTTAGAGTGTCTGGTGAATGAGGAGATTTTGAAAGTGATTTAAAGTTAGCTATCAAGGATGTCAATTAACATCAGACCAGCTGTAAAACATGTGCAGATGACACATGGGCTCTCCATTCCCTTCAATGCTTCTAGAAATCATGGTATTTATCACTACTTGGGCATGACACTTGCACAGGCATCCCCCCTGGCCTCTATACCTGCAGAGACAAACCTTCTGTTATATGTCTTTCAGATTCTCTCTTCGATATTAACTTCCAGAACAATCAGATGAACAGTTAAGGTAGAACCACAGAGGAAATAAAACAGGTATTTCTGACCTTTTTTTCTAAACCAGTAGAGGAACTGTGCTACAGAAGGGTTTCATCAGTGAAGAAGAAGCCATCTGGACAGCTCTAGTCATTGACCACTGGCTGCGTATTAGATTCTATTAGTTCTAACTTACAATGACATTGAAATAATAGCTTTTCAAATAATAGAAATACTATTTCTTCATATAACAGAGAGATACTTCTTCAAACTTTTTCCAAATGGGTCTCATTTGAGCCATTTATTTTTTGTGGCACTTTTGAAAGATGAGGATTTGGGGACACTAATTTTACTTCTTTTGTATTTTATGTATTTAAACCATTCTTGAAGAGGAGATGAAAGAAATGGACCACGCTGTGTAACAAAGCATGGTGCACTTTTAGGTTTGCAGAGAAATGACATGGCATATTTTACTTGCTGTTCATGCATCATTTGCTTTATTGTGAGAAAGTCTGTCCTTTCTCTTGATGCAGGATATCTATGTTATATGAAGTGTAAAAGGAAACTGTAGTTATCATTCAAATACGCTTGCTGTCTTACTAAGAGGAGAATGTTCTCTCTGTCAGATATTTTGGCTTCTGAAGGTTAAGGTCCTGGGGATTCTGCCAGAAGGCAGGTGCTGGGCTGGCAGACGGCATATACTTTCAGTCATGGAGGTGTTGTCCTTCACTACTTCTGGAAAGAAAATCTTTTGAATAACAAAGTGCAACAAAGTTTTACCTTGTCTTTTTCCACTTCCTACCACACTGGGGAGGTTTGGGATCGTATGCCAATCATCTACTACAGTTTTGTTTTTGTTCCGTATGAGAAGTAGCAATAGCAATGTTCTATGTTCTTTACTTCATTCTTCTAAGATATCAAAGCATTCCGCCATTTGATTTAACACACCACTAATTTACCTGTGTCCTTACCTCCCATGCCACATTTGTGATCTATGTATCCAGCCTAATCCTAGCTGGGGGCAAATAAGGGCATATCTGTGAGAGACTGGATTAACAGTAGAGCTCTGGGCTCAAGTTGATATGAGAGGCTGCCTGAGTGCACTTCTCAGTTTCCTTGCCCTATTTAGTTTTGCAGGTGTGGGACATGGGAAAAAAAAAAAAAAAAAAAAAAAAAAAAAAAAAAAAAAAAAAGACAAATGCTTAATTGATAAGTGATCAATACTGGAAGGAAGGAGGGGATGCTACAGACATCTGCTGTGTGAATAGAAAAATAATGGTGTTCCCTAAAAAAAATCCTGAAAAGTAATGTTAAAACATAGATTTTTTAAAACATTTTAATGTAACAGTAAATCACTTTCCTCCTCTGAGTGTTGAAGTTTGTTATCTTACCTATTTCTTAGGATACTGGTGTCAGGGGTCTTGTGTCCTGAAAATGTTAGGAGAAATCAGATCAAATAAATTGTATTTAAAGGGCTCTGCTTAAAGAAAAGATACATTAACATACATGGGAGACTATTGCAAGGGGGGAAAACATAAGATGCTTGATGAAGTCTCAACTATCCTTTATCAGTGTTTTTCTTTACCTTCATGATTCTTAGGCAGGGAAAAATTCACCCCAAATGGCTACTAGTTGGAATTATTTCTACTTGCAAAAGTAGTTTTTGCAGTGGATCTCTCTGATTTTACCATTACATCCACCATTTGAGTCCAACACCTTCTGTCCTCTCCAACTAGACTTCTTGTTAGTGTGACAAGTAGCCTGAGAGCAATTTTTGTCTATTTTCCACTATCTGTTCTCACCTCACTGACTTCTGCTCAAGGCAACAGCACTCTCAGCTGTTAAAGACAGATGTTGAAATAATCAAATACCTAACCAGTCACACAGACTCATTTCAGCTAAATGCAAGTATAATTTCAACTTCTTTTTTTCAGAAACAAGCAACAACACCACCACCACCACCACCACAATAAAAACTCTTATTTTCAAAATCATAGTGTAATTGCCTAGTCACGTGCACTTTCACTTTCCAGAGATGTAATAAGTAATTATTACTGCTTCCTTATTAATTCTGGCAATTTAATACTTCCTACTGTTGGGATCAGGTAAAAAAAAAAAAAAAAAAATGCATAATGAAGAAAACAACTCTCTCCTCAGTACTTATAAGGACTGGCTTGAAGTAAGACTGACCACAGAAAGTCACATCCCTAGTGACTGGAGTAACTAGCTGTAAGGCTGCACCTTCCTGATGGCAATTTTGCTGGCTTTGGTACAATTTGTGTCCTCCAGAGAAGCCACTTTACCTCCTCATCACTGATAGGTTAGTGGGAGTTTCTGGAGGAAAAAAATAATAGTTTTTAAAAAAAAGCTACCATAAGAGTAGTTTTGCAAGAAAGTAAGTCTGGATATCAGATCTTTCTCTTTTTACAATAACATTGTAAAAAAAAAAAGCCTTATAAATTATATCATTGAAAATTTAGCACATATGCCATTAGTGTCTCTGATGATATAATTGTCATCAACCAATGACAAAAGAGAGCATTGTTCAACTGAAACATACTCCATCCAAGGACCTCCAAGAATTTGTAAGCATGTATTTCACAGTCTCCAAAACACACAGCAAACATTTCTTACTTAAGGGTTATAATACTGAGGTAGTAAGGAGTAAGTGACTTACCTCAGAAGGCAGAAGTTTGTCTCTAAGGTGGAAGAAAAGACTACAGCTGTCATTCTGTCTCAGAGATTTTTATATCAGGTCATTTTCCCTCTTGATATTGCATCTATTTTAGTAAGTGTAATCAACATCCTTTGGCAATCATTATATTAAGCCATATTAAAATTAAGTTAGATTGAACTGAATAATTTTCTTACTTATTTTCCAAGCTACAGAAACAGCAAGTAAAATATTAACAATGAAAAATACAGGAGAGAATGAGTAATACACATTTCATGCTTCACTTGGGACAAAAAGAACACATAATATCAGTGAAGTGTTTGATTTCATTTTATAAAATATGTTTTACTAGGTTTATACTTATCTGATTTAACTTTCAGATACAAAATTTAACATGCTTTCAATATTCCCTACAGACTTGTACAATGCAGTAAAAACTAGAGCCAAAGAACTTCTTTAAAGTTAGTAGTTTGGCTTATACATTGGCCAGCTTCTGTTCAAAGGTTCTTTGTGAATAATAAATCAAGTGAATAACATAAAAAAAATTACAATTCCTTTGGAAGAATGTGTATACTGCATTTTCTCTGAAAGAAAAATTAGTTTCCCCATTTTGAACCTGGTAAAATAAAGAAAAATATCTAATAATTCTCCCTATTTCCACATATTTTTAGACTACTTGTTTTAATTTTCATATTTGATTGCTGGAAATCGTTTAATGAAAAGCAGCTTATTTTCTTAGAACGAGTCTGCAGATAAGCAACCTGCAGCAAAATGAGAAAACAGCAGAATGAGAAAGAACATTATGCCGTAATCGCAAAGGCAATGACTATACACAACTGTTTTTTAAAATTGTTGTTAAAGTATAATTAAAAGACTAGCAGAGATCTCCTAGATACTTTTCTTGAGAAAGCACAGAAGTATATTTTTAGCACAGCATTCTCCTACTGTAGAAAGAAGGTAAAAAAAAAGTAATCCAGATGTGAAAATCAAAATTGAAAAGGAGAGGCTTCACATAAATAAATACACATATACATATGTACATATATAAATTTAATTTAAAAATTAGATATATATTACATACTTATGCTGTAATATTATTCTCGTATATACTTAAATATTGTATCAATTTCATTTTAAAAACATTAGAAACATTTAAAATTGATGCATTAGCTAAATATACTAGAGCTGGAAATTTTTAAAGTAAGATCTGGAATATTTAAATACTAAAAACCATCCATCAACATCTGGGCATCTTGATTGAATTACACCCAAAATTAAAAGTCTAGTACCTGATGGATCAGGATGGTTTTTTTTATTATTATTATTTTATTTTGGTTTGGTTTTCTTTGTTTGATTGTTTTACTCCACATTTGTACCATTCAGAACTGAAAAGCTGTATGAAATTTCTTTTTCTAAATACAGAAGCTCTGTTCATGAGTGCTGCATGGAGGGTGTTACAATCACAGAGTCACAGAATAGCCCGGGTTCGAAGGGACCTCAAGGATCATGAATCTCCAACCCCCCTGCCACAGGCAGGGCCACCAACCTCCCCATTTAATATCAGATCAGGCTGCCCAGGGCCCCATCCAGCCTGGCCCTTGAACATCCCCTCCAGAGATGGGGCATCCACAACCTCTCTCGGCACCCTGTTCGAGTACCTCACCACCTAGATTGCATCTGGGGGCTGTCTTGTGTTTTAAAATACTGACTTAGGATTGCTAAGAGAAATTTGAACACAATTTGCAACAAACTTTGCATCTTATTCCCTTAACAGGCCAAATGGTAGAAGATTTGTCCTACCCAAGGCCGATGTGTGAAGGGTGTTCAAGCACTGTACAAAGAATATAGAAGAAAACAACTAGAAACATGGAAAATGTCACATAAATGCAACAGAAAGCCTTGATTGCTTATAACTGAAAATGAATAAAGTGTGCTATCATGCTGGAATAGGAAGAGGAAAGGAAAGGGCATAAACTTTATTACTTTGACATGGAAGAACAGTTTGTTGCTAAAGTTGACATCTGTATTAGTGAAACATCATGCATGATTTCTATAGGAACCTAGTAGATAAATGAAATCAAAACGGTGAAAAAGTTTATTTGTAACTGATGTTCCATGCCATATTTATGAAGAGATGCAAGCAGCCCAACAAGAAAAAGAAAAAAAAAAATCAAAATGAGTGAGAAAGAGTAAGCTGTTTGTTTCATTAGCTGTGTAGCAGAGCTAGGAAGTCACCTATAAATACCCAATTAATCTGTCTCCAAGAGCAGAAAAATCAATGTAAACATGATGTAATTCATCAACATAGTCTACATCTGAGCAAGAATCCAGGCTGGTAGAAAGTGGGCAAAGTGGGCAGAGGCAAAACTCTAGAGGTGTTCACAGGAGGCCAAGTATCCAGACTGTTGGAATTGTTTTCTGTTTGCTTTCTGATAGCCTTCTGTTTCCAAACTTATAACTGATAATTATACTTTTAGCCACATACAACGTTTTTTCTTCATTATTAGGTCTAGCTGGTGTTGGAGATGATAGTGAGGTTAAGGCTGACATCTGCAAAGTTTCAGTGTTTCATACGGTTGGGTTGTCTAAAGCCACCTGTGAAAGAACATGAACTCTACAGATTTTCCATCTCAATTGCAAAGGAAGAACTTAGAGATTGAGCATGAGATCAAGAACAAGTGCACTGCAAACATAAAATCGGCCCATCCCCCAGTATCTACCAGAGAGCTGAGAAATCCAGCAGCTTCCAGAAAGTCCTGAGCCATCAGGGCAGACAAGACAACAACAAGAAGAGAAGATGGCAGAGCCTCACACTAACGCAGTGTTGGAAGACTATTAAAAAAAAATAATTAAATAACAATGTAGTCAAATCTAAGTATTATTTTCTCTCTACATAGTGTGTAGACGACTTATTAGTTGTGGTCAAACAGTTGCTGATATTAACTATGGGAAAGATCAACATACAGTAATCATGATAGATCATATAGACATAACAATAACTTAATGGTAAGAAAAATAACTGGAAAAGTTATGCAGTGTCACGTTTCATGGTTTTAGCCACTTTTTCCACTATAAATTATGATAACATCTTTAGGGAGGACAGGTTATTCCTCATTCTCTTCCCTCTGAAAAATCTGTGCCAAAAGATTTGTCAAATACTTATCAGGTTTTCTGTAGTTTGTGTTGTCAGGCTACAGCACAAACCTCATATTTCAGAACTTTCTGTCATTCAAAGAAAGGATGCATTGTCAGTCCACTGAAGGAACATATCCTAAGATTTGTTCCCTTGAAAATCTTCACGAGGATGCAACATGGGAGTTACAAAAATAATTAGTATTTCATATATATGCATCCTTCTGTTCTTGAATTGCTTTGTTTCATTTTTTTGTCGTTGAATTATACCATTCTACACACAGAACCATAGAATTATCATAGAATGTCTTAATTAATTAAAGATCTTTAATTCCAACTCCCCTGCCATGGGAAAGGTTGCCGGCCACTAGATCAGGCTGCTCAGGGCCCCGTCCAACCTGGCCTTGAATGTCTGACCTTGAATGTCTCCAGTATCAGGGCATTCACAGTCCCCCTGAGGAACCTGTTCCAGCACCACACCACTCTCTTGAGTAAAAAAATTTATTCCTAACATCTAAACTAAATCTGCAGTCTTTTATTTTAGAGCTATTCCCCTTTCTTCTATTGTTATCACACTGTGTAAAAATTAGGTCTCCCCCTGCTTGTAAGCTTCCCTCAAGCACTGGGAGGCCACAGTGAGGTCTCCCCAGAGATCTCCCTCACCCTGCTGGCCACCCCTTTTTTGATGCAGCCCAGGATACTGTTTGCCTTCTGGGCTGCAAACTCAAACTGTTGGCTCGCGTCCAGCTTTTTTATCCATTAGGACCCCTAAGTCCTTCTTCACAGGATTGCTTTCAAGTTCTTCCTCCATTCTGTACTTACAACTGGGATTTCCTCAACCCCAGTACACACCTTGCATTTAGTCTTGTTAAACTTTATTGATTTTTGTGTGTCCACTTTTTGAGTGTGTCCAGATCTCTCTGGATGGTGTCCTCTCCCATCCCTATTGTGTCAACTGGGATGCATGCTGTCTGGCCCCATATACTTATATACATTCAGCCTCATGATGTTGTCTCAACTTGCTCCACTCTTATTCTGGGAGGGATTTTGCTCCCCTGACCCCCGGTTCGAAATTCAGGGACATGAACAGCCTAAGATGCCTGATGGGGCATGAAGACCGAGGCAAAGAAATATAAATACAAATGAGTAGTTTCATGTAAAACTTCACTAACTGTTATTGAATAGATTGTTCTTTGTATTACATGTGTATTGAAACTTGGATGACAAATGCCTTAAAAATAAATCCTACAGGCTGTTACTTATCAGTAGATCTACAATAGTAAAATAAAAAGATAAGACTTCACAGATCACCAATGCCATCTACAAACAAGGTTTGCAACAGAAGTAAGAAATGACATAGATTAAGTATTAGAGTAGTAAAAAAGAAATAAAAGTGTATTTTAATATTGATTTTTAATTGCATTAACTTTAAAAATGGGAATTCACAGGCATGTTGGACCAGACCACAGTCCATGCATTTTCACTTGCTATTAAATTCAGAATTATTTTCATAAGCTAGGTTTAATAGACAATTTTATTTCTTTATGCTTTTCTCTTTTACTATCAGATCTTGATTAATTACATTTTAACTCATTAAGAATTACTTTTTCTAATCCATAGCAACCAAGTCAATTAGAAAGGTTAATAAATGAAGGTAAGAATTCAAAAATAATGTGGTAGGAATGAATTCAATCAACACAGCAAGACAGGAACTTGTCCGAATTCATCTGAAAATTACAGAGTTGGTTCTTGGTCTGTACAGATGTAACATTCAGCTAGTAGATTTTTGTTTACTTGCTTAGGAATATAATAAGGTAACTTAAATTTTTTACCTTTTATGTTCTGTGCTCAGACCCAAAAGATTCATAATTTTGGAATTATTTAACACAGAAGGAAAACTTGTTTGTTTATTCATTATATGAATAAACACTTAATCATTTTAATTCATTCCATCACACAAAGTAAAAATCACAGGGGCAAACCAACCACTCTCAGCAATATTTTATACAAATTTTAACACATCAAGAAATATACATTCAATTCTACATAATTTTAGAAAAATATTCTAAGAAATAAAACAAGCTACATGCTTGTTTTTTCACCCTGGATGCAACCTCTCTAGTTAAACTCCAAGGAAAAAACTCATGAATTTGGGAATAACGGAGGAAGAGACTGCACAGCAACTACTGGGATAACTAATTGAGCCAACTTACCTCTGTGATGGGCCTCAGGTCTCGTGCAAACTCTTTTCTGAGTACTACAACATTTGGAAGGAACAGGAATGGCTTTAAATAATTGCAGACACTCATTCTTCTTGGGGAATAGTCTTCTCTACAACAGGAAATTTTCAAAAATGACAAATTATTAAAAATAAATTATTTTGTGAATTTGTTCATACAAAACAAACAAACAAAACAGCCTAGTTGATAAACAGCTATTATGAATTATCAACACTAGCGACGCCAGGACTTCTAGATTTACCTTCCACATTCACTAACTATTTTCTTAAAGTTCTCAAACACATAAAAAATACTATATTCTTGGCTTCAAAAGTGTTTCATAGGTAGTGAGCACATTTTGAAAAAAGTACTCAAGCACAGAACTATTCCATGGCCTTTACAGTAAAGTGATTTTGAACTGTCTGTCATTTTGGAAGATTCTTTTCTGAGATTCCAACTCAGCTCCCATTTCTAAACCCAACTGGCATTTAAATCAGCCTGGATCCTGCTGCAGGACCAGGTACCCACTCATTATGCAAATAAGTTGTAGGCATTCATTTGGTATACTACTACATCTAGCACTTATCTCTTCATATCTGTCCCCTTGTTCCTAAAATACAACCTTATAGATATTGTGTGAAAAAAATATTAATATTGGCTAAAAAACATTATTTTGCTAATGAAATCTAAATATATGCATCATTTCAGTTAAAGTAAATTTAGGGGGCAAATTAATACCCATCTCCTTACTTGTTTTGACAATACAAAACTTTGACTAGTATACAAAAGTTTGCATATATAAAAATAAATTGATTTCTTGAAACTAAATCATTTTTTTTTAATGTGGAAGGGTAAAGTAAACCAGGAAGATTAAAATTGTAGTTATATCCCACGCAAGTACATGAGACATTTTGTATTATTTTTCCTAAAAGAGCTATTATTAGAAGTGCAGCTCTTTGTGAATAAGTGCGGCAGATGGTGCATAGGAGTGAGTGGTGAGCAATTTACAGTAAACAAATTCTTTATTTCTGACGGGTCATGGGGAGAGCTAACATGGTCCCCAATTTAATCAAGGAGTCATCTAGTAAACAGTGGCATTCAAATAATGATGTGAAACATCATCTTTTTATTTTTTAAAAAGAAAAACAAAAACAAAGAAAGCCTTTATATTAGAGAGTCATAGAATCACTAAGGTTGGAAAATCATCTAATCCAATAGACAATCCATCACTACCATGCCCACTAAAACATGTCCCTCAGTCCCACTTCTACATGTTTCTAGAACATTTCAAGGACAATGACTCCACCACTTTCCTGGACAACCTGTTCCAATGCATTACCACTTTTTTGAAGAACTAAAAAGCCTATTCCTGCAGAAATTTCCTACAGAAAAGATGTGCCTTCTGGGCTTGACAGTATGATGAAATTTGTGAAGGTGCTTCAGCATGCTCAACATCTACTATTGAGAGCACTTTTGCAGGTTTAGTACCACTGCACTGGTCAAATTTAGTTCAGGTATTTACTGACATGCCATAGATTTTATCAGTTAGTCTCTTTATACATGGACTCTAACGTACAAACAAGACTTTACAATTACGTTAACTATTTTTCTTACAAGGCATTCTCTCTGGAAATGTAGCAGGTTTTCTTCATCTGCAGAGGAGATTGCAATTCAAGTCAAAAGTAGATTAATCCCTTTGAATAAAGCAATCCCAGCTAATGGGAGTAAAACCTTTACTGGACTTTTTGTGCTCTGCTCAGACACAATATACTCACAAGAAATTTAGTTCCACTCATATTAGTTACATCTATGTACAGCAGTACCACAAACTGTTGGCTGAAGTACAAGAGTTTCCAAATATATTTTATCTATATCTTAAATTTAGACTCAAACAACAGTCTGTGTCTTACAGTTAACTAACACCACTAACTATAGATAGAACATAATTTTGCAATCTCACGTGTACGATGGACTTGTCAAGTTACAGATAACACACTGTTGTCTACCCCTTAAATTAGACTCTTATTTTTTCACAGAAAAAAAAAAAAATTTGAAAATCTAGTTAGATAGAATCCCTCTAGGAATTAATTTAGTTTGATAGGGAAATTGGTTACTGTGTCAGTTATACATCCTGTAATTCCATTTATATGTATGAAAGACAAAATTCTTGCATTTTCTGCAAAGACAATAACAAACCACCAAGTACTGTTTTTGTTGTCTCAGCACCAAAATTCTACCACATGACAGCCTCTATTTGAAGCCAGATTCTATGTTTCTTCAGTAATCTCCTTCATTTCTTTTCCATACAAACATGAAGTCATACGTTGTCAAGCACATGTACCTTGATGTACATATTACTTCCCAAAATACCTAGCAAAAGCACATTAGTCCCTGAACCTCTGTATTTTCCACACTGCTATTTTGCTTTTCTGTTTAAATGACTCACCACAACTAATCCATATTTTCTAGTTTGTAGCTCATAAACTCTCCAACTTCTACATATATTCCTCTTTCCTTCTTTAACTAGGGAATAGATCCATCTTCTCAACCATTCATATTCCTTGTTGCTAAGGCATTCTTCCTGATTTCTTTGTGTCTTAATCATGCACTGAACAAAAGCCTCTGCAGGTCTATCTGTGGGTTCTGTATCCTGTAACATGTAACCAGCATTTGTCTATAAGAGACAGAGGAGTATGAGAGGTTGGAGATGATGTCCTGAGAATGACTTGCAGTAATAAATAGCAATAATTTTTTTTTTCTCCTATATGGTTCTGAACACATTACTTCTCAGTTTCTTATCTTACACAGATTTTGAAAGCCTCAAATCTCCCCTTACCTGGCTTTAAAAGTTTTCGAAGAACCTATTTAGTTGTTTCCCTGAAGAAATTGCAGTGCCTATTACTACGACATCAGGACAAGCAAAATTATTTCTTTCCTTCCCACCACATTCAGCAATGAAAAGGTAACACCTGGTTTTAAATAAATAAACATTCCTTTGCAGTACTTGAAATTCAAACACGTGAAGAAATAACATCATCACTGGTTTTCACTGTTTGCAACAGTTACTGAAAGGAGAACTCAGCAACAGTGTTTAATGAATATTTTGGTTTTACTAGATACTTTGCTTTTCAAATAAGATTATATAAAACTATTGGAGACAGTACCCCTTTATGCTAAAGATTTTTGAAGCTGCACTTTCCTATATGATATCAGTCTGAACATTCACTTATCTGTGTTGTTCTGTTTTGTTTTCTAATATAATTTAAAGCAGGCTTTACAGTTCTTATGCATTCTAGATTATCCCACACTCAAGTCATTTTTGGCAAATTGCATGAAACTTATCCACCAACAACCCTGCTCTAGACAAATACAATCATCATCATGGTTCATCTTGGTTGTTATTTTGAGACAATGTACTGACATACAAAGATGTAACTTCAATATCTCCCGCAGTTACGGAGTGTTACTGAGATAAGTACTATTGGGAAGCAGAGTCTAAAAGTTATGGCATACTGATCCCTAAATCTAACAGACTGTGACCGCTTCTTGTTCATGTATGTGTAATGCTCTGAAAACACTGCCTTCACAGAGATCATTAAAGTTTCATGTTTACTTTCCAGTGCCTGATTGACACTGTAGTGCTTGGAACTTGCATTACAAGATCATAAAATACTAGAATCATAGGTTGGGTTGGAAGTGATCTTAAAGATTATCTAGTTTCAACCCACCTGCCACAGGCAGAGCCACCACCCACTAGACCAGGTTGTCCAGGACCTCATCCAACCTGGCCTTGAACGCCTCCAGGAATGGGGCATCCACAACTCCCTGGGCAGCCGGATCCAGTGCTTCCTCACACTCTGAGTGAAAACATTTCCCCTAACACATAACCTAAATCTCCATTCTTTTAGTTTAAAAACATCCACTCTTGTTCTATCATTATCAAATCATGGAAGAAGTCTCTCTCCCTACTGACTATAATGTTCTATTAAGTACTGGAAGGGTTCAGTTTAGTTTGGTTACTGTTTCTGCTGAAGAGAAGTTTGGAGTATATTTTACAGATCATCTGTGTTCTACTTAAATGATTTACATTAGAGCATCAGGCAAGGCTTAGATAAATGGTTATCTTTTAAAAATACTTGCATTATATATTTTTGGGGGCATCATTCAATGTTTTTTAATGAACTTACTCTGTTTTAGGTTTTCTTGGTCTTCTGTCAGGTATCTGATTTGGTATTTCCTGATTTTGTAACTTGTGAACTACAAGATAAACAAACTTAAAGAAAATAAATTAGCAATATAGCTAATTTTTACTGTAATAATAAATAAACTATTAATTTGAAATCTTTATCTAGTTGCATTCTGAAAGGCTTGGTTTTTGGCTAGGAAGTACTGTATAACTACAGGCAATTAACTAGAAGACATTGAAAATCACAGCTTATTTAGGCTGAAGATTAGAAAAAAGAGTGGGCTAGGAAACAACAGTGAAGGTCATTTAGATGAACAGCCATTACTGTCTTACAGATTCAGCCAATCACCTACTCTTTGAGTCCATGAAAATTCTAAGCAAGAGATGAAACTTCTTCATAAGACCTTTGAATTCAATAAAATCACCTTAATTTTTGTGAAGGAAAATTCTCCCTACTAGTCTACACAACAATATTTTGATAAAGAAATTATTGTGTATACACAGCTTAAAGAAGATAGATGAGAAAGCACTTTAATATCAGCATTCTGTTACATAATATACTTTCAAGTCTAATAATAGAAGTACTGTTTGTAAGGTAAAAATTATATTCATTCTGCATAGATGTATTTACTCTAAGAGTTGTAATTACTGAAGCACTATTTGAAATGAGATTTCTATGTACTTTTGCAATTCAGGATAATCTTCTACACGATACTGCAAGAATGCAAGTAAGTTAGTTGTTATTCAAATAACAGTTCTTGGATGCACAGGTGTTCTAGAATACCAGGCCTTTGCAGAAGGGCTTCTCTGTAAGTAATGGCCTCCAATTTTATTTTAATGGCCCATGATGTCAGAGGTGTACATTGGTTTTATGGTAGTAGAGGCTGAACCTTCCCACCAATATTCCATTAGATTTTGTTGCCATATGACAGATGGCAACAGAGTGGCAGTCTGACAAAATGGCATCTTTCACAGAAACGAAAATTAAGGAAAGGTGTATCATATTTTCATGCAGAAAAAATTACACCTACTGACATTCGTCATGTTCAGCTTGCTGAATATTTATGGAGATCAAACAACGGATGTGAACAAAGTGAGGCAATGGATAACGTATTTCAGCAGTGGCAACAGCAACAGTGGGTCACCTCCACTGGAACAGATTTTTATGACCATGGCATGCAGGCTCTTGCACTGGCAAAAATACATAGCTAATGGTGGCACCTGCATTAAAAAATAATGTTTTGTAGCTGAGAATTTGCTTTAATAAATAGTGTTATTTTGCTCTTTGTATATATTGTAAGTCCCAAGGAATTAAAAAGGAGGCATTACTTTCAGAGCAACCTACATAACGATATTCTGTATGCTATGTTATATGCCATGCATACCTATATCCCTTCTTCAGCAGTAAACATGATACAATCACAGGTTCATGAACATAGATGTCAAGCTTTTCTCCTCTTCTCCCTCTTCTATGAAGTTTTTTTTAGCAGTTACTCATATGTCAGTCAGATTTGGGGCACAATAGCCAAGAATCTATGACTGCCTCTTTAGCAAATGATCAAGGCCTTTGAAGATAATTCCAGATGGATTAAAAAAAAAAATAAAAAGGAAGTATAGAAGTATTCAAGTTAATTCTTAAAACCTTAGTTATGACATTTTCCCACTTAATATTATATAATTAATTAGATTTTTCAAACAAACTGTTTAGAGGACACCAAATCATTTTAATTAGATTTACTTCCTTGCTGTTATTCACTTTTGGAGGAGATGATGGGCATAATATCTCTATAAGTCTTTTAAAACAAATTTCCAATCTTGTATTTTCATACTGTACAATATTTTACATATTGTCGCTTGGTATGCAAATCAACTCTTCTTTCTCACACATATTCTCATACAAATATTTTTGCCTTTCTGAATAACCAGTGCCTAATAGTATAAAAAGTAAAAAGGAATGGTGAATTGACTTGTTATCAGAAGCCATCAGATGAACATATTGGTATTATTTATAATTGCTACATTGTTGCCTAAGGAGCCATTTGCCAAAGGAATCATTAAACCCACTGATTTTGACTTCTGTAGAGGATTTCAGAAAATTGCTTTTAATAGAAAAGTCTTTCATTTTATCCACAAAGTAGGAAAAAAGCTAAACTAGGCAGAACAAATAGAACTCCTTTGAGAAGTCTGATAGAAAATTCCCCTGGGTGCAAGCTTCATATGGGTATAATAAATCTAAAGATTTAGTGGTATAATATTTTTTTTGTTCCATACACTTCAAAGGAAGAACAGTGAGGGGTTTGAATAACATTCTTGCGAACAATACATCTAAAACAGAGTATGAGCAACAAAAAGTCTATAATTATCTATTTGGGAGTAACAACAAAAATTTGTCATGATAATGTCAATATATTTGTCATTATTATGTTACAATAATGTTAATTCAGTACTGATACACATATGGTCAGAAATATTAAAGATTAACCATGCCATACTATTATTCTTTAATGTTCTTCTTAAACTTTTTCCTATGCATCTTCTATACTGTCCTCCATGCAGTCCTTGTAATCTACACAGTATGTTCCGCTACCATCTGAAGACTCTCCTAAGCACAAAAATATTGGCCTACATCAAGATTAATTACTCTCAGTATACGAAGTGGCAATGTAACAAATGGGAGCTTTTGAAAACATTCTTCTATTAAAATGGCAGTCTTATCCATTATGGATTTCAGTCAACTTTTTATCTTTATTCTCCTTTGTATCAAACAACCTTGCAGAGTTTTTTCTCAGTTCCATTCTTGATCCAAGTGTTGACCCTGAGAAGACACTATCATGTTAAGATCAGGGCACTAGGTAGCATGCTCTGTGGGACCAACTTACTGCCACTTTTATTAACTTAATGAAGGCACTTGAAATGCATGCCCATTGGTAATAAATATTGTGTCATGGAAAGCAAACATGGTTTTAGCAGATTTTAATACTAGCCCAGTATGCAGTACTATTATCCCATCAGCTATTGACTCTAAAGCACGAGTTATTTAGAAAACAACAAAAACAATAATGAAATAGTAGCAGAAAATTACAGACCTAATCATTAGTTTGAAAACTACTGAGGTTGAATACAACAATTTTGACAATACATTCAACAAAAGAATCAAGCAGAAGAATTGAAACAGACGAAACCATTTCAGACTGATCTGGAAATGTATACTTTCTTTATCCAGGTATTAGTTCTCAAAAAGTTATAACAATGTATAATAATAACTTCTTAACAATGGCATAACTCTTGCGTTAAATACTGGCAGCAGCTGAGAATATGCTACTCAAACCATTCAAGATGGGTGTGAAGATCTAAAGTATTCTTTGTCTTAGTCTATAACACTGACTGGATTAAGCTTCAGCAGATATTGGCAGAAGCATTTGGAAAATTACGGTATATTACAGAATACTTTGAAACTATGAAAAGCTAATTAATTTTTGCCCTAAAAATTATTTAAATTCTAAATTTTGAAAAGGTTATGGAAGAAAAATGACATTTTTCTTGCAAAGAATTTGCAGCACCAATACAGCAGAAAACAGTATGAGAGTATACTTGACTAACAGGAAACATAAAATCATTTTACAAAATCTTGTTAGTTAGCAAAAGCCAATGAAACAAACATCGATCCTTTGTCCTTTTGTAAATTACCATAACTGTTAAAGATGTATTCATTTGCTTCCTTATCCTTTTCTTTGTATCAGCATCTCTTAGATGCAGTATAAAACCTTTGTTCCATATTATGAAGCATCAAGCAATAAAAGAATATAAAACTTCTTGGTTCTCCATTGTACAAATTACATAAAGAACATTTGCACCAAAAGATAAGTTCATATTAGTCCTAAGACAGATAATAACAGAGTGATTGTGCTGAAGCATGGATAAAAAATGTCTGTAAAGGCTGCAGGTAAACGTTAACAGACAACAATTTCTGAAACCTTCAAGAGTCTGCAGACTTCCTGAGATTAATTTCAGTATGTTCTACTTTAGACTTAAATGGTGTGAAATTTTTATTATTGCCCTGAGACGGCCTCAGCAGACTGCAACATTTAGAAGCTTTCTAGTCTTTAGCTGCAAAGATATTTTGGTTGGTTGTTTAATTTTTTTTTTTTTTTCCTCATAGCTTAATGGCAAAATTTGTCCTTGGTAGCTAAAGAACTACAAAGAAGTTCCATATATGTACTGGACTTTCTTGTCTCTTATCTATTCAAACTCTTTTAATTTGTAAATTGTTGAAGCAGAAATATCATTAAGAAAAGACAATTCACATTCTTTGTAGAGACAAATGTTAAATAATCCTCACTGCTTTCAGAATCTTCTCTCTATTAACACAGTTATGATCTCTAATATCTCAAAGCCAGATGTTTCCCAGTTGGATGGGGTTGGGCACAAAGCAGAATTTTATGTGTTTAATTAATCTTAACTAGAAATTTTCTTGATCTTCCAAAATGCTAAGAGAACTGTTTCAACGTTTAAATTATTTTAACAATTAAATTATTCTTACAGTTTCTGCTATCAAGCCTCTATTTTGCATGTGCTTCCTCTACAATACCTATAAGCTTCTATATAACTATTCTTCCACTTTCAGTAGCATCTCAGCTGCTTATTTTTGTCACTACAAGAAAAATACATTCCTTATCAAGGTAGTATGAATTACTTAGATATGACTTGTGTCATTACGTGCGTTTTTTTTTCCTACATTAAAGAGATACTTCTTGCAGCTGGGAAATTTTTTGGGGGTAGTTTTTATCTCAGGTTGAAAATGTCAGTTAATTAGACAAAAGGAAATACACTGATTCTGACAAAGACTATATAGGGGATTCACTCAGGTGAACACAGATTTTCTGATGACAGAAAGATGAAGTAAATTTGGGATACTTAAAATTTTCATATTTTGTTTCTGAATTAACAGAGATTTCAATCTTTTACAACTCCAGTGAATATTCAGATAGTTTAATTCTGTTATTATCATCTCTGAACTATGGGTAAAATTGCTCTACCAGCACTTGAAATACAAGCAGCTTTAATTATTGTGGAATAGAATAAAATAATGAAGCACATAATAATTACAACTGAGTACACATGTAAGATGAAACTCCTATTTTCAAGCTGTTATGATTATTCCTATTATTAAGGAATGGTAATTTTCTTTTAGCTACTGGGGGTGCAGGCTCAATGCTTGGTCTTCTGTTCTCCAGAAATATGCACAAGACTTTCTTTGTGAGGTTTCTAGAAAACAGCCCAGTGACTCACATTCCAAAGCTCATTTTATGGAGCCAAAGAAAGTTTTTGTTTTCTACTTCCATCTGTGTAGAAAGATTCATGAATTATTCATGTGACACGAGTTTGTTTCAAAAAGAAGACTACATGCCTAATTTCTCAGTTTCTATTTTTAGTGGGAGCTGGAGTGCTATAAAGGAAGCCCTGTGTGCATAAAAGCTCTGTTTTAAGAGTATGCCATTTGAGAGTGTCATCTTTGTTGTACAAAGTGGAAAGCAGTGACATTCCTCCCAGTTATTACTTTATAAATTGGAATTTCCCTTATTGTCTCTAATTGTATTTTTTTTTAATCCACAAAGCAGAAAAACAATATTATAGGTTAGCTGAAACATTTCTGTTAGAAAAATACATAATTCTGAATAAACAAGAACGTCCTCTCTCTTTTTTCTCTCGCTTCTTTCACTGTATGCCAACATGAAACCCAAAGGATAAGGGATGATTTTGCTGCATTTACTACATATGCATACTTAAAATGTTTCCTCTGTTACAGAGCTTTTAATTCCACCAAATTCCCTATATTTATTTCCTGTATAGTCCAATTAAGGTTTGGAAAGGGTAGAGATGGAAAGCCTTTCAGATCTCAGACTTGAAAGACCTGTTTGCTGGTACTGTCTATAAGGCACGTTAGACTACTTTTTATTTCATTTCTAATATTTAGAGAGTTAGTGATGAGGAAATGAAAACACATCTAAATATTTCAAGAATTACAGTATCTGTAATGAAGACAGTGTATAAACCCTTATTACTTCCAACATATTTCATAATTTTTTCCTACGCTTTACTCTGTCAACATTTCCGTGAATCTTTTTATACTTTCTTTGCAGTCCAAAGTTTTTTTCTTGATAAAAAGGCTGGAAAAATATCCATTCAACCAAATGAAGTTTTTAGCATGGTTTGTATCGCCAACCTCAATTGCCATTAAAACAAATCTGAACATACTTATTTTAGCAAAAATGCAAAATTACCTGTCTCTTGAAACACGTCGTTTACAATTTTTATCAAAGTTGTCCCAGTGGAGGTCATAACTCATTACTTATAACCACTTGTGACAGTCATTCTATAACAGAATAGATACCTTCAAAATAAATATGACACTATACTATATTATAAGCCACTTATTTGAACAGGACATTGAATAAGTTAAAACTACATGTATGGACTCCATACAGTGTGTTTTGCACATATAAAATTAAAGAGAATGTGACATTATCAAATTAAACACAATTCTGCAAGCACCTCCTTCTCAAATGTGTCTTTCAAATTGTGAGTGGATCTAGACGCAACTGCTGACTTTGTGCATGTGCTGCCCTGCATAATGGGCTCTGAAGTTGGTTAGGCTTCTGTAATGCCTTCTGACAGCGTGATGATCGCCTGGCAAACATGTTTCTGGGTAGCTTATCCTGCCAGAGGCACTGAAAGGGAGACAGGTTGTCTATTATACCAGTCAGATTCTAGTGAGTTTATTGAGAAGGGAGAAATCCAGCTGCCGATTTGTAGAAATGTGCTATTCAGCAGTTCTTAGCCTGTGGCAGGGATAGCTAACAGCGCAGATTTTGCTGGTAGGTTCTCATGCTTTGCAGGTTTGAAGAGAAGTCTCTGATGATTTGCTGAGTAAGAGAAAAAGCCTATAAATCAGTGAAAGCCTTTGCAAATCTCCTTAAACACTGAAAAACTTTAATTAGCCCCATTCTATGTGGCTTCATTCCCTAGAAGAAAAATGAGTGCCACATATATTAGGAGACCGCCTGTGAGGATAATGGCATCGTTTTCTCCTGTACATGATATAAACTTGCAGCATCTCTCCAGCCTGGGCACTGCAGGTCCTTCTGTTTAATATGATCTCTATTAACTCCCTCACACAGCAACAGCAAGCTTTTCTAAAATACAGACAGAAAAGTGATCTTACACAGTGATTTCTTTGAATGTTTGACTCTTCCTGGAGAGTCATTGCACTCAGACAAAACATACACACTGTTCTGTTAGCCACCACTGTACATCGTCTGCATCTGATAACTCTTTATGATGTCTTTGTGAAGCAGTACGAAATGGCATAGCTTATCAAATGATAGCAGAAAAAAAAAAAAAAAACAAAACCCAAACCAAGAGCTCAATTACATTGACCTAAAAACTCTCCCACTACGCAGTTCTTGCATTAACTTTGCAAAAATAATTCCTGCTGTGTTATAATGTGCTTATATTTCATTATTATTTTTTAAATTTCCCACTTGTCAAGCAAAAAGCCATGATGTGAATGTTGGAACATTATGAAAATGAATTCATAAACCAAGTCTATCTGCCAGAGTGTTCTTGCTAAATGCTGCAATGAGTGAGAAACTCAGCATGCGGCCAACAAAACTGCATTATGAAATAAAGTAAGAAAAAATAGCTAGGGAATGAGAAACAGAAAACATTTGTGACATATTTAATGATCATGAAGTTACATACATGTTAACTCCCTGGGGCCATAAAACAGTCTTTTGATTCAAACCCCTCACCAAATCAATAACTTGGCCAGTAAAGGCAAGACAAAATAACTAACTTCAGTCCCATGGATCCTGCACCACACATATCTGATGAGAGTGGACATGTGAAACATACAGTCCAGAAAGTTGTTCATTTGGTGTACCTACAGCCAACTTCCTTAACTACTATAGCAGTGCAAAATTAGGAAAGGTAAGATCATGGAACCACACTATATTCAGAGCACATCTGGCCAAGCCCTGCTCCATCAGAGCCACTCAGAGCAGAGTGTCTAGGCCCATGTTAAGGCACCTTCTGAAGATTCCTAAGGAGGTATCTCCACATTCTGTGGGCAGCCTATGCCAGTTCTTCAGCATCTGCACACCACAGAAGTGCTTCCTTGTGTTCAAGAACTCCTGTGAAGACGCATCTATTTGTCTTTCCTGTTATTGCGCATAAGGTCAGAGTCATCACCTCCGCACCTCAATCGAGAGATTGACAGAGCTCCCAGTTTGTTTGACTGACAGTCACACATCACCAGGTTGCTCCAATTAATTCCATCTCTCATCAGTGACAAGCTAAAGAGTACAAGAATTTTCATTCTTTGGGTAATGACCACTAGCCTTTCCCTGGTTAGTGCTGGTACTCTATCAAAGATGGAGAACACACTGGGACTGCCTGTCCTGGGTCTCATTAATTTGATTTTGAGCAACTTGGTATTCTAAAATGGGCCAGAATGCCCACAGATAATATTCATTTTTTATATTAACAAAGTGAATCTTTATCATCTTCAACTAGACCTTCAGGATTCTTCTTGTATTTATCTATTCAATATACACCTTGCTGGCTAGACACTTTATCTTCATATTAATTCTTATCACAATTTCATAAGTTACATTACTACATTCCAAAAAGTAAATTGTCAATTTTAAAAATTTTTATATCCACTGGACTAATTTTTTAGTATATATTACTTATGATCTAGTATTCACAGTGCTTTCATTTAGGATCAAGGGAAGGGCTCTGACCAGAATGACTTTTCCAGAGTATTTTGCATTGAGGGCAGAGATGAGATCATTAAAGCAGCATAAACTAATCCAAGAACTCAGAAGTGAGAGGAAAATGCTCACAGTGACCTTTCACTTTATACAATAATTTATCTAAAACAAATGTTCCTTTAATTTGCTTTATAATGGTAATCACAGGAAAAGACTGGGCAGCTCCTAGAGGTTTATCTGCAGTAATTAAGCATTTTCTTCTCCAGAATTTCTTTTTCCATAGATCAGACCAGGAGTGCAATTCACTCAGCTGGGAAAACACTTCTAGAAGGTCAAAAAATAAACCTACGCCATTTCCTTTACCTACTATTAAAGATGTATCAAACTACCCATGAACATTCATGCTGTATATCATTGAACATGAATGGGCTCAATGACCTGTACAGAACAAGGGTATTGAGCAACCTATTAGACATGCTGACAAAAATACAATATTTGGGTCATATTATACAACATAAAAATAATTATTTCAGAGTTACACTAAAAGACAAAGCTTAAAACTACAGACAGCTTTTATTCTTCACAAGTCATTTTCCTAACAAGGTAGGATAAATATATTTTTGTTTTGGGTTACTATTCTGTTGAAATGTTTTGAAATTTTTGCCTTATAGAATTATACAGTTCCTAGCTGTACTTAAAGCCTAAAGCAAAGAGTGCATCCAACAAATATTGTGGAATTTTTTTTTTTTTTAAATATGCCTTTTTTTTCCCCATTCAGTAACAGATTTTAAGTATGAAAACCCCCCAGTTGAGCATTATGCTTTTTCTTTCAAAATGTATTTGCAAATTAAACAGCAATATGATATCAGGAAAAACACCATTTTGTCATCACTTATCAGAAAAATTAGGAGGAAAAAGATAAACAAAAGGAAGCCAAAAAAGATTTTCCATAATAATTAGGTTCAGATTAGGTTTGGGATATAAACAGATCCTACTATATATGAATTTTACTTTAAAGGAACTGTTCCATGCCAATATATTCCAACCTTTACAAGTCTGACTGCTAAAGGACATGAATGAATGAAAGCAAAACAGGAAATCTCATTAAATGTTGCCATCAGCTTCAAATCATTATGAATTTTCCAACATAGTATCCAATAATTATATTAACTTCCCAATAACATAGTTAAATGTCTCTCATTACAACTAATTGAGAAAGTACAACAGATTATCCAATCTCATCATTTTATGAAAAGAAAATGACGTTTGGTCAGCTCTGCTAACAGGTGAATGTATTGGCGTGCAAGAACAGTCACAAAAAAATCAGCAGTGACCTTTCTGTGTGTCAGAATACTACGTATAATCCCTTTCTTGGATACTTCCTTCTACATAAACATCCAAACAGACCTACAGAAAATTGTGAGGCTTTATATCCACAACAACTCAGTGATTATGATCTTAAATATCTCTAGCTAGCAAATCTGAATAAATTGCTAACTTTTTGTAACTGTTGAGCTTGGAAGCATTCCTAGCACTTCTGAGGCTTAAGCCATCTCTGACCTTAAGGTCTACAGTTCTGGGGACAGCTTTACACAAAAGTCTCTCTGGATATAACCTGCCACAAACAGGACAGTGCACAGTCTGAGCTGCAGTCTTCACTGCTGGCAATGAAGGGCACGCTGGGGGAAATCCAGAGAAACCTTCCAGGATTCATAATCAGTCTGGTCCCCCTGCCACAGAGCAATAAAATTCACATTATTACTGTTATTATTATTACTGCTGTTATCCAGCTAAGAACAGTCAGAGCTACATATAACTTAGTGCGTTTGGCTCCAAGCTAGTAGACAGCCCACACAGACTGCACAGAGCCAGCTGAGGCAGAATTGCTCTTGAGGTCTGGGCAGCTGATGTCTCACAGCATCTGTATTGTGAAACCTCAAAATTGGAACAAGTAAACCTAATTTTGAAGCATAAAATTAATGAGTATTAAATTCTGAACTCCAATATAGTCTCTGGGAGCTTACTTCTAAGAAAATTAAAAAAAAAATAAAGGAATGTGCATTTTTAATATGCCAACAATATCTCTTTATGCAGATGTTCCAAATTCATAATCATTTCCTAAAATGGGATAACAGTATGAAGATGCAACTCTAAAGGAAATTCAGGTTTTCATGGTAGCGTTTGAAGCCATGAGTGTGACACAGAAAGCCTGAAGCCAGAAATAGTATCAAGAAGGAGGTAGAATAGCAATTGCTTACTATCTCTTGTGTGCCACCCATACGCTTTGGAGACTCATAGCTGGAGGTCATGGGGGTATAAGACTGCTATTGCTGTACTTGCTCGTGCCTACAGTCAAGAGAGCAATGTGGTCACTGCCCTCAGCTTTTTCATGTATATGTCCCACTCTCCACATTCAGGGCAGAACGCACCCACAGCTCAGTGCTACAGAAGAGCTCTGTTGCACTTGTCCAAAAGCGAAGCTACAACCTTTGGGCAAAACAATAATTTGGAAGACACAAGAATATCTCTGTGCAGCCAAACCCTAATACATCTCAGTATTTTAGGCACTGTAGCAAAAAAAATTGAAGATTTCCTGCATGTTTAAAGACAGGCTTCCATCTAAAAGAACAAGGGTGCAATAATACAATGGTCAGAGCAATACTAACAATAATTATAAAGGAGATAGTTCTGTAATAAATATAATGATGATTACTTTTCTAGAACTTTCCCATGGCCATTTCAGACCAGTGTCTTTAAATATTATGAAGACAGCAAACATCATCTATGATTGTTTCTTTTAACCTACAGGTTTTCAAACATTTATGGCTCAAATTAACATCAGAGGCAAAATACGCATAGAAAGGATAACACAGGGGACACTTAAAACATTTGAGAAGTGCTCAGATGGCGTGAGGTGCAATTGTTAGGAGTAACAAGAGATGATGCTATGAAAGCCATCTCAGTGTGTGTGGGGAAAAAAAAAAAAGTATTTTGCAAACAACATAAAGGGATTAATTTGGTGTAATAAAATAATAAGCTTTCCTTTATTTTACATAACATTCAATTCTGCCCTGATAGCAGTTTTTCCTGAGTGGCAAACAGGCTACCTGGAGCAACAAATTTGTTTAGAAAGATGTATGTTGGGAATAGCTAAGAGAGAACTGCAGTGAGACAAGAGATTCATGTTGTGTCATGTCTGCCTGTTCAGGAACCACTATCTTCCATCCTGGCTGCTTTCTTACAAATACCTCTTGCTTAATATCAAGTGCAAAGTTTTCACCCAGCAATAATCATTCCCCTCAGAAACTTAAACCCAGGGATGGCTTTACACTGACTAGGATATATTATTCAAAGTACTTCTTTTGTGACTGGACCCAACATACAAATTTTACAGAGATTAAGAGAAACTGGCCATTATTTAAAGGTCACTTTTGGAAAAAATTAATGAATATGTTCAAGAGTACTGAAAATCATTTAAAGCAAACCTTTACAGAAAAGATGGAGTGTTAGAGCTAAGGAATGAACACAGTATAGGTCCACTGCTGAACACAAAAGCTTACTGAATCCCTCAGCAGATATTTTGAATAATTCAAGCCATTTGTAGCCCTTCAAATGACCAAAACTACCTTTCAGAGTGGCAGTGCCTGTTTGTGCATGTTCGCGTGCATGTTTCTGTGGAGGAAAAAAGCTTCAGACCGCAGAATTGAGATTAATATGCTTTCTCTCATTTAATTTGGCATTTTATAAGAGGGGCAGACAGAGCCCCAGGGGCAGAACAGAGCCTGCAACCCATAAAATTTCCAATAACTCAAAAGAAAAATCTAAATTCTTCTTATCATGAAAACAACAGTGATTTATGTGCCTGCAAATGGAATTATTTGTCAACAGTTACATGCTCTCATAGAATGAAACCCAATTCAATGTTATTCTCAAAGAAACCATACCCTTTTCTTTTAAGGAAAGATGAGAATAAAAATGAGTACTGTACAGACTGATAAAGGGGAGCTATTGCTTTCCAATAAGGTAAATGACACAATCCTGATCCCAGGGTAATTTGGCATAAAACTGGTTTTCCTGGTAACATGAAAAGGACATTGTGTGTGGAGTCTCTTCCTGTTGATTCATTCCCTCTTTTCAGGCTCCCGCACTGCTGGAACAGATTGTCTCCTCCTCATGCGCAAACCCAAGTGACATCTGATTCACCAACTGGCAGCTGTTCAAGCCTATCTGGACAAGCAGGCCTCCGTGAACTGGGGACCGCAGTTTTTTCCACAGTGTTTATCAGCTGTTTTCATGCTGTTGAAATGATCTTGGCAATATCACTCACAGTAATCCCTCACCCCTTTGTGCCAATGTTGTTTTGAAACACGGCTCTCCTTGCTTCTAGGTGTGTTATCTCAAAAGACTTGTGCCTAGGAAGGCTGTGCGAATGATCACTTAAACTGCAATCCTCCAAAGCTTCAGATAGTGTGTAAAATCAATGCCCTGTAAAAACTAATATAATTTTTTAAATTGCAATTTAGCTAGCAAGCTGCCTATTTAAATTTATCATTTAAATCCTTGAAAGGCTAGAAGCCTGCAAATGGCAAAACACACCATACGTTACCGAAATACTGTTTCTCTGAGCCCTAGTCATATCCTCAAATGTCAGAAGCCACTTTGGAGGTTCAGTTATCCAATGAAACCCAATGTTAAATTTATGTTGGTAAGACAAACCTCATGCCTGTGTCTGGACTGAAAATCTGTGGTAATAGAATGATTTTTTGTATACATTAGGGGAGGAATTTGTACCTGCGGTCATATCCAAGAGTTGGATTAAAAAAAAGATGGCAAATGAAACAAATTGAAATAGCCTCAAAATATTTCTGATAAATATCTGTCTTACAACTTATTCTCTGAGGGAAGAAAAGACATATCCATATCTGTATAAGATCCCCCAGCATGTGGAATGGTGTTTTATATTGTGAATTAGATGTCATCCAGTGAAGCTTGCTAACTGAGGATGAAAGTACAGCCTACTCTAAGCATTTATTAAAGCATCTATCTATTTGATACATTCATCAGTTCTTCAAAGCCACCCTGAAACACAGCAACAAACAACATACAAACAAGCTTAAACAGTACCAGACGAACCCATTCAAAGCTACAAAGTTGGGATAAAAAAAAAAAAAAAATCAGCATGGGTCAGTGCAGTGTTAGCAGCAGAGGAAAGAGTTGATGTGACTGTACTGACAGACGTCCATGCTCAAAACACATCAAAAATACCTTCACAATTCAGTGGTTTGCGTACAAGATGACCAAACCCAAAGAATGAAACCTGAGTAAGATTCCTCTAGCTGCTCATGAAACTGCACATTAACCACCTTTTTGATCACATCAGTAGTGCAGAAAGTCCAGCCTTCAAAGTAGAAAATGCTTATTGATTAAATAGAATATAAGCAGTATATACATAAACTCTCCTATACAACCCTTTAACACATTAAAGTGGTCATTTAAGGACCAGTGAAACAAGTAGAAAGGTAATGGTAATGTTCTAGTCAGAGGAGGAATTAGGTACTAATATTCTATTTATTTTTTTTACAATAAAGAATAATTTATCGCCAAGATTAAACAACTGGCAGAAAATGAGAATTCTACCTAACAGAAAAATTCTCCTAACCATTAAAACATAATATACTGCTATCTATCAGGCAGTACTCCAAAGAGAGATATCAAAAGATTTCTCCTATTATCAGTAATTAAGGGCATATCAACCAGTCTCTCCAGCCTTTGAGATGATATGGCTGGGGCTCTGATGCTAAGCAGCTGAAGAAAGCTCTCCATCCAAAACACCTCTCCCAGAGTAAAGGTCTTGTGCATTTCATTACATATTGAAAGAGGAGTGCAGAAGTCATATCTTGATAGCTGGTATTGACTAGCCCCCAGATGTAACTTGACCACAGAAACTTCCCTAATTTTCTACCTGAACTCTCTATTTAGAAGAAAGTAGAAGTTCTCCAAAACAAGAATAATCCAAGTGAGAAAATCTCGCTTAGTAAACTAAGCAACGCTTCAGATAAGCCTAAGTGCCAAGACACTATGAAATTACAGGGAACATGTAATTTTATTATCTCTGAGGAAAGCATCTTAGAAGCTAAAGAAAATGGGGAAGGTTGCAGGTGATCGTCCATAAGTAATAGGAGAAACACAGTGAAATGGTGAGGAGAGCAAGGAAAACCCATCAGAATCACTTGAAGAAACAATGCCAGCAGACATCCTCCCCTAATCAAATCTTCATATGATATTGTATCTACTGTGCAGGAATGTGACAGGATGCAGCTGAATTGGTACATGCTTCAGAAACATCCTGATACAGAAGTGTGCTTTGTGCAGGATTTGACTTGCACTGAGAACAGAGCAAAGAAAATAGACTGCCTACAACCTTGAACGCTGCATTCAGTTCGGGGCCCCTCCACACAAGAAAGAAACGGAGGCCCTAGAGCACATTCAGAGAAGGGCAGCAAAGCTGGTGAGGGCTTGAGAGCATAAACCTTATGAGAAGCAGTTGTGGGAACTGAAATTATTTAGACTGGAGAAGAGGAGGGTCAGGGAAGACCTTCTCTCCACAACTACCTGAAGGGAGGTTGTGGCAAGGTGGCAGTAGCAATAGGACTAGAGAGAAAGACCACAAGTTGCACCAGGAGAAATTGAGGTTGGATGTTAGGAAATACTGCTTCTCCAAAAAAGTGGTCATGAGCTGGAACAGGCTGCCCACTGGGGCAGCAGGTCACCATCCCTGGAAGTGTTCAAGAAATATTTACGCATTTTAATGGGAAATGCTGGTCATAGGTGGACAGTTGGACTGGACGATCTTGGTGATTCTATGATTTTGTATGATGTAAAGAACTTTACATATTAATAATCTTCACAGTTAAACTTCACGCTTGTTTGAATTCCTCATATGTAAGTGATAGAAACATAGATTGCCCTATCACATGCTCAAATAAAGGCATGTATTTCATCATTTGATACGCAAGATCTAACTGCATACTTTCTATATGCTCTTTAGTGTGGCTGTTAGTGTCATTCCAAGTAGCTAGTAAGTGAGTAAGTATTGCTAGAATGTCTTTTCAGGTGTAATTACAGTATGCATGCACATGGTTAAGTACCTGCAACATAACAGGCATCTTGAAACTGTGAACTACACTTTACCAGGTTTCAGTGAAAAATATCCTTTATTTGGGCTTCACTCAGAGTCAGCCTCTCTGCTAGTAACTTAGATCTTAGTCAAGATGAGCTTCATGGAAGTGGTATAACAATTAGCAAGTACAAGAGCTAGTTCCAATGGGAACTCAGAAATAAGAGCTTTCCTGCTGAGTTATATAGTGGCAGTATGGAAATCAAAATATTTTGGTTTAACACTTGATGCAATTAACATTATATGCTGAAGTCTTTTTATGGAAACAAAAATTATTTTGTGTAGTGGCCAAAACAATTAAGAAATGCCTAATGCCAAAATAGAAGATTCAAAAAGTTTTTAAGTGAGAACTTCGCAGAAAATAAAATCAGAATCCCAATAAGAAACATGTTATTTCCTCAACACCTTACGCAAGCAAAGTTATCACATCTTTCTTTCTCTTTGTGAGCTGATATGCTAAACAAACTGAATATTTGTAATGTGCCATTTCTCATAGCTGTGGACTTATTATTTCATACAGTTGCTATGGACACGTTTAATAAATATAAGTAAATTAGCCGGAGAGCCCACATATTCTGTCCTTACATGCAGCTGTTTGGTCTTAGTGCATAATTAGCATACAAAAATAACTTTATCAGTTTTTTTAGTCTTTGCTTTGCCATAAATATAAACTGAATCAACAGGTTAGATTAGGTTTTACACAAGAAAATACATAGAAGAGCTAGTCTTTAAATACAGAAGAATTACTTTGAGGTTCATACTTCAGAAACCACTACAATCTTCCTTGTAACTGCCTTGAAAAAGTTGATTTGGCAATGGAAACCTCTGCATATCCCATAAAGGGCATACAAACCATTTCCTTCAATTAGTGAAGATGACAAACAGCAAGATTTTTAAATTACCTTTTATGCCAAATGGATATTGTGATTTTATTAGAGTTCTTCATGAACAACTTCATTTTATGACATAAATGTAATTTGCCCATATTCTTAAATATTTTTAAAATGAATACTCACTCTCCGGGATGTTATGAAGTATGTTTGTTTATATTACTACTGAAAGCACTGCATTAGCATCTCTACAAAAGATGAACTCTTCTGTCAGCTCCTGTTTCCTCATGAAGACAACCATATCAGTAAAATAAGAAGTTTTTTTTATAGTGGAAATTGAAATTCTAGCTCCTACAAATTAAATCACCCTGTAACATGCTTTAAAAATACAACAGTCTAACATATTTTGCGGCATGAAGTTTAATAGAAATCAAATAAGTGGTCATATACACACATCTTGGTGTAATCCCACGCACACTCTCATTACTGTGAATCTGAGATCACCTAATTCTGTGTAGACACTTATTAGCACTGCAAACCACTTCTAGTTTATGGAAATTCAGAATGAAATTTTTGTCTCTACTTCAGGGTAGTTCATGGCAGAAAATATTTTGCAGGTTTGGATTCAGAAGCAAGAGCAGAACTGTGGGTTTCGCTGTACTGATCTAAATTAAAAGGCTGCCAATGGATAAAAAAAAAAAAAATGTATAACTTTACATGTATGCTCTATTGACAGAACTGATTTCTTTAAATACGCAAAATATTTAGGGAAGAGTAATGCTACAATGTGATGGAAAGTACAACAATAACAGCAGAGTGGAACAATCTCAGGCTGCTGCAGAGGAGAACAAACCCAAATGCAGCAGCTGCAGGCACAGAAACAACGGAGAAAAAAACAGACAAACAAACAAACAAAAAAAACTCACAAACTGTTCACCTTCAGAATGCCTCCAGTAGTCAGGGATCTCCAGCAAGTTGCCATTACCTCCATTGCGAACCCTTAAGTGAGGTCTGGGAATGGGTGGATCCTGGTTGCACCCTTTCCAGTCACTCAGGTGCACTGTATGCACCTGAGCTCTCTTGGGTTGGCCCTTCCTTCCCACCAGGTGCTCAATCACAGGTTCAGGCCATGACTTAGTATTTCCACTACGCTAAGAAATGCAGCTTTTGCTGCATTTTATCTAACCAATGTTACTTAATACAAGTTAATAAATTAGCAATAAATTGACTAGAGATGAAAAATGTTGCCCTTAACTGTCAGCTCAGTACTCTTTCAAATGATAACAAAACTGGTATTTTGTTTCGGAAGAAATAGTGGGCTCTGTCAGGAATAGACTCACCAAGTGCTGGGAGAAGAATGGCGAGTGAAGATCAGAGGAGATGGACATTGACGGTGCTCTATCCCAACCCCAAATGCTTCAGCATGCCTCATATAACTGTCTAGCATAAACACTATGCTGCTAAAATATAGTAGGAGCAGATAAAAATACAGTAGGAGTAAGCATGAGATCTGGGTTATGGCTGATGCATTGGAGATGAAAACTCTACCATGTGAGCGGAGTCTCACTGTTAGGGTAAGAAAGATTACTCATGAATATGATATTTACATAGTAAGAGAGGTGAGTGGGGGCAGGATGCCTGGTTTCCTAATGATGTTGTTGTTCAGCATGTTGTGATAAAGCAGCGGATTTCTAAGTAAAGCCTATAAAATGACAACCGACAGCTCTCCAGAACCATTCTGCTATGGTGATGTACTAACAATGCCACAGCAAATTATCTTTCTCATAGGACATGGTATAGAATAATTTAGTATGGCAAAACAAGACAGTTTATATAATAATCTGTCATATGAAAGGTTCCACTGCTTGCCATGTTAGCATAGGTTTAATTCCAAAGAGGCAGCTTTGATTGTTCCCTGTTTTTCTTTTTTTAATCACTCCGCCTTTCTTGACATCAGTGTCTGTTGTAGTCGACTTCACCCATGGCTCTGTTTTCCCCCAAATTCATTGCTTCCATTACTTGTGCTCACATAACTTACCTTGCGTTGGCAGGAGGGGAAGAATATACAGCTTTTTCCTTGTGAGGTACTCAATAGTGTTTCAAAGATAAGCCAGGCACCAAAGGGTTGTAAATAAATGTCACTTCTGTCTTCAAAAGCCCTCCATATGTGACATGTGCAATGCTTTTAGTCTCACTTGACCTGACCCAAGGGAAAGATGTCAGGAAGCCTCAGCTGAATCAGAGTTTCTGAGGCTACAGCTTCACTGGAGAATTACCACCTTATGTCTTACTGCTGTTCTTTAACAAACACTAAAACCTTAGGCTTCATTAAGATGTTATACACATGAACTCTCAAATGAATGATTGTCAAAAGATGAACACATCTTAGTTTAAAAGGAGACTATATAAGATGTACCCTAAAGCAGCACATACAATTTTATAATGTCAGCTATGCTTTTTCTTCCTTCCTTCCTAGATAAAATTAGCTCACAAGTCTTCACAGAAACACTGTAGATTACATTTTGGGATGGTTATATTTCTAACAAAGTATTTGCCTTAAATGGATTTAATGAACACTAAGCAGGAACCTCCACAAAAGCAGAGAATAGTAGAGACAGGTACTAGAAGGGCACTGCAGTCAGCAGTTTCAACACAGCACAGGGTGAGACAGGCAGTTCTTAACAGAACAAAAGCTTACATTCATTCTTCTGAAGAAAAGGATACACAGGAAATTCTTCAGCCAATGCTATCTATCAGAGTAAAACACTGATTAAAACATTTTCTATCTGAAATTCTTTTTATTGGCAATTATCAAATGTTTCATCTATGCTGAGATATAAAGATATGAAAAAATAATTATCTTCATGAAAGTACAACAAAAGAGGAACACAAGAAAAGTATACCCTTATCAGTATTCTCTGGCCATAAACTCAAAACCACAAATTCTTTCCGGTGTATATTTAGGAGATTTCTTCACCACTTTTTAGAAATACTATGTATGTTTCATCTTGCAAGTTCAAACTTGTGTGGTTTGTGATAAAGTCCAGAGGTAAGTCACTTTCCAGAGATTTAGAACTGGTGTCAATGGAGCAGCAATTCTGCACAGAAGAAGAGCACAGTTTTATTCGTAAGAATAAGAATAAAAATGTCCTTAAGTTTCTTGTCACTGCCAGAACTTAGTGACATTAAATTGTGTCAGCTTGAGCAAGACAAGGGATATAATAAAGAGGAAACAAGAGCAACACAAAATTGTAATACCTAATTTGTAAAAGTGGCTTATCCTCCCTTGCAAAAAAGTAATGGAGATTTCATAGCGACACTCAGAAATGTGGCCTGGGTAAGGAGTACATTACAAGAAACACTACATTTCTGACAATAACTTTGGTGACAGAAGCCCCAGTTGAAATAAAAAGAGAGTGAGAGAATATTCCTTGTTTCAGGAGAAAATCCATGAGAAAAGTGGTCCTCAAATAAAAGCTGAAATTTTAAATGACTAGAATTGAATTCCTGAGGAACACTCTAATGAGAAAACAAATGGTTTTGAGGAAATGCTACACAGATGCTTCATCATATCAACTAAGTCTGTATATATTTGAGCTGTTGAAAATTTACAAAGAAAGAACATATATGCATATTTAAAATAAACAAAAATCAACCTGTTCCTAGTGTCATATATTTCTGAAGGAATAAAAAAATAATCAAAATACCCTAATTGCTGAAGCAAAAAAGAGAGTAATAAAATCTGCTAATCATTTTTAGAGAATGAACAGCAGCTGCACAGAGTTTTATTTTAAAATGTAGTGTCAATGTGAATCCCAAGAACTTTCCTCAACATTCAGATACCAAGGCAATGCCCGGATTCTGCTCAAAATTGGGAAATTGAATGCAGCATGAAGCTTACCATTACGCAGTGGAAAATGACATTTCCCTCATATTCTCAAGTGGAAAAAAGATATATTTGGAGTTTATAAGCAAAGCATTTTTTTTTCCCCTTTCTGTTTGTACACACAAGTTGTTAAGAATATAAACATGAAAAGAAACAAAAGATTTATATAAATATATAAATACTATATTTCATTGATATAGCGAGTTAGAAAAGCAGCTTGTTCAAACAGATTTGGTATCAAGTATTAAAAGACAGATATTGGGTCTGTGATCTAAAACTCTGTAGTTACTCCAAAGTAGCTTCCTATTTATTTCTATGGAAACTACAACAGATAGAAGAGCACAGTGGCACTATTTGATAGAGCAAATTCTCAGTTACAAAACACTATTTTTTCAACACAGGCAGCACCATTAGCTGCACAATTTTGCAAGCGATGAATAAAAGCTTGCATGTCACAGCAGCTGGGACAGCATTGTTGCTGAAACACTCCACCCATGACCTCATAAACTCACAGAATTGTAGGGGGTTGGGAGGGATCTTTCAAGATCAAGTCCAACTTCTCTGCTGAAGTAGGTTCCCTGCAATAGGTTGTACAGGAAGGCGTCCAGATGGGTCTTGAATTTTTCCAGTATAGGAGACTCTACAACATCTCTGGGCAGCCTGTTTCAGTGCCATGTCATTTGCACAGTAACTAATTCTTCCTCGTGTTAGTACAGAACTTCCTGTGTTCCAGTTTCTTCCTGTTACTCCTTGTTCTATTGCTGCATGCTACCAAAAAGAGTCTACCCTTAATGACTTGACTCCTGCATTTTGCATACTTACAAACAACTATGAGATCTCTTCTCAGCCTTCTCTTTTACAGACTGAAGAGACCCAGATCTCAGCCTTTCCTTGAACAGGAGATGCTCCAGACTCTATTTATCTTTGTGGCCCTAATGCGTTCACATCCACTGTTTGGTCTCCACAGACGTTCAGCAAGCATTAATGAATGTCATTGGGTGCAATTTTTTCTGCATGGAGGAATTCAGTTCCATACCTTTGCTTCATATGCACTTCCATGTCAGACGCCATTTTGTCAGACTGCCCCTGTGCTGCCAGTATTTCATTATGTTGTTGCATGACAACAGAGGCAGATGTTGGTGCTATAGCAGTAGATGTTGAATTTTCCTGCCAATATTCTATTACATTTTGTTGCTTTGGGTCAACATAATGAAATAAGAGGCATTATTTTGTAGTAGCACTCACAGAATTGTTTGTAGAAGAAATAAATTAAGGTCAATTTTGTTTCCTCATACCATAGATAAAACATTGTTACTAAAAGTAACTGAAATACAATTCATAAGTGAAAGTGTGGTATATTAATTTGACTTTCTGATGACATTATGCTCCTGATAAAACAATAAATTTACCTAAAAATCAGTCTTTGAAATATCGTAATACAAGTTCAAAGGCAGTGCTACCAAATCTGATATTTAACTGTTCTCTTTCTTTAAATCTTCACTACCAGATTTCACAGACAAGGCAAATAGGCTATTCCATTTTCAGGGGCTGAGATCATGAGGCACAGTGGTATTTCTGGCGGTATGTTCAACTGCTTAGTCTTTTTGGTCTTCTCCTGTGAGATTTCAAAACAGCAAAGCTGCAGTGTGGTATTAGAAAACCATGCTCTTCTAATTCTATGCAATACACGAACTGAATGTAATTTAGTATTTGAAAAAAAAACAATTTTCTGTCTACTGAACTAAATTTCTAGACTGTATTAAGATATCTGTACAAATGCATATACTTGCAACAAGGTAATGGCATGACTGATTTTCCTATCAATATTACAGCCAAAACCCCTAACCTTGAGGCACCTCAAGTATTATCCTTCCTTTTTTCCATATGTGGTATAAATGAGAGGCTACTTTTTCTAAATAAAATGTAAAATTTAAAAATATGTGCACGTTTCCATTTTTGAAATAAAACCTGGGATACATTCATACACTGTCTTTAGTTGAGACTCTAGACAGCTTCAGGGACTACACAGAACTCCAGTCTTCAGGATAAAAAAGATAACAGGCCTGAGATGTCTGGGTCATACCCAGGTATGAATAGCAAAATCTGACCAGATTATCAACAATAACTAGAAAACATGGGTCTAAAAATCTAATTGTCAATTAAAATTGTTAATGGAAAAACTTACTTGCTAAGTCTAAAGAACTATTGCTACTTCTGCTAATTCATACGTTGATCCCAAGCTTCTACATCATCATTTCTGTCTTGTCACAGTCCAGAGAAATCATTCTTGCTCATGCTTCCACCTAGGTCAAGCTCTGTTGAAAGTACCGAGCTGATAGCTGGATTATAGGCATTATAGTAGATAGCATACTATCTGAATATATAAAGATATGAAAAACGTTAACTACTAAAATATTTACAGAAAGATTTAATTAATTATTTAATAAACTATATTTCATAGCAATATACTAAAAATAAAACATCCAGTGCTGAGTAAAGAAAAATCAGACATTTGTGACTGAAACAATGATCCTTAAAATAAATACTAAGTATTGAAACTGGACGTACAGTTCAAACAATTGAAAGAAAAACATCCCAAAGTCTTTCCTGTAATATAATTGTTATGATCTAGGATTTATAAATCCTTTTTCCTCAGCAGCTAATTAGTGTTTCATACTCCCCAAGGGTTTTAAGCACTAGCTAATGATTGTATCACGTAGCCTGTAAAATCTTCACAACAGACTGATGATTAAAGATTGAAGTTGTCTCTCTATATTTTTCCTTCCAGATCACTGAAATTGGCTGGTTTTGAGTCAATTTACACTGCAGCCCCAACTCACAAACTACCTCTAGTCAGAATTCCTATGGGTATCACCTCCCATATATAGAAATAAAAGCTCTAACACTGATCAGGCAAAAGCTTTTCAGATCACAGTAATAAGGAATTTGTCTATAAGCCACAAATTACTACCCTTTATATACTGGTGCTTCTTCAAGCTTTTTTGCTCCATTATGAGAATGAGGTTGTTTCTCTGAAATCCTATCTACCTGCTCAGTTATATGGCAGAATGAAAACTGATTTCTATCAGTAGCTCTCTTTGAAAAGCTCATTTGGTACAAACAGTAAGATATTCATAGTAAAATCTGGTGGTAATGTTATATTGTAAAAGGGATATACTTTATATTTCCAGAAGAAACCAGCAGAAGCATGCAGCAGATTGGTGACACTAATTGCTTTCAGCTGTAATTTCTTCTTTGTATAACTTCTAACCCCACGTGCTTTGCTAGAATGCTACAGACTGCATTACCTTACCTGAAGAATATAGGTAGTGAAGTGCTTTTGGCTTGTTACAATACAGTTCTCTTCTATCACAAGATAGCAGATATAGTACATAAACTTTCAATAATATACTAAAACTTAAAATTATTAAATCAATATGTATATGCTGTTTGCTACTCTTTTTACAGCTTGAACAAGAAAAAAATGTTCTCACTGTACCATTATTTGTGACTGCATTTGTGGTTTGCTACTAGTTCATTGTTACAGCTCTTTCAAAACTACATGGCTTGGAAAGAACAAAATTAATAAAAATTTGATCAGGCATAAAATGACTGCATTTTTGTTTAAAGTGCAGAATGGTAGCACAATATAGGTATGGTATAGCTTTTGTTTTTATTCAGCTATTTAGTATGCTGTAGGTACAAGTGAAAGACTTAAACCAAACATCAACACCGAACCTTTTAGACATTAATGTGATGATAGCTGTGTTATTATGAGTTTAATGATATCCAGTGCACACAAGAATACATAGGTGTCATGCTGGGAAACCAATGATCTGGCTCTCATTTTGACTGCAGGCAAAGAATATCTCATCAAAGCTATAAATTTCATGAGTCTGTTCCCAAATTTAAACCCGTAAGGAAATGGCTTTCATGGTTCAACAGTTTTAAAGGGTTGCTCTTACTTGGCTTTGTAACAAGGAAATTAATAGTTCTTCTAAAACAAATCAGAATTATGCCATAGCTGCATGCATTTTCATGCTGTTGCCTTCAGCATTTCACTTCCTTTTCCAGATAGCATCACTGTAGAATCCACATTGCATACACTGTGGGGAAACATTTATAACTTGCTATGATTTCACACTACAGTCTTAGATAGGTGAAAGAAGTTGTCTATTCATTGCTATGTAAAATTTGTTTTCTTTTGGTCATGTGAAATAGAGACAGTTTCTAATCAATGTTCACTTTCCAGAGAGTAAAACCTATCTAGCCTAATGTCAGGGAGAGTTAGTTTCTGCAGCGTGATGCAGATCAACTAACCCAGAGGTAGAAGGCTTACGGGACTGCAATAAGTAAGAAGTAGTAAAGTGATATAATTCTCTTTCAGTGTATTCTATTTTGCTTTAAAAATTCTCACTGCATAAACACTGATTCTCCTGAGAATGAGTAATCATATTTAAATCATTTTCTTAACATAGAAGTATGACAATGCTCTCTAATGAGCAGAAAACAAATATTGTGCTTGGATTAGCTGTTGTATATCACATTTCATGCCTGTAATGCACTATGATCAGCTCTGTTCAAGAGAAAAACCATAAATGAACACCACAAATCCAGCGTAGTAATACATTTCAATATTTCATTAACAAAATACCAGTAATACTGTGAATCCTCATTTTAACCAGTAGGAAGACATACATACAGTAGAAATATATTTCCTTTTGTGGAGTATCCTTATAACTGCACAACGTTTAAGATTCTGCTATTTCAGATGAATAGCACTTGTGTCAAAAGCAGCTTTGCTTTTGTAGCTAATGCCAAATGTGTAGCATTTGGAATGAAAATCCTGCTTGTGTGACAAGAGCAATGGAGTAGTATATTAAGGAAATCCATTTTAAATACTAGCAACCTACTGCATGTGTATCCATGACACAATCTAACACATACTCTAAAGAATTAGAAATTTTTAAGAGTAAAAATTAGAAAATTGTTTTGTGTGTGACTGCCATGAGCTCCCACACCTACAGTGCTTGCTCTGGAATGGGGGAAGGGCAGGCTTGCCGGAAAGCTGAAAGGTCAGAAATCCTTTCCAAAAACAAAAATTGTAGTAATAAACAAATTTGCTCATGTCTGAGAGTGAAGTGATTGTGTGTAATAGAACAAAACTGCGTTGGAGTCTCACGAAATCCCAGATAGGCCACTGGCATTCCGCAGGAGAGAAAAAGCAAACATGGAGCAATGAATAAAAAACCAACAGCAATCCATCATGAACTGTACAAAAAGTAGTAAATTGGCTTTAATATGAGGAAAATGACAGTTTCTCCTCAAGCATGAAAAACATGATTATCCCCTAAGCCACCCTAAAATAGCTATTACTGGGGTAAACAAGAAAACTGAGATTCCCAACTGGGGACCATCATCACTGTCGTTCTTGACAGGGATGGAGTGGGAAAAAAATAGCTCTTAATCTAGACTTTCAGAGCAGCTTTTATTATTCAAGGACTGCACTGGAGGAGGAAGAATAAAATAAAAAAAATATATTAAAGCTGGCTACTCAGGCACAAGTACGTATGTGTGTCGGTGTATGTTTACATTTAAGGAACGTACTGCTCCGTAAAAATGGCTGTAGTCAGTTTAATTAAAGCTGTGTAAACTTTTGCTCATCTCATCTTTCTAAGCCTTTGAACATATTCTGATATGCTTCATTCTACAGGAGATAAGACTGCTTTCGGTGTCCAAGTTGGCTTCTGAACACAGCATGGACATACCTTTAATAAAAGGCACAATATTCTGCACCAGCTTTTCAACTTAGTTCTCCTGAGGCACAATACTGATTGTCGTCATGTGGTAACAGCGTAGGCTGGCTGCAGCCATCTACTTTAACCAGTGCATTGTGTCCAAAACACAACTGAGATACTGAGTAAAAAAATGCATAATGGAATTCATACCATTAGTCTAAAAATGCAAGACTGTACAAAAAATCAGTTTGGCAGCAGATTTTAATTTGCTCTGAATCAAGGGAAATAAACTCATCTGTTATGTATAGTCCTTATTGGACCTCTGTCAGTCAAAAAAAAAGGAAAAAAAAGTTCTCCTTAGAAAAATTGGCTATAGACAAGTCAGCAACTCTCAATTTTTCTAGAAGGGAACAAATTTAGGTCAGCATTTTGACTCAGTCATTGTTTTGCTTAATCTCAAATCCAACTGATTATGATAACAGTGCTAATTATTATTATTTTACAGTTGAAAACTCTGATTTCTGGCATTTTACAGCTGTCTGAATTAAATAACTTAGCCTTAGGCCAAATTTCTATTTATCAGCCCTGAATGTAGACTTTTGGTGACATATGCTGGATTTTTGTAGAAGCATGATTTAGGTGATTGCTCTTTCATGTAAAATCTTTAAGAATGTAGGAAAGATACAGTAATAATTCTTTTAAGCTCTTCAGCATTATACAACAAATGGAACTTTTCTCTATTTCTCAACATCTGTACTGTCTTTCTCATTCAGGTGTTTGAGGATCAAGTAATGTATTTTCATAAAAATATTGAAAAGCAAATATCTACCTTTTTCATCTTAACCTTCCATACAGTCTCAGGATGCCATATAGTCTAGAGAAAACTGCTGCCATAAAATGAATAAAAATAGACCATTTTGCATGATTGAGACCATATTTGCTAATTTTGTATGATAATTTGGGTGGATATACCCAAATTTGAAATTTGCTGAAGAGACATGCATAATTGAAGCTCATGAATTAGAAAAGAATTTATAAAAGATATTGCTTGAGCATAGATATAGTTCCTTTTAACTATAAAACTATAATGTATATAGAAGCAAGAAAATTGAATTTGACACTATTTCCAATCTGATTTACCAGTAAATATACAGAAACAACAGTAATAATATGGAAGACTGGGAAAAAGACATAAACTTCTTCAGTAGAAGAAGATGCAATTCTCCTAGAGCAAGATAAAACTCCGTCAAGGGACTTGAGCAAATGCAGCTTCAATTCTGAAACAGAATAATTCTTGTTTTCTTCATTACAACAAGTGAAAGTATCAAGTATAAACCTATATCTGAGTTTCTTGTGCTAACGTTCCCACTTAAGTGATCCATACAGAGTTAAAAGCAGAAGTAAATAAAAAAGATTTTTTTTGGAAGAATTTTTTTTTTATTATTTTAGACTTTCAGTATTCACTTAAGATCTGATGATGCAAGAAGTAGTTATTTTATGCTGTTTAAATGCAAAGATTGTTACAAAGGAATTAGAACTGGGTGGGATGGCCCAAACAAGACAAAAATGTGGCATTCATGAAAAGACAAAGATCATGTGAAGATGGAAAGGTTTTACATGGAGGAAAATGATGATACAATATGAAATAACTTTGAAATCATGGAAGGCATAAACATGTAAAACTAATTATACGTGAAAACACACTGTATAAACCACAAAATCTTTGCCTTCACCCAATCCCCAGAACACTTATTTTAACCACTGTTCAGAAGAAATTTCAGAACTTCAGAACATAACATATATCTCACTTTTCAGTATCAAAGCTCTTGCTCAGAAATAACAAAATGTGTCTGACTTATAACTATCCTTTAAGGATAACATTGCTTGGTAGAATTAAAAATAATAATAATAATGTACTGTTTGCTTACGAAGTGTTTTTAGTGATGAATAATCCATCAGCTTTCTATACCATGTTCAAAAAGCTTTTAGAATTCACTGGTCTGGTGCTCAGTTTTGATAATTCAGCTTTTAATATAATCACAAATATCACCAGGAGCTACATAATTAATTTCCCAGTGTAGAATGAATTTAAATTTCAATGACTTTATTGAGAATTTTGTTGTTAATTTTACAATTAGAAACTATAATCACTGTTACACAACTTGCAAATATTTAAAACAAGAACAGCAATCCCCTATTTTTTTGATTTTTTCTGTTCCAAATTCAGTTCCTGAGATGGATTTTCAGCCTCAGCTTCATTTTCATCTTCCTGTAAAAGAAAATGAAAACCCAAACATTAATCAATTTACTGAAGTACACTTTTTATACTTTTGCATATGCATAGAGTTCTGCACATACTTTTGCCATCCTTCTTTTCACCAACAAGTATAAAAATAAGCAAATAACAACACATATTCAAGCATTTGCTTCTGCTCAATAGCTGAAATAAAAATAAAAACACTCAAAATTTAAATAAGGCTAATCATCTACATTCATAGTAGAAAAATAATTTAAGTAAAAGTCTCAGTTATAGCCATGACCAATCTGCAGGTTGGTTACATAAAGAAATTATTAAACCCTACACAGACGGTCTGCAGCAGACAGTACTTCACACCTTTCCTTTGTTCCTGACCAGAGGTTTCCACTAAATTATTTTCAAATGCAAGAACTTTCATCATTGTTCTAAAAATTACTTTTGAAAAGCATCTGCCATTGAAAAATGTTTCATTTTTTTGAGACCAGATACGTTTAGTTCACCCTTTGATAAAAGACAGTAAATTTCACTTCAGCGACACTTTATGTGCTGCAGCATCGTATTTTTGTCCCATCTAGCATATTTTCTTGACAGGTCTGCCAATTTTCCAATTACTTGTACCACCATATGTTATCTGAAGATCAGTCAGGTCTAAAATAGGAAACATGAGCATGTCAGGCAGCGGCATGCTTACAATATTCTACAGCTTCAACTCCAAGAGTTGGGCTCATAATTCATGATGGGTTTAGCTGGATAACACTGAAAAAATGAAGTGTGACATCATAAAGCCCATTTCCATAGGAACTCATATTATTTTGAGTCCAGTACAAAACTGTGACTTCCAAAATATAAATTATAGAAGTCTGAGAAAATTGTTTCATAAGGCAACTTGCAACCCATCATCACATCAAGAACAGCCATTGTCACACATTCAAAGTATGTCCAGTTTTCCTGCATGTATTTTAATTAACAATAAAATACAGAGAATTTTCCTTACTTTGGAAACTTAAAGGAAAGCAAACAAATAGATGTTTGGGAATGAAAAAGTATTCTGATTGCTATAACACCACTCTTCAATAGTCAATATGTTAGAAAGAGAAATGTTAGGGATGTTGAGTGGGACCCAGGAACCAAGGGTGTAGTTTCCTGCTTTAAATCAGCAACTTCATTCTTCTATGCAAATCTGCTTGCACTCTAGTCTTCCTTTCTCTACATCAAAGTGTTTTATAAGGATAATTATAATAAAGATTCAGAGATACAAAACATATAGGAAGATCACATGAACGTCACAAAATAGAATAGGACCAGAAAATCTTATTAAAAAACATTGTCTAATAATATGTCACACAATATTAGAGTAAAATTGAATAGCTCATTGTTCTATTAAAGAAGGGTATATTCCAAATCATTTTAGTTCCAAATTTTCTTCCCTTCCAGGATAGAGTAGGCACTGAGAAATATTTTTATGACTGACTCCTAAAGGCTAAATGCTTTCTTAACTTCCTGGATTGCCATCTTTTCAATTATCTTTAAAACATATAGTGACCTCTGTTCTTCTCTTTTGGCCGTGAAAACATGTCTATGCATGTGTGTGAAACCTAAGGTTATTGATTTGTTGGAATTACAAGTGTAGCATATATTCAAGAGAGCGTGATGTATATAATACACCCATGGAAACAAATAAGAAGAAATGTGTAGCTAAGCTCAGATGTCTGCTTACACCAAATACAGAATACAGCAAATGTTGAATAAAAAAGCAGAAAAAGAACAGAAAAACAGCAAGGTTCCTTCAGTCAAGCTTGTTAACAAAGGAACAGCAAGTCTGTATGTTTCCGAAGGTCATTACCTATAGAAGTTGTATTTCTTCTGACCTCAATGCCAACCAATTCACCTCTCTAGCATATAACCTGCTGTTATTCCAGTGTCTGTGTCCTCCTCCTTCATACAGGCAATGTAAACCCTACATGGTAATTCTTTTCCAGTATTTAGGGGTTCCAGTTGTAAAGAAAGCATGCAGAAATTTCAGACTACAGAGAAAAGAACCTGTGCCTTATCTTCACTACAGGAGGGCAAAGGGATATGAGGCTGAACATTGACTTCCTGGGCCTACTTATTGGAAAAAGAAGGTTTTATCCATTGAAAAAGATTTTATAATAGAAACTAGCTTTGTGTAGACTTGAAATGTTTTAATTTTCTGCTCATAAGGTCATGCTTGCTATCTGGCAGATTTCCTAGTTTACAGTAGCAGCTGCAGTGCGCAGTGTTTTCTGAGAAGCAGAAACGATGGTTGACTGGTTAAAGGAAGTCTAGGATTTGTTCTGCATGAATACTAAAGAAAGAAGCATCTGCCTTTGGTAATTTTGCAGCATCAGTGTTCTTTCTTTTGTTCATTTTCTGCTGCTTCAACCAGGTAAAATGTATTCAAACCAGTAAAATGTAGGTGAGTATAAATTGGATTTATGTGTGCAGACTTTTACATGCAAGTCATCAAGGGCACTGTCTGTTATCTTGTTTTTTGTTATTTTGACACTTTCTGAAAAAAGAAAGCTAGAAAAGCTTTCTGAACATGCTTCGCATCAGATATCTTAGCTTTTTGTAGAGGCACTTTTATCCCATCTCCATTTTCCAAGAACAGAAAGCATCACATATTATTTTGAAATGGAAATCAGAGCCTAGAATCTCCAAAGATGGGTAATTTGTGCAAAATGAAAGATGGTTCATCTTTCTTACAGTATGCATTAACAAAGAGAGAAAATATTTTCTTTGGTACATAAATCTTCATCCAGATCAGTTCCCTGAGCTGCACATTACCACATGAACAATGGTGTCAGGACAAAAGAGACTTGTTGGGGGACAATGGAAATTATGAGCTAACAATTCTGACACCCATTCTGCTTTCTGCCAGGAAAAAAAAAAAAAAGTGATGGTGGTGGCCTGAAAGCCACCAACTCACTCATTACTGAAAATTATCAGATTTTGAGACATGATTTCCTATGACATACAATAAAAGCAACTTCACCATCAGTAGTAAACTTGGGAGGATTTGCACTGGCAATATAGAGTATACACTGACCATACTTCAAGGTGCAAAGTCTCGCTATTCCTTCAGTTTGCTGACAATGCAAAATTTCTAAGTAATTTTTATTCTTTTTGTTAATAACTCGAGGAATCCCAATGATTGCATACACAATGCTAAATTGAAGTTACTGGTGTCATTAAAAATGTTTGAGTTTTCAGCTAGCTAACCTATGTAGTCAAATTATAAAGATATGGTGGCTGACTGAAGATTAAACATATTCAATATAATTGTTTTACTAATTACCACTTACCATTATAAAGCTTTAAATTCTGAAGGAATGTGAAGAACAATCTTTTATTTATTTTTGTTGTAAGTTAAAAATAATGATAAAATAATGACTGGTGATAACAGTGTGTAAAGTTGCTATTACTGAATATGCAGGTGAAGTATTGAACTCCAGTTTCTGTTTCAGAAAATTCAGTTCACATTTTTCCTGTTAGTATATCACATCTCTATTTTACATTATTATTTATTTTGCTTCTGGTCACCCTATGACTCTACTGACTAGTGCTTTCCGCCCTAAGAATCCTGAAACAGAACAGTTCTTTTGTTGTTAAAATGTTAAACCATCAAAGTAGATTTTGCTAGCAGATGTCACAAATCAAACTCCTCTCGGTATCTTTTCTAACTACAGCCAACTGTCAATTCAAACATTAAGTGGATTTTGAATACACTCACACAAAGTATACACCAACACAGATCTGGAGATTTGTAAGAGTAGTAAAAAGAAGTGAATCCCTCAAGATGGTATTACGTAGACTATCACTACTCTCACTGAAAAAGTGAATTCAAGAGCCCAAAGAATATTTTCATGCAGAAATGCATTAAGATTACTAGTCTGGAATTGTTCTTTCAGATTTACAAAAATAACAGAAACAAGGAGAAGAACTAATGGCTTTAACAAGCACTGTTAAATTCAGCATTCTGTATGAAACACAAGTATAGAAGCTTTTAAGTCATTGTGGCTGGACATCTCATGAGAGGAGACCTTCCATACCAGCCGATTTCTATATGGTCTTTATTAGGGTGGAAACAAGATCCTTTGGATGTCCTACAGATGATTTCAAATGCCCTGTGAGCATCTGTTGGTTCACGCTACTTAGTCTACACCTGGTAACTGAGCATTAGTGGGTCACAGAACCAGAACAGGGCCAAGAATTTAAAACTTAGAGCCCACAGTATGCCACCTAAATAAACACTTTGAATTATGAGAGTATTGAGCATTTAGTATCTCTGCTAAAGTTAACTGGAATATTTTGGAACTTAGATGTGTTTAGGTGGCAAAAACTAGAGGGATGTGACTAACTTTTATGTTCCAATTTCTGAAAATTTTGATTTGACAGTTGAGAGAGTACAATCTTGTTGTATTAATTCATCCCCTTTGTAAACATGTTTAAGGTCAACTACAAATGATGCTCCAACTAGAGAACAAGAAGCCCCACTTGGAAAGTTATTTTTATAGTAATTATTCCAGAATATTCCCATGTAGACAAATCTTGACGTAAAAACAAACAACTCCTCCCTCCTAGAAATAGGGTCTTGAGTATCCCTTTCTCTTCTTTTTCTCCCTTCCATCCAACTTCATCTGAAAAATCTGAGAATTTATTTTTATTTCATTAGTTACTTATATGAATTCTGGAAGATAACAGTGAACGCGACAATTCTTAACTCTACAGGGAATCTGACAGTATTTTATATACAGAACAGATCACACATCAATTAATTGTGCTAGGAAATGCACAATTTCACAGATCTATGCATCACATCACACCTGCAATTTCTAAAGTTGTACTATAAAGATATATTTAATAAAAAAAAATTGTTTTTGTCGTGTGTGAAGTTTAAGCCGTGTTATAATTTTAATATATGCAATATGATGTAAACAAACATCTGAATAAGTTAGAAAATGACCAATATAAAAAGTGTGCTACTACATCAAGAAATGACTGAGGAGTTCTCCATGCTACCACATAAACTAGAAATACCATCTCAAAAACACTCACAATCAAATTCAGACACTACTACTTTTCATATTAACTTAACCCAGAAGAGCTGTAACATGACCGATATATTAAGCTTCAGTGAGGGTGTTGCAGTTGGTAACAAGAAACATCAAGTACTTCAAACTCTAAAAATGAAGTCTTGAAACACTTGTCAGCAAATGACTAGAAAAAGAGTTTGTTGTGTACTCAAGCAAAATGAAAATAATTATCCTGTAGACTCCAGAAGAACAAAGAATGTTCTTCAGTGGAAACATGGTCAGAAGACCTGTGAGACTCTCTATACGGACAGTTCCTCCAAATTGCAGTCTGTACACCTTGTTTGGTCGCATCACAAACCTCATGCAAATTCCAAATTGCCTCAGTGCCTGAGATGCCATCAGGAAGGTCCTTGCTGCCAGCAGAAAGAGAACTAGACTCTTCTCAGGGAACCAGTTTTCCACACTCAGATAGGTGGAAAGCAATCACCCTAAATACTTGCTAACCATCACTCTAAATATTGGCTAATTCATGAATACAAGAAAAATCACTATGTACAATCAAAATATGACAGTTCATAGATATTGCAGGTCGTATCTCATTGAGAGGATGTTTGCATACTAGCATTTTTAAACTCTCAGCCCAGACAGGAGGTATGCTCATCATCTACCTCACAGATTCTAGCAAGCAAAACACTAACTGGAAATAGGTAAAAATTCTTAACTCTTAAAAATACGTCAGGAAAAAGGGACTTCAGAAACTACAACAGCTATTCTTTGTGTGAGTTAAGCTCTTGCTTTCCAATGCAATAGGCTGAACTTGGAGGAAAAAAGAGTTTGCGGGACTATAAACTGAGTCTTAAGTCAGCCTCTGTGTTAAATCAGCAAAAGGTGAGCAACCAACACTAAATCAGAAGTTATTTTTCTTCCAAAGCCCGTGCTATGTGCTTCAAACGTATTGCTGACAAGCCTTACAGAGAAGAGTGGTGCAAAAATACAGAGTACAACTGGAACAGTTCTTTACAAAAAGATATTAGGAGCAAATATAAATTTCTCACGGTGGATGACAGTTTTCTGTCACTGAAGCCCTGCAGTGATAAGGCAGCTGTTTGTTTCCCAGGAAAAGGAGACCCTTGCTGCATGGATCATTTTCATACTGACAGCCTCGACAAGTTTGACATTTGCTTCATGAAGTATTCTGAAGCAGCCATCAAGAAAACGCACCCTCTGGGACCACTAGCAAGTTGACAGTCATACCTTTTAATGTGCTATCTCCATTAATTGTTACTGCTAAACCCCACCAAGTTCCTACAACGAAATCTCTGCTGATCTGCTAACATTAAAAAATGGAGGCTATCAACGAGCTAAGCATTATAATGTAAATAAACATGACATCAATAAACTGGAAGCAGTTCCCCATCCCGTTTTGTTGTAAATACAGCGACTGGAACTGCGGGGGGGAAGGAGGGTTGGGGCGGGGTGGTCCTTTCACGAAGCAGTGCAAGTCTCTGCACTCTAGGTGGCAATGCAAGATCAGGAGAACCGCTCTGACACTCCAACACTCCAGCTTCCCTTCAGAAGATGCAAGCAGCTGCATGCTCATCACAGCCTCTTTCCTTTAACTTGTACTAGTACAAGAACTTGAAGGTTTTTGGAAATGGTTGTCACTGTTTTGTATTTTCTATTTCCTTGTTTCTAATTCTGATTATACAGAAAAATGTACCACCGCAAGAGTCCTTACGGCAGAATTGCAGTTAACGTTTAGCACAGAAGTGGAATTTTATGCCAAATTTCCAGTCCTCCATCTGTTTCCCTCCCTTTTAGGAGGCAACCATTCCACTGAGTGGCCCTTTTGGCTGCCTGCCACTCCAGTTGGGATGCTCTTCAGGGCAGGTGGTGCTTGAAACCAAACCATTGTTTGACAAGTTCAGCTGGTTCTCCTTGAAGAAAGTACAGGAAAATGCCTCCTTTTAAAACAAATTGAGTCTTTAAAGATTTTGGTTTATGTACTTTACAGTGTATCTACAAAAGCTAAATATTACAAGCCTGAAATTATCAACGAAATAGCTGAAAAGCTACTTCAAGGAGATTGATTGTAGTGTGTCTGTATCTGAAAGGATAGGTTTCCTTAACCTCCACTCCTGTCTCAGGATGCATACTCGTCTCTTATTTCTGTCTGACCTCACTGTGATTAAGATCCTTTCTAAGGCAGATTTGCTGCTCAATTATACCACTTGCATCTGTGCATAAATAAACATACATACGGTAATCACAATAACATTTTCATAATGTAATTATTTTCATGAATTATGAATTAAAAAGTTCCACTATATATATATACACTCACAATATGACTACAGAAAATTCCGTGCCCAGGAAATGTCTGTTCTAATCAAGTCAGGATTATTTTCAATATTTACCATTATATTCCTGCCATATTTACAGTATACATTTTCCAAATTATAGGAAGCAAAACTTTTTGATGCTGAGAAATAAAATAGCATTTTCTTACAACAACATGAGAACAAAAGGTTCTCAGCAATGAGGAATGAACAGTTCTTTTATACATTTTTATTGCTAAGTGCAGTGCAATGATAAGCAAAGAAATAAATGCGGTGGGTTTTTTTGTTTTGTTTTGTTTTGTTTGTTTTTTGCTCTTAAATTGTTAGGCTCTACACATGAATTACTGACTGATATTTGAAGATTTTTTCCCATGCTTTGACTATTTTTTCACAAATAAATTTGGATGCACACAGCCTTTGATCAAGGGTTCTGAACATTATTTGTTCCCAAAGTGATATAAAACATATAACAGAAAACTAGGCACACATGACTTCCACAAAAATGCTTTTGCAAACTGCAGCCTAGAGTCAAATATACCACACTAAATATCCATGATGTACATGGTTTGAAGAGAAAAAGAGAACTGTTGTGTGAAAGGAATACATTTATCTCAATAACAAAGAAAATCTCGACCTTAATGAAAATGTTTTAGGAAAGATGAGTGCATTGCATGCTTCTGATCAAAATTAATTAGAGTTTTAATGTTTTACATTTTCACCATAATTCTTTAAATGGTGCATTTATTTCATAGTAATAAACACTTGGTTCATTAAGTAAAGTTCAAAATCGGTGTTACTCGCTACATTTAACAACCTTTGGCCCTCTTTTTCAGTCTTTCTTGATTCAGATTTCCAAAGCATTGAATAAGCAATTGAGGAACACAAATTTCATGACTCTGCAAATTTAGGATTTTTATTTCGTCTATGACAAAGGGCAATTAATCTACCATTCTATTCTGAATTCTAACTTTAGCGAGCATGATAGATACTGAAATGAACTTACAGGAAATGCTTAATTAATTACTGTAAATAGCACAACAAAAGTTTTTTTCCTTATGACTAAAGGAAATTTATTTTTAAAAGTGTGTTGCAGTATTATAAATTGGGAATTCATAAAAACATGTCTATAATGTGATAACTAACAATTCAGAAACCTTTCTCTTTTTTATTTCATATTTCATCAGAGAACTTCACCTGAATACAGCCATGATATTTTGTTCAGACTCAAGGCACAAAAGATGGATCTTTCAATGGAGTTAATACGATAACATGGCCAATTGTAACAACAGAGCAAATACCTGTATCTTAGTCATCCATTTTACAAAAAGCACTTTAGAAAAATGTTGTGAGAATACCTTTGCATTGTTGTTATAATGGCTACTTTTAATGACATTAAATTGCCAATAATAAATTATAGAAAAGGAAAAAGCTTTGTAAGTAAACAGCAGGATTAGCTATGGCAACAAATAATACTTATGCTACTGACAAAGAAATCAGACCTGGAAGAGAATTTTTACTTTTTACTTTTTAAATGCAATTCCTTTTCATAGGTCCCCCAAAAACAAAGGGACATTCAAACCTCTATTTACATGAACACAACATGCCAGTTATGTTAATTACTCCCAGTTTTATCAAACACTTTAATAGATTAACAGTATTCCATTATTTATTTATTTGTTGTGTATTGTTCACACAACAGTCTTTAGATTTATAGTCATATTACTTGACAGAATAAATTCTGCATGACAAAGGAAGAAATTCTGCTTCTTTTTACTGTTCTTATGGCTCCTACACATATGATGCCTAGTAAAAAGGAACTGCACATTCTACCACAATATCAATAAAAGGATTAAATTCAGAATTTAACAATTATAATAAGACAAATTTTTTCAATGATTTCAACATCCAATAAATATAATCCCCCCAAAGAGCACTCTAGTCCAGGATCAGATCCACATCTTCACACTATCAGTAGAGGTACAGTCCCTCATGGAAGACCTACACTTTCCCTACTGTTATAATTAATTTAATCTAAATTAATATTGGCACTACAGACTTTTGTAAAAGCCAAAATCATTCCTTTATGAGATGTACATTCATTCCTTTGATTACATGCTAAGACTCATGCTAGATTACATGCTATGGACCTTACATCAAGTGGGACAAGAAATCTATGGTTCAGAAACTAGGATTCAGTTCGTTTGACAGCAAAGACAGATTTGTAAATTTGTTGTTATATTTTGATTTTATTTCTGTATTGAAGGTAGCACTTAACAATTCTGATTCTGTAATTATGCATATATAGTCCTGTTTCATACAGAGGAGCAGCTCAGCTATATCTGAAGCATCAAAGGCGTATTGGTAATAAACACATAGTAAAAGTTGAATCAAAACTGTAACATAATAAGCTGATGTTTCAATAGTTTCAAGCTAGTCAGCTTCTAAATGAAAGATTAATGTATTATGTTTAACAGCAGAATGAATTCTCTTCAAACTCCACTTTGCATTTCCAGGTGGGGTTTGGTGCGATGGAACTGACTTTCCCCTCAGCAGACCATATAGTGCTGTGCTCTGCATGTGTAGCTAGAGCAGTACTAATATTATGGCTGCTGCTGAGCAGTGCTGCCACAGCACCAAGGCTGGTTCCTCAATCCGAGCCATTAGGCGTCATGAGTCAGCCTGGGGGTGGGCAAGAGCTGGGGAGGTCACATAGTGAGAGCAGCTAATCCAAACTGACCAGAGGGATATTCCTTGCTATATGGAGTCATGATCAGAAATAAAAGCGGGGAAAGGGAAAAAGGGATGTGAAGGAGAAGAGGGGGAGCTCTCATTATGGAAGCACTGGTTTTCCCCAGCAATTGAGGTCCTGTTTCTCAAGAAGTGGCTAAACATCATTTGCTGATGGGAAGTAGAGAATAATTGTTTTCTTCTTTTGCTTCTGTGATAACTTTGTTGTTGTCATTGTTGTTTTCTTTTCCCTAAATTCAACTGTGCTTATCTTGATTCTGAGTTTTCCTTTTTTCATCACATTTTCTCCCCATTCTTCCAAGGAGGAATAGTGGGAGAGCAGTGTGGTAAGGCCAAGTTGTCAATCGGTTGTTAAACCACCACTGGTTCTAAAGCCAAATGCTATTTAATTCAGTGGATACACTGAGGGATTTTTTGGTGATTTGTCATGATAATAATGATGTTTCACTGCACTTTTGTGAAGCCACAATCTGAGGAAACTCTTCCTACTGGAAGTAATGCAATGTCCAACCATTTAAGGTAATATCATAATCAAAATGAACCTTGAAAAATCTGCTCTGAGAGGACCTGCCTTCAAACATCCTCTGAAATCCTTCCAAAACCTTTCCTCTAGTGATATTTATGTATTTTGAAGGCAAAAAATACAAACAAACAAACAAAGAAACAAACAAACCCAAACAAATAAAGCCCAGTTGCTTTTCAGGAGTTTAAAATCAAATTAACTGACAGATCTTACTACTGTTGTCTGGGCAGTCACTGTAAAAAGGATCCCTTACTGGTTCATTGTACATTTTCTTCTGATAGATCTAGTATTGTTTCAGTTCACTACATCAGAACCCTCTTGACACTTGACAACAGTTTGCTTCCTCTTCTCTTCCTGCCCTCTACCACACCACAAGTAACTCTGTTAGAAGACTGGGAGAAAAAATATTTTGTTGTAATTTAATTACTGAAAAGCTATATTCTAAAAGATTCCCAAAACTAGGATGGTTTGGCTATAAGTAATTAGTGTTTTGCGTATTTATGGTAAAAGTGCTCACAACAGAGCTCACATTACAAATCATTATTTATCTGTATTTCCTTAATATAATTTGTTGAAACTGCTGAAGCATACTAAACTTCACTACTCAGAAGACTATTCATTCAGGAAGTGGTGTTTTTTGTTTTTTTTTTCCCCATTCTGCTATTATGTTGTATCATGGTGCTTCCAAGACATAATATTCTTCTCAACATTAAGAGCCCCAACATGCAAACACATACACATGCATCATTACATTCAAGTCATCTGATCATTGAACTGAACAATACTGTTTACTGGAGTTATGTATGAATATACTGTAGAACAAGGCCTCTATGAATGGAATATTGAATTTAAATAGACAAAGCAAGGCATTTAAATTATGAGTATTTAAGAAGAAGAAGAGGCTATTTTAAGATGTCTGTTTTATCCGGAAGTCCTAGTGCTTCCAGTCCGCTGTCTCTGAAAGGTGCCCACCCAATGCTCAGCAGTTACTGAGCATTTGTAGTAAAAACAGGCTCATGCTCTCCTGTAGCAATATATTACCAATAAATATTACCTAGCAATTGATACAATTCCTTTTGCATGCTTTGTCTAAGGTACTAGATGTACCTTAGGTAATGTAAAATATTGAAACTCCAAAAGCTGATAGCACTGCGATTTAAATCAGCATTTAAATTCATAAACAGACATGTAACTGTACTACTTCAAATATCAATGTAATTTAAAAATGATAAGAATGTTAAGAAAATACAGTAAGTGCTGTCTATTTTGATAGACAATAAATCAAGAATCTTGTTCTTCCTCTATTAATTGATATTTCCCTTTGTCAGAACTTTCATTAATGTCAGTGGTATTCACTGGAACTGAACTGAAGTATCTTTAATTCAATTAATTTCAATGAAATCTTTCAAGAGAGAGGTTCTCTAAAAGGAAAATCTGAGAAGTGTTGTTATCTGTTGCTTCCCTTGTCCTTTCAAAACTATTAAACTGATCATAGAATGGCTACAGTTGAAAGGTACTCTACCTCTTTTCAAGATTTTGCAGTTTATTTTGATAAAGTGTAATACGTTGGCATAGTAATTAATTTTAACATCAATTAATAATCTAAGTCATGCCACATATTGTACAAACACATCTGGACAGTCTGATCTTGTAGAGTCTAAAATCACTTAGAAAGAAGGATAAGAAATAAAAGATTACAGAAGCTAAGTGAATCAGGATAATGGGCATGTATCTCGCATTTTTTTTTATTTTTTTGCTGGGTATGGCTGACACATTTTGAGTGATAAAGAGACATCACCAAAATGTGAGCTACTACATAATTTTACATTTCCTTATAAAATAACTAACTGTACATAACAGACATACAAAATCTGTTAGTTCTTGCAGGTGTTTTAGGAAAATAGCACTGGGACTTGAGGAGTAAGTCAGTGGAGCTGCTCTTTTGTGCAGAGAACCAAGTTCAGATTAAGGTGTGAAATCCCTATGTGAAGCTCAGAAAACTGTATGGCTAGCTGGAAGATGTCACTGGAGAGGGAGGAGGAAATGGGAGAGAGCTGCATAATAGGATTTATAATCTATGGGCGTGTCACTAAAAGAAACTGAGATAAAGTTAAATATGCGTCTACAGTAAAACAAGGTCTGAGATTCAGACAAGGATATCTTCAGCTACAAGCTAAACTCTGATATTTGTCATCCTGATCCATCATCTCTTTGGCCTGGGGAGGGAGGAGGAGGCATGGAAACTGAACTCACTGCTACATTAAAGAACCTACTGGTAAAATGTGAATAATAATGCTTCCCATGTCAGCATGGAGTCTTATGCATGAAAAGATTTATGTAAGTGCTAAGTGCTGCCATTGTTTTTACATTTAGAAAGTACAGAAGGCTTTAAAAGCATTAACTTTTCTACTGCAGAACATCATATGTTCTTTTTGAAACCTCGATAAAAAATATAAAACGAGATTATTGCAAGAAACTGGTTCTAAATTCTCCTGCTTATTTTTTATCTCCAGGAAAAGTAAACAACCATTAATAGCATGAATTTTATGATATAAAACTCAGTAAAGTATGCAGCATGCTATAAAGTATATGAAAAGCTACTCCTCATAAACTTGTTTTTGACCAGAGAATTATTTAATTGGAAATATGCTCTGAGATCACTCAGAAGGCAATGCAAAAAAAAAAAAAAAAAAAAAAAGTGCCTGGTATGGAATGATGAAAAGAGAATATGAAAAGAGAATAGAGACAATTTTTAAAGCGTAATGAAATAGGGAAGTAACTCTATTGGGTGCTAGTTAATCAGCCAATGGGATCAAATGTATTTGATAATGTCTATTCTTCTTTTTCAGGAGGACAAGTACCTGCTTTGCAAGGAAGACTAATATCCTAACAGCATTTAAGCAGTAATCAGTATCTCCCCTGTGAATGATACAGTGGTCAATCAATTTTGGTTGTTTTGCATCAAGTGATAGCAATTTTTAAGGTTGCGACCCAAGATTACATATTTATGTGCACAAACTTTTAGATATTAAGTTTCTGATTTGGGAATTTTAAAACTACCATTTTTGTCCTATCTTCTGCTTGCATTTCAAACTTTGCTATATTCAGAATGGACAGCAGAAGTTTTACATATAACAGTCCCTCCACTCAAGAGCAGACATAATTCACTGCCCTATCAACACATCATTTTCAGAAATAGTGAAATTGCTCACTGTTATATACAGTACCAGTATAACCATTTTTTTTCCTGTATTTTTTTTCACTGAGTAAAATAAAATGAAGAATTTTCTTTCATATATTTAAAACTTTACAGGAAGAGAGTAATTGGCACTTCCTGAGAGGTTAAAATACTTGCTATGAACAGAGCTGTCACTAATACAGTATTTACATTTACAAAGTGATTTCTGCATGGATGGGATTGTTCCAGGCTGAAACAACATTTTTAATACCGTAAACAAACAAGAGATGAATGCACAAAATGAACTGTTTAACAGGGCTTTACGTACCCCTTGTGCATTGTATTTGAAAATGAAGTCCTTAAACTCAGAGGCGGAGGGATTCTCTGTGGATTAGAAGAGAGCCCTGCAGTCCTTTCAGTAGCATCTTTTTATACAAAATTTGGCACTAACACTGTTTGCTTCAGCAAATGACTTCACGCTTTGTCCTTTTAATCCAATTTCCACCTTAATATAGACTAAAATGTAGTGAAAATACTGAAAGAGGAAACATTTTGTGTTGGAAGGCAGTAATCCAATCCCACAGTCAGCTTCTCATTAACAGAAATCTAACCTACACATACTCCATACAAACTGGCTTTCAAAACTAGCTATGAGTGCATACAATTATCACACAGATATGACTCAAAAGGGCAAGTAAGAGGTTAAGTCTGACAAAAAGAAAAGGAAGAGACAGCTGAAAGTCACAATAATTGATTGTAATTCTTATCCCAACTGCTTGGCTCAGATTTGTATATTGTAACAGCCCTTAAGAGTATAAACTACCCTATTCAGCAATAGCTTCCTTATTAGCAGTTATCATCTCCTAATTTTTTGTAGATCAAACCATTCATACGCATCTTAAATAGCCCACCACAGCAGCTAGGAGCCCATTTACATACCTTACAGTTGCATAAAACAGTGATTTCCTAGTAAATTAACATTGCTGTTTTTGCTTTGTCCTCTTAGACTGCTTTACCACAGATAAGAATTTGATGAAAACAATAGATAACTGTGGATTCCAGGGGCTTGCCACTGTGCATCCTGGCAAAGAAGGGCCAGAAAAACAGCAACACAGTGTCTCCCTTGCAGAAGTTCTACAGATCCAGTGATGACTCAAAAAGCATCATAACATCATCAGAACAGTAAGATTCACCAGAGGCTATTTAATTAAAAATAAAAACTCAACTATCTTCAAGCAACTTAAGTACGATGAAAGTACAGCATGCAGATTCTACCATCACAACATTCAGTGCCCCATACCTTTTAATCCTAGCCAATCTTTTATCTCTTCATACAGATCCATGTCTAAGTCATGCCTTGGGTAGAATCAGGATACAGACCCGAACCAAAAGCAGATTTCAATAAACTAATGGATTATAGTCTTGCAAATCAGACTCTTCAATAAGCACAAAGTAAGTGAACTGACTGCCAGAGCTCACTGGCAGCTCATTGCAACAACCGTCAGCACTAAACTGTGTCTCTCCTACTTGCCTTCACAGTGGGAAAACACAACAAATAAAAGCCAAGAGCAGATAAATTAATTCTATCGTAGGGGATGCATGCTAAATTCTCAACTGGATGTCACTGGGGAAAAGGAAGCATGGAGTATTTTGTACCATTTGTGAAGTATTTTTATAATGCAGTTTATTTTGCATAGCCATAATTGTCAGTTTTACACTCCACAGAAAGCTGAATTGCTTCTTAATAAGTTCCACAATTTCTCACAAGATGTAAGGATTTTGCTTATATATGTAGGTTACTCCAAAAGTAATGCCTGATGTTTACTTCCATGGAAACTACAACAAATAGAAAGAGCACAGTAACACTATTTGATAGAGCAAAATCTCAGTTACAAAACATTATTTTCAACATAGATGCCACCTGTAGCTATGCATTTTCACTAGTAATGAACGGCCTGCATGCTGTGCTTGTATAAATCTGCACCAGCAGAGATGACCCACTGGTGCTGCAGCCACTGCTGAAACACATCACCCATCACCTCACTGTGCTCACAGTTACTGTTTGGTCTCCATACACATTCAGCAAGCATTAATGAGTGTCAGCGGGTGCCATTTTTTCCCACAGCTACTGTTTGGTCTCCATAAACATTCAGCAAGCATTGATCAGTGTCAGCAGGTGCCATTTTTTCCCATGTGGAGGAATCCAGTGACACACCTTTACTTCATATGCCCTCCAATATCAGACACCATTCTGTCAGAATGCCCCTCTTCTGCCATCTCTCGTATGGCAACAAAATGTAATGGAATATTGCTGGGAAGATTCAACCTTTACTGTCATATCATCAGCAGCTGGCATTGATAACATGGTCCAACATAATAAAATAGCAGGCATTAATTCAGAGCTGCCCTTGTGGAACATTTCAAAGTTAAGTTGTGAGAAGATGAAGAAGACCTGCACTGGTTTTCAGCAATAAACTAGTAGGGCTCGCTTAATGGAAAGGATTCACATTGTTAGTCTATCTAAAAATACAGGCTATACTTGTGATTGTCTTTTTCTTGCTGTTTCTCTGAGTGATTGAGGTGAAGGCTAACATTTTTATTTTGTCTGGATGGTTTCATTAAATGCAACACAGCCTGGTTGTTTAGAACTGATAGCTTTAGACAAAAGTAGGTGCCCAAAACATGTCTGAAGGTTGCACTCTCTCCCAGAAGCTACTTCTTTTGCTGCCTTGGCAACACATGCAGACATTCACTCTTTGGCAAACATTTCACCATCTCCAGGCTGGTTTCCATCTAGCTTTCACAGTCTACTTCGCAAAATTCTCATCTCTTTAACTGGGAAGATTTCTGAAGATCCCTAGGATAACTGAAAATCTTGCTGTCCATTCCATTAAGACACAGTTCTTCTCTCTTTGTTTCTGCTCCATTTCCTTTTTTAAAAGAACATATCTTTTACACGGACAAGGTAGAACTAACAGCTTACCATTTATAGATACTGTCAAAGTGGGTGTCTGAGGAGATGTTCCTAGAAGGAAATATCTGACAGCTAGTTTGATTTCTTACAAAAAACAACAACAACAACCCCCCCCCCCCCAAAAAAAAAAAAAAAAAAAAACAACCAAAAAAAACCCACCACTTTTTTATTTTTTTCTTTAAATCTGACATTAAAAGGCTTGGAAAGCAAAACAGCATTGAAATCACGGGGAAAAAGAAAGACAGCCTCCAGTTACCTGCTCTAAAAGAAAGACTATTGTGATGTATTCTAACCAGAAAAACAATACCTTTGGTGTCCACTTTTACAGTTGACATATGCATTGAATATTTCACTGATATTATTTTTAGCTCATTCAACCAATGTTAAGGCCTTCTGAGCCAGGAGTCCTTTTTTCTGGATGCACAAAATCGTATTTATCGTCAGGTTGATTCTGTTCAGCAAGATAGTTTATACAGCTGACCATACAGTTTATAAACTGATATTAGTTTATACAAATGACTATGAATCTTAAAATTAAACATTTCAGATGCAGGGATAAAACACAGAAATGATTCTTCAACTTTGCATTCAGTCTTTTTTGTTTTTTGTTTGTTTTGTTTTCTTTTAAACACCTGACCTCTCCATTCTGTAGCCTATAACAGCATTTGTCAGAAGTCAGTTCTTATTCTCTCCTTTGGTAGAGAATTTATCCGTGATTAAATCACAAATCCTTGCTTACAAGCATCTAATCACTGCCCATCCCAGTTTTTTATCTTTATTTGTATTTTGTATTTAAATTCCCAGTCTTTTCAAACTGAAGGAATTACCAAAAATTTTAGCGCAGCTGGGATGGATTGGAGAAGAGAACTCAAGTCTCGTCGCAGTGGACTAATTGCTGATAATGCTATGTCTGCCGTTGGACACCAGTTTCATAACCCAAACTTTTAAATATTTTAGAACACCCATCACATTAATATTTCATCAGTCTGAAAAAAGATTCAGATACTAACAGTGACAACAGAAGCCTTTGTCTCAGCTGTTACTGAGAAATACAGCAGGTTGTGATCACATTTGTAGCAGCTGAGATAATATTGTAAGTAATTTCTATAGATTAACTCACTCTGCTTTTACCACAACACCTACATATTCCCAGTAATCAAAAATGTTAAATACATAATTTAATTTCCTTTCCTTAAGGCATATTATTTCATAGCCCATGGCAGGAAAGAATAAGAGTCAACTGACAACAAAATGTTATGTCTGTCCAAACATTTGAAATGCCATATCTCTTCAGTAGCTTGGCTTGCACATCAGTCTGCTTTTTACATTAATGTTTACGAACCACTTATCTATTGAGGCCTTCAAAATCAAAAAGTAGATATTCTGCAACCAACAACATTTTTCATGCTCTTAGAAAGGCACACTCAGACATACACGGTCTAACAAAAATTAACACTTCAGAAAGCCCATTGCTCCATTGGGCTTCAAATAACACTCTCAAACACAAGATTTGCTGGCTGACTTGCTGAAATTTCTAAGCCACATGCTTACAGCTTTTTGGAACACATGAAAAAGAGTAACATGTTTGCATTTCTGATCAATGGTGGGCTTTCTGCTCCTCACAGAGCATTCTGAAGATATGAATGCTCATGAAGAAATTCAGAAGTCAACACCAGTCATTCAGAATCTACAAGACTACATGATCCTGTAGTATACTTGCTTCAGAAGTGTCATGGCAGACCTGAAAATTATGAAGGGAGCAGCATTTATGTCTGCCTGATCAGTCTGCCCTGAAAGCATCATACTTGTTCAACAAACATCAGATATGCCCCACACTTCAGAAAGGGATGAAGACAACCAAGCATTTCTTAATACTTCAATTTCAAAGAAAAACAACCAACTTGTAATGAAATCCATTCAACTAATGCACCCGCATTCTTGGAACAAAGGATACTGAGGCTTTTCCAGAGCAAGAAAAGCCTCTGGAATATGCAGCTATACACCTTGGTAAGCTAATGCTCTGAAAAGATGCACTGTGGATACTAAGACACTAGAATGCATCTTCATATCCAAATGCATATAACAGTCTAAACTGATGATATGCAAAAGCCTGACTTCCAACAGCTATGAGTTCATTGCTCAAAGTAGACATATCCTCATATAGTATCACTCTATCTGTTTTTGCTTTATTATTCAAAGAAAAAAAACACTTTGAAAAAACACTATGAATTCTAAGCTTTAGTTTGCATTTAATTCTGTGCAAGTGACCAAAAGTATACCTATATAGATGCAGACAGATCAATTTTTCAGCTTTATGATTCAGAATTGCTTTTTCTCCATCTAGTTTATTTTCAAGATTAGATGTCTTCCTTTGGACTAGGAAAAGAAAACTGAGAGAAAAGATTTTACTCTAAAAACAGTTTACAATCTTACTCAGAATAGCTGGAAAATAGTAGTCAATTCAGTTGACTACTATACTTTATTACTATTAATTTACTAACATTCTTCACAAGATAAGAGGATGCAGTGAATCTGCAAAACAAGGACAAATGCAACTTGTATGGTGTCCAGACTTCAACAATGTCTCTATTGTTATGTGTTTATAAATGAAATGTGTAGAATGTATATGTACAGATGCTGTTGATGCCATTGCTTTTCTCTTATAAGCAGCTGAATGTATCAGCTAAAGAAGGTTCTCAACCCACCTGTTGGCAGCTGTTAGGGTTGAAGTACTGTGTTATCTATGGGGACACTGACAAAAATTTAGTACACAGGAACAACATAACCTTGAAATAAGAAAGCCTAAAAACCCGAACAAAACGTGAAGTGTGCTAACCAATTCATTTACCTGTTTGACACAGAAAAGCTGCCAATTTCAGCTGCTGTGACTTGGATTCCTCATACTTGTGTTTGAGTTCTCCAATGCACTCCATGGAGAGTAGAGTGAACATTGATTTCAGGATGGGATGGTGCAACATTAAAGCAAGAACAGGTGGCAAGCCAATTGAGTCGGCCTTAACACTTTGTTTCTGCAAAGGGACCAGTTTAGAGTAAATTCCACTCAGACTGTTATTAATCATAAATTCATTACTCGTAGAAACGGAAAATATTTACAGGTTTTAAAATTGAAATTAAAACTAACTTTCAAGCTACTGATCATGCACTATTAAACAAGCCTTATTGCTTTATCACAGTAATTAATTTTTGTTTCACATTAATGACATTCTTATCATTCCTATGACGCAAACAGAATTTAACAGCACCAAATACTATAAGATCACTTAGCTTATTCATGTCACTAGAAAGCACAAATACATATCTTTACATTGTTGATCTTCCTAACATACTAATTAATTCCAACATGAAGGACTGTTTCTATGTGTCTTAGTTATGACAAAGAAAGATTCATCCTCAAATTGTCTTCTAATATCTGATTTTGTAAATAAAACAGTTATCAAATTTCTAGGCAGCATTCCAAACCTAAATTCTGAGTATATCCCATAAAATCACATTTTTTATATATGCTACCTGTATTACATATGTACCTTACTCCACAGAGAATGTGTACCTTCAGATTGATACTAAAGAAGCATCAAAATTTCTTAGTGTTCTGTTAAAGTATTTGCAGAATTAGTATGAAGTTTACTGCAAGCTTGTTTTAACTTTCACTTGACCTTCACTTTTTTTTCAAAAAGAGATTTTTGTATTCATACATCCATTCTTGTTGAAGATGGGGTTAAACTTGTCACAAGCATTTTAATAAAATACCAAAGACCTCCTTTAATTTATGGCAGATATATTTTCAAGAAGGAAAATGCTGATATTATCTTGGTTATAAGCTTGCTGCTGAAATGATTTAGATATTCTTTTCCTTTCACACAGTATCAGTATAAAGCCTTTCTTTGCAAGCAATGAATTATAGTTGACACTCCAAACCTATTCTATCAGTATCTCCTAGTTCAGAAAAATGAGAAAACATAAATATTTATTCCATATATATAGAAGAGACAAAGAACTCTGATAAAAATGATCCATTATGGAATGATGAATAATTGTTACATGTGTCACACTTAGAACAGAAAAGGGCAAAAAAATTTGCCACTTTTTAATATGAGGATTCCAGGTTATTATATAAACAAAAATACAGTCCTTTTATCACACTGAGCTGATAAGTGTTCAAGCCCAGTGATTTCTGATGACATTCACTTCATGACTACATGGATGATGAGTCTGTTTGATGCAGACCCTTGGTCCGATTTGATAGAGTCTATTAATGACATGCTTTAACAGTGGAAAAATATTTATGGAAACAGCTTATCATTTCCCCAGCTTCTAAGTACATTTCCCCAGCTTAAGTTCAGCAATCAATAAGGACAGGAATTCATTTGTTCAATTAAGTGATCTGTTCACCCTCTTTCATCTTGTTCCCATTACTTATATATATTCAAGTTATTCTATATTTTTTCCTGTTGGATGGGGACAGTAAGGGAAAAAAAAGTAAAATTTCCTAATATTTGAAACAATATTATCAAATATTATCAGCCTTATTATCAGTCTTTCCTTTTAAAAAGGGGGAAAAAAAACAACCATAAAAACAACCAAAACAACTATGTGCAAGTCAAAAAGCAGCAATGGGTTCTTTTGTTATATTTCTAGCCAAAAAGTCTGTTTTTTTCCTAGAAATGGAAGTTCTCTGATGTAAAAAAAGAAAAAAAAAAGCTTTTCTTTTTGATTGAATATTTTTAACCATATAGCCTTGAATGCAAAATCTAAACAAATTGACAATACAAATTCTGGAGTTCAAATTAAATCAAAATGACAAACTCTTGGGGTATGGTCATCACAAGAAGGGTATAATGCATACATTTATTAAATTCAAATTAAAATGTATATAAATTAAGTGAAAATAAACTAGCATTAACTCAGTAAATAATAATCTGGAAGGTCTAATACTCTGAAAAAGAAACGGCTAAGCCAATGCTTGTGTGATCACATCCTTATATTAAAAGTGAACAATATATACTGCAATTCATACATGCTAAATTGGAAGAAAAAACAGAAATCACACCATATATGCAATATTGCATTTGAAAAGTATTACTTTTTGACACTGTTTTTTGCTTCATTTCTTCATCCATTGGCAGGTGAATATTTGGCATAAACAAGTAGGAAGCTGCAGTGGCTATGAACTACAGTTTCCTGTCTCCTCCAATGGCCACAGGGAGATAGGAAATACTGCAAGGTGAAGGCAGAAGCAAATCAAATCTGTTCTTGCTAATTTCCCAAATGAAATGTTATTATGAACTACAATAGCTTTTACCTCAATTATATTGAGATAAAGACATTTCATCCAAATTAGCATTATTGAAGGAATTTAGAAAACCTAGATTTTACAAGAAATAATATTATTTTAACACTACAAATTCTTCTACTTTCCAATCACAGATAAAATACTCATAGTTCAAATAAAAGTTTATTAAATTGTTTTTTTGTGCTTAATCATTAGTATGTTTCTCTGTGATTCTGTGAATGTTCCTACACATCTTGAAGGAGGAGTGGAGGGAGAAAATGAATTTATCTCCACGGTACACAAAGAGATTTTTCAGGATCTCACGTTTGTGGTGAAGAAAGAAATTTCATCTTCTCTATCTTTCTGCTTTCTGCTGTTGGGCTTGTTTCTTGCAATTTTGCGTGCTTTCTTTTTTGAATAACTTAGTGCCTCTGCAGATATTGAAAGCTTTCTCAAATAATAACATGAGTTCAAAATTAGGCTTTTTTTTTTTGCTTTTTTTTTTTTTTTTTTTACTCCGCTGCTTATTTGGCTAAAATAAGAACAATGGTGACTTCTGGATTATCTGTAAGTTCAGAATGACAGTGCATAATTTTTGCCTCAATTCCCATTTCAAGTACCACTCTTTCAACCACAAAGACTCTACTAAAACAAGCAACACTTTGCAGATACCAACATCTAAAATTCTGCACAGCATGCACACACACAAATTATATTCTATGAGAGACTCCATTTTTAAATTGTGAGTTACTGAGATATTTTTGCATAGTTACCTGTAAAAATAAAGACTGTCAAAGCTGATAGCAAAAGTAAGTACCTAAAATGCATTGAAAAAAAAATTCTGTGCTCTTTTCATTATGCTTCCCACTTCATATTCTGTCATTTCTTTTGGGTATTATAACCCCCAGAATCAAAACTACATCTGAATAAAAATACCCTTTTTCTTGACTTTATGCTTAATTTTCTATATTTATCTAAGAAGATAATATCTAAAGGCCCATCTTTAGCCTCCAAAATTATGGATTTTTATCTTTGTAATACCTACCTCATGTGACCAATATTGGATTAACTGAGTTTACCTACAGTGAGTGCCTACATGCAGAAAGCCTACTGAAAATTTGGAGAAAACTGCAGTCAAATACAACCGAAGGTTTTGAAAACATATGTCAAGGTGGAAGACGACTAGTTCATAGTCCGTAAGTTATACTGGAAAAAGAAAATCCCAAACAAATCAATGTTTGAATTATCTGACAAAGGTTTACAATAGATAGAGGCTGGACTCAGACTACAAAGCAAACCAAGATTTATCACTGGAAGTCTTCAGCATGGAATCTTGGGTTCAATTTATTAATACTTTTTTTTTTTTTTTTTTTTTTTTTTTTTTTTTAAAGCATGCTCAAAATTACTACGGTATATCCTACTTAATAAATTAGAATGGATGGTCATGATCATTCCTGGCTTTCTAATCTACAAATCATACATAACAAACACTGGCTACTAAGTTATAAACTTGAAATTATTAATATTTAATACACTTAAAAACAACAACTACTAAACAAGAATATAGAGAACATTTCTATTGTTATTTGCATATACAGATTTAAGGCAGCTTTCTACTCTGGCTGCTCAGTTTGGAATTTCTGCTGTAAATTAAGATGAATCATTAATCAGAACCCGCTACTTAAGATTACTCTGTTTTCAGAGAGAGAATGTTCAGGCTAGGGCCCTAGATTTGGCTCTGCTGCCACAGAACCACAGAGCATCTCCAGGCCCCCAAGCGAGCCAGCATCAAAACACATCTCTCCAGTTTAAAGCCTCATTTGAATGCTCTGAAACATCTTCTGCCAGCACCTTTCTCAGTGGACAGTGGCATGCTCGACAGAGGTTTAGACAAGTAATTTCAGCCAGTTAAGTTTTGCAGTATGCATATCCCAAATTCTTTTCTTTATATACACAATACAGAATATTACCAAAGTAGTACCTTACAAGAAGATGCAAATATATCCTTACAGGCAGAATTTGTCTGTTGATTTCTGTTGCTGGCTAAAACCAATTTAAACAATAATCTTAACAGAGCAAAAAAAACCAAACCAAATCAAACCAAAACAAAAAACAACAAAACAGGGCTGAATATTGGAAAACTAATTTCTCAGTGATGTTACTCATATTCAAAGTCTCTCTGAGTTTAACTGTACTTTCAATAAAATTCTAACTGTTTCTATGTAGAAGAAAGTTCGTAACTAGGGACTAGAGCATAGACTATACCCTTCTGGGTATCCTATGTGATCCAAAGGTTTAGAAGAACTATGACAGCTAAGTACGCATTAAAAAGAAAAAATAAAAAAGATTAACCATAGGAAAACTGTTCAACTAAGAAGGGTTTAGGAGGTCAATGAGGGATATGAAAGATTATGTCATTTGCTAATCTAGTCTTCAGAAAATAGCCATTTGGTGTTAAATTAACATAAATTCAGTTTTAATTTGCTGTTAATTAAGGAAGATAAAGTATGTATAGCTATCACAAAAATATAGATTTATAACAAAAAGAGTGAGTCTAATAAATAACACATCACTGATCCTACTGTGCTAAAATATTTAGGTAATATGAACTCCTCAATGCCTGCTAAGTATTCTGCTTAAAAGTGAGAGTAATTTAAAGAAACAATACTTTGATAAAGCAGCACTGCAACACTACTGGGATTGCACTGCAATTCAGAGATAAACCTGAAACAACTGGGTAGGGAAAAATCCATATAACCTACATTATTAATGACTTCTGAGTGACCTCTGTTTATCCTCACTACCTTAAAGATGACACTGAAATTTCCAACAGTACCCAAGGTTCATCATCTGAAATCTAGACTTAAAGAATATTCTAATATTTTTAACCTGTCATATTAAAATAAAATAGAATTTTTCTGAGATTATATATGATCTATAAAAATGATCACTGCTTTCTTTACACAGCATGATGAAAGGTATAATATTTTCACTACATAAAAAATGACTACATAACATATTCATTTAGTTTTTCATTCAAATGTTACAGATTAGAGAACAAATATTCAGAAAAGAAATAAAATAAAAATAGAAGATTGTTTACAAACAGATACTGAAGAAAGGAGTTAAATTTACTTCCTTCCAGGAAAGATTTCCAATGGTACATCACACATGCTACTCAGCAAATGACAACAGTAACATACACAACCTGGCATCATAACATTGCACAAGTGCCACAAAACACCCAGTCACAGCCAACCAGATAGCATATGTGGGTACTTTCAGGTCCATTGACATTAGTACAACTACCAAAATATACAGCTACAGGGAAACAGTCTTCAATTGTTAAATTTGCAATTGTTAAATTTGCAATTTAAAATGTGTTAGTGAAAAGTGTGCTCATTAAAAACTACCTAAAGTTTGCTTCATTAGAATTTTTCATTATGTTTCTCACTGTCTTCCTCCAGTTAAAAACATTTTTTCATGATTTCCTTATGTAGTTTAAGCTTAAAAAAATTACTGTTCGTTCTTTTTCTTTCCTTTTTTCTTAAAATACAAACAATTGATTAGCATGCTAAAGACACAAAATACAACATGTTAACTTCAAATTGAATTTACAAAAAATAAAACAAATAATTTTGGGGGGCAACATATTAAAGAAAAATGATAAGTCATTAAATATATATCAGCTCTAATTTAATCGTTTCTTCTGTTCTTATTAATTTTTAAGATTATTTTAGATTAGTTTTTCAAATAACAATGAAGCTGGTAACATCCAAGAAAAGATTTTTTTTTCTCTTTAAAAGAAACTATTTCCAACTCATCTGTATTCAGAATATGAATACAAGTCTGTACACAAGTAATTCTAAATGCCATTGGCTTCCCGCTTTCAATGCTGCTATTTTTCTAAAGAATGTATCCACAGATCAATGACCCATTCATAAGATCTGGAAATGCCAAAGAATAATACCCCAGGGAGAATACTGTTTTCACTTGACTTAAAATAATCATTTTTACAACAGAAAGAAAGCCAGAAATCCCCAAATCACTGAAGATGCCATCCAGAGTATCTATATATCTGAGAGGGAAAAAACAGTCATACAGAACTAGTAATTTTTCACACATTAATTTCAAACTAAAGCCACGGTAGAATGAATGAATCTCACAGATGAATGTTCATTTGGCAGCATATATTGCCCAGCATTTTTTGCATGTTTCACTCCTTTTCTGTAACTTTTTATTAACTGTGGATACCTTGAATTGATGATATCCAATGGATTCATCGTGACGTACCAACAATGGTGAACGTGTCACAGATGTTCAAGCCATGTGGATGGGCTACAGAGAAAACTTTTTATGTAATCCTGAATGTTTTCCTGCAGTGAGCTTACCAAAGAAGTGGAGTAGACACAAGCTTCCCCTTCAACTTATTAACATCTGACTTTCTTACAGTGACAGGCAAGTATACACTTTTGCCTGAGTACTGCTTTCTGGTGATATTGCAGATATTGCTGCCTGGTGATATTTTTCAATCCTCCCTAATTTTTTGTCCCCAAAGGAGAATATGACTGCAGATTATTTAATTTATCTAACTTGTATAGAGTGCTTTTCTCTGTATCCTGTCTGTAGACTGTGGTGCCTATTTCTGAATTCAATTATTTGAGTAGGAAATAAAGGTTATTTTTCACATTTCTAGCACAGATTTTTTATTTCTTTTAGAAATATAGCTGAATGTCAAGCAATAAAAGAGAATATTGCAGGCATTCTTAGCTTTTGACATTTTTAATTGCCTCTGCTTTGGTTATTACACAATAGATAGTTTTGTCATCTAAATATAATGTATCTTTGTAAAATCCTTTAAAATATGATTTCAAACCAATGAATGCCATTTTCTATTTGCCTTTAATTTTCTCTCAATAGTAAGTTCATCAGAGTGTAACAATTAATTAACTTAATTAAGCTAACTTAATTATCTTCTTTCATAGGTCAATATGTAGAGCTACTCAGATTAATAGCAGAGCTTGTAAAGTTAATCTTCTTGTATAATGCAAATGATGCCAAGTCATGTATTAAATACCTTCCTGAGTAACAGATGATATAGGACTAAATGTACTTTAAAGAAGGGCAGAGACTGTGAAAAGGTTAAATAAAGAAAAATGTCTTGGATTTGTGGAAATTTTAAACAGATCTAATTAATTTTTTACATTAATGATGTTCTTCCAAGAGAAAGCCTCATTCCATAAGGCCATTTAGAGCTTAAATATACATAAATAAATTTTAACTTCAAAAGCAGAACTGCATGACAATATTTTCCATCCATCTTACAACCTTTATGTTTCGTTATTAAGAAGATTACATAAAACAGTCATGTGAAGAGACTAGGCAGAAAATACGAATTCTTAACTTCAGAGCATTTGCATGCTTACTCTATTTCCCAGTTTATTTTACAAAGGAATCACTTCAGTAGCCAAAGGTATTACGCTCTTCTCTGCTCATTATTAATTCACTTTTAACACAGTTGGACTCTAAGGCTTTTTAGGCATATGGCTTAGCACTTTTGCTATGAAATATTAATGGAAACTACAGTAATCATAATAATTACTTGTAGAAGCATAAAAGGTAAAATCAAACAAATCTCCTGAGTGCCAAATCATCTGAATAGGTGACTGAACTCTGTTAAATAAATGAGTTTGATGGTTGGAATTCATATGACACGAGGAATACAGGCCAAATAACCAAATTTCAGTCAAGTAACCAAATTTCAATCTTCTTTAGAATGTGTCTGACTTAAGTCCACAAAATATTATAAACTTACAGAGATTCCAGCCTATTGCAAGTAAGTAGTAAATGAGCATTTGCTCTTTTACTCAGAAATCAAGAGTTTCCTAGGTCCATACAGCATAGAAATTTGTAATTACTTTTCTGAGCACTAAGTTAAAAGAAAAATTAGTGTTCAAGATTTAATCTGTATTCCACTCATTCATTTCAGGTAACTATTTTTTCTCATTTAACAGTGTGTTGGGAAGAACAACATATTTATAGCAACAACAGTCTGCTACAGTTCTGTCGAATGAGTTCAAACTTGCAGCTACACAGGACAGAGGGAAAGTACTGTTAAGCCTATGCAGTTTAGTAAGGAATGAACAGATGAACAGGCGGTTTTTTTTGTTTGTTTTTTTTTTTAACAAGCATGACAGATTTGTATTTATATATAAAGATATGCGAATATATGTGTTTTCTCTAATAAAACTGCAAATCCTCATCCTGCTTCTTCCCAATTTATTGTAGACAATGTTTATTGTAGACAATGACTGAGATATTTTCTCAAAGGAAAAGTGAAAGTTGAGAATTCAGTTATTTAACAGCTTTCTAATAACAGTAAATGGAGAAAATATTACATGAGCACAAAATATTACATGCTATGCCATGGAATTATCTTTTATTCCATTCTTTCAAAGCATGTCACATCATGCTTTCCTTATAAAGCAAACACCTCAGAGTAATAAAGCTGCAAAAGAATGGACTGGAAGCTCTGCTAATGAAGTTTATGATTTCTTTTTCTTTCTTTCTTTCTTTTTTCTGTTTTTTTCTTTTTTAATCTATTTAGTATGTCAATGGGACTTGCTAGAAAAAATGTTTTACCTGGAGATCAAGTAAGAAAGATAACTCATAAATTAATAAATAAATATTTAATCAGATGCAAATTGTGTTCATAAAAATTAACAAATGCTCCCTTCGCCCATAGATGAAATAATGCAGATGTCTCTCCCAGACTTTCTGAGAATAATGTAATGATTTAAAATTGCTCGAATCATACTTATGACTAAGATGTCTTAAGAATAGGACACATCTTTTCCTACAAAACAAAACCATGATGCAGCTGTGCATTACTAATGGAAGAAAAATCTGTGCTCTCTTCAGATATAGGGCAAGCACTAAATGTCTAATAGCTCAGAAGCAGATTAATCTTTCTTTAGTTCAGAATCTTACAGCTTTTTTGTACAACTTCTGAACTTTTAGAAAGCAACACAGATACATGGGCTGTTCACATTCGTGTGCTACAATGAGGTCATCAGTATTTTACCTAAAATGCTCTATACATATACACTTTCAGGGGGAAGAGAGGGGCCATGCAGAAAAGGGATTGGGTGGTTATTATCTGTTTTACCGAGCAGAGCTAAATGTCATAGAAAGAGTGGCACAGCATTTCATCTGTATCTGCACTGCTCCAGCAATGCAGCCATCCAGAAAGACCAGCTCTGTTAGCCTCAAGGTTTACTCTATTAAAACATGATTAATTGATTTGCCACTGGATCAGCAAAGAAATTGATACACATAACTTATGCATTTCTGTTTTACTTCTAATTAAATAAGAGAATACACCTCTCCTGAGACTCAGGTTTAAGGGAACTGTCAAAACTTGTCTCTTCTTCCTTACATAACCAGCACCTGATGTTGTCACTCTCAGCAGACTCAAGTGCTGCTTATGGTAAATGGTATCAAAATACGGACCACCAATCTTGCTCAACTACTTTCACTTCACTTTATCCAATGTGGTTGCACACGCACCTGTAAAGTAATATATTTACTAAATACAATGTGACTGCCAACTGCCAGATGAACAGTGCAAGACTCCACAAAACAGACCAAGAAGACATGTCCAACCTGTGGCCTGCAGACCTCATAGTGTGGCCGATCCCCTGGTGGCAGCTCTTCCCTATTGAGTGGCCAAGTGTGCACCCATCACTCACACCAACTAAGCAACAGTGTGCTATTGGGACTGCCTGGGCTGAAACCAGGCCATAGGGAAGGTGCAGTGCAGTGCTAAGTCAAGTTTTGGCAAATAATTGTATGTATTTTGATACACTGGCTAAATATAGTCCTGTGAACAGTACAGAATACAAAGCCTTGCTTTCAGTTTTGGTACAGGAATTTAAGAATACATTTCAAGAATGCACCAAAAAAAAAAAAAAAAAAAAAATTAACTTATGTTTGTAATTCCATTTTCAGTGGACATAAATACATTACCTGTGAATTTTCAAATGGAATGTAAAGACCTGCAACCAGATATCCAACTCAGAAATTTGTTCATGTGTTTTTATCAGAATTTTATAAGCTCTCTGTTAATGGAGAAAAAAAAAATCCATTGCTTCACAGTCACATCTTATTCATGCCATCATAGCTTTTGGCAGTACGCACATCTGTGAGCAGCCATTGTCAAGGATGAAGCACAGGAAGAGTAAAATTTCATATAAAATCTCTGATGAGCACCTTAAAGACTCACTAAAAATTGCAACCACTGCCATTGAACCAGCCTGATACATTTGTTTCAGAAACAAAATGGGCTGAAATATCCCATTAGTTTTATGGTTTTGCTGCTTCTATGGTATTTCAATTTCTATGGTATATTATAAGGACTGATCTGAAAGTAATGCCTGTTATCACTTCAGAGGTGGATGGCGGTGGTATAGCAGTAGAAGCTGAACCTTCCTGCCAATATTCCATTATATTTTGTTGCCATGGCAGCAGAGGAGCAGTCTGTCAGAATGGCATCTGACATGGAAATGTGTAAGAAGCAAAGGCATGCCACTGAATTCCTCCATGAAGAAAAAATTTGCACTCACTGACATTCATTGACTTGCTTGCTGAACATTTATGAAGACCAAACAGCAGATAAGAGCATGGTGGTGCATTTTGGTAGGAGCGACAGCATCAGAAGGTCACTTCCACTGGTGCAAGTTTTGACATGCATGGTGTGTCACATCTTGTTCATCACTGGTGAAAATGTATAGCTAACAGGGGTGACTGTTGAAAAACACTGTTTTGTAACTGAGAATTTGCTCTATCAAGTTACTGAGCTCATTCTATCTATTGTAGTCTCCAGGGAAATAAATAACAGGCTACTTTTGGAGCTACCCATGTGGCCCATGACAATTTTTCTTCAATTACTGAGGCTCAGGAAAACTAAAAGGTTGGACACTCATTGAGTAAGACTAAGGAAATGTAACTTCTCAGACTTTATAATTACAGTATTATTTAAGCAAGTGCATTTGTACTTTCAAAACATTTTAAAAGCTCTGAAACTTGATTAATCAACATGTCCAGAGATTTTTCTTTCATTAGCTAATGGCAAAGAATGTGTGGTATCAGAGATACAATAATATATCGAGTCAGGGAATACTAACAATAGAGAGGTGCAGAATTTTGAAATCGCTGTAGGGACAAAATACTTACATATTTTAAGAATTTAACACAATTTTAAAGACTACGTAAATTAGTATAACATTTTACTAAAGGTGGTTATTTCACATTTTCCCAGTAAGCTGCAAAGAAGGTCTAATTAGATGACAGTAAAATTCAGATGGGAAATGTTTGTTCCTTTTCACATGCATTGAGCTTTTCTTTCATTTTCACTGTTACATGCTACTTATTAAAAATGACAATAAAAATAAACAGCATTAACTCATCAAGCACACAGGTAACTTCTTTCTTATAGTATGGACACCAGTTCATTCAAGCATTCAAATCTGTACAAATTATTTTTTCACAGGGGACTGCACAGTTTTTGAAAACATGGGTTAAAGTATATAACCCTAACTTCAAACACAGCTTGGTTATTTTACAGTCCCAAGTATTTTGGAATCTGAAGTACACACATTTTCCTGAATCCTTCACAGGCACAAAAAATTCACAAATATGAAAGCTGAACTCTCAACATGCTAATTACTTATGCAGCAAGTTTTGCCATATGCTACATCGTTGGCCACTGTCCATGTGTCACACAGTTACGTCTGATTTCAAAACATGAAAGGAGGATGGTAAGAAGGAGGTAGTACCAGAAGCATATCCCCTGCTGCCCTCCGGCAGCCACAGAGAAAGAGAACTCAGCACTCAGCCATCATCTTGACCAGCAGAACATCTGGACAGGGAAAGAGCCTCATCTAAGTGATCAAATGGCATCACACAAAGTTATTGAGTATTTGAGTCAGATGGGACTATCTAAGAGGAAAATAAATTATAAGCAGGAAAAAAAAAACATGGATTATATAGATAACAATAGCAGTTCATGGGATTTTCCTGACTTTCTCCTACTATAAGTTGTTCTCAAATTTTCAAATCTGATTACACTTCTTTAACACTACCTCCCATCTATTTCTTTGCTCATGTATTCCATTCTCCTGCAATCCTTACACTGATAGCTTTTTCTCCTTTACATTTCTTTCCTGTTTCCCCATACATGGTTGCATTTTATCATTTCATTAACAACCATGACCTTTTCCCCAGCACTGTCTTTTGGGTCAAATTCAGATGAGAATGCATTATTACAGTGCATCAGTTAACAACTATAGTTAATTCTGTATATTGATTAATTAATGTGTAATTCACAAACATTTGCTTACTGTGCTGACTTACCCACACGTAACTTAGATGGGTTGTTTCACAGTGAGTTCTGAATTTGGGAATTCAGCGTACTGGTTCTCCCCTCTCAAGGTTTCCTGCAAATTCAACCACAAAACTCTTTCTGACTCACCTCACTCTGTTTTGATATAAACTGCATTAATTACGTTTTGAGAAGTCTCATTCTGTTATTAAACATGTATACTACTTCATGGCCCCATGTTCAGCAAAACAGCTTCACCACAAACTGAGATATTTACTAAAATTCAAAAGGTGTATTTCCATCTTTCACTTCTTTCATGTTTCCTCAATTTTATTATCCCCCACAGCATAGCTGTACTCTTCATAGGCAAAAATTGTATAGACATCTTCTCTGCTTTTACTAACCATGCTTCATCCTTCTTTCTCCATTACTTTTCTTTTATTTTTCTTTCTAAATATCACTTCTGCTCTGCTTCTGAATTTCTCCAGAGAAGAAACAGATAAATTGGAAAAGCTGAGACTTAGGAGCCAGAATCCATGGCCCTCTGTAGTCTAAGATCCCTTTGCTACTCAAGAAAGTAGACAGAAATATTACTAAAAGTTTACATTTTTCTTTCCATTGGTCTGTTTAGATGTGATCACCTGAGTACAAAGTAACTATATATAGTCTGAAGACACAAGATACTCTTAAGAATTAATTCTCCCAGTCCTGCACACGGAGGACTTGCCTCTTCTTCAGACAAAGTGAGAAGATCATCAGAGGAAAGGAGAAATCTGTGAAGGTATTTGATAATTATCTATAGGCTGCACAGGAGAAATAGTGAATGGCACTGTAATGGATGTATTTCCTCCTGCTAATATATCGTATTCTCTTTTAAAGGAAAGATTGTAGAGAAAGAAAATCTGAGGAAAAAAGAAGTCTTAATATTACCTTGTATGTGGCGTACAACATACAACTTAACAACAGTAACTGAACTGCTTGAGGAAGCCAAGATTAGGAGTATTAAGGTTACTCCAAACAAAAGACTTATCTCATTAAATACAATAACCTTTCCCTGAAAGGATGAATCTCATAATAAAATTAAGTTTAAAGTCTGAATTCAGCAGGCAACCCTCTCTCCAGAAATCATGTACTGAGACAAGCATGCACTCCAGGGTCTGAAGAAGTCAGTCACAGGCTACATTATGGAACTACCTTACAAGTCGGCACCTTTTCTTATAACAACAGGGAGCTGGCCTTACGCCCACACTACATCATTATCATCTAGCATCATTTTTTTGGAACACAAAGGTCAAAATGAAAGGTCACAATAATATGACCAAGGGCCTTTCCTTTGCACAGCCCAGCAGTTAGCCACATTTAGGTTTAATGAAGGATGACAAATGCTTTACATCTACTTATGTAACCATATACACATGCTGCTACTGTTTCTTTAGTCTTATAAAGCTTCATTTGCTCAAACCTAAAAAATTTCCTAATACTGTCAAGGGTGTGTGAAAGATAGGAATAATGAAAAAAAATATTTTCCCAATCACTGATAATAAGAAACAGTATTAAAATGCACCAGTTGGAGACCATTTGGCTTACATAACAAAGGTCTGGAAATTTACCGTTGTCTTCTGTGTCAGTGATATGGGAACATAAAATTGAGCTTTAGCTTTAAAAAAGTCTCTGCTACAAGTAAAACAACACTAAGCATGAAAAACAGAGGCAAATGTGTATTCCCCAACAGTTAACCTTGGAACAGAATAGACACAGAAGGTCCTACCTCTTCTGGATGTTTCTGTGCCACCGATATCAGCTCTTCAGAGCTACTTCTTGAGGTAGAGGGTACCACATTACCTGGGGCCTCTGAGACCACCTCATTTGACGGCTCGGAGTCCTGAGGGCAACAGAGACAAATAGACCCCTCAGCAGCGTGTTGGTGTGGTACCCCAAAAGAGAGAGACTTCTCAGAGGAAGCGTGCTCTAAGCACAGAGAAACAAAGAATACTTGAAATCTAAAACCTTGTTTTAATCTGGGTCAACACCTTTACCCCAGAGACAAAAATATCTGCCATTTACTTTCTTAAAATGCTAATACTTTCTTCACAAGAGCATTTTAAGGCTGAGCAAATAGCTATATAGTGTTTCAGAATTGTCAAGTTCTGAATAAGCATGCTTGTTTAGCCCATACCTACCCCTGCATTTCATCCCCTTATTTATGATGGAGGTTTCTGCAAAACAGCTGGGACTACGTTAAAACAACCCAACACAAATAGATTTTATCAACTGCTGTAAACTGATATAGCGCATAAAAATATTAAAGCTAGAAAAGGTAGTAGTTGATTGTCAGTGTTAACACTACCGTCAAATAATTAAAATAAAAACAAGTAAGTAGCTTATATTGTATTTTCTAAATTACCTTTACAGTGAATTTGTGATGCAATGCTCTAAAATAGATCAGTCAAAACAAAAATCACTTTAATACCTCCACTGCTTCACACAGTGGTTTTGATATCTGCATAGATTGAGATATTTTGCTACGGAGGAAAAAATCCATTAATCGGTACTATCTCTACTGTGCTTGTAATGCTCATTATGAATAAGATATTTTAGATGTCATCGCTTAGCAAGCAGAATATATGCTTTTGATGTACTACTTTCTCCCTATAGTCATTAATTGCAAGGAAATCAAGATTGCACTTTCGGAAACTGCAAGCTGCAAAGCTCATTATTAAGTTTTTTGACATAACAAAATCTAAAATGTAAACTGAAGCTTCATACTAATAATATTCAGCATTTGTAGTTTAGCCAAATGAATATGTTTGGACTGTTGGAAGAGGAAAAAATGAATGCTGTAGTCCAACTCATCAGTGAAAACCACACTGAGAATCAGAGGGCAGATGTAAAATACATAGATGAGGTTGCTGGAGACTAGAAAGTGGGAAAAATCTCTTTGGGTTTGAAGAGAGAGTTATGCAATATCTCTAATTGATATAACTTTTCAGGTTAGTCACTGTTAAAAAGAAAAAAAAATCTTCTAAGCTTAAATTTTTCCAATAAAACTATTTACAACTTTTTTGTTGCACTGCCTCTTTGTGACTCAAAATATTCTGCCGCACTCTGTGGTGTATCACCTTAAGTTGAAAGCTGAATGCCAGGAGGACTTAAAAGGCAAAATCAGCTTTCAGTGGTGAATAAAGAATTCCATCAATGTTAATAACAAAGTCTCACCGAACAGTTTTACAGGCATTAGCAAATGCAAAATGAGACATTTTGGTAGAGCTACCATCCCAATTTTATGACAAGAACAGTAAGATACTATTTTGCTCAGTTTTCTCAATTACTCACAAGAATATCAACATACTGGCTTGATATGGTGAATTACAAGGAGAAACATCTCAAGCATTATGACAGTAAACATTTGATCCTTCCCTATTCACCACATGAAAGCTCACTGCTATCTTTGCCACGTAAAACTTCTGCACTGTGTTCACACTCACATTTCCCGCTTTTGCCTTAGTAGATCTGGACTTGCACAGGCAAACGTTCCCACGCTCAGTGGCCTCCTCTTTTTGGTTCCTGGATAACAATGACAACAAGACTATCTCTTCTTGCTGCTGGCCCAATTATCCATGAACTGATTCAGAGTACTGAACCATGTTATTTTGTTTACTCTGTGAGGACTAGAAAGTTAAATCACTGCTACGTAATTTATCAGCTTGGTGCGCTTCCAAGAGCTCTCCTGTGCTGCTTACAAATACAAAAGTAACAACCACATATGCTTGGAGAAAACGGCGTACTTCTCTAAATTCTTCGGTTCAGTGATTTGTCTCCTTGAATTCTGACTGTCTTTTGTGCCTAAGAAACGTTGTGGTATTATACCTGTGGCCAGATATTGGTGGCAACATTTCTTTCTTACTTATATTTTTTGAAAGTAATAAAAAATGGGTTTCAAAACTCATCAGTGCAACAGTAATTTGATAAGTGTATATTCCCATTTCACTCCTTTTTCCTCAGCAGGACCAGCATGTCACAGATGCTCTCCCCTGATCAAGTCTCAATATCTTCTTCCCCTAAGCCATGCCTCTCCTTAGTTGTCTAAAGGACACGTTAGCCAACGTAGCAGCCCATTTTTAAGGTGATGGATAGAAATCAAATTTACTTTGTTCTACAAAAAGCAATCAGAGAAAATGCTTCTCCTTGTCCAGTTACATCAGTTTTGCCATCTCTTTTGTAACTTCTTGGGAAAAATATTCAAAGCCTAAACATCTGTATGAAAGGCAACCTATGTTGTTATGAAGTACTTAAGCAACATAGGAAATATAGGTTTTGGAAAGAAACATATTCAGTAAGTGAAGCATGATCCATTTGTGTAAGGTACAATGACAAAAATGCCATGAAGTGCAAGTGAAAACTTTCATAAGCTTTTTCTCATTGTGTTGTGAGTACACAGCCAAATAAGCAATACTTCTACTAACCACTTCTAGTACTCTGACTTACACTTGGATAAATAAAACCACCTGAAATTAGCACTGTTAACTTTTGTAAAGGAAAGGAATATCGTCTGTTTCACTGACCCCAAACAATTATTTTACTGTGTAAAGTGGAAAAAGGTGCTTAAAAAATAAAATAAATTTCTGGTCTTCTTCCTATTATTTATACCGCAATATATAGATTGACTTTGCAAAAATGCCACCTTTCTTTTCTCAAGATCTTTTACCTTGAAAAAGATGTCAACAGCACCTCTTGTTTATTTGTAAGCCTCAAATATAGCCAGGAATGATGTGACTGTTCAGAAATGCATAAACAGCACAAGAGGAAGCAGCACATGTGCAGACATTCTACTGTTTATGCAAGAAAGGCAAATCTGCTTGACCTATGTCTGCTTTCACACAACCTAAATATTCATATAATTTAAGATACACCTTGGATCTTCAGCACTTTATTTTTTATTTTTTTTTAACTCAGGTCAGTAGAGATCAAAGGTAGGAGGTGAAAAATCAAAGGTTTATCCAATTCTAATGAAATTTCCTCAAAGTACTCCATTTTTTTTTTTCCTCTTTTTCATCCTGTTTGGAGTGTATGCTATTTGCATCCAATGAAATGGAAGTAAACATAGTTATCTTAGTCTCTGTTCTTTGCTGTGCAGAATTAGCAGTGATATAATACACTGAAAAATCAATAGTGCATACAGAACAGATGGGGATTTCATTTGTGAGCTACATAAAAGTGATAGATTTCAGAGGATAATATTTACATTTATGCCATGCTGATGTTGTTGAATTTTCTGTTTGTTTGTTTTTCAAGTTCTAGTTTGAGGACTTTTTTTCTTTTTTTTTTTCTTTAAAAGAACAGGTCTTACATACACAATACATACATACACACACATATGTATTGTATATGATTTTCCATATATATACATATATATATTTACAGACATGTACATTGCCAAGGCTATATTCATTATGAATATTATGAAAATGAAATATTGTAACTGTTTACCCATTTATGCTAGAGACACAACAGATGTCAACTTATATAAAATGAAGCTCTATGCAGCCTCTGATTTTGAAGAAAATAAAGAACTGATGTATAAAAAAGCATTCCTAAAAGACTGCTAGAAAGCATGAGAAGTTGCATATGAAATAAGATGATAAAAAACCCAGCATTTTAAGATGGTATTTATAGCAGCTGAGCATCAGCTAGTCTACTACTACTTTAAAGCAAAACAAAAACAAAAAAGAATCCAAACGAACTAACTCACAAGCCCCCAAACCTTTTATAGATAATTTCAAGCTGTCAGGTTTGAATATATTATGTTAACTCTGCATCAGTTTTCATGTATCATCCTTTACCTTGGTCCAGTTGAAAATTACACAAGCCATAAATTAGCTTTAAACAAGCTTTGAATCAGCCTGGAACCAGTTTTCAAATTAAAGAGCCGTCAGTATATTACATGGTACTGTCATTTTATTACCCCAATCAATTCTGTGTGGCCTGAGGTTGAAAGAAAATGGATGCTGTCTTCATTTGCAAAGGGTTTATCTCTTACACCAGGCTCTGAGGACATGACTGCAGTAATGAATTGGAAGCTAAAGTTACTAACAAAGACTTTTAATAGTAGCAAAGTAGAAATATTTGCCCCTCTTTAGGCTTACAAAAGAAAAAAAGAAAAAAAAAAAAAAAAAGCTCTTTCCAAAACATGAAGCCAGCTTCTAAAGGCTGAAGGACTATGGGAAGAAATGAGTATAACTTTGTTCAAATGCCACAGTGCGGTGAGGCTCATAAAGCACCACATTCATTGAGACACGGGAAATGCCTGGCTGGGTCAGAGTAGGGCCCCTGAGAAGCCCAGGATGCAGGAGATGATCCCAGCTGCTCCCACCATTTCCTGCTCTCTCTTACTCACCATGTGCTCACTTTGACCGTCTTTCTGATATCTTAGGCAGGATATGGTAAAATATAGTGAATGCAAGGTATATGTAATTCTCCACAGTTCATGGACAAAGCAAAAGCCCCAGCAGAAACAGAGCTTATCTCAATCTCCTTACACATGCAAGATCAATCACTTTGTCACTGCTTGCATTCTACCCAGCAATGGTTAATGAGGTAAGAATAAGGGCTTCAAAACCCACGCTCTGTATCTGTAAAATTTCCCTTCCTCCTCCTATACTCCTTTTGACATTCTCCTCGTGCTGATTTTGTTTCGCATCTGACCATTTCCTCTCTTCCTCTGCCCTCTCCAAAGATACAAAATTACAGCTGCAGCCTTTACACAGGCTGCTAACCCCGGGTGCACTCTCGTGCTTGTTCTCCACTGTTTCATCCCTCTCTTGAGAAGGGACGATGACTCCTTTGTCTGCACACTGATAAGACAACAGGCTCTCAGCAGATGGCTGAGCAACTGCTTCACTTCAGGTAACAAACCTCAATTTGGATCTAGAACTGCTGCCCTCTTTAAAGGCAGAGACAAAAGAGAAATCTTTTTTAATTCTCAGTTTTCCAAATATAGGACCTTCATTACAATACTTTAGCCTCACGCTATTTTTTATCAAAGTGTGCAATACAGAAGACTTAATAAAACTACAGGATGTTCACACTAAATACCAATCAGCTTCAATTTATAATCCTTCTAACTTTCAGTAAACTACAGCATTGACAAAAGCAAGTTTGTATCTTCAAAATCTGCCTACATTTCCAGCTGTCAAATGGTGACTCCCCTTCACAGATGTTTAAAATAAAGATGTTACTATTACTAGAATTTTATTAAAACTGAACAAATTATGACAGGAAACAGGACCATGTTTGCTCAGGATGTATTCTTCAAATGAAAAAAAAAAAAACAAAAAACAAAAAACAATCTACATATATTTAAAGGTAGAAACAGCACTCTCAAAATAATGTTTTTCATATTTACTCTTCCAACTTTATCTTATGCAAATAGAAACAGCAAACAGCAGAACAACTTACCGTCTGAAAGTATCACCACCCACCTCTGGAATTTGAATTCACATTCCCTTTTTAATCAACACATTTTCCACATTTGCATTAAGTCAGTGTGGTAATCCTACCTCTCTGTGGAATGAATCCTTCCCTTTTAAAATCAAACTCTCCCACATTTTTATATTTCCCTTTTACTCTCCCATCAATCGAAAGCTGTCTTTCAACGCCTGCTTTTTATGACCCTGAACTCTCTCAGCAGTCTTAAAGAAATCAGCTGTTAAAGTGCTGTAATTTTTAAAAATACGTAAAAACTAGGATTAACCATTGAAGTATTTTGTGACACTAACCTCATCTCTTGTATACAACACAAAGAAGTACACCTTTCTTGTTACTGTCATGGTTTAAAGCCACTGATCACAGATACGCTGTGGCTCAAACTGCTGGCAAAAGTAACGATATAAGCATCTTTTTGCATGATCAGTTTTAGAATTTCTTCAATAAAAGGAAAAAGCCAACATCTATCTTTCCTGTGCTATATTCCCTACGTCTCATATAACGTGGTAGTTATCTGGCGTAACAGATTTTACATTAATACCTTTTTGCAGACTATTAATATACTGGTCAGACTGCTGTACAACACTATTATCATTACATATAAGAGTAACTCAGTACTTCACCTTATTTCTCAACACCACTTTCCTCCTAGCTATTGTTCTCTAATTTTTTCTCACTGTGATTCAGGATACAGGCACATACTACAGCCCAACAAGTTATTAGGGACACAGCGCTGTTAGCTGTGCAGTAAGGTACAGCAGCAAATTTACTCCTACCCTTCGGGCCAAGCTGCTCACCCACACGATTTCTGGCCCAAGCAGTTTGCTTTACACCACTCCATCAGTCAGAGGAAAAGCAGAAATGAAGTTCGCTCACAATGCTCGGCTCACACTGCTCAAACCACAAGACTGAGCACTTGAGAAGATTTCTGCTCAAAAAAACAGCTGCTTTATTTGAACAAAAATAGAATGTAGCTCAGAAAAGATTTTCTTTCAAGCACACAATCTTCAATACTATGCATCAGCATGCAGAGCGTGTCTGTCAGATGTCGGAACAAAGCTTTAAATTGTACCATCTAACTTAATTCTCAAGATAGGGTCAGCACATTCACAGGGCTTTTTTTTCCTTTGAGATGTCCTTAAAGTAATATTTATTTAACTTCTTAAATCTTCATCAGCACTGATTCTTGCTTTTCAACTCCTTGAAGTCCAGATTTTCCCAACATAATTCAAAACAGAGCAATGTTAAAATGCGCAATTGCCAGAAGCATCACAAAATTGTCAAAGGCTAGTTATCAAATCAGAATCAGTTTTCATATCTCCCCACTTTCAGATATTTTTCCCCAGTAATAATAGGAAATAAAGAGACTGCATAGTACATCATTTTGCACTCTGAGTTTATAATGTACGTTTTATAGCTCCCTGAACTTTCCTCATATGGCACCCACTTATCTGCCTGTGGTTCAGCTCTTTGTAACTGCTCTATCCTGCTCTGGGAGAAGGCTCTATGTGTCCTCTTCTTTACCACAGTCAATTTTTAACTCGTTCTGCTCTCCCCTGAGAGGCTTTTTGTGTATTCCTCCATGTAGAGCTTTCACATTCCTAAGAATGTTTTGTTCACATTTCCCCTTTTGTGCCAAGGGCTCCTCCTGCAGTCTCATTAATTTCCCCCATTTTGCTTCTTTCTCTCTCTTTCTGGACCCCATCCCAAAAGGTATCATCTTTTACTTACAACTGATAAGGCAGAGATCAAAAACATTTCTTCAAGGCTATGAAATATTTTAAAAGAAATTAATCCATCTATGTTTCAGCATGTATATAAAAATATTTCTTATGTCCTCCTTTTAAGATCTCTTTGTAAAATGTGCTAAGCCAAAAAAAGAAAAAAAAAATCCTATTATCCTTCAACAAACTTCAACCAATTATGTTATGAATCTTATTTTGCAAGTGCCCCTGATTTATTCTTTCATGCTGGTCAGCAGAGTGCAGTGACTCAAGAATACTTCCAAGTAAGTTTAAGCTACTAATGGAAATACATACTCTTATTAATGCAAAGTAGCCAGCTGAAACATAGGGATGTTTTGTTCTGTCAGACTGAGCCACACTGACAACAGGCTGTTTACCCAGCCCAGTTGACACAGTTTCAGAGGTGACATTAATCAGCCATCTTTTGCTGAGCCTGCAGGAATTGAAAGGTCAAACCCACTGCTGCTGCTTGAAGGCATCCTCAAAAAGGCCTGGAAATTCCTCATTCTTCTCTAATTAAGAACACCAAGAATGATACATGGAATGATGAGGCTAAATTAGCTCAAAATATAGATCTTACTCTCTATTTTTAGGGGGCTTATTTTCCTCTTTTTATCTTTTTAAAACAAAAATCTTTTTTGTTTCTAATCTGTATTAAAAAACACACACCAAGACCTTCTTCAATATAAATCCTTAAATAACATTGAAGACTAAGTTGTTTTACTAAAAACATTATGCACCCAACGCTTACACAAACATGCAAATTATAAAATGCTATAAGTGAACTGAATATATCTGTGTATTAAATTTTAGAGTTTCTACCTTGAGACTACTGATATGCAGCTCCACAAAATCTCTTATTAAAATGGGAATGGAATAGCTTTTGTAGTCAATGAAACTAAAACACAAATACCTTTGATACAGCAAATGTAAGAGTGATTTTAATAGTCATTTCATGCCTAAATTACTCTCTTTTGATGTTGCTTCTTCACATCTCCATGAAACGTGTACATTAAACATAAAAGTATTTATCTTTCTACTCCAAGGATAAACATCAGCCAGATCCCAAGCTTTGTGTAAGAGAAGAGTATGTTCTACACAGCTGGCATCAGCACAACAAGGGGAAGGTGGCACACATCGCCCAAATGAATATAAACAAGACTATGGAAAGCACGTGATGGAACAAATCCAATATGCCAGACATGCATTACTGTGGGCAGTGGAGCATGGAAGAAATTCCTGACTAGAATTATGGAGCTGATGAATTCAAAACAAAGCTATGTTCCATGAAACAAATTTTGGGCTTCGTTATAGTCCACTTTCAGCAACCAACGAAATGCAATACAACTGTCAGAAATAATGAACAACAAGCCCTGACTGAATGAAAGAACAGAGCTTTCCCAATCCTCTTTCCCAATCCTCCTTTCCAAGTAAGCAAGCAAGTTGAAGGCACAAACTGGCACTAGAATATTCAAACAATGCATTTTCAAACAACATTCTGAAGTTAATATATTTTGAAGTTAAAGTATTGATAAGCCTCATCAAAAGATCAAAATACCTTACTTGTAGAAAAGGCTTGATTGCTTCCCTAAATTCACTGGTCATTTATTCAACAATCACAATGTGGACCATAGCTGACTTTTCTCTTCTGCTTAAGAGAGCTCAAAACCATATTTATCTAGAGGTTACTTAACTCACTGTTCTTTACCTGAGACAGATTGCTTTGCATGGAAAAAAAGATTCACTGGGTAAAATGGCTCAGGGTATATTAATTGTATTAACCGAGGAAAGAGACAAGTTGTATCCAGAATACTGTTTTGTATCAAGGAGCTTTTCACAGGTTCTATCTTTCCTGTACCCTGAAAGCACGAACAACAATAGGCCTACAGGTCACTCCAGTGAGAGATGATGACAGATTAGTAAATCACATCTCCCACATCTCAAATGTCCTTTTTGGTTTGTTTTAATTTTCTCATAACTAGCTTATAAATGTGGGTGATACTTAAGATTTTTGTAATAACCTTCAAAATATTCCTTTCCACAGGTAATAAAGAGAAGTATTTAGAATATCTTTTTGCTCTGAAGTTGCTCTGGGTTTCGCAAAAATTTCAATCTAAGCAAGCAATGGAGACACTGATATTATGTATTAGAAGAAAACAAGAGGGCAAGTTGAATACTCACTCAATTCATAATATACTTGCAAACATTAATATCTGATATGTACCCTTATTGCACAGGACTGGTTACACATTTAGCATCCATTATGTCAATTACTGTATCAATCTGCTGATGCCCTTCTATTTCCAAAAATAAACCTGCAATGTGATTAACTCACTCTAAGCACACTTCTGAGCCTTCCATAAATACTGAGTTATCTTCTTATTTCCTTTTTGACACTTCTCTTCTGTGGCTATTTATACCACATTTGGAATGATACCATCTGCCCGTCAGTCTTCACAAGACCAGAAGCTGGAAGAAACCTTGATATCTACAGATTCCAAGGCTTTCCATACATAATTTTTTTTTTTTTCTTTCTGGTACAGTTCAGTGCAGTTTAAATACACTTAAGACTTCTCAAACATGCTCAAAGGTGTTTCAAACCACTGAACCAGATAATAATTTTCAACTGTTACCAAAGACACATTTACAAAAATCTGAGATAAACTTAATTGCTGCCAGAATTTATCAATGCAATATGCATTTTAAAGGTTTTGTGAAAAGCTTTTGAAAAGCCACCTTAAAATTCCACATAGTATTTGTGCACTTTCTTGGTAGAGCTAATTATAATGCTCTTATGTTCCCACACAAGCTATTTGCTGAGCCAATTTTAAGAAGAAGGAACTTTTCTGCTACAGAATGCTAAAATTCAAGTGGTGAGGCACTCCTTTGCACAGAAAGTGGCTGACACAGCACAAATCAGCAATGCCCAGCTGTCTTCTGCAAAATGTGATTAAATGTGGCTGGCACTACAAGTATCTCTATTTGGGAATGGCAACAACCTCACAACCACTATCTAACACTACCACAAAAAGCAAATCTTGACTCTGCTAAAATTCATTACTTGCTTAGCACTTCATCAAATGGCATTTTTTTCGTGGTGTTTTTTTTTTTTTTATTTTATTTTTTCCCTTCTCTCCCATCTCCTTTCTCTCTCCTGATTCAAAATGACTGGATTTTGTATAGGCAGCATTAGTAATTTATATTGATGAGTGACACGTTACTTAAAGTGGCATGCACGGCTGCACTTCTTTGAAAGCCTTTAAAATAAAATCAGTCTTGAGAGTAAACATGAGTAGGCAATTAGGAAACTACAATACAATGTTCAGATCCTATCCAGAGACTAACAATTAAGATCTAATTCTTCCTCTAAAATACAGGATTTGATTACAGGTGCTAAGTTAATTTTCAGAGTAATAAAGTTGAGACTAGTTGTGAGGAATCAAGATACATAATTCTTCTTTAATTACATACTTTCTAGTTCTGTGGAAGACATATGGCAAGAAATATACATAATATGCTTTCAGCAGCAACAGAACTCTACTTTGCAAAATTAGAGTGGATGAGGATGTCACCAGAATTCAGATACAACCTGCACTTCTCAGGATTCCTTTTGTTTGTTTTGTAATTGTAAAGTACACACTCTTGCTACTTTCTGTTGACAATCTTCAATTCTTGAATGAATATTCAAATTATAAAAGATTATGTACACCACATATGCTTTTACTACAGCCCTCCTGGCATCTTGTCATCAAAGCCAAAAATTTAATCAAGGCTGGAAAAGTTTAAAAAAAAAAAAAAAAAAAAAGAAGGAAGTCAGTTACAGATCATTCTATTCATTTCCATACGTTTTCAGAATCAAAGTGAGTTCCACTAAAAAATAGATAACAATCACAATCTTCAACTGGCATGTTAACAGAAAATAGCACTGGTCAATTACAATTTATTGGTAAATTTATTGATGACGCCATTGTCAGTAAAAAGCCCCTATAAATATTTTAAAGGCTCAGTCATTATTTTTTGAATTCTACAGTAGGGTAAATTATAATACTTTAGCAGCTAAAATCTGATGACTTTCACATGCTTGTATTTTCCTTCTCCTACTTCATTTAGAAAGGAATGTAAAACTGAGCAAATCTGGTTTAAAACTGCTATCTCCATGTTGTTTATATTTCTGTGTATTACCTTCAATTACAATCACACAATCACAATGCTACTCAACAGCTGCAGATATCTAGAGATAAATTTTCAAAAGCACAAATGATAAAATTTCCAGTTACAAGAAGCATTCCTCCTGTCCTTCTCAGGCAGTACTCTTCCATAGCTTTCTCATGTACTTTGAAAGCACGCGCACCAGAGAGGAGTTACAAAACCTTCTTATGCTGGGGTGCTGCTCAGTGTTGAAAATGTACTCCCCTTTTTTTTTTATTCTCTTATGATGAGTTAGCTTAAAGCTAGGTTTAGTGGCTTTATAGACACAATGCTAACTTCTTTTTGGATTTTACCAATTGCAGATATGTCCCAGCTTAGACTCCTTGCCACTCAGTAGAGTGGTAGTGAGTGACTTAGGCTGTAAATTCATTTTGTCATGGCTTAGGAACTGTAAGCCATAATTCAGTAGAAAAGCTATTTCCCAGATAAACCATAATTGTAAGCAGATTTTGTTAGAAGCATAAGCTAAAGAAGGTAAGGAGGAGCAGTGGTGTTTCTAACTGCTGCCCAGTGAAGAGATTTTCTTTCCTCAATCATTACTTAATGCTAGATATAGTTACTCTATCAAAACTAAACCACATCTGCAGTTTTAAATGCTTAAACACTAGATTGTGTATATTCAGATTAGATGCATTAAAAATGTACCCTCACTACACTGTGTGGTTCAAATCAGTAAGCCTGGCACTTCACTAGTATCAGGAACCTCTTAAATTAGATATGGATAAGTATCATAGAAAGGCTTGGGTTGGAAGGGGCCTTAAAGATCATCTAGAGGCAACCCCCCTGCCATGGGTAGGGCTGCCACCCACCAGCTCAGGCTACCCAGGGCCCCATCCAACCTGGCCTTGAACACCTCCAGGGATGGGGCACCCACAGTTTCTTTGAGGAGCCTGTGTCAGTGCCTCAACACCCTCTGAGTAAAAAATTTCTTCCTTGAACATGTAACCTAAATCTCATCTCTTTTACTTTAAAACCATTCCCCCTTGTCCTATCACTATTGGATCATGCAAGAAGTCAGTCTCCCTCCTGTTTATAAGCTCCCATTAAGTACTGCAAGGCTGCAATGAGCTCTCCCGGGAGCCTTCTTTTCCCCAGGCTAAACAAGCCCAGCTCCCTTAGCCTGTCTTCATAGGAGAGGTGCTCCAGCCCTCCAATCATCTTCGTGGCCCTCCTCTGGACCTGGTCCAACAGCTCTGCATTATTCCTGTACTGGGGGCCCCAGGCCTGGTCACAATATTTAGCAAGGGTATTCTATCAACAGTGAAAATTAATGACCAAACTTGATTCTAAACACAGCCACCCTTGTTTATTTTCACCCTTGTTTATTTAATTATTTTTTTAGTTACATTAAAGCAAAAGAGTAATACTTCGATTTATGAGACACAAAGCCTCTTATAAAATTAAACTGCTTCAATTTAAAGGTAGTAGAGGACATCAAGAAATATCACTCTTTTCAGTCTATTTGAAACATCATGGTTTTTTTCTGCTTTTGTTATAAAACATTCAACATAATAGGAGGCATTGGATTATACTACTGATCCCTCACTAAGAAAAAGAAGTTGTAAAGGTATGTAAAATTTCAGTTTTGAAAAGACTTTGAATTTTTGGGTTATGAAAGAATATGAATGAAGTGAAGCAGCAAGGGACTTCTTCAGTCTCCTAGCTAAGAAAAATGAATCTTGAAAATGGAACAATTTTTGGGCCAAATACTATTAAAGTGGAGTTTTAGTAATAAAAATACCTATTTAAAACTGCTGCGCAGTGTAAATCTGGGACAACAGTCTCTTACCAAGCTTTGTTTTTCAAAATTTAATATGAGAATAAATTATATATTTCACTTTGCATTCCTAATTGGCACCGTATCTTTTAAACACTTTAATTATTACTCATTCATCTATTCCAATGTCATGCTTCAAAACTAGAAATCTTTTTTGCATTTGGAACAACTGTACATCATTAATTTCTGGTGGGCATTATATCTACTGCTCTCTGAGTAACCAGTCAAAAAGAGATTTGTTCAGAGAAGGTTATGAAAAAGAGAACACTGTAGCATATTGCCCATTTTTCACAATACCTTTTGGTTACAGTTAAACCGAACCTAGTAGGAAGCACAAGCACTGGAAGTCCAAGACGAGGATATGGCCATCCAGTGACATGGGGTGTTTGGAACTGGTAGAATTAATTTTGTTGTGGAGAAGAATTCAAATAAATATCCATTCCAAACATATTTTAAAGTGCTTAACCTTTCTTTTTTTTTTTTTTTCCTCACTAACACCTAAGCTTTCTGCATACACTATGGGAATCTTCTGGCAACTGAGTGTATCTGATTATTTGGATTCATTTGTGGATTTAATACCAACTAACTCTATCCTGAACTTATCCTCTCTATATAAATCAAGCTTCATCTTAAGTTAATTTCAAGGTTGATTATTTTTGGAACATTTTATGGTATAAATTATTCAATAGATAGATCTTTTACATTTATTTGCCAGAAAATAACAGAGGCTGCGCCAATTAATTTTTCTAAATATGGGGAGCAAATGCTAGAACACACTTGGCAGTATTAACTGGCCAACTGATAAGAACTAATCTACACTGTAATGTGACTTTTTTTTCTTGGACTGTCTGGACAGACAAAACTCTTCCTGTGACAAGGTTTGGCATTACCAAAGTTCATAAAACAGCACTGCTGAAGTTTCATACAGTCTTAACATTTGGATAATTTTTTCTTGTTTAATTTCAAGACGGTCATTCAATGGTGTCCAAGGCTTTATGGCTCCTCACAAATTTATGAAGACAAGGACTTCAATGATGTGTATTTTCCAGCATATATATATATCTATACACATACAAATTTACATGTTTGTAAAGCTTTTATTGTATGACAGAACATGCCCCAAGGTGATTTATGTAGCATCGCTCAACTCTACTCAAAAAGTTTTAAAATATATGAAAAAATACAAAAATGTTTGACTGTATTGTTCTTGATCAATCCACAAGAAAATAAGTCATAATATCCACACCCATTAGAAGTGAAAATAGATTCCGTCTTTTCAAATGTGGTCAGTAACAGTATGCAATTCACTATTCTGTAATACTGAGTTAAGCCTGAAAACTGTTGCATAAAGCATAATGGAAAAAAATTCAATTTATGTTTGCCTGCCATCAGCTAGCAGATTTGTTAGCAGTACTCATTTGTCATTTTCCAGGTACAGTGATGTTTGCCTTGGTGGCAGAACATTTACTTGTATGTTATGTTCTCAAAAGAAACTGCACTGACTAAATTAGGGTCCAGTTTCTTTACAAGCACTGCAGTCATCCTTTGTCAGAATATGCAATTAAAAAAAGTTTCAATTAATACAGAGAAACTTTAATAATACAAATTCTTTTGTGTATTTTTGGCAAGATGTATTTTAAATATAACTACTTTTGCACTAAGTGATACTACAAAAGTACTATAAAACATATCTAAGACATGATTAAGCACAAATATAACATTACCAGTCTGTGTCAAACTCACATTTTATATTAAAATAGTGTTTTCTTGTCTATATAAACCTCCAAAAACTTTTCCACTTTAAAAACATTTCCGCTTTCTTGGAAATAGTATAGTTCTGAATGTTAGAAAATGCCTGGATAAAGTCTGTACATGTAATGCTGATTCCATCATCTTCTATGAGTACTCAAGCAAACAGAATCCCACTCAGACTAATCCCTTCGCTAATCTAAATTGTTTATCCCCTATAGACCACAGATAGGAAAAGGCAGTTCCAGAGAACAATCCATTGAAATTTAAGGAAAATGTCTAAAATAAGGGCACAGTAATGGCATTTTACATACAGGAAGTTAAGATACAGTGATTAAAGAATTAAAAATTCCAATAAATTTATTACTCAGTTGCAATAATCCAGACCACATCACTGTGATGACTTTCAGCTTACGCCAGTTTACACCATCTGCAGCTCTCAGAATTCAGCATTTTTGCATGTTAGGCCAAAGGATCCAAGCTAGGCAGCAGCAAATGAGGAAAAAAAGATACTAAGCATCTAAAAATGCTTATTTTGTCTAGCATGTACAGGAGCTTGGGGTGAGAGAAGGGTAAAATGCAATCTTCCAGTCACAGCCTACTTCAAATATAAGGGCAATCTTTTTCTTTTCCGTCCCTGAAATGATTATTTTTGTTTTTGTGTCTTGCAGAACCTGAAGACAGTATTTTCTTTTAACACTCAACCCAAATCATTGTCTTTCAGTGACCTCCAAAAGCTAAATGGGAGGAGGCATAGGTTCTATATATATATATATAAAAAAGCAGTGTGAACTTACTTAGGGCTATAAATTCATGCACAGCCACAAGAAGAATACAGTGCTGCATGCAATCTTAATTTGGGCATTCCCTACATTCTGAGAGTTTGACACTGGGATTTCTTAGTTCTGCTGTTACTTTTATTTAAGAATACAGCCACATACAAGGGTGAGAACACACACTCTGAGATAAAGGAATAATTTTAAAAATTAAAAATTAAAGACATTATGAAATTGACAACACAAGAACAGATGAGAAACTTCTCATCTCAGAGAACTTCTTAAAAATTCACATCATTTTATTAGCATAAAATTCCATAGACAAAAATAATTAACTTCTTTTTTTTTTCTGACCAAATTAAGATTTGAAAGCCAGATACACCAAAAGAAGTGCTGCTGCTTTGCTACTAAGTAAAAGGGTCCACAATTTCTTTCCAAAATGAAAAGTGTACAAAAAATACTACTTGCCAGGGCTGGTATGTCATGGATTTGTAATTCCAGAAAATATTTACTGAGGGGTTTAGATGAAAATTCTATGCACATACTCTGACAATTTATTTCCAGTGAAAAAATGCAATGCTGTAAGAAGATGAAATAAAAGCAAACTAAACAGAAGTCTACAGGCAAGGCAGCTGATCTTGCAGCACTCAAATAATGACCTGACATGTACACTCTGCAGCTTTTTACAAAATTGATTGTACACAAAAATGAACAGATAGAAACCAAAGAAGTCAATGACTACAGTCACTGTAACTAGCATGATACATTTTTAAAGCTTTTGCTGCCTTGGTACAAAATTTTGAAATTGAAAGAGATGCTTCAAACAGGACTTTTTAAAAGGAAGGCAACAGAAAGAATTCCTGAATTGCCACATTTAGTAATAATGAGACCCCATAATGAGCCCTTAAATCACACCATAAACACATGGGCAGGTCACATTAATTCCTACTGAATTCCTACATCACAAGAATAAATAATTAGTGTTGTTGGTTTTTATTAAATTATACTTCTAAATGTTCTGTTTTCCTTCTGAATATCACTATTTGAAACTATCATGATATTTAGGATTTAGAGCGCTGTTTGACAACACTTAAAACACACAATAATACACCAGGCAGATAGATGGTGTTACAGAAATGGAGAGCCTATAGGTTCATTTCAGCTTTCATGTGATGCAACAAAATCTACAAGGCTTTTGCGATGATAGAGCTTGTCAGACTTTAGTAGTGAGCTTCACCCATTCCATAAAGTGACAGTGAGTATTACCAGCAGAGAAGCTGTTGCCCTCATGCCCTACAGCAGTCTCTGCCTGTCTGTTGTTTGACAGGGAGGTTAATATGGGAATTCTTCCTCCACGATGGTGGAAGAACTGACACAACTGTTGGAGAGTCCTGTGACTCGTATGAGCAAAACAGAAGGAGAACATCCACACTTGTGATAGATGGCAATGTAAAGTGTACGTTTATTATCACTACATTACATCTCTTACACCATGATCATCAACAAGTGTTTAGTAAAACCTGAAAATAAAAACACATTATTTGCTGCCAGTGCTATGTAGATCTTCCCGAACATACAAAAAATTGAAAATTGTAATTATAAGTAAAGACCCATTAAACATTACATGCAATGCACTATTGCCTCCCTTCATTGAATTAGCGTAACTTACTTACCAATTGTTTCCAAGGGCCAAGACTGCTGCAGAAGACATCACTGCAGTATTTTAAAACATACACACTAACAGTAATTTAAATTGGATCATAAGAGATGAAAAACATTGAAGGAATGAAAACTAAACAATAGTCTCCTTGCAAAAGCTGGAAATTCAATCCTATTTTGCTGCTATAATCCGTACTAGAAACTTCACTGTGACATACCAAAAATTGGATTTAGTAAGTGACTGAGAGATTGAAATTGCTGGGTGCTCAAGCTTGCAATTCATCCATAGGTCAGGCAGAGTGCAGCAAACAAGCAAACTTCTCTACAGCTTTCCTCTCCCTATCTCTAAGTACACAGCTGAGGGACTACTCCCTCTAGCCAGGGGCAGAAAAAGTCTCATCAAATTGTGATAGATAACACAATAGTAAAACTGCATAGAAAACTGAATGCAAAAATGATGAAGAAATGATGACACAAAGAAAGCCTTAACCTCCTAAAACCGTGTTCACTTTAAGGAAGGTTTGCAATGAGTGTAACTCAATAATAAAATGCTGAACTTGTAACACATTATAGAGTAAAAGCATGGAAATGTTCTAAAAAAACACTTTAAAACAGAGAGAAAAATGCAGCTTCTTCAGAGAATTTCTCTGTACAGCTTTGTGAAAAAGCGATGTGAAAGTGGCTACCCAAAACCACAAGGAGTCCTCATAAGACAATTTTTCAGCACCTTTCATATGCATTTTCATTCAAATACCATTCAAATTGCTTAAATTTAAAGTGCAAATGACTTTATTATTTGAATATACTCATTTAGAAGTCTGTATGGAATGAAAAAGAAAATCAGATACAATAACAAGCTTTTTTTTTTTTTTAATTTGTATCACTAACATAATACAAAATACATTGTCAATCTAACAGTAAATTTCATTTACTCTTCAAAACACTGTGGTTTTCAATTTAAAATTAATGCATGCCCTGCACTAAAATGATGTCAATCATACTTAATTTACACAATAAAGTATTATATATTTTTTATCTGGTACATAACGTTCTAATCTCCTGAAGAAGATAAAAAACATTTAGAAGTTACAAACTCTGCTTTTTTGAGTTTGTTTACTCAGAAGAAATCAAGCAAATTGGAGATGGAAATTCTAACATTATCAGGGACCCGTTTTGGTTTAAGCAGGTGACAAAACTTCAATAATTTCAATTCACTCTTGGAACGTCCATTCCATGTAAGTGGTGCTCAAGAAAGACTGCTTGATGTCCAAAATGTAGTGGACAGCTAATTTCCGATGGTTGTCTTCATATTTCCTTACAGAAGAATTAAATTAACTCCCCCACCACATGAAACTGAGAACCATTTCTTCCTAGTCACAAGTCAAAAACTATACTTGTACATTTGGTATCTGCTTCTTTAGAGCAACATCCACATATGCCAACACATAACTTATGACAGCACCTCTGCATAGCTGTGTCCTTTTTAGTTGAAAATATTCTGCAAACACCAAGAAAGTAGCAGAACAAACTAAAATTCCAGATTTTAAAAATGTTTTTTAACAAACAAACAAATAAACAAATTAAAAAAACAAAACAAAAAAAAAAAAACATTGATGTACCAGATGAATTTGTAAAACCAATTTTAAAAATTAAGTACATAGTATCTATTGCCAGGTTAAGCTGATGACAGAAGAGAACGCCAGTACTATGGAAACTTCTGTACAGAAAAGCAAAGAAGCACATCTTTATTTTTTAGTAAGTTAGTACTGCGGAAGAGTACTATTTCTATCTATAATACTAAGAGGTAAAATCTAAATCTATGTCAGAATTTTAATTCTGACTTTAAAATGTTATATATTTGATTAAGGCATACTCATCAATATAAACTATTAAGAACTTTCACAATTTTTAGTGGAAAAAACAAACAAACAAAACCCACTAAAATCAACAGATTTATTCAATCAAACCATCTTCATTAATTTTGACAAAGATATATTTTCTATCTCTGTTCTTAGAGGTTTTTGTCCTGTACTAATCCAAAAATACTTTCACTTCTCTGTAATATTACCAATTCTGATAGAGTACACTTATTCACTCTTTTCTCAGAGAGAACACCATAATATGAAGAGAAAACATGTAACTCAGATAATAAAATTCTCTTTATTGATTATTTTCATTTTGCATACATTCTGTTTTTTTTTTTAACCTGTTTTACAGAGAATCTGAAATCATTATTTTATGATCTCCTGCTTTTCAGAGCAGACCAATTTAGCATTTCAACAACAGCTGTGAGATGGCAAAAACTCCAACTACTTCACAGGATGAATTAACTTACTTTGGAAGATGTAGAGTCACATTCCTGACAGATCCATCCGTAGCCAGTTTGCTTTGGAGACTTTTTCAAGGGAGGGTCTAAACAGCCAAAATGGTAACAGAGTCTGCATTCATCGCATCTGTGAAAGAAAAAAAAAAAAAAAAAATCTATGTATACGTAAATCGTATTCCTGTATTATTTTACTCTGAGCTTCCCTGCAATTCTCAGCGCAAGATTCTTTGATCCATTGTCATGGTACAAAAAGTACATTTTCTAGAAGCGTAATTTTCAAATGCCAAGTATGTTCTGACAAATTTGGAATATTCCAATGCAGACACTCATGCATCACCTTCATCACTATCTCATATAAAGGATAGTATTCAAGAGAGTTGCTAATCAAAGAAAAGAATATAGCCAGTTCATTTTTGTTATTTATTCAGGTATTTTTTATTAAACAGTGGCAATACTGATTTTTCATAGCCATTTCACTTAGCTATTTTTACAAGGCAAACAGTGAAACGCTCACACATTCAATAATTCAAGTATAATTTAAAGCTATAAATTAGGTATTTTAAACTGTAACTATGTAGTTCATAAATAAAGGCACAAAACATTTTCTGATTCTCTTTCAATATGCTGGAAAGGGATGACTATTTAAAAAGACTGTGATATTTCACTGTGATCTTTCATTTATAAAACTGCCCTATGTATAAATAACAGTTGTTTTTTTTTTTTTTTTTAATAAATCTTTCTGTTACGGTTTTGTACTATGTTTAGTCCAAATGTGAAGCTCAAAATGAATACTGTAATTTCCTTGCTCACCTATTCTTAATGTACCAGAATTGAAAAATGCTACAGAATAGGAAGTCCTTTACAAAAGGAAAGTGCTCACAAGGATAATATGTTCAAAAGGAGAAAAATATTTTAAAAGCAGATAGTACTTTCATATATCTTAAAGAACTTCACTTTATTTGCATATCCCCTACAGCCTTTCATATGAAAAATAAAGCTTTTTTCAAATTTACTTTGCAATATTCCCTTTCTGAAATAGATTCTGAATAAAAGCCAATGCAAATAATAAAAAAATAAGAAATAAAGATTTAAAAATTAGAATCTCTAAGAATTTCCTTGCGCTTTCTTTCTCTGCTTCCCCTGCTACCAATTTCTCCACTACAAAAACATGCAAAATCTCTGAAAACTTCAGTAAGAGTATGGCATGATCACCATTAGATAGAAGACAAAGGTGTTATAATTATCAACAAAGAGAACACGCACTGCATCACAGAAGGACTGAAGTAACAGAACACCTTGGTATATTAAAAGAAGAAAATACACAAGTGACTTTTCTCAGGAATTAGTCTCCACATAAAAGAGAAGTAACTATTTTATGATGACAATTACTTTATCTAAGTAGTCACATTTGTCCTTGTTGCCAAATCTGTGTTGCTTGGGAAGCCCTCTGTTTTCACACATTGTACATAAGACATGAGCACTGTTAAAGGTCCTGTTTGTACTGTTTTTACTAGTCCAGCCTGAATCTCTCCTGGCGCAGCTTGAAGCCATTCCCTCTAGTCCTATCACCAGTTACATGAGAGAAGAGGCTGACACCCAGCTCACTACAACCTCCCTTCAGGGAGTTATAAGGAGCAATAAGGTCTCCCCTGAACCTCCTCTTCTCCAGATGGAACAATCCCAGCTCCTTCAGCTGCTCCTCATAAGGTCTTTGGATTATTTAGTAATAATATAATTCTAATTCCAGGGCAAACAACATTCTGAAAACTTATACAAGAAAATCATTCTGTTCAGTTCTAATGTAGAAATAAACTATTTAAATATATAAGTAGTTTACTTATTGTTAAAGCGACAAAAAGGTTGAATTGGAGATGCGACTATATTCCTGTATTTTAATGGCATATGTGATCTTCAAAAGACCAAACCTCCTTTCAGCTTCAATGTTTTACTAACCTATTTCATACCTATAATCCTGTCCACTTAAGTACTTGCATTTGAGCAGTGCTCACCAGAGCTCTCAAGTTTCCCTTCTAGTAAGCTGTTTGGGATCCTCTAAGTAACATAAAATAAAGACTCTATGCTATTCTTGATGAGCATGGAGAATTTTAGTGCTTAATCCTAAAAACCTACATCTGGTTTCAAACAGCAGCAATTCAGGTTGCATTTTTTTTCTGAAGCAACTGCCTATACACAGAGCTATTACATATTACGTTCAACAGAAGCTGTTTCCCCTTCAGAATTACACTTTGCCACATTTCATCATATGTATAAAATTCGGTACCTAGAAAGTGGTATTTCCCAACTTCACCTTCAGCCACATTTCAGAAGTATGCTGAGGAAGACAGCAAAGACTGGGCTGAAATAACCAGAATGTGGTGAAAGTAAATGCAAAAGCCCCATTAAAACTGAGTGTTTTCAATTTATATCATTACTTTCATTACTTCAAAGCTGGGTAATTTACAGGACAAAAATTGCATTTTCCTGGAATAAGTTAACACTTATGAAAATGCACAGATACAAAATAGCTTTCAGATATTAAATAGCTGCTATCTGCATTTGCACAGCTGAGAAAATGCAAACAACAAAGCATTCTCAAAATATAAAAAGTTGTATAGCTAAAAATGAGACTATGTCAAATATTTTGGAACAGTTTCTTTATATTGCTTTTTATTGGAATATCAATTATGTATTGATGAATACAACTTCACAGAACCTGACGTTCCTAGAGCATGACGCTGGGAAAATTGGATGAATACAGACTGTACTGTGTTTAAAGATGGTGTGCTAGCTATCTGGCGAGCCTGCTGTTTGCTGACACTGAATTGGGACAAAAAGTGAACCTTAAACATATTTTAGTACAGAGAACAAAACCGATATTCATAATCCATAATTCCAGAAGAAAACCTTATGCCCATGTTAAAAAATGGCAGTAGTAAACTAAGACTAAGCCTTGAAGAAAATACAACTGTGTTCTTTTGTCTAGAAATATAAAACGACAGAAAATCCACTGTAAGATTCAGAAAATAAGAAAATAAAGAGCACTTTCAAACTAAATAAGAGATTGAAATTGCTGGGTCATGAAAAGTGTCACGCTGACAGCTTCACAGTCTTCAGTAGATGTGCTCATAGATCAGTCACAACTCAGACACTTACAGAGCAAAGGAGCTACACTGCATTGTCATTTACAAATACCACCCACTTCCATCCTGAGGATAGTTTAACAGTCAGTTTTAAACTATCAGGCTGAGGGGAAAAAGATACAAAACAAAGAAATTCTTCAGCTTCTTCCACTTTAAAAAAATCAAGCTAAAATTGTACCTTTGAAGATTCAAGGTCACATTTCCAAAACTGCCCTTAAACTAGGAAATGTTATTTGTGGATATACTTTTTTTTGTCATTGTTAAGTCTATAATCTATAACTGCAATAAAGTGCCCAGTCATTTTCAGTGGTCTGGCTAGCAAATGGACCTAAAACTTTATGAAAATCAGAGCTCCGCACAAATACAAACTAAACTAACGTTCTAAATTATCTTTAACTGACAGATAATTGCTTACTATCAATGTTTTAACAACCCTGAAATCACTTCATGCATCAAAATTAGAAATTGTTGTGTTCCTCATTCCAGCAATTAATTAGGATAGATATATGCCCACTATGTGACAAGAAAATGGAGTCTGAAGAAGAAAGGTGAATTCTGGTGCATTAAGTTAACAAATTAAATAATAATAAAGGAAAATATTTTTCACTTATAAAATACAAAACGCAGGTCAGCTACATCTTCACAGCAAGAAAGCCTGATTAGGCATTTCTATACCTGAAATATGTCTGCTTTGTTCTTTAATAAAGTGATCTCCATCTGTTCATGTCCTTGGATTTTTTTATTATTTTAGGCAGTACAGCTGGCTGTGCTCAAGCCCAACATAACTCTGTTTTCCTGTTCATAATTAACTAATTATCCTCTAATCAATACTGTAGATGCTGATTTTACAATGTAAATGAGATAAATGAGATAATGGCTGGAGTCAATCTCATTTTATTTACAAAGCTCAACACACACATCCAATTTCATTACATTGCATCTACCTACACAGGAGCAAGTCTTATCAGCTGGCCTGCAGAAATCTTCATGGGAGCACTGTGCTTTTACAGAGGAACAGCAAATGGAAAACCTGCCCATCACTGGCATGCGTTTAAGTCACTAGTTAATATAAAAAAAAAACACAAAGAGCTGACTCAGCTAGAGTGAAGAAACTTATTTTGCATTCACAAGACAGCATCACCCATCTATAGCTGTAAAAGTAGTTACCTACATGTCCCTGAAACACAACATTAACAAGCTGATCTTTAAATACAACTTCACAAATATGCTTCAGAGACTACAGAAAATCTTTCACATATGTACACATCACTGCATATTGTCTGTAGTGTCATGCCAAAAGGTACTATACTGATCAAAACACAAAACAGATGAACTAACTCCTATTCATCAGAAACATATATTACTGACAAACCATCAATCACTATTAGAGAACTTGTCATTTAAGAGTTACTCTGGCAAAATGAGAAATAATTAGACCACAATTAGGAATGATCTCATGCAGAATTTTTAAACTGTCAGAACTACAGTGGGTTGGATGTGCATTAAACCTCCCGTTAGCAGGGCAGATGCAACACAATGGCTAATCCAGATATGGCTGCATTTGACATAACTACTGCTATGCATCCTGCCCTGTTGGCTTATGATTGACTTCATTTCTGACTGAAGGTTCTGAAGATCTGAGGAGCAGATGCTCCCTCTCAGGCATTGGTCTTCTGGGCCCTTTAATTCCTCATTGCCTCAAGTGTTGGGCCATTGAGATTGCAGACAGCTGGAGACATGCACTAAGAGTTCACTTCGGATTGTAGCACATTCCCATGTTCATACAAGCATTTTAAATACATCTATGACAGTTTAAGGCACTGTTTCTTTTTAGTGGCTGTATGATAAACCTGATGGCAAGGAGGTCCCTTCCAATCTAAAACATTCTGTGATTCTGAGTATGTAAGCATTACAAAAAAGACCAAAGTAAGTTTAAGTGAATTCAAACCACTAAATCCAAACCCGCTTTAGACTGAAGCGGATAAGCAGTGCTCCCATTACACCTTAATTGTAATTGGAACAACAGACAAATTCTGAGTGGCAGGAGTGAGTACTAACAAAGAGGTTGTAAGAGCAAATCCTACATATGATGTCAAAGAAGTCACTTTACAGGGCTCTTATTTAAAGAAAAAAAAAATAAGAAATCTAATGGTAATATAACTCTACAGCTGTACATTTGCTGCAGCTACTAACACTGGCTGGAAAGTACATCCTTCTACTTCCTCACTCAGGGAAGGCCCTCAAAACATTTCTGTATTAGTAAATATGTAAAAAAAAGCATTCTTCCTTTTAGTTTTCTCTTCTGACACCTCTTAAAACAAAGAGAAGCTATTTCAAGACTTCGTATTTTACCCTGCCATTCTACTCCAAACTCTTCAATTCAGCTTCATGGATTCTGATAGAAATTGCTTTTACTTTGCTGTAACAAATATATGTCACAGCATAGGTGACAGATGACCAATATAGGTCAAACATGAAGGAAAAGAGATGCTGTACTCTCATTTATACTCTTACTTCAAATATAAGGTCTAGATCCTTCACAACTCTTGCTTTCAGACTGAACAGGTAAGTCAAGTTTAAGAAAAATAAAACAAAAAAAAATCCCTTGCCTACCAATGGCATAAAAGCTTAAAATGGATGGTCTAGCCAACAGTTATAAGAAATAATTAGCATCAGAGCAATTTAGAACCGTGCTCCCACATAGACTGATAAAGCTTTAGGTGACTTTAGCATCTGGTGTGTGGCAGATTCCAGCACTGAAATGAATGTACATGCATTGAATGCTCATCATAAAACAGGACATAGCTCAGTGATACAACCACATACAACATAGGAACTGGTGATTTTGAACAGCTGCGTGTCTCCAAAGATGCTGCAGATTCAACTGGATGTAATTCTAAGGACTAACCTCAGTAATCAGTTTTGCTGTGAGCAGGCAAGTCATATATATATATATATATATATATATATATATATATAAGATATAGATATGTATATAATATATATATATATATATAAAACACGCAGAATATAATACCTATGTCTCCTACTGAAGACAGAATTTGGACAAAATGTCTTCACACAGCAGGACATGTTTTCTAACTCTCAGCTGATAGTAGTTTCAGGATGAAGTACCCAGATGGTTTTGGATGTGGGAAACTGCATGCTAATCTCTAGTTTACTTAAACTTTTGCCTATACCCTCGAGCACATTAATGAGTATTTTTTCTCCTTAACACACAATAACCTTGGTGCAAAACCCTCACACACTTGGAGGATCTGTGCTATACTTTTCGGCACCGCCTACATTAAATGAGTTTTTAAGCAAATCCTGTATTTATTGCTAGTTGTAATATATAACAGCATGAATTTCTATGGCTCTAAAAGTTAGGAGAAAGTTCTACTTTAAAGCAAAAAGCTAACTGAAACATTCTATCTATGAATTCAGAAAGAAAAAATAGCACTTCATGTCACTTCTACTCTCCACTTCTGCCCAAGATGCTTATCATTAGGTAACCTAGGCACTGAATATTTCATTTTAGCAGTACTGAGAAAGTGTTAACTATTTATAAAAGAGTGAAAGAAAATAAGTATTATCTGGCACAGATTTCTATAGCTAAATTTATTATACTAAACCCAAAACTGCCACCTCTCCTACTTGCTTTTTAATATTAAAATGAACAGAAACAAACCATACCAAACCAAAATAAACAATTCAAGATCCAAAAACAATGACTACTTATGGGTAAGGTTAGACTCTGAACTAGCTGTCTATGAGACACTTCTATGTAAATCCGGATATTTTCTGAATTGTCAGCAATTCATCTGTGTAATGAAACTTAGTTCGCAGACAAACAATGATTTACATGAATGCTATAAAGAAACTTCATTTACTATACCTGTAAGTGAACAGCTTCCTTTCAGCATGAAGTGTTCACTTCTCTCTCTCTCTCATAGTACTTCAATACTACAAAACACAAGGCTTCATTAAATTATTTTGCAAAATTCACTAAGGGCTCACTTAAACAAGAGGAAACACTATATAAAACACTACATTAGAGATGTTTTTATTTTTGTTAATATTGTAGAACTACTGTATAGAGTTTATATTTACAGTACTTTTAAGTTCTAATTAAGTCTTCCTGTGAAGACAATTCCTTCAACACGCATTAAGATAATGTTAGTCAAATTACAGCCTTCCCAAAAGTGCAAAATACTTTCTTCCTTGAAAAGAATAAAAATTCTGATAGGACCAGAATTACCTCCACTGACAAATAATATACGACTGCAGCTATGGTGCCATTCTCAAGTGTTCAGACTACACTTAGTTAAACTGAATGGTGCACTGTTTGTGAACTGCAACAGAAACCTCATTACAGAAGATTGCCAACACTTTTTTCAAAAACTGAAATACTGAGTACTAACATCTGGCTTTCCAGAAAAGGAGAGGCGAATGATGCAATGAATCAGAAGATGATTATAGAAAGATTAAAAACTAACCCAGTGCCAGACGAAAGTGCCAAAGAAAGCAAGCAATCCTATACCGAGACTCTACTGGGAGACAAACATATAAAATACAGCTGGAAATCCACTAGGGGTTAATAAACACGCCCCAAAATAACAACAATATCAACAGTTTTTAACATACCTAAGTCTGGCCTTAAAAACCTTTAATAGCAGAATTTATTCAACTTCCTTCACTTCTCTAGTGCAATTAGATGCAATTAATGTAAATCCTTTCTATTGCTTTTCTAAGTCATCTTGCTAAAATATCTAACCAGACTTGAAGAACAACTTTATTTTTCCCTTGTTTGCAGCACTTCTGTCTTCATCTCTCTAAGAACTTAGACTTTTAAAGACATGGATTCCCCAGTCCTCACTAAATTAAAGAAATCCAAACATTTTAAGCCTTCCTCTTCATTTAGGCTTCTTGTAGTCTGCTCATCATTCATTCTGTTTTCCTGGGACTTTCTGTACTTCTTTTGCTGAGGTGGACAGCACACACTAGCTGAGGCTTTTTCAAGGCTGTGATACCAATCTGAGCAATGGGGAGTACTTCCATGTGTTCAACATGTTAAAACATCACTCTTCATACTCAAGTACAATCAAGAGTGATTCACAGAATCAGTTTGTGATCCAAAATCATCCATTCCTTCATTTTTGGAGGCCCACCTCCTAAATATTTATTTTTGTAAGATTACTGCACAAATAGTGATTTGCCCTCTTGTTTTCTCCGTGGTATATTTTTCTAGATGCTTTCTTAAAGCTTCATTTTAAATTCTAGCCACATTGTTCCTTTCATCATATTGGCATCACTTGCAAACATAACCAACACTTTATTCCAACACCTAACGCATTAAAGCAAAACTTATTAAAAATATAGGAACACTGAATTTGGGACAGGACTTAGTGGAATTCAGTGAGTGGAACATGGCTCTAATTTGACAGCGAATCCACAGTTACTAGTCTGCTTTCCTGATAAGCTACATATTTCACTGTAGCTTAATTAACAGAATATTTCCCTTGCTTACTTACCAGACCACACAAAAATTATTTTCAAAGTCTTACTAAAGCCAAGCTATGCTGCATTTATCATTCTCTCCTTTCACAATGCTTGTAAATAAATTACTTTAATAACTGGCCATAAGTCACACTATATACTTTAATTTTTTTTTTTTCCTCCTAAACAGTAAATCAAACAGGCAAACATCCATACTCTTCCCCAGCTTGTTCGCACAGTGTTGTGACTTTATACTGTGCTTCAAAATCCTGGACAAGCAGTCCCTAAAAAAATATATATAAATATTTCCTGAATGAATCTCTATTTTCTAGTGCCAATTCACTTTAAAGGTGTCTTTGTGTAACTTGCTAATACAAAATGGTAAGCAATGGTTCGACCAAAGTCTTACTCTGACATCAACCCTCCCCTTTTAAAACAAAACGACGTGTTAGACATCAGGTTAATTTTATTCAATATAATATTCAAACATGAAATGCCCTAGCAAGAGGTGACTTTAAGTAAGTATACACAGGTTTGTATATTTCTCCTATTACTTATTACAGCATTTAATTTTTTTCTTATGTTTAAAAAATATTTTCAGATGAAAACCTGCCTTCAGAGATGACAAAAATCACCATATATCAAGAAAATCAAAGATTATATGCCATCAAGTTACAAGTTTGATTGCATTTAAGCAGAATTTTTCCAAGCAAGTTCAAGATGAAATCGATGAAGCTGTCAATACATTGCTACTGTAGATTTTAGAACTGGATCAGTACCATTTGAAGATGAAAATACTATGTCTGCATCTAGCAGGACATATATGGACGAAGACGAAGATCTCAGCAGTCACGCTGTGTGATCAGTTCTTCATTCCTTGCCCAACTTACACAAGAATTTCAGATTTGGATTTTGAGGAAATAAGCTTGTTCTGAACACTGCCAGAGAAGTGAGCCAAATAAAACAATGTCTGTTTATCCTTAATATGTTTTCTTTCTTAAAAACGTTCCATAATGCAATATAGGTATAGTTCTATTCATTCAAGTATAACGATTAGTCCATTTTTCCGTGGCAAATCTATTCCTTGAGAATAGTAAGTCTCAAGTGTTTTACAGGTCTCATTATCACTGAACATTTTTTTTTCTTTTTTCTTTTTTTTTTTTTAAGGAAACAATCCTTTTTACAGTAGGGTCTATGTACAACATGACGTTCTATATAGAATTGTTCTCTTCAAACTGTATATGAGTAGAGCAGCAGGCTGATGGCGAACCTTGTTTCATTCAGTATTACCACAGAGGAACACACAATATTTAAGTCCCACAGGCTTCTGTCACTCTTCAGTGAATTCAAGCATTGTATAACATCATTTATCAAGGAAGCACAGGGGAGAAAGACATTATTTAATAGGACAATTCTGACAAGACATTTATCCGTGATCTTTTAACAATGCACACACGAAATGTTCCTGATTAGTGCAAAAAAAAAAAAAAAAAAAGCAGGCAAATTAACTACCTTGTCAGTCCAAATAACAAACCAATCAATTACATTCTATCCAAGCCTTACAAGCGAACTCAACTTTTTGCCATAATAAGCTTATAGTAGAGACAAGATAGCTGTTCTCCTTTACTTTAGGTACTCTATCGACTGCTTAATCCACATTTAAAAATCATATTTATAAAAGAGGTTTCCAGGATTGCCTCCGAGGATGAGTTGTGGCAGAGTTGTGTCTCATGAAGGGTATCTACACAGTAAAGTGATAAGAAAAAAATATTAACATTTAAAGATCATAGCAGCTCTGCTGTCTTATGAAACATTTTAACATCAAACTAGATTCAAGCAATGTGTATGCTCAGATCCAAATAGTATAAGACTCTCATAGCAAACTATCAAGAGTTTGTAAGAGTCAGAACATTAAAATAAGTATGACATTGTTTTCATTTTTTGCTCAATACAGCTCAAAGCATAAATGCAGTCCAATGCAAGACCGATTTTTTTTTATTTTCTCTTTTTTAATTGTAATAGCAACAAATGAATAGAAGTAGGCCTCATTGTGTAAACTAGCATTTTCCTCATATTTGAAAGCCATGCAGAAGTATGTTTGGGATTGACGACATGACAACACAATCAGCACTGCTACTATGTGAGGACTTAAAAAAAAAAAAAAAAAAAGCTTATTACACAGAAAAGCTTTTGAAAGAAACTAAAGCTAAAGATTTATGAAGTTTCAAAATTCAATTTACTATTCCAATACACAGAATACTTTTATCATTTCTGAAACAATGCTTTTGAGGTAATAATTTGAAAATGTCCAAAGCTTTTTCTCCTGCTTGTACTTCTTGCCTTTTGACACTCATGACATGCACTTTTTTTTTTTTTTTTTAAAGATGCAGGGTTTTTCTGCTTAGTTTTTGTTTGTTTGTTTTTTTAAAGTAATTTCAATTTTGAAGTGATATTTTACATTTAAGCTTAATAAAACTATAAATGATATAAGAAATTAATATGACTGATAATACTAAAATTTCCAGAAAAAAATGTCAATATTGTCTTTGAGCTGTGCTGGCATATCAAATACATGAGTTTTCAAAGAAAGATCTATATGATGGCTCCACTGATTTTTTTCCCTACTTTGAAATTAATTAGAATAGAATTGTAAGTTAAAGTAATTCTGAAGTACTATCATACTGATATGAAATAAAAAAGTAATGATCTGAAGAACAGTGGGTACAGAGTTGCCATACATTCCTACAACAGTTCTTTGTAAAACACATTTGAGTGTAAGGATTTTCAGAGTAAGAATTAAAGGGACAGTAAGTAAGTAGTATAGGTAAATCCATTTCAATTCTTACTTCATTTCTTACTGGGTCATGATCAGTATTTGTGTTTTTTTTTTTTTTTTTTTTTTAAAATCAGATGTATTGAGCTGCACTGCTACATATATTCCAATTCTGAACTTTTTAAAAGTTGAGCTGCAAAAGAGAAATAGCTTTATAATCTTTTTTTTTTTTTTTGCAATCCCCTTTCCTTAGCTAGAGTAACCATCCTTGTTCTGAATCATCTCAGAGCAGATGAAGTTGATGGGAGTAGGCAGAAAAATGAAGCACGCCTCAGTAACAATTCAAGATAAGCATAAGGTGGTTGCACTTAGCAAGTATAAACAGACTGTACCAACACCAGTGATTCCTGTGTTATTTCTTTATGTTTCATTTTTATTGAGAGCAACATAGAATCACAGAACCCTTTGAATTGGAAGGGCTAGATGACCTTTAAGGGTCCCAAGTCCCCTGCAGGTTGCTCAGAGTCCAGTGTGCTGAGATATTTTAACGGCTATTATAATATTAAAAGGAGTTTTCCTTTTTTACTGGATGGATGATGTTACCATTTACATGCTTTTAAAATTAAACAACATCATTTAGTGTGTGTGATTTAGGATTATCTTAATCCCTCTCACTTCTGATTATTATTTAGGGAGGGAAAAAATACCAACTACATTTATCCAGGTTTCAAACCAGCAACAGATTATTAAAAGACAAAGGAATATAAAAGGATAAATACAATCATTTTCTTTAGCTTGTAACCACAACTCAGATGATAAAACTACTGATTTTGTAGAACTACTTACTAAAACTTTTTCCTGGGACTTCTCACACTTCCACTTTTGTTCCATTCTCATCTTTTGCTTTTTTCTTGTCCCTACCTTCCACTTTCTGACCCTTACAGATGCAAAGAATTCATCTTATTCCTACATTCTTAACAAACTACCAGCACTCAGTCAGTTATGATTAAATACACTGTAAAGGTTCTGCACTGAACTGAGCTTTGTACACATCTGTTCTCACTTCTTCTGGTGGCAGCACCCAGAGGTGCTCGCATTTTCACACTTTTTTTAAGACAAGGATTTATGAACATAAAAATCTGAAATGAGGACAACATGCAAAACTAACAGTCTTCCTGTCTTTCTGAACAGTAGATGCAACAAATATCTGATAGAAAAAGCATCCTGCACTACAGTAACAGCTGTTTTCAACAAGGAGATACTCAATTGTGTTGTCTGGTCTCTTAGAAAATTTGATCTTTACTGTAAAGCTGTCCTTTGCTTCAGGACACAGAGAACTACGGGAGCATTTCCCATCAAGCTCTAGAGAGTAAACTATATCAGTAACTCATTTTTCTCCTAAACTACACATAGCCAGTCTCCTCCCTTTTTCTTAATTAAGCAAATACTTTGTAGTAGGGAGTCTACACGTATGTGAAGATTTCCTTTTAAAAGGAATTTAAAGCACAAGAAACACAAGAAATTATTTCAATACTTTTTAATAGAGTTGCCAAAGGCTGATGTTTGTTTGTGTCAAAGTTACTGAAAAGTATACATTGCAAACAAATACTTATGCTAGTAAGATTTGATGATCCTTGTTGCTTTGGGATTTTTTTTAGCCTTCTTCATACTTGCTTTCATCAATTTAAATGCCTATTCTGAGAACAGAGTTTTTCACTGTTAAGTGGGCACAAGTATAACATATCTGCAATCACCATGCAGGTTCAATCTATCTTCAGTTATTTTCAAAAACTTAAAGGTAAAGAACTGTTTCAGTATGCCATATGAATTCTGAACCATTAAGGTGTTCCCACCTTGAAATTCCATCAAGCTTAGAGGTATTTGGGACAGTAGTCCTGGTACAGATGAAAACTTTTCTCTAATGAAATACGATGGTAATGAAAGAGGTAGAAAAGTGGAGCTATTAATCCAGAGGAAATGCTGACAAGACTAATTTTAGAAAACAAGGAACCATATCTGCAGTAAACATCAAACCATCTGAAGGTGAAACAAGTAGTATGAATTTTTAGAACTGGTCTGTTCAACATACATCTCTTGATCTCAGGTATTAATGTGAACCCACAGCTCTATTAAGTACGTGAGAGTTACAGAGCTCTTTGTTGAGGGGAATAGAAAATGAAGATGAGAAGAGCTCCCAAAAAATAATATGCAAAGTGTCTCCTAGACAATATCAATTATTTAGATTCTTCTCAATACCGATCAAGTTATAAATAAAAATGTTTCATAAATGTTTACACATTTCTACTTGCTCTAATACCCAGTTGCTAACCTGCAAAAAAGTTATCAGCAGGGTAAAACACCAAAGAATCTGGAACAGAAAAGATTTGCTTCATCCTCATAACTGGCACACTGGAGTATAAACAGTGACATTTAGAAGTGGTCACTTTATAAAACTGTTGATCGAGGTAAACAAGAGTAGCACTAGTCCTCCACTTGAAAACAAGTGAAGCACATTATTTCAATTTATTTCAGAGCACACCACATATCCTATCCAAAAGATTGAGTATCAGTATCACATATCTGGAATTATTTCATTTGGTAGGAAAAGTGTCATTTTCCTTCGTTCTTCAATGTCTTTGTGAATACAAGCTTCTGAGAATGCATGAAAAAAAAAAAAAAATCAGTCAATACACTCAATACTCTACATGAAACCCAGCTTTCTCTTTTAAGAGACTGCATTTACAGACCTTGTCACAACAAGGTCCTTGATGTTATCAAAGTAATTTTCAAGATACTTTAATCACTGGCAAAATTCAGTAACCTGACAAGAGAAATTTGGGCCAGGAAGATTTCAGTAACTTGAAAGGAAGGTTATTGACTGATGTAATTTCATTTGGATGTGACTGAATCCAATTGATTTGTTTTTTTGCAATGCATATCTTCCCTCTGCAGCTGTCTCTATCTGATTTAGTGTGCAAGTGCAAGGAGTGACTACCTCTTTCCACTTCAAGCAAAACTCTTCCTTCCTCCTGCTATTATTTAGAACGAGCACGCAAGGAAAGCACTTTCAAGTTTAATCTCTTTACACTCTGTAAGAAAAAAATATTCATTTGAACACTACGCCACGAATTTAACTGAGTCTTGTGAATGCCAGCCTATGCAAGTAGTTAGAAAAAAATATTTTTTATTATTTACTGAAATAGTGAGTTAGGGTTGGTAAAATATGCAGTCATATCATAGTATCATATTAATTCTCAGTCCAGTATTAATTCCAGTCTCAGTACAGTACCATGTAATCTAAAATCTTTAGCAGATTGAGCATATTTTCACTTCAGATGCCTTCCAAAGAAAAAAACTACTTTGTATGCAATGAACATGAATTTATAAACACAGATATTCATGAAATCAAATCTTCCCACACAAGTCTGATTTACAACATTTAAAGAAGGCATAATAGGATAAACTTCACACCGAAGTTAAGATTAAACAGTATTAACCTTAGGGAAAAGAAAAGGTGGCATAAATGCAGAGTTAAAGCCTATAGGAGAGTCACTATAGATCCTGTGTGTGCAGTATGGTGTGCTGAGAAACACCAGATACCTTGGTAATGTTTCATCAGAATTAAAGGGAAAACGGACAGACTCTAATACGAACCTCAAAATCAGAGTGGTTTGAATGTACGTGTATTCTCCTGTGACAGCATTTTCTCGAAAATTCAGTACAATTTTTTCAACTTTTTTTTAAAGTTAATTTGAATATGTTCACTTCCTTATGCACTATAAAACATTAAGAATGCTGGTAAGGAAAGAAGAATTATATCTAGAACACAGAACACCATTACTTTCAAACTGTATGCAAATACTCATCTTAAAGCAATCTGAAATTACTGTGACTAAACTCCTCACATGACCTGGTTACAATCTTCTGCTTGTTTCCAAATATCCAGTGTGTGAGATAATGTCTCTATTGGAGTTCCCATAGTAATAATAAAATATTTAAAGGCTTACATCATAATTTTACCCTCGAATGTTACACTATAGGATCAAACTGTTCTTCTAACACAAATCAGGATTTAACTTCAGTAATTCTGTCTCTCATTCACTTTTTCAGAATAACCTGAATAACTGAATTTTAATGAATAACTATCATTAAATGATAATAAAAGTAAGTGTTAGTCCTAAATTTTGCTTTGTTTTCTGGTGACATAGTGGAACAGGTTGCCCAAGGAGGTTGTGGATGCCCCATCCCTTAAGGCATTTAAGGCCAGGCTGGATGCAGCTCTGGGCAGCCTGGTCTAGTGGTTGATGACCCTGCACATAGCAGGGGGGTTGAAACTAGATGATCACCGTGGCCCCTTTCAATCCAGACCATTCTATGATTCTATGATAAACAATTTTATATTTAAGAATATTTGTATATTCTAAAATGCCTTTCAATCTCCTGTTTAAATGATTAATATTAGTTTTCCTTATTATAATGTGATACACAACACATTTGTCAATAGAACATTAGTACAAATAAGTCACAATAACCATGTTAAAACATGTCAGTGAGATACAACTAAAATTCTGCTGAAATAGTACCTTCTCCAAAGTATCTTCTTTACCCAATGCTCAATTTTCTCAGCTCATATGCTGTCTTGGTTTTGAAAGTAAACAGATGCAATTCTGATTAAATGTGTATCTATCCTGACTGTAAAGTTACACAGGATATTCAATTATTTCAACCAAGTAGATAGATTAAATATGCAAAAATGCCAAATCAACAAAAGTAAAGGCAAAGGCAATTTAAGCACAAAAATTCAAAACATTATTTCATCTAAGGAAGTACACACCAATTTGATTTAAGGACAGAATGTTTTAATTCTGACTGTATGAAAATTGCTCTTTTATATCAAAACTCTGTACTTCTTACATAATCAATACATCTTTTTCAAGGTAATTCTGACTCCCCACATAAGTAAACAAGTAAAACTTTGCCTTACAAGAAAGCTATTTGTTATTTCTTCTCACAGATTTGCTACTCTTCTTTCCCTTGCTTTTGTTTCTAATTTCAGGAAGATGGGATGAAATGAAACAAAAAATTAGGAAAGCATTTTCACTGAAGAATTAACTTGGCTTTTACTGACCAATTCCCTTATTTTCTTCGACTGTCTGTGCACATAAAACATGCTTCACTAATTAAACATGACTAACTAACTTAAAGACAAAATTTGTGAGCTTGCCTCTGATAACCTAACAACGAAAATGGAGCTAAAAATTGAGTTCTGACAGTCCTTCCATGCCTTTCCAATTTTTATGTCTCAGAGAATAATATAAGTTCTGCTGCAGTTCAGTTTTTATGCTTAATCTATATACTTTAAAGTTCTAAGAATTTAGAGGCCCTATAGCAGCAGGAACACTCAGGCTGTCCTGAAGCAGCATGCTCCAAATGCATCTGTAGAAACATTTTCATGCAGAAACTAAAATACAACGCTCAGCATTAAGCACTTTGTCTGCTTGATCCCAAAGTAGGCTAAGCTGGCTTCAGTTTCTGCTGATGATAATAACTAAAGGGTATCTCCTAAATAAAATTATGTCTTGCATAAAAACTGTGAAATTAAGACTTCATCTATCAGTAAAGTTAACAGCATAGTCAAAAAATATTTACTATAAAGAATGAACAGAGGAGTTTTTTTTTATTATTCAAAAATAGACTGAAATAGAAAACGGGTGAAAATATATATTTTCCAATTCAGTACATTAAATGAAGTCTAAAGAATTTTTCTGTTGTTTTAATGGGCAAGTAGATAAAGTCATTTTTGCGAGTTGCCGTTTTATTAGTGGAGAGAGATGAATTCAGACAGCAAAAATCTAAATTTCATTGCAACATTTAAGTTTTAACAATGAACAGTCACTACCACGATCTAAAGGAGCTGCTGAGCCACTGGGTTGCATGGTTTTAACACCACTGTTGAAAATGCAGGCTTAAACTACTATTCTAGACATCAGTTGTCAGTGGCCAGTGGTACCAGAGAAGCACCTTCTCTATGACTTCAAAATATTAAGATCCAAACATGACCATAAGAGTGTCACAAGATAAGCCAAAGTTGGATTTCAGTTTCCAGCTCAACTGCTCTACCAAAGAGAGCAGCCCCACTGTATGCAGCAGGTGTCATGCAATACACTGATAAGCCTCTTTAGTCTCTAAAAGTATCATTTTTTTTTGACAAAGTGATGTACAGTATAGCAGAGTTCTAAATCTGTCCTACGCTTATTCCAATGACTGTGAAAAGCAGAAATCAAGACCAGGTTTTACTTTTTGCTTATATAGCTTGAGAAGGTTTAACAACACTACTAAAACTTTATTGGAATACTGCATCCAGAGAACAAAGAAAGTGTAATACAGTCTTTTATCACTGTTACAGTTTAAAAATTACAGAGATTTATTATTTCACCATAAACACTATAAAGAGATGCATCATGGCTTTTGAAGAAGAAAGCTTGTCTTTTTAAAGGAAGTGCAAGGTAGAATCCTGCAGGTGGCTCTTACGAGATGACAAAGGGTTGATTTTTAAAATAAAATCTGCTCGGAGCTCAGGATTGCCCATTCCACTCTGCAGGAGATGAAGAAATCCAGCAGAAGGTCTGCTTGGATAAGCAAGAACCTTTTTACTCAACTAAACACGCAAAATGAGCGATGATAACATAAGAAATAGAAATAAGTGCAAATTGTATAGGAGGAGTATTAAGAGGTTGTTTGAGTATTTAAAAGACAAAATTCAGAAGGCATAATTTCAAATGAACCCAATGAGAAACAAAAAAAAATTCTACAAGAAAGTTAGCAATGAAAAGAAGTTTAGAGAAAATATGGATTGCAATTCAGTCAATAATACAGAAGGACCTGATGTACTTTGTACTTTGATGTTATGGAGCTCAAAGCTTCCATTTCCTCAGTGAAAATCAGCTCCCAGACTTCCATGTACACCAGCAAGACACAGAAAAGAGAAGGACAGTAAATTGCAAGAAAACAAGTCAGGCTTAGATTGGACATATTCCAATGTATGGAGACTTCAGTATAGTGATTCTGAAAGGGGTGCTTGATATCTCTATCAGGCTCCTGTGTAAAATCTATACATCATCATGACAAGCAATACAAAAAATGCTATAACATGCTCATCTTAAAGAGTTGAGACATGCTCTTTAAAGAAAGTTAGCAAATAGGATTGAAAAAGTCATAGGCTGCTCAGCCTCACTTCTGTATCAAGAAAGACCAAGAATAATGATCTCCTTTTCAAACATATGAAGGACAAGAAACAAACCCACAGCACTTATAAAAGACTTACCAAGCATATATGGGTTAGTCTTGTTCAATTAACCTTATTTTTACTGCTTTCAATTATGAAATGACTGGCTACATGAATGGGGAAAGAGAAGTGGTGGTGACATAGTGAAACATGTGCATCTAAGGCATTATAATCTCCTGTGCATCTGCAACACTTAGTTAAGTACAAGACTGGATGCATAAGCTGAAAGCCAGCTAGACTGCTGGGCCCAAAGACCAGGAGACCTGGATGGTGTTCGTTAACAGATAAAGAACCATAGAGGTTGATTTGGAGGCTAATACAAATCACTGTCTTCATCAAAGATGATCATGAATTCACTCCCTGCAAATTTGTGAAAGGCGCTAACTTAGGAAGCGTTGTTGATACACTGAACAGTAAAGCTTCAATCTAAAATCTACTTGAGAAATCTGAGGTCTAGACCAACAGAAAATTATGAAGTTCATCCAGACAAAGGGTGATTCTGCATCAAAGAAGGTTAACTACACGCATCATAGAGACTGAGAACCAACTGGCTAAAAAGCAGCTCTGCAAAAAGGAAAAGGAAGTTAAAGTAAATACCAAACTCCGTATGATTCAACAGAAGTGGAACCAGCAAATCTAGGGAGGCTATTATTTCTATCTTCCCAATGCTAATTAAAGATAGCTTAAAATGCCATAACCAAATCAGTTTCAGGCAACACAACCCAAGAGTGATGATGGTAAAACAGAGTTCACGTAACACTCACCAAGATGGCACAAAGGCTGCAGGATCTGACCTTATTTAGTCTTGGAAAGAGGATGCTATAGCATGAGGCAGAGGAATCCAACTGCAGCCCATAGCCACCTGATGAGCAGTTACAATGACAGCATAGCCAAACTTTTCCCATCGTGACTGACAACGTGACAGACACAAGTTCAAAGTGGACATTAGAAAAAGCTTCTCCATTCTAAAAAGTGCAGCACTGGGACGGCTTATGCAGTGAGCTCGGGGGTTACTTAAGATTCAGCTTATCACAGCCACAAACTACCTCTTTCACTGGGAAAAACACTCCCTCTCTGAAAGAGAGACAAAGCTGTATGACCTCCTGAGGTTCTTCTCAAACAACTTATGTTATATGGCGACCTCTCTCCTCTTGTGAAGTTAAACTCTGAATAACATAACAGTTTTGATAATCATTAGGCAACGCAGCTTTAGTTTTCACATGCTCAGTTTGAGGCATTTGGTCAATGCTTTCAAAGGAAATTCATCATCAGTTCCCTGAAATGTCAGTACTGTAGTGACCTCAGTTTCACAGCAACATCAAGGGGTCAGAAAAGAGCCTGCAGATCTACAAGCTACTATATAGGAAGTAGTCAAGCAAGAAATTATGATAATTTGTGCTTGATATTCTAAGCGCTTTCATTTCAAGTGTTAGCAGACTAATCTCTGTATCAGCCATTACTTGCAAGTATTGCTGACTTCTGTGAGATCAGGATGGCAAGCAGCTCCACTGAAAAAAACCTGTAATGCTCAGTATGTGGATTTCTTTCAGTTGCAACAAATAGCATGAAATCTTTTTTTGCAACCCTCTTGAAGAAAGCATCTGACCGTCCACATGCCAATACTTGATTTTTAAGAGTTATCCAAGAGTGATATATAATCAATCTCATTTTGCAAAAGTAGTAAAATGACATCTCAAAATACAAAGGTACTTATAAATGAAGGCCCTTCTCTTTGACTGAAAAGTGATTTTGTATTCTATTAAAAGCATTTTGTCTGCTAAAAGCCAAAGATTGCATGTTAAAACTTTAAAAATTTGTTTTATAATTATGACCAAACATAATGCATATTTGTAGCCATCCAAAAACAAACAAGCCTCAGAAAACTACTATTATCCATGAATATTTACAAATCTAGCATAATACACTTTATCTTTGAAATTCCCTAGATGTATTTATAAATAAAATACAGAGTAAGCTAGAAAACTATGGAGAAAGCAGTGTATTCATTTGTAAAACACCCACACACATACGTGTATTTAATGCTGGGACTCTTCTCAAAAGGGCAGAGTATTTTTTTTTTTTTGTATTGCTCAGATTGATAAAGAATTGGCTTATTAACTGATATAAAGGTCGAGAAGTGTTTCAAAGCACATTTCCTTAATGTACAATGCAAACATTCCATATATTTCATAGGAATTTGTTAATTCATTTTCAGTCTTCAGTTTTACAACTTTCTAAAAACAAGTGGAATACACAAAAATTAAATGCACTAAAGCCACAAGAATTACAGATCTGTTTCAAACCATTTCTGAGCATGAAATAATTAGTGATAGTTTTTCAAATTAAATCACAAGTTAACAAATAAGTATACACTTACATCAGAATACAGCTATGTACAAAAATCATACATCACAAGAAAAACTATTCAGAAAAGTATTTAGGACAGCAATTGTTCAAATATGTCATATGCTCTTTATCGTGGTTAAGAGTGCACAAAAAACAAGATTCAGACATCATCCATAAACTTACAAGCAATGAAGACTATCTGCATTGTAAATAGAAATTTGTTAATTATCAGTATTTAAGATAGTCAACAAAAGTGTACTAAGAAAATGCTCTATTAGTGCAACTGTATGCAAGGTATTACATAATCATTTCTAAGGAAACTTAAAATCAGTGAAATCAAACCATGATGGACACTAACACATTTACCACTATTTTTTTCCTCAAACAAAATAAAATGGGACTTTTGAAAAAAAAATGTTATGAGAAACAAGGAAGAGATTTTTAGCACTGTCTTTTGCAACTGAATATTACTTGTAGCAAAAGTGCATCAACAAGACAGCATAGCTGAAGCATGAAGCGTGGTTTGTTTCAATTGAATTAAAATGTGGTAACTTCTTCAGACAGGAAAAAATATTTTTAATATATATTTTCATTACATTACCTTTTCAGCAAAGTCTGCATGAAACAAATCTAAAGCACAACAAACCAGTAGACTGAACTGATGGCTCACCGTATGCCATGCTGGGTGCAAAGCGAGTCAAATTATTATTCCATTTCAGCAGGTCCCTAAGCTTCTGTTACCTCTATGGCACCCTCAGCCAGATCTCTTTCACATTACAGTTCCCTTTGAAATATGTTAAAAAAAAAAAAAAAAAATCCCTCAATATTCACTTAAGGTAGAAATGAAACTGCTTTTTAAAGTAAATAGTAAAAGGCTTAAATGTCTTTCTAATGATACATCTATATAAAATTCTGTCTTCAAAGCATGAATATGGGGACAAAAGTATTAAATAAGAGAAGATTGGATGCCATTCTGCATAACATCAGAACTACAAAGAGAAAATGTAGCCTTTTTCCTTATTATTGCTCACTGTTATTCTGTAAGGTTTCTGTACACCTCTCTTCCTTATCACAGGTTTTGTTTCGAGAAGCAACCAACATAGACATCAAATGATGCACTGGAATGGCACATATACAAAAGCTTTAAAAAAAAAAAGAAAAGGGGGAAGGAGGGGATACAAAAGTTAAAGAACTTATCTCAAGAAAATTGCCAAATGCTGGAATCTGTGAAATCTCTAATTGTGATAAACTGATTTCTGAAATCTCTCCTTCCAGGAAAAGAGGAAAATGAAAACACTCCAAATGAGGCCTAGACTATTTTTGAATTAGTTGCTCAAGATAGATGAAAGGTACTACATAACATCAAAGACGTAAAAAAAAAAAATGGAGACTAGAAGTTCAGCCAAAAAGCTAATTTCTTATCTCCACGTATCTTCAGTATTTTCAAAATAAAGGACCAGTATCACAGAGAAATTTTAAAAGCATACTACATATCCTCTGCAACACCAAGTATCTGAAAATTTAATATGATGTAATTTTCTAGTCACTCACTGGAAAACACAGACTCATATCTCAGCTCTAGTGACTCTAACACAGCAAAATGCTCTTTTCAGCACAGGTTCCTATCCACAACTCTGGCTCGCAGGGTCTTTAAAAAGTCTCAGTATCTCTGTCTCTTCCAACAACCATCCACAGTTTTCTTTCTCTAAGCAGACTAACTTCTCTCAAGTCCTGAAGCTTGAAAAATTAGCATTTTGCTGCCTTTCCACAACTCTGTCTCAATTCCATTTTTCCACACTTACCATCCAAACTCAGATCTTTCTCCAGTCCACTTATCACACTTTCACCATGATCTCTGAGTTTGGCAATGAGTCAGTGCCTTCCTACCTATAAAACCACAGCTCAAGGATTCACCTGGGACTCAAGACCATATTTCATACAACACATCTGCATGAGCTTGGCTTGGCTTTACTAAGTAAACAAGGTTAAGATGTAAGAATTCAAACTGCTTGGTAATTAAAGCATTTAACTGCATCTGTTGATTTGAAATAATAAAAGGTACTGACATAAGAAAAATAAATAAAAACAGCAAAAAAAAAAAAAAAAATCGGGATCAGCTTATTCCAAGGAGCAACAAGGATTGAAACATCTTCACCTTACTGATGACTGCTTGTATTCACAGATTCATCAGATGTCTGCATTGGCTCTGATATTCAAACCAAGGTTAGTCCAGCAATGTGCTAATCTTCATCATATGTAATCACCTATGTCATGTATATCATGCATGCATCTCTCAGTGACAAAATATGTTCAAAATTGATGCAGAAGGTAGAGAGAGAGACACTGGTCAAGTTCACTGCCCCCTTTTATCCTTATCTCCTGTACACATGTCCATTTTGCATGTGAATCAAACAGGCTTCAATTACCAATCACTGACATCAGTGGTAAGTTATTTGTTCCCACTTTTCATTCCTCTGCATGTCCTGTAGCAAACTGTATTGCAACTGCAGGGACAAGCATGTTGAGCTGGCCTGCAGTATACTATAAGTACAGGTGACAACAGACCTAAAAACCAGCTGTAACAAGTCTCTCATAGTTCCAAAGAATCTGTTCTGCTTACAATACTCTTAACAATTTCCTTCCAATAGTCCAGCTTTCATCAAACTGACACATACGTACTTCTTTTCTGTTCTTGGGAAAGAAAGGGAAGCCTTCGATCAAATTCTTCAATTCACTTAAAAGCCTGTGTGCATATAAGATAATAGACTTGCCCAAATCTCAGAAACAGATCAACAATTAGCAATTTTGCCTAAAAACATCCAGTGTAATGAAGGTGCACTAGAGATACAAGAAACTTTTAGTTTGAGTATAGTATAATAAATAGAGTGGAACAGAAGATAGGGTCCAGTACTGCTATTATCATCAGTGCTTAGCATATCTAATTTTCCTCTCTTCCAAGGCCAGCTACAAACCTTCAGAATAAGTTTTGATATGTTTCAATCACAGACATTTCATTAAGGCATTTCACCATTTCACTTTTCACTGCCTGTAAGGAAGCACTTTATAATTCAGTCACTGTACAGAAGTATACATTATTCATGACTCTGGAGAAACAGAGTGGGTAGGTTGCACAATTTCAGAAGCATAAACAGTAATATGAATTTGAAAGAAGTGAATTGAAACTATCATTCCAAAAGAACCACTGAAAACGTTAATTTAAAAATGTTTCCAAAAATTTTCCAAAAAACATTCAGCAATGACTTCTCCAGTGAATCGCAGAAAACATTCTGTGACAGCAACAGAGATAAAAAGTCTCAAATACAATGATCAAGGGAGGCTGAAGTACTATTTTCCCAAAGCTCTGGTGCCAAGCACTGTTAGCTGTTTGAACAAAAACATTATATACATCTTAAGAAATGGCAAAAACAAAAATAGCAGTCTGGAAATATTTGCACTTCTGGGGCTGACAGAATACTGAACACATGCAAAATGCTGAAAAAGGCAATAGCAGAAATATTTAACCAGAAACACAAGTTTCCCTTTTCTTCATGTATCACTTTCCTTAAGTTGACAATAATCATGACAATAATAATGTTTTGAACAGTATCACTTTAACTTATAAAGTCTATTATCTTCAAGTAAACAATTTCATATGTAGTAGACTAAGAGAAAGTACTTCAGATAACTTCAATATAAATTAATCTACACTGAAAATACCATGCTGCTTAATTTCAGAATTTTATCAATCTTCATTACTAAATAATTAATCATTTTGTACTCATGAGCTAATATTAAATTTAGATGCAGAAATCATGAGAATTGGAATTTTTTTTTAAGCATCTCACAAAACAGTAAAACTAACCTTGAATGAAATAGTAAGATATTATTTTCATAATTAAAATGAGACTGAAATATTTAAGTAGAACTAAGCAGATAAGTTACTAATTCAAATTTCAGAATAAAGGACTCCAGCTTTTTAGAAATTTAATCTTCTGTGATTTCTATGCTAAGCAGGACCAACTGAAAAAAAAATGTTAGATACCAAGTGTTATAAACTTCACTCAAACTTCCTTTCCCACAAAGATGCAGAACATTGTTATAAACATACAGCAATGAAGCGGGTCAGCACAAACTAAAGTGTCACTTTCTTTAAGAGGAGAATCCAGATGAAATGACAGCACACAGGAGCGTGGGACAGGTCTCACAATTTGTAATTGCCCTTGCTGACCACTATATGCATACACACATACAATCTATACAAACCTACATGCGTGTGTGTAGCTATGTACGAGGTGAAAAAGTAGCAACAACAGTTTTGACTCAGAAAATAATGGCTAACTCACAGAAACTGTTCAGATCAAGTCTTCAAAGAACTATCAGAGTATCAGTACTCTTAAGACCCTCCACAGAAAGCCAGTTCACCTGACCTGTGTTTGCATGAAGTGGGGAGGGACATACTTCCTGGTGGTGATGAATGAAAGGGCAAGAGGAACCAGACACAAATTGAAACAGTGCACATTTTAGCATAAGCTGCAGCATTTTTTGTGGGTTTTTTTTTTTTTTTTGACTGTTTGTTTGCTCTACTGTGAGGAAGGTCAAACAGAACAAGAGAGGCTGCAGAAACCCCATCCATGGAGGTACTGAAAACCCAGCCAGCCCCTGCCTGGAGTGAGTTGCTCCAGCTGACCTTGCTCTGAGCAAGGGGCTGGGGATTAAGCTCTAGAGGTCTCTTCCAATCACAGCTGCTCTGTGATTCAGCTCTTCATAAAAGCAAAAATGGTTTAGACAAGCCTTTCAGAACTGAAGAAAATTAAAGTCCTACAGTTTACTTATTGTTCTTTAATGTGAAAAACTAAGATTACCACTGGAGTTTTAAAAGCCCGCTGGTTTTCTTATCTCTTTTTCACAGCCAGTGTTATTAAAAGAACTGTCAGTAGGTACCAGCAGACGAAAGGCTGTTTTTATGTAAATTTAAATAATTTTACTATGACTGGTTACAAAATAACACTTTTTTTTTCCATTTCATCTGCTTTGCATCTTAAGATTTCAAACTGCTGCTTTTTATATACCAGTAATAGCATAAACCCTCCAAAATGCAAAAAATGTCAATTAAATACTAGACTGATGAGCATTGCTCTGACTGCTAAAACTGGCAATACTGATTTTACTCATGCAAAACCTAAAATCTCAACAGATGTAACTTTTCTTTTAAAATGAACATTAAGCATCTTTTCCTCAAACGCATTTCTTAACATCCCTCTATAGGCTCACATGCTTGGCAGTTACAATTACTTAGCTTTCATCAAGCCACAAAAATCTAGAAATTGCTCTCTTTATCTGTCATTTATTATTAAATAGTCTTCAAAACTTATTAAGTAGGGTTGTCCTCACCAAAATTTTTCACACTATTACCGAATGTAATTTGTTTTTTAATATCTTCAAAACTCATTTATTCCATTTTGGTGTGGATTCTTAAGTTACACTGTGTACCACCCACAAACATGTTCATCCTTGGTTCTCCAAATCTCAGCATCGTTGAATAGTAATGCAAAAATATATCCCCTTAGGAAGTCATGTCCAGAACAGTCGCTAGACCGGAAACGAGAAGTCCACTGAAATTCTAAAACCGACGTCAAGGTCATAAAGACAGAATTTAAACTTTATTTTAATTGCCTTTTACCAAGCACAAACAACAAGCCAGTGCTCCCTGGTGGTTATACTAATCAGCATGCACTGCGTTATATGGAAAAATGCACAAGAATCTCATCCATTCTCTTTTATATTCTATTTGCCTTAATTGCTAAGCAGAGAGAGGATATGAAATAAGTCGCCCATATCATAAGATCCAAAGAGACATCCATTTTGATGCCTGGAATGGCATAATACCAACACAGTATCAAAACTGAAGATTTACTCCTCTCCCTTTATTTCCCTAGGTAACAACATCAGGATCAGGTATAATTTGTCGCTGAATTTCAGTAACAAGCATGCTTCAGAAAAGTCTTCAAAACTATGAGATTTTTAAATCCAAGAATAAAACTTAGTTGCAGTTTAGACTGAAGTATGCACTTTTATTCATACAGTATTTTCTTACCAAAACATAATCAAGTTTCTGCTATGCAGTTTTGGTACTGCTATTGCTAGCTTTTATTACTTTATGAAATTGCAAACAGCTAAAGCCTGCCAAAACATCTTCATCGCACCTATTTCATTTGTAATTGCCTTTCGTAAGAATTAGATCTAAAATTATTGTTTAGGTATTATTGTCAAATAAAGGGCAACAAATTTTTATCTATTAGGTTACATACATATGGATTTTTGCAATTAATTGAGAAAATTCTATAAAATAACGTTCTAATATATCCTAAGTTAGTTATTAGTCCATGCGTATCACTGAATTATACTTGCATTTACTTCTATCAACTTCAGCTAAAACTGAGCAACATATCAAGCATCAAGACCCACTTAGCTGTCATTGTTATTGAAATTCCCTCTGAAAAATACAATCACCTTTCAAGCATATTTCACCATATATAGGATGCTGAAGCTTTCATAAAGTCCTGAAAATGCTCTCAATTGCTACAGCTTTCATGACATGTGTTCCATCAGTAAAACCCAACTATACATACTAGCTTCCATGAAGAGTGCAGGGTTAGTGGTCTCTGTTCACTTTTAATTACAAATAGTTAAATTGAATAAATTATTTTCATTTTAGGTTTCAATTAAAGAACTGAGGCTCTCAAATCAGAAATGACTGAAGAATATTCTGACTTTTTGTCAAACACAGCATGTTTTCTTGACTAGTCAATAAATAATATGACAGCAAACGTGCTCCAACACCAATGCTTTGCCCCCACAGGGAAACCTAATCACATACAATGGCAGTAATAATTCAATACATTAAAACTGGATGGGAGAAGGAAAAAAAAAATGACATGCCAAGAAACCTTTATACGGCCTTAAGAAAAACCAAAACTGTACTTTTCAAGGATGAAAGTGTATATTGTGATAGGCAGAAGCATGATTTTTCATTAGTTCCAAAAGCTGACAAAGAATGCAAGAACAACACTTCAGACAAGTAACATTTCCTGTTCAACCACAATTACATTTATTAGTTTAGATGCATACAAGCTCCTGTATGATATTGATGGGCAGAAGGTTTCTCACTCCATACAAACTTATCCCTTTCCAAGTGACAATGCTGACCTTTCAGTGTACTATAGTTGCTGATACTTTGCTCTCTTCTCCAACAATTTATAATAATATATATCAAAAATGACATGCAGAAAGAAGTGTACTCTGTGCTGTTATAGCTCACGTGTAAGGTCTCCGTGATTGCTAATTAGAAAGGATGCTTTCCTGAATTACCATACTTTGCATGCAATTACTGCAGAGCAACAACATAAATTAACTTTACAGAAGAAGGCGTTCAATATTATTGCTGGAGATACATATATTTCCCTTCCCTGATAATCAGTAAAATTCTATATGAGAAACAATGCACATAGAATGGCTTTGTTTTTGTCTTTAGAAGAGAACAGTGATTTCTGTAATAGAATTCAAATGCTTGGCCACCCTTCCTCTACCTTCCTAACCTAACTTTTGTTTCCTTTTAATGAGAAAAGGGAAAGTCAGCAAAACAAAATGTCACCATTAAATCATTTCACAGCATTTTGTGTCAGAAATGTAATGGAAAATCCACACATCATGGGAAAGGTTACTGTTCTTCCAGAATATCTTTTCTGGTGGTTCAGGGCGTATCTCTCTACATAACTGTGCAGGCACTACTGATAGTTGTTCTCCCTAGGCTTAATTTGGCAGTTGAAGGATTGTGGCATTTTCAGGAAACCACTCTGCAGTGATTTTAGTGGTTATCTGGCTGAAAGTGATGGTATGATTTAGAATAATTACTCTGTTTACATGCAATGGTAAAAGTCAGTTATGACATCAAATTCCAGCGTCAGCTTATATTTTACTGTGTATTTCCCTAATATGGCAACACATCAAGATCTCAAAGTCAGAATTACAGTAATTTATTATTCATATTCCTCAACAGCAAAATACATATGGAAGACAAGAGCGGTGTTATACTTAGTTTAACTGACGATTATGAGAAAAATAAAAATGAAACAAGAAAAAGACAGTTTCACCCAGTTAATCAGAGAACTGAAAATTAATTAGTGCTTGACCTTTACATTATTACAATAACTGATATGAAAAAGGGAACGTTTTTTTTTTTCTTTTCCCCGTTCCCTTTTTACAGTTTTTCTCTTAAAAGCCAAGTGAAGTTACCATGTGCTCTTCAACATGAAGTCAAAGAAAAGTTTGAAATTTAGCTGCTACCTTATTCAAAATAGCACGTCAAAGTTCTTGAATTGTTTTTTTTTTTTTTTTCCTGGGCTTCATATGATAGCAACATCCAAAAAACATTTCTTCAAATAAGATAAAAAAAGACATTTCATGACAAAGATTAAGTATTAAAAAAAATCACTTCAAAAGGTAAATGCCTAGGAAAAACATGAAGAAGAAGGAGAAGGAGATTGTTATAAAGCAATGATGTGCTAAATGCAGAGATACTGAATTCTTATTAGGGAACCAGATCCGTGGCTTTTTGAATGGCAGATATGAATTAGTAATTTTTATTGATATGAGAATGCAAAGTCATCACATATAGGTTATGGTAATAATCACACTTGCTCCAGAGAAGTCAGTTTTATTAATTGTAAAGCAAAACAAAATCTGAATCCAGCCTTGGATATATGTGATTTAAAATCACATTGCAAAATGCAGGTAAAAGGAAACAACCACATGAATAATTACTCTAGTCTAGATTATCCAGTCGGTAATTTCAATGGCTGCAAGGACAGGGAACCAAAGTAAGATCATCCACAATAGACAAAATTGGAGCGAATAGTAACATTAAGCCAAAATATAGGTACAACAACTAAAACCAAGAACTATATTCTTTTTTCAGAAAAAGATATTCTATTAAAAGATTGTAAAATTGTCAAACTTCCATTTAGAAAATTTTATGTGTAAATCACTTCAGTTATATTAATATTTTACTACAAAAAATGAACTTCTTCTCTAACATATGCTGCAAAACAGCCTTCTTTACACAGTACAACATGGTGCTAAAGAGGCATTGTAAGGGGAGTTTTTTTTGTTTCCTTGCCTGTGGTTCTAAAAGTATGTTCTCCAGGACCCAGCCCTGAAATACCTTAGCTTACAGAATTATTAACTTAAAAAAGAATAATACTGCATATATAAGTAGACTATCCACAGCTATCCAGAGATCATCATTTTCCACCATATAGAAAATTCTCAATTTAGTCCCAAATTAGCAAGAAATCGCACACACTTTTGCTCCATTAATTTATTAATGAAAATTTGTGCTATGTGCCATTTTACTCACGTCAACAAAAACTATGGTTGATGCTTAGAAAAAAGATTCAAAGGAGTTAAGCTCCCAGTACTCTAACCTACTTCTCATGCACTTCTTCAGTAATGCAAAACACGTGTTCTCTCTGATTTCACATCAAATTTTGAATACTGCAGTTGATTTTTGCACTAATAACTCAAGCCTCCTACTATTAAAACCCCACACAGGTTCTCTAGCTACTGATCAAAGAGGAGCAAATAGTAGTGGGCAGCAGTAACAAGAGTAAGAAACAGAACTGACTGCATACTAGGACGAATTATTATCATTTAGCATACTCAAATAATTCATAATTAACATTACAATTCTGTGGGCAGATAGTTACTGTAGAAAATTGACTTACAGATTCTCAATTGATGCTAATTGTGTCAAGCCAAAACTAAAGCTGCAATACAGTGTTTAAAAGGTTATTGCTTCCTGCCACTGTCTTCTAGCATGTTCTTTCAATATCTGAACACAAACATTCTCAGGTTATAAATTTCTTAAGTGTTTCATTTTCATGGTTTCTGTAGCTTTGGCTGAGTTTAACAATGCAGAACAAGTGAACTGATAAAATATTTGACATTTGTTTTTTGAACACTCTGTTCTATGAAATGCTCTGATGTGATAACCTTGCTGCACTGAAAGTTACTGAAGCTGTTTGGCCAGAACAATGGAATATCTGACACATACAAATGTCAACTGAATTGGATTATTTGATACATGTCTGATGCCTTAAGAAAAAATTCTTAAGAATATCCACAAAAATAAATGCTATGGACCCTATCAAGATAAATATTTAAATCTTTTGCAACTATAATGTATTACTAGGAACCAGGCTGGGAAATATTTCGCTAGGTCATCAGCTTCTGCTGTTACAGATAACGTAATTCCACATTCTCTGCATATTGTTTTGTTAAAGTAATTTTAATCTTCTGCAGAGGCACCTCACTCATGGACATTTTTTTTCCTCTAAAGAACTCACTACTTAGAGAAAAGATAATCAACAGAGCCTGAGTACAATGCTTTTTAATTCTTTTGGAACTCAGGAGTAAGAAAAAGGTATGGAGGTCTCTGATCCATGTATTTCTTAAGGCAACCAGAAAAATAAGGTATAAATTCTGAAATATAGAGCAGTTTTGTGACCAGATGACAACTGCTAAATACAGTGTAAAACTCTAATGTACAAATCCATGATTGCAGCATAGACTTAATCAAGCAGCTGCAGCCAGGGAAAAGGATAACTACTTCTGAAAACTCACTCATCAAGAAAAGTAAAATATTATTTGTAGAACAGAAAGCAATTCCACAGAAAGATCTGCCTGAATTTCTGTTTACAAGCAGTTACTTGAAAAATGTACTACTTCGAAAGTTCATTATACAAGTCCACAAACATTTAGGATCAAGAGACTAAACACCAGTACCAAGATCTTCTGATAATTAAACAACTGAATCAAACTTGCCTCTGAAGAGTGTAGAAACTTCCACTTACAGTGAAAGTTTAAAGCCCAACAAAGAGATTAAAGCCCAGTATACAAGTAACTGAGAGTCACTGGCCTACAACTTTTAAATAGATAGGCAGACAGACAGGCATATAGATAAAGAGATCGATAAATCCTGCACTAAACTTCAAGGGGGTTGATCACTAAACAGACTGGGAAATACCTGGAAGAAAAACGAGTAGCCATGGAAAAATTAATCCCTGATTGAGAGATTGAGAGAAAAGTAAAACAAACAAATAACTTTGGGAAATAAAAAAAGAAAAAATCACTTGGTAATGGGAGCACTGAAAAATCTTGTGAAACATTACAATAATACTCCAGTAAGGTTTGAAAACTTTTGCAATAGTGAGAGATACAAGCATACATTCTTCTACTCTACATATTTTAAAAAGAAAATTTCTTCACAGTATTTTAACAGGAAATATCATAAAAATATAAATACTACTTAGAAAAGAAATTCACAGAAATAATCTTTTTCCTGAAAAGTACAAAGATCATTCCTTTCTGTATCTTCACTTGATCACAGGTAAGTAGAATAACCTTCTATTAAATTTTGTGCTGTCTTACAAAAGCACGATTTAAAAGCATGATTTAGAAAAAAATAGTATTAGATGATCTTTGCACATACTGCATAACCTGGCTTTCCTATTATATAATAACAAATAATTGAATGGAAACAAGTCTCTTAATCTAGACAGTACTTCTGAAGTTTCTGTTTCGGGTCATTTCTGAGCAGGCTGTCTTTAAGATCAAGATCATATGGTGTCAAGAATTAAACTACAGCTGAAAAATGAAATTTTTCAGTTATCTGAAAATCTGAGTTTAGATTTTTAAGTGGGTTGAATTTCCCCAAGACCTAACTGGTTAGACAATGTCAGGGCAAAGAAATAATCCAGGTTTCAGTCCAGGTTTTGCTTTCTCATTTTCATAAAACAACAGATATGCATATTAAAGAAACCATTTAGTTAACACAGTTAAATAGACTGGTTTCTAATTAATTCAACATTCAAGAGTCTGCTATGAATTTCTTGCAATAAGACTTTGAATGTTCCAGGTATATGCAGCTTAAGAGGACTGATTAACTGAAATACAAGTGTGTGTGTGTGTGTGTGTGTTCACTTGCTATCTAGCATCAAAAGAAATATCTTTGAGAAGGCAGTAAAATGAATGAGAGGGGAAAAAAAAATATGATATGGCAGGTAACTTATGCAATTATAAAAGTCAACATGCAGTTAACATGCAATCCCCATAAATTATGTAGCAGAAATAAACTACACTACTAAACATGAAGTTTCCCTTCATTCAAGTACTTCATTCCAGTACGATAATGCATTTATAATCCTTTGTAAAACCTATGACTGTTGCAAATTGTGGATAAATTAACTAATATTTTCCTTATAATTAATCTCTACATTAATAGCCTTTAACTATTGTAAATCATACTATTTCAATTAGTGTGATAGATTGTTAATTTTGTTGCAGTGCATTTAAAGTAATTCATTATTAATGTGCTTGTTCTGAAAAACTTCAGCTCATGCAGAGCTTCAAAACTGGCAACTGATTAACAGCTAAGGAACAAATCTTTAACTTGAGGGCTGATAGGCACCTCACATAGAAAGGAGAGAAACAAATGATGTAAAGACATACTTATGCAAGACAAATGTAATTAAGGAAATACAGTGATCAACCGTTTCAGAGGACTCAGAAGAACTTAAAATATACTTTCTGTTCAAAAAAAATAGAATTAAGGGATATAACTTTGTGCAGCTAAGGACTCAGTTTGTTATACGGTGCCAATTATCCTAAATATGACACGCACATTTGTAGCACCACTATTATAGATGTTGAATAGTTTTTCAAGATTTTCAGTTATTTTGTGACTTGGTGACTCTGAGATATGACAAACTTTATAGTTAAATGTATCAGATATGTTCTTTTCTTTCAGTAAATTTGTCACTGTATGTTTTCATCTTTCTACTACTCACCTTCCCCTATAAGATCTGCCTTGATACAGTGACTGCTCATTTGGAATATCAGATTTTACTTGAAACAGGTGGAAATGAATATTTCAGATTTACTTACTTTCAACTAAGCATTTGCATTAAAAACAAATACTGTATGCATGCTTAGGAGCTCACTTATCAATTTTATACAGTTTTGAATACAATGATCAGTATTAAAATCTGTTTGCTAAAAATTTGGTTTAATATTTTTTTCAGATAGAACTGTAGTCTGTTAGATTCTGTTATGCTATCAAAAGAAATGAGAAAATCTAACTTGACTGACAGTGAAGTGTAAAAAGTCAATACATAAGATGTCAGAAGTACACTTGCTCTAAGTTGTGATATAAAGAAATCCAATGCTTTATCAGATATTTCTTTAAATTGGCCAATGTAACTATGATTTGGTCTCATACATAAACCACATTTTAATTTTGTTCTTCTTTTCACATATTAAGTATTTGAATGTCAGTTTTGTGTTGTGTTTTTTTTTTTTTTTTTTTTTAAACATACTATATTCCTAAACACTTCCCAAGCACACTAGGAAGGCAAAAGCTAAAAATTATAGATTTGTTTGTTTGTTTTGAATAGCATCAGTTCATCTTAAGTTTGTTCTTTCACCAAAACAGAATAAACAATAATATGTTAAAAGCACTTTGTGGCACAATTACTTCCTCATGGAGAAAGGTGCAAAACAGAAGGCAAGCTTTACCTATTAGATACTGAGTCATACCTTCTCTTATCCATGTTTCTACTAAATATAGTTAAATTATCAAGAGAGCTATTAGACAATATCATAAGAATTTTATAAATATGAATTAGTGAGTTATTAGCTTAATTTATAAAAAAAAGATGATGCTTAAATATCAAGAAACCGCTTTGTAAGTTCTGTGATTCAGTGGCTGTAATAAATCATCAAGGAAACCCATTAAACTTCTCCACTGCAGACAACTTTCAAAGATTCGAAAAATGAAACAAAAGAAAAACATCATTACATAAACGCTTTCTAAAACTAACAGTAGTGGTCACATCTGAAAACAAATATAGCCTTTTAAATTGCTTTATGAATGTGTTAGAAATAAGTTTTTACATTTCATATCAAACTTTAGAAACTCTCCTATCTCAAAATGTGTCTTCCATTCCAAGTAAATATTTCCAGTATTTGATTACTCCTTAAGACAGAGCAGTACATGGTTGTAAGTAGACTCTGGTTTCCCAGAGCTTTAGTTTAAAGTGCCTGTTGTAAATTCCTCTACCAAATTCTCAGTGACAAAACATATGCCTCGCATCAAATCTATCTGCACCTTGTACTAAATATTTAAAAAAACACTACATTTTACTACTATTCTTCTCAAAATTCAGTTCATTTGAATAAAAGGATATTCAAAATTCACAATTCTCTAGTCAATGATATGGTTGCTTTATGGTCACTTATCACTGAATCATGGAATGGCTTGGGTTGGTAGGAACCTCAAGGATCATCAGCTCCCAACCCCTCTGCCACAGGCAGGGCTGCCAATTGCTAGATAAGTACTAGATCAGACTACCCAGGGCCTGATCCAACTTGGCCTTACACACCTCCATGGATGCGGCATCCAAAACTCTCAGGGTAACTTGTTCCAGCACCTCACTACCCTCAGTGAAAAACTTCCAAAATCTATTCTACATCTCCCCTCCTTTAGTTTAAAATCAATTCCCCTTTTCCTATCACTATCTACCCTTGTAAAAAGTTGAATTTTTTCATGTTTATGAACATCCTTTAAACAGTGGAAGGCCATGAGTTCTACCTCGTTACTATGATAGACTACACTTATTTGAGTGAATTGCTTTGATTGACTTTTTGCTGCCCAACTAATCTTTTAAATAGTAACTGTTCCACTAATTTCATAACAAATACTTGTGCAAAAAACTGCACAAGTATTTTATTCAATAAAAATAATACACATAAAAATAATGTAATAAATTTATTTTTTTTTAAAAAAAAGGTGTTGCAAAAGGATTTCAAAATTGATTCACACATCTTGTGGACAAAACCAGAAAACATGAACTTTTAATATAGTGCATATTCATATCGGAAACATCTATGTATGAAATCTGACAGTAGCGATTAAAAATACAGTCTTCACCTTTCTATCAATTATACGGCAACTGCTCACACACGCAGAAGTACTGTGTCAATATGGCTTTAAAAAAAGCTAATAAATATGAATATTCTAATTTTAATCAATTTTTTAGTACAAAAACTGAAGTCAATAAGAAAAACTTCAGCCAATTAATGAACTTATGATTTATGCAAATGAAACCTGCCCTTTCAGGAATAGTTTCAAACTATTTTACAGATAATTATTTAAAGATTCTGTATCCATATGAACAACAGGTTAAGTAAAGACATGGATAATGAATAATCCTGCAGCCATTCCATGCTGCAAATAACCATCTAAAATTGAGATTAAAAAAACTGAATCTCCATTTGTCAAACGGTAATAGCTAGTCGAACAATTTAATACTTTTTATTCCAGATTTAGTAATAAATATTCATCTTTGCTCACAAAACGTGTATTTTACAAAACTCATTCAACCGTGGCTGAAAGACTGTGCTGGCAAATTAGCAGCCAATAAGCATTTAACTGCAGTTCAGAAACCACTTAATTATAAGCATCTTTCTGTTTCATGATGTCTTCAACTCAAAAACATTTGCCAAATTGCAAATGGTATACAAGCAAGAGGCCTCAGGTCTGAATTACCTCACAAACGACAAACAAAGCAATTTACATTTTGAGCATGGGAGAGGGAAAGCGCAGCATTGCAGTGTTTGAAATAAGATAAATAATTGCTTATCTTCCTCTAATCTCTGCTCAGTTAGCAGCCAAAAGTGAGACATCTATATGATTTTTAGAACATAACATTTCTGAAAAATTGATTGTTCATGAATCATGTAATTAGCTCTGTCTCTGGTAACATAAGATAGAAAACCTGGAAGGCCCCATCAAGATTATCCCTCAAATCTGCAGTTTCAGCAGTTGTGTATTTTCATTGAACTTACTGAACAAATTGCACATTCAAAAAAAAATCTCTCCTATAACATCCTCCCTAACCTCCCTTTTCTTCGTGTAAGACAAGCCAAAAACAAAATGCAGTAAAGACAAAATATTTGCTGAGTGAGAGACAGATGATAGAAAAAAATAATAATAATAGTTTTCTGGTTTTAATTTTCAGCCTAAATATATGGTTCTGGAAAGCAATTCTTCATCTCCCATATATTCTCACTCTGGTACTGACTTACAGAATAAGCCTGAAGAAGAAAATTAACTCACTACCCTTTTTGCAGTAAGGCACGGTATACATTTCCAGGATTTGTTCCCATAACCAAACAGTTTTCTTGCACTGCTGATTTCTTGCCAACTGTTATGAGAGCAGGACCAAAGAAAGCCATTTTCCTGTTGCAGAGAGTTAAAAACTGTTGCCACCAATTACCGGGTTTCTGTGTTAACAGATGTTGGGATATCCTGCTTCTGTTTCAGTCTGGTCCAGGGAAGGAACTAGGAGGCCAACCGAGCTGTAGAGTACCTTCACAACAGTTATTGATGTCCTAGAAGTTCTCCAATTCAAAAGAATCCTACCCCTAGAAGAAATAACTGTGCATCGGAACAGGTTAGGGCCTGATCAGGTGGCAAGGAGTTCTGCAGAGAAGATCATGAGCCAGCAGCATACCCTTGTGGCCAGGAAGGCCAATGGTATCCTGGTGTGCATTAAATAGTGGCCAGAAGACTGAGGGAGGTTATCCCACCCTCATTACTCTGCCCTGGTGAATTCACATCTAGAGAACTGTGTCCAGTTCAGGGACCTTCAAGACAGACAGAGAACTCCTGAAGAGACTCCAGAAAGACAGTTAGGAGCCTGGAACAGCTCCCTTATGAGGAAAGGCTGAAAAACCTGGAACCGTTCAGCCTGGAGAAGAGAAGATTGAGTGGGGATCATATCACTACTTACAAATAACTAAAGGATGAGTGTCAAGAGGATGTGGCCAGCCTCTTTTCAGTGGGGCCCAGTAAAAGGACAAGGGTTAATGAGCACAAACTGGAATACAGGTAATTCCATACGAACATAAGAAAGAACTTTACTTAGAGAGTGATAGAACACTGGAACAAGTTGCTTAGGGAGGCTATGGAGTCTCCTTCTCTGGAGATCTTCAAAACCACCTGGACACTTCCCCATGCAACCTACTGAAGCAAACCTGCTTTAGCAAGAGTGTTGGACTTGATGATCTCCAGAGGCCCCTTTCAAACCCTATGATTCTGTGAACCTGTAAAATTGCATCACTTTTACAATACAAGATATGCTATTATCACGATATAAAATAAGCTAACTCAGCAGAAGACATCTGTATCTGGGATATATCCTAATTCTAAAGCTACATTTTGCCTGCATTTATCACTGATTCTGACTTTCACTATAACAACTGATTCCTTGAATGAAACGAAAACATACATCTTAGAATAAATCCTACAGTTAAAAATACCAATTATATTTGTCCAGAAAGGGGAGGTCTTTTCCATAAAAATCTATCTGAATCATAAAGGACCTAAGTATAACACTATTTTTTATCTGAATTTATTATGAGATCATTTTAATGAAAGTTCAGTAGATTCAATTAAAATTTGTTTTGTGGTTGAAAGAAGAATAATGGAGCTTAGCAACAGTTATGAGCAGTTTCTATAGCTTCACAAAGAGGTCAGGAAGCCAGATATAAAGTTTAAATCAGCAAAACTTGTGGTCAATAGTAGCTGCCACTGAATAGCTATTCTACGCTTTAATTAGATTCCTGCACCTACTAAAACATCACTCAAGAGGGTTTTTTTTCAGCTCTATTTCAGATAAGGAATATGATTATCAAACCCTTTTATGATCTGTATTAATGGAGGTAGCATTAATACATGTTTAAAACATGAATTACTCATAATCCAAACTTTAACTCATAAAATTGTTGATAATACTAATTTAATTAGTCTTAAGATAGTCCTGTTGCTTTACTATCATTAAATTGCTGGTTTATCTTTCTGACCTGCTATAAAACATCGACAATTCACCCTGACAGGAGAAAATTAATTCCTTTGTGTTAGAAAAACAGATTACCTTGGTTATTTACATCTTAATCCACAGTGTAAACATGTTTGGCAGGTCAATAAGTGAATCAAGTCAATGTTTCTGAACTAATGTTTCTCTTAGATATTTTTTATAAGCACATTTTCTTCAATAAAATAATGAAAACAAAGTGATGAAGATGGAATTGTAATCCCTAGTATGGTCAGAACATCAAACCTACCTGACTAGATTTTCATTGTCTCCAGTCCCTTTGCACGTAGCACATTCAGTTCTTAAGTCCTCTGACTTGGGCTTCTTTTGCAGAACAGATTGCCGCTGTCTTCTTTCTCTGGGAATCCGTTCCTGTCATAATAGTAGACAAAAGAAAGGAATGGGGGGAAAGAAGGAGAAGAAAGCAAATATTTTCAATTACAGTACTGAAAGTAACATTTCAACCCAAAGTTTAATTTTTTTTTTTTTTTTGTGAAAGTGTTTAAAACAAACAAACAAACAAATCAAAACGCTATATTCCAACCTCAGGTTTTTCTTCATCGGGCACAAAGCTTCGTTTTCGTCCTCTAGTTCTCTAGAAGAAAATATATTTAGATTTCAATATAAAGTAACACAGAACATTTCTGCTATTTACTACTCAAAACATCAACAAAAATATGCCTCATGAAATCATTTAAAGAACTGTCTCATGAAATCATTTAAAGAACTAACTACAGAACTACTGAGGGAAAACTACAATATCAGATGTTAGAGAAATGTACAGCACTGCTCAAAAAGAAAATATAAATTATTTTGTTGAGTTGTGCATGCAGAGTCTAATTCTAAAGAACACCATCTTCAGAATAGTTTCATGAAGACATTTCATGAACTATCCAACTACAAAATGCATGAGTTTAAATTTAATATGAACTTTACTAGAGAAAATTAATACATGATGTCAGAGTACACAGAAATTCACCTTACTGTTTTCTGTGATCACAAGACTTCATATACCATAAGCTTTTTTTTTGTTACAATGGAATATTACATATCACTTTTTTTTAATTTAATATATATTAAAAATTGGTCCTTTAGAATTATGACACTATTAAATTGGCCTTTTGTAATCTAATTTATATTTCAGTACAGGATATTTATATATTATATAAATACAGTGCAGGATATTTATATATTTATATATCTGTGATTCTGTGATATGCTTTTGTACAATGTTTTCAATATTAACTAGGACAATTAAATTCTGAAAAACATTTTATCAGCTTTAGTTTCATATATGCTGAGATACACAGTAGGAGAGATGAAAACAGCTATGTGGCAGATCATTTTTCAATCTAGGCAATTCTATGATTCTATACTAAGGGACATGATTTAGCGGGGAAATATTGGTGGTAGATAGATAGTTGGACTAGATGATCTTGAAGATCTTTTCCAGCTCTGGTATTCTATGACTCTATACATCTACAGCCAACATTAAAAATGGTACAAAATAGATCAGATGAGTAATATGAGAGGCAGAACTAATTTCAGTATTGCATTTGGCCAAAAGAATTAAATGCCTACAGTGTTAAAGCAGTCATTCTAAAAAGTAACATATCCATAAACTGTTATCAGAAATCAAAGGTTTAAAAAGAACTGTAAGTATCTACATGCAACTCACAAGCAAATCTAGTTTCACTCAGTACTTTATCTCTGAAGCAGCAACAATATAAACTGCTGTTAACTTGGTAGTATCACACTTCCCCCTTATTTAAGAAGGAAAGAAAATGAGAACAGATGCAGTAGGATGTAGAAAACAGATACAATTCTATTTAACAATGTCTCGTACTTCAAAATTAGTTCTAAGAAGAACTTCAAAATGCTTGTTTTTCTTGGAGAAAACAGTCATCTACAAAGTCATTTGCCATGTGGTAAAAAAAATGCACACTAATTTTTCATTTCACTTATTTTTAACACAGCTACTTTTGATGTCAACACAAAAAACTAGTGAACAAAATCTTAGAACAGGTTAAGAAGCAGGTGGACAGTAAAACAAAATCCAACAAGCTAATATTATAATGCTTTTCCTGTTTAGCCTTCCTTGGAGGGGATTTTTCCTAGTTTCACGGTAAGATTGTTCAGTACTTTACATTATGATAGACATTTAAACATAGCTGTAGTGTAAATAAAACTGCCACTTCAGCAGACTGTACCTGCTTAAGTTAGTTACACAGTATTTGCAAAGCTTTTTTCTGCTTTTGAATAAGAATTAACTCTGTAGTAAAAGGAACTTCAAACAAATGTACAAATGATTTGTTTTGTGTCTCCTTAAAAGACTAACTACTGTTAGGATTTGCTTTCACATTTCCCTAAGGACAACTGTTAAAAATTGTAGGACAGTAAGAGCTTTGAATGCCCTGTAAGAAATATTATTTTCTACAAATAAATGAAGGTCCATAAACTGGAATGCTCTCATATTCTAATCTTGCAGCCATATGTATTGTGTTTAATTCCATCAAGAAATTCCATCAGAAAAACTTAAGAACACAATAACAACATGAGACTTTATTCCAAGTCATTTTTTAGGTATTTCAAAGTAACAGCCTATTTACTCAACACATAAATACAGATAGGTAACTGTAAGTAATACCTCTTATTTCCATGGAAACTACAGCTGATACAAAGAATACAATAACACTATTCGATAGAGCAAATTCTCTGCTACAAAACACACTTCTTCAACATAGGCACTACCATTAGCTAAGCATTTTTGTCAGCAATGAACATGCTACACTCGTAAAATTACATCTGCACCAGAAGAGGTGACCCACTGTTGTTGTCACCACTGATGAACCACAGCATACACCTCCTCGGGGAGCTCACTACCACTGTTTAGTATCCATAAACATTCAGCAATCAGCAATGAATGTCAATGAGTGCCATTTTTTTCTACATGGAGAAATTCAGTTACACATCTTTGCTTCATATGCACTTCCATGTCAGTCACTTCATCATACTCTCCCTCTGCTGCCATCTGTCACACAACAACAAAATGTAACAGAATACTGGTGGCAAGGTTCAACCTCTACTGTCATACTACCAATATCTCTCTCTGACATTGTGGGCCAATATAATAAAATTGGAGGCATTACTTTTGAAACAGTCCTTGTTATTTAATATATTTTTAATTAAATTATATTGAATTATTATTTAAAACACATTTAATAATACAGTCACAATTGACATGTATTGCTTTCCATAACTGAGTTATTCTACGCTTGTAACTTGATTTCATGACAAACTGTTCTTTTTCCCTTCTAAAGTCTGTTAAAATTAAATGTTGGGATGAAAAATCTAAGCAGAAGACAACAAAGGAGTTCAAAATGTACTATTAAAAAGCAGTTGTTTTCTTAGATCACTATTACTGGATTATTCTCATATCTCAGACACACCTACACCAATTTTTCCAAGCTTATTACTGAAAATTCTTCCTACACAAAAGGGCACAATCACAGTTCAAATCGCCTTAATCTCCAAATGATGCATTTTTCACTAGATTTCACAGTCTTCCAGGTTGAACCAAGGGGAGAGCATAGAAAATAAGAATTTAAAGGAGAAAATTATCAGTGAACAATCATTGCAATTGTCTCACAGCAGATAGCTATCAGTCTAAATCTGAAAGAATCAATTCATTACAGGTATCTGAATTAATGTAGCATTAGAAATATTGATATAACAGTGCATATAAAATCTAGTACTGCAATAAAAATATTTTCTACCTTATATGTTTAAAAATGGCATCTGCATCATCTATATACAAATACCTAAAGTCATTGTAAATTATAATCAAACCGAAAGTTTTCTTCCCATCAAATTAACTACCAGCATTACTACTTCTATCCTCTGTCGTTAGCTCTATGAACATTTATAACTCCAATAATTTCAAGCCATGTAGGCCCCATTGAATGCAGCTGTGTAAAAGATAAAAAGTAGGTATAAAATTGCATCATAGTTTACAGTGTCCTTGTTTCAGATGTTTAAGCAGGCAAGTCAATAATTCATGATATGTACAATTAGAGTAATGTCACCTTGAAAACTAATACATAGACTACAAATTCAGTAATGATAAAATATTTTTTAACCAAGTGGAAAATACTATAATTACCATGTAAAAAATTAGATTAAAAAATTTAAATTATAAAAGTACAAATTATATTCTTTATATGCTATCATAGGTAAAGACCCAGGAAAAAAAAAAGGGCTTCTTTCAGCCATCATTGTGCATTGTGTCCATCTGTTGTATGCAGCAGCCTACTGTCATGGTTTGGAAACACACATCAGCTTAGGGAATTCGAAATATCAGGACATATATTGCTGAAAAAGCAGGATACTGACATATGGAATGAATAATGTACAGTGCATAAACAAATGTGTGAAAGATTCAGAACTAGGTGTGCATGTTAAGAAGGTATTAAAATCGACAAGAAATCAGTAGATAATGTGGATTCCAACCCAAAGAAGGAAGTATTGCACTGAAAACACTTCCTTACAAAATCAGACAGTTAAACTGTCCAAAATGAAACAACAAATGTTCAAAGGAAATTTGGCCAAGAACAGGATCAGTTTGTCAACCAAAAAGGGAGAGAAACTACTCTGAAGTCTTCAGCAAAAACTGATGTGGGAGTTTCTATTATCAAGTTGGGAAAACTAGAATTTGGCTAAATTTCACTTTCAAATAAGCTCCTTTATTTAAAAGCAACTCAGTAACAACTTGACAACAATATGAAACATAAAGAACATTAAGAAATACACTGACTGGACAATTTTGAAAATTCTCATTAAAAAAATGAATTTGATACATGAGACAAATGAAATACTTTTGTTAAGGTCTAGGATTCTTACAAGACCCCATACCTGGGATCAGTTCCAGACACTGAAAGGAGATAATCTGTTTGCAAAGCAGTAAAGAAAACAAAGCAGCAAAGCACGGCAGCAAAGGAAATAGACTGCCATCAGTCATAGACACAGCAAGCTGGTATGTTGGTTTGCAAATGTGAAAGCAGAATGTTGAACGTGACAGAACTGGTGCATACATGACCCCTGACCACTATGGCTGTCAGCAAACCACATCATTATCCCTCACTCCTTTGTCTGCAAGATGCATGCTTTAAACCTGCTCATCCAAAGACAGCAGCAGAAAGAAGAATGCTCTCTTGAAGCAGTTTTGCTCTCCCATGAAGAAAAGGAAAATCAACAGGATTCAGAACTGTTCAAAAGGAAATGGCAGTCCCTAAAAATCACAACTATGCACTCCTGTTAAATGCTAAGCATTTACTGAAATTTAATAGGAGGATAAAAGCTTATACTGTCACTTTTTCTGTTCAAAGGATCTCTCAGCATAATAAAAAAATTGAAAATAAATGAAACATTGGGATCATCTGTGGTCAGCAGTTGTGGTGAGCAACAGTTCAAGTATACATAAAGTGAAAGCAAAATAGTATGGTTCTGGCTTTGATCAGCTCATTTTTTATTTTTTATGTTTCAGTAAATCAGTGACAATTTCTGAACGACAATTCCAGAAAGTTGTTTGACAAGATGTATTTAAACATGAGGGGTGAGAGCACAATGACATTTAAAAGCACTTAAGAAAGGTCTGCTCTCAGTTTCACTTTTGCTTACTACATTAATTGGTTAGAATTTCTCTTAATGTTTGCACATAAGCACTGCAAAGAGGCCCAGTACATCTGCTTTTGCAGTTATATCTGTGCAAATTCCTAGGTTTCACTACATTTGCATTCACTGCTTCTGCTAGTAGACAGGATTGATGCTCTTTACTATGCTGGTGCTTCTGTACCTCTCGGCTGTCAAAGAAGTAACACTGCTGTATTCATAGGGCTCCCTTTTGTCACTGAGTTGCTAATATAACTGATAGTGATGGCACCACAAAATAATACTTTCTGTATAATGGTGAGCACAGGAAATTCATTCAGTACTTACTCCAAGTGCTCCTAGAGTTTTGAGGCACACTGTATGACATAATGGCACCATTAGGAAGGTATGCATTTCTGTCTGAGAATTTCATATAAGTAATTCAAAACTAGTCACAGAGTTCCCATTACAAAATAGATTATATTACTAAACACATACCTGCCTCTAACACTATTGATACAATGACAATTTCTTTGTTGCCTAAAGTCTGGAGACGTACTATGTGGAAATCATATATATAAACATCCAAAGTTTACATAAAACAAATGTATCAAGGTATGAATAAAATGCTGCTTATAAACACAAAGTACCATTGATCACTGATGAATCTTCAATAATGCTATCAAATACACTTGCATTACAGCAAGTAAAAAAGGAATGCTGAGTTTTATAAACTACGGGTAGGTTTTCTGAATGAAGAACTGGGAAAACTTCTAACACTTTCAGAGAAGAGTAACTTAATGAAATAATAAGAACACACATAAAGCAAACTACAGGTTTTCAAAAGCTTGAGAAAAAAAAGTTGAAGTTGCACAGCTAATGTGATCTTCCACATTTTACAAAGATGATAATTTCTAATCCATGTCCCCCAATCTTCATTAAGAGTTCAATGTTGCCAATATCATTTGCCAATGGAAAAGTTATAATTGAGACATTTGCAGAAAAACACTTTTGACTTTGTTTTCTTTAATGGAAAAAAAAAAGCTACTGATGGAATCACAGAGGCATAAAATTACTTTAAATAAAGGTAAGGACAGTTAATTTAGACACCAGATGGCACACTCGCTCAACACAGATCAAAGCGAATACCTTGAATGGTAAACTTTGGTATTCATCAGAATCTATCTCTGGAATAATTATTTAATTTTCTATAAAGCTGGCAGTAATAAAAAGGGAACTGCCAAACAACAACAACAAAAAAAACGGCAGTAAACCAATATATGATTAAAACAACAAATAAGTCAACCCCGAAGCTTAATTACAGAGACTTCCAATTTCCTCCATAAAATGGGGAGGCTCTTTTTAGTTTCCTTTCTTGTAAGAAATTTTGTAGGAAGTTTTTCCAACATTCCTGTCTCCATGCTGTGAAGCTTTACTACCATTGGCAATTAACACTGTACTACTGTTTCTAAGAACTCTCTATAAGAGTTTGAGAATTAGAAGGACTACTTCACATCCAAAAGGCAAAAAGGCAAAACAAAAACAAAAAAAGAAACCAAAAAACCTGAAAAAACAATTCAGTTTGCTGATGCAAAAGAAATTCTTTTCTGTAAAAGTTAACATAAATGCCTACTTTCACAAGGTCTTAGTTGAAAAATTCCCACATGTCTATAGTTACATCATCCAAATATCATTTAGAGTATGTCCATCTTTTTATGTCTTTCCTAGTAAAAATAAGTTATCCATGAATTTCGTTTCTTAAAAATACAAATCAAAAGATTAAAAACAAACAACTCGTCCTTCCCCAACCCCAAGTAATCGTATATAGTCCATTCACTTCAAACTTTGTTGATGAGCTGCATTACTTTACTTTCTGTCTTTCAAGCCCAAACAAGTAGTTCATAACTATCTCAGTAACTGTCAAGTATTCATGTATTTGGCAGGCTGATAGATCTAGTTCTGCATGTTTGAATTGATATGCCATAGATTGGTTTGAACTTTAGTGTTAGAGGGGTAAAAAATAATGGTAATTTACAACATTCTTTCTTATAAACACCTTTAGTTTCAGAAAACTGAGGAACTCCTGTTTTAATTTTTTCTCATGTTCAATTAACAGCAACTTCCAAGGCGAATACTGCAAAGGCACAGTTACCTGATGATAGTTGCTTCGTTTGGAATTCTACTCAAACTTCAATGAGCTGATCAATCATTGACAATGTCAACTAACATGACAGATAAGAGTTGTAATATCGTTTGCTGACTCTATGAAGCCCTGAACACTCAAATTGGAAATGTTTTTCCTATTTTCTTTCTATAACTATCCCTTATTCAAAACTTGTATCTATGACATCACATAATTAAATTACACAATACATGTTTGGAAAGAACTTGCTTGAAATACTTCAGTTAAACACTAAATAACAATTGTTTATCTTTTAATACATGCAGTAAGAAAAAATAATTACTTCTCTTTTTGTATTTCAAACAAAAGCAAGAAATATTAACTTATTCTAAATTATACTATTTATTTGTAAAACAAAAGCAAAGTACACAACAATTCCCTAAGCTGAACATAGTTTGTAGGTGCTCTGTCAGTATTTTTATTTCCTTTTAAAAACTAATCTGCTTAAAAGCGTAGCCCCTCAGGCACAGATTTGTTTTCTTTCATGTTCCAACAACGAACAGCATACTGCTGGCAAATAAAATAATTCTTTTCCCCAAAACACTGAGTTTTTACTGCTTAACAGAAAAGCCACTGTCTACTCACTGGATTTTATACAGAGTGATTACAGAAAAAAAGAAGTTATCAGATTTTCAGTTTTCAAGTAATGAAAATAAGAAAATCAGAAGATGGAATCGTTTTTAAATCCCTTGAGAAACTATTCGATGTTCTAAATCCTTTACAAAAAGACAACTTCTTCATTTCAACAGTGGGCAAATGTTTGCATTTAAAAGGAACTAAAAATGGAATCTATACACACACACACAAATGCTAATATGCTCATTAGAAGTACCCCAGAATTACAAGGAAAAGCATTCCCTACCACCTCTTACAGCACACAGCCAGCCCCAAATGCATAGTTTTGCTTTAAAAGATGTGACCTTTCTTACAGAAACTCCTTTATACTGCTAGAAGGCAGCACATATACTAGATAAACTGGATACTTTCAAGTAAAAGAACTACTGAAATTACACTTAGAGATATTTTTTTCAAGGGACAGAAGCGGCATACTCATTTTGAAAAGTACAATACCAGACTACCAAAATTATTTAACTGATGACAACTTGGGTGAACAATCACCTGTGTTTCCTTTTTCATTCGAGAATATCAAAGGAAGTTGGAAGTTATAAAAAGCTGATTTGTGTTAATAAGGATAATCTTATGAGGGCTCTCATAAACTGAACATACATAATAGTATAGAAGAACAGCATTAATCCCTCAGCTTACTGCTCTAAAGCACTAGCTGTACCTCTTAGAAACATACACTATTAGACAGTCTTTTCTTTTAATCTTTGTAACAAAAACATCCAACATGAAAAAACTGTGGGTTCTGAGAGCAAACATTAAAACACATCTTCAGCTTTTTTACAAAAAAAAACAATGTTTAGATAGCTCAGTTTATGCAAATTAGCCATTCACTAGCAGCAGCAATAATGATTTATGAAGCTTATACAAGTATGAAATTGGAATTACAAGGATTATGGATTTAAATAGAACTAGTTTGAAAAGTTATCTACTGAAATCCAGGAAATTGCTTAAACAATTACTAAGATTACTGAACAAGGCTTGAATTGTATAAGCAAAAATACTGCTTATATTCTGTCTGCAAATTCAGCTCTTGTACAGTAGACTAAAGACCTAAGACCTAGTCTGTTCACACTCAATAAATACTTGTTTAGACTCCGATTCAGAGAACTTTGATTTTTAAATTTACCTTTGAGCATTTATGTATGATATTACATGACCTTTTAAGGCAAGTTTAAAGCAAGAAATGCGTTCTCATAAACTTCCTCTTTCACGTACAACATGCTAGGGACCCTCTCCAAAACAATGTAGTCCAAAGGACTGCACATTCTCACTGTTGTCTCATTTACTTTGAAATGGTTGCTCTTGATATAAATGTTCTTTGATACAAATACCCCAAACCATGTGAAACCTAAGAGACTGAAATATTAGAGTACATTTACAGAGTTGTTTTTAAAAATTTACACAGTATTAGGTAATTTGTACGGTACATGCAAAATACTGTCCTGACAACATTTAGAGAACTGCACAAGCAAGAAGCGTGATCCTGATTCTGAATACCCTTCTCCAGTCATACTTCTCTCTCACTTCCAAATTCTAGAGGGATATTGAGTCCTCAGTGTTATATAGAAGCTGTGAATACCAGTGTATTCCCAATTGCCCCTAGTCTCTGATCCTCTCGGTTCAGATTTAAGATTAGGCTGAACAGTGTAGTCCTAGTAGAAAACATAAATTTTCATTAGAGTCTCCACCTCCCTCTCAACCAGTTGGAAAATAAGTATAACTCACAGCTCTTCCCAGCCCAGCAATTAGTTATGAGCCAAGTTTCTGCACAAGCAGACTGAAGAAAGAAATGACACCTCATTAAAAATAACACAAAGCATCCCATTCTAAAACTCTGCTTAGAAGCATCTTGAGACAGACTTAAGGCTAAGCAGTTAAGACAATTAAAACGAGAATACCCTGAAAATAATTCTAAGTTCAGACAAAGCAAAGTAGAAGAGATGATATGGGTTACAGAAGGTAAACAGATATACTAGTCATTGTTAAGAATAATGCAAAACAAAAACACTGAAAGGTAGACAAAAAAAATATATGGAAAAACAAATTTCTTTTTTCTTTTAAAAAGAATTTCCCTGGGGAAAATAAAATCCCCAATAAAACTGAATTCAGGAGCTTTGATGGAAAAGAAATATATATATATATATATATACACATACATACACACACACACACACATACATACATATTTGCAGAACTTAAATACACATAAGTAGATCAGATGAGAAACAATAGTATAATTCTTAATATTCCTGAAATGTCATCTTATGCTTCATAGCCAGATGGAAATGTGGGGAAAAAAAAAAAATCTGTTACAATTATTCATGAAAAGCCTGTATTTTATCATGTCTACCAAATATGAGTTGCAAGACAAATTAATAATAAAATTTAGAAAGAAGACAGTCTAACATAGTATAGCATTATATGTACTTAGCATACAGAATTAGTTAATCACTTCTCCCTATAACATACGTAAAACAGTTACAAATATCAGCTAATACCACCTAATCCAAATTTATCAAAATAAAAATAGTAGAGCTTACCCACAATTTGTATAAACAAAAAACAAAGAGTCCAATGCAATAAACGGCTGTAATTAAATTCAAACAGGTAAGCTGCATTCTCTTTTCTTGGGTATGTAGTAACACCAAAACAAAAGCCTTCTCACAATTGAATCAATTGAAAATAAGTTTATGCAAAACACATGGAAATTCCCTTAAGAGCAACATACAATTCAACAGTCTCTAATTGCACTTGTTGATTATAACTATAAACAAAGATGATTACACACTGCTAGGTAAGTGGGTTTGCCAATTTGCAAACAAATTTGCAAAACAAAATTAAATTGAATAAAATGTTCAGAGATATTAAGATGAGAGAACTGTGAACGTATTTTCAAAATTATTCACTTTTTTCCCCTCTGTATTTTAAAATATTTACACCAAGTAAATATACAAAGAAATACACAAAAGACACCAAGTCTGGTCATCACTGTTAAACCATACCACAAAGAAGTTCTCTCCATAATCAGATAAAATCTTTCCCCTCTAACAAAGAAGGTAGCTGGGAATCTCATACAACTTGGAGGTGTCTACAATGTCTTCCAAGATCAACACTTCTCATTTTGTTATACCACCTCAATGTATCAGTCTCATTAAAGAATTCAGCAGAGTTCAGAAAAAGAAACAAGCAAGGTATCAAGTGCGTGAAGTTTCTCTTCCACAGTTAAGCAAAAGGTAATGCTAATGACATGAAAAAAAAAAAAAAGGCCAGTACAGGAAAGCCAAACAATCAGAGCTAAAGAGTTTAATCAGAGATAACTTTATCATAGGATACCATATCTTTCAAATTTGTGTTTTGTAGAAAAGACTGGAGAGAACTGAAAGACGCCTTAAAAATTGAAACAGAGGAACAAAGTATTTATCAGACAGGTAGCCATAATTCCTCCGCAGTGGAATGTTGTACTTTTCCAACATATTAGCCCATTCAAAGTAAATTTTAGCTGTGTGTTATATAATATCACATGCATTAATAGGGGAGGCATGGGGATCATGCAGCAACAGTGACAGATCATCACAGTGAAGGAAGCACTCAAAAACAAACTTCTCTACACTTAGCACAGAAGAAACTTGGCCAGTATCACATAAGCAGAGTAATAAACTCTCATGATTCCAGCCCGGTTTGGCCTAGCTCCATGACTAATATAATGAGAGACTGTATCCAAAACTGAAGGCCTTACTCTAATGCTACAGGCAAGATAGCTAGGGAGCACTCACCGCAGAGGCAAGCAAAAAAAGAACAGTCTTGTGACTCTCAGTCAGTTTTATCTTTCCCTCTGAATGGAAAATGGAAATGGAATAATGAAGTCTTCTGAGAACTGTAGTTTGTTCCTACTCTTCTGAGAAAGGTACATGGAACTACTGTCAATCCACAGAACTACAGCATTAGCTCTAACTCCCAGTGCACTACATAGAATACCAATAACAAAAATCATAAAATCACAACATAAAGCAATATTGCTTTCCTATAGATACGCATACTATGCCTTACATTACCCTTCTATTACTAGTTGGAATGCCTTTCCTGCAGTACTTTTAGTTTTATTTCTCATAATCATGAATCTCTAACCCCTACCACTATATTAGGTTTAGACATGGGAAAGAGAAAGAAGAAAAATGAGAGAAGAGATGTTAAGAGTTCAGTAAACAGGAAGACCAGATTGTCTCTTTTCTGTATGAACATGACCACAGTCAGTTTAACTCATCCAGACAACTGTTAAGAACCTACTGATTCTCACATGTAAGAAAAAAAGGAATTTTCAGCCAATGAGAAGAAAGCGAACAAAAAGTTTCTGCTCTGTCGGTGCTCAGTTATTCATAAATTTTAATTTTGTGAAGAGTCCAAATAGTTACCGGTAAATTAATTGTTTTGGCTTGAGTAAGGAGTTGGACTCAATGATTCTTATGGGTCCTTTCCAATTCGGGTTATTCTATGATTCTATTCTTAAAGTTCTTCTTAGTCACAGATTAGGAAAAGAAAATTATTGTGTAAAACAAACCTGCAGCCCAAACATTCCATATATGTTGAAATTTATTTAAACCAAACATTTAGGAGAAAAATACCTACTTAATCCCATCAAGGTATACACAGAAGAGTTAAGTGTGGTGTATCAATTCGTACAAATATCAGAAGTTAGAAAATGCCTCTGAGGAAAATGAAGTTCTAACCAATGTAACCCACTACACGTCAGAGGAAGTGTATCTAACCCTAAATTGAGTGGATTTAGGTATGTCCTAAGATTGGCAGTATTTTGGAAGTACCACAGTTTACATGTGAATAACTACAAATGACAAAAGGATCATTTGAACAAGAGTTCTTCCCTAAACTGGACCAAAAAGTCCTTTGATAACATTTATGTACATTTTGTAAGTGATGAGACATATCACACAAAAAGCTTGTTGTATCAGTAGAACAAAATTTTAAGCAGTAGAACACTAGAAAAAACACAATGGAATACAGAGATTAATGTTAAGTTCTACTCTCAAGTAAAAAAAATTAAATATTTCTTGAACCTAAGAAGCAAGTTCTTCTAAAAAAAATAAACAAAAGCAAGCAAAAAAAACCATCACCAAATAAAAACGAATGAAAAAAACTCACAGCACCATCCAACAGGAAAGTTAACAGCAAACACATTGACAAGGAAGTGACATACAAGGTCTTGTGATAATCTATGCAGTGAGTTTGCGGGTTATCCACACACAAAAAAAATAAATTACTTTTCAATTGTAATGTATATCTACCTGAGCATATGAGAACAAAGTGCCTGCACTATTAAGGCAAAAAATCACTCATAAAGGATAAGCTTAAGTGCAAGCATAACCTTCTGTTTTTCTGTAATCAACAAGGGCCTTAGAGACCAAGACGACTGGAAAAGCTTGCACAACTCTTCAGCTCAGAATTCTGTATCACACATGATTATTTACTTTAGCAAAACTGCATTTTTAACACACGTAATAAAGCCTTATTCAAGTAATAAAAATTATTATATCCATATTTTTATATTTAAAATTATAATATAATATTCAAGATGTCTGAAAGATAAGTTATTTTAAACAAAACTATTATGAATATAAAGCTGCATAACAATAATTCAGCTATTATTTACCGTATTTCTAATTGGAATTTTCTTCGGTTCTGGTGGCACATCCTGAGGAACAAATTTCACTGGTTCCTTAATCTGCCTCCGTGATCTTTTGGTCCCATCTGGTAAGGTTTCCATGGCAATATCAGCTTCCATGTCACTGCTACCTGCCTGGTCACACTCTGAGCACTGCCTGCAAAGGGAAAGGTTTTTTATTTAAAACTGCAGTCACAAAAGCACAAAAACAAATGTTTTGAGGTTAAAAAAAAAAAAGTGTTTGGGTTTCAAAGAAGTCAGTAAAGCCAATAGCAACTAAAAGAATCTCTCAAACGCATGATAACTTAGTCATCTGTGCATAAAAACAGCAAAACGCTCTGCTGCTGTGCTTGTATTTTGAAAACCAAGATTTTAGAAGTAGAATATGGTCTTGTTTCAGTATTCGTATTCTACCGTATCCCTATTTTTAATGGTGTTTGATGGTCTGTAATCTATCAATTATTGAAAACTCTGCTGGAGTTTAATCTCTACAACGATACACTGATGACATCATTCTGACGACAGTGGTCTTTAGCAGCAGGGATTTAGTAAAAAATATCCATTTTGAAAATCAATTGTAAAATCTATTTCCTAAGGGAGAAGATTTTAAATCTAAGAAAAAGTTATGCAATAACAATCTTTGAACAATAAGTTGAAAAAATATGCCTGTTGAATTTCTGAGAAAGCACCTAATCACAATCTGAACTTCAAAGTGTACCTTATCTGAGGAAATGCTATTGACAAGCTCCAAGACAGGAATAACAAGACGGGAAGTCATCAAGTTTTGTTCTCATTTGCAGAAATGACTCATTTTATGCAAAGTCATAAATGCAGATGGTAACTAAAAAATATGTTAAATTAAAATTTTAAAAATGATATCCTGATGGAGGATGGGTAAACTGATGATAAAGGATTTACATTTTTTCCTCACATATATATTTTTTCAATTCTGCAAACTATAAATCCTTTCAAGCAAATTCTAATTCATCTCTGTTTTTGTATATTCAAAATATTCCTTTAATTGTATCAACTAGAAAATAAAAATGTCCTGCATTAAAAGGGATACATACGTTATCTAAATGAAGCTGCAAATTTGCTCTGCAAGGAGACAAACCAAAATAAATGTACTTCATTATTTGTAGTTAAATGTTAATAAACACTTGAGAGAAGTCATGCCCATCATGCAACAAACTAAAAGAACAAATATTGTGTATATACTGATTTCTTCATCTATGAATGTTCAACAGAAAGAGTTTTGCTCCTGTAACATCAACTCATTTGATCGTAAGAAGCTAACAGTCTTGCCTTTATTTTGAAATGCCATTGCTGACTAATGGTATATTGCTTTTACTCCAAATTCCAATTCCTGTTTAACTCAACAGAAGAGTACCACAAATACTACATACAAAATGCCTTTACACTGCTTTTTTTAAAAAGGTTGCTTCTGATGCATGTTTCCATAACTTTTTTTTTTAACATACCAACTAAAAAAAAAACCACAAAAAAGAAGTCCATCCCACTGATGGTCTTACAGTCTATTCCAATAGGAATCAAATCAAATTAACATCTGGCTACACCTACAGCTACAGGCAGTGGTCGCAGTCTGCTAGACAAACCTGTGGTTGACAAGGTAAACTGCACAGGATCTAATCCTGGACTAAGGAGCCATTACTAGTATGTCCTTGGTGAAATCAACACATTTCTGCTTTAATTTTTCCATGTGTAAAATTAAGATAATTGCTTCTGCATTATAATGTTATGAAGATTAATCTTTCTTATCATTAATGCACTTCAGACCACTAAAAACAGGACACATGATAGTGCTAGTGGCATTTACTGATCTAGAAAAACAGAAGTACTACAAGGCAGACTGCAGGAAAGTTATCACTGTATGAAGATTTCATTAACAAAACACAAGAAAGTCAGCCCTTCATTAACACTGCAACATCAATCACATTTATATGGAAAGCACAACTAAAATCATTTGCTATGATCTGCTTACACTGACGTAAGCAATAGATGTGAAACTGTTCCTAAAGTGCTAATCTGAGCAATTCTCACCAAAAAAGAAATAAAAATCCCCTATGTTATGGTAAAAGCATGTATTGTATGTAAATTAAAAAAAAAAAAAACACAAAACAACTATAATTAAAGAGCCGCATTAAAAATGTTTTGTAAAAGAAAAAACAGTGATAGGATCTTATGAAAATGTCTGGAGCTGGGAACCTATCTAGCCTGTTGAATCTGACACTGAATCATTAACATTCCCATTGTTTAGCTGTAAACTGCTAAAAGGGAAACGCATTTTACTCTTCCCTCCATAAGCTCAGGCAATTGCACAGAAAACAAACTATGCAGCCCTGTAAAGTACTCTAATTTCACTAGGGCCCTATTTAAACGCAAATATGTTACTGTAATTTTGATGGAGAAGATAATAAGCATTTAATCCAACAGCTAAGATACTACCTGCAGGTTTCTGAAATTCCATTTTTACGACAAAGCTTACTCTGAAACAGGTGGTAAAAGTCTCACAGCAATCAAAGAAAAAAGGAAGCTATACAAAAAGAAAGCTGCAAAACCACAGCATGTTGGGAGGCAGGGGATAAACACACAGAACAAAACCTTACTAATACACCAAAGATGAAGGGAAAAAAAAAGTTACAAACACGAACTTCCAAGGAAACTCTTAATTTACTGAAATAGTCTCTACTGTCACTGGTAACTACATCTTATCAACCTTTTTATAAAACAGTCAAGCTATAAAGTTGTTTTGTTGTTAGCTCCCAAAGGATCCACAGAAAAGCTATTACAGAAATACAGTCTTCTATGTTGGAAACAATCTTCTTAACTTTCAGTTCCTATTATGGTTTATTTCAACATCGTTCTTGAATTTAAAGCACTCCTTTTTTCCATTCTGCTATTTAATTCCAATGCATTCATAGAAAGCACAGAACTCCCATTCCTTCTCTGGCAATGCTAAAGTCATGTTCGTTTTATTTTGTCTCTTCAATGACAATCAGTGAATTGAGAACCTATCACAACAGGTCATCTTTCCATCTGTTCTGACTATGACTTAATTAGCAAGTATTGCTATGCAGCACAAGTAACTTGATAGGAAAAACAGTGCTGAAGATTCTATTTCTGTACATGGCTTTTGTTTTGCTTTTACTCTGGATTTGCTTAATTTAGCCTCAGGGAAAATCAGTAGTTGAATGTAATAATCTTCTGGTCTCATCTGAAAAGAATGCAGTAACCATGTTCCATGGTCCACAATGTTAACTGCAAAGCAGCAAGTGATTTACTCCAAGCTGCACATTAAAATGTTGAAATAGATTTGCCCCCTGTAGAAAACAGGAGACCACAACTGAACATAATATTCTGGGCATATTATCCATGTCTTACACCAAAGCACCGCAGCATGGCTTAACAGAAGTTTCCTATAATTCAGTTGTGATTTTTTGTTCTTTTTTAAACTTACTGTGGCCAGCAGGGACAGAGAGGTGATTGTTCCCCTCTACTCTGCTCTTGTGAGGCCCCATCTGGAGTACTGCGTCCAAGTGTGGAGCCCCCAGTACAAGAAAGACAGGGAGCTGTTGGAGAGGGTCCAGAGGAGGGCCACAAAGATGATCAGGGGGTGGAGCACCTCCCCTATGAGGACAGGCTGAAGGAGCTGGGCTTGTTCAGCCTGGAGAAAAGAAGGCTGTGGGGTGACCTCATTGCAGCCTTTCAGTACCTACAGGGAGCCTACAAACAGGAGGGGAATCAACTCTTTGAAACGGTGAGTGACAGCAGGACAAGGGGAAATGGTTTTAAGTTGAGGGAAGGGAGATTTAGGTTGGACATTAGGGGGAAATTCTTTACAGAGAGAGTGGTGAGGTACTGGAACAGGCTGCCCAGAGAGGTTGTGGATGCCCCATCCCTGGAGGTGTTCAAGGCCAGACTGGATGGGGCCCTGGGCAGCCTGGTCTAGCATTAGCTGGGATGGTTGGTGGCCATGCATGTGGCAGGGGGGTTGGAGATTCATGATCCTTGAGGTCCCTACCAACCCTGGCAATTCTGCGATTCTGTGATTACGTTACTGGACATCAACTAATCAAGACAAGAGACTTGACAGCCGAAAAGACATTTTCAACACAAAAGCCTACTCAACAGAAGTATGACTTCACATTTTCCTTAAATGACCATTAAAGACATAATTCTGAGAGCTTTCATGTTGATCATAATGCTGCTTTCTTGCTTCCTTTTATGTGAAAATAACTAAAAAAAAGCCTTCTACATCTTTTCAAAGGCAAATATAAACGCCAAATTTAAACAAAAGTTAAATGAAGGTACTGCAAGATCTTATTCCCATGAAAAATGGCATTATTCAAATCTCTAGACATCTGGTCATGTATTGGTCATACAAAAAATATTTCCCTTCATCAAGAAAGATAACACTACCATGGTATTATTACAACTGCCATAACTTCATGATGCAGATACAAGTTGTTGTTTTTCATACTACAAAACGTTTTAAGTCTCATGAAAACGTTTTATTTTAGGGCAAGCACCTTAAGACCAAAGAGTTCTTTCTTCTCACAAAGTTTTAGAAAATAAGAGCATGAATATATATTTTAACCTAGAAATAGATAAAAATGAAAAACTTAAGGCCTTCATGACCAATAAAACAAGTAGAAGGAACACTCTGAAATTATCTTTGTGAAGTGGGGACATCTAGAAATACTTTGAAAAATCCATTTTTGTAAGCTGCAATGTAAATTCCTAAAATACAGTGAACATGAAATGGACAAAAATAAAGAACAATTAACCAATCCACATAGTGGCACACACAAGCTGAATCATTTGGTATTCTCAAAAAAAAAAAAAGACTAAGTACATGAACCAAAGATTAAATAAATATGTAGGTATAAATTATATGACAGCTAATTTGTTGCTTAATTTAGTAATTATGAAGTACATTATTACCAGTGATAATGAAATGGAAAACAAAAATCAAGAAAATTATTTTCAACTATTTTCTGTTTTCAATGTGGATTAAAGTCAATACTTTTAATCACTTTAAATAAAATATTTCAACCTGACTAACATTTCAAGGAATTTCTCATAATAGCCATTTTCTTACTTAACCCTTTTGCTTAAATTCACATTATATTCTACAGAAATATCTGAAAAGTACATCAAAAAAATCTGCATTTTTATTCGCTTAATCAAAAGATTAAAAATTTATTCACAACAGCAGGAGGGAAAAACCTGCTGAACTCCAACTTAGATTAAGGGTTTGTTCAATATGCTCTCTACTGATCCTGAAAAGAATACATAAAGGCATGTAAATGATGAAAAGAATGTAATCAATACAGATCAATTTGTCTGCTATAATCTCACTCTCTAGAATAAGTCTTAGCTAATTAGAAGTAAAAGCAAACTCTGTGATCTGAGGTATAACTGAAGCACGAATTAACAACAAAGATAAGTCAGAACTTTGAAATAACAGCGTGTGCTACCTGCCCTATTCTGTCTTGAACAACTATTGAGAATTATAGTTTTACATCTTTGACCAATGGCTGTCAGCAAGTCTTTTCAACTCAAGTTAAAAAGCAGAAAAAAAAGAAATCAAGAACATTCTGTAAAAAATTTCCATGTAACTGCTTCATAAATTTGACCAAAGGTATGATTAGAATTTCTTCAAAATAGCCAGAAGTCCAAAATCATAGACTGTATTGAATAATTTAAGGGAAACTATGTTCAGAAAAAATTTAGTGAGTGAATCTAAGCTTTTCAAGTAAATCTCAAATTACTAAGTTTACTAGTATAAATTCAGGTTGTATCGTATTATGATAAAACAAAGAGAAAAAGAGACCTCCCATTTCAGGTATCAGCCACTTTGATCTGCACACAATATATCATCAAAATAACGCAAAAAAGATTATTTAGATGTTCTTTGGAAGTCTAAAGAAAAAGTGACATATTAAGAAAAACAGAAGCAGAGTTTTCTTGATTATAATCACTACACTGTACTTTCAGAAGGAATTCTTAGTATATACACTCATCTGGTATCTTAACATTCAGACTAGGTGATGTTAATTCCTAGAGATGCTGTACACTAAATTCTTTCAGGATAAAAACTGTTTCTGACACGCTTCAGAGCGCTTCAGAAACATGCAGAACAGAGCAGTACACTAATTTTAGTGTAATTAGAAATCAGCACCTCTACACTTTAGCAGTTCTCTATTATAACACTTAGCTTTTGTTCTGCTCCACTCCCATAAAAATAATTTTAATTCATGGAAATGTAACCGTAGTAAATACACTTATACATGTGCTTTTGCCATTGCAGAAGACAGAGTTAACCCCAGTGATTTCCTATATTGTAATAAAGTGATCTACCACTAACAAGTTTACTTTTAATAACTTACAAGTATTTTCTTAAAGATCTAGACAGAAGAGCTGTGTATCTGTGTCCTGAGACAAACAAAACCAAGTTGTTCATTTCCTGTGGTTTTCTACTATTATTACATATCATTGTCAATAATCACAGAACACAAAAGAAAAGTAAAGCTGTAACTTATTTGTATGAGGATACTAATAAGAAATCTTTGTCACATTACATTTTACCTTCAGTCATCACTGCTGAAAATAAAATAACCCACCTAAGATAGCATAATTTAAAACAAACAATTTGCTAGCTAGTTCATGTTTATGTCCTATTTTATGTACAGATGTAATGTAAGATAAAGGATCAATTGCATTCTTACCAGTAACTGTTCTTGGTCTTCCTGGGCATCCTTGTAAGGGGTGGATCCAGACAACCAAGATGATAATGGAGTTTACAAGTGTCACACAGTAACAGTAGGTGCTGATCATGATTCTTCTTGCAAATTCCACAACTTTTTAATGCAGGCGGTAGAAAAACATTATAATTACATTTAAAATTACAAAGAGCAAACGACAGTTTCAGTATCAGCATGTGGCAACTACTTTCATGTAAGTGCATAACTATTTTTATGGAACTTCTATCTATATACAGTAAAACATAAAAGGCATCTAATATAGTTAACAATAAAGAGATCTTCAATCTAATTGTTAAGGACTTATAACCAGTAAGTAATTGCTTGATAATCAGACAAAACATATCAATGGCAAATGGAAAAGAATACTACCTTTGCTATCCAAATACTTAAACAGAGAAATTATACTGCTACTATCAGTCTTACTAATCAGACATTTCAATAATGCAAAGACTTCAAAACAGGTCTGCGCTGCTACTGCGCTAGGCAATATGCCAGCTAATAGGAAATTACATTTCATTATTATTATTTTAATGGAATTAACATTTTTGTTCAATTATTTCCAAAGGATCAGATGTTTATTGGTTTCCTTATAGGAGGAGCTAAATGACTAGACTGTGAATGAAACAGAATGTAATTTCCATTATTTGTCCGCATGTGTAAAATTGTGAAATCCTCATCCATCTCACATGTTCTCAAGATTTCAGCCTCCCACAGTACTAGAACTAACTTTTACATCTTCTTTGTTTATCCTAATAGCTGGGCAAGATACTGTTTATATTCTGTGGTTAGAGGAATGACAGATGCCCTCTCCATAAGCCACTGACTGCCACTTCTCAGCTGGCAGCAAGATAAATATGGTTAGGAGTACAGTCATGTTCTGAGATACCCGAGTATATATACCATCTTTAAGGTTACTTAAAATCTCATCAGTAGCTTTGTAACAAACAGCAGGTGAAATAAAGTTTACAGTAACAAAATAAGTGAATATTTTCTTAGGAAAAAGTGAAAAAAAAAAAAAAAAGCCCCAAGTAGGGAAATTTGAAAAACAAGATATCCCAAAGCATTTGACAGTCCAAATAAAAAAATAAATAAAAAGTAAATATTCTTATATGATAGGTACATTATGCACCCAGCCAGTGACTAAACAGTAGCAGCACTGTTCACAAAATCATCAATACGGATAATTATATTGAAAAAAACAAGACAACAAGTTAAAAAATTTTGTATCACGCATTAAAAAAAAGACATTATCAGTTGTAAAGTTACCTTTGTTCTCAAAGCACAGCTATCATGTTAGCATAGAAAAAGCTCAATGCTGTATGTTAAGGGGAATAAATGATTATTTCCTCAACACAGCCTACAGAGGTAACGCATTTAAGACAACTCTGAAGCATTTTGTTAATCAAAATTTAAACAAACTGTTTTCTCTTACTAATTTTTTGAAACTACAACTTAAAAAAAATGTATCTATTCTGTCAAGACTTCATTACTTGCCTATAAAGTACAGCTGGGAGCGTAGATGTCTTTTGTGTTCCTCCTTCCTTTTTACTTGGTTTTCTTTCCTTAGGAGCACGTAAAATTGCAGGTATGTTCAATTTCTATTGGATTTGAACAAACACAGTACAATGAGTCTTGGGACTTTTAAAGAATTTCATTCCAATCTCAATGCATGAAGAACTCAAACTGAATGGGAAATGGCTTAGCCAGCTATTCTACAAACAAAAGCAACTACAGATGTTTACAATACAAATTCATATTGGGGTAAAGTAATATTACACTCATTTTTCAATTCAATAAGCACAATGAACTACTAGCACTTAAATCATTTCAAGCTTTAAGACAGAAGGAAGGACAAGTATGTATAGGTCTACCAAGTGGAAATAAGGAAAGCAAAATTCACAAAACTGACAGAATAAGGGTAAGACAGTTTGCTTTTCACCCAACATTCCTACTACATTGATGCTCGATAGGTTAATTAGAAAAATTATCTTATTGGACCAAGCCTTCCACAAAGCAGACAAGATTCTCTTCGGATTTCTAGTAATCTGCAGTACGCTGGCTTCCCAGACAGCAGCCATCTATCAAAGTCATTTCTCAGCAGCCCCGTGGGTCTGCATCTGTTCAACCAACTGGAAAAAAAGTCATGCAAGCTGTGCAAAAGAGTTCTATTTTTTTTTTTTTTTTTTTGTAACATTTGCACCAGGAAATATACTTGTGAATACTTTTTTCAAACCCATCTTAAAAAGGAGATAAAAAATCCTTATCTAAAAGATGCAATGCAATGTATTGCTTGAAGTATTTTTTTCACAAGTAGGAGCAATAAGCTGACCAAAAAGAACAAGAAAAAAAGAACATCCAACATAGTATGAACTATAGCTCTGCAAATAAAGGCTAAGTTTCATTTCCTGAACAGCACCACAGACTAAGCAGTAGCAAAAATCATCACAAAATTACGTACGTCTGCATGTTCACAATGAATAATTTACTCAATCTTTTTTAAAACTGTAAGAGGAAACCATTTCAACCTCTCTCTGAAAGCTAAAATGTCTACTGCCATTTAATATTTTTGATATCAAACACATAAATAATGTAAGAATCTACAGTTCTCTCTTTTTTCCATACAGTTTCCTCTTTTTTCCAAGGGAAAAGAAGATAACTATTGGCAACACAAAGTAATTCAAATCTTCTGTTCTCCTACTTTTTATATTCATTTTACCAAATGCTCTACTCTGTCCACTTTGAAAAACATCATGTACATAGTGCATCTTATATAAGCCATCAAATTCTCATAACACTTGAAGCCTGCAATAAATAAAGACAACATTGAGACAAAAATGGTAGGATTAACTTGTTTCATGTTCAGTTTTTCAAAGATGATAGGTCAATCAGCTCTAACAAACACAAGAATTTTGTAAACAAGATTGCTATTACAACTTAATTAAACTACAGATTCCCAGTAGGTAGTTTGCAGAAGTCTATACATTTCAATCAGGAAACATTATCCACAGAGTGAAGCCTAGGTCTGATCAAATCAATTTTTGGCCACGAAAGTGACATGCAGAATCAAAAAAGTTCATTCTTGGAAAACTGGGTCCACCTACAAACTATAAAAACAAAATGAAACCAACCTGTCCAATGATTCTACCCAGCAAAGCCCAAATGCCTTGCCCTTCATTTCGTAGTTTTCCATTCATATTTTGTAGCTCTTCCAAAGATTCACAAAGCTGAGAGGTTAAAGGAAAAAACAACAGGAAAGTAATCATTAAGGTATATTTAATAAAATTTCTTTAATTTCTTACCTATCAAAGGTGCATTACTTTATTGGAAGATTAAAAAAAATGGAGTGCGTGTCAAAATAGCTGAGATCACTGTGATCCTTCAGCAATTTAAAATGAAAACGTGGGCAGCCATCTGTTTTAAGATGATGATCTGAAGCATTTTAGCATAAAAAAGGAGATTCCATAAATAAAATTAGAAAGTAAAGTTTAAAATGCAGCAACGTCTCATATGTGCTGCCCCTACCACTTACGCAGCAAAACTGTAGCAAGTGACCATCAAAATGAATTCAAGTTCTAAATTGCCATACCGAAGAACTTTCACTCACTCTAATGGAGAAACAATTTATTAAAAGGATGCAAAGATAAAAAAAGGTTTTTTTTTTTTTCAGGAAGTAACCCCACAGCCTATACAACCTATTCATGTGGATAAAAGCCTCCCTCTTCCAGTCTCCCTTTCCCTTCAAACTCAGCAATTCATATGAGCCTGCTGCTTCATTTACATATGTTCTCATTTAAAACACACAGCTATCAGTTTAAGAGTTAATGACAACACTGCCTTTTGTTACCAGTAATCACCAGTTGGTATGATACTGAATGGAGCAAGAATTGTAATGTCATCTCTTACAAAAGCATTCCTGTGATCTATTTAAAATATTTAAATGTTACAGAAATAATAATTGAGTAAAACATGTAATTAAAACTTTTTTTTTTTTTTTTTAAATGCACAACTGCTACATTAGAAATTTTGGGGGGAAAAGGACTGTAAACCTGTTGTCTCAAAGTCTCAGAAGAAATGCTTATGAAAAACAAAAACATGAACAGCTTTAGGACTACTCTTAGGAGAGGGCTCTGTCTGCGATTTGTTGCTGGAACTATCTGTAGGGACAGTTAAAGAATCAGTGCAAAGGCAATTTGACTCTGCTGGTATACTGAGATGGGGGACCAATAACCACAGAAAATTTTAAAAAGGAATATTTTAAAATATTACTTTTCTTTAAAGACAGAATATTATCTATTTTTCTTTCTAAGTCATTTTGTTTGAAAAGTGAAATGCTATCAAAGTTAATAGTAGCAATATTGAACAGTACAATGGTTTATTATCCTTTTTCCTCACCTTATTATATTCCACATGAAGCTTTTCTTGCTCATTTTCTAATTTGTCCTTGATATTTCTCTGCTCAGCCATATTCTCCTGGATTTGAATCATGCGCATATTTCTCTCTATTTAAAAGAAAATTTCTTTATTTTCTAGCCTTGGCTATATTTTCAAGTTCTACACACTGTAAAAGTGGAGCAACAAAGAGCATAAAACCATTTAAAAAAAAAAAAAAGCACACAGTTATAGGTTTATTACACAGCCTTAGCAGAATGAACATTCCTAACATTTACTTTTCGCTGCATACAATAACCTAGTATAGTTATTTAAATGATGATCTCTGATCAGCTTATCTACAGGACAGTCAACATCAAAAACATGCCATTCTACGCTAAGGAAAGCATAAAAAAGATACTAAAGGCACCTAAGTTTCCAATCCCTTCTTAAAATAGACGCTACTGCCTGTTTGTGTTTGAAAGATGTTTTTCTTTTCCCAAAATTCTTTAAAAAGAAAACTCATTAACATCCTGTATATTGGGCAATAAAGTTTCTGACCAAAAATAAAAAAAACAATTCCTATTTGCCTATTAACAGAGAAATACAAGAAAAAAAGTACAAATACAGTGAAATTATTATTTTTCTCTGAGAAGAATATGCAATTTTGATCCTTACCAAGGTAGTAATTGACAAAATCAGCAGTGAGGGCTGGTTGTTTATGTTTTCTTCTTCCATCAACACTGGAACTAGTATCTGAAGTATCAACTGGAAAAATGTCTGTACTAATTCCCATTAATTCAGCTTTGCGCATAAGCTTGCGAATGGCTGAAGCACTGCTAGTGAGGGGTCGTGGTAGCTTCTCCCTGGGAACCCAGGCCTGTGGCCTGGTGGTACGAGCCAGCTCTGCCTTGGCACGATACTGCTGTAGTCTGGCATTGATTCGAGCCTACAACAAAAACTTCCATGAATTAAGAATTTAAGGGAACAATTCAAAATTATTTTTGAGCTCCAAAGTTTCTGAAAGAGACTGCATCTTATTTTCAGTTTAAAAGCTGAAGAATCTAATAAATACTGTTTTAATTACAACATTTTGACTCAATAAATACACTAACATACATTTGATTTTACTTCAAAAAGCATATTTCAATAGCATTACCCTTTCACGAGGTTTTAGAGGATTATACTGATTCCTCGATGAGGTTACTTCATTAACATGAATTACTGCTGGCTTTCAGGCAATCCTTTCCAAAAATGATAATCTGATGGAACCATGAAAACTCATTGGGAAAAACCTTGGCTGACATATCAAAAATACATTAAGCATGGACATCAGGTCGAGGGAGTTGATCCTCCCCCTCTACTCTGCTGCAGTGAAGCCACATATGAAGACTTGTGTACGTTTCTGGGATCCTCACTTCAAGAAAGGCACGAAACTTCTAGAGAGCTCAACAGAGAATGAGAAGGATGATTAGACATCTGCAGCATCTCCCTTATGAGGAAAGGCTGAGAGACCTCCGACTGTTCAGTACGGAGAAGATGGAGGGAAGATCTTACCAATACTTACAAACATCTACTGAATGGGTGCCAAGAGGACGGAACCAGCCTCTTTTCAGCAGTGCCCAGAAACAGAACAAAAGGCAATGGGCACAAACTGGAACACAGGAAGCTCCATATGAGCATAAGAACGAACTTATTTACTTTGAGAGTGACAACAATAGAACAAGATGCCCAGGGAGGCTGTGGACTGTCCATGTCTTAAAGTATTCAAAACCCACCTGGATGCTTTTCTGTGCAACCTACTGTAAGGAACCTGCTTTAGCAGGTTAATTGAACTAGATGATCTCCAGAGGTCCCTTCCAATCTCTATGACTCTGAGATCTATGTGACCAGTAAAATTTGGTGAACAGTATTTTTGCCATATGACATTCTTTTATAGGAATTCCTTTTTCAATGCCCTCTCTCTTTACAATGTTAAACTAGCTTATTATAACGTGCCAAAATCTTAGCCCAAAGGGAACTGAAATCAGCAGAAGCTCACAATACATGTTGTTGATGACATCTGTATATTTGTGACCATCTGGGAGATCAGACCCAAATCAATCAAGTTGTTGCTGACAGTTGGAAAAAATTGTCTTGTGGGAACTCTATGCAGCAGCAAGTCTGGCAGAAAATGACATCAATATACAAACCTTCAGAGGCAAAACTTCAGTTGACTATGACTTAGAAGTTGTTCATTTGCCAGCATAAAGAAGCAGCTAACCCAATCTTACTACCCCACCGTATGGTATGAAATACTCCTGAGACAAAAGCAAGAAAGTTTGCATTTATATATATGTCATGGGTAAGGAACATCTTTGATTACAAACAGTGTTGCTTAAAGACGCAGTTTAATACATTACCTTACTAGGTCTCAAACATTAATGACCAAGAAACATGAGAAACATGCCTTGCAGGCCAGTTTTAAGCCCAAGGGCTTTTATCTTGAACATAAGCATAAAGGAGCAAGCATTTACCACCTTGCTTTATTCTTCACCAGAATAAGGATGGCTTGGTCTTGATGCTTCTTTACTTGATGATTGTGCTCAGTTTGGAAAGTCTTGAGGTCATTTAATGTATTCTGGCAATACAACTGTATTATCAGAGCCCGATTTCAGAACTAGCTGGCAGATCAGACTGACTAGTTTAAACTAAATTCTTAACTGTAAGAATGGATTTAGGTAATTTTGAATTACATACTTTACTCAAGTAATGTACGCTTCCTTTATTGATATAAAGGAAGTATTTCAACATATGATATTTTCCAATCAACAGTGGTCCTAGACAGTTATATAACTTATAATTTTTCTAAGGATTTTCCTTCTTTTGAGACACAGGACTTGCCAAACCGTTAGCTCAGCTACTGCTGTCAGGGTTAAAAAGCATCAGGCACCACCTTCTTGTCTTCTTGAAACATGTCTCAAAAATACACTTTCACAGCAACACACAACTTATTTGTACAACTGTATATTCATTTATCAATATTTGGAAACCTCACTTAAGCTTTAAAACTCCCATGGAAGTAAGTTTTTATTATGTGTGTATATGCATATGCATTCACATGCAAGATATGATTTTATACGTACTCATATAAACTATACTATATTTATACGCGTCAACTCCCCAGTCAAACATTTCTGGTATGTATTAAGAAATCTTTGGAGTTCTAAAAATGCATAGGAATCACTCACACTATTATTTCATAAAAATTCCATACTCATGGAGTCTTGCTTTGGAGGAAAGAGCAGGAAGAGAAGAAAATGCAGGGAACTTACTATCATTAGTAGCACCATATAACAAATGCAGAGCTCTAACCAAAAGCCTAAAAAAATAGAGCAAGTGAGCCCTGCTTGGACCCACACTAATTTTGCGCAAACAATACCTACCACAGTGACATGAAGCATAATGATATCACCATGTAGTGGAGACATTTCACATAATTGGGATCTGAGACCACTACACATTTATGTAACTTGTTTTCAATCATGTCACACTAAGGCTCAATGCCTCACAGAAATATTTTATTCAAAATTCTTCTGTGACTGTGTTTGCTCATATTCATTCTCAAATGCATGGATCATTTTAAATTTAAGGTTTTTTTTACCTATTTAAATATCCTTGAAAAACTAGAAATATGTATGTATATATATACATATATTAAATATATAATATTATATATATATATATATTTTTTTTTTCTTCAAATGTATTTTCTGGTTACTATACCACAGTTCTATGTTCAGAAAAAAATTTCTCTCTCCATGACTTCACTCCTCCATTATTTACAAAGCATCTGCCAAGGCCAACAACAAATTAGGCGCAATTCCTTCAAATGACAAGCTGCTTTTCTACATGCTACTATTTGTCCACACAATTCAGTGCAGCCTTAGTAGTGAAAGTCAAGTAGCCCACAAATTTCTCAGATAAAAGAAAAAATTAGCTACACACATTTAAACAAACTCAGGTACACAGATTCCCTTGGAAACACTGAAATTTTTATATCAACATATATCAGCTAAACTTATGAAATAACAGTTCTGTATGGTTCAGTCAGTAGACAGGGATACAGATATTGCCTTTCAGGTATCTCCTACTCAGTAGCACAGATGAAATACTTAATACATATAAAACAAAACAAAATACCTGCACATAAAAAATTCCAGTAAGCCCTACAATAAGTGAAAAAGTGATCTAGCAAAGAAAATTTCCAGGCTAAACTCTTCAGCTAATTTCAAAATATTAGGATAGAAAACAAAAGTAGATTTTCACTGAATAATGATACAGAAATTTATCTTTTTCTTGTCTAGGTCTAGAAAGAAGCATTTTTAAAAAAAATCTATGAATCACAATGAAAATGTAATCACCATCTTTGCGCAAACAAATACGATTTTTCAATTCAGTTAAAGATAGATTCCTAGCTGATGATAAGTTGATTGAGAATGGTTCTCAGAAGCCCAAACCGGTATATAATTCACTGATATGTGAACTATGTGCCATCAATACATTTCACATTTAATTCCCCTACAACAATAGCAATTACCCATTCTCTCCCTTTCTTTCTTGTTTAGCATGGATGATTGATGCAGATACGTTTGTGTAAGAAATATAATACCTGAGCTTCTGGCGAGAGCTGTTTTTCTCTTTCCTGCAAGGACATTTTACAGTAAGACTGTAATGCCAAGTAGTTTTTCCGTTTCCATTTTCTGTCTAACCTGTCCGCATGCTGTTTACAATAAGCAAAAAAAGGGTCAGCTATATCCTGTTTCAGAGAAAACAAAGGAGAAGGAACAAAAATACAAGTTAAGATACACAATGTCAAAAGGCTCTAAAAAGCACAGATATTGCGCCAACAGATCAAGTCAAATAGACTTTTTTTTCTATGTATGTACATTTCTAAATCAATTTTGTCACTTTGTTGATTTTGTTGATATAATTTACCATATAAAGGGGCTTTCCATCTTTTTCACTGCATGACCCTGAACATTTTTAAATGTATTAAGTTAAGCAGTTAGCTCAGTGCTGCTTATTTCTGCACTATTTTCTTATCCCAGAAGAAAAAATTGCAGAAAAAACGCAAATGCATTTTGCATATAACATTTACAGCTAACTTCTCACTGCTTCACTGTGTCATCTTTTGCATAAAATCCTGCAAGGGACTGAGAACTGAATAACATGAAAGTCAATATATTTCATTTCCTCAAATGATTTTTCAGTGACTTTTGTCTGATTATTAATCTCTCAAATTATTTTTTTTTTCCAATTTCTACTACTTAGTTCCACCAGATTATCATGGCTGAAAGTTTATAGCAACTTTTAGCATATATAAACAAGAGGATATTCACTTTGAGAAGTACATTTCATTGCCAGCATATTTTCAAAACTGCTGGAACATCATAATAAATACAAAGATTAAGATAAACTTGAAACAGTCTTCCTACATTAGGTAATAAAAATCTTACAAAATAATCAGTCTATCAAACTTTCCTTCACTCCACCTACAACACGCAGAATAATAAAGTCTGTACAGGTTTTCCTTACAAATGTTTATTTTGATTTAGATTCTCAGAGTGAGAACAATTTACTCTAAAAAATTAGCAGCTCCCTCAAATGAGATTTTTTGAGGACTTGATTAGAAATATTTTAGTTACAGAAAATGCGTAAAGAAATTTAATGGTGAAAAGACAAGAAAATATATATGCCTAGAAAAAATTCACATAGCTTTTGAAGAATCAGTGTTTCATATAATTTATTAGGGAAAGGAACACTGGGGTAACTGCAATCTTCGTATTTATCAATCTCACAGATACACACAATTTTGTGATCCTTTTAAGAGTCACCATTAGGTCGTTTGTTTTTCCATAAGCAAAAGCTTTAGAGTCAATAGTGCAGGTAGTGCTTATAAGTGCATTGCCTGTCACACCTCCTAAAGCAATGAATTGTTAAATTGTGCAAATGTGAACATAACAGGCTTAATCAAAATGATAAAAATCAGAATGAAGTTTAGCAATCAGGATTGTTTTAATTATATTAAAAGGAGAATGACTGGTAAGAGCATGGATTAAAAGTTTATCAGTAAGTTATAAATGTTTGCAATGAATTCAATTCCTTTCTACAAGGAAAGTCATACACAACTTGAAAGAAACACTGGAAGAAATGCACAAAAAATAGCAATGCAGTTAAGTGTCTTAAGACACTTGAGACTGTTGTACAGTCTATGAAACACAGAGAATATTATACTACACTGTGAAGTGTCAATGCAGGTGAAGTTCAATAAATAGATTTAGAGTTCATCTCTCATTTATCTACACAATATTAACTGACTTTTGAATAACATTCTCTATTCCTTTTCCTGAGTCATTTCAAAAGATGCTCAGAGTTGGAGAATTTCACGAACAAAGAACCCTCTCCGGACAGTTATTTTGCTTGGCCTACCACTTGACTCTGAAATAGTGAATAAAAAGGGCAGCATTTCAGGTTTTCCTCACAGGCTTCTCATGCAACCCTTTGATTGTATCTTTTCCATAGGTACACCAGAACTACCTCTTCTGCCGCTGCTTCTGAGAGTAGGCCTTCCTTCTGAGCACAGGTCACATGGAAATAAGCTCTGCACATCCCAGCATCACAACTGATGCAAACTCCAGTTCTGGCAAAACGAGGATCTTCACAAAAACTGCATTCCTGAATAAGAAAGGGTAGAAAAATGTCACAGTAAGTACTGCAGGTGCATTTTGCTTAATATTTCATTGATATTTCTGTGTAAGAAGTAAACAAACAGGTTATGAATTTACTCCAGTGCCATACAGGAACCAAGTGTTTTGCTAACATACGACAATATTTAAAGTTTCACCAATACCAAACCCCAACAACTGATCTCATTTTCAACAAGCAATGGAAAAATGCTTAAACAATCTGAAGAACATATCGGATGAACTTATATCCTCTGGATGACTGAAAGCCATAAATAACTACATAACTTTCTTTTGATAAGCTATGAATGAGGAGCCAGTGTGTGACAATGGATGAAAAAGTAACACAGAAATGTAAATATCAAAAATAAGTTTACAATTCACATAAGCACAGTATTAAGGCTTTGGCTACATGCATTCTAAGCATAGATGTTTTCAACACAACAAATTGTTATCCACTAATGTGGCCTGGAAAAATATAAACTTGTTTTTCAGCCAGATTAGTTCCTTGGTCTGAGTCACCACAAATTCATACTGAACAGCTGTTCCAGCAAACTAAAGCCATGAGTGTCTAAGCAGGAATAAGCAAATGGGAACAATACTGCTATGCAGTGCGTAAAGATGACCTAAAATTATACAGCCATGTCTTTCTTAATCTCTCACACGCTGAGTATGAAGCAAAGCTGTGTATCACCTATAGAAATTATCTCCATGCAGATACTTAAACAACAACAGAGAGGAACTGCAAATGAAATTCAGTGACAGAAGATTCTCGAGACACTGCATACACTTCCTTAAAAAGGCACTCTATCTGTAAAATAACACATAACAGAAAAGAAACTAATTGAATCATAGATTATTATTTTAAACTGATACTCCAGGGGGAAATTTAGCTAACTAAGCTGTAACTTCTTCTAACACTTGATTTGGCAAACAGGGAGAGTTTACAGCTCTGTGAGAATAATGAATTCTCATATGCGCAGTTCACTCATCTTACTCAGAGTAAACCTTGCTCCTATAATGCCAATAAAAAGAAAACATATGATTCATTGCAACAATAAGGCTGTAAGACTTAGTAAGGGAAAAAAAAAAAGGCAGGGGCTAACAAGCTAGCAAACATTTCTGAGCAATGCTAAATACTCCAGCGGACTCATGTTGACTGTGCTCCTAATACAAAGAAGTACCACACGGGCCAAAGTGCTTTAATTTATCTTTTAAAGTTTCTATATTTTTAAACAGTTATTACATATTCTAACTTAGTATTCAGCTTGACAAACTGACACCCTAGGAAATTTACAATGCACAAATTAAGCATTAGAGAAGTAGTAGCACAGCTATCTTTCCTTACATTAGCCCAGCAGATATAGATTCTCTGCAATGTCTCCAGGGCTATAGCAACAATATTAAGCAAATTAGTGTTGGTCTTAGCCCTTCACAATGATTTTCGGTATGTTTTGTGTATGACCACCTTCGACCACAACTGAGCATATTTACATGTAAAAAAGCAGTTTAATATTAGAGACAATTTTCCATTCAGGTTTAGAGTCCCATACTCTTAGGTTGTTTTCGTGCTGGTGGTGGAAGGAGGTTAATATTGCTTTCTAGCAACACTATGCATTCTAGTTTATGATTACAAAGAACTTAAAGTAGTTCTTACTGAATATACATCTGTATCTTTCTTAATCCTCAAATCCTCCACCTCAATTTCCTTTCCTTCATTTCACATCCCATAAATCCTCTTCTCTCTCCATTCACATTTTGGCAATCTGCCACTAACTGACTTTAAAAGAAGGTAACTGACACCTGTGTAAAAAAAAATAAGGGAAACTGAGAGACAAAGAGCGACAGAAATCAAAAAGAATAGCAATAAGGAAAAAAAAAACAGCTATAAAAAAAAAAAAGGAGGGATGAGCAAAATTACAAGAAACATGAATTTTATCACATTTTCCTTCCTAAATCTCACTGCTATAAACACAAAATAAGATTGGAAAGACACGTTATTTCTACGTAAAAATGTGAAATAAAGCTACTGGGAGGGAATATGAATCTTCTTAACTTACCTTGGCACCATACTTTGAATAATTCATTTCTGTAAGCGTTACTGGCCGCAATTTGTCAATATCTCCAAATGCCACTCCTGGAACGTAGAGGGCACAAACAATATGGACCCACCTAAAACAGCAAATGAATTTAGGTTACTGTTATGAATATTTTGTTCCCACATTATGCTCACCATTTGCAGATTTTTAAGTACTGTGTAAATGATACAGATGCTAGAAAAAGAGCATCTAAATGAAAATACATTAGAAGCAGGGAGGAAATGTGCTTTTAAATTGGAATTTAAAAGCTAAAAATGGATAGCAGCAACAGTTTTTGATACAACTGTAATTGCTTTGCTTGTCTGGAGCAACAACAAGGTTACCATCACATTCCATTCTGATGGTTCTTAAGCAGTATTTCACATCACTGTTTATGCTGCAGGAAAAGTATATTAAGATTTTGACATTACCTACAAAGCCTAGACAGACCGATAGGGTGAGATGGTGGAAGTGAAGTTGGAGGTACAAATTTATACAGGTAGTAAGAGAAAAATTCCTGTAACAGTAAAAACTACCTACAAGTCATTAACTCACTTCATTATAAGGAACTGCTTAGTAAATCTAATCAAAGCCCTAGCACTAATCAGTTCATTCTGTTGTATTACACAGAATGAGACTCAGAAAAAAGCATCACAGAATCACAGAATGGCCAGGGTTGGAAGGGACCTCAAGCATCATGAATCTCCAAGCCCCCTGCCACATGCAGGGCCACCAACCTCCACATTTATTACTAGACCAGGCTGCCCAGGGTCCCATCCAACCTGGCCTTGAACACCTACAGGATGAGGCATCTACAACCTCTCTGGGCAGCCTGTTCCAGGACCTCACCACTCTCATAGTAAAGAACTTCCCCCTGACATCCAACCTAAATCCTCCTTCCCTCAACTTAAAACCATTTCCCCTTGTCAAGAGTTGATTCCCTCCTGTTTGTAGGCTCCCTTTAGGTACTGAAAGGCTGCAATGAGGTCACCCTGCAGCCTTCTTTTCTTCAGGTTGAACAAGCCCAGCTCCTTCAGCCTGTCTTCATAGGGGAGGTGCTCCAGTCCCCTGATCATCTTTGTGGCCCTCCTCTGGACCCTCTCCAACAGCTCCCTGCCTTTCTTGTACTGGGGACTCAAGACCCGGACACAGTACTCCAGATGGGGCCTCACAAGAGCAGAGTAGAGGGGGGGCAATCACCTCCTTGTCCCTGCTGGCCACCCCTCTTCTGATGGAGGGAATGAATGGAATGAAATATAAATTTAGAAGCAGTAGCTGCATTACTTTGTCTTTGACTCCTCCCACTGTCCTGCATATGCCAAGTGATCTCACTAAAGATGGTCTATTTCATAACATTCCCTGGCACCAAGATCAGGTTGACAGGCCTGCAGTTCTCTGGGTCCTCCTTATGACCCTTCTTGTAGATGGAAGTCACACTGTCAAACCTCAGATCCTCTGGGACCTCTCCAATTGACCAGAACCAATGATGGATGGTGAAAAGTGGCTTGTCAATCAAATCTGCCAGCTCCCTCAGCACCCTCAAGTGGATCCCATCTGGAAAGCAACTGAGCACCTGGTACCATCTGGCAGTCAAAAGGATCAACCATACCCTAGGGTGCATCACACCTGGCCCTGCCAGTCAATAAAGGGAAAGGATTATACCAGTCTGCTCTGAGCAGCCACAGCTTGAGCAACTGTGTTCAGGCTTGGGTGCCACAAGGATATAAAATTTGAAAGTATCCAAATGAGGGCTACAAAGATACTGAAGGGTCTACAGGGAAAGCCCCATAAGGAGCAGCTGAGGTGACTTGGTTTGTTCATCCTAAAGCAGACTGAGGGGAAAGCTCATGGCACCCTACAGCATCCACGCAAGGAGAACAGGGGTACAGGTACTTATCTCTTCTCTCTAGAGACAGGACCCAAAGAGCTCCAAAGGCATGGAGCTACATCAGGGAAGCATCAGCTTGGGTATTAGGATGGTTGGGCCTTGGAAACAGGCTGTCCAGGACAGTGCTCATGGCCCCAAGCCTATGGAAGTTCAAGTAGTATAGACTATGATTCTCACTCTGACCTTCCTTAACTTATCCCAAGCGTGGCCTAAACCACTACAGTCGCTTGATATACTTTACAAAAAGAGTGCACATGCATAATTTTGTATTTAAATAAATACTACAAAAAGAAATATCTACATGAACCCACAACCTATTCTTTTCACAAAGAAATCAGGATATTACTTTTTAATTTTGCCCTCCAAAAATGCCACATGCAGAATAAGATCCGTAACCTTGAAATACAGAGATCACTCAGATGTTAATAAAAGTCTTGTAAATTCTATGAGGCTTCTTTTCTACATACCTTCATTGATTTAAAATACTTTAAATTAATTTTGCATAAAAAGAAGTTACACATACTCACAATTACTATTCTTTAAAAAAAAAAAAACACACACAAGGCTCTGGTTGAAGATTTTGATAGCAAGCTTAGGATACTGGTTGCCTTAAAACTTACCCTCCAAAGTTCAGTATAAAGATACACATCTTCTACAAGCATCTACTTCTCAATTTAACTTGCATAGTTTTTTCATGCTCCAGTGGTGTATTAAATGCTGCTGCACTCGGTAGGAGTTTATCTGTAGTAAATCCAATAGCTGGCTACTTACTTCATATTGACCTTCTCAAAATGTTTTTGTACGTGTCACCCAAGTACTACAGATGTAAACTGCCATTTTGGTGTGATTGGCACACAAGTGCCTCATTTCTTTAGCTACCTTTATGAGAACTCAGACCTGAATCTTTACTAAAAAAAAACATAAAGAAATCAGTCAAGTTCTCAGCTGAAGCAATTTCAGCTGCTTTTAATACCAGTTCTAAATATTTTCCTGCTCATTTGTTTAGCTGCACATGTTTTAGAAGATCGTAATTAAGACAAATTGGGTAATCAAAGAAGAATAATCTTCCTTGTTACTTTACCATCCATTTTGCTTGGAGCAATGATGACAGATGTTGATTAGGGAAGAAGAAAAACTCTACACCATAACAAGGACAGAATTCATATTCTTGGTTAATAGCATTTTGAGAAATAAAATTTCATAAATTCACATTTATGCTCATGAAACTGAGAGGTTAATGTGAAAAGGCTTCTGTGAGAAACTAAGCACCTAATTATTCTAATGATTCATGTAGGAACAAAAAAATAATTCTAACTTGATTATGAAGAGAAACTAAATAGTTTGGTTGCACTTTACTGCAATTTCTAGCCAATTATGCATATAAAGAAACACAGCAATGAACACAGCATACATCCATAGCTTGCATTGTCCCATTCCGTAAAGATTTCAAATTTATTAATAAGCAATAAAAAAAGAGAGAGAACAGTATTATTTACATTGGCTAGCATTGTTTTTTTTTTTTTCTAGTACATGAACCTACCCACCTGGGAGAGTAAACATCTACTTACTCATGACAACATATTATGTTATCCAAACACAAAAATACAGTAGCAGGGATAATAAATTGACACTTTACTGCCCAGTCAACTAAGCAGGCATGTGCTTTTGCACAAAGTATGAGAATCACAGATAAAACACTTCTACGTCAATCAAAAACATGCTACAATTTTATAAGAAATTTCAAGCAATAATGTTTAAAATGTTGTGTAATTTATATTACAATTATATGAGAAATTACATAGATAGCAATTAAGCTACCTTAAAAAATGCAGAAGAAAAAAACTGAAACGTATATTGCCAAGTGATACTAATTCTAGTACTACCAAGTTGTTAGACAACTGATTTCAGTCTCTAGTAACATTTTGTCCACACAGTAACATTATGAAAGAACAGAGAAGTAAAAATTGTTTAAACTATTCTAACAGTTACACTAGCGCTGCTCCAAAAGTAATACTTCCTATTTTATTATGTTGGCCCACAATATCAGAGGTGGTTGCTGTCAGTAAGACAGTAGAACCTGAATCTTTTGGTGAATACATTGTTACATTTTATGTCCTGCAACAGATGGCAGTAGACGGGCAGTCTGACACGCATTGGAGGCTAAGGTGCATTACTGAATTTCTCCATGCGAAAAAAATGGCATCCATTATACATCAATGCCTGCTGGAAGAAATGGCACCCACTGTACATCAATGCCTGCTTAACGTTTGTGGAGACCATACAGTGGATACTAGCACAGTGAGGCAGTGGATGGTGTTTCAGCAGGGCAACAGTGGGCCACCTCCACTAGTAGAGAATTTTACAAGTACAGTGTGCAGGCTGGTCTTCATTGCTGGACAAAATGCATAGCTAAAGGTGATGACTACACTAAAAAATACTGGTTTTTAGCTGAGAGTTTTCTCTATCAAGAAGTGTTACTGTGTTCTTTGTATCTGTTGTAATTTCCATGAAAATCAATAGGAGACATTACTTCTGGAGCAACCTACATACAAGAAAGACGGACCAATCAGAAATATTTTAAAACTAGCACAACTTCAAATACACTGTCAAAATTATTCACTGCAAATCTTGACTCATTTATATAAATTCCCCCACTAACACTACATTATTTTCTTGTATTTTCAGTGCTCCCCCTCATAAGATGTATGTAAAAGACATGGATTGAGGAAAAGATAAAACACATCTCAGCTACAAATTGAGAAGCTGAGCTCAGTGTATATCCAGTGCAGAAAGGTAGCTGCTCTCCAAAGATGATGTCAAACAAAGCTTTCCAAAATACCATCCAGAGCTCTGCTGATCTTTTAATGAGGAGAGTATTTGTCCATTACAGTATCAGCAACAGTACAAGTTTGTGTAAGACATGAATGGGGAAAAAAAAACATTTTGGCTTATGTTACAAGACACTTACAGTCATCTAAACATGACTCCATGTATTTAAGTACAAAAACCAGTAAACTGTGAGGGTCATTACAAGCCAGTAGATGGAAAAAGACCAAGGATATAGCTATACATCGCTATTTGCTACTACCAAATACGTTGTACCATATACCATAATGTACCATTACCATAATAGCTTCATGTAAATGGTCATGCATCTGTTGGTTCACACTGAATAACATGAAAGGTCTGAATTTTAAAACATCAGTACTAATAGTGAATAACTGAATTCTTTCCAATTCATCCACAATCGTCAGTAAGATGTCTGCAGACTTTTGCAACCCTACATATCAAGCAGCTGAAAGTTTTATACGTCACTGCAAACCTGCAATTTACACAATTGTAAAACATATGGAAAAATAACTTAATTGCTGTGATCGAAATAATAATATATTTATTAACATTAGCCAAAAAACAGACATAATTGATAACTCTGCTCTCTTCTTTATTGCAGAATAAGTTACCATTAACACTCATGTATTATTTTTAAAATATAAAGAAATGGAAGATATTGCATGAAAAAGATCTACTCTACCCAGTAAGAACATCTCTACACATACAGTACATGGTGATTTCATCTTGTAACAAGTATTATCACTTCCTGAAGTGATAATTTATTGCTTTACTTAGAAACATCTGTTGCTCATACATCAATAAACCATCATGCTCAAATTCAGGTTAAGACAACATCTTCCCAACTGATGTGAAGAATATGAAGAATATTAGGTGTGGAAAAAAAAAAGATTGGGTGACCACCTATCCAGTGAGCACCCCACTCTAAAATGAACTGAGAAAAAGAATAATGAGAGTTTAATTTATGACCCTACTGCCTATAGAAACAGACTAGGGCAAAATCCCATCTTTAAATTTAAGCTGATATCCAATTTAAAATGGCACTTCTTCAGCCTTACCTGCCTGCATCTGTCTCCTTGAAGATCCCATCTTGGTTAGGACACAGTTCACAACTAGGTGTGACACCACATTTGCATGCATCACAAAACCAGGGTTCAGTGGAATTTTCTGAAGCTGAGCTCATGATAGAATCACTCTCTCCATCGACACCATAGCACCCTTCACACAATAAAAAAAAAATGGAAGAAAACATAAGGAAAGACAAGTAGGCATACAGTTCTTAGTTATGATTTTCAGCAGGAAATATACGCAGTTTAATGACAGTGAAAATCCCAAGAAAGCATCCACTATTTTTGCAAGAGTAACTTTAATTCAAAACTTCTATTTTTACAGAGGCTCTAATTCTAAAACATGATATATTATATGGGAATGTCTTAGATTGCAATCAAAAATGGAAGGAAAAGGTTTATTTTACTGTTTTTTCAGCCTATTCATTATGAAGTAAAAAACTAAGACTTAAATGAACCCACAAACACTGAGCAAGAAGCAAAGCATTTTTTTTCAATTAAATACATATATTTCAGATTAAATATAACATCTGAGGAAAAATTTAAGAAATTCTATAAAATACTGAAATATGCTATTTCTTAGTGCCTTTAGACAATTCTCAGTTTATTTATTGTCCTGTAGGATCTTTTACACATCTTTCCTCCACTGTGGCAACTCTAGAGCTTCTGCTTATCTACATGTCTTCTTGTGCAGCCTGGAAAGTTTACTTTCAGTTGAATTGACAGTCTTACTAAACTATAACATAATTTTTAAAATTCTCCAGTACTAGCAGCATGTGATGAATCCATGTGTATCACTGAGATAAAGGTTTGAGAGCATGTCCAAGGTTCAAGACATCCCTATTTTCTCCCACTCACTACCCTCAACTAAACGTTTTTGTTGTCTTTTTAAAAAAATGAGTTGATCATGCCAGCAGTATGCAGACAACAAATATCCATTCCACTTTTCCGCTTCGCATTCAATATCCAATTCAGCAAGAGAACATAAACATTAAGAAAAACCAAACGTATTCTTAAAACCCCTGAAGCATAAATCTAAGACCTTTTGTAACTTTAAAATCAAAGTACTATTTGACAAGCACAGACTGAGTTTTGACAGACCACTTCACTTAAAAACATTTTTATATATTCATCAATCATCATCACCATTTTTAGCTGGTTTTAAATTATGATTAAATTCATTGTGTCTCAATTCTTTTTTTGATATAGTCAGTGTATTTTTATGTTTTTAAGGTGTCATTGCATGCTTAATCACCATAAGGTCAGGAAAATTTTTCTTCAAAACAATTTATAAGCTTGTTACTTCAATTTTGGACAAATTTGAACAAGAGTAAGAGTGGTATTACTACTGCTGTAAATGACAAAGAAAACTCAAAGCTTATCACCAAAAAACTATACTTCTGCATATGCCACACTGAATATTTATCTGCTGCTCAGTGTGAAAAAAAAGAATTTCTCTGCCAACATTAAAGCAGAGACCTTACTGAAAGATTAAATTCAGTTGTTTGCCAGATAAGAGTGATCAGTAGTAATTTTGCTTGCAGAGCAATTAAATCCTTTAATTTTATAATTAAATAGAAATGTAATTTATCAGTTTGGTTCTCTGCTGACTGTAGTAAAGCAGCAACAGTGCTCTAACTCTCTTAATGACAGCAAGAGAAATAATAATTTGAAACTATATTCAGAAACACTAAAGGTACCATTTAAGAAATATAGTCCTCCATTACAGCATGGAGTTCATCAATAAATATTAAACTAAGACAAAAGTATGTTCTGTGTTATTATTTTTTTTTTTTTTTTAATAAGAACTATTCCAGAGTCAAGAGATAAATAATGCTCAGAAGTGCATCCACAGACAAGATGCATTAGGTATACCAAATACCATCTACTCACTTATAAACTGATTTGAATTTCTTTAGCGTTCCAGTAGCTTTAAGGAACATTGTAGATAGCCTTTTTTTTTTTTTTTTTAAAGTTGTAATGCCACAATGTTGAATAACTGCCAGCAAAACACCTTTTAAACAATTACATTAATGTACAAACACATAACCCACTGATATCATACAGCTGATGAAAAATTTAGACTTTTTAAGAACAGTCTGTAGGACTTAAAAAAAAAACATTTCCCTAAATAAATTTATTAAAAATTACATAACACTACAGGAGGAGAAATACTGTCATCAGTCAATACAGCAAAATAAGATTAGTTTCTTACAAACACTGACTCTTCAACAATCAAGTGTAATTAGATCTGCTCTTCTAAACAAAGCGTCATCAGTCTACTAAAATTACAATGGTGTCAGATCTATACTCTGAAGGATTTGCTAGTTACACTTATCATTCATTTATAGCTAATATTTTCTTCCCTTTGCCTAGAAAACTTCTGCACGCGTTAGCTGTAATTATTTCCACCCTTATCATGTATATTGACATCAAAATTGTTTTTTCTGTAACACCACAAATCTAGGTCATTTTCTCATGAGGATTTATAACTCAAGTATTTTTTCCTAATTCATACAACTGTCTTAGTGACAGATTTAAAGACTTCAAGATCTCTAACAGACAAGGAGGAATTTAGTCTTTTCCCTGTCATTCAGCAAAACCTAAATATACTGTTACAAGCAGCAAAAGGGATGGCCATTAGCCGGAGAAAATACCCTAGATTTCCAGTAAGGGCTGACGTCCTTGTTTCAGCTGGGACAGAGTTAATTTTCTCCCCAGTATCTGGTATAGTGCTGTATTTTGGATTGAAGATCAGAATAACATTGATATTACACCAATGTTTTTGTTATTGGAGAGCAGTGCTTACACACAGGACTTTTCACTTACTCATGCTGTCCTAACAGGAAGAAGATGGGGCTGCACAAGGAGTTGGGAGGGGACAGACCCAGTACTGCTGATCCAGACTGACCAAAGGGATGTCCTATACCATATAACATCATACTCAGCAATAAAACTGGAGGAAGGGATGGCCAGGGTGGGCTGCTGCTGCTGCTTGGGGGCTGGCTAGGCATCATCAGTTGGTGGCAAGAAACTGCACTGTGCACCACTCTTTTCTATATTCTTTTATCAGTATTATTTTCCCTACCTTTTCTAACCTACTAAATCATCTTTACCACAACTCACATGTTTTAACTTTCTATTCATTTATTTCCTAATTCTCTCAATCATTCCTTCAGGAAAGAGAGATGGAGTGAGCAAACAGCTATGTGGTCCGAAGCTGCCTAAGTTAAATGACAACATGCAACATGCAAACACACTAAAACAATCTTGTCAAGAAGAGCTGAAGGAAAGGAAATCCAGCAAGAATGCTACTGGCTGGTAAATAAAGCTGGAGAACCAAAATACTACACAAAACAGTAACAATGTTATTTGACATCAAGATGTCAAATATACAGGAAGAGTTGTAACAATTTTTTATTTTTTATTTTTTAAACAAGAAACAACAAATCCCCTCAGTTTTACTACAGTTGACGTAAGAAGACAAAAACACAAAACCCTACTGTAGAAATGTATGGACTGGGCTAAAACTCTCAATTTCAGCCTAAGTAAAAGCCCAACAGCTGCAAACTCTGTCAAGAGTAAAGAAAGTTGCTGAGTAGCAACATTTAGAAAAAACACTCCTCAAATTTTCTCAGTATACTGAGTTCATATTTACCTCTTGCTATCATTAGTTGTAATAGTAACTGTGAACTGAAAGCCTAAATTGATCAGATTAACATTACTTTTTCAAAACAGTTAATGGAATGTTATATGCACACAAACTGTGTACAATTTATCAAGTACATACAAAAAAGCAAATATATTAAACAGGATTCATCAATTAACGCTGATGAAAAAGATGGATTTGTATTCCTAAACTAAACCACACTTTTAATGGCTGTCAATTAATTTCAAATAACAGTTTAACAACCAGCCTAAAAGACATACATCATTTTTTAAGTTGAAAAATAAAAGAAGTGTTTTCTACTGCAGAGCTATAACACAGTTTGTATATTAAATCAGACAGTACAGAAAGCATTTGATTAAAAAAACTAAATGCAGTTTTTTCCAAGGCTGTCTGAAAAGTTACAATACAGAGATCATAAGTTCAGTCTTTAAAAACAGAAGCATTTTCTTATTTTACCAAAGTACTATCCTTCTACTTCAGACAATTAATTCTTTAGCTATTTGATTTTAGGATCCTTAAAACCTTGAGGTATACAGTGGCTCAAGTTATTATCGTGTTTCTTCCTCTTCAGTGCCTGAAAAAAAAAACCTGTCCTTTTAACAAAGATTTTCAGTGCCACTTTTATGTCTCTTTAAAATGCATAGGCACACAGACATGAAACAGCTGCTGGACAAATCTTTCCAAACTTTAAAACAGTTACTATGATAAGCATGACAAAGCTGTTCTAGCTGACCCTCTTGTACTAACTGTTGGGGATTGTGGTTTTTGAAACAGAAAGCAATGTAACAAGCTCACTACCACTCTATCTCACAAGCTACATTAGGAGGTAATCCTCCAGCTTCTTTCTCAACGCAGCACAGTTGTTTAGGTGGTGTGACTACCTTAGGATCGAAAGATTAACAAGAAAAAGATAATTCTTGTAATGAAAACAATAGGTTTCAGTTATTGGAGTTACTGCACCTGGAATCTAGTCAGCATTAAGTGCACCATCTACCCCTTTCACCTGAAACTATGTAATAAAACCCCCAACATTTTAAACACTTAACTGAAAATGCATGCTGTTTTTCCTTACTACTCATAGAATTTTGAATCTTTGGACTATGAGAGCCTCTTCTCAATCAGTGCTCACGAAGTGCCCATGTTTATGTATTCCTTATTATCCTGTCACTCTATGTTTGCCATTTCCTTGAATGCTTCTTGCACTAAACAATACAGCTATATGAGAGCAAAGCCCATGAATTTAAAAATATGAAAGTCAAGAAGTTGAAATTCTCCTAGCATTTACTCTTCCACAAACTGAATCTACGTATTGTGACTGCAGTTGTCTACTGAATGTAATTTCATACAGAAAACTACCTTTATTTCCTGAATTTAAGTCCACCGTATACTGTCATTAGCTTATTTTTATGCATTATCATTAAAATGAAATTACAAACACTTTAAAATGCTAGCATTAAAACAAGTGTTCTGAAATGTATTCCACTGAGGGAAAAAGAAAGAGAGAACTAATTCTCTCCAAGGATAATTTTTTGCCAAACTGAATGTCTGCATATACTAACAACAGCCACGTATATTTCAAATCCTGATCTAATTATATGAAAGCATGAATTTAGGTAAACTGTAGGATTTCAAAAATAAATGCTGTGAGATAACAATATTTGAAATACATTACATTCAATCTTTAACTGGATCAGGAGTTTAGAATAAAGACATCCACCATGCACAATAAATCTAAAAGACTATTTTTATTTAGTTAAGGGAAAGTACTAGAGTACATAACAAGACAAAAATGAATGTTTACACCAGACATAAGCAGACCAAGGTAAGCATCAAAATTAAAGCACATGTAGACTACACTACTGCTTTTAGCAAGTTAAACTTTATTTCCCACCATACCCAGCACACAAAAGTAAAAAAAAAAAACAAAAAAAAAAACAGAGGGGATGGAAAAGTAACAACTAGAAAAAAGTGAAACTTCTCTTTCTTATTTAATTCCCAGCAAATAACACAAAGGCAATAGCTGGCAAGCATACTACCTACAGCTATGTCATATCTTATGATATGCACCAGACATTCTCTTCAGTCACACTGCAATCACTATGTCACGACAACTGACATCACAGTTGGGGGTCTCCTGCTATTACAAGATCTTGCCACAAAAGCATTTATTCAAAGTGACAGATTACTGCCTCAAGATGATTGATTTTTTTTTTTTTTTTTTTTTTTTTTTGTAAAAAGAAATGAGAATTATTTGCATGCTGAAGTAAATACACAAGCAATGGTACAACTACAAATTCAAAAGTTTTTTTTTCCAGCAATATAAGCTCTTTTTTTTCCCCTTAAGAAAAAAGGATTAATATGTGAATTGACAACAAATGTAGCTGATGAACACGTTAATTTACAGACTGAACTTAATTTTTTTTCAGACATAAACATGTCAAGTATAAGACTGGGTATTAGTATTTACATGTATGCTGCTATGTATGTGTAGGTCATGGGGCAGTTACAGACTCCTGACCAGAAAAAAATGCTATTTGCTCTTCAAAGGTGACAGAGATTTTACAAACTGCCTGCACCAGAAAGGCAGTTTTAGGATGAGTCACACAGGCCACGTATAGGATACAAACACCACACAAAGGGTTGCCCTAAAAGGAAATAAATTTCTAGCAATCTCAACATCTGTCAGTAAGGCAAACAAAGAGGTCATTAGGTACCCACAATTTTATGTCCAAACTAGAATCCCCCTATACATCTTGGCCAAATAATAATGTTTCTCCACAGCTCTGACAAAGTTACTTCCAGATGAGTTATCACTCTTCCTTCCTATGGAAAACATCATGCAATTAACACAAGAAAGCAAATCAAAAGGAATGCAAATCATTACTGAGCAGGCAAATACTATATCTAGTGGTTAAGGTACTTGTACCAATTACTCAGGTGCACACATAATGAGCAGTATGGACAGACGGAAGCTAGCTGTGCCAGAAAAGCCAAACTACATGGAGCAAGAGTGAAGGGAGATCTGGACTGTGATAGGAATTTAGTACATCTCAACACTGAGCAGCAGACATCTAAAAATGAGAACAGAATTCCATCTGCCCTTTCCTGACTGGAATTAAGCAAGGAACTGAACCACAGATGAGTACATGAAAAATATTGCTTTGAAACCATTTTTAAATGTGTGAAAACAAAAGTGGAGCAGCAGATAAGAAAAAGTATTTCCTACATGAAAAATCATGCACCAGTGAACAACTCCAACCAATTTTAAAAGGGCATATACTACACAGATTATACAAATATCATTCATGTGTTTAAAGAATGAAAGTCTACCTTCTTTTAACTTCAAGGATTAAAGTAGCCTATCTTATTTATGAAGAGAATAGTACAGGATAGCAGAAATAATAAAAAGTTTTCATTAAGAAGAAAACTAAGTTGTCAAGAATATAGAATTTAAATTTCAATGAAATATGTATGCCTATCTATATTTTTATCTACTTTATCTTCCATCTTCAAGAGGAAGAGCAAAAACAATACAGTCTTATCTTTCCTGTAAGGGCCATTAAAGTTCCACATGCTCATCTCATGATCAGCCAGGAAGTGCTCCTTTAAAAAAAAAGATTCTGAAAACTTGACTATAGAAACCTATTTTTCTCATCTTTTGAGATCACCTTTTAACTTACCAGTATATTGACAAATCACAGAAAACTGAAACCAAGTTAATACTTCAGAACAGTATTCACAGAAAATATCAGATCATTTCTCTTGAATCCTCCCCCTATACACTGTAGGAAAGACCTCCTACACTTAATTTAACATCTACTAGATGTCAAAGCAATTAGCAAACCAACAATTTAAGTATGTTTTAACTTTAAAATTGCCATTAAAAATTAGAGGCCAAGGCTAGCTGTTAAATGCCACATTCAATTCTTTTCTCATCTCTCTGCGTTTTTAGTACAGCAAAAATATATGCAAAAGTCCCTTTCTCCTAGAACTCTCCTATTCTCACTATCTTCTACTCAATCATGCAATCAAATTTGCATACTGAAATAGACAAGACAAAATTTCATCTGATATTAAATCCTGAAGTCTCGAAAATACAATCTACAGTCAGAAGCATTAGCAAAATGTCATCAATTTCACAGGTATATGTAGACCATGACCTATCTTGTACTTGCTTGTATCAGCTTTCCTAAAATAGATGAATGCAATACTACAAAGAATCCATGTGGCACTACAAAAAATTACTCACGAGAGTTCAAAGGCTTAATTTTTTTTGAAGCAAGTGAAAATTTTAATAGAAGTAAAGCTTATGCTTTCCTCATGCATTAACAATGAAGGAATTGTATTACCTTCATGCACTGTTATTCCACAGTTGTCACACTGGATTATTTCATCAGCATCTTCACTGTTATCTCCAAGACAAACGCAACAAATCAAAATATGGTCCATTTTCTGGGAACTCCAATTTTGGGACTTCTCAAGGATCAAGGAGTCCTAATATCAAAAAATGAATGCACATGAATTACAACAGGAACTTCAACATAATTTAAAACAGAAGATCTGTTATTTGTTCAATTTTGTGAAAAAAAGAACAACAAAAAGCCTCATATACTTCTTTGTTGTTGTCAAAACATTCAAACTCTTCACCCACAAAATTAAAAACTAGGATGGATCTGCTAAGTTTGTAGTTCTGTTAGTACTGAAATAATATATTTGACTATAAAAAGGAACACAACAGAAAGCCATCTAAAAAGGAAAAGAGGACCACCAAAAAAAAAAAAAAAAAAAGGTGACCTTCAATATCCTAATATTTAGAAAAGAAGATTCCCTTTGTTGGAAAAAAAAAAAACACAAAAAACCAACAACCTTCTTGTATTGTTGTATTAAAACCTGGAAATAAAGAGCTAACAAAAGCCTGCCGAGTCTTCACATAAATAAAGTACAACAATTTATTGACTCAGTTGTTTTATTTTGTTACATGCAAATGTATACGCCTCTATGCAAAACTGTATGATATATTAAAACAACTTATTTTCTTCTCATAGGATAAGCAAAGGAAGCTCAATGCTCATTTTTGCAACCTTCAGTGTGTATTACAATACTCAAAGATTTCCCTTTTTAAAAGGAGTTTCTTTAAGGAAACAAAGCAGTGCCTCACAAACCAAATAAAGTTGGATGTGAACTTCCATTTTTTCCATAAACACCATTGCCTCAGCTTCTTATTATTTCAAGGTATACTGTCTCTTACACAAAAGTTTCATGACTTATGTGAATTTTCTTTTTTCCTATACTAAAAGCAAACAGAGTTCAGACTACCTTCGTTGGTGATACGAAGGCTTACAGCGACTAGGCGCACCGCTGGAAGAAAAAAAAAAATAGGAAAAAAGAAAGCAGAGGCTGATACTTCAGGGCTAAATGGCATCCATTCAACACAATAAAGGCCTGAGAGTATTACAAGAGTGCTGCAGTGTATTAAATAGAGGGAAAAAATTATGGTGGAAAGTTTCCTTTCAAACTTCTTTTTCTCTTTCCACTCCATTCCTCCCATTTATGAATTAAAAAAACACAGTACCAATACAGAGCTTCCATATCCAAAGCAGATAAAAATTATTATGAATGGTAAGTGAAACGGATATTCTTTCTCAAAGATCTTAAATTCTTTCACCAGTCTATGCAATTATTATTCTATGGTAGTCTGTCAATCTGATACAGTCTCTGCTCTGCTCAAAGTTTTCAATGGATCACTGATAAAGCCTTTTTGTACTTCAGGTTTATCCAGAGCAGGTATTTGAAGGGTGGGAGGGATACCTTTGCTTTTTCTAGCTGATCTCAACTGGCTTATTCCAAATAGAAGTGGCTTGTTAGAAAGTTATTGATGTAGAAAACTGCAAAGATACTTCTAGTTTTGAAATCTCCCATCTATATTCTCTAAAGAAAAGAAAGATGGCCTACAAAATACAAACCAAAAAATTCCACCTCACCCAGAGGTAAAAAATAAAAAAAAATAAAAAAATTTAAAAGAAAGACAACATAATTGTTCATAAGATCATGCTCTTCTCCTAAAGAATACAGGCTTACTAAGTGTTTCTTCCATCTTCCTTTTGGGAGGAAACTATGAAGTACTTTGAGTCAAGCAAGAAACTTGCACGTGTTTGTCAAAAATATTGCACCACACCATTACTCATAATATACATACAGTTCAAATAGGAGATACTCGCTGACTTTGGCAGATTAACTGTTCAGTACCACCAGCTTGTTGGAAGCATCTCACATGCCTACAGAAACCAGTTTCTTCTGACTATACTTTCAACTTAAACTATTACTTGGCTTCATTAACATAAACTTAAAATAAATTTGCAATCTCTACTGAAGTCCAAAGTCTGGTAACTAAAAAAACACATTACAGTAAATGCACAGAACTGCACTGTAAAAAAACACATATGCAAACATGAGCAAAAAAAAAAAAAAGTGATGGAAGGTAAAATCTAGAGTTAAGATTCACACCTATCTTGATTTACATTACATGAAGAAAGCCAACAAGTCAAATGTAAACCAGAATAACTGCAGACAGACGCAGACTTGGAGAAAAAGGCAGGAACCTCTCAAACAACTCCTGTTCCCTATCTAAGTGAGAATAAGGACTTCATTCAAGCTATATATACCTATTTATAAAGCTATATATACCTATTTATAAACTTAATGAGATCTTAAAAAATAGTCATTATCACAATCACCTCGCTAGGAATAAGAGAATCCCATGAAGTGGTAGCAATTTATAAAAACACAAAAGTATAATTTCTCTAATGATGCTTGACCTTGCAAAAGAAAGCTATGTTTGTCTACCTCTGCTCAATACAGTACAATAAGCACATAGCATTTCATTACAGCACAGGTTAGAACACTCTCAAAATATTCTAAGTGCAGAAAAATGAAAAAAAAAACTGCACACCAATCAAAAAAAGGAACCAGGCAGCAAAGAATTGAAGAATGCATACTAAGGACTAGAATATATACAATATATACTACAATATTCAGAGTTAACTATCTGAACAATATTTCATGCAGTAATTATGCCTTAAGACATCTGTTTTTCTAAGAACTTAGCTTCTGCAATGTAATGAGATTTTGCAAGACAGCTTTTTTTTCCCCCCCACAGTATTGGCTGTTAAAAATACAGTTGAATATTAATCTAAAAATGAGCCTAGAATTCATTGTATAGATACTGTTACAAGACTCTTAGCTAGAAGATCTGTTCACAAACAGCATTCAGCTTCACAGTTACAGAATTCTAACACAAACTGCAAAATTTCAAATTTTGATTTTTATCTTTTGATTAATGTCTTAAATTCAAGGATATATGCATATTAAGAAGGTTCCCAAAAGATGCATTTTAAGACTGCTCTGAGTCTCTGAAGTAGGCTTAGTTTTCCAAGTCAATGGAAATTTAGGACATCTTGAAGAATAGATCCCTCACAATCTAAGATTACATTTCCATTCTGATATGGGAAACAATACTGGGAGGAAATAACCTGTCTCCCAGTGATGACCTGGTTCTCATCATTGATAATGGCAAAGCCCTTTCAGCTCCTGAGCAAAGACAGTACAGGTAACAACACAAGAATTGTGTTGCACAGAGCTTGATAATGAAGGATAAACAGTAGCGCGATCAGGATAGATCTTCATATCTGCCAAAATGAAACCATTTCACAGGCCAGCTTAGATGTGTAACAAAGAGAAACAGTCTACAGACTGTAAATGGCATACAAGCTTAAAAAATAATAAGAATACTCTTTCATTACTATTACTTATTACTCTTATTACTACTCCAAGCTGCATCTAATATAGTAAACAACATTTCTAAGCATCACCATTCATTTATCAGTAGATAGCTACAGAAAATTAAAGAAAAAAAAAAAAACCAAAAAACCCTAGAACTATGCATTTTTAAACAATTATTTGATTATTTCTTGTTATTAAAACTGCACATCTGGTTTGCAATTATACATACATATACAAATATATACATCAAAATCTGGAACAGAGACCACTGATTCCTCCAATTATTTTGCTTAGTCTTCATTAAAATAAAGTCTAAATGAAGCAGCAAGACTTCAAATTATTATACCCTATAATTTAGCAAATGTCTCATTTACACTGCACTTGTTTCCTGAAAATAGAATGTAGATTTTACAATAACTTTTTTTACTCTGTTTAGGATTTTGCTTCTGGAGGAGAAGTCAGCCATCCTGACAGCCTACTATCTTTTAATTTTTCCATGGTCACACCCTCTAAGGCAATTGTAATTGTACTGGAAAAGAAAGTTTCATTATTAGACACTTACCATAATATTTTCAGATTCTACAAATAGAAAATAGTTACTGTAATGATTAAGTGTACAAATACTTCTTAGCACTGTAGGGAATTACTTCACTTGTATGCATTATATGTAAAACCAACATAAATTGTCATAGTTGCCCTTTAGATTTTAAACCCGACTGTGTATATTTATTTACTTAGAATTCTAGCATTCAGACTTTTATGCTTGTGACAAAGAAGGGCTGGGATAAAGAATAACTTATTATTTAGCTATTATGAGAACGCGATGTTTCTAATTTTTATAACACTATAGATGTGCTACATCTAACCTACAACTAACCTAAATATTCTGTTATTACATGCTGATTTGCAGACCTTGTATTTGCTTCAGAGTTAATTCAATCACCCTTCCCATTAAAGCCAAGAGAAGTCTGTCTATTGACTTTAGTGGCAATAGATCGGCCAAATGGTCCGAGCAAGTTTATTTAATAAGCAGTGAGTGCTTATTTAGCCCAATTTTGCTGCTTTGTTTATTCCTCTAAACACAATGCCAGCCAATCAGTTTAACTTTTCAAATTAACAGAACAGCACTGGGGAGTAGTTTCCATTTCTCAAGAGATATATTATAGAAAGTTGGTTGCACTACCTCATTACTCTTGCTTTGTGAAAGAGCCAGGCTATCATTTGTCAGTTCCTCATCATCTGCATTATTTCTGTTAAGAACTTTACTCTTCTTTTTCTTGGATCCTCCATCACTAGCTGTGCTGCTATTATCTTCTTCGTTACCTTCCTCATCATTGTCATCCTCATCACTTCCACTCCCATCATCTTCATCATCCTCATTATCTCCATCACTCCCTTCTTTTCGCAGTGCATTTTTCCCTTTTTTCTTCTCAGGAGTAGGCCGCCAGTCATTGTCATCTTCACTATCATAATCATCCATATCATTTAGTTCTTCCATTGACACAAAATCCAGTAACGGTCGGTTCCTGCGCAAATTCCATTTTTTTGGTTCACTTGCTTGTTCATCAGCCACAGGATCGGTTTCAGCTGCTTTCTCTTTTTCTTTCTTCTTTTTTGGCTTCTCTTCTTCATCTTCTTGCTCCTTCTTTTCAGTTTTAATTATCTCTTTGTCTGCTGTTGGCACTTCTTCTGCGGAGCTCTTTGGCTGTTGTTCTTCTACTTTCTCTTCTGCTGGTTCCTCCTCCAAGATATTTTCTTCTGATTCAGTACAGGAACCTTCTCCACTGTCCTTTGATGCATCTTCACTTCCATGACCACTTCCTTCAGAATCTGTTGAGTATATGAAAATTTAAAAAGAAGTTCCAAAATAAATGTACCCCCAAAAATAAAATCTGTTGAAGCAAGTTGTTAAACAAAAGAATGATGCATGTTCCTCCCTAATAAGGAAATCCACCTTTTTTTTTTTCCCAATTGGTCTCCAAATACTGCTATTTCAAGTGCTATGTTGAGAATCTGTTAAACATCAGTGCATTTTAAAATAGCAAAAAAACATGGTAAAATTTATTAAATGAACATTAAATGTTCATTTGAACTGCAGCTATTATTAATTTAACAATAAGTGAAGTGTCATTTTAATAAAAGAGTATTCAGTTTTTAATTTTTGGAGATGTTTTCTAAGTTTAGAAAAAATCTGTATTTAAAAAAAAAAGAAGAATGTGGCTAATCCTATAAATTCATTTCTGTTATGAGTTTATTTTTATGGTTTGGGGTTTCCTTCAATATTAGTTACGAACTATATATGAACTATGCTTCATTCAGCATTAAGTCTGCACAATAGCGCTAAATTCCAGCTTTAGATAACCCACATGATATTTTTGAGTGCATTAATTAACACAAGCCAGTCTGTGCATGGTCAAGGAACAAAAAAGGATTCATATGTAAAAAAAAAAAAAAAAATCACAAAAATAAAGGCATCTGTAATACAAATTACATAATAATTATTGAAAAAGATGACAAGCAAACTTGTTAAATTTTACAAAAACCAGCCTCCTTGACTGTCTTCCATCTTATATCTTCCCACTGCTTTTCACTTACAGTATTTGTTTTAATGAAGAAAAACCCAAGATTTTTTAAAAAATAAGCATAAAGTTGCTTGATCCAATGTATGGATCAACTGCACAACAGTTACATTTTTCAGTTTGTTTAGAGCCTTCATCAACTCCTTGTTGTACTGTCAGATTTTATTAAATAGATGGAGAGAAGAAACATTTTGGTACATGAATTAAACAAATATATATATTTATTCACTTTACTTACCACACAGAAATATGACACTGATTTTATCACCTTACAAAGAGAGAACTTCTGTGCATAACCACCTCTTTATAAAGCCAAATAAAGAAACAGTGGGGCCAACATACTTTTTAAGGCATGTACATTTTGAGAACATGCTGCACACTTCACACATGCCACATTTTCCCACCCACAGAATACGACTGACCAGTAATTCAGCTGTTACATGAATATATTGGTCAATTTTGGTTTTACAGGTATACCCATATGTGGAAGCAGAAAGAATCTGATAAGGGAATCATATAATTATCAACATGAGAAAGTACATCAGTGCTACCACTACTGATCAGAACACTACTGCTACTAGGCGAACAACAGGCCCCTTACAAGCTGATAAAAAAAGGAAGTTTTATTAAAGTATTTTACTCAAAGAGTAATTCAGTAATGCTCCACCCCTACCAGCCTTAATAATGGCAAATGAAGTACAAGCATAACTAACTCAAATTTTGAAATAGTGGAATACTTTCTAGGAAAGAAAAGCAATATTAACTGAAATGCAATGTAGAAAATAATTCTTACATTTTAGTAGCTTTCTTTGGATTCCTATTTGCCAGATCTCATGACCACTCTAAAGGTAAGTCAAAGTTAGACTATTCCACTGGGCATTTATGCTGCAGATTAAATGCTAGATGGATGCTTGATACCAAATTTTTATATTACAGGCTCCTACTGACAATGTGCTAAAGGACTATGGAACTTGCAATGTTACACTTATTTTCACAAGTTTTTATTACCTTATAATACATATGTATATATATTGTATCAGTATTGTACCAAAACAATAATTTAAGATTTCTGGACACTTTGTGTGGTTGCATTTCTAAACATGTTTAGATTTCTTGTGAATTTAACCTTCCACTTCATTTTTGGGTGAAATTTTGGTCTGAGGATTATTTCCTTTGTAACAGCACCCAATTAACCAACAGTGAATTTTGTACATCCATACTGCTGCACTAAGAATACTCTCTAACTGCTCTATGCCTTACAAACAGTATAAAGCAGAGAACAAATAAACCTAAGTTTCATTCATTTCTCACCTTCAAATTCTCTCTTTTGCCTGCATGTTACATTTTGTATTTTCTATCTGCATGTATGCACATACCAGAGATACCTACACTAAAGAATATCTCTATTTGAATGCATCCACTGTGATAGGTATTTCTCTAGAAAGAACTGTTCTGTGATAACAGCTATTTTTGTAGCTGTTCTTCTGTCAGATGCATTTTCAGTTAGAAAGAGGCTGTAGCATACAATTTTCTCCTTGAAAGAAATTCTTAAAGAATGGCTCTTTCAAATTGGCAACCACATTATGTCATCTCCTATGGAAGAGAGTCAAGCTACTCTCAGTAAAAGGTTGGGCCAGATACACTGTCAAATAGTGAAGAATACAGAGTTCCGCTGAGAACAAATATTAGAGATAACGGTTGGGAGAAAGGCATATTTACTTCTGTACAAATTGTAGCTTTAACTGCTGAGCACAGGAGCAGGTGGCACTCACACCCTGAAGCAGTAACTGAGAAATTCTCTAGTATAAAATCTCCATTATGCTCCGGAATTAACATCAAAAGAAGTGTAATGAAGGTAAACAAAGGTAAACAAAAGCAACTCCACTCAGCGTCAGCAGTTTTCAAGTGCATGCTGTGCTCAAGACTTCAGAGGAAAGATACTACAGCAGTTTAAAAACAAACACCAGGATTTTTGTAGGTCCATTTTGCAGGCAACTGAACGTTACCCATTCTAAGAAAATCCATACATACTTGAGAGTGTGTGCTACACTACTGAAATAGAAGGCTACTCAGTCAGAGAAGACAGGTTGATTTTCAGTGTAGTGTTAAGCTTACCAAACAGCTCTGTAAAAAGCATTTTGATGGATAAGCTAGCTAAAAGACATCAGAGACTCAATTTTGGTCTTGCCTCTTACACCGGCAAAGCCTAACCAATTTCAGATAGTAGAAGAGAAGCATCTGGCTTTTTTTTTTTTTTTTCTTTTTTGTCATCTAGCATATCTAGCAGTATGCTTCAGACCATCCTCTTTATGAGGATCCTCTTTAAGAGGATGGTAACAAAACAGCAACAAAAACAACAGAAGGGCTACAGGAGAGGTTCATTCTTTTGAAGATAAAAAACAGTTGAATTATCATAACTGTAATCAGTAGCCTAGTAGACTTTTTCTCCCAGTCACAAGGTGAACAACAAATCCTTTACATGAAGTTGAGAAATTACCTAGATATCTCTGCTAGAATCACACTTTACAACATCTACAAGCCCACAGTCAAGCTGCTCACATGTGCTATATCAGACATGGGTAAAAGCAGCTGTATTTTCAAAATATATGAACTAGAAAATAAAATTAATATTGAAGATTCCAAAATACCTTAAGGAAACTTTTAAACTAGTGACAAAGCTCTAATATTAATAACAGAATGTAAGAAGTCAGGGAAAACCAGACCATACATGAAAATTTAAATGAACTTTTGAATTGCCATAGACAGTGTTATGTAACTGGTAAACTCTTGACCACAGTTATCTATTAGTATTAAATCATACAGCTTCACTACGCTCAAACTGATAACGCAGAGCTATAGTGAAAGCAGGAATGGAAGTGACTTAACACTTCATTTTGAACATAAACCTAGATTCTCTTTTTTGAAGTTATGACACTGGCTTTTCTAAATTATTTTGCAAAAGATGAAGGTAGAGTTACTTTAAATACTTAAACCCAGGTAGGCTACTGGCAATTCAATATTGCAATGCTGGCAATTAAAAAATTGGAACCGTCTGAACAAACATAGTAAACATAAAGAATAAAAATCACATCCAATTAAGATACTACTGTTCTGAGGTGGGAAGTTTATTTCTGAAACAAGAGATGAAAAAAGTCTCTAACCACACATGGAGGCTGTGAGACCAGGAAACGAAACCAATTACCCACTATTACAATCATTTCAGAAGATGTATTTATTTAATTAAAAAAAAAAAAGAGAGAAACAAAGGTTTTTAATAAGCAGTTTTCTCATTTCTACACTAGCAGCACTGATATCATCTTTACAGATACCTACTCAAATCTTAAAAGCGCTCAAAACTGTAAGCTGCTATCTTTGTATTGAGTCCATAGGCACTGCCCCAACTGCCTCAAACTGCTGCAAGACAGATGGAATCAGTTACCCAACCACTTGAATTTGTTTGACATTTCCAAATTTCAGGCACGGTCTTTGAACTGTCCGTTCAAGTTAAACTTTACTCATTTGGATGAAGTATTACGACTTCCCCCCATGACTTCCCTCAGCAAACTTCCACTGCTAAATATTCCATACAGTTGGATTCCTAGGAGTTTCACCTCTTAAAAAGAGGGAGGTGATAAATGGAGACTAAGTCTCTGAGATACTGCGACAAGTACATGGCTGACAATTGAAACATTGTGTCTTCTCTGAGAAGCGGACACACTGTAAACAGGCCATCCCACTGAGTTAATGAAGTTCAGAAGCTAAGCAGCACAAAATATGCAATACAGGAATACACACACACACAAAAAAAAGGGGAGATGCAAGAGGAAGTAAAGTAGAAGTGTTAAGTAGCTAAGTAGGAGACCCTGAATTCAAATTTGCATTCTGTCTTAATGAGCAAGTACAAGGCAGTGAACCAGTTTTGTAACTATTACTGCAAAGATAAGATACAAAAGTCACAGCAGGAGGAAACAAAGAAAAACAACGTTACTTCATCATAAAACCCCTAAGTTACGAGAATGAAAGCCATGATGACTGTCAGGACACAAGGAAGAACACAACTCTCAGCACTTCCGAAGAAAGCACCAGTTCAAAACACCAGTCAGTCACTCCAAAATACCCCTGATTGGTAGACAGCTATATGTAGTATAGTATATAGCTGTAATATATAGCTAACACACACCAAGGCTGCAAAGTTAACTCTTCAAATTCAATTACAATAATTAATATTGTGCAATTACTTGAAAAAAAAAAAAATACAGCAGAGTTAATCACTAAGTAAATTATCTTGTCCTCTCTGTCTGCGAAAACATTCTACAAGTCCATGCTCAAAAACAAAACTCTTTAGTTTCTTCATCAATATTTCAGTTGTTTATCACAACTGCAATTTGATGCTTTGCAAACCTTTTTATATGACAACATCCTGCACAGCAAAGAAACAGTGGAAGAGGAAACAAATTACAGAAAGACAGAGAAATCAAAAGTTGCAAATACAAGTCTTTCAGAACACCTAATAGATGCATTTATATAAATCGTCTCATGATTTAAACAGAGCTCCTATCGACCTCAGTGAGAGTAACAGTACAGAGTATTTCTGCAAGTCAGACTTTATGCTCAACACCAAAGAAAAAACCCCAAACATTTATAGATGCCCCTAAAAATGAAGGTCCAGGGGACTTTTAGTAGAAGTAGTGACAGAAATCAGCTCTTTAAGGCTGAATTCAACTATGCTCTTCTTAGTTACACTGAGAAAGAGGTTCAGTCCTTAAATTCACGTATTGTGCTTGTTCAAGGAACAACTTTAGAAACAGTTAGTGAAGAAACAATGAAAGAGGAGCTAGAAAAAAAAATTACTTAGCATTAAAATAATACATAGCTAATAGGCCTGAAATTATTTCCATTAAATAATTTGACAATAACATAACAGTGCTAAAATCAATTCTCTTAAACAGATGTTATAATTTTTCTTTAGAATAGAAAAGTCAATAATTGCCTGTTGGTGTAACATAAACTCATAAGAAAATAACACAGTAAGTAAAGGGCATATTTCCTACTGAAAATTTTGCAGTGAAAATGGATGCCAGGCTATTAAATATACTTACTGTAATGAAAAAGTCACTGAGACATCAGGATTCTGAATACAAAAATTCAGCAATTATAATTCCTTCCTATAAATACCAAACATCAACTTATCAAATCTTTACTGCATCACATATTCCCTGACATCTGATAGAAAATGCATAGAAATTTTAATGTTCAGGGTTCAGTCCTCCTAGACTTCCACGCTATCATCTACTCCCACATATCACTTAAAATCCTTAAGCTCATACATATGGATGCAACAAAATCAGCAGGGAGTAAACAACTTCAGAACTATTTTAATTCAGTGTTTAGATAGTCCTTGAACCTTTAGCTGTCAAATTCGCTTCTTTTTTAATTTAAAAATTGCTACTTATAGCTGCATTTATGACTCAAATAAAACACACAATGCAGGGCAGTAGAATTAACATAGATAAAGAACCTTAGGACCATAAGTAGACTTAGTGGTCATTTACAATGTAGAAAGATCACCTGTGCCCCTATTTATTTATTCCCCTCTGTAAGCAAATTGTGCAATGAAATTCTGAACCCAAAGAAACCACTAAATACTGTATGTATACAGAACCTGATTTGCCAAAGGCTGCACATGGAGCCCACTGAAAGAAGGAAAGGAGCAACAACCCTGACTCTAATGGAAAACTACATACTATGCTTTGAAGACTAAATCCTGCAGAGAGTAAAAGGAAAATACATTGTCTATCAGTATCCTATCAACAGCAATCCAGAATTTGTCTGGTATATGTGTTCCCATATGCACCATTTTTTTTTTTCCTACACATATAGTATACATACATACATACAAACTTTGAAGTGATCAATTTTATTTATCTCACTGCCTTTCTGTCAATACATCTTCCATTTACTCCAAATAGATTAAGTACAAACAAATTTAAGGGTATTTTATACCAGCCTCTTTTGAAATCAGATGCCCTACTTCAAATATCCTGCAGCTATCCAAATGAATTGTACAAGAACAATTTTTCATTTATACACTTTATACATTTAATAACTTCCTACATCCCAACTCCTCCAAACCCTACACTAAAGACAATGTTTGGAAAAAAAAAAAGTGAAAAACATCCAATACTGTTGTTTCAAAAACATTTTCACTTAATGTCCTGTTTGATTATGCAAAAAGAAGCTATACAAGATATCCAAATACAAAAGAGTAACCCATTGGGTTTTTCCCATTATACAGTTGAGTCCATTCAGTGTGGCTTTAAAAAAGATTCAACTTCCTCAAAATGCAACTGAAGTTGAACCACTCTCAGAGGTGGACACTGTTCCCCCTTGCACACATGCATATTCTGAAAGTTGAAAAATCAACATCAACAACAAAATAGTCCTCTCCATCCATCCAAAGTTGAGACAGAAAGCTTTCATTACTTTTAAGTAATGAATGACTGCTTTCTTATCAAATAATACATTCTTCTGGATTACATGTCCACGTTCCATACTCTATTTCTACTTCTCTATTTCCTTTAAATGCAGCCTACATTTCTAATGCAACATAGAGATATTTTATTTGGGACCTACAGGAGGGATAAAAAAAAAAACCCAAAGCAGAATTATAGAAGCAAACAAGAAAAGCTTTCAAAACTTCACACAGAATTGGTACTGGTACCGCTAAGCTTTTCTTAAGTTCATTAATACACAAGATCTTCATAGATGATATTAAAAAAAAAAAAAAAAGTAATTACAAGGAGATGGGAAATATTTTTGCAAGATAAAGTCAGGTGAAAACATAGATTAACGTCTCCAGTGCAGAACGAAGAAAGTGCAGTTCTTTGGCAAGGTGTCATAATGCTTCCCTTACAGCTTAAACACACTGCTTTTCTTTGCCTGTTTCCTGAGCATGACGTAAAACATCCAGCTTTTAACAAACACAGTCCTGCCCCTTTACTCCCCCCCCCCCCCCCCCCCTCTCTCCAGGAGAGCTCAATTTATTCAGCATCTTCTCTAGTTTCAGTTTCTGTGGATGTTCATTCAGACTGAGGAATGCACAGAGAAGAGCACTGAATCAAAACATCCCAAAGCAAGGACTTCTGGTATGACATGCTTACATCTTTCTGCACAACTATCACAGAGGACACTTTTTTTTACAACAGACTTAAGAAGTCTGTTGTAAAAAATATTAACAATAATAATATAGATTAAAAACTTGAAGAGATTATCTTTCTGTTTAAGATGTTCACTCAGAGTGGAATTACCCTTGAGAAGTCAGGCAGATTCCTCAGTCCTCAACAAATTACTATCCAGACTTATTCAAAACAAAATGGTTTTATAGCAGTTACTCCAATACCAAAAGAAGCTAAAGTTTCCAACGTAGTCTTTAGACTGAGGAAACAGAAAGCAACAGAAATAGACATGGCAGTCAGCACAGAAACTGCTGAAATGCTTCTGCAAAAACTTATTTGATAACACAGTTTTCCAGTGTGAAAAATTTATTTTCAACTGCAGCACCGTATGTTTTACTTGATCAGTTGTTTCCTATCTGCAGCATGGAAACTCCAGTTATCCAACTAAGCCCTTCCAGCAGCTCGCTAATACCACTCTATCTCCTGCATGACATTAAACAAGCAACCGTAAAACAAAAATGAGGTAATTCTCAACAGAGGCGATGAGGAAACATATTTACCTGAAGCATCTCCAACTTTAAAATCACTGTCATCAGAGCTATCATAATCTAAAGCTTCCAGCAGGGAAGCCGCCAGAGGCTTCACTTGTCTCCTCTTCGAGCTGCGGTCCACTGCAGAAAGAAGCACAGTACTCCTATTAGATAGCACAATGAACACGCAGCGTGGTTAGACGTGCGGCGTTAACCCGACGGGGCAGCCCGCACACGAGTACTGTGCCGGCACCGGCTTCACCGTGCCACGGACAGGGGAACCACTCACACCCCCGGCACGGCACCGCGGGCAGCCGGCACCGGCACCACCCCGGGCCCGGGCTGGCGGAGGGAGCCGCTTCCCTGCAGCACCTCCAGGCGTTCCGCCATCCAACGCCGGAGATACGGCACGGCAAAGGGAGGACGAGGACCCGACCCGCCCGACATCCCGGAAAGATGCTGGGCTGCCCCCGTCCCGCAGAGCGCCTCCGCGCTCTCCCCGGGGAAGGGGCGGGAGGAGCCGCTGAGAAGCACTTACTAAAGGCTACGCAGGTGAGCGGCGGCGAGTGGGTATGCGTCCAGGCGGCGGCAGCGCGGCGCCGCCTCAGCCCCTCGGGCGCGGACCGCTGAGCCTCGGACCCCCTCCCCAGACAATGGGCACGGCGGCGACCCGGATGCAGACCCTCGCCCGCCCGTGGCCGGCCCAATAGCGCATGTGCGAAAGCGCTGCGCCTGCGCGTAGCGAGGTGAAGGCGAGGAGGAGGCGGGTGCTGCCCGTAGTTCGCCCGGTTGCAGCCAGGAGCCTCATCTCCGTGTCGGGGGGGCGGGGGCTCCGCGGGGCTGGGTGCGAGCTGAGCGGTCCGTCCGTGTGGTGAGGCAGGGTCCCGTACGCTTTTACGGCGTGACTTTCGAAATCCTGTTGACTGGGAAGAGCATCTCAACAAAAATCACTAGGGTGTCCCTCGGTTCCCCCGTGTGGAAGATTGCTTTTATTAAACAGCGGTGCTAAGTACGCGGAGAGTTTACGTGGTTAGCCTTCCTCCTTTGAATACACCATCCCTGACTTTGGTTCTATCATGCCTACCCAAATACACTCCTTATCCAGGCAGTCTAGTGTTCCCTTCAAAACTCTTCACAAAACTCTTCAAAACTCCGATCACCTTCCTGCTTCCTTAGGGATTGCATATGTCTTAGCTTTTCACACCTGGACTGTTGTTTTGTTTTGTTTCTTTTTTTTTTTTTTCCTGTTAATTGGTATCCCCATCCCACATCACATATAATTTCAACCCTAATATGACAAGTAGAGGGACTTCATCTGTGGGCCCATGCTGGCACATGTAGCCACAAGTGGCAGGATAACTCAGAGAGATTACAGGTAAAGGTGGAGAAAGATGACTGTAGAGTGGTGGAAGATCTTTCAATTCCTCTAAACATAAAGTTGAAGTAGATGTACATCAGAGAGTACGGATCTTCCAGGTTTTGATTCAGCTTGATTCAGTACTAGCTTGTCGTGCTAGTACTATTCCAGTTCTCACTTGTGCAGGCCTGGCAAGTCTAGGTGACACAGAAGAAGCTGATGTGGCTGCCTGCTCCCCTCTTCATCAGCCTCACTGTGCCCAGCCATACATTCCTTCTCTACTCATGCTCCTTCCTATGACTCAAGCCCTCTCAGCCTATGTGCATTATCTCAGCACCTAGCCACAATTACTCTTTCCTTTCTCAAATCTCTCTTTCTCCTTTCTCCATTTTTCCTCCTTTAAAGGAATATTCACACTTATTTTTATTTCCGAAAATATCATACACGTTCTTTCTTGTCTTCTGTAGTCAGCTTTCATGCTTCATCCTCATTCATCAACAGAAAAAAAAAAAAAACAAAAAAAAACACATCAATAAAAGTACAAGAACTGTAAAGTACTTAATATTTATTCACTGTTTCCTCAAGCTTCTGAGCACTACAAAGATAGGACTTAGCAGCAAGTCCTTCTAATTCAATAATTATAAGTATATAAAACGCATAGCATAGAAAACAGCTTAAAAAAAAAAAAACAAACAAACAACCCACAGTCTGTGATATTATTCTGTTGGAAGCTTCTGGCTATTAAAGCGGCTATTGAATGATAAGTACCCCTTCATGGATTTTAACCTCCTTTAGTTGATTCAGATTGTTTCACGTAAAGGGAAAAGAAAGGAGAGTTCATGCTCCAAATGAAAGAAGCCTTCAGAGGAAATGTCTGATCTTCGTGTTCTTGCAAGGCCTGTCAATCTCAGCAGATAGCCAAGTATATTAAAATGTGCAGCTGCCTTCCTGATTCAAGAAATAAGGTGTTAATGGCACACTGCTGGGAGCTGGGCACTGTAAATGCCCATTAAATAGATGGTGTTGTCAGTTTAGCACCTTTGAATACTCCTCTTGTAAACACACAAAAAGTTATCTTAAAAGGTAATTTTTAGAGCAAAGTTATAAGGAGCTGAAATAGCACATCCACTATGAAAATGTCATGGCAATTTCATCACTAGCACAACATCTAAAAAATTTCTATAAATCCTTCAGTATATCAGGTCATGTCAAATACATCAGGTCTTTCAATTATCTCCACATTCCAATGTTTCTCTCCAGGTCTGTACTTCAGTGCACAGTCGGCTGCAAAAGCAGGTGTCTGAATCTCCATTTCAGTGCCACTCTTCAACTGCTAGAGAATGAGCGAAAATAATATCTTCTAACTGTACTTTTGCCCTAAGAAAAAAGAATCTTTGTCATGATTCTGTAAAGACAATTTTAGAGGGAGTTATACAGTACCAAATCAGGAGAGAATATGGTTGTATTCACATAAATTGACTTTAAAATATCATCTTTAGTTTAATGAAAGTGTCATGTTTTCAAAGAAAGAAATATAATAATACAACATTTCCTCACCTAGAGAATAAACTGAAGAAAAGGTATGTTTTTAACTCATCCATCAACTGTGAATGGAGAAATAATATTATGAGGAACTGTATCTATTTTTTTTTTCCTGTCAGTGAGCAGACAGTTAAAGCCATGACCTACCTGTCTAAATCCAAACAGCAAACTCTTTTTTTATCCTTCAAAACATCACCATCTGTAGTAGGGAGACTGACCTTTTCAAGTACCTTCCCAAAGCGAATTGTTCCAGCTTTCACTTTTTAACTGCACCATTACAGCAAGCACCTCTCTGTGATCTCTGCTCTTTTATCTCATATTTTACAGCAAAATATAAAGAGAAAAAGAATGAATCAGATATATTTGCTATTTTAAATCACAAATAAAAGAAAATCAGCATCAATAAACTATGAACAATAAGACTTTGAAAGAATAAACTACACATTTCTACAAGGTTTACTGCAGTCAAATACTGCTGGCAATGTTCCCTTCATGTACACCAATATTTCATTCACTCCTTAAGCCAGTCTCAGCCTCATTTGATTAATTATAGATTTTGTTGATTATATGGTACTCATGTTGTAAAAGATCTGAGAAAAGTAAAAATTGGTCATACATATTTGCAATAGAAAACTTTCTGAAATATAAATAAATAAATAAATAAATAAAGTGTTAAGATTGCAAGCATTAAGAAATATTAGAAAGAGGGCTACTTATACCTTTAGTTCTGTAGGCACTGTCACACAGTAATGTGTGTCTTCTTTCATTTTTAGGTAGAGCTTTGCCCCATTCTCTTTTTACTTGCTGGTATGGAGTGCAGGTGTTAAACCCAAGGATTGGCAAAGATGGATTTGTCTATTTTTGCTGCAGGCAGGTCTCATGTAAGTTGCCCATGCTCAAATAGAGGGTCACAGGTAGTCAACTTCTACTGTCTATTCCCATTGCTGAAATGCAGACCTCAGCAAGCCTCTGTGTGGAGTCCTAGTCCTGCAGATCCTTCACCAAATGCTTATTTTAACTTAAAAAAATGCCATTTTGTAGATCTTCGTCTCTCAAGCTTGACAAAGCTAAAGCAGAGACCTTCCTCCTTTCCTCTGGGTCATTTATCTCCTTTTGCAGTCACAGTGACACCACCCCTGTCACTCATGTGCATGCAGAGGACATTATCTTCAACTCAGACCTTGCTGCAGATCCTGCCACTAAAGGCATGTCTTAAAGATCCACTGCAAAACACATCTAGCGTGCAGCTTTCCTATCTCCCTATTTAGCAAAAAATCATGTCTAGGCTCATCTCCCTTCTCATTTACATCAATATTCCTTTGTCTGATTTTTGAAAATGCAATTCTGATGTTGCTGTATCTATTGTAATGGTTTTTTCTCAGTTTCTACCATGTTCCTTTTCCATTTTATCCCTCCAGTGATTTCCCCTCCTCTGCTGCATCTGTCATAAATTACTTAGGTCTGATTTCAATACACTTCACAGATTACTCTTTCTTTTGTCTGCCATTTATTTATGGCAGATGACATTTGACATACATATTTGTTTTGCACAGTGTATTGCCTCCTGTTCTGTGTTACATTTTAAGACAACCATTTTTTTCCAGGCATCCTTCATACTCAGAATGTGTTCCATGTAAATACCTGCAAACTCGGTTTGTGTTTCCTCTCAAAACACCCTTCTACCACCACGCTTCCCAAAAATGTTGTAAGCTTTAATGGATACTGTCTCTCCTATTGTCTCACAGTTTACTTTTACTATTCTGTGGTCGCTGTTCCTTTTTGTTTTTTGTCCTGTGCTTACGTTTCCAAAATCTGTTTGGAATAGTATTATTTACTATTATTTATTTATTACTCAGTATTTCCATTTTTGCACTGTTTTTCTCTCTATGATTTATGTGGTGTAGTAGAACTTTGAGTCAGAATTAAAGCCTGTAGACATAAAAGTTATAAAAGGAATAGGAAGAATTTTTATTTAAAATTTTCATTTTAATATAATTTTATTTGATTTTCAGACAGCAAGCTCATCAAATAAGAGATATTTTCTATGTCTGCTAAGTGTATATAATTTAGCCATATAATAAAGAATAATAGTTAATAATAATACATAAATATTAAAGCATTAGACCATAGAGGTGTTGTATTGGTTCGGATTCAGAGAAAGACAGGGAAAAGCAGGTACAGAACAAGTATGTATGATACTTTCTACTGATTTCCCAACTTCCAATTATTTTCAGCTTTGAGACTTTCTTGATCCAGGTGTGCATTGTCCATTTAGTGGCCTGTAATGAACTAATGAACCTTTCTTTTGAGAATCTTTCTCATAAGAACCTTTTTTATGACATAATTTGGCACAGAATTCCATAAAATTGTCTATGAATCTACCATCCTGTGTATGGCAACAGTATTGTTTTGCATGTTTAGAATCTGGCTTTTATGCTGTTCTGTTCCATCTGTCAGTTCCTCCCTTTTCCAGGCTGAGGAATCCCAGCCCCTCAGTCACTGCTGACAGAAAAGCTGTTTCATTTCTTTGGTAATTCTTGTTTTCCTTCCTTGAGTTTTTTCCAAACTTAATATGCAGGTTACTCCAAAAGTAATGCCTCTGATTTATTTCTGTGTAAAACAATATTGTATTGTAGTACAATAGCTACAAAGAGCACAATAACATCAATACAACAAATTATCAGCTACAGAACACTATGTTTCAACATAGGCACCATCCTTAGCTAAACGTTTTCACAGAATCACAGAATCACAGAAGCACATAATAACAGAATCGTAGGGGTTGGAAGGGACCTCCAGAGATCATCAAGTCCAACCCCCTGCCAAAGCAGGTTCCCTACACCAGGTCACACAAGTAGGTGTCCAGGCAGGTCTTGAATATCTCCAGAGAAGGAGACTCCACAACCTCCCTGGGCAGCCTGTTCCAGTGCTCTGTCACCCTCACTGTAAAGAAGTTCTTGCACACATTTGTGCGGAACTTCCTATGCTCCAGTTTCTGGCTTTTTCCCCTTGTCCTGTCCCCACACATTTTCACCAGCCATGAACAAGTTCCTGTGCCAGTGGAAGCGACCCACTGTTTCACAGTGTTTTACTAGCCACTGCCTCACTGTGTTCATATCCACTGTTTGGTCTCCATAAGCATTCAGCAGGTGTTGATGAATGTCAGTGGATACAATTCTTTCGGCACCGAGGAATTCAATGACACATCTTTACTTCATACACACTTCCATGTCAGTTGCCATTCTGTCAGACTGACCCTCTGCTACCATCTGTCACACAGGAACAAAATATAACGCAATACCGGAAGGAAGGTTCAATCTCTACTGCCGTACCACCAATACCCTTATCTGATGTCATGGGCCAACATAGTGAAATAGAAGGCATTACTTTCAGATCAGCACTTGTACATCCCTTCTGTAAAGGAAGAACAGCACTGAAATGCAGACAAATTATACATTTATTCAGTTGTCTAAGGACATTTTCTGGTTTGTTCTCTATTCCTATCCTAGTAACTTTTAAGATTTTTTTTTACCTTTGAGATATGGAGTGGGCACTGACTGCTACACAGCACTGAGCCAGCACTTTTATGAAAAAAATTCTAAGATCCTGTTCTTCAGATGAGACCGGTTGGCTCAGAGTCTATCATTTCATTTGTGAAGTTAGGATTGCTTTTCCCCAGGATCATCAATTTCTTTACATTTATCTACCCTACATTTTGTTTCCTTTGCATTTATCTTGATTGAATTTCATCTGGTATTTTATTTACTGCCCAGTCCTATAGAAGAGTATTTCAACTGTTCCATGTATGAGTTATTTCAGAATTCTTGCAGTAGTGGTGGTTTCTTAGTATCTTATCTCAGTATTTTATCTTTTTTCTTAATATTTTATTAGTAACTGGTTCCACAGTAACTTCAAATTCGGATAGATTTTCTGCTGAGCCTTCTCCCACTAGAGAAGAGCATCTTTTTTTTCACAGAGAACACTGATGGGAAGAATGCATTTCCCTATCTAAGTACACGCTTCCAATAACCATCAGTTGTCCCGATGGATGCTGGCATGTGCCTTGCTGCCTTTGAAATATGAGTTAATAACAACTTGGGTTCTCTCATCTAATGGATCCTGAAATCATTTTTCCATTCTACCTAATAAATTATATTTTTATTTAATCTACGAGAGCTTATGATGCTTTGCATTGTTTAGTTTTAAATACAGTTCCAGTCACTTGACGGATTTCTTCCTTTATATAACAGTCTCCTTTACCTTGCTAGAGTGATTTCAGATTCCTTTTACATTTTCACTGTCATTTCCATATGTGTTAAGCAGTAATGCTGTGATTCTAGTACAGTATTCTCTAGCAGTTTACATGCCTCTTTTCTTAAACTATCCTGTTCAGATGTGCCAATAATAAGCTTTCTCATATTATCTAAAATACTCAGAGGTGGTTAATTTGTTCACTTCATTTTATTCTGATTTCTTGAAAACACACTGATATTTTGCACTAGGTACAATTTATTTTATTTCATGTATATTTTATGTCTTAATATTACAGTACTCCATTGATTGTTCTCTTCCCAAAAGTCTGTTATACCTTTTTTTTTTTTTTTTTTTTTTTTTTTGTGTGTGTGTGTGTGTGTGTGTGCGTGCTTGCAAGTGAGGACATTCCTGTTTCCCCATCTTATTTTTGAATCTTCTGGCATTTATATATGTCTATCTGTCGTTCCCACGTCGGGAAGTCATTTATGTAACACACATGTAATAATTACATCCTTTAACTCATCCAGTACTGTAAAATACAGAGCTTATAAGACTTCATTTTCAAAGCAGCATTGTTGCAAAACAATATCTTCTTGTGCATTTTTGTCTCTTTCACTGTTTCTGTTTTAAACTCTCAGTTATCACTTTCTAGATATACAGTGTCAAACTAAACATCACACAGTATTCACCTTGTTATTGCCTGCACATACAGGCTCTTCCTGGAGGAGTTCAGCCAACCATGCTCAAGCCCAGCAGCAATGTGGTGCAGCCTTGCAACCTTGGATCAGGCTCTGGAGAAAAGCTGTGAGAGACACTCAGGAGAATCCTTGCTGGAAAGTGAGCCCTTGGCTCTGAAGCAGCATTAAGCTCAGCGCTTAGTCATGGATCTTGTCTGAACAATGACTGCCTGCCTGTGCCTGATCCTGTTCCTCATTGGTCTTATACCACTGACTCTCTGCCTGTTGCTATGTACTTGGCCGGAATCATCAGACATCTGGCTGACCCTTGTGACCATCACGTCTGCTTTTCTTCTGCTGGCACCGTGTCATCCCTCCTTTGCTGTCACCATCAGCTCCTGGCTCACCTTCCCTTACACAGCAACTCCCTCTTGCAGCTCCCTAACACCTCATTCAGCTGAATTTCAGATAAAGTACGCCATTCATACTGAAATTATCCTCAATTCATAATGGACCTGTATTCTTCCTCCTTGTACCATCCAGTCAAGATAACAAAAATCTGTCTTTCTGCCTCTTCCTATGGTTCCATGAGGGGCAAGGAATCACTTTACAGAATACTGTCATACAAACCTTAGTCTTCAATTTTCTTCTCATTTGCCTAAATGTTCTTTCCTTTATCATTCTGGTGCACCACAGCCAGTACAGTTTCCCAGCATCCCTTAGAAGACTATTTAATAAGTGGATTTTCTGCCTGGTAGTCACTATAGAAGCCTGCAAGCCTCTCAGGGTCACAGACCCAGGCATCTGTATGTGCAATGATAGATTATTCTACCAATATATTTTTCTTGTTGGGAAAAAAGTTACATGCAATACAAATAAAGAATGCCATTCTATTCTTTTTTAATAATCAAGATTCACTCCCTCTTAACAAGCTATGAAAAATGTGAGCATAAGCCAGCAATTCCCAGTGACTTCAGAGGGTTCTTTCAATGACACTGCCTGATACACTTTTTGCAGACCCAGTCTTTCATCCACCATGTCATTGTGGTGTTGTTCTGAAAAAACCTGGGATGTAAAGAACATCTGCTATAACAAACATAAAAAACACAGACCTGCTGTTACTAATGGGAAATATTCTAAGGGCTTGGATTTAGAAAAAAAGTTAATTAATTTTTGAAGAATAATTGCTTTGATTGCACGTGTCAATGACCCTTCTCACATAAAGCTTTTCCAATACAATCCTATTTTAGTCTCACCGAGGACAAAAGATGCTTCAGCTGCACTGACAAAAATCTTTATGAATTGCTATAAATTCTCCTGAACGGGGTTCTGTAGCTTCCTTTTTAATTCTATTTAGTTATTATCTGTAAACAAAAGAAGCTGAGCTGGCCTGGTTTGGATTTGTATGAAAAATTATAATGAAATAATAAAACCAGTAAGCAATAAAGAAAGGAAATAACTGCTTTTAATGTCCTCTGTTAAATGTAATTGTGACATTTAGGAATCCATTTGCTTCTTTCTCTAATATTAATTATTTCACTGATTAACAGAATGTGAGACAAAAATATAGAAAACATCTTTTATCATCACAGAATTTATAGGAACTAATCTATTTTTGTCAAATTATGGAAGTTTTTCTTGAAAAATATGTGTTTGAGAATTTGAGCTGATTTAAGATTCAATTTATTAAAAAAGAAAAGTCACTCAGTTATGCTAAAGTCTCACTTCATCATGACATTTATACAGTTTTCTTTGTGTTCTAAAAAAGAAAAAGTCTCTTAAGACATTTCTTTGTTAAGGTACTGTCAGCATATGGCAAAAATACTGGCACCTTGCATGGGAAGTGCAGCAAGAGCTGGTAGATCTCATCTCATTTTGTAGTTGGGGAGAAAATAGACCACAGTGAAGGCCAGTCATATGGTCATGACCATCAGCTGCTTGGCAAGAAGCACAACTTCCTTGAAGCAGATGTGGGAACTGATTTTGCATGTTTTGGAAAAAGATTCTTCCTTGCCGTTAGATGGCAGAGCCCCGAAGAACAGCCCATTACAGCTAGGCCTTCAGAAGACTCTGTGTAATTGTTCTATATACTACTCTGAAATTAATATTTCAATGCAAAAACATTTGAGAAATAATAGTTGCTAATTTAATATTAATGGATCAATTTCAAGTATGTTTCAAGGACTATGAAATCCTGCAGATGAAGTTCTGCAGAAGAAGCAGATTTCCTTCTATACTGCTTTATTGTGGAGCCAGACATTTGGTGTGACCTGTTCCGTCTGGAAAACAGAGAGGTGTTTTGTTTTTTTCTTTTTTTATTGTACATTATTCAAAACATAGCTTGGCATTAGGCAAATGCACAACTTTGGTGGTTTTGGTGGTATTGAGTTGGGGGTGAATCTGTTTAGTAAATTCTCAAGACTTGAACTATCCAGTTCCAAACATGAGCAAGGCTTCTAGTGAAAAGATTCTACTCTACTTTCCATGAAAAAAAGTATATGCTAAATGTCCTCCAATAACAATGTTAATTTCTATGCTTACACAGAGTAAGTACAGACTGTGAGAATTACAGAACTTCCATAATGATGTCTCCCTAATCCCATTCATAGCAGTGTGCAATTTCACATGAGACCTGTCATCTTCTAGTCTCAATACTGGTATCAAATTTATTATTACCCAACCACACAGTGAGTCAGATTACTTTTTTACATGACAGAAAGCTACCCTATGAAGAAGTCCTGTGAGTCCAAGACCTGTATATCCTATGCACATTCCCGTCGCTGTAGCAGTTCATGTTAGATCAGGTGGGACCTATGCAGGTGGAACCCACACTGAACTTCAGTCTTGCCACAGTGAGAAGGCAGAGCCCCACTGCCCCTCTCCCATTTCCTTTTCCTGGATTATTTTAACAATCATATCCTTTACGCCAGTAGTATCGTACATTGTGTACTAGCAGCATTAGCAATGAGCTGGAGTTGATCCAGATGAAACCTTTTAGTCTCTTTTGTACAGCCTAATGTAAACCGGTGCTAGCATATGCATATCCAAAGGATGGATGAAACTATCTCTTTGAGTAGCTTATTGTGGATTAAAATGGCTGTGTAACCTTGGCTTTAGTGATTCAGTACGTCTTTTGCTGTTGCATGTAATAATACCACACCTGTCTGAACTCTCAATATTTGTATTCTGTGACTTAAGGAGACTCTAAAGCAAAAAAAAAGATTTTTGGAATCCACATTATACAGTCTTTTGTGTTGTCCCTCAAATGACCTTCATCTCTCTTCTGAATCTCCAGTCATGAAACAGTACATCCGAAAGTAGATTTAAAAGACCTATCACTTTCAAAGTCATGCTTCTTCCCCTCTGATCCAAAAGGAGAAGGAGGGACAGGGAGCAAAAAATCCTGCTGTCCTGATCTGTTTCTTTAGAAGATGCAGCTACGAGGGCTACTCTTCATCGCTGGCAAAAATGGTTGTGATTATGTCGAAAAAATAGTAGCTGAGAATTTGCTCTATCAAATAGCGTTATGTTGTAGTTTTCACAAAAATAAATCAGAGGCATTACTTTCAGAGCAATCTACGTAGGTAAAGGTTACTTCTTTTCATTGAATTGGAATTTTCTTAATTAAAATCACATGAATCATTTCAGTTTGGCCAAGTTTTAATTTAAGCTCATTTTAACCTATTAACAAACATAATGAATCCAAGTTTGAGAAGACAGATAGTTCTCTTTAGGACTTATTTATTTTACTTCAGCAAACAGTTAATCTCTAGACTGGCTTCCTTACATGATCTTTTATTATTAATTTTATTTGCTATGATTCTGCTGTGGAGAGGGCTGTGCTATCTCATATAAGATTTATTTTTATCAAAGGCATTGCTTTTCAGAGCTTCAGCATTTAAAAGCATGCTTGCAGGGCATAGTGATTTTAAAATATATTAATTTTATCCACATCTGTTCTGCATTCCATGAAGAAAAGGTAAGACTGTTGGGTGCCTGAATACACTAGTAATACTACATGTGCTTGTTGGAGAGCTCTTTCACATATACTGGTATTTTGATCTTAGAAGTTAAGTTTTGGTCTTAGAAGTTAAGGATTGCAGCCTGAAGGAGGTGTTTCTTAAAGGGCAAGTCCCAAAGAAGAAAAACAGATGGGCAGAGGCAACATTGGAGTAGTATCACAAAGTATACATGTTTGTAAGTTAGTCAGACATGTAAGTTAGTGAAAGACAGGAGTAAATATTTTTAGACTAAGCAATTAAACAAATATAACACTATTGTCTTTAATCTGATTTCTTGTGCAATATGAGATGAAAACAACCATTCACAGAAAAAAAGTACCCTATGAAACTTCTTTTTAATCAAATCTGCTAAATCTTTGTGTTCTGCCTGCTCTCAAAGAACATTTTTGTTGTCTTAATGCATGTAAAAAATAATATCAAAATATTCTGTAGCTTTCCCTTCACATAATTTTCAGTTCAGACTAGACTGCTATCCAAATAACATAAGAAATTCCTTCTCAGAAGTCTTATTAGAGATATACATTTCATGCCATCATGTGATGGGAATTTAAGAGATATACTGTATATATCCTTCAAAGAAGGATGATGGACTTAGTCACACATCAAAATATGCTATTATCCTTCTCTCATAAGTATAGTAATATAATTATCTACAATTAAGTGAAACTGCATTTAGAGAAAAGATAATGTGGGAATACTACCTGTTGTAAAGCAGTAGTTCATAGTTCTTAACAGAGCATGAGGTTCCAAAAAGTACCCAAGTAAAGCTCAAGAGTAGGCAAAGCAATTAATTTATCTTTTCATCAGTTACCTTTTATATTTTCTAGATAAATGATGATAAAGACAAAAATACTATTTCTCAAAATTTGTGGCAAATGTGTTAGCATAAAATGCAGCACTCCAATCTGCGTCCAGACTAAAACATGTTCCATCCTCTTTCTCCCAATTGGAGTGAATACAGTATATTCCTTTAGTGTCCAGATTCCAGAAAGGAGACAAGCTGGGACTGGATTTCACATTCTGCTTTGTTAGAAATTACCTGCAAAAGTATTAATGATTCAAGTGAATGTGATAATTGGAGACAGTGTAAGTGTGAAAAAAGTGATGCCTTGGAGATGCACTACATGCCTCTTTACAAGAACCTGGCACTATGTCCCTCTATAGAGATTTTGCTTATGTCTAAATTGTAGTTCAGATAGCAAAGCCAGGAAAAGGGTTTAAACCACTGCCAAGATGTCCATAATTTATAAACGCAGCTGCCTGCAACATTAGGCTGCTTACAAAAATGATCGCCTCTTGCAGGGTCTGAGATCATAGCCCTTGTAGGAGAAACCCCAAGATTGATGTTTTTGAGCAGCGTGAACCATGTAAGAATATCAAGAAACAGATACCATTAGATCCACACAAGTTGGCCTTGTCTTACCAGGTTCACACCAGGATACCGCAGGTAGCCTGGTTTTGTTCTGAGGAGTAATGACAGTCTGAATTTTAACCATTTTCTGAAATACAAGGGAAGTCTATCCCTGTGTATCAGCTTGCATCTCAAGTGATTCGGCAAAGGCTGCAGATGACATCCTAAAAGAACGATTTTTCTAGCTCTGTTTTAGATTGCATCTGGGAGCTGCCTGTATCTTTCTACTGATTTCAAAGGGTATACTTGCTAAAACTAAACCCTACATTTGGATGTCAAACATTTTGTGAAATACATTTCCCCCACAGTACTCGCATTCACTGAAACACAGCAAAACATGCTCCACTTCCATCCTTTTACTACTAAAGTAATCAATAATAATTCTGTCATTTAGTATTAGCAGCTGGATTGAAGTTTCCTTGCTGAGGTGCATAAAACTAATAAACAGTTGCAAAACATTTTTTTCCAATTTGTACTCAGTAAACATTTCTACTTTGCAAACATCAACTCTCCTCTAAAAAGTACAGCAGAAAACATAGGCAAATAACATTTTCTCTGGAATTTACACAAATGACAGTTACCTCTGAAACAGCAGTATCTGCCCTCCTGATCATAAATATGAAAAACCCCTGTCTACCCTTTCCATAAAGAAAACAAAAGCATATGACTCATGTTAGTGGAAGACAGATGATATTTTCTCCAATATAGGTTTGTAGAAAATAGCTTGCTCAGAATGATGTCTAATTCTGTCTGCTAAGGGTTCTATCACTGTCTTAAATGAGAACAAGCTTTGGCTTACTGAAACTGTTAGATTTGGGAGCCTTATTCTTTCTATAAATTGTATTTCTATTAAAATACTGACATTCTCCGTTAAGGAAAAGAAATACAGAAAAATAAATTACAGTACAAAATCTATTTATACTGTTCTAACTGTGCAATCCTTTGTTGACACAGCTTGTGCAGTTAATGCCACAGCAGCAAGACTATACTTTGTAAGCATGCTGCTTTCATGTTTCTTTGTTAACATTAAATTGTTCTCTTTAATGTTTGGGATACATAGTGAACATGGAATCTCACATATCATTTCCTACAGCTGTTGCACAGTCAATTATGCATTTTCTTTGTACTGTCACATTTTAGAAGCTGCTTATAAGCTGCTTGTGCTGTTCCCAGACTATCTGCTTAAGTCACTCCAGCTGCATCAGTTTCTCCTAAGCAGCAATATATCCTGGAAAAGGCTGTCAATACCACATTATTTCTTTCCAGTGAAGAATAATAGCTTTTTCTTTTTCTTTTTTTTTAAGGGGAAAAAAAAAAAAAGAAAGAAAAAGAAAAACTCGGACCAGCTTTTTGTAAGTAGCAACTGCAGATGACATACAGTAGTTTTTGGTAGACTGAACCTGACTGTCTGGCCAGCCCTGAAAATCTGTCATCTCTGTTATCCCAGTCAGCATGGATTCCCTACATAAAAATCAGATTTGAGTAAAACTCTAAGCAAACAAAAGATTAACCGAAGGCTAGCTTGATTTTGGAACACCAGAGGAGAGGACTTATAAGGACTATTTCTTCACAAGCATATGTAGAAAAAACAGCACAGAATGGCCCAGGAAGCATTAATCCCCCACACTCCACCGCAGAAATTAAAAAGAATCCTTTAACTCCCTGGATTAAGATGATGGAACAAGTGTCAAGACATTTACAGGTACTAGAAACACTTTCAATTTGTCTAAAATATTGTTAAATAGTTGATGTAGTAGCTATTTAACACTTTGAGGTACCAGTCCTGTTAACTTTTTTTAGTAAAGATTTTTGCTTTAGGAATTGATACATTGAACTTTTATTTATAAAGGCCTGCTAGTTTTTGAAATCAAACAACAGCAGTTTAAAGGGCAATACTACCTATGGATGCAATTGTACGTATGAAATTATCTGTAAAAGAACAGTGATTCAGCATAGCTTTAGAGAGAAATTCTGGGGCTTGATATAGGCCCTGAATGAAAGTTGACCTATAGATGAACCACACAACCTCACAGTGTATCTAATGTACAGTATTAATTGCACATATAAGATGCCATTTATCCACATTTTGCCATGTAAGTGTGAGAATGTATATTCTGGTGTTTATCTACAGAAGCTCTGTTATGATGCTTATTATGCGATATTAATGTTGTATCTTTCTTGATCATAAGGCAACTCTGCTGTAATGTTTGTTACTCAATTAAGCGTGTTGCATGGGCTCTGGGCAAACATTTCTATGGCCAAAAAGGCCTATGGTACATCAAAAAAGATAGCACAATTCCCTTGGTTCCTCCTTGAACACTAGCCGTGTTTTGGGGGGAAAACCAATACGAGAAAGAGGAAACCAGATGTTTCACCTGACTGATACATAGATCTGGTCATTCAGTGGTAAAAAGGGTGGACCTGTTTGCAGCAACTTTGGAGACCCCATCTGCAGGGTGGACACACTGCCACAGGACTTCCCTATTGCTAGGACGTGTTCTCCAGATCCTTGCTGCAACCAGAGCTCACCAGCAACTGTGAATCTGTATGATGATAAAACAATAAGGCAATTGGTGATGTCTTTCTTAATGATTATTGCTAACCTCACACAGTAATGATTAGATTACTAAAGCATTACCTTGCTTCCTTTCTTTACTGTTAAGCTTATCTTTTTACTGTAGGTACAGCTTTATTTTCATATTATTTTGAAATAGACACTAAAACAAGCCTATCATTTTTGTTGGTGTCTGTGCCCTTCCTTCTAACCCCATCAATTAGCAAAACATAGGGGAATTGTTCTAATGACTTCCTGGGGTCGTAGGTCAGATAGGGTGCAAGCTGTGTGGAATTTGTGCTTCTGCATCCTAAGTTTTGTCAAGTTAAAAATTTACAATACATTTGAAAGATCTGCTATTTTTGAGATTTGCTCTCTAGAGAGTGAGCAGAGACCAGGATTTATTTCTTTTATATGTTTGATTCTCAGCTGTTATGCTTTTGCTATGACATTCCTGTTCTTGCTTTGCGTTTTTTTCTTTACAGTCAGGGAATTTTACATTTTAAACAAATGTACAAACCATACATTTTATGAATGCTGGTATTTTAAACCTGAATATTTTCATCCATTCTGAAATGTCCCATTAGTCCTATACATCTCTATTTCTGTTTTCTGTTTTTCTCTCATCTCGTAACTATGGAATTCTTTCAAGTAATTTTTTTTCCCTGAGCATAACCCTTACTGGTGACAGGTGTTTTAACTCAGTTGTTCCTATGGGATCTGTCACCCGAGATGCTGCCTCAGCCCACATTGCTCCATCTCTCTCTACAGAGAAGGAAACGACTTCCATTTATTACTGGATTGAGCCAGATTTGAATCTATTTGCTGACAAGCAAAACAGCTCAATATTCCATAATGAACAACCTAGATAGCCCCATGGTTCCCTGTGAAATATACACTTTAATAGCTTTTCTATTCTAAGAAATGTCCTGCCCACTGATTCTTTTTATATTTCACATGGATAAACAAAGAACTTCCCTCTAGATTTTTAATGCAGTATCACCGATACCTATTTATGACAGCAAGGAAATGTGATTTTATACAAATTCTGTTCAGGTACAAATTCTGTTTCAGAATTTTAAATATTTGTAAACACATTCCCCATCAGAAAATGGTTAACTTCAAGAAAGGGAAAGAAAGGAAATACTCACTTCATTTTATTGCTGATAATTTACTTTTGCTAAGCAGCACATATTCACTTATTCACTCTTTGTATAAAAAAGATATGTATTTTCACTTTAAAATGTAAAATGTAAAAATGTACTCTCACTTTAAAATAAAAGTCCTTATTTTAAAGAGAAGATTTACTTGCTTTAAAGTAATTATAATTACATTAATGCTAAAGCAGTCTATATAGCTTCTTTTATTAAACTTTCATTATTATTTAATAGTAGGAGTATCAATGTGAAACTTGTGTAAATTAAGGTTAATAACTTTAAGTTTACAAATAGCACTGTAAAAATCCAGGAAACAGTTTGTATTTTTTAAATATAAATTAATGATTATAAGTTATAAACATAAAAGCAAGTGAACTAAAAAAATGCTTTTCTATTCTCAATGTTAATATTATTCTTTGACTTACTGACAAGATTACAAATTCTTTAAAACTATTCTTCCATTAGTAATTGAACATACAACCAGTCATTAATTGTTTTCTTTTCCATATCTCTAGCACTCTATCTCACAGACATTTTACTTCTATGGTTGCTAGTAGGTTATGCTATATAACATAAGTAAATTCCTTCCAACTTTTTATAAAGTACCAGGATTATTGTGTACTTTTAATGAATGTATGGAGACAAGAAACTTTATCATCTTGTACTGCTCACAGGACTAAATGAAAGAAGAAACAGAACATTTCTTTACCATATATGTAGACTGCTCCAAAAGTAATGCCTCCTATTTATTTCCGTGGAAACTACAACAGTTAAAATTTGTTTTCTCAAAGAATTGTTTTCAAAAAGCTTTTGCCTTTTTACCAGAACTGTTATCTCCCACAGAAAATCTTCAGTCTATTCACTGTTCTGATTAACAGAGAAATATCCTTGATGATGCAGAATAATTCATAATTAATTGACCTGTGACCATATGTAGTAGTCTTTCCTTCCTATTTTCCTCCAGTTAAAATATGTAACTTCAAACGTGACTCTAATTGTGCCTTTGTTGATTTTTTTCAACTGATTCTGTCAAACTTCAAGGGTGCAATTCTTCAGATAGCCTTTGATTTTATTATGACTTCATATTCCTATTCTTCAGGAAATTAGATGTGGCTAAAACTGATCACTTTTAACGTAAAAATAGTAATAAAAATAAAGCCAGAACTAATGAAATACAGCAGGAATTTGAGGAACCTCTTATGGTCTATTATGATTATAATAACAGATAAAGTTTAGGAAAGAAAGCCTTTAGAAACAGGAAGGCCACAGAATAGAAAAAGCATCTGGAAAAAGTCCTGAAACCAAAAGCTGAAGTGAGCCTAAGCCTAAGGATAGAGCAAGCAAAGTAGACAGAAAGCATGAGTGAAGCTGTACAGAAGAAAAAAATAAATGATAAAACACCAAAATAACCCAAGGACTTGATTCTCAGCACTGCTGAACTTAATGGACTGGTTCATCACAATGACTTGTTGAAACACCTGAGGATTTATGGATTCACTTATTTAAGCAGCAGAAACCTACACAAAGTAACTTTAGTCAGAATAAAGGAGGTAACTAGTCTAACTAAAGCATCATAAAATTGATTGACAGCTATGAAGACAAAAACATTAAACTTTAAGTCATAAATGTATTTACTTTCTGACTGAGAAGGTAAGCAACAGATTAGCTATCATAGTGATTCTATGAACAGATGAAAGGGTGGTAAGAATTTCTATTTATCATATATTCTCTTTAAGGGAATGGGTGGATTCTTTACGTACAATAGAAAATTATTAGACTTCAACTAAGACGAATATAATGACATCATTACTATAAATTAACACATACGTAGACTCATGCTGCATTGTATGTACCCATATAAGCATATAAATGCTGACAGCACAGCCCAGGCACACAAATCTGACAGCTAGGCAAGTATTTCTATGAACAACAGATCCTGCACCAAGGCATTCTGAGGCTGCTTGTGTTTGTACTCAGAATTTCACCAAACCAAGAAATAGTGAAATTGCATTTTCAGCAATGCTTAGTCTGGCTGTACTTTCAGAACAACCTCATTGTTTCTAAAATGATACTGAAAAATTGTTTTCTGCTTGCTTTCACAATTTATTTCTTTGTCTGTAAAATTAATTATGATATACATACAATAATCTACATAACATGAATAGCAAGGTATGTATATGAACAATGAATGAGCTGAGCTGTACAGGCCTGGGCATTAAAAGCTGACATATACAATGTTTAAAATCTATTTTAAAAAAAGATAAAAAGCATGACACATTTTGCACATTCGTTTTAAATTCATAAAAGGTCAAAAAGTATAAATCCTTAAAAAAAATAATCCTGAGAAGCATGTAAAATCCATATGTACTTCCTAAAAATAGTTGCCTAGTGGGAACATGCCTAGTGGGAACAATGTAGCCCTAGCAATGTAGCAGGTCAGAAAAACGCTTTTCAAAGTTTCTGAGCTTTGGCTGCTTAGCCCTACATCAGACATGCAGCCTAAAGCAAACTGTTGTAATGTGAGGAAAGTTTTGCTCAGTAGTTCCATGTGGCTAATGATTGTCTACCCAGCACTTACCTAGTCTCTCCATGGTTGTTCTGCAGCTGCTTAGGTAAATGGTATTTTTCTTGTGCAAAATTAAACTACTGTACTAAAGGGTGAGCTGTATAACCTTCCAGGCTAACCCTGGAGGTTTCAGGCATTTCTGTGACATACAAGAAATAGCAGTACAATTTATTTTCAATACTTTTAACTGCATGGACAAACTGATATTTTCATTGGGAAAACCTGAAAATCATGGAGTATATAATCATTAAAGTTGGAAAAGACCTGTAAGATCATCTGCTCTATCAATCCATCATCACCATGCCCACTGAACCAGTACCACTACAACCCTTTCCTTGATCACATCCATGGATAGCAATCACCTCTGAGCAGACTGTTCCAATTCCTCTTCACTCTTCCTGAGATGAAATTTTTTCCTTCCCCGGCACAACTTAAGGCCATTCTCTCTCATCACTAGTTACGTGAGAGAAGAGGCTGACCCCCACCTCATTACAGCCTCCTTTCAGGTAGTTGTTGAGAGTGATATGGTGTCCCCTGAGCCTCTTCTCCCCCAGACAAAACAATCCCCACTCCCTCAGCTGTTCCTTCCATAAGACTTGTGCCCCAAGCCCTTCACAGCTTCACTGCTCTTCTCTGGACACACTCCAGGGTCTCAATGTCCTTCTTGCAATCAGGGGCCAAACCTGAACACAATACTTGAGGTGTGGCCTCACCAGTGCCAAGTACAGAGAGAGACCTTCCTAGTCTTGACAACTACACTATTTCTGACACAAATTATTCTGTCCCCACTATGCAATGAAGTAGTTAAAAAAATCTTGATGCACACTAATTATGGTCCTTCCTATTTTATCAGTTCTTAAACAAATGAGGCAGATGAGTAATGTACTGCACCAAGGAAAACAGTTAAACTGTACGGACAGCATGACTTGTATTGTGATCTGCAGTCACTCAGTGACCTGTCCAGTGTATAAGGCACTGAACATAGCTAACAGCCAGCATCGGTTTTTGTGCATGGTTGTTTGTTAGCTAGATTAAATGGACTCTAGCAAAGTGGAAAAGGTTGGACTGTAGCATGATGGACGAGGAACCCTGGCATTTTTTAGCATTTGTTGTGACTGGGACAATCCAAGATGATTCTTGGTAAGGTGCTAAGTGAGTAACTGGAACTAGTAAGTGAAATAAAAGATGTTTGCTTAAGTATATTTGTTCTCCATCATTTCATTCATATTTAACTTCAGAATTCTACTTTGGTACACATTCACACTAACCATTAGCATTCACCTGAAGTTACTCTGCTTCTAACATGGAGAATGTGTTCCCTTTTCTTAGGTTCCAGAAATGTCAATGGTCCTGCTAACTAAAAAAAAAAAAAAAAGTTCTTAACACGTATGTGTAAAGAAATTTATCTTTTGGGTATATCTTTTGTGAAAGAAACCACATGTCAGAAGGACTGGTGATCTCACCCAATGATAGGCATTTAGGTCCTGATTCTCTGTAACATAAGATAATACAGCACAAGGCCAAGGTAGGAACGCTTACTGCTATGGTGCGAGCAGCCCCACTGCTTATTTGGAATTGTTTACCTAACAAAGGAACAAAGAACAAAATCCTGCCTAACGTCGGCCAATATATGTATCATTTCACTATAAACATCCCTGCCAAAGCGTAACGTGTACGTTCAGTGTTAACGCTCTCCATCAAAGCTGCGTACACAGCTGGTTTTCACCACCTCCACCTCCAGCGGAATCACGAACACGGCCGTTTTATGCCGAATTTCTCGTCTTTCTTCGAGGCGCTGAAACCCCGTCCTGTTCCATCCTTTAACCTCCTCCGAACCTCTTTAACTGGGAAGACAGTTACACGAGCAAAACCGTGCAGCCTCACAAGCACTCTCTCCAGGCGGCCGCTTCCCCCACCCGACGCGGCGCTCGCCGCAGGAGGCCCAGCACGGGTCAGGCCCAGGGCGGCCCCCAAGGGCCCTCCGCGGCGCCTCCCGCCATGCCCTCACGGCCCCGGCGCAGGCGCTGCTCACACCTCTCCGGCAGCGAAGCGGGGCGGGGCGGTGTTGGCGCCTGCTCGGCTCCCCTCAGCTTGGGGCTCCGCGGGGTGCCCCGGGAGGTGCCTGCTCGCCCGGCGGGGTGCTGCCTGCTTGCCTGCCGGTCGGGGGCTGTATGAAAGCAGGGCACGAGGGGCGATCTTCGCGCGGGTGCTGCGGCGGGGCGCCGGCCGGGCTGGGCTGAGCGGCAGGCGAACAGGCAACCGCCGGAGCTGCTACATCCGGGCAGCGGGCACCTGCCGCGCCGGGGGCTTCCTGTGACATTGGGGCTCGGCCGCAGAAGGGGCAGGACGGTCTCTGGAGCCGGGTAGCGAGGGAGACCTTCGCCCGCTGCAGCTATGTTTCGTGTTATCGTCAGCCACGCCAGGAAGCATCCCAGTGTGAGTACCCGCGGTCGCTGAGGCAGCTCGGCGCGGCCTGTGCCTCTCCGGGCCGCTCCCCTCCGCGCCCTCTCCTTTCTCGCCGTGCCTCGGCCTCGCGGTGGCACCTCCCGCTGATCGGCGGGACGCGGCCCAGTCGCCTTTTTCTGCCTTTGCTGTGTGTGGGTCTGAACCAGTACGACGCGAGATACCTCTTCCTCTCTCGCTCTCTCCCTAGCGAACAAATGTTTCTGAGAAATGCGTTGTTACAGTATGTTCGGTGACTGTGATATAGTAGCAGTCTTTCCGTGTCAGTTTCTACCCACCACGCAGAGCCCTTCTGCAGGGTTTTAGAGGGCCATGTGTTACAGCTGAGAACATGGAAGCTGGCTGTTCGATTTGTCATTGCTGCCATCAGATATTCTCACAATAATACTGTCTTGTTACATTGCAGTCCATCATCTGAAGTCTTTCTCGTTCTAGTTGATCCCTCTGTTTCTGATCATTGGCTCAGGAGGTGTTGGCGCAGCTCTGTACGTCATGCGTTTGGCAGTGTTCAACCCTGATGTCTGGTATGTAAACAGTTACTTACGGTGCTCAGTCATCTTGCTGCTTATGTGAAAGTAAACTTCAGAATGCTGGTCTTTGTTTCTGGAGGCCTTAGTATACCTAGCTCCAGTATTACTGCCATGGATTGCGAGAAGATTTCCTTGCTTTGGAGGTTTGCTTGTGACTTTACCTTGCAATATTTAGAGGTTGGTCACAAAGAACTGCAGCTTGTGCTGAAACTTTATTTAGATGACTGTCCATGGCTAATAACCATAGTATACAGATAAATTTTATTTCTTTTGAATGTAGTGTGATTTTCTGAGTATGTTCTCATGTTCTGTATTTCTCTCAATAGCTGGGACAAGAAAAATAATCCAGAACCTTGGAATAAACTGGCTCCCAATGACCAGTACAAGGTAAAATGAAAATCACAGACTTATAGGAAACATAGTACCAAAAATGTAGCTTACTGCTTTAGGACATTTGAGTTTATTAGAAAGAAGCTGAATGAGTGATACATTTCTTCTGCTGTGCAACTTACAATTTGTCTTTTGCAGTTATAACAGATGGAGTTGTTTGAGCTTCATAACCTTGTCTTCAAATTGGTTGGCAGTGGAGCAAGCAAAGTCTTTGCACAGAATTAGTCATATATATGCTACAGTGTAAGAAAGAGGAATTGTATATTCTCCCTCTGTTATACAAGTGCCATAATGCGTGGAGAAAAAGATGGCAGGGAGGAGGACAAAATCTCTGGAGTTCTAGAATTCTAGACTGTTGGCCTTTACTCATGGGAAGCAAAGTAGGATAATGTCAGTTTTAAATATAAACTATAATTTTAATATTAACTCTAATAATAATAACTTATAATTTTAATATAAACTCTAATTGGCAATTGTACAGTTTGAAAATATTTTTTTGAAAACTGTTAGTATTGGATGCAATAAGATGCTTCTTTAAATGATATTCAACCTATTTAAGGGTACTAATGAGGAAACAGATGAGGATGTGTAAAGCTTTTTGTACTTAACAGAAGTGGCACTCTATGTACTAAAGACTTCTGTTAAGGACAGTTCTAAAATTATCCTCAAACTGCTAAGAAAGCAAACACACTATGTTTTCTGTTAGTGTTTACTCAGCACTGTGTCTCAGTATGCTAGTCATTCAGATAAGTGAAAAAACATTTGAGAATAAAATATGTTGTGATTCCCTTAAAATTCTAAAAAGAATGTAATACATTATTTTTATTATCATTTCTGGAATGTAGCTGCTTCCTATATATCTAAAAGAGGCAAATTCAGTGCAGGGCGCAGCATGAATTCTTTTAAGAAGTGCATGCCTTAGCATTCCCATCTGCCTTAACATACAAATACAACCACAGAATTTACCATATTTGGGTTTGTGTATCGTTGTGGATTTTTTTCCCAAGGCTGTACTGTGGGAAATGGAGAAGCAAAAGTTCAGTAAAAAGCTCTGTTAAAATAGTGAGCTTTAGCTTTTGATGAAATTGCTTTTTTCTTTTCTTAGTAAAACTCTCTTTGGAAAGACTGAGGAAGTCAATATTATAAAGAAAAGAGTTGAAAACTTGGTGATTATTTTGTGAGTTGCAGAGAAAAAATGTAATTTAAATGTATTAAAAGAATCTTAATTTCTTTTTCAGTTCTGGGCTTTTCTTTACAGTCACGTGTTTGATGTTAATTCAGGCTTGGAGGCCAAAATATACCTTTACTCTGTAAATTCACTGTGTTCAGTAACTATTTGGACTGTTTTAAATGGTCTGTAATAGGGTCCAACTTTATTAGTATAAAATGAGTGTTTATACCTGCTCTTATTTTCTTCTTTGCTATTTCTTGCAGTTGTAGTTTAAGTTTACCTGAAGTACTTAAGTTTACTTAAACCAATCTAGGTTTTAGCAGCACTGCTTTAAATGTTCCCTTGTGATGCTGCTTTTTCACACTTACAATCCTTTATGCTACTTGGCAAGCTAGATTTTTTTTTTTAATTGTTATTTTGTATATACTTATTACTATTTATTGTAGAGACTCAAATAATTATTTCAGCTTTCTAATGCATTCAAGTGATAGATGTTTTTAATAAATGCCATGGAACATATCATATCATTGAGTTTCTCATTCTGATCAATATATAAATATTTTTGTCTTTCTTGCCTAGTTCTACTCAGTTAATGTAGACTACAGTAAGCTCAAAAAGGACCGTCCTGACTTCTAAAGAACACACACATCTTCACGAGCTGCACAGAAAGGTCTTCCGGAAGCTGTCCGCACAATTAACATGCTTAATCATCCAGGAAATATTCAAACATGCCTCACGCTGCACTTGGTTATGTGTTTGAAAGTGTTTTGATGGGGTTTAATAAATGTCTGAAACTTGAAGTGTCTGCTGTTGCTTTAATTTCTCTAAATAAGAACATCCTGACATTAACAAACACCAATTCATATTTGCACTACAAGAACTGAAAGTTGTCTTGATGGGCACAATACTTAAAATAATAACTTGAGAGCGAATACTTAAATGTGTGTCTATATATATTTCTAATTGCACTTAAATTTTTCCAGTTCCTACTTTATGTAGCAGACGAGTCATTGCTAATAAGTCATTGCCCAACAGGGAAGCAACAGATGTTGCCATATGTTCCTGAAAATAAAAAAGCCAAGTTGTTGTTTGTTTAATTCATAGTTTGTTAATAAGAAAGAAGCCCATCTTAAATGCCTAAAAAATAAAATTCTAGGAACATAATTAAAATTTACAATGGATCATACTTTTAAAGGTCATAAAGCACACAATCAGCAGAAAAAGGCACAAGATTCAAGAAATAATTACAGTTTTCTGTATTTGTACAAAAAAGTTCCAGATAGAGCGTATCCTTGTTTTGGTACTTGGCTGAGCCTTTTTATGGAGAGGCAGGAAAAAAATGTATTTGCACGTCTGTAATTTATGCTGGTTTCTTTTCTGTAGACCGTTGCTATTTCCCTGGATCAGGGATCTGAACTTAATACAGCTGTTCTTATTTTGGTGTGTTTCTAGTTCTTGAAGTAGATGAACTACTGACAGTGGAGTTAACCAGATCACCTTAGCCATTAGTGTAAATATATAATAAGGGCAGACTCAACCTGAGCAGCAAGAACATTCAGTGGAGAAGAAAAATTATGTTGTGGCAATTGCAAAATACCAAATATCTGCAAAGATTTCATGTTTTGTACAGTAAATCTTGCAAGTCAATTGGATGTGGTTAATTTGGCAGTGCTTTAAGATATTTTCCTTTTTGTTAGTGTACCTTTTTGTTGGATTCATTTGCTGTTTTCATCTGCTTATTTGAAAGGCTTTCACAGTGTGTGAATGAGCATTACGACAGAGATTAATACGGTGATGGGCAAAGTATGAGTGTCCTTAGAGACAAAGGTTGATATTTAAGTATTGTTGGGAAGTAGAATATATTGTTGCAACGCTTTTTGTTCTCTATTTTAAAAGTATGTTATGTAAAAATGGGAAATGTTTTAGTAACTCACTAGTTGATAATTCTTTAGGTTTTTACTAATATTACTGTATTCGCCAAATACAGATAATTTCTGTGGATATTCAGAAAGACCAATATATGGGAAATAAACCTCTTTCTTTGTAAGATGAGACAAGGGTCTTCTTCATCACAGCTGAAAAGAATATGTGTTCCTGTTTTTCCAAATAGAGACACTTAAGAAAAAGTGCCCTTGTCTGCCCTTGACACATTTTAAAATATATTTAAGAGAAATATTTAAGTTCTTTAAAGCTTTAAACATGAATTTACTAGAAAACAAAAGGGCCATTAATTCAGTGCTACTTCCTCTGTTTCTTAATGGCTGCATACTTGCTGCTGAAACTGAAAACATCATTCTGAAGGCCAATAAAGAAGCATTTGCTCTTTTCTGGAGCATTTGGGGGCATGCTTCCATCATACTTTAAATAGTATCAGACAGTAGCTGTAATTGCCTGCCAAAATTATAATTAATAAACATAAGAATTTTTTTCTCCACTCTAATGCTTAAACTGCTCATTAATTGGAAAGTACTAGGTAATTTTCAGAAAAAATGAAGAATTCTGTTTACTTTGTGCGACTTAACCAGCTCAACCACTAATAAGTTGATGTCATACAAACATTCTATGCTGTTTTATAGATCTATGGGACTAAATTTTGCAGGTGTTTTAGAGTTGATCTCTCACCCTTACATAAACTTCAGGCTGCACTACCAATTGTAAGTCTGTGTTCAATTTTTTTGTTGACAGAAGTTAAGCACTTAAGTCTTCAGCATTGAAACAAAGAAGCATTAAAATCCACAAACCTTACTGGTATTATTAGAATGTGAAATCTTTGTTAAAATAAAGTTCCACAATTTTTAATATTTTCTAATTTATTTATTCATTAATGGATCTATCAGTAATTCAGTTCTATTAAATTACTATTACTTTCACATTTTACTTTAAATCATAAAAACATACTTTGTTATTCCCTTTTATTCTAATTTCACATGTATTGATTTTATTGTTAAAATTCCGTTTGTTCAAAGGCTTAAACGTGTGCTTACCTCTACCCACTGTGAGTTTCCCATGGGCACAGGAGAAACGCTTATTCCAGATAAAACCAAAGCACATGCTTTGCCTTGTTGCTGCTTGTTAGAGGCCTATCAGTAACCAGTGCATTTCTTTCTATTTTGTTAGAAGATAACCATTTTTCACAGCTTGACAATACTCTTTCTTTATTAAAATTTTGAACTATCTTCTTTAAAGTTCCTCTTTCCTCTTCATAGAGGCAGAGATGGTATTCCCTGAAGGCAGCATGAAGAAACTGCAGTTTGGATTTCTGTACTCTGTTGTTTTTTAGGATTCTAGCTACTGGTGTTTGTGTTTAGCTACTAACTTTTATGAAATAATTACATCCCATCATTGGTAGGAAAACTGAGGTCTTTCACTAATGTCATGGTATGTAATTTCACTTGGGCAGATACCACATTATATGAAAGAGACTGATATTCCGCTGTCAGGCATTTCAGCTAAGATTGATACAGCTGCTGTTCTTCTCTTCAAGGTAGATTTTTTCAGAGTGATCACTGTAAACTTGGCCTCTGTGTCTTCTTGATGAGCCACACGGAAGAGTTTTGTCCATTATTCTTAGAATCCAGCTGTCAGATTTCTGTTAATGCAGTAATTCTGCACCTCCTCATCAATGATCCTGATAACAAACAAGGTGATCAAATCTGAAATTAATTCTGCCCATCTAGGATAGAAAGAATTACAGATTTCCATATTTTTTGCATGTGAACGTGTATTCCATACAGCATAATTTGTTTCCTTTTACAATATTTTTAGTATAGTCAATAAATACAATTCATGTTGTAGTTCTTAATTAGCTTAAAATAACCAATGGTAAGAAATTAGAATAGCGTATCTGATATTAAAAGAATTTAAAATTTGCGTAGGATTTCTACCCAAATGTCATGTGAGAAAATGTATTTTAGATCTGCTTCACCTTTAAAGATAGTTTGGTGCATGGCTATTGAATGACCTAAGCAAACATGTTTAATTTTGATTGGACTATAATACTGTGTCAGAAAGAAAGGCTGAAAACTTATTTCAGGACTTTTAAAAAGGTAATTTGAAAGCAAAAGTTATTGGAAAAAAAAAATCAGATTTGAAAGTACTCAGTTATTGTTTCTACTCACTGGTGATAAGACCAGCCTTAGTATGGCAGCAGCTGTATGAATTTGGAAATCCTTCCTGCAGGACTAAGGAAAGTGAAGTACAGAAGACGTATGAGAACTCAGAAAAATAAGACAAAAAAAAAAACCCACAAAGGTGTTCAATTTTATCTTTACCACAGGTAATAGATTTTTTTTTTTTTTAATTATTTTGTAGAAAAGTTTGTTCTTCAGTCCACTTTCTTGAAATCTGGAAGCTGGTTGATTTCATGCTTTAACTTAGAAGTGGTCTTGGGATTGGAGTTTAGTCATAAGAAGTTCCTGTGAAGTCCAAACAGTTTAATCTCCTCTGATCTCTAAGCTTCTTACGAGTTTGTGTCTCTGGATACCACTGTCATGGCACGTCTCCCAAACAAGTATTAATTCTATTGCTGCCTAGTGCCATCAATCTTGAATGGACTTTAATTTTCATTTATTTATTTACTATAAATCTTTTTGGAATATTGTATCTGTGATTTGTAAGTGTTACTACTTTCTTAGGAAGTACATCATCAGCTGGTACACTGGAGGAAAACAGCCTCTCTTGCCATTCTTGAGAAACATTCTTTAGCATTCAGCCTAATATTCATAAAAATCTCACATTTTTTCTTGATAACATTATCTCTACACAGGCTTCTGCTTATATATCTGAGGATGAATGAATTGTATGTCAAGAAAAATGAAGAGCTTTTCTTTCTACTACAACAGTATAAATTAAAAAACTCCAATAATCTATGTTATGATCTACAAATTAGAAGTTCGGAGTTTGAACAGTATCTTTAGTTTGTTCCTCATGGGAGTTAGAGGGTGAATAAGTGTTCTGAAATGCTGCCACTTTTTGAAAAGGGATGTATGTGTTCAATGACAAAAAAAGTTCTTCTGTGAATTTGCTAGTTCTCTGCTTCCTTCACATTTTTAAAATTTCCATGCAAACTTTAAAAACTAAAAATAAACTAAAAAGTAATTTTTAAACTTCCATAGTATCATAGAATCATTTGAGTTGGAAGGGACCCTTAAAGGCCATCTAGTCCAACTCCCCTGCATTGAACAGGAACATCTATCTACAGCTAGATCGAGTTGCTCAGAGCCTTGTCCAGAATGACCTTGAATTTCTCCAGGAATGGGGCATCCACCATTTCTCTGGGCAGCCTGTTTCAGTGCCTCATTAACTATATTGTAAAAAGCTCTTTCTTCATATCCAGTCTAAATCTTCACTGTTTTACTTCAAAGCTGTTGCCCCTTGTCCTATCTTAAGTCTGTACTCTTAAGTGTATGCAAAATTGCCTTTTTTTCCAGTCACCAAGGACTTCACCTGACTGCCTGACTTTTCAAGTATCATTGGGAGTGGCTTGGCAATTCTATCAGCCAGTTCCCTCAGGACTCTGGAGTGAGCTTCCTTGAGACCCATAGACTTACGGATGTTCAGATTCCTCACATGATCGTGAACTTGATCTTGGCTTACTCCAGGAGAGAAATTACTTAGCCAGTCCCCACCTTCCAACCTATGCACTTGAAAGGTGTGTGAAAAGCAGTTACTAGTGAAGACTGAGGCAAAAAAAGTTGAATACCTCAGTTTTCTCCTTGTCCTTTGTTACTAGCCTGCTTGCATTGTTCACTAGGGAGAGTATGTTCTCCTGTACTTTCCTTCTGTTTATGTATCTGTAGAAGCCTCTTTTATCCCTTGCCAAGTCTAGTTCCAATTGGTCCTTGGTCTTTCTGACCCCATCCCTACACAGCCTAGCAGCATTGCTATGCTATTCCCAGAGTACCTGTCCCTGCTTCTACTGCCTGTGCATTTTCTTCTTCTAATTTGACCAGTTGCTCCCAGTTCAGCTATGCTGGTCCTTTGCCTTACTGACTTGCTACATCTCCATACGGAGAGCTCTTGTGCCTAAAGGAAAGCTTTCTTTAAAAGATCTGTGTCACAGTTTTGTGTTTTTTGGTTTTCAGTATTCCACATCATAACATCATGTAGTGCACTGGGAGTTAAAGTGTTAATGCTCCAATTCCAGGTACCTATTCCTATACATTACGGAAGTCATGGGATCTGGTCCTTCCAGATGGGGTGGTCTCTTACTGCCTGGCAGTGGGTGCTGGAGGGTGCTTTCCTAGCCGCTCCAAGTTTTTCAGGTTTGACTCGGTCTCAGGAGCTCTCTCTCTCCTATCTTATTTGATTTATTAGTCTCAATTTCAATTAGATTGTATTATATTGTGTTATCTTGCATTCCGATATCATAGTTAGTAAAATAAGTTTTCCTCCATAGATCATTGCTGCTTGAGCCCAGCTCCTATCTCCCTATCCCTTTACCCTTTCCCTTCCCATTTTTCCCATTTTCCCCTGTCATGGGCATAGATTGATCTAGTCAACTCCGTGACAGTCTGCCAGCTCTGCTCTGCTCCCTTGTCATTGAGGACAGTTTCCCAGGGGGTTTTGTTGACTAAATTCCTGAAGAGCTGGAAATTGACTTTCCAAAATTTAGCGTCCTGATGTTACTCCTTGTCTGTTCCACATCCCTTGGTAGTGTGAACTCCACCATTGCATGGTCCTGACAGCTCCTGCAGCTTTCAGTTCTGATATTACCAGCCAATTCACCTGGGTTGGTGAGTAATAGGTCCAGTGCTGTATCACCCTCCAGTAGAGCTGTCTATTACTTGGTTCAAGATGTAACCATCAGTACATTCCAGGAGCATCCTGGATTGTCCACAGCTCGCTCTGCTACTTGTCCAGCAGATGTTAGAGTGGTTGAAATTCCCAGACAAGACAATAGCCTGCTTTATAAGCTGATATTATTATCATACTTACTCACAGAAGATCCTATGAGATCATCACTCTGACTTACTCCATTTTTTGTCTACTCTCTTTTCAGTTCAGTCAAAACCAGTATCACTTTAGGTAATATGAAATGAGAACTAAAGTATACAAGAATAATGCATTCAATCTCTTGTTAGTTTGCTGCCAGCATTTACCTGACATTTCTCTCCTACTGAAATTGATACAAGGTTGGTATGTGGAATTCCTGCAATAGATAGCAAGTTCTGAAAATGATCAGGAAATAGTTTATTAACACATAGCACTGCACACATTAGAAAGAAAAATAAAAATTCTACTGATAATGTTCATTGGAAATGCTTTGTAACTTAGACACCTCAAATAATATTTCTAGGGTCATTAATTTGAATTACTTTAGACAGAATAATGCACTGCACCATTCACAGTACATCACTATAATGTAAAGACAGCTTTTTAGTAGAACTGCAAAAGACATAACCCAGTATAAAAATTTATAGATTTGTGGTTTTTTTCATATTGAAAGCAAACTAACTATGATCATGAAATGTTTTCTAATTTTAGTTTCCTTTCTGCAGGCAAATGAAACAAACTGCTGAGAAGGTAATGAAAACAGATTACTTAATGGTGAAAAATCTGTGTGCCATTCTTTCTCTACCAGTGGTGCCACTGCTGGAATTTAATGGGGTGGCACCAATGTGTCTGAATGAAGATTTTTGTCCTAGCCATTTAAAAATGGTTGAATCTTTTAAGATTTCCTCCATACTCATAGTTTTTTCCTTTTGTTTTGCCTGTCCTTTCACCTTTTCCCTTTCTCCTTTTCCCTTTTTCCTTTCACCTTTTCCCTTTCTCCATTTTCCTTTTCCCTTTCTCCTCCTTTCCCCTTCTTCTTCCCCTTCCCCTTTCCCTTTCCCTTTCTCTTTCCATTTTCCTTTCCCTATGGCAGAACTCATTATCAGCAGGAAATAAACTGAATTTTGTCCCACATTCAAGCTTCTTACTCTATTACTACTTACATCTCATGACAGTCTACAGGATTTTGATGGAATCTTAAGGGGATAATTTTCTTCAGATGATGTTCTTTATAATGTGTCAAACATTTAACTAACTAGAATTTTGTAGGCTCGTGGGAAGAAAATTCATCTCTGCAGTTGAGACATTGTGCTTAAAGCAACTGAAGATAATTGTCAGAATTTCTGTAAGTGCAAATCACACCTCTTCCTCCCACTTACAACAGTCCAGATCAGTTCAAGAATTATTCCAGAAAAAAAGGAATGTGATGATATAGGTAGGAGGAATGTCAGTACTTAAACACTTACAGCAAGATCTTGATTTTACTGCAGGAGCTTTCTCTGCTTGTGCCCAGCCATTTCTACAAGTATTTGACAAATGCAAAAGTTGTTCATTTCCTATACTGTGACTAGATGCAGGTGATATTCATATTTGGCTTATTAGGATGCAGTGAGAATTAGGTTGAGGCAGAATAAAAACAAAAGCATTCCAAAGGGTTTCAATAATATAAAATATATACATGAATTGTGGGTCAGTGCATGTTTTTTAATTTGAAATTACTTGTTTAAAATCTTAAGATTTTATGCCTCAGCCTTTATCACTGTACCTGAACGCAGATAATCTTAAACCTTCAAACAGTGACAGGATTTCACAAAATCTTCAATCTTAAATCTCATTTTATTCTTGTCATGTATAAAAATTAGATGCCTGCATAACTGAAAGGGTTTATTAGTGAACTGTTATTTGGTACTGAAGAATTAAACTTGTTCGTTCTTCTGTAATGGAATGTAATGAAATAAAAAGCTGAGTGTCTCTCTCCTCAAACTAAGGACCTAAATTTTTGAGAGCTGTTTCATGTTGGTGACACAGTGTCAAAATAGGAAAGTTATTCTGGATGGATGAATGCTAGGAGTGAAGAACAAACTGCTCCAAATCCAAGCCCTGCAATTGTCTGCTCTATCAGTCATTAGTGGAGGGGAATATGATCAGTGAGCAACAAATGGCCCTGGGTAAGTGGCTGTGTTTAAAGGTGATCTAGACTGCCTTGCATGGGAGGTCAAAAAGATGACTCAAGTTTCAGCTGCTTCCTCCGTCACATCAAATATTTCAAAGCTGTCCTGGTAGATGAGTAAAGAATGATCAAGTTTTTTAAGTTCTAATGTTTAATAACCTTAGCTTGAGCTGATAATGAATAGAGGAAAATGTAATTAAAATGTGATCCTCAAAATCAGACAATCTTGCAAAAGGAATATTTCCTCCAAGGAGCATAACATGCAAGGATCAGACAGGAAGATCTGATTTGTGGAGTATACTACATAACAATAGACTTGCCCCAGCAGTCAAATGAGTTATGCAGTTGCATTCACACGCACATGGAGCTTTAACTTGTTGTACTTCAGAAGCAATAAAGCCATCCTATATTAAGCTTAACATTCTATTATCTATCTGTGAGCACATGAAACACAAAATAAATAGTGCATCTGAAATTCTTCTTGGATGTGTTTTGCATTTCTCAGCCATTAAAGAGAACTTGTATGTGAGAGAAGAATTGGGTTTCTGAGACCCTGGAAAAAAAGATTTGTTACATCGGAAGCAGGAAGAATGAAGAGACAGAAACAAGTGGTGAGCTCAGTCAGGCATAGGAAAGTAGAGGATGTAAAATATACAGAGGAAGCGTAATGAATTCCTCCATTACAAATTATTGTCACAGGAAAATGTTTTTGTACATGAATTTTGACATAGAAAATTGGATGGATTTTTGTTTGTTTGTGTGATGCATTTATTGAAAATGAAAAAAGCTCACTGACAGCAGTATATAAATCTGTATAGATATGTTGTGTATGGTCTTCATTTTTCTTGTCTTCAGTCTTTATTCTCATCCTTTCCACAGCTAGATAGCCAGGTTTCTGCTTACTAGCCTGAGAAATCCTCTTCCATCATATATCTTCTGCCTGTCAGAAGCCTTCCTTCTGCTAGGCTCTGCTATTTCCTGACATGCTACAGTCATCAGCTGCTTTTGTGTTCAAAAGAAATAGTGCCTTTTCCCATCAACATCTTGTTACAAGTGTGACACCAGCTTTCTGAGTAAGCAGGATAGTTATGTGACCAAAGTAAAACTTTGTACATTTTGCCATAGGAAACTGTTTTGTTTAAAAAATTCCTACCAATAGACTCACAGTCTGTTGTGATGTCTCTGGAAAAGGAGTCATATAAATATCTAAAGGGGAGATACAAGAAAGAAGGGGACATAAAGAAGAAGGGTTTTTTCTCTGTCTGTTTGTTTTGGTTTTTGTATTGTTTTATTTTACAGTAAGAATGGTGAAGCACTGAAACGTTGTTCAGAGAGATGGTGGATACCCTGCATCTGGACACACTCAAGGTCAGGCTGGATGGGGTTCTGAGCAAACTGATCTAGTTGTAGGCGTCTCTGTTCATTGCAGGGAGTTGGACTTGGTTGTCTTTAAGGATCTCTTCAACTCAAACAATTCCATGATTCTGTATCACATGCTGGCCAATACAATAATAAAAACTAGGAATTCAGTCTACAGTAAATATGAAAAGGATGAGTTGTTTGAGTATTGAAAGATGAAAATTATTTGAGTATATGATATTTAAGCAACAACAACAAAAAAGGCTAGCACATTACACACAGACTATAATAAAAACACATTTGATTTTAAAGCATGTCTATATGCTATGTCCAAAGTCAAATAAACATTGCTCTTTATAAGCAATCTTTGCTATGTTCATTTTCTTAGCACTAATTAGTGCGTGCAACTTCCAACAGAGAACAAAAATTAATTTCTGATTTCTGAAGAGAGGTGTGCTTGGATCTTCTGGCTCATGTCAGACCACACGGTTTGTTTTCAAGTATGTCCTCAGCCTTAAGAAAAACCGTTCAACACAGTGCTGTGCTCTGCAGTAGTACAACTTAGGGCAAGCAGATCTATTTTTCACACCCAGCAGCATAGCCATGAGAACACAGTGCAGTGCAACTCCTGGGCCAGCAGCGGCTACATGCTGCTAGGACGGCTGTCTGTCCCTGGGATGGCTATTTCTGAGCAGCACTGCCCTCTGTCTCATCAGTGCAGAAGGACTAGAGCACACTTAAAGATTTTAAAGGACATGACTAAAGGATTTAGATTGTTTATATGGTATTTTTTGATTGGAAGAAAATAAAAGCCTGAGGATATCTTTGTTGTGCTTGCACACTGCAAAATACAAAGAGATGAAAGTATGGGCATAATGAATAAGAAGTGATTTTTTGTACAGCTATACAAATGCTTTCTAGTGAAATATGCACATACATGTACACACAGTGCATGCCCTATATGCACGTATAGTATAAACACATGAAATACTTTTGAATATTTGCAACTTAGGCGGTATGTTACACATATACTCACACATATTGCAGTGTGAGCAGCCAGTGCAGAGTGCTCATCTCCAGTGACATTTAATGGTCTCTGCTCTTCTCCTAGGGAGCATGGTGTGTCCCACAACTGAACCTGTACAGCTGAGGTCCTGCAGGGAAAGGCTGACATACCAGGCCCGCAGCAGGCAGGACACCGAGGGCTGAGTGCTTGTTTCTGTTCCAGCATAATGTTTGTTTTTCTAAGCAAAGAAGGACTCTGTATCAACAGCCTTGTAGATACAACATTGCTAGCTTGTTGAAACCTCTTTAATCTTGCATTGAAAGGAGCTTCCTTCAGAACCGATCTGTTCCACACAAAATTTTGATGTGTTGATATGATATTATAAATAATACAGCTTAGTTAGGAAATATTAATTTCTCTAACATTTACAATGAATGCAATGCAGGCATAAGCTTGGCTTAATCTATCTATGAAAATATTAATAAAATTTAACTTAAAAGTAAAAAGGCATCTGTTTGGCTGTTCAGAAGCTTAAAAACTGTAATAAAAATTGCCACACCATATTCGGTGTACTTGTATTACTAGTCTCTTGAAATTGAAAGGGTTTGCACTATGACTAGAAATTAGAGGTAAAATCTTGGAGGTGTTGAAAACAATGAGAATTTCTTGTTGATTTAAATAGGGACAAGATTTCTTCCAGAGTCATTTAAAAATCATTAGGGGAAACTTCTGCAGACTGAACTGGTGTGTACTTAATCCTTTTATTTTCAGCAGAGAAAAATATTTATGAAACATGCATGAGATGTCTGCTTCTTGGCAGGAAACATCTTGGCTGCTTTTTGCTGCAAAGAATCTCAGCCTTGGCAAAATAAAAGAAACAAGCTTTAAACAGATTAATAGTTTATCTGATTCAGTGATCATCTTGCTTTAGGACAGAGTTAAAACCATCAGAATCCTTCTCTTGATCTTTCTCAGAAAGCATTCACTGCAAAGTGAGAAAGCTGCATTTAGTGCAGATGTGCTATCACTGAAATTGATGTTTTTGGGTTTGTAATCTACTTTTGGGCTGTTATTCTAGGATAGGTAGATAGATTGACTATAATATATATGTGAATATGTTTATATAAGGATGATGTGTCTTTCTATAGCTTTTGAATATGACAAAATATTATAAAGGTAAACTTTGAAATCCTGCATATTTGGCCTGTATAAGAAACAATAGTATATGCATCCTAAAGGAGAATGACTGCTTGCGAGAACCTCTATTTTTAAAAAAAATTTTTGGTTTGGTATTCTCTGAATACTCTTGTGGTCCTTGAGATCAAAGAGTTAGAGGATACATGTCTTTGCCAGCTGAGTTTCCCTCCCTATTATGTAGTATACTATCCAGTTTTAGAAATTCCACACTCCACCAGCAGTATAAATCTTTATCCCTATGTTTACTCTAATCTGATTATTCAAAGAGTCGATTTTAAACATTTGCAGTACAATAGCTCCAGAATTCAATACATACTCCTAATACTAGATTGTCCTTTCCCAAGGAATATGCAGTCCGAATAAATAAGATAGAAAGAAGTTGGAGAAAGGATACGTGTTAGTCTGTAAATGCAAAAATATAAGTAACAATTTTGTATAACAGAACATAACCATACTTTCATGGAATGGATTGCTTCACCAGCCATATGGCCACACTTTTTCTTCACAGCCAGTGATATTATCTGCTTTGCTGTACCCGTGTCCTAGTCCTTGAGGCAGTTTATCCCTGAAAAAAAGAAGATCAAACTTGTAATCCACTGCAGCAATAGTCTTCCAGACTCAATCAGATTTCTCGTTAATCTCCTTGACAAGCACGAGTGTAGCTTCTCCTACCCGAAGAAAAGCTTAGAGTTCGCTGAATCTCTGGTCCCCAGCAGAGCTGGTTATAATTCTCACTTTTGAACTCGAGAAGTTGAAAACATCAAGTTTTTCCAATTTATTTTCAACTTTGGTACTGATAAGTGTTTGTAAAATAGCCTTAACCCTAAATGATGTTTGTATTATGGATGAAAAGAGTTGGAATGATACATTGGGATGGGTTATATACAGACCAATTTGGCAAAGGGAAAAAGAAATAGAGAAGAAACCAGTAACTATTTTATTATTCTGAACTTGATTTTAAGCTGTTTCAGAATCACCAGACAACCAAAATTCAGCAAAAAACACAGATGTTAAACAGGGTTTCTAGACTTGTGGAGGAATAAGAAGGGATGCTATTTAAGAAACTGGTACTGTGTAGAGCCCTTTGAGGTGAAGGTTAGATGGAACACAAACTTTACCAGTGTTAAGTGTTGCCAAACTCCATGGCCTATACATACATCTCCATAAGACCCAGGTGTTCTATGGCTTAGTCACTAATGCAGAGTAAATTAACATGTTTTGAGAATAGTCCAGATGTGACTCTGTCTTTCATCTGATTTTACAAAACATAATAGATTTTCAGGTTAGAATGACTAATTTTATTTCTTTATCAATTTACTAACACTGAAAAAAGCCATTCCTCTGGAAATACTGGAGGCAATAGAAGAAAACAAAGGCATCTCACTCTGTGAGGATGTCTCTCAAGCTTAACAGTGCAATTCAAGAGAAAGGTTTGTATGCAGTCAAAATTTTTGTCTCTGCTTCATTAAGTGGAATTAAGTACTGACAGTGGTACTAGTGAAGAAACCAAAAATTGAATAGTTTATAAAATAAATTAAATTAATTGACCTAGTAAATGGAAGGTCAAATGAGAGCAAACATTTTAACCAGAGATATCTGAGCATACAGCCACAATCCCATACAAAGGACTTTACAAATTTCTGCTGCAAATATTCATATAGACTTGCTCTTCCTCTGTTGCATTATTTCCCATCCACAATAAGTCCTCCTGTGAGGAAAATGAAAACAATTATATGTTGTCCAGCACAAAATGTTCAAGTACTAAAGTGCAATTTGTTTTCCTTCTGAGCCTTGTCACATTACAGAGCAATGCAGTTATCAGTGCAAAAAAAAATAGGAAATATGATTATTGAACATGGAGTTTTGTGAAAGTCTTTCAGCTATGAAAAAAATTTCTTTTAGCATCCATGCCATCTGCTGGGTCTGAACTGGAGAAGTTAATAAATGGAGGGCAATTTTTCAAGCATTCAGTAGAAATAGGAAGCCTAACGTACCTTACCAAATGTGCACAAAACTAGAGTCACTACAAGAAATCCCCAAACATGCTAAATGCTGAGGATAGTCTTTACTCTTATCTGCTGCTAGAAGGAGAGAATAAAGAAGAAAACTGCAGAGTAAGAAATGTTATTGGACATCCAACCAGGCTTGGGAGCTTTCTTCCATCTCCTGTGGCTACCAAGGTGCGGAAGGAAAAAACAGATAAACTGTATTTCAGTGACTCTTTTTGTGAGAGAAATGGAAAAAAATGAAAGGTGCTTGGTGAATTTTCATTCCTTTGAGTGATACCCCAAGGAATCCTACACTGAATTTTAATTAAGCAATACTTTTAGGTATACTTCTTCCTGATAAGAATTCTGGTTTAAAGGAAAGTAACATTAAAACTTTCAAGAATTTATTTTGTTATTTTAAAGATTTTTTTATCTCATACAGAAGACCAAGCAGGAACTATATTCCTAATATAACGTTAGCATGAAAGCTTACTAAATTGTCTGAGGCATGTTAAGTATTTTGAATGTGATTAAACTCAGAATAATTCCATACTAAAAGTAACCGTACTTAAATTTTCTTTCTAAATAGCAGTTGGATTACGATAAAGCTGATCTTTATAAATCATTTTATTCAGAAACTCAGCAATCTTGTTTCTTTTTGGGTTTTAGTACTTATTGATATTTATTACTTGAATATATGTGTATTCTGTGAACAGGGTCTGCCTGGAGCGGGTTTTCCATATATACATCAATTCAGCACATGCTTGTCGTTCTGTGTGACTCAGTAAAGTATTTCTTGGTTTGTTATATTAAAACTTGCTGATCTAATGCATACCTCCAAGGTTAGGGTAATCAGTGAAAGGAGTTAACATTATTAATGTCCATTTTGTTATTAGAAATAGCATTTATGAAAATGGTAAATATATTCTATTAACTTTCAATTTAAACTCTAACTACCACTATAGGAACTATGCAAGGTCATATTTCTATTAAGGAGCACAGGGTGAATATAGTATTTGGGATCCTGATAAGGAGAGGGAGCCAAGGTTCAGGTAGGCCTCAGTTCTACAAATGCATAAAGAAGCATATTGTTTAAAGGGAAAGCATATCTCTAAATTAAAGTTACTGCTTATTCAATACAAAATGCCATTTTTCTTCTCTAACTTAGGTATTTGGATTAACACTGAATTAATACAGAAAGCATGGAAGAACATATGGAAGAACAGGCCAAACGTGCAATACCTTTCCTACAGTATGTTTCCTTCTTTCCATACACAGACCCTTGCAGATCCATCACACTCCATCCTTGTGCATCTCAGCTCTGTCTCAGTGCGGCTTGCTTGGGATGCATGTACAAGACAAAAGGGACTGTAATCTTTGCCCATTTTAAATTCCTTTCCTTGACTCAAATTAGCTAACATGAGCTGAAATATTGAGAGTTCTACTTGGAGGTCAGAGCTTGCATTAACATCTATAGCAAAATCACAGTTTTCTCTCCAGCTTCTAACCAAATTAAAGCATTGCTTCTTTGTTGTCAGTGCAATTTCACCAGTGCTATTAGAATAGATTAGACTTGCTAGGATATTTTGAATAAACACCTAATCTGTATAAGATTGAACTTCTTTGGACTGAGGGATTTTCATATACACATACTCTTTGTAAAATAAAGCATTTATCCTGCTGTGAGCTAAATGCTAAGAAATTGCTTTAAAAACTGACCAGGGCAGACTAGAAATAGAGCGAATTTATCTGCCTAGCAAGAAACAAAATGAGACGTATTTCGCAGTTGTTAAATCCACTTTAACATGGAAAATAACATGTTTTCAGGTTGTCACATTCAGAGGCATGCACTTCTTGTGTGATAACACATTTTACTGCATTTAGTACGTAAATTGAGCAAAAAAGAACTTGGTAGTGATGCTTAACTATAAGGAAGGATGGAAAAAAAACAAGGCGATTTGGGAAATAATTTAATCAGTGAGAAACAAAATGAGTACAAATGGAAATAAATGTCAGCGTGAAACTAACCAGAAAAGAAATAATTGACATATAAACTGCTTTGTACTATAGTTTACATATGAACTCCTTTGTCTGCTTAGTGAATGCCATAGAGCTAAACTGACAGTTTTGCAGCCATCCATCTGCACCAATTAGAGCCTCCTTACCAAAGCTGCAGTTACAACTGCATCAGCATGTCTGTCAGAAGATTTTTTGAGAAGAATTTAACTCATTTAAAAAAAAAAAAATGTGTCTCAAGACAAAAAAATGACAGAAAAATTCAGTCCAAAAACAAAGCTCTTTGTTTGTTACTTTATTTATTTAAAGGACAACTACTGAAGAAGAAAGGGGAAGTTAGAAACTTTAAAATCACAGAATCACAGAATTTAGGGGTTGGAAGGGACCTCCAGAAATCATTGAGTCCAATCCAAAATTAGGAAGACTGTGAATAAAAAAGTCTGTTAAAAAAAAAAAAAGTCTGTTTTAATGTGAAGCACCATGAATCTCATCAGTCACTCTGTAGATCACAAATGAATTCCATCACAAGTATTCATAGAGGTTTGCTGTGAATTATGGGCTAAGAAAGCTGATCATTTAATATGGAAACTTGGAAATGGTGTGGAACTCAGTCTTAGTACTTACCCCAAATTATCTTTGCTAACTGCCTGCCACTGTGTACTGCAGAAGACACAGACTGTAAGCACTTTATCAGTACAACATTCTATGGTTATTTCAAAAGCTGATGCTAAGACGCCTTTTCAGGAAAGTTCAGAAAACAGAGGGTATATGATTGATTTGGGTGACAATACAGTGTGTAGACTTTTCCATTCCAAGTTTTTTGACAGGTCACCAAGAAAATTTCCTTTGACTTTACTCTCTACACCCTTCACAGTAATTCACAGTTCCATTGGTCAGCAGCACATGAAGCTGTGTTTGCTCACACTCACCTGAGACACCAGGACCAGTCCTGGTGTATGTAAAGCTTTCCGGAGGAGCAGCAATTTGGGGCTTGTGATACTTTCAGCAGAGAATGGAGATCTGAGCAAACACCAGCACAGCAGTCATGGTCTCCTTCCTTTTGCTTGAACTCCATTTACTGAAGACTACTTGATAATATACATGTTCTTCCACAACAGTAGAAATCACAAGAGCCTTCCTGCTCTCTGCTGTGGATCCTTCCAGCAGATAGTTGTAGTTTCTCTGGAGATATCTCCAAACGGGCTGCGAAAGAGGAGTGTTAGGAGTTTGAGTAGGTAGAGATAAGGAGAAAAGAGAATTAACATGGTTTTTACACTCACCTCACTAGCTTTGTTGGAGTCTGCCTTAGACCCTTTCATGATGCAGGGAGATGTGTGTATCTCTGCACAAGAAACCTCTTATTCCAGATATTATCACTTAAGGACTTTTCTTCTCTCAGCTATTGAAGTCTTTTCATTATTTTTTGTATATCAGAACTGGTTTGTTCTGTTATTATTTCTTTTTTTTTTTTTTTCCTGAATATTAGTACCCTTTCTTTACCTCTTTTCCCATCACTAAAATACTTTGCAACATTAGGACAAATACTGTATTATCAGAAAAAAATTAACAGTTTTCATGTTTCCTTTGTTTTTTGCTTTTATCTCCTCAGAGTTCAAGATGTACGTATGCATATATGAATTGTGTATGTATATTCTGGAACTGACTATAATACCACAATGGAAAATAACTTGTAAGAGCTTGAAAAGCCCTGTAATTATCTATAAGCAACAGAAAATAAAAAGCTGCTTACCCAGCCCTACAGCACCGATACGGCAAGCAGCACTACTGTGGGAATCATTTGTCATGGCTGACAGGAAACATCAAAAAGAAAGATTGGATGGAAGGAACAAAAAAAAAAACCCTTGATGAGTTATTCTTTTTTTTTTTTTAATAAAAATCTATCATAAAATTCTACTGAGGCATTATGGTGTTATTAGCTCAATTGTTTTAATTTATTCAAGTCAAACCATTATAGTCATTAATTCTTAACTGTTCCACCTAAATTTTCAAAGCTTTGCACGCAGTAAAGTCTCACTAATCTTGTTAAAGTCAATGAAAGCAGTGTTTCTAAATCCCAAGTAACTCTTTGGAAGTTTAGTCATTATGCCAGAAATCCCCAGTTTTTGTTAATGAAGATGATATTGTATTGGAACATGTTAGGAAGATGAGAATAGCTTCATAAAAAATCTTAGCATTTGGAAAGAAGAAAGAGAAAAGTCAGAATCACAACATACAGAAGAATTTCAGGTTTCAGCACAAGTAAATAGACATTCTATATGTACTGACATAAAAATCACATAAGAAATTATATAATCATTTGAAAAAACTATAACATTTAGTAAGCAAGACTAAATACTTTCCTTGTACTTCTCCAGCTATTCCCTTTCCCTAGACATTATTTTACTATTTATTAAAAATTATTATTTATTTTAATATATTTAATATATTACTAATTATTAAAAATAAAATATTATAAATTACATGAGGCAGTCATAATGGTAATAACAATAGTAGCAATAGTACCCAAACATACTAAAAAAAAAATTATCCTTTTTCTCTCAAATATATTATTTTTTCCTAGAAGATGTACAGGTCAAACAACAAGTTTAGTCAGAGTATCTCTGTGTTAAGACTGCTGCAAGAATCTAGGGAGAAAGAGGTGTGGGAAAGGTTACAGTCAGAACCTCAGCAGTGAGACGAAGAGATAAAGAATTAGTTTCTGGGAAAATAACATCTTTTTTTTACTTTAATGCAATTCCCCATTCATTGTTAGAAATGACTTTTTCTGTGATTCTGAAAGTACCCCATTAAAACTCACTTATTCCAGGAGCAATTCGTTTGTGTGTTGTATGATAGCAATAAACGTTCATATTTAAATGAATAACTCCCTATCATTTTTGCACTGCCAAGTCCATTTGTTTATTTTAATTCCCTGCATCTCTGTTTACCCTGTGCCCACACGACAAATAGAGGATTTTTTTAATGTTCAGATAACTTCTTTATTCTTTTCTTTTTTAAAGAATCAACACAATGTTAAAAATATCTATTGTGAAGTCTTCAAGGATGAAAAACGGCAAAATCTCATTCTCATGACAGTACAGAGCTTTTAATCCTCCAAACCTCCTCCTCTTTCTAGAAATACTGAAAGGAAAATGAGGAAAAATGTAATTTAGATCTGTAGTATTTTAGATTTGTCATATGAACCATGTGAATCTTGCTTCCGAGCCGCTAAGTTAGGATAAGATAAAATAAGGGTGACTTTAGTAGTACTCCTACTTTAATTATGCTCACAGACAAGGCCACTGTGAACAGTACCAGAATACTGTGGTCTAAGGAAGCTGGGCAAAAGCAAGTCAAAGATAAAGATAACTTGATAAAGTTATGGTCTGAACTAATCTACACTAATTAATTAGTTTTCACTGACCCATTTCTTTAGATTATTATTTTTTTGCTTTCTAGATTTCTGCCAGTGTATTACAGCCTTTGCTGTCTTTGGCTTTTATGTTCTTTGTAGAACTGATCCTTTCTTTTCTATACAAAACAATATTGACAAAAACTGGCCAAAGATGAACTAAAATGGCTATGTTTTTTTAACAAAACATGGAAATGTAATTTAATACAAAAATACATATTATACCCTGTGAATATCATAATGACTGAAGTTGAAATTTATTAGACCTATTATAAAAAGTGAATTCATACTAACTTAAATGCTAGGTGACAACCCAGGAGGCAATGTCTGTCTAATAAATACCTCTCAGTGGTCTTCTACACCTCTGTCACCCAGAAACTTATCACTGGAATTTCTCATTTAATTATTATCTGACTAAAGCCTTGTACTGAGGGTGAAGAGCTTTCAAATACAGGCTGTAAAGAAGCTTTGGTTAGTTGAGTTGCCCTAAGTTGCAAATGGCAAGCCTCAAGGATTATTGTCATCAAATCAGACACCATTTATTTGCATTTTCTGTAGCAATTGTTGTCAAGTATAAAAATGGGAAGTATGGAAATGACAGAAATAAAAGCATTACATGCTAAATGAAATAAATATTTTGCATCAAGCCCAAGACTACATATATTAAGGTGTGACAGACTTCTAGAATTCAGAGATGAGAGGTTTCAGATAAAAGAGTAACAAAATTAGCCAAGGAATGCTAAAATCTGCTGTAGAAAGCAACACATGGAGTCATCCACACCAAATTAAATGTTCTACTGTTCTTTCTGAAATAAGTGTGAGAAGTACTTTTCTTGAAACTTTGGGGTTTAAAAGAGCATAGCCAGATGTATAAAAGCAAATATAAACAGGAAGGACAATTCCAAAATTCTCTGATCATTCCAGTGATAAGTATTTTTGTATTAAATTACATTTCCATGTTTTGTTAAAAAAACATAGCCATTTTTATTTAGCTCATTCTCTTTGTAAGGTACATGGAAGATTTCCTATTTCTGTATCTGGATTTGTCTTTGTACTGAGGAAGAAGATGGACTTACACAGGGCACTGCACGTGCAGACCCAGATAGTGAAAAGCAGTTCCTCAGTATTAACCTCAGGGCCTTTTGGGGAATGATGAATGAACTCATTAATGAGCCTTTCTATTTACTTCTGTAAAGTCCTGTAGTGGATTGATTATAGTCAACAGTACAGCTTGCATAGATTTCCTCAGATATCTCTTCATTCTTATTTATAATAAGTTATTAGGCATAAATATATTTAATCATTTGAGTCTTTTATAAAATTACTACCTAAGATTCAGACAAACAACATAAATATGTGCAATAAAAATACAGCTGAAAGTGGACCTTATGACTACATTTCTATGCTCTTGCCAAGTTCACAAAGGGATAACAGCTGATGAGATTGCTAATATATGAAGAAGATTTATTAAGCAAAAAAATCTGCTTGTTTAAATGAGGCTGGAAGCTTATTTCCTTGAGGAAAAAAAAAAAAAGTATCACTTTCATCAAAAGGAATCCCATGGTTCTCCATTAGCTTTACTTTTTTTTTTCATGAAGAATAGGGCTTCACAGAGACATCATGGTATCACAATTGTATAGATTTAGCTGCCTAACCACGCTCTTAGACTAACTGATACTAGGTGAAATCCAAAGACGAATTGAAATCCAAATGGTGTATTTTCCAACACTGTGTGCTAGAACTTCAGCTACAATTAATCATCAAGGATCTGATAAATTCACCATGTGAAGTTCTTCCCCTTATTTTTTTCTGAACTTGGAGTGCAGGTCATCAATTTCCTTGTACTTCATTCTCTAGGGAATTAAAGTTGCATTACTACCATTTGAAACACTGTACTCTTTCCTAGTTTTTGGAAAGTGAAGAGGTACTACCTGTGTAATACAGATGTGAGTTCTACTTAAAAATTACTAACATAGAAACACTTGTTTGTACTGAAGTTTGTATGAAAAAAGTATATTTTTATGACTATAATAAATTGAAAAGAATCAGACATTTTCAAGCAAGTGTCAAATTCACTAACAGCTGAATATGCTAAAATAGGCTATCATCTTTCTATATACAATTTTCAGCACAGAATCTGTCAGCCTACATTGTTAATTGTGTGTGCTAACATACTAACATACACACCATCAGAAAAAGGGCGGCCATCAGATTATACTCAAAGCAGTGATGTGTAGACCACACCCATGATGCCATCTGCTCTTTTATCCCTGCCAAGTCTTGATTCAAAACCATATAGTTTCAACAGTACTTATAGTGCTGTTCATTGTTTTTCAGACTGAGAAAGGATTATTGCCCAGAAGGCATATAATGTATATAAAATACATACGAAATCATAGAATCCTGGAATCATAGCATGTCTTTGATTGGAAGGGACCTTAAATGTCATCTAGATCCAAAACCCCTGCCATGAGCAGGATTGCCATCTACTGGGTTATGTCACTAAAGGCCCCATGCAACCTGTCTTTGAATACCTCCAGAGAAAAGGGAAAAGAGATACCACTTAAAAAGGACAAAAACTCATCTTATTACTTATTGTTTTTTGATACTCCGATGAAAGGTACACTGGCATTCTACAAGAAATAGAAAGATATTTCATTATTACAGAAATGTAAGGCAGCTGTGGCACATTACCCTGGGGAATGTAAGCATTAAAGGCAGGAAAACTTCATACAAAATAAAAACAAAGATGCAAGTAGAAAGTTCTGGACAAAGATAAGACTCTCACAGATCATTTAGAATGTTAAATATTATGAATAGATGTATGAATAATTCCCCAGATTCTTAGCTCACCTAATATAGTGTTGCATATTTGGGCTTAGTAGAAAATAATGGCTTGAATCATAACCATGAGGAGTGATTCTGACAAGGGCAAATCTTAGGGTTGTGTTTTGAGTATCAAATGCATTAATATCTTCAATTCATTCCTATGGTTTTTTCACCAAACTTTCATGCCCAAACACTAGCCTGTGGTTTCACCTGATATAACTCCATTTCTCTTGCAAGTTAGGTACAAGATCTTTATGTTTTTTAAAAACCCTTGAAGATCATCTGTGGTTGACTCAAATGAACCAATCAGTGTAAGTCTTAAATATGTTAAAGAATAAATTCTAAATGACAGTAGCATGGTACAAAATTTCCTGTTTGTACCAGATGCTTTTCTTCTTCACCAATCTTTTATAGTAGGACAAATGCTGTAAGGGTATTCAAGATAAGTCTCATATGGTTCAAGAAAAGCAAAGCCTTGGCCTTGCCTTTGGCAGAGGGTGTAAATTTGACAAAATGGACCTAGACACATGTACACAGCTATTATTTATTTCAAGTACATGTCATGAGAGTTCTATAGGGGACTACTGACTAAAGCTGTTCCTTTTTGGCAAAGTCTTCAAAACAGGGCAATACTGCAATTACTCTTTTAAAGGTAGTGTAACTTGTGTCCAGAATTCAGTTCACCGAGTCTTGCAGTTCTGCAGACACAAACCCATTTTAACATTATGATTGAGTTTATTCTGCACCATTGAATACTATCACCCTTAGTATGCTCTCAAAATCCTGTTTGTAGGCAAAACCATGGGGTGTTTTCAGCTGAAAAACTCAAACTGAGGGAAAGGAGCTGCAGCATTCAAATAAAGAAGAAAAAAAAAACAATAGGTATGTTGTTTATTCTTGTTAAAATTGCCCCCTTGTAGTGCTGCTAATAAAATAAATGACAGCTAGAAAACAAGTGAAAAGAAAGAGTAACCACTACTTTCTTTGCAGCTGCTTTCAGGAGGCCTTAGGCTTGGATTATGAATTGCTGCTACATAAGAAAAGTTTTCTTTTAAAACACCAAGCCTTCCTATAATCTTTTATCTGATGTGCAGGCAGAAACATTATGTGCAACTTGTAAAGCAGAAAAAATTCATATAAAGCACTAATATGTTTGTAGATGGGAGGAAAAAATGGACAAATATGTAAATACCCTATCACCTACAATATAGAGAGATTTACTTCCCTGTCATGTTTCAGGGTTTCTGCTGTGTGACTAAGTAATTTATACAACAAATCAGATAATAGGGCTAACAGTAGAATTTCCTACCAGTTGAATAATACAGTATGTGCTTTTCATCAAGGCTATATATATATGTATATAAATCATTTGAATAAAACAATAAATAGAAAAATAACTGAATTAGATTGTGATTTTTCACTTTATAATCCTGAAAGAAATAGGACAATTTGAAATCTTGGCTTAATTCTGATGTCTTAGAATAGTTACTCTTGGGAAAAAAAAGAAAAAAAAAAAAGTCTTCATGCAAAGAGGGGTGTGTTTTAGAAAACTTATTACGAGCTAAAAGAATTGTTTGGCAAAATGAAAAACGAGTTACCCAGACAATACATCCAGCAGACATTGACAAGTCTAATCTTTCTGATTATCTCTTCAATAAATCTTAATTTTAGAAGAAAACTGCCATTTCACAGACTTTTTTTAGCTAGCAGAAAAATAAAGAGTATGATGGAATTCCTGTTTCATAAATCACACTGCAGAACATATTTTCAGCGCAAGAAGAATGTCTTGAGTAATATTTTTCCAATTCTGTTTCAGACGGATGAACTCTTTAAAGAAATTTTAGGGTCTTGCAACAATCTAATGATTCACCTATTTGTTCAATAATTCGTATTTTTGAATGCCTTTTTTCACTTGAAGAAAGTCTGTTTTTACTGTTCCTAAAAGAAAACAGTGCTCTCAACAGCCTGAAAAATAACTGTAATTAATGTCCAGAAACCCATAGTTGACACTATCACAGTGCCTAAAATGCTTTTGCATTTTGCTTTCCTAAACTTTCAGCTTAAAATCCAAGTCTGGTGCGTTTAGAATCATAGAATTATAGAATCTCTGCAGTTGGAAAAGACCTCCAAGATTATCCAGTCCAACAATTCATATATTACCAATATTTCCTCACTATTCCATGCCCTTTAGTACAATATCTAAATGCTTCTTGAACATGTTTACCTCATTTTCAGGGCAGCTGCTAGTATTTTTCAGCTTTGTACAAACCTGAGTAATCTTTTTTTTTCCTGTGTTGAAGATTACTAAAAACAAAAGAACATAAAAATGTATAGAATATTTCACAAAGTTATGACACTTGTAGCACTAGGAATTTTTCAGTGTAAACAGTTTCTGATAGTTTCCCCAGTTTGAATTCTTATCTTAACTGCATCAAATATTTGCACATTAATAGGCTGGAGGGGCTACAAAAAAGAAGATAACTGACTTTTAGCAGGATCTGTTGTGACAGGACAAGGGGAAATGGCTTCAGACTAAAAGAGAGGAGATTTAGTTTGGATATAAAGAGAAAGTTTTTTACAATAAGGGTAGTGAGGTACAGGAACAGATTGCCTAGAGAGGTGGTGGATGCCCCATTCCTGGAGACATCCAACATCAGGCTGGACCAGGCTCTGAGCAGCCTGATCCAACTGTAGTGCCCCTGTTCATTGCAGGAGAGTTGTATTAGATGGCCTTTAAGGACCCCTTTCAACCCATACAATTCTATGATTCTATTAAATATGTTCTTTGAAAGAACCAAATCTTATAAGCATTTGGTGAAAAAAGTGAATAAAATCAAAATATCTTCAAGCTGCTTAATGTCCTATTACCAGAGTTAATTACCCAAATGTCAGCCAAAATACTGCATTTTCTTGCTTGTGTTCCATGCAATTATTTTTACGCTAATATTCTGTTATACATTACAATAGCTTAGCGATAAATATTGTGTTTAAACTGAGATTTCTTGTAGTCTCCTCTTGGTTTCAAAATGTCTAACAGACATTAGCCTTAGATGGAAATTCTGAATATATAAGGGAACTGACTCTTTGAAATGGGATTGTTCAGGAAAAGGTATGATTGTAACTGAACTCTGCTTTTAGATTACTCCTACTGTTGTATGAAACTGCTATCAGCTCTTTCATTATAAGGCTTAAGATTAATAAATAAAATTTCTTAGCATTAGCAGAAATGTGGATAGCAGTCTTGGCTTGCATCTAATCTGATAGCTGAATTAATACAAAAATTTAAGCAACAAAACAACAAAAAAGAGTTCTTTATGCAGTGAATTCTAAGTGATATAGCACTTTTTTCACTCTGGTTTTATACTACGTAGGATTATTTTGTGTGTCATCTTTAAAACACAGTGGCATATTCTGTCATTTATGTCCATAAAAAAACTGTAGCAGCCATGAGTCAGAGAATTATTTAAGTATAAAGTTCATTTCTGATATAGCACACAATTTCAATGTTACTGTTTTGAGTGCAAAATTAATTTTTTTTCTTTAAAATTAAGCATATGTTTTTTGTAATAAGTAAACACTAGAAGGATTTAGGTTTAATTGTAAACTAAATTGACAAAGTAAAAATAAAAAATAAAAATAAAAATACAAACAATAGAATATCCCATTCATCCCAGCAGCTGAGGTTTAAGGAAAGATGCCATTAATGATGGAAATGATAATAAATAAATGTCCAGCTTGCCTTCATGGGAGAGAAAGTTAATAAATCTCATTGCAAATGCATCTAACTCTGTACAGAGCTATATGTTAGAGACCAGTGAAAAAGTATTTACAACAATTCATAGTGCTTGTACTGCAAGAATGCAAATCAGAAGGGAGTATTTAAGTCTGTTCTGATAGTTTGATAGTTCTTCAATTTCTTTTAAATGAGCTTATCTATGTTTTCACATTAGAGTTTTCTGAATATTTTTGCTCTGTAACATTCGATTATGTGCTTTTTGTTTAATCTGTTTATTTGCTTTATAAACCTAAAGAAGACATGCTTTTCATCCCCTCTTTATATCTTTTCTAATTCTCAACTCTGTATTTCTTTGCAGTATGCTACCTGGGCAACTGGCTTTTCTCTATATAAACAATTTGTGATTAATATAAACGAGTTCAGATTGATTCAGATACAAGAGGAGCTGAAGAGTGATGGCTGATGCAAACAGGGTGATTAGTATTGCTCTTCCTACATGATGAATTACACTACATCATGCATTAAAACAATGAATTGTCCTTCAGGATATGAAAGACATTAGCAAACAACATGATGGTAAATAAACAGTCTTTTATCTGATGGAAAAATCTTGAAATTCAGTAACAATTTGAAGGCTATTTTCTATGTTTCAAGGAGCATGAATGACAGGATATCCTACTGCCTGTAATAAATTTGTTATCATTAAAATTCTCTCTCACTATATGCCTGTGGGTTCTGTTCTAGTATTTTTGGGTTCAGTTCTAGTATTTTTATGGCAAAAGCCTCACTGATTTTTTTTTTATTTTTTTAACTGAAAAAGAAGTATATAACTGGATCTCCAGTTATACTTTGTAACCCAGTATTGGATCCCTAGTAACCTTGCATCATTTTGATGCATCATTTCATACAGGCACAAAGTAATCTGGAAGAAGTGACCCTGTGTCTACATCTAAAATTCATGTCTAATATTTTAGCGGAGTGTACTTTCTAATAAATTTGTTGATGTCTGTTGTGATCATCTTTCAGGGAAGACAGAGAAGTCTAGGTTCATTGAACCAGGGCAAGATTTCCCTCCAAACGTGGTTTCTGTCAGTGCTCTTAAAACTGATCTTCAGAATCTTCCTCAACTCTCTCATTTGCCATGATACACACATACAAAACTAACCATAGTTACGTTTTGAGTGTATTTATCCTAAGTTGCCTACTGTGTCAGTCAGCACCATCTGTTCTACTACTGCTTTGCTACTACTGACCTACCTGCTCTATGTTCCTCCTTTACCTGTTGCTTCAGAGTTCATCAAAGCTCATTTAATGTCCAGTTCTTCTCACTGCCCCAGATATGCTGATGAAGCAGCTGAGTGACGAAAAGGGGTGTAGTTTTCCCTCTAAGGATTAATGTACTGATGGTGCATGCCAGGACTTCCTAAATATTCAGTTTAAACACGTAGGGACAGTATACCTCACAGAGCACTGAAAGGCTGGAGGATTGTCAATTGACTTTTTTTGGAAGCTGGCTGTGGAGCAAAGCTACTGCTTGGTTTGTGAAACAGTTGCCTAATGTAAAGCTTTTACAGTCTGCCTTCTTGGTATCTCTTTTTGAACAGTTACATTGTAATCATCATCATCACCTTCAAGACAACCAAGGATGGAGATTGGAGAAAAGGGATTGTTGTTTAGTGTGAGGGCCATGGAGAGTTTGCTTTTGGGGGCAGTGTGTTCCTAACTTGAATTTTTCAGGGATGCTTTCATTATACATAGCAAAACATACCCATAAATAAAGTAGACTATAGACAGCACACTGACGTCAAGGCACCTTTGTGGTTTGAGTCACATCCTTGTGGCTAATCTAAAATTTCAGAACAGTTTGGCTACATCCACACTATTGGTTGATACTGTTCCCTGGCCTGAATTAAATCTAGGCTCTGAGGGTGCTGAACTAAGGACTTCATTGGTCATGTGACAGATAGTGTGAGTACTTATATAGTATGGTAGTCTGCAAGATCTCGCTCTACATGTAAATATATCACACTTCTTAAATATTGCAAATTATATTTGTATTTATGGAAAGTTTTTTTGGATCTATCTAACTGAAAAAAGATACCACCAAGACAAACACAAGAAAAGAACAGAATAAACAAAATATTTCTTCACTTTATACAGAGTTCAAGAACCCCATTTTTTATTTATGCAGGCTATAATGAACCTTTATGCCACTAGGTGTTCAAAACTATGCAAGAAATTTAAGTTCACATGTGAAAAGTGGGAAGTAAGACTTCTGATAATGGGAAATGTAAGATACAGCTAAATTATGAGTGCATGATTTTAATATTGCATAAAAATAATACCCAGCACCCAACAACAATTTTAAAGCTCTCTCCGTTATTCCATCTGAATATGTAATCTACTTTGGTGTTAAGCTATTTTTTGCCCAGTTGAAACTAATCATCCTGATCAACTCTAATGACATAGTGTTTGAAATAGGATTATTTTCCTTGATCTGCTGCAGAGCATTAAAAATTATATTTCCTTTCAGAACCAGGCTACGTTAGTTCTTGTTCACTTGCTTAACTTCAAGGGAAACTTTAAGGAAAAAAGCACTACTTCTCATTTAATTGGAATGTCAATATTTTCAACTCAAAAGTACTTCAACTTCAGCTTTCAACAGTACTTTTCAACTTTTTATAATGAATTTTTATGTGTAAGACAGATAAGTATATATTTTTTTTAATCATTGCTTTGTAATTAACAAATCCTTTTTATGGAAAAAAAGATTTCAGAAACATTAGAAATATCATTTTGTAGTACTACTAAATCATCACTAAAAATGTCTTATGGATACCAAGAACACAAATAATGACAAAAATTACTGAATCTATAAAAGCCATATCTACTCCAATAGCCCCCCAATACCTGCTAGGTATAGGGAAGATTTTTAAATCTCATGTTCAGTTAAAGAGCCTTTCTTCATTGCAAAAATTCTTCAGGACAGAGGAACCCAGGGTTAGACCTGACTTTCTCTGCTTTGGAGTCATTTGCTTTTTATCTGCCTTTCCTGAGACAGCTGTTTCATTTTACTGATAGATGTTATGTCACCTTTCAGCTATCTCAGGCTCTTTCACTTTATGAGAACTGTTTTCCACTACACATTTTCATTTCAACTCTTGTCTTTTTATATAAATGATGCTCTCTTTAAAAATACACTGCTGTAATCTATTGGCACAGATCAAGAAGTGTCTATAATCCACAAATGAAACTGGTGTGTGGGTTGTGGTTATCTCAACTCTATTCTATTCTAGACACCAGAATTATAAACTTTGACATTTCACAGAGGAAATGAAAAGGTCTTATATTTTATCGCTCATAACTATTCCCTCATTTGTTTCAATTGCCTCAAATTACACTGGCAATACATATTGTTAGTAACAAGACCAGTTTTATCAATGGTAAAAATAAACTGAACTGAATTTTCAATTTCATTACTTTCCAAAACAGAGCAGTAGCAGTAGAAGTATATTAATCTGCACAATTTAAGCTTTAATGGGCTAGGAAACATACTTTTATGTTAGTGTGATTTAAACCTGAAGTACTGCAGTTCTGTTAAAAGTAAATCAACTTTTGCATGCATGCCTGAATAACCAAGGTTTTTGCAACTTCTTCTACTTTTTTAAAAGAAAAGACCAAAAAGAGATGATATGGAGGCTGCAGACTGTAGTGAAAAATGGAAAACATACAGAAGAGACGAGGTGTAAACCTAGTAATCTGAGTATCTTAAAAACACTTCTGCTCTCAAAGAATATACAAGGCAACTACACTAAACAAAATTCATCACGTTTTTCCACCTATTGTTGTTATTTAATGCGTAGTTCAAACAGGATCCAGGTTAGTGCTGAAGTCAGCACTCAGCAGCCATGCTCTGCGAACAGCAACTTCTGTGATGCTTTTCTGCAAGCTCTGTGATGCACAGCTTTACATACATATGTGCTTTACATACATATGTGCCACTTTTCTTACCCAAAATCCAGTATGAACCGGCCAGTTTGTTCTCTGTCTGTTGTAGTTAGATAGTTTATATATCTATATCTATCTATCTATCTATCTATCTATCTATCTATCTATCTATCTATCTATCTATAAGAGGATGAAAGGTTTTCCCAAGAATGTGGTAGAAAACAGGAAAACGAAGTCACATTGCCTGAGTTGCCAAAGCTTTTGGTGAGAGGGAAGGGAGTAAAGGAGAAATAGCAGCAGGGATGAGAGCAGCTATGAATTTGAGTACTGGAGTCTCATTTTGGAAATGTAAATTTTCTATTTTCCCTTTTTTCTGATGTGACTTTTGTGAAAATACAAATAACAAATGAAGCAGGTAGTGAAAAGCAGTGAAAATGATCAGTCTGATAGAAAAAAATAAAACATGAAACAGTGAGATTAAAGAAATTTTGGCTTCCTGGAATCAAGACTTAGAACTGAAGGGTTTCAAGCTTATTTTAATATGATACCCTTTGTTAACTACATGCATCAAAGAAATCAAAGAAACATGGAACTTCAGTACATGAACATAGATATACTCTTTATTAATTTCACTATATGGGGAATTGGACCCAATCTCTTTATTTAATATCTACTTCATAAAAGTTGCAGTTTTACAATATATTTTTCCTTGTATGAATGTGTAGTATTTGTCTTCCACTTTTATGGTGTAGTGAACATAGCTTTAGTGTAGCTTGAACTATATGTCAGTATACTCTGAGTGAATATGACAAAATAAATAGTCAGTGAGTATTTTATTACAAAACACTAAAGGAAAAAAAAGAAAGGATGTTAAGACAACATTGCTAAGGTTATAAAGCCAAGTATTTCTAAGTAAAAGTATTCCAATAGAATTTAGCACCACTTCTGCTGATAGTCATTTATTAAGTGATCAAGTAGTCCCCTTTTCCAACACAAGTGTGTCCTTCTGTGGGCAATGACATTGTGACCTATTGCTTGCGCAGTCTCTGGTAGTAAAAATAATTAGTCATAAACTGAATATAGCTTTATTTGAGTCATGCCCTCTGTTCACATTTGTTCTTCGGTCACTCAGGTTATGTGAGAGTGTGTTTTCTCCTGAATTAGAAACAGGAGAAGGAAGAAAATATATTCAAGTGGTAAGTATTCAGTCATTAATAAACCTAGTTCATTTGAATGGAGAGCTGCAGCCTTCAAGCCAACATAGGATCAATTTTGGGAGGACAGTATCCCGTGAGAGAGACCCCACACTGGAGCAGAGGCAGAGTTGTCATGAAGGAACAACAGAGAGGGACTGATCTTAGTCACCCTTTCTCCATTTACCCAGACCACTCAGGGGGAGGTGGTAGAAAAGTGTGAATGGGAAGAAGGTGGTAGTAGCTTTCAGTTTATACCTACTCTAGTCTGCTAGTAATAGGCAATAAATTACATTAATCTCCCTACATTGTATCTCTTTTGCCTCTGACTAATTGATGAGTGATCCCCCTGTCCTTATTTCAGCCCCTGAGTCCTTTTTCACATTATTTTCTGCCCTTCTCCAAAGGAAGAAGGAGAACAAGATATCAGTCTGGTGGAGTTTCACTGCCCATCAGGGTGAAGCCACATCAAATACATGAATAAACAGCCTTAGGTGCACGAAGAGAGAGGATTTCTGTGTTACCTTCTGGCTACTCAAATGCTACGAGCATTCTGAGGAAATAAAAGCAGACATAAACCCATTTGTTTGGTCTTCAGAACAGCTGTGCTAAGCACTGGGGAAGGAGTCTAGCTGGGCATATTTCTGATTAAGCCACTTAATAGGAAATGGCTTAAAGTTGTGCTTATTGTCCTTCAAGTCCTATTTCTTTACTCCTTGCCTGGATTAAAACAACACCGTACAGGAAGTACTGAGATACTTCCTCTCTGCTATTTTGCTGCTTTATTGTGATTTATATGACTTCTGTCCTCAGCTTAGACACTCCTGCATCACAAATACAGAGAAGATACAGTCTAATAATGAATTTCTTCTTATTGACTTGTGGTAAATACCATAACCGACTATTTTGACTACTACAAGTAGGTTAATGTGGAGAGATATGTGAGCAGAGATAGGAATTATGTAGGTAAAAATCTGAAGAGAGCTTACTTACAAAACCAAATAAGCCATTTTTTTGTGTGCTTTAATAAATGTGAATACAGAAATTATAGACTGAGAGGCTTTCTACTGGAGCCTCATTAGCAGTATATTACACAGTCAAATGGAGACTGCAATCCTACAGGAGACCGAGCACTTTAACAGTGGTAATTATTCTGCATTTTCTCTGTCTTGGGCCAATTGTTTTCTTTGGCAGTAATTCATGAAAAGGAATCATGAGTTTCTGATATAATAATGACCAGGTATTCCACTTCAGAATGTATCTGTGTAAAACAGGTACCTAAAAGAAGTTTGCTTCAACACGGAGGACCTAATATAAGAATGTTTAAAACAGAGTTCCATGTTAGCACATACTTAGCATTAGTCTTGTAGAATTTACATGGAAAATTTTTTTCCATGCGTTTGTGGCACAATACTTTACTGCAGCCTGGATTTCTTTGTCTCTATACAAATATACTAATTCTGTTCAGTCAATTTTTGTCTCTAAGCCCTGAAGCATTTACCAAAAGGAAATATTCAAATTGTCTTTTGCACAAAATTGAGAATTTGCAACCCTAAGATTAGGTAGAATACATTAATACGTGCACAAGTACTTAATTACCTTAATGATTTAAATGTTCTGCAACACTGTGGTTTTGAAAACAAAACGATCTTGTTATTATAGAGAATTTGTGATAACTGCAATGTCAAGGAATCTCAGAAGGTATGAGAAATGAGGCACATCACCATGTTCTGTACATAAAACAAGGATTTATTTGAAATCCATTGAATGCCCCAAAAAGCATAAAAAAAATCACTGTTTAATTTAACACAGTAGATTCTGTAACAACAACAACAAAAAATCTATTCTGATCTTCTTCTGGTTCTGTATGGATTTCTTTAACTTACTTTAATCTAATAGAACTGAAGCAATCTTTTCCCTACTGAGCTCCTGGGTATTCTAAATCCCTAACAATTGAAAGTGTATGTGAGTACAAAACTAATTTCACATCTTCTAAATTTAAACTTAGAACATATATTGATAAATTTTATTTGTAAAATATTTTAAAATAATTATTTGGCATGAAATAAACAGCTAGGATTCTTAGGAAGTAAGGGACCATTTCAAATTTACACCTAGTAGATGGCAGTCCACACCTTGAAAATTGGTGCTTACGTGTTTAAAATACTAATATTATCATCTGTTTGTCTGAAGCTGTTTGGTAAATTTCTCACCTTTGTATTTTTATGTTTGTATAATCATTTTCATCCAAATCACACATTTATTTTTACAGTATTGCTTGAGCATCTCCATATATTTATTGAATTCCATGGGAATCGAGGGTGAAGAAAGATAACAGATTTGCCTGTAAAATAAATTTATTGCTTAAAATGTAAAATATTCTTGTTTCATAAGCAAATAATTCTTTATTTATGACCTTCATAACCCATGTAGTTTTTACCAGGGGCAGGCATCCCTGCCTTGCCACAGTCACAATGAGGGCCAACTGCTTTCCAAGTACTGGGACCTGGAAGAAGTTGTGACTTAATGGGCATTTATGTTGTGGGAAATATAAGATTATGGAGGGAAATAAAAACCATTATTTAGATGGCAAAGTCATGTTTGCAGAAATTAGGATGCAGTAGATTTGTGCTTGTCTCATGCTGTTTTTATACAATACTTGGCTTTCGTCTGCACACAACACCAGTAATGGGAATAAGTTGAGCCAGAGTAAGATTTTTACATAAAAAAAGTGAACATGCATATTTACAACTTCTTAGACATTAAACTATGGTTTTGAGTACAAACTTCATTTTGTTTACAGATCTTAAAGTTTTATTTCTTAATTTTCTTAAAGGAAAGATTTAGAATAGAACTACCTTCATTTGTTAGTGAGCTTTAAACTTTCAACTCCTTTGTGCTAGGTTTCAACATTTTAACCATGTGGCCAGGGAAAGTTGGTATTTTGCTGTATTTAGTAAGAAACACGTCAGGATAGCCAGAATCCTAATAGGACCCTTTTAACACTTTAAATAAAAATATTTTTTTTTGGAAAAATAGCAAGCCTGGGTTTGTATACAGAAACATTGTCCAGCAGTTTGTGACATCTGTGGTATAGTTTATTATATTGCTGGGCTAGAAGGGGACCAATTCTTGAACATTTTGGGGGCAGACAGTCAAAATGTGCTTGAGGAATACAGACATTGAAGGACAAACCATGATTTAAACTACTTAATAAATAAAACAAATCAAACTTGAATGAAATTTCAAAGCCACATCTTTTTGTCAAGGATTTTCTAGTTATCTTGACTTTTGTCTGTTGTACCAAAGAAGCTAGAAGGCACAAAAAAGGACATAGAATATTTTATAAAGGAAAAAAGAAAGCCTTAGGCTGCTCTCACTTCAAGTTTCCTTATGATATATATTGATACATCCATCTATCTATCTATCTATCCACAAACATAGTTACATTCACATACATGCACACACTTGTGCAGTGACAGATCCTCAGCAGACAGAAAAAATAGTCATTGTTCCAGCTTATACCAGCCTGATTTCTCACAGGATGACTATCTGGCTGGTAAGGACGTATACAATGTCACATGTATAAAAAATAAAACTTAAATAATATTCTTCTGCTTTTGTATTAAAAATTGTACATAAATATATGTATATACATGCATACAAAAGGCATATATAAATATACCTCTACACATACGCAAAAGACTTGTTTTCAGCTGTCTGTCTATCCATTTATCTAATTTCAAACAATTTCTGTATTACCATGTTGCTTTACTGCCATGAAACTCATTTCATATTCCATCAGTCCCTTTGAAAATGATGAAGTGAGATCATTTACCCTGTTCTTGTTAATGGGCTGGGCTTTTTATTCTTACTACAACAAAATGAGAGAATAGCTTGGCAAATTCATATCCATTACTACAACAGATGTACTGCAGTGATACTAGTCAGATCATGTTTAATATTTGTGCTAATAAAGAAAAATATTCTGTCATTTGACAAAGTCTGAAATGAGAAAAGTTGGTATATTTTTCTCTGTTCTGCAAAGGTTCACATTGTGTCTGACCTACAAATTTCACATCTTTTTATGAAAACCCCTGCAAAGTTCAAGAACAGTTAGGTGCATATGACTTTGTTTTGCACTTGTGTAAGTCTGAAGGTATCTACTTTTAGCATGAGGTCGTAATTAATAATACTTTGCAGGCATCCAAATGTCTCTAAGCCTTCTGCAAAATTTAATTAATACTTATAACAACCTGGAGAGGTAGTCATGGGAGATAAAGGAATTCTTTCACATGAATTGAAATGCAGCTGTCCTTGGACCGGTGTGTGGCAGCTGTTTAACAGGAGGTGGAAGCACAATTTAAGACTGGAGATGAACAAAAAACAAGAGGAAATTTTGGTAGTAAAAGTATAGCTTCCAAGGTTGGTTGAAGGGTGGGCATTATGGCTAATGCTCTGTTGATTGCATCATGATCCCATATGCCTGACTTATAATAGCTGTAGTTTGTAGTAGATTGATTAAAGAAAAAAATACTTTACTAATGAAAGCCTTTTATGTACTTAGATGGATAGACAATTAATTAAAGAAATCAGATGCAAATAAAATTATATTTTGAAAAAAATGATGGGACAAGCAGGAAACCTTTGATTTCTCCAGTGTGAGAAAAACATTATGTATCACAGCAAATCTAATCTATCAGTCTTGAAACAGTTTCTGGAGGATACGTGTAGGAACTGTAGTAATATTTATTTAAAATGAAGCTGTCATTTTAGTTACTAAATGACAAGATGACAATATAAAAATAAAATAAGTAAATTTTCTATTCTAAGATGCTATTGATAATGATATCCTGAGGATTTTGGAACCCCTAGCTGTAGTGATGACTGGAGGTCCTTGGGCAACTAAATATTTTTATGAGCAATTCTCTATCACATGCATGTTAGCAGTGACTAACACGTGTGTTGCGGTTTCAAGAGTCATTTCTAGAGTTTCTGGCAGTGAGGCAACAAGATTTTGAGAACAGTGGCTAGTCATTGTGAAAAGACAGGTAACAGCCACATAGTTTTATCTAGCCATACTGTGAGAGACTCTGTTCCAATAGGAATAGCTGAGAAATCTTTGGAGATTTCCAAATAGCCCAGGCTCACATCTTCAGATGATTCTGGCTATTGATGTGGCTTTATTAAAGCATCTATTGTAGTTGCTTTCATTAGCACCATGTTAAAAGTTTAGAAGATAATACTACACCCCATTTTCTGCTGCTGTAGTTCATACATTATTAATATATCAAATATCATTAGTTTCAAATTACTTGTGATAAAAGGAATCAGAAGTATTCCCTTGTCAATTCCTTCCTTTAAAGAGACATGCTTCTACTACAAAGCTATAGCGGCAATACTATTTTGACAAACAGCTATAAAACAAGAAAAAGTCCTACTTTCCAGTATTAATCCATCAGGAAGCTTTCAGAGATTCATCTTGTCTGAAATATTCATAGGCAGCAAAATGTCCTGAATGCCCTACAGAATTTGTGCAGAGTCAGGCAGATGATTGATAGTAAAGTTCTGTTCTGAGTCACTCACAGTATGTAATTCTATTTGTCTTGCCAAACACTAAAGAGCAAGCAACTCATAAAGTGTAAAGGTAAAGGGGCTCATATTTTCCCACATTTAAAAAAGATCTTGGTGTCTTCACTTCACTGTCTGTTGCTGAAAGAAACACATTTCCATTAAATCAAAAGAGAAAAGGACAGTGTTCCTAGTGGAGTACTTGGAAAATGTAATAGTTGGATATCAATTACTGTATTATATATATATTTATTTGTGTATATTATATCAGAAAAATTTTCCACAGTTTTACACCATAAATATCTGAGATAAATCAGCAACTAGCTCTCACATCATTTATAATGACATTGAAAATGAATCGAAGATCTTATCACTCACAACTTAAGTAACCCCCCCGGCAATCCCAATAACTCATTAAAATACCCTTCAATCAGTAAATACTGTCTTAATTGTATAACTTGGTTATACACTGATAAAGGAAGCAATGAAGTACACACATCAGGTTTGATTACCTACTTTTGCTAAATGCTGCATGCTTTTTTCCCCGAGAAAATGCTGGTCTTAGCTGCATGCCCCATCATTAGCTTATTGCTTTTGTTCTTGTATTCTGTAAGTTTCTAGTGAAAGACACCCAGACTAGTATAAAAGTATAGATTCAGGATGAAGGGGAAGCTTAAATTCTGCTTTTCACTGTTTTTCTCATTTAAAGTTTGGCTGTCAAAAGGTTAGATATTTCATACATTGCTTTTTTTTTTTTTTTTTTTTTTTTGCTTTGGCTTGTGTCCGTGCTGGTTTCTTTTTCAGTAGACCTCAAGTGATAACATGCAACCATAATTTTTTTTTTTTCTCCTGAGTACCACTGCATCTCTATGATAACCTGTTTTGACAATGCTTATACAATGTCCCGCTGACAGGGTGCTGTCATACCATAGGGTGATGTACAATAATTTTAGAGTTGCACAAGCTTAAAACTCCACTGATTGGAAAGAAAACTATTCCTGTGTCTCCCCACGTCTAGGAAAGTCTCAGCCTGGAGAATGAGGTGGGCCCTGTTAGGGGGAGCCATACTTACCACTGCTTTAAAAACCCATCCTTTGTTTTCTGAGCATAGGTGCGGTAAAATACAGGAAGTGAAAGATGTCTTCTCGGAGATCTCATTTTAGACTGACTCAGTACATCCAGCTATTTCACCTTTTCTAAGGCAACTGGCTTTTTGAGCATGTTTTTTTTTTTTTTTTTCTGAACTCACCCTTAGGACTTGTCATGTTTGGTTTCTTTCTACTTCATACCATTGCCATGTAGTGCAACAAAGACTATATTAGTTTGAAACAAAAAATGCCCCTTTACTGAACAAAAGTAGGTGTTTAAAAATGTGCTTACAGATGAAAACTTATCATTTAATCAAGATAAACCCAGTGGTAGTTGGAAGAAAAGGAAAATAAAATAATAAAGGAAAGAAAAAAAATAAAGCAATGATGGGGCTTAGCCAACCCGTACTGAAAGATGAAAAAGAGAAAATTATCAACAGGGGAATGCAGAACAAAGAAAACATCTCTGTCCCTGTAAAACAATTACTTTTGATTCAGCAGCATCTTTCTATTGCTGTACAATGCTTTCACTTGGACAAAGTGAATCTGTTAGCTTGTTTATTGAATAATACACTGTTTGTGTTGGGTTTTTTTTTTGTTTTTTTTTTTTTTTTTTTCCAAAACCACTATTCCACTTATATATTTTTCACTGCTTGTCTATTTTGCCTGTTAAATCAGACCAGTGGAGGAGAGCATGTGGCACTGGTAAAATTATGCTTGGCAGTAACAGTTTATAGATTGCCAGAAATTATGCAACAATTCACCTTTCCAAATATAGTCTAGTTGAAACAACAAATATACAATAAAGTCAACAGTGCCTTCACACACTTTTTTTTTTTTTTTTTTTTTTTTGCATTCTCATTCCTCTAAGCCTCATTGAAATCGGTAATGCAAGCATCCTCTTTCAATCAGCAGGAAAGACAGCAGAAAAAATCACAAAATATAATAAGACGTAAAGAAAAGTATTACTGTCTGTTGGCAAGATATTAATGGTACTGATTGTGCTCATGTTTTAATAAAGAATAAATGGAGCAGATCCTCAACTGATATAAAGTAATGTCAGCAGAGCTGTACTGCTTATTATACCAGGTGAAGATTATCTGGTATATTAAGGCCATGTTGCATCCTTGGTTTCAGAATATAATTACCTGTAAGTGCAGGGGAAGAACAGAAAAGTGTTTTTCTTAATAGCTCTCTGTTTGAGCATAGGAGAGGCTTATTGCCTGTGATTAGTGCTCTGGAGTGCACTCTAGTTAAACAGAAGAATAGTTGTAAAAGGTATAGTTTGCCAAAAAAATAACCCAGCTCGTTTAAAATGTTTAAATATGAAAGTAGGACCAAAATTCACATTTGGTGTTGCCTGTATCCTCTATCTTGTGATTAAAACCTTGTAATTTCTAATCTGTGATCAGGCTCATGGTTGAAACTGGTTTATTCCATGGTGGATGATACCACTGTGCTGTAGGGTCAAACACTTGGGCTGTGATTTCTGTGCTCTGGGCAAGTGTAAAGGAACATAGAGTAAATGCCTTCTGAAGCAGTTTTTGTAGGCAAAACTGAATGGTAAAAAGGTTAATTATTTACACTGCCTGCCAGCAGTGTAAGAACAGCATGTATTCGGAACAGAGTTGGGCTCCTGCTGAGGAATATGATCAAGATAAAACAAATGCCAGGAGACTGATAAAGCAATGCAAATGACAATACTTGCATAACTTGGTAGAGCAGATGGAACAGGATAGAAATACTAATAAGGTGAGGTCACTCAACAAGGGTGTCAACGTATGGAGGAAGGAATGTTTTCAACAACAAAGCTAGATAAAGGAGAGAAATACCACATGAACAGAATATATACTTACACAGAATGCAATTACAGATAGATGGTGAGATATCTTGATTAATGTTTTAATAAATAGATAAGTAAAGATGAGTAACCATTTTGTAAGTGTATTGTTGAAGAATCAAATCTTGACAAGTTCTAGGAAGATGGGATCGTTCAAACAACAGTTTCTGGCATCAGCACACTGATTCCACTGAAATGGGTTTATCTAGAGCACTCAGGAAGCACTCTAGACATCGGTTTAATTTGTTTGGATGTTTGAAAAGAAGTCAGAGGACTTTTTTTAAAAAGAGGTGGTCATACCCACAGTTTTGGAAAGGGAAGATAAAATGGAAGAAGCATGAGGGAAATTTCTTGCTACTTATGCCTGATAACAGCCTATTTCTGAGATGTTCTTACTTTGACTGAGTCATTCTAGAAAGGAAAAACAAGTTAAATCATAGGAAAATCAATACGAATTCCAGCAGAAGATGTTCAAATTAGCTACTATTTGAGAAAAGTCAGAAATGAAACAAGAATACACACTTATTTTTACATCATTTTCAGAAACAGGAAATAAGGTCCCATGCAATGACTTGCAAGATACATAAAATGATTTAGAAATCTTAATGAAGAGATCATATTGCATTGTTTGTGTATCCCTGGGTCAAAAAATATTCAGGCCAAGTTGAAGCAAGGCATTTCTGTTTCATTTGACAAAGTTCTAATAAAAAGTGGCAAGAAGTCTTATACATGAACACAGTCCAAATAACAGAACCTAGATCAGATGAAATACTGAAGACGTTAGATCATTTAGGAAGGCTGTTATGATGGTTTTTGATACTGCGTCCATTGGCAAGATATAGTTAAGAGTAATGATTATCAATGAGAGGTAATCCTGATATATTCCAGAAGATATGGTCAGACAGTGAGATTGGTCTTGCCTACAGAGGCAGTCCTAAGATAGAAGTGAATTTCAACAGGCCTTGGAAGTGGTAAATACATATTCTCTTTGTATGCCTCTTACACTAGGTGTTGGAGAATCTGCAACATATGCCTTGAAACATGTGAGAAGTTCCCTCATTTATATGGTGAGAAAACTTTACTGAAACAACAAATAAGTATGAATGTAGTGGCTAAAAACAAGCTTAAAAGAAAGTATTAGGAAATAGGCTTAAAAGCTAATATTAGGAAAAATCTAGCCATTGGTTTAAATACTGGCATTTGCTTAGTGATATCTATGATCTGTCCCCAGGTACTATTTGGATATATTTTTGATACTATCTAGTTAACTGATACTCATATGTGTATTCTTGTGTAATATTTCTTCCTTTGTTCAATTACTATAATCACCATTACTCTTATTCAGCACATCTGCTATACTGTATTTTCAGTGTAAATCAACATATCACAAATACACTTTTGTAGAATTTATTATCCCCTATATTTAAAAAGAAAATATAGTCTCTCACCTCTCTTTTTGAACAGATGCTTTTCTCTCTGACAATGGCTGATACAGAACAAAGATTCTCTTCTCACATTTTTGCTTACCACATTATCCCTGTTTTTTACCTTCAATATTTTAAAGGGCAGAAACTGAACTGGGTTTGATGCATTTCATTTCATCTGAGAAATAAAAGAAATACACGTTTGAAAGCTTAGAAATGGACAAAAGACTATTTGAATCTATGTCTCCTCTTGCAGCTTTGTCTTCTCTACAGTTTTCCAGTTAATATTAAAAGGCGATCATTCACTATGAAGTATAGCATAAAAAGTGCACAGAAATAACTAGGTATAATCAATAAATAAGATGTACCATTACATTGTAAAGTTATGTGGAGGTATATTTTGACTACTTTGATGCATACAGGTTGACAAATAGATACGTTAACAGTTCCCCATATACAGATGTGTTATATATTTAAAAGAGTATACATTTACAAGAAAGAAATATGCTCATTTACCAGATACAGGTATCTGGTAAAGTTTATCTGTTTTTATTCCTATGCAGCTTTTTATTTTGGAATTGTAACAAGTAAAAATAAACCTTTTTCTGATCCTGATAAACTGCACTTTGCATTTGGTATCTGGCAGCCCCCTTAGTTTTTCTCAATGATATTCTGCCTCCAAAACCAGAAAATGTTACAGTTTTGGTCTGACTCACAAAAGTTTGGAAATACGTTTTCAATTTCTTCCCAGAGGGCATTGTTATCCTTTAGCAATTCTACTGTCTCATGAAGCAGAAGGAAGATTACCACTTTGATATGGATTCCATTTAAAGCAGAGCAGAGTATCAAACTAGTGATCCAGAGTTGTAGAGTCGAAAACAAACAGTGCAGATTCAGAGAGCATGAATTCATCTTCAGGGAAAAAAAAACACACACACACAGACACACATATATATGTATATATGTATAACTACTCCTGGCCAAAGGATAAGATAGCAACATCAAATATTATATTTTGAAGGGTCACTTTAAAATCACTGATATGAGTGGCAGCAAAAAACCTGAGAGCATATTGTTATTAAACTGTATTTTACCTGGAAAAAAAAAATATATAATTTTGTTAAAATTCACACAAATTATCTACTTCAGTTTAACTTTGAAAGAGAAAGATGACAAGCTAATGGGAGCTACAGTAACACTTTGCTTGAGACTTAATTAGTGGAAGCCATCGGACCTTCAATTTTGCATGTTATTACCTTTTTTTTTTCATGGAAATTTTTTTAACAAATCACATTTCACAATTCCAAGTTCTCTGTTGTTAAATTACTTTTGGTAGCTCTGAATTAATCTAACATGGATAGAAAGTTAAATTACACACAACTGCCACCCACTTTGGCACAATTGTCCATGGAACACAGAAAGACTAGAGTTAGCATAGGTGCCAGCTAAGAATGAACTGAATTTTATCTGGAATGATACATCCAGATGCTTTAATACTGCTTTGCATTGCTTGGACTCAGTAGCTTTGGCAGATTTCTAGGGATGTATAGAATACAGTCAGAAAAACAAACAACAAAAAAACCCCAATATCTTTCTATGCAGAATAGAAACTGTCTTCTGAAAACCTTAATTGGAAATAAGAAAATGTTAGTCATGAAAAATGGAAGGGTGGCTGGGCCCAGCAGGTTTTGATCAGCAGCATGAAGTCCATTTGGAAGACTGTCACTAACGGTGTAGCTCAGGAAATATTAGGACCATTGGTGTCTGCCATCCTCATTAATGACTTGGAAAACAAGTGTAGATCTTATTAGCCAATTCGATGGAAATTGTTGGTAAAGAGATGAAGAAAAGGGGACTCCTCTCTAGACAGAGAAGGAATCCTAAATATCTGAAACCATGCCTCTTGCCAGGGACAACAGACATAAGATCTCTAAATAAATGTACCTCAGAGCTGATCTAATGATCTTATTTCTCTTTAGCCATAGGCATAAGCATTGGAACAAGCTGCAGATGTGTCATTCCTGGCTGGAAAAGCAACAATTGAAATACATGTTAGATATCATATTCTGTTTCTGGCTTAAACCCATGCCCATCTGTCCCTATAGCATTATGCCTGTTAACAATGTTATCTACTGTTGTTTTTTTTCAGGTCTTATGATAAACTGGAGATGTGCTTAGGTGGAACTCATGAGTATGACCCTAAAGCATTTCTCCTGCAGGAGTCACTTGCTTGGATAATGACACCAAGATGCTGATGCCTGCCCCTTCTTATAATTTTACCTTTGGCATAAAGGCCAAAGACATGATAGACAAAGAGGGAGAAAGTTTATGAGAACATGTAGACACCAGGACAGTCTGTACTTTGTGGACAGTGTGAAAGAATCTCTAAGACTGCAAACCTGTAAAACATAGTGTTTGAGGTTGTGAGAATCCTTCTTTGTTTGTTTTTGGCTCAAAGCTTGCTTCCTGAGGTATTTTTTGTGATAAGACCCTGATCGATTTGTTGAGGAGGCAAGTGATGGGTGCTACTGTGTGACAATTGACATCCCTCTGGGAACATCTGAAAGCCCCTTCCTCCAGAGTTGCTTATCTCCGGAAGAGAGTGCTCAGGAGTGTTTACTGGTGGAAGATCTGGCCTGTGACTAAACAGCTCCAGCTTGGTATGGGAAAATGGGGGAATGGTACCATCGTGTCCTGTGAAAAACAGGATGCAGATGGGCATCCCTGCTCCCTCTTATCTGCTGGCAAGGCCCAGAATGTGGGAACAAAGGAATTTCTGCTGAGATCCCAGAGCCAGAAGATGCCACTCCAAGGAGAGCTGACTCAACCACTTTGGATTTGAGCTGTCACTCCAAAGAGAACTGACTTGACCACTTTGAAAGCATTGAAAAGGAGCCATCATCGCCATGGTCACCGTCATCGTCGCTGTTGTCAACAGAACAACAATGCCCGATGACCCACCACTACTGAAGATCAATGGCTGAAATATGAACCATGCTGGATCCATGGTGGTGACTATCTCCGTCTCACTTCCTATAAAGATTCCTTGCTTCTTCTTTCCTACCTTTTCTACCGTCCTCCTTCCCTTTCCCATTACCCTAATTCATAATAGCGTCCATCTACCACTTCCCCATTTCCCTAATTAAGATCTGTAATAAACTGGTCGGACCAACATTTGAACCGTTGTTTCTTTATCTCACGCCGGGTATACAGATATTAAAAGAACCTCCTCTCCCTCGTATAAATCAGAGCGAGACAGAAGTCCAGAACTACAAAAGACAGGTTCTTCAGAAGCTGAGTTAAAGGATGTACATTTGTATGGAAATTCAGGACACAATTTCAGCTACAAATATTCCAGACTAACTCTCAGTGCCATTTTATGCAGCTGAGAAATTAAGCTGCAATGCAACGAGTTGTACTGAGCTGTGATTGTTAAAAAATTATTTTACTAGTCAGCTTTCTTGTTATCTCTTTATATTGATAAATTTCAACCTGCTCATGAACTGTTTGCTCACTTATCAGTAATGTTGTAGAAGTGTGAAGTGTCCCTTAACAGAGGTTTTTTTTTTTGCTTTTTGGTATGGGCTCTGTGACACTAAGGAAATTATGTTCTTAATATGTTTTACTAGAGATGAATTTAAAGTCTGGTAGGAGCTTAACTGCTTTGCTGAACTGAAACCTGTGAGTATAATCTTCATAAGTTTCTTGTATTAATCTAAAAGTGCTAATTAGTAAATAAGCTTCATTTGGGATGAGACTGCATTCAAGTGTTAAGTCGAAATAAAATACCTCTTCACTCTGAGTGGCCCATGTAAAAAGGATGCCAGATCACAGCCTGAGTTCTGAGGGGAGCTACAAGTCCACTGTCAATTGTTTCCAACAACTAGATGTCACGAGGTGCAGGTAGAGCTGCTTGATGTTCCATTATGTGTTGGGTGTTGAATAGATGCTCCAACACAAGGTAAAACAGAATTTAAATCAGCAGCATAACTGTTGAACTTTATGGAGCATTGTTTCCTCAATAGTTTTTATTTTTTACACCATAGGGCTACAGCTGAAAGCCTCAGGCCTTGTCCATCATGATTAAATGGATCATATCTGAGTCCATGCTCAGTTTGTTGTCTGATGCTATATACAAGAATAGACTTCGTTTTGTTTTAGTCCATGGATGTGTCTGCAGAGCTTTGTAGAAGCAGCTATCTTCATGCTCTATGAGACTGATGCAAAAAAATATGTATCGTTACTCTCCCATGTGTAAAACAGCCCTGCATATGTGGAGTTGGAGGAAAAGTAAGGAGAAAGTACCTGAGGTACTTCTGGTGGTTTGAATGGTTCTATACCAAAATCCTGGAAGTATAATACTGACAGCAAACTGTAACTATGAAAATAATTACCAGTTTTCAAGTTGAAAATAAATATTAAAAAAAAAAAAGTAGGTTTCTCATTTAGGAAAATGGGGATAATTCAACTTTGCCTTTGTGCGAGTGTGCACTCTACAAATCAGGCACGGGAATACATTGCATCTACAGTCTTTTGGCTCTTGTGCTATTAAGCCAGTGTCAGTGTGACAGACGTCCATGTGAGATCATGAGCAACAGTGGTAGAGATGGTTTCATATGGCAATGGTGACATGCAGTGTTGCAGCAGCAATGTAGTGTTTCAGCTGGGTAGTGGTTTTAATCCTCCTTTTTCATTAATCCAGCGTCCCGATCCTCTATTTACATACATTCAAGTGATTACAACTTCACTGTTCCATTAAATTTGGCAGATAGGCTGTGCGTATTGCAGAGGAGCTGCGGTACAGTAGTAAGTGCATAAGTATTGTCAAGATTGCAGAAGAAGTGACATGCAGGAGCTAATGAACAGGACGGACACCTTCAGCCCATCCCAGGAAAACTTTGTCTGTAGAAGAATAAAATATTATGTTATTTTTCACTGGAATAGGAGGTGTCTGTCTGCTTGTCCATTTGTGTATGCATTGTTCTTATATTAATTCAGTGAATGGTGAGATGAATGCTTCCTACGTTCAATTTGTGAATTCTTATGTCCACCCTCCCAATCTCTAATGCAGCAGTACTTGTGTTTTCATTTTATAGATATGAAAACTGTGCAGTAAGACAAGTAGAAGGATAATATGAGGCAAGAAAATTATTTTTAAACAAATTCCCTCTGCAGGAAGTGCAGAACATGATCTAAGTTGAGCAGTCCACTTAAATAAGTACTGATTTCCCAGAAATACTTGTAACGAAATGAGTGCAGAGAGAAATGGAATTTCTGTCTAAATCGTCCGTGATATTGTCACTCAAACTATTATTGAACTGTTCAACTTGAGACTTACCAAAAGATTTGACGGGAAATACTTGCCCTGAAATTTTATGAGTTTTTCATTCTTCCTGCCAGAATGTGAATATTAAATACACAAATGTAAGCTCCAGCCTGAAGATTTAAATAACTTTCACATTTATTCTTTTTGTCTTTTATAACAATTTGAGATGTAAATTTACTTCCTATGATCATTTTTTTTACTAGTTTTCCTAAAATAAATCAAACTCTGCCGACCTTGACAACATAAATTTTTATTAGAGACAACTGAGTGTAAAAAGACTAAGCAGGATTTGTCCCTTGGTGTTTGAGTGTATGACATCTGAAATATTTTTTAAACAGTAGATCACATCACTTCTTGAAAAGAAAGAAATAGTATGTCAAAAAGTAATGAGGAGGGTGAAGAAAATGCAATTTTAATCATGAGATGAAGATTTTTTTACTTTATTTATGCTTTTTTAAGATAATACAGCTCAGTTGATAAATTATAAACAATGATACAGCAACAGTTTAGCAATGCAAATGTGTTAATTTTGTGTATAATTTCTTTATCATGAAAAGAAAAGGATGATTTTTCACTTATAGCAGTGACTTATCAGTTCATCTTCTATTTAGTGCACAATTTACTGCTTAGTGCTTTTGGAAACTGGGTTTTAAAAGACTGTTGAATAAAAGTGAGACTAGGTGAGCCTTCAACTGTTGTATATGTCAGTCCAAAAAAAAAAAAAAAAAGAAAAAAATCAAACCACATTTCCAAAGGAACGCCAGAGAGCTGTCTGTGGCAGTTGGCAGATACATAAAGGCATTATTTTGCAGATATTATTGTTGATAGGTTTGATATACAACATGGTTTGTCTGAGCCAATGGGATATTGTCTTCTTAACAAATCTCATCGTGCCAGCAGTGTTGCTTCTATAGGATGCCTTATCAGCTCCAACCAGAGTCTGCTACACTTGCACTTGCCTTCCTAGCCTGAGAGGAAAATAAATTGTTTCCAAGCAGTTAATAAGAAAGAATTATTGTGAGTGAGATGCATGACATTATGAGAAAGCATGGTGTTTTACTGACTAAATGTTTCTTTGCAACCATCTCCATCTTTGCTCTCTTGGCAATGTTCCCTCCTTCACCCCTCCCCACAACCCCTAAAAAAAAAAAAAAAAAGGAGGGAAAACAGGCTCAGTGTAAATGAAATGAATACTTCATTTCTGGAACAGAGTCTCTTTAAACACTGTTACTGATGTGTTATTCTATTTCAAGAAGTGTACTTATGACATTTCTCCTCTGCATTTTAATATAGATGTTGGAGAGGGCTGGAGAAGCATCCCAATACTCGCTCTGTTATGACAACATGCATCTTTTTCTTTTTCTTGCTATCTGTGTAGTTAAGAATGAGCATATCCAAATACATGACCTGCCATGTGATCACTAGATCTGAATACAGAATACAGTCATTCTTTTTTTTTTTTTTTTTTTTTTTTTTTTTTTTGAGGGTTAGTTGGTTTCCACTCCTGGAAAATTAGGAAGTTATATGACTAAAAGTATGCTTTTTGCTGTTCAAATGCTTTTCACCTCACATATGTAAATGGACTTTTCAAATGAATGAAGCCACAGGTATTAACTGCAAGCCATAACTGGTCTTTCAGTCAATTCCTGAGGTTGCAAGCTCATATGATAGATAACAAATACAAAGGAAAATGGAGGCATATTGTCATACAGCTGTACTGTTTTTATGGTGGTGTGGACATAAGCATTGATTAACTAAGCAGTTAAGCTTTACACCCCTGGTCAAATCACGTTTTGGGTAAGCAGAGATGTGAGCTATTTTCTTATTTGTAACTTTTATCCAGACCAAATAGGAAAATCACATATCATATTTTTAATTGAATTTATAACATTCTGATTATTCATATTTCAGTCATATCCTATTTGTTATCGCAATACTGTCATGACAGGCAATTCAAAAAGAACTGTGAATTCTTATGCAAAAACCACATCTGAGGGAATTGTTCAGTATTTTATTGCTTTGAAATGAAAAGTGACTCTGAAGACCAAAGAACAAGAGAAAAACTGATAAATACAACACTATTACAACTACTAAATGTTCTGGAATTCCTAAGCATTTGTAATCTGTGGATCTCAGAACATTTTAAAATACTTTTAAGACCTTATAATACGTTTGTAGGTATTGCTATTCAGATTTATAAAAAGGTAATATTACAAGAAGAAATTATTACCTAGTCTGCCAGAGGCATTGTATGACAGAGCTGCCTGTGCTAGCAGAGGACTGATCAAGCAAATACTGTATAATTTTGTGTGACATATAGACCACCTGGAAATTCAACTTGTAATGTTCTTCTCACTATTATACTTTCTTTCTCCTGGCTTTTGTCATGGATAAATTCAGAGCTTGTCAAAACTCTGATGGAAGTTTTGAAAATCAGGAATCCAAACTGATTGGATGCAGTGCAAATCTGCATAGATTTTCTTCTTTTCAGTCAACGTTGGGTTTGTTAAGCCAACAGAAAAAATTGCAATCTCCTTCAGTCATACAGTAATTCCAGTACGGTGTTTTGGTAATCTTAGGCAACTTTTGACATTTCATGCAAATTCAGCTCAACCAAAACTTTCACTGATACAAGTTAACAGTATAAGAAGTGTCAGGTTCCTTTTTTTAGTGAAGTAATTCAATATGTATACACATGATGGATGTGTATGCTTATTGTGCCAAATATACATAAGTTCACACACTTCTCTTTGGAATCTTCTTGAGTTTTGTCTGTTCTCAATATACTTTTAAAAAAGAAATGATTAGATATCTGATGCTTGCAGAAATAGTAATCAAACAGTGCATCAAATTTGCATGTGTTGGCAAAAATACAGTCACAACAAAATGTATTATGCAGAACAACCAACTGATTTGATTAATTCCTATTCAAACTAGAAAAAGAGTAGGAAGATTTATTTATTTTATTACTCTGCACTACTAAAACAACTAAGAAGAAAAGGGGATAGGGGATAAATAGAATCCAAATAGAGACCCTAGGCAAGAAACATTCATAAATTAACATCTATGCTTTCCTCCCAAAGCTTCAGAACTAATTGCTTCGACTTTTTCTCTTGTTCTTGTCTAGGCCATCCTACATATGTGTCCACATAAGCTGAGTTTTTTCATCTTGAATTGGTTCTTTGTATTTTTTACCCATCTACACTTAGCCTTTCTTAAAACTCATATTTTAAATTCTGAGGACTATAGACTTCTCTTCCATGTGCTATTAAAAATGAGCTTCATTA